>JASDDO010000022.1:223839052-225312311 GCA_030015575.1 Agapanthus africanus
AAGAATCCCCTCCTATCGCTCATTGCCTCCTTGTGATTCGGGACTGTACCCAAAAGCCACTTTTTTGCATGCCCTCTTGGACGTGGTATGATGGAAATCAAAGCACAGTGGGAATCACACAAGACTCTATGACAATCTCGGGTCAACAGACTACTCTGTACCAGTGTCACCGGAGAACTGCCATCTGACGTGAGGTATAATACCATCTGGGAGTTCTCGGCGAGTCCGTCCAGTGTACCTAGTCTCCACTGAGCATCCGTACACCATCCTTGATGTCAAACACCGATGGATATGGGATCATCCATCGCCCATCATATGGGTCAAGATGCGTATACGCTAGTCTACTCTGGTGCATCGATGCCCTGTCTCGATACACCCACGACTAGGGACCTTGAAGGATGTACTTATAGACTACCATGTCCTCACTAGTATGATCCGCATCATAGTCCAGGTAGTCAAGTACACATCCTAAGGGCTTTACCAACATGTAACAGAGAGACAATCAGTATACACGTTAAGGTAAAATGTAACCAGATAGCATACTATCATGTTGAGCAAGAAAGTCCTCCCTATATATGTCCAAGCATCCACTACAATATACATCGTATGTACAGTAATGACCTCTAGGGCATACATATAACTAACACTTTACTCTAGAATTGGCGGGCATTTCGCCGCACTCGTAGGGGGTATAGGTTGACCCAAGGAGGAGTGCTCGAGTTACCGGATTCCGTGATGTGCTGGGTGGTCCATTCACTTTGTTGAAGGGGGCTGCCTCGCTTCAGGTTTTGGCAGGTAACTTGCCGTGCTCGTAGGGGTCTAGGTTTCATTGCACAGGCTATCCACATGACTAGGGGAACGTCGGGTTTCATTTGCGGCTCAAAGGAAACCCAGGGCTCCCAGATTATCTGTATTGTTCTGTGATACTTATTACTTTTCTGTGATGTTGCATTTATCATAGCTGGAGCGATTATTATATATTGATATGTATACTAGTAGATGTTGTATATGTTTTGCACCCGCGCTAGCCCAGTCCCCGCTCTGTCGTTAGTTAAGTAACCTAACGGGTGATGACGGGACCCAGTGGCGAATGCGGATGGCATATACGTACATTATATTTTCGTTCTTTTCTGGTGTGATCAATTGATGGGACTGCGTTGATTCTTATTAATGCAAGGAAAACAAACCTATATTTGATGTTGTTGGAACCAATTTTTCAAAAAGCTGTTATTACAATGACGTTCTCTTTTGTTTTGCACAGTGGTTTTCGGTTATGAATATCCAGCACCTCATTCGACAAGGCAAGGGCCGAGATCCCTTCACCGGGAGTGACCCCTTGGATAGAGATTTACGTCAGGATAATAACTTCACTATAGTCGATTACTTTTTGCTTTGCATCGTGATATTCAGTTTGGAATATCCTGCACCTCAATCGACGGGGAAAGAGCCGAGATCCCTTCACCGGGAGTGACCTCTTTAGCAAAGGTTTTCGTAACTATATATTTATAAAAACTATCCGGTTCCTTCAATGATATCAAGTTCATTACGCTAAAGGTTTTTCGCCAAAAACCAGCCGTAGCTCTCCGTCATTTCTTACAAGTATTATTTAGTATTCGTGCTGTGTTTGTTGACTTAGTCAAGGCGTAGTGTTCGGTAGCTTGTAAGTCCACGTTGCCCACCCCGGTGCTTGCGGGGAGGCGGAAAACGGAATAAAAATCGGATTTTTATCAACTTAGGCAACATGGACTAGACTAGAAAGGATCTTTGCTAAACAAAAACTTGCTAAAGCTAACTAGTAACTAGCTAAGTGCTAGAAAGGTTATACCTTGGGCTTTATGTCCTTCTCTCCTTGCTCCTTGGAGTGGTGGAAAGAGGTCACCTTGATCGTCTTCTCTCGTCGAAGAAAGATCCACCCGAAAGCCTCAACCTTTGGCTTCAACTCCAAGCTAGAAGTAACTAGGGTGCAAGAAGTGCTAATACCTGAACCCTAGATGAGAGTAGAGATGATCAAGAGAGGGTTTTTCTCAAGCTCAAGTGTTTCTCAACACATGAGAGCGGAGAGCTTGAGGGAGAGGAAGAACAAGAGAGAGAAATGAAATGATAGAATGAGAATAATTGTGAACCATTCTCACTAATATGTGTATATTATTTTAATTAAATAATTAGCTAGATAATTGTCATGGTTGATCATGATATGACCATTATCATTTCAATTTGCAAGGATCAAAAAGCATCTTCCAAAAGAAATGTTGATGGTCAAAGTGTCAACCTAGGTCAACAAGTCAAGGAGGTCAAATGGTCAACATCCATAACCATGAACAATTATTAAACTAATTGTCAATTAACAATAATACACACATAAACATTAGGGTTAATAAAATGACAATAGCCATTAACCCTAATCAAGGTCCTCTCCCTCTGTCTCAAACAACTGTGCATACGCACCCGCATTCGTGATCCGAGGAACACTAATACAATGAGAAAAACCAATCCCAAATCATATACTAGGATCCGGCTTAAACCAAAGCCCGCTAGTATAAACTGTCCGGACAGCAAACGTGCACAAGTGCGCGGATGTGAACGAACCCTGTCGCAAAACCATGCGACCTCTACTCATTTTGCCTAAAGGCGAATAGCTCTCTGTGTGGAACTCTAAAGACTCGACACTACGCTGGCAGTGGGTTTAACCACAGACCGCAAGCGGCACTAGCTGTACGTAACGGTCCCCAGGTAGATGTCGATAAGAAGACTGACGAGGTGAACCCCATCTGAACTCCTACTGAGCCTGTATGTGACAATCTCCGTACAGTCCGGTCTGTTCGTCTGATACATCGCATGGCGGGTCTAGGGGGGCGGTGAACGTCAGTCCCCTAATAGCGGTACAAGTCGTGTCGGAGTGAAGCCCAGAACACCCTGAGATAATACTGGAAACCTACCAGTATATCTCGCTTGCCCTGGCCAGGGACTACTCATGTAATGGCTCTCCTGGACACAGCGCGATGTCAACCCCCAATACCGGGAGAGACGAATCCTGTCTAACCGTCACTGCCTCCAAGTGCTTCGGGACTGCACCCAAAAACTACCTGTTTGCACGACTCCTTTGAGCCGTGGTAAGGTAGTAATCAAAGTGCAGTGGGAACACACTCGAGACGAAGTGACAGTGTCAAGTCAGCGGACTAAGCTGTACTCATGTCACCTTGGAACTGATAACTGACGATAGGTATAATACCAACCAACAGTTCCCAACGAGTCCTGTCCAGTGTACTCGTAACCTAACGAGCACCTGCATACTATCTCAAGTACGACGTACTGACGGCTGTGGGACAGACCGTCTCCCACACTGGGATGAGAAGCGCATACGCTAGTCTACTCCAGAGTATCGATGCCCTGTCTCGATAGTCCAACGACTAGGGACCTGTATAAGGATGTGCTTATAGATCACCCAGCTCCCACGAGTGTGAGCGCCATCACAACGCTGGTAATCAAGCAAAGATCCTAAGGGCTCTACTAATATGTATATCTGCAATATGCTAAAAAAACACATGCACATATTAAAGCAGAGACAAACCAAGTAGCATACTACAATTTCGAGCAAGATTGTATATACAACTGTGAATATCCCAAGCTTCCATCAAGTAATATACAAACTAGTATGATACAGTAATGGCCTCTAGGGCATATACACTAACAATCTCCCACTTGCACTAAGGCCATGTACTGGCGTATCGAAGACCTATCATCTCGATCAGCCGCTCGAACTGAGTCTGAGGCAGGGCCTTGGTGAATGGATTTGCTGTGTTATCCTCTGATGCAACTCTCCGGAGCTCGATCTCCTGGCGATCTACGATCTCCCTGATCAGGTGATACCGCCTTAAGATGTGTCTGGATTTCTGATGGGACCTGGGTTCCTTCGCTAAAGCTATAGCCCCGTTGTTGTCGCAATACAGAGGTATTGGGTCAACAATGGACGGAACCACCTGAAGTTCTCTCAAGAACTTCCTCATCCAGACAGCTTCTTTTGCGGCATCAGATGCAGCGATGTATTCCGCTTCCATCGTCGAGTCAGCAACGGTTTCCTGTTTGGAGCTCTACCAACACACCGCCCCTCCATTGAGGGTGAAGACAAAACCCGACATGGACTTGGAATCATCCTTATCACTCTGGAAGCTGGAGTCAGCAAAGGCCTCAATCTGCAGGTCTTTTCCGCCATATACCAAGAACATCTCCTTAGTCCTTCTCAGGTACTTGAGAATGTTCTTTACTGCTATCCAATGTTTCTCCCCAGGGTTTGACTGATACCTGCTTACCACACTCTGTGCATAAGCCACATCCGGTCTGGTACACAACATCGCATACATTATGGAGCCTACCGCAGAAGCGTAGGGTATAATAGACATGCGATCCCTCTCCAAATCATTCTTGGGAGACATCTCTTTGGAGAGGGTCATCCCGTGACAAGCCGGTAGATTACCGCGCTTGGAATCTTCCACACTGAATCTCTTCAGTATGGCGTCGATGTACCTGGACTGCGAAAGTCCTAATATCCTCTTGGATCTGTCAAGGTAGATCCGGATACCCAAAATGTATGAGGCATTACCCAGGTCTTTCATGGAGAACCTGTGTGACAAGAACCCCTTGACAGATTGTAGCATATGAATGTCATTTCCTATTAAGAGAATGTCATCCACGTATAAAACGAGGAATACTACAGTTCTCGCTACAAATCTACAATAGATGCATGGTTCATCTGGATTTTTGATAAAGCCAAATTTCTTGACCGTCTCATCAAAACAGATGTTCCAACTCCGCGATGCCTGCTTTAGTCCATAAATGGACTTAAGCAACTTGCACACCTTTCCGCTGCTCCCACTCTGAATGAAACCCTCTGGCTGATCCATATAGACACACTCCTCTAAATGTCCATTTAGAAAAGCTGTCTTTACGTCCATCTGCCAAATCTCATAATCGTGGAAGGCAGCAATGGCAAGAAGGATCCGAATGGATTTCAGCATAGCTACTGGAGAAAAGGTTTCGTCGTAGTCCAAACCAGGTCGCTGACGAAAACCCTTTGCAACCAGTCTAGCTTTATAGGTCTCAACCTGTCCATCTACACCAATCTTCATTTTGAAGATCCACTTGCATCCTACGGGTTTTACCCCATCTGGAGCAATGTCCAACGTCCATACTTTGTTGGTGTACATGGACTCCATCTCGGTCCGCATTGCATCCAGCCATTTTACCGAGTTGACGCTCTGGATGGCTTGCTGGAAGCTAGTAGGCTCATCACAGTCTATGATGCAATCCTCTCTATCCCCGTCAATGAGAAAACCGTAGTATCTCTCGGGCGGATGAGACTGCCTACTACTCCTGCGGAGTGGCATGGGAATGTCCTGATCTTTCGAACCCTCTGGTTCTACTAAGCTTTCAGTAATAGCTCATGGTTCTAGAATTTCTTCCAGTTCTATTGTGCTCCCACTTAATTCTTTTTCTATGAACTGGTGTTCTAGAAAGTGGGCATGGCGAGAAACAAGGACTTTTTGTTCCACTTCGCAATAGAAGTAATATCCCTTGGAGTTCTTTGGATATCCCACAAACTTGCACTATACTGAGCGTGCCTCGAGCTTGTCCGCATGCTGCTTTTTTAGAAAAGCTGGACATCCCCATGTCTTAATATGATTAAGATAGGGTTTCTTCCCACACCACATCTGATATGGTGTAGTAGGCACAGTCTTAGTTGGAACCCAGTTCAAAAGGTATGCAGCTGATTCTAGCGCATATCCCCAAAACGATCGCGGCAACTCAGCGTTACTCATCATGGACCGTACCATATCCAATAGGGTTCGGTTCCGTTTCTCCGATACACCATTATGTTGCGGAGTGTATGGAGGAGTAAGCTGAGAGAGAATTCCATTCTCTTTTAAGTAACCCAGGAACTCGGCACTCAAGTATTCACCACCTCGATCAGATCTCAGTGTCTTTATACTTTTGCCTGTTTGTTTTTCTACTTCATTCTTATATTTCTGGAATTTTTCAAAAGCCTCGGATTTATGTTTCATTAAGAAGACATAACCGTACCTTGAAAAGTCATCCGTAAAAGTAATGAAGTAAGAATAACCGCTTCGCGCATGTGTAGACATTGGACCGCACACGTCGCTGTGTACGAGTCCCAAGAGCTCGCTCGCTCTTACTCCGTGTCCAGTGAACGGAGTCTTTGTCATCTTTCCCTTGAGACAGGATTGACAAGTTGCATACGATTGATATTCGAACGGATCCAAATATCCTTCTGTGTGTAACTTAGTCAACCTTCTCTCATTGATGTGACCCAGTCTACAATGCCATAAGAAAGTTTTATTGATTTCTGGAGACTTTCTTTTGTGTGTATTCTGGACATTGAAAATCTATGGTTGGTTTAATACGTATATACCGTTGTTCAATGTACCTGACCCAATCAAAACTTGATTAAGGTGAATGTTCACTACATTACTTACAAATGCAAATTCATAACCTTCTTTAGATAATAAAGATACACAAATGATATTACAGGTTGCATTTGGTACATAATAACAACTACGCAAAACCAAAAAATGTCCATCTGACAATCCCAGGCGATAGTCCCCCACGGCCTCAGCATCCATGCTAGCACCGTTTGCAACTCTGAGGGTCATGTCACTTGCCTTCAAAACTCTACGCTTTCTCAACGCCTTCAAAGAATTACAGATATGAGATCCTGATCCGGTATCCAATACCCAGGAAGTAGAGTTTATCGATAGACAGTTTTCAATAACATACACACCTGAAGCTGAAGCTGCAACTCGCTTCAAATCCTGTGTTCTGGCTTTCCAAGCCTTGCAATCCTGTTTCCAGTGACCACTTTTGTGACAATAGAAGCATTCTTCCTTCCCCACCAGCTTTCCCGCTATCTTTGTTGCTTTTCCTTTTCCCTTCGTATCCACTTTACCGACACCGCCTCTTGGTTTGGCGGAGGCTTTCTTCTTCTTACCCTTGGCTTTCGCCCTTGATCTAGAAGAGGAAGATCCTCCTACAAACAAAGTGGATGTCTCCCTACCTTTCTGTAGGGTGCCCTCAGCACTCCTCAACATGTTCAGAAGTTTGGAAAGTTCTACCTCCTTTCCTTGCATGTTGAAGTTCAAGACAAACTGGGCGTAAGTGGAAGGAAGGGACTGGAGAATCAAATTAGTATAGAGTTCATTCTCCAACGTGGTCCCAAGGTCTGCGAGCTCCTCAATGTAGCCAATCATCTTAAGCACGTGTTCCGCTACCGATGATCCGACGGCCAACCTTGCCGAAAATAGCTTCTTCGACATTTCGTATCTTGCGATACGAGACTGCTCTCCATACAGTTCTTTTGTATGAAGAAATATGGACTCTAGGTCCATATTCTCATGCCTCCTCTGATGTTCATTGTCCATCGAGGCTAATACGAGGCATTTGGCCTTCGCGCAATCTAACTCCCATGTCTTACGGATTTCCTTATCCGCGACGCTGGAGGTGGGACCTGGGACAGGGGGAGCTTTTGTGGTAAGGACGTACCCCAACTTGTCACAAGTGATCGCCATCTTGACATTCCTGAGCCAATCTTTGTAGTTTGGCCCTGTCAATATGTTTTTATCTAGTAATAACTTAAGTCCGGTCATGTTGAATGGTTGCTGCAATTAGGAGAGAGAAAAGAAACACTTTAGCATGATGCTCTTGCAAGTTTAGAGTGGTTTTTAATTTGTCTAAACTGGATGGCTCCCACTGTCTCTCGAATCCCTTCTCAAACCGTAAAGAAAGGATTAGTCAGGATCACTCTCACCGTACAATACTTGCTTAACCGTTCAGCAAGGCCAGTGTCGGTACTTCGAGGGAGGTTTTCCAACGCTTTCGCGAAGTTCCTTAATTAAGTAACCTCTTTTCCCTGTGGGCGTAGCCCCGCTAACACCTTTCTAGACACCTACTAGGTTTATAGCATTGATCGTTAAGTGAGAGTTTTCCCGAGGAGTAGCATATACTCACAGTAGGATCGGGATCCAAATATCATCGCGTGATAAAACCGAAGGAATCCTACCAGAATTATCACACTCCAAATGGTATGCAGCGCTAGTAAGTTTCAGTACTTATGAAACTCCCGATGTGGATTTTTGCCCCATGCTCTTATGACCTTGACTTTGGCCAAAATATCATAAGTCACATGTCAAGTTCTACCCGTCATTCTCCTGGTTAATTTGGACCCACCCGTACGTACCCTTGACTTTGGCCAAAATGGCAGCACGACTGTCCCAAACCAACGCATCTATCTATGCTTGCACATGAATACCCAATAGCTACCAATCACTATGCCTTGACTTTGGCCAAAATACATAGCTTGAATACTTTTTGACCATTCATGTGGAATGACGGAGGGCTACGAATGGTTTTGGCGAAACCGTGAACGTAGTGAACTTGATCTAATCGATGGAACGAGATAGCTTTTAAAAGGAGTGGTTCAAGCTCCGCGTTTAAAAGTTTAGTTTTGAAAAGAACCGAGTGGTTTTCAAAGTGTTCCAATCGACTTATACTTGGTTTATTTTCTTGCATTAGTTCTTTTAATGCGTCCCATCATTTAATCCTACCATTGCAGAAAACAACCAAAATATGACGTACGCTTATGCCATTCGCATTCGCCACGGGGCCCCGTCATCACCCGTTAGGTTACTTAACTAACGACAGAGCGGAGGCTGGGCTACCGCGGCTGTAAAACATAAGCAACGCCTAAATAGTTATCATATATAAATATATAGCAATGATAGACATTACAGATCACAGATGAATACATTGGATATATTAGGAATCCGCAATTCGTTCGAGCCTGCAACGAAAAGCGGATTACACGGTCGCGGTGAATAGCCAATACCCCACCCAAGACCCCTACGGGTGCGGCAAACTACCCGCCAAGTACCCGAAGCGAAGCAACCTCCCTCAACGCCGTGAGTAGGCCACTCGGCACTTCGAGATACCCGGTAGTTTGTGCACCCCTCCATGGGTCTATCCTAGGAGCAAAAACAGTAAAAAGAATTATACAATGAAGGCTACAACCCCGACCCGGTTGTGCGGCCAAACAAATAATAATATTACATCAATTTACATATTACAAATGAATGAAAGAGAAACAACACTCATCTCACATCCACCCCGGCTATTCACCCGCGACAATCCAACCCATTCATATACACAAACCAGTATCAATCACAGATCACAGATATGTATAACCTCGACTAATCGACATATAGCGATTAGCCGACGTTCAATACATGCAAACATCACAGATATAACCTTTATAGTCAAAGTGTATTGAAGTTCGAAAAAAAATACGGATTTATAGGCCCCCAAAAATGAATTTCTATTCTAGAAAACCTGGGCACATATAAACCATCTGAAAAATCCTAAAACCGAGCCAGAAATACACTGCACCAAACTCGACTCAGTGAAGAGTTAAAACGGTGGCGGTTCCGCGGCAATAGCTTGCTATTGCCGCTGAACCGCGGCGGTTTAGACGAATCACTGCACCGGGTTTGGTGGTTTTCTTCACAAAACCCTGAGACGATTTTTGGTGTATAACAAATTTTGTTTTGACCAGAAAAAATTTTAACAGAAAACTAGGGTTTTTAAAGTTTGGTTTTTCGATTTTTCCGTTTCGAACTTCGATTCACTTCACTACATAGCTAGTTTATGTTTAGTTAGGCTCTGATACCACTGTAAGTCCACGTTGCCCACCCCGGTGCTTGCGGGGAGGCGGAAAACGGAATAAAAATCGGATTTTTATTAACTTAGGAAACATGGACTAGACTAGAAAGGATCTTTGCTAAACAAAAACTTGCTAAAGCTAACTAGTAACTAGCTAAGTGCTAGAAAGGTTATACCTTAGGCTTTATGTCCTTCTCTCCTTGCTCCTTGGAGTGGTGGAAGGAGGTCACCTTGATCGTCTTCTCTCGTCGAAGAAAGATCCACCCGAAAGCCTCAACCTTTGGCTTCAACTCCAAGCTAGAAGTAACTAGGGTGCAAGAAGTGCTAATACCTGAACCCTAGATGAGAGTAGAGATGATCAAGAGAGGGTTTTTCTCAAGCTCAAGTGTTTCTCAACACATGAGAGCGGAGAGCTTGAGGGAGAGGAAGAACAAGAGAGAGAAATGAAATGATAGAATGAGAATAATTGTGAACCATTCTCACTAATATGTGTATATTATTTTAATTAAATAATTAGCTAGATAATTGTCATGGTTAATCATGATATGACCATTATCATTTCAATTTGCAAGGATCAAAAAACATCTTCCAAAAGAAATGATGATGGTCAAAGTGTCAACCTAGGTCAACAAGTCAAGGAGGTCAAATGGTCAACATCCATAACCATGAACAATTATTAAACTAATTGTCAATTAACAATAATACACACATAAACATTAGGGTTTATAAAATGACAATAGCCATTAACCCTAATCAAGGTCCTCTCCCTCTGTCTCAAACAACTGTGCATACGCACCCGCATTCGTGATCCGAGGAACACTAATACAATGAGAAAAACCAATCCCAAATCATATACTAGGATCCGGCTTAAACCAAAGCCCGCTAGTATAAACTGTCCGGACAGCAAACGTGCACAAGTGCGCGGATGTGAACGAACCCTGTCGCAAAACCATGCGACCTCTACTCATTTTGCCTAAAGGCGAATAGCTCTCTGTGTGGAACTCTAAAGACTCGACACTACGCTGGCAGTGGGTTTAACCACAGACCGCAAGCGGCACTAGCTGTACGTAACGGTCCCCAGGTAGATGTCGATAAGAAGACTGACGAGGTGAACCCCATCTGAACTCCTACTGAGCCTGTATGTGACAATCTCCGTACAGTCCGGTCTGTTCGTCTGATACATCGCATGGCGGGTCTAGGGGGGCGGTGAACGTCAGTCCCCTAATAGCGGTACAAGTCGTGTCGGAGTGAAGCCCAGAACACCCTGAGATAACACTGGAAACCTACCAGTATATCTCGCTTGCCCTGGCCAGGGACTACTCATGTAATGGCTCTCCTGGACACAGCGCGATGTCAACCCCCAATACCGGGAGAGACGAATCCTGTCTAACCGTCACTGCCTCCAAGTGCTTCGGGACTGCACCCAAAAACTACCTGTTTGCACGACTCCTTTGAGCCGTGGTAAGGTAGTAATCAAAGTGCAGTGGGAACACACTCGAGGCGAAGTGACAGTGTCAAGTCAGCGGACTAAGCTGTACTCATGTCACCTGGGAACTGATAACAGACGATAGGTATAATACCAACCAACAGTTCCCGACGAGTCCTGTCCAGTGTACTCGTAACCTAACGAGCACCCGCATACTATCCCAAGTACGACGTACTGACGGCTGTGGGACAGACCGTCTCCCACACTGGGATGAGAAGCGCATACGCTAGTCTACTCCAGAGTATCGATGCCCTGTCTCGATAGTCCAACGACTAGGGACCTGTATAAGGATGTGCTTATAGATCACCCAGCTCCCACGAGTGTGAGCGCCATCACAACGCTGGTAATCAAGCAAAGATCCTAAGGGCTCTACTAATATGTATACCTACAATATGCTTAAAGAAACACATGCACATATTAAAGCAGAGACAAACCAAGTAGCATACTACCATTTCGAGCAAGATTGTATATACAACTGTGAATATCCCAAGCTTCCATCAAGTAATATACAAACTAGTATGATACAGTAATGGCCTCTAGGGTATATACACTAACATAGCTAAGTGGTGCTTGTTTGTTGTAATTTAAATGCGATTTGTTAGGACAGTCGTGCGGCCTTGTTGACCGAATCAAGCGCGGGTGGGTTTAATGCAATCCAGGATAATGACGGGTTGAACTTGACTAGCGGTTTATGGTTTGTTGACTTAGTCAAGGTCATAAACCGCTTGGGGTAAAAATCATATCGGGAGTTTCAAATATACAGGAAACTTGCCAGGCTTGCGCATACCTTATAGAGTGTGGTAACTTGAGTGGCTTCCATCAAGTTATCATGCGATGATAGTTGGATCCCGATTCCTATTGATGAGTTAGTTTACTCCTCGGGTGATTCCGACTAATTCTTCTTTCAGGTTTGGAGGAGAATTTGAGGATACAGTGGGAGGTTTCGTGATTAGATAAAGTGATTAACCATTCTGATTCAGGTTAGAGTGCACGTAGAGTGTTTCTTTTCTCTCTCTCTTTGTCTGCGATCATGACCCAACCCTAGACTATAACTCAGTGACCAAGTTAACCGAACTTTCTTAAAACACTGGCTTTTGGATTGTCTGAGTTGAAAACATCATTGCCACTCCTTCTTTTACCCTTTAAGTTTCTCCAGGACACCCCGTATTATTACGAACTTCCAATTCCATTGCATAAATCCATCATATGGTTATATACGAACTCGAAGGAAATTTTTCGAGGATGGATTCTGGTTCAGGAGAAATAGGAATAAGGTTTATTCAGTTGTCTTTTATCCTTACCTTCTCTCAGGTTACGAGTGCTCCTGGGATTAGGAGAGTACACCTATTATGCTTATTGGATAGTCTTTTTCCAAACCATAGGCTGGTGCCGAACGGTAAGGAAGGAAGAAAACCATTAAGCCTAACGATGGTATACAGAAGGTAACGACTAAAGACAAATAAAGGTATTTGGAGAGATGGCAACGAAATATACAGTTACAGTCATGAATCTGCATAATGGAAGAGGCATTACTAGGAATACCCGGATACCCCTTAGAAACATATTCATGCTTCAGTTTCACTGCGTATTGTTAATAGAAAACTGATTTCCCAATTAGACCCTTTCTCCAGGGTATGTGTTTACCAGGTATGATTCTCACATCTGTATGGTTTTACAGATAATGAGTGGGAGTAAGTTATTGGGAATTAGGTGATCATCCTTATTATATTGGAATTCATTGTAATTGGTGATATTTGAGGAAATCACCTGGGTACAGTTTTCAACCTACGACGCACAGGATTTGAGTTATTCAACTCAGCGGACTTATACAAAGTATTGTATGTTGTCCAGTGTCCATTAGGACAAAGGGGCTGGTCCTCGTACTATATTCTGTTTACTTGTGACTTCTCAAGTTTTTGGACAAGTGTTTCGTACAAATACAAGGTCCAAGTTTGAGAAGTTATAGGTACAAGAATAAAGTAGAGAACCAGGTGTCGCAAGTATCGGGATTCTTCAAGGTGATCAAAGATGTAGATACTTGTATGAGGCATTCAGTTGATAGTAATGGTTTTGAAAAACTTGTTTCTCTTTCTATGTTACTCATAATTGGACGCACTCCTAAGTTGAGTAATGCTGATCGGCCTCTCTCTATTTAATTGACATGCACTGGAGACAGCTGCATGATTTGAATCTGGTTCCAATTAAATTAGTGCTTTTGTTTCTATATTAGATATATATAGAATCAATTTTTATCTTAACGATGTTAAGGTATAGGGAGTCGTCCAGCTGATGCTTAAAATCAGAATCCGGATAAACTCAGGGCACGTTTCAGTAATGGCTGTTTGTGGGTTATCCCAGGCATTGACGAGGGTTAACTTTCTTCTATCAGGAAGATCAATATTTATATTGTTCTTGACTCGCCACAGTTTTAGTAAAATGGACTTTTTTCAGAAAACAAACAGTGGGAGTATGGTAGAACTGGAAGAGATTCTAGAACCGCAAACGATTACGGAAAATTTAATAGGACCTAAAAATTCAATCAGGATTGACATTCCATTAGCCACTCCGCAGATATGGTAGGTAACCTCAAGCACCCGAGAGGTACTTCGGTATCCTCAAGGACGTTGAAAGGGAGATTCTTGTTTACCCAGACTTGACACTACTGTTGTTCCAGACTGTGAGACCCGGCAAGAGGATGAGTGTAGCATTATTCTAAACTAGCTTTAGAAGTGCACGTGTATATGACTCTGCCAGAGGGTTGTTGTAGTTAGTGGGAGCAGCGGAAGTATAGTGGATAAGTAGCTTATGTCTATATATAGACTAAAGCAGATATATCGGAGATAGATCATCTATTTCTGATGTGACAGTCATGGGTTTTGACTTCATCAGAATAGGGGATGGATCTGTTAAGAAGGTAGTAGGGTGTGAAGTCCTGGTACTTGGATGACATACACATAGTAGGAAGTGAAATTCCTACACTACGATCGGTTATACTGTGGTTGTCACACAGTGTTTTCTCCACATATGATATGGATATAATATCAGGCATTCTGGTTACTAGATCTATGGTTTTAGATCTAGATTTGGGCAGTTTCCCAATCTGGGTACTTAGACAGTATTCCAAAGATATTTTAGAATGAACAACTCCTGGCATGGTGGTGAACCTGCAGGTGATGGAGTCACCCTCTCTAAAGGTGTCTTACAGACTAAAGGGGAGAGGGATGTGCATGATTGGCAGATCACTTGCTTAGGCAATTGAGTTAATCATGAGATGTCAAGTACCACATCAGATGTTGTTTTTGCACTAGATGCAATACGTTGATATTAAACCAATCTTGGTGAAACGTTCGGAAGCTGTTCTAGAACATAAGTGGTTGTTCTAGGGATTTGATAGCGATAGCCTCCATCGGGAGACAGTTATCATTCCAGGCTTCCAAGGTGACACGGATGACAGAGTGACTGTCAGAGTTATAGTTTTCCCTCTAACGAGGGGCAGTAGTTTGGACAGGTGGTCCAAGCGGATACTGAGGGAGGCATGGTGCAGGATACTGATTAAATTCAGTTGACGATACAGTCTAAGATGTTTGCTGGAGTTGGAGTTCATTTGTGAACTGGATCCCATCAGATATCCAGACATATTCTAAGACATGTATTGCTCATTTCGGGAGATGTCTTTCTCAGTGAACTTGAGACAAAGAGGGACAGAAAGAAACATCAGGGCGGATCCGCTCACTGAGGCTACTTCTCGAACACAATAGTTTTACAAACGAGCTTTGTGAAACTGATTAGTAGAGGAGTTGGATGTTCGGTATCACACGAGCTGTGAGAACGCGACATCGCAATAATTAGCCTTAAGTGCAAGTGGGAGATTGTTGGATATAGTGCCCTCAAAGTCAATTATTGGATCGCATGTACGTGATTGTAATGATTGAGGGAGGACCTATACCGATAGGACATTCTTGCTTGAGATGATAGTATGCTATCTGGTTTATCTTTATCATCGTGTACATTCTTTAGTTAACTATTGCATGTTGATAGAGCCCATAGGATTCTTGCTTGACTGCCAGCAGTATGATGGCAATCAGATACATGGGAGCTGGGGGTCTATAAGCACATCCTTAAAGTGTCCCTAGTCGTGGGAGTTTCGAGACAGGGCATCGATACTACAGAGTAGACTAGTGTATACAGTCGAGACCCCGACGAGGGGCGGTGGCCGGTCTAGCCATTGGTGTCAATTGGTTCACCTAAGATGTATACAGGTGCTCATTGGGTTATGAGTACACCGGACAGGACTCGCCGGGAATAAGCTAGTTGGTATTATACATATCGTCAGATAGAAGTTCCCAGGTGACATGTGTACAGGTTATTCTGTTGACCTGAGATCTTCATTTGTCTCGTGTGAGTTCCCACTGTGCTTTGATTACTATCCTACCACGGCTCAAAGGAGTCGTGCAAACAGGTTTTAGTTGGGTACAATCCCGAGCCACATGGAGGCAGTGAGCGGATCGTCGGGGATTCGTCTCTCCTGGTATTGGGGGTGAGATCGCGCTGTGTTTAGGAGAGCCATTACACGAAATCCCTGGCCAGGGTAATCGAGATTTACTGGTAGGTATTCCAGTGGTATCTCAGGGTGTTCTGGGCTTCACTCCGACACGACTTATACCGCTATTGGGGGTCTGATGTTTACCAGCCCCCTAGGCTCTACATGCGATACTCATAGACGAACGGACCGGACTATACGAATATTGTCACTGTCAGGCTCAGTAGGGTTTCTGGATGGGTTCACTCGTCTGCTTCCCTTCCGATCAATACATGGGCAACCGTTACGTACAGCTACTACCTCTGACGTGCTAGTGGTTATACCTAGTGCCAGTGTATTGATGAGTCATTAGAGTCCTGATTTGTATGTCAAAAATATTTCTAAACCGCAATCAAGAACGGTGTCGCTTGGTAGCTAGCCGGTGAGTACGGGTCGGTACACAGGGATTTTGTGTTTTCCTAATCGCTCTAACGAGTTAATTCCGATGGGTGTCGGATTGATTATTTCTAAAACCTAAATTGATTTATACTAAGATTATCTAGATCTAAGTCTTGCTAGGGTTAGGTCTAGGGTAAGTTAGGAGATTGAAGGTTTCCTCACAGCTTTCAATGCCCTATTTTAGATCTATTAAGTGTTATGGTAATTATCAATAAAAGGGATTAGTACCATCGGGAAGATGTTTCTTCCTTTAGGTTCTTGTCCTTCCTTTATCGATCCTTACCCTAACCTCCATGGAAAACACGCTCAACCGGTCCTTTATACTACGGTATCACCGTTACCTCGAGGGGTAAGGTGCCGCAGGGAGCGGTGTGTGCGTGTATGCATGGAGTTCTAATTATTATGTGTGATGGGGCAAGAAAGGGATGAGAGATATCAACTCTCAAACTTTTCCCTAAAGCTAACCCTAACAAGCGAGGAGACTACTCGCTCATTAAGGGATTAAAAGACATTCTAAATTAAAAGTGAACTAAGGCAAAGAAATAAAAGAACTTACTAATTTTTATAGATGGCTCTCTCCAAACATCAACACAGTACAGATCTAAATTTATGAAATGAAAAGAGGCATAACCTCATACAAGATTTAGAGTTCCTATTTATAGAGGATAGGAACCCTAGGGTTACAATTGACTCGCATATCTGCTTTTACAAAAATACCCCCTAAGAAAAAGACCTATTCAACGATCCGCGCGCACCGACTTTTTCTACACCGACACGGGCCCCAGATGGTCGCGGATCCGCGGCCAAAAGCATGGTTTGGCCGTGGTTCCGCGGCCAAACAGTGGGATTGTGCCTTCAATTTTTCTGGTATGCTTCTAGGTGTATTTGTCTTCCTATTTCTTTGGTTCTTTTCTCAGGTTGGCTTCTAGGTTTCTTCCAGATTCCACAGTGAATAATTGTAGTGGACTTTTACCGTTGCTTCATGACGAAGTCTTGAACCTTTCACTGCCTTATACTTGTGAACTGATCTTCGTGTAGGCTTTATCAAGATTCTCTGTTTGTTGGTCGAAGTCTCACTTTTGTATCGTCTTTTGTCTTTTTCACTGTTTTTATTCCAAGAACCTGTAACCCGCAACTAAGTAGCAGACATGGGTCAAAAACACTTGTTTATTTGTAAAATGACTAAGAATGGGGAATATAATAATGCAATATTATGATATGAACAAATACCCCCAAACTTATCTTTTGCTCGTCCTCGAGCAAACCTAGTTTTTATTCTTAACAGAAACCTAACCTCACTTTCGCAGGGAAACACGATTGCACTGAGCTCGTGCAACAAGCCGTTAAATCTCTAGGTGTCCCTAGTAGGAGGAGTGTTGTCTCCTGAGGGTTTTCAGCGGATACTACCCACAAAATCCTATCAATTAGGCCCATTGACTTTTATTCTCCAATTAGGTTTTCTAACAAGGAATTATATTATCTTCGACTCATAAATCATCCACCCATATTCTTCATGCTTCCTTAGCATTTAACTCAAGATTATATATGTTCTGTAGACTTAGCTTTCAGCATCTCATAAGTTTTCCTTCTAGGGTTCTATCTCAACTTAGGAATTTTTATCAGCTTTACTAAAGATACAAGTCCTATTCTTCATTCCTATCTCTTATCTAAACCCCAATCACATACCCCTACGTGTGTGTATATATCACCCCTACACTTGGAAATTCAAATCAAGCAATCATACTCTTGTCCGTTGTCTAAAGCACTTCTTAATTGGTGAATTTTTAGATGAATTTCGCTCACACATCCTTCATGCGATCGTTAATACTTCTTGAGATACCAACAACCGATTACAAGATGTGTTTGCATATTTAAGCGTAATTCCTAGTCTTGCAACACCTAAGGCTTTAGCAGTGACTCCCAAACCAGTTGGTCTAAGGCACTAGGTGATGAAGCACCCTTACAAAATATTTTTTTCGATTTTTGCAGCCTTAAGTAATCACAAAAACCAGTGTTCATTTTTTTATTATCTCTTTATTCACACTTGTATTTTTTTATTTTATTTTCTTCGTACTAAGGACTTTAGACAAGAGCATTTTAAGGTCTCTTCTACTATTCCAAGTTTCAAGGTGCGTGTTTGTGCAAATTGTAGGGTATATATTTTCATAATTTAGACTTAAGCTAGAAATTATTTTTCAAACTTATATTTTAATATAAACATCAATACCCTTCCCTTGTTTTAACTTAGCCCAAGAAGTGAACTCAAAATTTGCCTATTTCTAGATAAACTACAAAGACATATACTTTCTACCGTTAAATTTTAAGAAAGGTTATTTTTAGGGTTTTTAATTTACTAAGTCTAAATCTAGTTGTTCCTAGCTAATTAACCTTTTTGTCAAACTCAAGTCAAATATGGCCAAAATTGAATACTTTGATTTTTATAAATTTTTTTTTAAATTTTCAATTTTTTTATGGGTTTTAAAATAAGTATGCAAATGCAAAAAATGTACATATGAATGCGAAGGAAGAAGGCTTACCGAGCATACCCCCAAACTTAAACTTGACAGTGTCCTCACTGTCATGCTACACCAAGAGGGTCAAAATGTCGGCACTCCCCTGTTTATTTATTTATAAATTTAATTTTTTTTGTTAAAAGAAAAACAAAAATATATACAGAAAGGTTCTCCCCAAACTAAACAAGGCCTTACATAAGCCAAAGGTTAGCACCAACCATTCAAAAATTCTATCGTGATAATGGTAGGGTTGGTGAAAGAATGGAGTGTAGAGAAAGGAGTTGAGAAACACGCGAGACCGTATGGGAAGAAGGGTAGAATATGGTCTCGATGGAGGAGAAGAATGGAGGAAAAGAGAAAAAAGTGTAGTACGATCTTGAGGGTGTAAATCGAGTGAATAAATTAGTGCAATTTGTGATGACCGTTGTGTTAAAAGCGATTGTGCTAATCTATCAATTCGTCGAGAAATGGGGTCAAATCCCTCAAGATTCGCAAGAAAACATGGGTACGTCGAACTTGGTAAACCCTTCATTGAAAATGGAAACGCGACGGAGTCTTGCGTGGTCGAAACGATAGGAAGGACGAAAGGGGGTGATTTTGGGATAGTCTTAATCTCACCTAAGTAATCTGTCTCGAACTTGAAGGATTCCATCAATGGTTCGAAATGACTGTAAGCAACCGAGTCTGATGGTTCAACTGACTCATCTGAAAATGTAAAGGACTTAAACTCGGGAGGTGAGTTTTCAACATCGTCCGAAAAAGTGAAACACTCGTAATCATTATCGTCTGTGAGAACTGTGTCAGATTCAAAGAGAAATTTTTCAAGTTCACAGTCTTCAAGCGTGATCTTTTGCGTGGTCGGAACGATGGAAAGGAGGGAGGGTGATTTAGGAAGTATAACAGTTAAAGGTTCAGGAGGATGAATTGGAAAATCCGACACATGAAACAAAAATGGTTCATCCTCAATATTATCCTCAAAACTCTCCTCATTACTATCCTCATAATTCTCCTCAAAATTTAGCTTATCCATGCCATTATTATCAAAATCAAGACGCATATGAGGTTCGGGAGAAACATTTAATGACTCGGGATGATGAATTGGAGATAAAATTTCAGTCAAATTTACGGGTTCATCATCCAAAATATTCCCGGCGTCTATATCCTCAATCAAGTGAAAATCAATTTTTTCGGACACCTCATCAAAAGCATGGATATTTATCAATTCAGGTTCTAGATTGAAGGTGTAAAGATCAAAAGGATTAGGTGTTGTTTCACTCGAAAGGGACTCTTCACAATCTGGCAAATCAAGCACTACAAGGTCGCATAACTCATCATTTTGGACACATGTTTGAAAACTGGAGTTGTTGGATTCAATTGGGTATGTGTAGGTTTGATTTGGAAAGGTGTAGAACTTACTCTCTCCTCTCAAATTGTAACTTTGTCCAACCGCCTCCTCATACATTGAAATTTTTGGAGCTAGTTGGAAACTAGCTACCGGTTTACTAGGTTGCATAAGGACGGCCATGGACGCATCCACATTCCTCATCATTTTGTTTGTTGCTAAAATATAAGCTTCCAACGACTTTCCAAACTATACATGGGCTGTGAAGGGGTTTCGGTAAAAGATTCAAAATTGTTTGGATACGTGAAACTCCCAAATGGCTGTGTAGAAGCAATGTCTAGTGAAGGTGGGAAAGTCGGGTAAGACTGGTAGGAATTGGATGGTTGGACAGGAGTAGGATCAACATTTGGATAAAAAGGTGAATGGACTTGTTGATCCCTAGAAGTGGATGTGTGGAGAGGAGTGAAAGATCGGCTACGAGATTGTTCAATATGTTCAGCTATAGACATCGGTTTAGGAGTTAAAACAGGACTCGAAAAAGTGGTATCAACGTACGAAGGTGGTGAAGGTTGATATGGTTGACACAAAGTGGATTGCAACGTCGAACTGTTTCTCCTAGACGCTTCTATTTGATCTTTCAAAGAAATTTTGGGCACGGAGGGATCTTCCTTAAATCGACCGAAACAATTGACGTACGAGGCAAAGTTAGGTTCGGGATACCAAAGTTCGGAAAGAGATTTGTGATGTGGGGTACCCATGATAGAAGAAAGAGAAGAGAAAGAAGGTAGGTGGTGCAAGGATTTCTTAGCGGGAAACTTTGCAAGTTTTGTTAAAAAAAAATTCCTTTTTCCTTTTTCTCTATATTTGGAAATTTTTGCCAAAAAGATTTTTGATAAAGGTATGCAAACAAAAAAGATTACTTGCAATCAATTTTTAATTTACGCGCGGCGCAAACATTCCTGCACAAGATTTGTTATTTGGAAGGGGGAATATTTTTTAGCGCAACGAATCCTTCAGGAGATTTGACAAAAGATATATTTTAGGTTGCATAGGGGGGAAAAGGAAACAAACAGTGGAAATTTCGCGTGATGAACATCCAGAAGGACCACGGATTAGCGGCGGGAGGCGGCTTGCGCGGCGGAAAGGTGGTGGCGTTGAGGCTTCAGGTCTCTGAAAAATTTCTGGTGTTCTGTTGGTCCAATTCCCTTCTGTTCTGATCTACCTTTTTCTGTTTCGCACTATGGATTTTTCCAGATCCGTCGATCGATAGTAGATCCTGCAAAATTCAAACAAAAATGCCTTTCACAAAATACAAAGAGGATAAATTTTTATATTTTTTTGATTTTTCATTTTATATGATTTTTTTAATTTTAGATTAACCCGAAATTGCAAAAAGAAAATAACACGCCATCCCTGGCAACGGCACCATTTGATTTGTATGTCAAAAATATTTCTAAACCGCAATCAAGAACGGCGTCGCTTGGTAGCTAGCCGGTGAGTACGGGTCGATCCATAGGGATTTTGTGTTTTCCTAATCGCTCTAACGAGTTAATTCCGATGGGTGTCGGATTGATTATTTCTAAAACCTAAATTGATTTATACTAAGATTATCTAGATCTAAGTCTTGCTAGGGTTAGGTATAGGGTAAGTTGGGAGATTGAAGGTTTCCTCACCGCTTTTAATGCCCTATTTTAGATCTATTAGGTGTTATGGGAATTATCAATAAAAGGGATTAGTACCATCGGGAAGATATTTCTTCCTCTAGGTTCCTGTCCTTCCTTTATCGATCCTTACCCTAACCTCCATGGAAAATACGCTCAACCGGTCCTTTATACTACGGTATCACCATTACCTCGAGGGGTAAGGTGCCGCAGGGAGCGGTGTGTGCGTGTATGCATGGAGTTCTAATTATTATGTGTGATGGGGCAAGAAAGGGGTGAGAGATCTCATCTCTCAAACATTTCCCTAAAGCTAACCCTAACAAGCGAGGAAACTACTCGCTCATTAGGGGATTAAAAGACATTCTAAATTAAAAGTGAGCTAAGGCAAAGAAATAAAAGAACTTACTAATTTTTATAGATGGCTCTCTCCAAACATCAACACAGTACAGATCTAAAGGGTTGAGCAAAGGAATTGTTTTGGTGGCTTAATTTCATTTTACTCATCCCACTCTCTTCACTTTTGAAATCCCCAGAGAACTTCCCAACTTGGCTGAGCTCATTCATTTTTGGCAAGCTTGATTTTTCCAGTGAGCATTTTGGTGGTGGCCGAGCACCAATTCTGGATTGGGGCTGATTTGGGGTGTGGCTGATTTTGATTCTCCATTGCAAAATCTTTGCTCATTTCATCTTCCGATTTGGAAACTCCATTTTACCTCCACCCAAAGCATTGGGTACCTTGAGACAAGATATTCTACACTTTCTCTACTTCATTCTTGGACATGTCGGGTAGAAAACGTCATGTCCGAGTTGCTTCGGATCGAAGCGGGAGCCCGTATAAAGATTCAATGACCTGGTGCCACTTTGACGAGCGAGACCGGGAGTAGACTTTGTCAGCGCCGCAGCGAGGAGTTTAGCGCAGAGATTGAAGACCGAAGGACACGGATCGATCGGTATAATCTTTTCAACTCCTTTTTACATATTGCTAGTTTACGGTTAATGGAACGATCCGGGTATTTGGGTTGCAGTAGCGCCGGTTTTGCAAAAAGTTTTTGTTCCGCATTTGGCCTCGTTTTGACGGCCGGGGAGCCGCCGCACCCCAACATTCACTATAGTCGATTACTTTTTGCTTTGCATCGTGGTATTCAGTGTGAATATCCTGCACCTCATTCTACGAGGAAAGAGCCAAGATCCCTTCACCGGGAGTGACCTTTTTAGGAAAGGTTTTCGCAATTATATATTTGTAAAAAACTATCTGGTTCCTTCAACGATATCAAGTTCATTACGTTAAAGGTTTTTCACCAAAAACCATTCGTAGCCCTCCGTCATTTCAGACGGGTAGCACTTAGTATTCATGCTCTGTTTGTTGGCCTTCGTCAAGGCATAGTGTATGGTAGCTGCTTGTTGCCTTTCTGTTGCATAGATAGATGCGTTGATTTGGGACAGTCGTACATCCTTGTTGGCCTTCGTCAAGGGCGAGTACGGGTGGGTTCAAATTAACCTGGACAATGACTGGTAGAACTTGACATGTGACTTATGATTTGTCGGCCTTCGTCAAGGTCATAAAAGCATGGGGTAAAATTCACATCGGGAGTTTCAAACTTACAGGAAACTTGCCAGGCATGCGCATACCTTCTGGAGTGTGATAACTTGAGTGGATTCCATCAGGTTATCATGCGATGATAGTTGGATCCCGATACCCACTGATGAGTTGGTTTACTCCTTAGGTGATTTTAGATGATCCCGACTAATTCTTCTTTCAGGTTTGGAAGAGAATTTGAGGATACAGTGGGAGACATCCTGATTAGATAAAATGATTAACCATTCTGATCTAAATTAAAGTGCACACAGAATGTTTCTTTTCTCTCTCTCTCTTTTTGGCAGCGACCATGTCCCGACCCTAGAATATAACTCAGTGACCAAGTTAACCGAACTTTCTTAAAATACTGGCTTTTGGATTGTCAGAGTTGCATACTTCATTACCACTCCTACTTTTACCCTTTTCTTTTCTCCAAAACATTTCGTATCACTACGAAGATCCACACTTATTGGATATGACCATCGTATAGTTACATACGAACTCGAAGATACTTTTCCAATTCGAGGATGGATTCTGGTTCAGGAGAAATAGAATAAGGATTATTCAGTTGTCTTTAATCTTTACCTTCTCTAAGGTTGCGAGTACTCCTAGGATTAGGAGAGTACACCTATTGCGCTTATTGGATAGTCTTCTTCCAAACCATAGGCAGGTGCTGAAAAGTGGGGAAGGAAGAAAACCAATTAGCCAAAGTGTGGTGTACAGAAGGAAACGAGTAAAGACAAATAAAGGGATTAGAAAGAGGGCAAAGTAAATTGCGACTGCTAGCATTCACAACTAAACCGTGTATATCATCACCACTCCTACTTCACCTTTGTATTTCTCCAGAACACCCCATATCACTACGAAGATCCACAGTTATTGGATACTCCGTCGTATAGTTACATACGAACTCGAAGGAACTTGTTCCTGTTCAAGGATGGATTCTAGTTCAGGAGAAATAGAATAAGGATTATTCAGTTGTCTTTAATCTTTACCTTCTCTTTGGTTGCGAGTGCTCCTAGGAGTAGGAGAGTACACCTATTGCGCTTATTGGATAGTTTTCTTCCAAACCATCGGCTGGTGCCAAACGGTAGGGAAGGAAGAAAACTATTTAGCCTAAGGGTGGTGTACAGAAGGTAATGAGTAAAGACAAATAAAGGGATTTGGAGAGATGGCAAGGAAATATACGGTTACAGTCATGAATCTGTATTATGGAAGAGGCATTACTAGGAATACACGGATACCCTTTCGAAACATTTTCATGTTTCAGTTTCACTATGCGTTGTTAATTGAAAACTGATTTTCCAATTAGACCCTTACTCCAGGGTATGTATTTACCAAGTTTGATTCTCACATCTGTATGGTTTTACAAATGATGAGTGGGAGTAAGTTATTGGGAATTAGGTGATCATCCTCATTATATCGGGATTCGTTGTAATTGGTGATATTTGAGGAAATCACACGGCAAATTTTTGGTTTTGAATATCCATTGTTATGCATCAATTTCAAACTGATCTATCTGTACGTTTATTTTATAAAGTGAGATATAATTTTTTGAAATTATGTCCATGACATTTACCTATATCAGTTGATGGTTAGGTAAGGAGCATTAAACAACGGTGTAATTCTTCTTAACCATAAGTACAGTTTTTCAACCTACGACGCACAGGGTTTGAGTTATTCAACTTGGAGGACTTATACAAAATATTGTATGTTGTCCAGTGTCCATTAGGACAGAGGGGTTGGTACTCATACTATATTCTGTTTACTTATGACTTCTCCAGTTTTAGACAAGTATTTCGTAGAAATACAAGGTCCAAGTTTTGAGAAGTTACAGGTAAAAGAATAAAGTAGAGAACCATGTGTTGCAAGTATCAGGATTCTTCAAGGTGATCGAAGATTTAAATACTTGTGTATGGTATTCAGCTGACAGTAATGGTTTAGAGAACTTGCTTCTCTTTCAGGTTATTCATATCTGGATGCACTCCTAAGTTGAGTAATGCTGATCGGCCTCCTTCCATTTAGTTGACATGCACTGGAGACAGCTGCATGGTTTGAATCCGGTTCCAATTAAATCAGCGCCTCTGTTTCTATATTGTATATAGAATGGTTCATATCTTAACGATTCTGTAATGGCAGTTTGTGGGTTAACCCGGGCTATGGCAGTTTGTGTAATGGCAGTTTATGGGTTAACCCCGGCTATGACGAGGATTAACTTTCTACCATCTAGAAGATCAATAGTGATATTGTTCTTAACTCGCCACAGTTTTAGTAAAATGAACTTTTTCAGAAAATAATAGTGGGAGTATGGTAGAACTGCAAGTGATTCCAGAACCGCAAACGATTATTGAAAATTTAATAGGACCTAAAGATTCAATCGGATATGACATTCCATTAGCCACTCCGCAGATATGGTGGGTAACCTCAGGCACCCGAGAGGTACTCCGGTATCCTCAAAGACGGTGACGGGGAGGTTCTTGTTTACCCAGACTTGCCATTACTGTTATTCTAGACTATGAGACCCGGCAGGAGGATGAGTATAGCGTCGTTCTAAACTAGCTTTAGAAGTGCACGTGTATATGACTCTGCCAGAGGGTTTTTGTAGTCAGTGGGAGCAGCGGAAGCATAGTGGAAAAGTAGCTTGTGTCTATTTATAGACTAAAGCAGATATAGCGGAGATAGATCATCTATTTTTGATATGAAAGTCATAAGCTTTGACTTCATCAAGATAGAAGATGGATCTGTTAAGAAGTTAGTAGGGTGTGATGTCCTGGTATTTGGATGACATGCACGTTGTAGGAAGTGAAATTCCTATATTACGATCGGTTATACTGTGGTTGTCACACAGTGTTTTCTCCACATAGGATATGGATATAATATCAGGCATTCTGGTTACTAGATCTATGGTTTTAGATCTAGATTTGGGTAGTTTCCCAATCTGGGTACTTAGACAGTATTCTAAAGGTGTTTTAGAATGGACGACTCCTGGTATAGTGGTTTACCTGCAGGTGATGGAGTCACCCTCTCTAAAGGTGTCTTACAGACTAAAGGGGAGAGCGATGTGCATGATTGGCATATCACTTGCTTAGGCAATTAAGTTGATCATGAGATGTCAAGTACCACACCAGATATTGTTTTTGCACTAGCTGCAATAAGTTGATATATTAATCCAATCCTGGAGAAACGTTCGGAAGCAGTTTTTGAACATAAGTATATATTCTAGGGATTTGGTAACGACATCCTCCTTCAGGAGACGGTTATCATTCCAGGCTTCCAAGGTGTCCTGGATGACAGAGTGACTGTCAGAGTTATAGTTTTCCTTCTGATGAGGGGCAGTAGTTTGGACAGGTGGTCCAAACGGATACTAAGGGAGGCATGGCATATGATACTGATTAAATTCAGTTGACGATACAGTCTAAGAAGTTTGCTGGATTTGGAGTTCATTTGTGAACTGGGTCCCATCAGATATCCAGACATATTCTAAGACAGGTATTGCTCATTTCGGGAGATGGCTTTCTCCGCGAACTTGAGATAAAAAGAGACATAGAAAGAAACATCAGAGCGGATCCACTCACTGAGGCTATTTCTCGAACGCAATAGTTTCTCAAACGAGTTTTGTGAAACTGATTAGTAGAGAAGTTGGGTGTTCGGTATCACACAAGCTGTGAGTATGCGACGCCGCAATAATTAGCCTTAAGTGCAAGTGGGAGATTTTTGGCTATAGTGCCCTCAAGTCAATTATTAGATCGAAGGCACGTGATTGCAATGATTGAGGGAGGACCTATACCGGTAGAACAGTCTTACTCGAGATGATAGTATGCTATCTGGTTTGTCTTTATCATCGTGTACATCCTTCAGGTGACCTTACAGATCACTATAACATGTTGATAGAGCCTATAGGATTCATTCTTGACTACCAGCAATATTATGGCAATCATATACGTGAGAGTTGGGTAGTCTATAAGCACATCCTTAAAGTTTCCCTAGTCGTGGGTATTTCGAGACTGGGCATCGATACTCTATGAGTAGACTAGTGTATACGGATCGAGACCCCGACGAGGGGCGGTGGCCGGTCTCACAAGCCATTGGTGTCAGTTGGTTCACCTAAGATAGTATACAGGTGCTCATTTGGTTATGAGTACACCGGATGGACTCGCCGAAAACATGCTAGTTGGTATTATACCTATTATCGGATAGAAGTTCCCTGGTGACATGTATACAGGTTAGTCTATCGACCTAAGATCGTCATTTGTCTCGTGTGAGTTCCCACTGTGCTTTGATTACTACCCTACCACGGCTCAAAGGAGTCGTGCAAACAGGTTTTAGTTGGGTACAGTCCCGACCCATATGGAGGCAGTGAGTGGATCTTCAGGGGATTCGTCTCTCCCAGTATTGGGTTGATGTCGCGGTGTGCACGGGTGGTCATCCCCAGAAATCCTTGGCCAAGGTAGTCAAGAATTACCGATCTAGGGTCGATAGTTTCTCAGGTGGTGATGGGCTTCATACCGACAATAAATATCACGTTATTAGGGGTCTAACTTTATCTACCCCCTAGACCCGATATGCAATACTTATAGACGAATGAAACGGACTATACAGATATTGTCACTGTCAGGCTCAGTAGGGTTTCAGGATGAGTTCGCTCGTCGGCCTCCCTTTCGATCAATACCTGGGCAGCCGTTACGTACAGGTAGTGCCACTGACGTGCTTATGGTTAAACCCACTGCCAGCTATTGACGAGTCTTTAGAGTCCCACATAGAGGTTTCCCCTAGTTCGGGCGAAACGTTATAAAGGTCATATGGTTTTATGGCAGGGTTCGATCATATACGTGCACTTGTGCACGGATCATGATCGGACGGATAACACTAGTGGGCATTGGTTTAAGCCGGATCCTAGTATTATATTGTTGGATTATTTTCGTCTCATTGTATTCGTATTCAGTTGGAATACGGATGCAGGTATGTATATATGGATGAGCGGTATTCTTTTAATTCGTTACGAGTTTACTTTAGAAGATGCCATTCCTTTTTTTTTTAAACATTTGGTTTAATGTTTTGTTGTGATGGAAATTGTGAACGTAAGTTTTGGCCTTGGGAATTCATGGTGCATTGATGGTAGCACATGTGCACTACAGAGTTAACTAACACGGAAGCAAGGTTTCGGGAGGCATCGTCCATGCCAAATTCAAAAATTTGCCGTTTTAGCCAACCCTAACTAAGAATCGTTAACTAGAAGTCGACGGAATATAAAATGCAAACACTTTGCAAGTCTAGTGATCAAGGAATACAACCTTTGTAGACCGGTCATTCACTTCAATAGCTCCATGTAGTAGTCCCTTCGCTGCGATCGTGAACTCCGTGTAGAGTTCCTAGGCACACTAATGAGGTCTCACAACAGATCAAACATGCCCAATTCAAATTTTTTCATATGCCTACAAACCCTAATACGGATCGTTAACTAGATGATAAGGCGATGCAAGCAAGTAAACAACTTTCTTGCTAAAGGAAAGTGACTACAACCTTTGTAGATCCGGTCCTCCACTTCCTTGGCTCTGTGATGACGTCCCTCCGCTGTACCAATCGGAATCCTAGACTCTTGCGGTGGCTTCATCGGAGAAATGATCGGGCTAGGTCGTCGACTTCGATACCGAAGATGATCTACGTCGAGGCAACTCAAGATCAAGCTCCAACTTCACCAAGTCATGAAACTTGTGAAGAAAACACCCTATACTACTTGGAAAGTGGTAGAGGATGAAGAAATAGGAATTGGGTTCACTTTAGAATTGGATTTCTCACTCCTTTTCTCATTTCACCATTGAAGCTAGCAAGCTTTTTGAAGCTTGATGAAGATGATGAAGATGAAAGAATAAAAAGGATTAAGTTAAAAAAGAAAATCCCATTCATTCTTATCATAATGCAACCTTGGTTAAGTGTAGAGAATGAACTAGGGTTAGTTGAATGGTTAGGTTTAGGAGATGAAGACAAAATGGTCACTTAGTCAAAAATGCATAAAGCATCAAGAAAATTCTAGTATAAAAGCAACCATTTTGTTTTTCCTTTTTCTTTTAACTAAAATAAATAGATAAATAAATAAGTGAAATGAAACCCTAACCATTCACTAAACATGGTTTAAGTCTTACACAAACCCAAGATTGCATGTATCATCAAACATGATACAAACAAGTGCACAAAAATATATCACATAATACAACTTTTGCATTTCAAGTGAGAAAGCCAATCTTGAGTGAACCAATACTAGTTAATGCAAAGTAATATATCAAATATATAATTATACATTAAATCATTAAATCAACACTCGATTCAATGATCCGGTCATGTCGCATATAACCGACCAGTATCCAATGTATCGACTTATCAAATCAATCTTCGATTCGATAACTAGGTTATATCGCATACAACCAATCGATACATTCATCGCGAGAATAGAATACGGTATCACATACACGCATTATTCTCGGTCCCGCACATATCTCATATGCGCTCCTATTTCGTTTCGCTTGAGCCAGGAAACCTCTGTGTAGGACTCTAAAGACTCGTCAATACGCCGGCAGCAGGTGATGATCATATCAAACACCCACAAGCCGCAAGCGGTCTGCTAAACGTAACGACCACCCGGGTATTGAGCGATCAGAAGATCGACGAGCAAGCCCGCTCACACTCCTGTGAATCCAACCAGTAACACTTACCGTACAGTCCGGTCTGTTCGTCTGATATGTCGCATATCTCGCCTAGGGGTGGTAAACGTCAGACCCCAATAGCTCGATAAGTCATGCCGACGTAAGGTCCATAACATTCGTGAAACTACTGATAACTCTTACCAGTATATCGCTACAACCCTGGCCAGGGATTTCCTGTTATGGCCAGTCGTGTATAGCACAACATCAACCCCCAATACTGGGAGAGACGAATCCGCTCCTATCGCTCATTGCCTCCATGTGAATCGGGACTGTACCCAAAAACCACCTGTTTGCACGACTCAGTAGAGCCGTGGTAGGGTGGAAATCAAAGCACAGTGGGAGACACACAAGACTCTATGACGATCTCGGGTCAACAGATTAAGTTGTACCAGTGTCACCAGAGAACTGCCATCTGACGTGAGGTATAATACCATCTGGGAGTTCTCGGCGAGTCCGTTCAGTGTACCCAGTCTCCAATGAGCACCCGCATACCATCTCTGATGTCAAACACCAATGGATATGGGATCATCCATCGCCCATCATATGGGTCGAGAAGATATACGTTAGTCTACTCTGGAATATCGATGCCCCGTCTCGATATTCCCACGACTAGGAACATTGAAGGATGTACTCATGGACTACCCAGGCCCCACTAGTATGATCTACATCATAGTCCTGGAAGTCGAGTACACATCCTAAGGGCTTTATCAATATGTAATCAGAGAGACAGAAAGTATACATGTTAAGATAAAGAGCAACCAGATAGCGTACTATCATGTCGAGCAAGAAAGTCCTACCTATATATGTCCCAGCATCCAATAGAATATACATCCAATGTACAGTAATGGCCTCTAGGGCATACATATAACTAACACTCCGGACTCTAGAGTGGCTCCCATGAAGAAAAGAGCATGCTTGCTTCGATGTCTTCGAGGCCGAGGATAATCTACGTCGAGGAGACACTAACCCAAGCTATCTCTTCACTAATTGTGAAATTAGTGAAGCAAACACCCTATACTAAATGGCAAGTAGTCGAGGATGATGAAGTAGGAAGTGGGCTCACTTTAGATTTGATTTTCTCACATTTTTTCTCATACCTCCATTGAAGCTAGAGAGCTTTTTGAGGAAGAAGAAAAAGAAGAAAGAACTCATCATATGAATTCATCCAAATGAATTATTGCAACCATGGGTGAGTTAAGCCCTCATGCCTAACTCATGTAGAGAATGAACCAAGGGCTAAGGTTAAAGGTTGGGTTAACTAATATCCTAAGAAATGACAAAAGAGTGGACTTTGTCAATGTTTCTACAAGCTTCATCCAAGCTTGACAACATTGACCAAGTCTTCTCTCTTTTATTATAACTTAAGAAATAAATAAAACCCTAACTTAACCCTAGCATGGTTTAAGTCTCATACACCCATCTTGCATGTATCATCAAGCATGACACAAAATAACATACACTTGCATATATCACATATATACAATGTGCACAAACCAAGTGAGAAAAGAATCATAAGTGATCTAATACTAGTTAATGTAATGCAATATATCTAATATATAATTATACATTAGATTATCAAATAAACTCTTGATTTAATAATCCGGTTATATCACATATAACCGACTAATATCATGTGTAACAACTTATCGAATCAACACTTGATCCGAAAACCCGGCTATATCGCATATAGCCGACCAATGTCATAATTCGCGAGAATAGAATACGGTATCTCATATCGTATCAATCTCGGTCCCGAACATATCACATATGTGCTCCTACTCCATTTCGCTTAAGCCAGGAAACTCCTGTGTAGGACTCTAAAGGCTCGTCAATACGCCGACAGTAGGTGATGATCATATCAAACACCCACAAGCCGCAAGCGGTCTACTAAACGTAACGGCCACCCGGGTATTGAGCGATCAGAAGATCAACAAGCAAGCCTGCTCATACTCCTGCGAATCCAATCAGTAACACTACCGTACAGTCCGGTCTCTTCGTCGGATATGTCGTATATCTCGTCTAGGGGTGGTAAACGTCAGACCCAAGTAACTCGATAAGTCGTGTCGATATGAGGCTCATAACGGGTCGAGAAACTACTGATAACACTTACCAGTATATCCCTGAAGCAGCCTTGGCTAAGGACTTCCTGTTATAGCCAATCGAGCACAGCACAACATCAACTCCCAATACCGGGAGAGATGAAACCCCTCCTATCGCTCATTGCCTCCATGTGCTCGGGACTGTACCCAAAAGCCACCGTTTTGCACGTTCTCTTGAATGCGGTAAGGTGAAAATCAAAGCACAGTGGGAATCACACAAGACTCTATGACGATCTCGGGTCTACAGACTAACCTGTACCAGTGTCACCAGAGAACTGCTATCTGACGTTAGGTATAATACCATCTAGGAGTTCTCGGCGACTCAAATCATCAGTTGCAGTTTTGTATAGCTAGAACCTTTTCAGTTCTACAGAACTGAACTTGCCTCGATCTTGTCCGGATTTTGCTTTTGACATAGGCCGGACAATCCCAAATCTTAACTTGCTTAAGAGATAGGCTCTTCCCATACCATATCTTATATGGAGTGGTAGACAGTGATTTGATTCGAACCTAATTCAATAGGTATGCATTTTCTCAAGTGCACAACCCCAAAAGGAAATAGGTAACTCAGTAGTACTCATCATAGAGCACACTATATCCAATATAGTGCGACTGCTCCACCCCGATACACCGTTGTGCTGTGGTGCATTCAGAGGAGTAATACTGAGAGAGAATCTCTTTTTTCTTTTAGAATATCCAAGAATTCCATGCACAAGTATTCTCCTCCCTGATCTTATCATAGAACATAATACTTATACCCGTATTTTGGTTCTCTACTTCCAACTTATATTCTGTGAATACCTCAAAAGTTTCGGACTTATGTTTCAACAGGAACATATAACTGAATCTTGAGAGATTATCAGAGAATATAATGAAGTACAAAGAACCGGTCCTGGCATATGTAGACAGGGGACCTTACATACATCAACATGTATTAGTCCCAAGAGTTCACTAACTCTTTCTCTGTTTCTAATAAATAGAGCTATGGTCATCTAATCTTTGTGACATGACTGGCAAGTTTCACAAGATGTAAATTCAAACTGATTTAAATATGCATCTAAAATGTAACTTCAGCCAGTCGGGTGGCATTGATATGACCTAGTCTACAATGCCTCAAGAAGGATCCGTTCATTTCTGAACTCTTCCTCTTGTGTGTGTTCTGTATACTAGGAACTGTAGTTTGATTTAGAACATCAATGCTTTTAGATAACGTGCTGATTGGTTCGAAAAAGTTGTGTTTGTAGTTTAACCGCAATCAATAACGGTGTCGCGTATAGCTAGACCGAGATGAGTACGGGTCGTCCTCTGGGAAACGTGGAACCTTTTACTTTTACTTTAGATGTGTTGAGAAAGAGAGGAGGGATAAAGAATTTTATAGAATGGTTTCTAGATCTATGTTAAACAAGAATGTAAAATATAGATCTAGATTATTTTAAAGATGTAGATAAATAATAAGAGGGCTTGTAGGGTTCGTTAGGATTTAGTAGTTATGGACGATTAATTAAAAGTTACCCTTTTTATCCTTTAATAGATTTAAAACTAGAACGACGGTGATGCGTGTAGATTAGGGTTTCTGGAGGGAAAAGGAATCCCACACTTAACCTTTATCTCGACACGGAACTCCGTTCATATCTAGCCTTTACCAAAACAATCATTAATCTAATCTCTAATCGCGGTCGGAACTAACAAAGAATTGTTAGCGCGCCCGATTAGGATGTTAATGATTCTTTTGATAAAGTTCATAAACTTTATAGGACTTAAAAAGGGTTTAGAGCTATTCATCATCCATTAGCCTACCCTAATCCTACGAACCCTAACAAGCGGAGAATTACTCGCGCATGTTGGGAAAAGAAGATGAAAAGACAGAGAGGGAAAACATAATGTAAGATGCAAAAACAATTAAATAAAATAACTACCTTTATTAATCAACTGAACAATCTACACTTTTATTCCGTAGAAAATGATTACAAACTAGTTGCTTCTCGATCTTTCCTAAGGAGGTAGATGAACAGTTGATGATCAGCCTGGATGCGTGAGCCGTCTTGGACTTCGTGATCTCTTCGGCTTGATCCTTTTCCAAGAGGCTCTCGGTGCCTTTTTGTAGTGCAAAGCCAGAATCTTTAGATTGAAAACTTGGTAAAATTCAGCAGTGATTGATTTCCCAAAATTGTAGCAAAAGATCTCTCTAGATTGCCGCGGATCCGCGGCCAACGGGGGGGTTTGGCCGCGGTTCCGCGGCCAATGGTGGAGATCATTTCATCATTTTTCTTGGGCTTTGTAACTGTGACATGTGGCAATCCTAGGCACCTTCAGAATTCAGAAATCTTCTCTCGGTTGCTTCCAGAGTTGGTCTCCAAGTTTTGCTTCTTAATTATGCAAGTCTTCTTCAACAGCTTGATTTCTTTGATATATTCTGCATAACAACTTGGAAAATTCTGCACAATAATCTTAAATAATATTTAGTAGACTTAGTTCTACTAGGATTAGGTCAATGAATTTATTTGCACACATTTTCCTACCAAATGATAATTAAAATATATTAACACATGGAAAATAGTGTTTTTACACATAAACCCTCATATGTATAATATATTATAATAAAGTCCTTTTTTAATATGAAAATGGTAGGAAAAATGTAATACAAATGTGCAGTTTTATCAACTGAACAAATACCCCCAAACTTATCTTTGATCGTCCCGAGCAAACTAGTTTATTCAAGAGGAGAAAAGGAAAGGAGAAAACTAAGCACACTTTCGTAGGCAGACACGATTGCACTGAGCACGTGTAACAAGCCGATAAACCTCTAGGTGTCCTAGTAGGAGGAGTGTTGTCTCCTGAGGGTTTTCAGCGGATTGCATCCACAAAATCCAATAACAAAAGAGAGATGGTGAAATTTACATATAAAGATAAGAACCATAAAAGAAAGACTTTGAAAATAAGAGTTTCCAACTATACTAGCTTTTCAGTTGTCATGAGCCCTATCTTAATAGTCATGAAAAAATGTTAGAAATCACTTCATCCCTCAATAAAACATCGTCTTTATTCTTCATTCCTACCTTTCATCCAAACATCGATCATATACCCCTACGTGTGTGTAATGGACATCCCTACACTCGGAGAATTCAATTCAAGCTATCATACTCTTGTCCATCTACCTCAGTATTTTTTAACTTGATGAATATTTAGATTTGCTCACACATTTTCATGCGACCGTTAATACTTCTTGAGGTACTAACCGACCGATTACTGATGTGCTTGCTGATTAGGTGATAATATTTTCCTCGTCTTGCACCACCTAAGGCTTAGCAGTGACTCCCAGACCAGTTGGCCTTAGGGCACTAGGTGAAGAGGCACCCTCGCTATATTTTTTTATTGCTGCCTTGGCGATACAAAATCAGTGTTTATTTTTTTTTCTTTTCACCATTTTTAAATTTTCTTCCTTTTTTTTTCATTTCCTTCATACTTTGGCTTTTAGACAAGAGCATTTCAAGGTATCCTCTACTATCCCGAGTTTCAAGACGTGTGTAAGTGCATATAGTAGGGTATCAACATTCAAATGTTTGGCTTCCAGAATAGAAACTATTTTTCAGACTTATTTTATCCTCAGATTAGTGACTTCCTTCATCTTACTAACCCTTGGGACAACAGCTCATAACTACTTATTACTAGTTCGTTTAAGAAAACTTCTAATTTTCTTGGTTTTCTTAAACTATTCCTATCTTTTGGATGTAATTTTTCACTTTCTACTCTTTTGTTATAAAAAATTTTATTTTAATTTTTGAAAATGTTGTGCTTATGCAAAATATGATGCAAATTGATGTGTAAATAAGCACAAACCTCCCCCCAAACCTGTTTACAGCAGTGTCCTCACTGATGTCATCCATTAAGCATAAAAACCTGTAGACTTGGGAGGAAATTATTAATGGGGGCAAGAATATATGAAAGTGAAAATGCTCCCCCAAACCTATTTTTGGCTTACAAATTTGAGGACAAAAGTTATGTTCAAGAGCCAAAAATATAACTCCCCCTCAAACATGAGTTAGACAATACGAAGCATTTTAAGAGGGGATGAGTCTTTTGATCAAAATAAAGCTTTACAAAGACCAAAAGTTAACACCAACCATTCAAAGATTTTATCAGTATATCGTATAGGTTGGTGGAAGAATGTGTTGTATCGAGTCAAGAAAAAGTGGGGAAGGGATAAGAGGTGTTCTGGAAAGGGTTTGAAATTAGAGAAAGGAAAGAATGAGGATGAATGTGAATGATTAGGAAGAAGGAATGGTGACGGTTTAACCTCTATAAGTGGAGATTGATCAATCACAAAATCCGTATTGTTTAAAAATTCAAGTTCGTCAGCAAAAAGTTCTTCAAAACTTTTGTCAATGGTGTGATTGAACATTTTGCTGTCAAAGAGTTTTGTCCTTATTGAGCGCGACAGTCCTTAGAGTCTGGTTTAGATATTTTTTAAATTAATGAAGGGTTGATCTATATGCTTGGTTTGTGATTTGTGGGGCTTAGGAAGGGTGATGAAATCCCCACCTAATCTTGATTTGGTCATTTCCCCTTAAAGATCCGTATTAAAATATGCAAAAAACAAACCGAAAAACAAAACTTTGCAAAAAGATTTTTGAGCGGTAATATTTTGCAAAGAATCCTGCAGAAAATAGATTTTATTGGATTTTAGAGGAGAGAAGGAAGTTAGAATGTTACCAGAGAAGTGTGAACCCTAGATCTCCTGTTTCCTCAAGTCCGTGACTCCAGATTTCCTCGCAAAAATTCACACAATAATCGTTAAATATACAATTTACAGTTTTGTTTTAATAATGATATGACTCGTCTAAGAATTCAACACAAATAGTAAAAATAAAAAATTACGCACGTTTCCCCGGGAACGGCGCCATTTGATTGGTTCGAAAGAGTTGTGTTTGTAGTTTAACCGCAATCAATAACGGTGTCGCGTATAGCTAGACCGAGATGAGTACGGGTCGTCCTCTGGGAAACGTAGAACCTTTTACTTTTACTTTAGATGTGTTGAGAAAGAGAGGAGGGATAAAGAATTTTATAGAATGGTTTCTAGATCTATGTTAAACAAGAATGTAAAATATATATCTAGATTATTTTAAAGATGTAGATAACATAATAAGAGGGCTTGTAGGGTTCGTTAGGATTTAGTAGTTATGGACGATTAAATAAAAGATACCCTTTTTATCCTTTAATAGATTTAAAACTAGAACGACGGTGATGCGTGTAGATTAGGGTTTCTGGAGGGAAAAGGAATCCCACTCTTAACCCTTATCTCGACACGGAACTCCGTTCATATCTAGCCTTTACCAAAACAATCATTAATCTAATCTCTAATCGCGGTCGGAACTAACAAAGAATTGTTAGCGCGCCCGATTAGGATGTTAATGATTCTTTTGATAAAGTTCATAAACTTTATAGGACTTAAAAAGGGTTTAGAGATATTCATCATCCATTAGCCTACCCTAATCCTACGAACCCTAACAAGCGGAGAATTACTCGCGCATGTTGGGAAAAGAAGATGAAAAGACAGAGAGGGAAAACATAATGTAAGATGCAAAAACAATTAAATAAAATAACTACCTTTATTAATCAACTGAACAATCTACACTTTTATTCCGTAGAAAATGATTACAAACTAGTTGCTTCTCGATCTTTCCTAAGGAGGTAGATGAACAGTTGATGATCAGCCTGGATGCGTGAGCCGTCTTGGACTTCGTGATCTCTTCGGCTTGATCCTTTTCCAAGAGGCTCTCGGTGCCTTTTTATAGTGCAAAGCCAGAATCTTTATATTGAAAACTTGGTAAAACTCAGCAGTGATTGATTTCCCAAAATTGTAGCAAAAGATCTCTCTAGATTGCCGCGGATCCACGGCCAACAGGGGGGTTTGGCCGCGGTTCCGCGGCCAATGGTGGAGATCATTTCATCATTTTTCTTGGGCTTTGTAATTTTGACATGTGGCAATCCTAGGCACCTTCAGAATTCAGAAATCTTCTCTCGGTTGCTTCCAGACTTGGTCTCCAAGTTTTGCTTCTTAATTAGGCAAGTCTTCTTCAACAACTTGATTTCTTTGATATATTCTGCATAACAACTTGGAAAATTCTGTACAATAATCTTAAATAATATTTAGTAGACTTAGTTCTACTAGGATTAGGTCAATGAATTTATTTGCACACATTTTCCTACCAAATGCTAATTAAAATATATTAACACATGGAAAATAGTGTTTTTACACATAAACCCTCATATGTATAATATATTATAATAAATTCCTTTTTTAATATGAAAATGGTAGGAAAAATGTAATACAAATGTGCAGTTTTATCAACTGAACACGTGCCTGAACCGATCAACTTTTGATATAGGAAATGTTCAAAACATTATCCAACAATACAAAATTTTATCATTTCTTTACTTATAAAGAGACTGATATGATTTTGTATATCAGGTTCGGTATCTAATAACATTCGTTCAGAATCAATGTACTGGTAATACAGGGTGACAGAGACCAACAGACTTGGCTGCAACACTTGCCCCGTTTTCTGTCTCATGAAACTTATCACCCGTTCTCAGTTCTCTGCCTTTCTGTAGCCCTATGTAACAGATTACATATCTGGGATCCTGATCCGGTATCAAATACCCAGGATGCAGAGGATACGGAGAAACAGTTCTTTGTAATGAACACACCCGAAGGAGATGCATCATATGCACTTTCTTCGTTTGGGCGGCATAGGAATTCTGGTATTCCCCTATTTCCTGCTCTGTCTTATAACAATTATAAGTTGGAGCGGGACCAACGTTCCCCAGCTCAGAATAACAAGCGGGTTCGGTCAATACATCCATATTATTATCTTGATTAAGGCGTGATATGGTCGCTACCTGGAGAGAGAGAGAGAAGAAAACACTCTGTGTGCGCTGTTGCGAGATTAGATTGGTTATATATTTTATCTAATCAGGATTGATCCCACTGTTTTTATCAAATCTTCCTTCAAACCCTAAAAGGAAAGACTAGCCGGGATTAATTACACTCTACAAGTTCGCCAATCTTTCAGCCAGGCCAGTGTCGGTACTTTGAGGGAGGTTCCCCGTGCTTTCGCACGGACCTAATTACAGTAAACCTCGTTTTCCCAGAGGCGTAACCCCGTTGACACCTTTCTAGACACCTACTTGATCGGCTAATTGTAAAGTGCAAAACTCTCCCAGGAGTAAGAATTACTCGCAGTGGGTATCGGGATCCAACTATCATATAGAAGGTATGCAATCTCATTGCAAATTTCAACACTTGAAACTCCCGATAAAGATTTTTACCCCTAGCACCTATGACCTTAACTATGGTCAACAAATCATAAGTACTAGTCAAGTTCTACCCGTCATTTCGTGATTAACTAGACCCACCCACATGACCCTTAACTAAGGTCAACAAAGTCACGCGACTGTCCTAACTAATCGCATCATATGCGGTGTAGGAATACATCACTTAGCTACCGTACACTGTGCCTTGACTATGGTCAACAAACACAGCACGAATACTATGTGCTCTACTTCCTAAAATGACGGAGGGTTGTGAATGGTTTTTATGAAAACCTTTAACTCTTTGAACTTGATCTCGTTGCGGAATCAAATGGTTTTTAAATGGAATGTTTTTGAGGCTTTTCTAGTTTTGCTAAAGGGGTCACTCCCGGTGAAGGGATCGTCGGCCCTTTCCTCGTCGAATGAGGTGCGGGATATATCATATATATCACTGTGCAAAGCAGAAACTATAGAAGCAATCAAAAGACAAACCGAGTGTGTAGCATCTGCCAGTTATTGCTAAAGGAGTCACTCCCGGTGAAGGGATCTCGGTCCTTTCCTCATCGAATAAGGTGCAGGATGTTCTACAATGAACACCGCGATGCAAAGCAGGAACTGTAGCTACCTGTTTTTTTTTTTTTTTGAAATTCGATTCCACAACATCAATTAGGTTTATTTTCTTTCATTAATCTCATTAATGAATGTCCCATCATTTAAGTCCACCTAAACATCACAGATAAATATAATGTACGCTTATGCCATCCGCATTCGCCTCGATGTCCCGTCTGCACCGTTAGGTTAGGTAACTAACGCCAGAACGAGGCAGGGCTAGTGCGGGTGTAAAACATAAGCAACGTCTATATAATATACCATATATACTATATATAATATCTATCTGAACAAATCACATGATCACATTACAGATAACGCAGCAGAAAATATCATATGAAATATTGGATATACTAGGACGTCCGTGTTTTTAATACGAGCCAGTATAAAACACGGATTCCACGGTCGTGATGAATAGCCAATCCCACACCCCTAGACCCCTACGAGAGCGGCAAGCAACCCTACCAATTCTAGGGTTAGGAGACCCGGACTCGACTCCTCGAGATGGTCTTCCATTGGACCCTAGAACCCGGTTACTTGTGCTCCCCTCCTTGGGTCTATCATAATGCGGAAAAGTAAATAATATACAAAAGGTGACATCTTCCGCAACCTGGAAGTGCCCCAATAAAAGAATATTACATACAAGTTTTTACACGAATGAAAATGAAAAACACTCATCTCACATAAAAAAAACCCAGTTATTCGAACACGACGATCCAATATAACATATCCAGCAACACATAACATCACATGTCATCAACGTAAGTAAATATGCCCATCCCAATTGTCGTTGACATATAGCAACGAAACCGGCGATATCACATATTACACTTACGGTCACAGAAAAGAAAGTGTAAAACTACAACAGTTGGAATCCGCAATCTCTTTAGACATCGCATGCCTAATCAAATGAATTCCTTAGACATCGCATGCCTAACAATTATAAACCCTGCATTTTAGTCTCATTATCGAAAACTCTTTTCAATATCAAGTCGGGCAATTCAGCAAGATTCCCGACATCCTGATCGAATGCTCGTCGCAAACTTTAGTAGGCGGCTGCACCCCCGACGCCGTCGACGAAGTGCACCAAGGCGGAACACCGCTGCCGCGAGCACCCGAACGGATGCTTTCGGCGACGGGGTTCTCCTTCAGTCACTTGGTCGGGGCTATGGGGTGAGGCTGTTTATTGAGTTTACCCGGCTAGTATCCGCGTACGCTACGCGTTTGCGACGGACTTTTGATCACATCAAAATTCCGTGGCAACCGATCAAGTGAGACTAAACTGCTATGTTTATAACATTCATTCAGTTATCTCATAACTACTTGTGGATTCCAAATATTGTATCACATTCCGGATAAATAGAAAATGTTAAACTTTCCGATCGAACAATCGAACACCCAAGTTTTCCCGAAACAGCTCAACACATGATATAAGTTTAAAAACATTCACTTCGTGCCTCAGTACCAATGGTCCAGCCGTAGAAGGGTCAAGTCAACGCCTCACATGTGGCACGCCGTACTGCCCCAAACCTTAAGGTTCAAAGGGCAGTTCAAGACGGTCACATAATCGAGTTAAGGTTTGTTGTCTTCTAGAGGGACCATCGCGTTACTTGCACTACTTAGAACGTCGTTAAACTACGGAAAAATCCAACAATTGAAAATTTTCCGGCAGGGGAAAAAATGGGTATTTATATCCGGTCGAACTTTTTAACATATTCTAAAATTACCCGGAAAAAACACAGACAAAAGTAGACAATCCGTTCGAATCTCCGAACTCCCAATACAACCCAGAAAACTCAACTCTTGAGTAAGATGTCACGACCCGAAAGTACGGAACGTGACTGGCACTTAGATTACAAGACGTCTAAAGGCGTACCGTAACCTAAGTCAGCCAAAGCCCAGAAAAATCTAAACCAAAATCAAAAGAGAGTGAAGGAAAACCTTTAATGAAAACGGTTTTTAAATCAATTAAGATGCATAGAATCCCTTTTTAAAACATCAAAAATTCCCGAAAATTTCGGCAGAGTCTCCCCTGTATTTTCTATCCCCCAAAATGGGTACAACAAGATATATATAACCTGTAATCATAAATGGCATCCCCAAGCGGGAGCTAGCTATTCGCCCAAGGCGGATCACAACCACACGCAATATATAAGTAATATCAAGAAAAGAGCATAAAAGAAATGCAAAATATTAGAAAACACAACGTCGGCTCAAGTGAGCTCGACCCAAAAGAAACCACATATACAAATCTCTCATTCTCATCACTAGGTCGCATATACATAGAAAGTGGTAGATGGAGAATACTAGATACAATGATAGAGCAAAAAGAAATAAAGTATGCTCGCAACCCACCTACGGGCGATGTCGCGAGTCTGAGCAAAAGGAACTGAAGATAAGATAGCCGCCGCTACAAGACTGATGAGTCCGACCTGCAAGACACTGTGGCACAACGGGGGTGAGTTGCCAGCTCGTGAGTAGAATATAACATCTAGTAAGGCAATCGTAAGAATGCACGCAATGCGTCACAACATGTATGTCCATATGTGATATAATATCTCTAGTATGCATGCACATGTATGCAATGTCATTACTAACTCTTTAAGTGTTTTAAATGCCAAGGGTACTGCATTCTTAACTTTAGAAAATGAATATCTGTATAATAGCTAAGTACCATCAAGAAATCATCTGAAAACCCGTGTCAAGCATCGACACCAAATATGAAATCATATCTGTCTCAATATCTCACTGTAACAAAGTCTCAAATATCGGGCTCCGTCAGTCCGGATCGGCCCATATCATCAAATCTCACGACAACGGTCGGTATCCTCCGGATATCCGCCGCGCCAGACATCACCGGTAGGTAGTCCTCCCCTGCCAGGGTCATCGTCTACAACTCGATCTTCTTGCCCCGGGGTACCATACCGGGCCCACCATGTACCCGAGACGGTTCATCCACTCCTCGAATCGGGTCTCGAAATCCAACAGAAAACATGAAAACTCATGGTGGACGACACATACATCACGAGAAAACCGCAACTTTGTTTTAAAAATGATAAATATAAGCTTTTGTTAAATTCTTGCGGTTTTCCCCAAAAAATCCAGAAATCGCAGCAATACTGAAATCCTCAAGAAAATCATAATGTCCACTTGTTATATATGATAAATGTCTATGATAACAAGGTATGGGACATGAATTGTGGCTAGAAAACTATGCAAGTATGATGATGATGCAAGGTATATATACATGCTATGCAATTTCATATATCATGCACGATGCAAGGCGATACTAAGCTAAACAGGTTCTATAGTGCACGTGGCATGGCAATTACCAAAGGCGTGTGTGTCACATGAATAGTGCACGTGCAAAAGATGCCAATGGTAATGGTGTTCGTGTCCTACGAAGTGTTATCGCATATGTGCATATGAATATCCATGCAATCTAGCATACTATTTACTATAAGGTATGCTGTGTAAATGAAGGGGTAAGCTAACTAACAATATAAATCTTGCCAGAAATAGGGTAATCCTAACTAGGGGGCGCCTCGCGCCATCCAGACGATTCCCCCATAGATGAATACATCTACTCACCTGAAAGCCTCGCTAATCCGATCCGACCACCGCCTTGCCTTTACGCGCCGTGTCCGATGTTTCCCCGACCGATCCTATATTTGCACAACACCAAGCATAAGATTAAATATCCTAAAACGATACAAGTCATAATATACAAATATCGACGCTCTCGAATTAAACATAGCGTGCACTCGGTGCGCGGGAAAACACACGAAAATCGCTAAATCTTAACTAGAATCGTTATTTCGGGGCAATCTACAAAACTAAAACCCGGCTAGAAAAAACCATGCATTCATGCACTCTAATAGTCTTATACGAAGCTAATTATATCGCCTAAATAACACAATTATATCACCTCCTAAAATTTTAGAAAAACTAGTAAGCAATTAGCATGCCGATTTCAAAGCAAACATCGCGAATTAACGATATCGCGATCGCAACATCGCACAAATATCCGACCTAATACACTAGATGGACACAATACTAACCTAAACACACTTATTCAACTTCAAACCCTAACTATAACATCACCACTTAAAAATATAGAAAAACTAGTAAGCATTGACGTAGAAATATCGATGCAATTGTCGCGGTTTAACGGTGTAGCGATCGCTACATCGCACAAACAACCATTCTAACCAACTAGATAACCACTACCCTAACTTAAACCCACTTATCCTATAACAAACCCTAATTAGGGCATCAACACCTCTCTTGAATTTTCGAAAACCAACCATTACAATGAAATTAACACTTTAAAATACTAATTTAGCTTATTTAAACTACAAATTTAACAACTAGTTTAGGATTTATACCTTACAAGTGAACCCTAACTTGCACTTGACCTTGAAAGATGCCTCCTTTCACCTTGTTTTAAAGCAAATTAGGGTTGGAAAGAGATGGAATAGGATTATGGTTTGAATTTGTGAAGAAATGTGTTGATTTCGGTGGATTTTGATGATTTTTTCATGATTTTTGAAGCAAGAAAGAGAGAGGGAAATGGGGTTTGCTCAGGTTGAGCTCGACCTGGTGTTGGGGAGGGTGTGTGTGTGTGAATGGTGTAGAAAATTCTACACAAAAAGCCTTTCCCAAGCTCAATTAATGACTATCACATCAACTTTTCACAAAAAAAAACCCTTTTTAAGTCATTTTTGAATAAAATTTTAAACCATAGAACAAAAACTTTGAAAAGTCTTGACAAAATTTTATTAACACTAAATTTTAGTTTAGAAAGTTTCCTAAGTGTGTAATTTACCTAATTGAATTTGTATTTATCTCTAATTAAATGTATTTTTAAAAGCTTAAAATAATATAAAAAAATAATTAATTACGAAAAAAAATTTATTTAACTAGAAAATTATAAGTGACATTTTAGTGACAAAATTATAGTAATATCTTATCTAAATTTTGTATAATTAGGTCTACAAAGAAAAATACCTATTTTGACTTTTTACGGAAAAAGCTGAAAAATTAGCCTATTACCGAAAAACTGCCTAAACGATTTTCGAAGGGTTACAATCTTCCCCCCTTAAAAAAATTCGGTCCCCGAATTTAGAATTTAACTACGCGTACCTTCAAAAAGATGGGGATATCTCTTCCTCATCTCGACCTCGGTCTCCCAGGTGACCTCCTCGCTGTTCGGGCCACGCCAAAGGACCTTGACGGACGGTATAACCTTCGACCTCAATTTCTTCACCTGCCGATCCAGAATGACCACCGGCTGCTCGGTGAAAGAAAGATCACGCTCTAGCTGGATCGTCTGGTGCTGAATCGCATGGGAAGGATCATGAAGGTACTTGCGGAGCATCGAGACATGGAATACGGGGTGAACATCGGGGAAGCTGGGCGGAAGAGCTAACCGATAAGCGACTGGACCAACACGCTCTAGGATCTCGAAGGGACCAACATATCTAGGACTCAGCTTCCTTTTCCGCCCAAATCTCATCACACCCTTCATCGGAGAGACCTTCAGGAAAACATGATCACCAACAGCGAACTCGAGTCGGCGACGGCGCCTGTCAGCATATGATTTCTGCCTGTTCTGTGCCGCTCTCATCCTGTCCCGAATCAGCTGTATCTTCTCGGTAGTCTCCTGTACAATCTGCGGCCCCAAAATACTGCTCTCCCTAAGCTATGTCCAACATACAGGCGATCGACATCTCCTCCCATATAAAGCCTCAAAAGGTGCCATCTGAATCGTCTCCTGGAAGCTATTATTGTAAGAAAATTCGATCAAAGGCAAATGACGATCCCAGCTACCACCGAAATCTAAAACACAAGCTCTGAGCATGTCCTCAAGAGTCGGAATAGTACGCTCTGACTGACCGTCAGTCTGCGGATGAAAGGCTGTGCTAAAACTCAATCGGGTGCCCAAAGCTTCCTGGAGTTTCTGCCACAATCGGCTGGTAAACTGGGTGCCCCGGTCGGACACGATGCAAGTCGGAACACCATGCAGTCGCACTATCTCATCAATATAAACCTGGGCGTACTGAGAAAATCCAAAAGTGGTCTTCACTGGCAGGAAGTGAGCCGCTTTCGTCAGTCGATCCACAATCACCCAAATAGAGTCATACCCTCGACTGGTCCTGGGTAGACCCATAATGAAGTCCATGGAGACCTGTTCCCACTTCCACTCAGGGATGGGCAAAGGCTGTAACTCACCAGCTGGCCTCTGGTGCTCGGCCTTGACTTGCTGACAAGTCAGGTATCTCGACAAAAAGTCTGTAACATCCTTCTTCATCCCGTCCCACTAGTGAACCTCTCTCAAATCACGGCACATCTTGGTGGAACCTGGATGAACACTGTATACTGATCTATGTGCCTCCTCAAGGATATCACGCCTCAGTCCCTCAGAATTTGGTACGCACAGTCGAGTCCCAAATCGAAGTATCCCCTGATCATCAATCACGAACTCAGAAACTCTGCCCAGCCGAATCTGCTCAATAATCTCTAAAATACGGGCATCGCCGGACTGTGCCTCACGGATACGATCAAGTAATTGTGGGCATGCTCTGAAATGGGCCAGCTGTCCCCCTGTATGAGTAAACTCGAACTGCACCCTGCTGTCAAATAAAACCTGCCAATCCGCCGTCGACTGCATCTGTACCGCGCTCAAACAAAATAAGCTACCTCCGGGCCTCCTACTCAAAGCATCTGCAATGTGATACGCAAGTGCTTCTCATGCTCCTCCCGGATCCGGGAATAAACCAAGATGTCGTCAATGAATACAATGATGAACTGATTGAGATACAACCTGAATACACGGTTCATCAAGTCCATAAATGCTGCCGGGGCATTGGTGAGCCCGAACGACATCACCAAGAACTCATAATGACCATATCGAGTACGGAAAGCGGTCTTCGGAATATCCTCCTTCCGAACCCGCAACTGGTGATAACCAGACCGTAAATCAACCTTCGAGAAAAACCCTGCACCCTGGAGCTGATCGAATAAGTCATCAATGCGGGGTAGAGGATATCTGTTCCGCACAGTAACCCGGTTCAGCTGACGATAATCAATGCATAAGCGCATACTCCCGTCCTTCTTCTTAACAAACAAGACAGGAGCACCCCAAGGTGACACACTCGGTCGGATAAGCCCTTGTCCAGCAAGTCCTGTAACTGATCCTTCAGCTCTCTCAGCTCCGCCGGGGCCATCCGATAAGGCGGTATAGAGATAGGCCCCGTGCCGGGGATCAAGTCAATACATAATTCAATCTCGCGCTCTGGTGGCAGACCAGGCAGCTCGTCGGGAAATACATCAGGGAACTCTCTCACAACAGGAACCTGGTCCAACGGAACCTCTGTGGAACTAGTATCACAAACATAGGCTAAGAATCCCTGACACCCTTTTCCTTAAAAGCTGACCGGCGCGAAGATAAGAAATCAAGCTGGGAAGGGTAGCGCCAGGATCTCCCTGAATAACAAGAACTGGTTCACCAGGAAAACTGAATCTGACTGCTTTCTCACGGCAGTACACGGATGCATAACAGGTGGCTAGCCAGTCCATACCAAGAAGGACGTCAAAGTCTAGCATATCTAGGAGAATCAAATCAACTGAAGAATCTCTCTCCCCGATACGAACGGAACATGATCGATACACAAAACGAGAAACAAACGACTCACCTACCGGGGTAATAACGACAAGCGGCTGATCTAAAGGAGAAGACTCTCGGCCCAACCTCGGTGCAAAGTACGTGGATACATAGGAATGTGTGGAGCCTGGATCAAATAATACCCGTGCATCAAAAGAACATACTGGCAGAGTACCTGTCACGACGGCATTGGATGCCTGTGCTTCCTGAGGAGTCAACGCGAACACTCGGGCCTGTCCACCACTAATAGCTGGCTGTCATCTGCCTCTACCTCGGCCTCTGCCTCTGTCGCCTCGTCCTCTCTGAACCGGACCGCCACGCCCACGGCCTCTAGAAGCATCTGGCTGGCGTGGAGCATCATTAGGAGTAGGAAGTAGAGCTCTCTGAGGAGGTGGTGAGGGTGGTAAGGTCACATGCGGGACTGTCGCCGCGCCCTGACGTCCCATGGTACAGTCTCTGACACGGTGGTACTGACTCCCACACCGAAAACATCCTGGAGACGACTACTGGGTCTGTGGATATGAACCAAATAACTGACCTCGTCTCAATCCTCTACCTCCACCATCTCCCGGAAATAATCTATCACGATGTCTGCCCATCTGCCACTGAGCTGGCGTATCAGTACGGATCCTCTTCGGCCCAGAAATGATCGGAGTCTCAGAAATACGCTCCTCTAAAAGTAAGGATGCATCCATTGCGGCTGCGTATGTATCAAAGTGCTGGGTGCCGATGGCAAGGAATAGCTGTGTATCAAGCCCTCGCACAAACCTCTTTATTCTCTTCTCTTCTGTGTCTACTAGGTACGGAGCATATCGAGACAACTGGGTAAACTGTATATCATACTCCGACACCGTCATCCCAGGAGTCTTGCGCAAAGAATCAAAACTACGGGCTCGAGCATCTCGGACACTCTCCGGAAGAAAACGAGCAAGAAATGCAGATGTAAACTCATCCCATGTCATAGAAGGTAGACCTGCAGCTCGGCCTCTCTCTACTGAATCGTACCATGTCTGGGAAAGACCCTCCAGACGAAAACTCGCAAACTCCACCAATCTATCATCAGACACCTCAACGAACGACAAATCCGAGCCATCCTATCAAGAAATGCCTGTGGGTCCTCTGTCGCATCTGTACCGGTAAAAGCTGGAGGTCTCAATCTTATGAACTCCTGTAGTGAAACAGGGATAGTCTCCGTAGTAGCAGCAGGAGTGACCATCTGTGCAGCAGGTACAATCGTGGTCTGTGCAGTGGAAGGAACGTCCTCGGATCTCTGTGCCCGGCTGGACTCAACTAAAGATCCCATCATCTGTCGTAACTCTTGCATGCCGGCCTCTAATCTGGCAATACGGTCAGGATAAGGCGGATCAGTATGGCCCTGAGGGGTAGGCGTATCCTCCCGCTCGGTCCTCGCCTCAGACGAGCCCGCTCGAATCTCATCCCTAGCGGCAGCCCGCTGAGCTCTCGTAGTCTTTGGCGGCATCGAAGCTAGAATAAGAAACGGGACTGATAAGAACATTGCAATTGAATCAAGGAATGCAAGGAATCAAGAAGGGAAATACAAGCAATTATGTCCTAAGGTCACTTAGGCGGAGTACCGTATCGTAAGTATGCCGCGGATCATACCCATGCCACGCCACTCTGCTTAAGTCACCTACTCCATCTACCAAGGTCGTCCTACACTCAGAAAGGTAAAACCAACGCTCTGATACCAACTTTGTCACGACCCGAAAGTACGGAACGTGACTGGCACTTAGATTACAAGACGTCTAAAGGCGTACCGTAACCTAAGTCAGCCAAAGCCCAGAAAAATCTAAACCAAAATCAAAAGAGAGTGAAGGAAAACCTTTAATGAAAACGGTTTTTAAATCAATTAAGATGCATAGAATCCATTTTTAAAACATCAAAAATTCCCGAAAATTTCGGCAGAGTCTCCCCTGTATTTTCTATCCCCCAAAATGGTTACAACAAGATATATATAACCTGTAATCATAAATGGCATCCCCAAGCGGGAGCTAGCTATTCGCCCAAGGCGGATCACAACCACACGCAATATATAAGTAATATCAAGAAAAGAGCATAAAAGAAATGCAAAATATTAGAAAACACAACGTCGGCTCAAGTGAGCTCGACCCAAAAGAAACCACATTTACAAATCTCTCATTCTCATCACTAGGTCGCATATACAAATAGAAAGTGGTAGATGGAGAATACTAGATACAATGATAGAGCAAAAAGAAATAAAGTATGCTCGCAACCCACCTACGGGCGATGTCGCGAGTCTGAGCAAAAGGAACTGATGATAAGATAGCCGCCGCTACAAGACTGATGAGTCCGACCTGCAAGACACAGTGGCACAACGGGGGTGAGTTGCCAGCTCGTGAGTAGAATATAACATCTAGTAAGGCAATCGTAAGAATGCACGCAATGCGTCACAACATGTATGTCCATATGTGATATAATATCTCTAGTATGCATGCACATGTATGCAATGTCATTACTAACTCTTTAAGTGTTTTAAATGCCAAGGGTACTGCATTCTTAACTTTAGAAAATGAATATCTGTATAATAGCTAAGTACCATCAAGAAATCATCTGAAAACCCGTGTCAAGCATCGACACCAAATATGAAATCATATCTGTCTCAATATCTCACTGTAACAAAGTCTCAAATATCGGGCTCCGTCAGTCCGGATCGGCCCATATCATCAAATCTCACGACAACGGTCGGTATCCTCCGGATATCCGCCGCGCCAGACATCACCGGTAGGTAGTCCTCCCCTGCCAGGCTCATCGTCTACAACTCGATCTTCTTGCCCCGGGGTACCATACCGGGCCCACCATGTACCCGAGATGGTTCATCCACTCCTCGAATCGGGTCTCGAAATCCAACAGAAAACATGAAAACTCATGGTGGACGACACATACATCACGAGAAAACCGCAACTTTGTTTTAAAAATGATAAATATAAGCTATTGTTAAATTCTTGCGGTTTTCCCCAAAAAATCCAGAAATCGCAGCAATACTGAAATCCTCAAGAAAATCATAATGTCCACTTGTTATATATGATAAATGTCTATGATAACAAGGTATGGGACATGAATTGTGGCTAGAAAACTATGCAAGTATGATGATGATGCAAGGTATATATACATGCTATGCAATTTCATAAATCATGCACGATGCAAGGCGATACTAAGCTAAACAGGTTCTATAGTGCACGTGGCATGGCAATTACCAAAGGCGTGTGTGTCACATGAATAGTGCGCGTGCAACAGATGCCAATGGTAATGGTGTTCGTGTCCTATGAAGTGTTATCGCATATGTGCATATGAATATCCATGCAATCTAGCATACTATTTACTATAAGGTATGCTGTGTAAATGAAGGGGTAAGTTAACTAACAATATAAATCTTGCCAGAAATAGGGTAATCCTAACTAGGGGGCGCCTCGCGCCATCCAGACGATTCCCCCATAGATGAATACATCTACTCACCTGAAAGCCTCGCTAATCCGATCCGACCACCGCCTTGCCTTTACGCGCCGTGTCCGATGTTTCCCCGACCGATCCTATATTTGCACAACACCAAGCATAAGATTAAATATCCTAAAACGATACAAGTCACAATATACAAATATCGACGCTCTCGAATTAAACATAGCGTGCACTCGGTGCGCGGGAAAACACACGAAAATCGCTAAATCTTAACTAGAATCGTTATTTCGGGGCAATCGACAAAACTAAAACCCGGCTAGAAAAAACCATGCATTCATGCACTCTAATAGTCTTATACGAAGCTAATTATATCGCCTAAATAACACAATTAGATCACCTCCTAAAATTTTAGAAAAAACTAGTAAGCAATTAGCATGCCGATTTCAAAGCAAACATCGCGAATTAACGATATCGCGATCGCAACATCGCACAAATATCCGACCTAATACACTAGATGGCCACAATACTAACCTAAACACACTTATTCAACTTCAAACCCTAACTATAACATCACCACTTAAAAATATAGAAAAACTAGTAAGCATTGACGTAGAAATATCGATGCAATTGTCGCGGTTTAACGGTGTAGCGATCGCTACGTCGCACAAACAACCATTCTAACCAACTAGATAACCACTACCCTAACTTAAACCCACTTATCCTATAACAAACCCTAATTAGGGCATCAACACCTCTCTTGAATTTTCGAAAACCAACCATTACAATGAAATTAACACTTTAAAATACTAATTTAGCTTATTTAAACTACAAATTTAACAACTAGTTTAGGATTTATACCTTACAAGTGAACCCTAACTTGCACTTGACCTTGAAAGATTCCTCCTTTCACCTTGTTTTAAAGAAAATTAGGGTTGGAAAGAGGTGGAATAGGATTATGGTTTGAATTTGTGAAGAAATGTGTTGATTTCGGTGGATTTTGATGATTTTTTCATGATTTTTGAAGCAAGAAAGAGAGAGGGAAATGGGGTTTGCTCAGGTTGAGCTCGACCTGGTGTTGGGGAGGGTGTTTTTTGGTGAATGGTGTAGAAAATTCTACACAAAAAGCCTTTCCCAAGCTCAATTAATGACTATCACATCAACTTTTCACAAAAAAAACCCTTTTTAAGTCATTTTTGAATAAAATTTTAAACCATAGAACAAAAACTTTGAAAAGTCTTTACAAAATTTTATTAACACTAAATTTTAGTTTAGAAAGTTTCCTAAGTGTGTAATTTACCTAATTGAATTTGTATTTATCACTAATTAAATGTATTTTTAAAAGCTTAAAATAAAAAAAAAATAATTAATTACGAAATTTTTTTTATTTAACTAGAAAATTATAAGTGACATTTTAGTGACAAAATTATAGTAATATCTTATCTAAATTTTGTATAATTAGGTCTACAAAGAAAAATACCTATTTTTGACTTTTTACGGAAAAAGCTGAAAAATTAGCCGATTACCGAAAAACTGCCTAAACGATTTTCGAAGGGTTACATAAGATTTAAAAATTCCCAGAAAATACAGCACCAAAATATAGGAATTACTGTGCAAAAATCAATGGAAGAAGCGACTAAGTAGCCGCGGAACCGCCGCATTAGCCATGCTAATGCCGCGGTTCCGCCGCGCTTTGATTGAATCAGGCGCACGTGCTTCACAGTAATTCTTAGAAACTCTTGCTGATTTTTCTGCATATTTTTAATTCTCAAAAATCCCCGATTTCAAAAAATGTACAGAGAGCAATTTTGCATTAGGGTTTCGGTCCGATCGGACTTCTAACTCCGTCTACGCATCGCCTAAGGCTCTAGCTAGGCTCTGATACCAATGTTGTTCAGGCAGCCACCCCATCCAATGGGGTCGCCGTGGCACCAACGGGTCCCTCAGCAACTACTTTTTACGCATGCCCCCTAGCGAGGACTACAACCCCCGGAACACCTTCCGGTCTCGGGACACCCTGGGGGTAAGAGCCTATGTTTCGCCACACTGTCACACAGTAAGAACCCCCATAGGTCAACATCCAATGCCTAGTATCTCAGATACCAATGTAGGGTTCCTAGGCACACTAATGAGGTCTCACAACAGATCAAACATGCCCAATTTAAATTTTTTCATGTGCCTACAAACCCTAATACGGATCGTTAACTAGATGATAAGGCGATGCAAGCAAGTAAACAACTTTATTACTAAAGGAAAGTGACTACAACCGTTGTAGATCCGGTCCTCTACTTCCTTGGCTCCGTGATGACGTCCCTCCACTGTACCAATCGGAATCCTAGACTCTTGCAGTGGTTTCATCGGAGAAATGATCGGGCTAGGTCTTCGACTTCGATGCCGAAGATGATCTACGTCGAGGCAACTCAAGATCAAGCTCCAACTTCACCAAGTCATGAAACTTGTGAAGAAAACACCCTATACAACTTGGCAAGTGGTAGAGGATGAAGAAATAGGAAATGGGTTCACTTTAGAATTGGATTTCTCACTCTTTTTCTCATTTCACCATTGAAGCTAGCAAGCTTTTTGAAGCTTGATGAAGATGATGAAGATGAAAGAATAAAAAGGATTAAGTTAAAAAAGAAAATCCCATTCATTCTTATCATAATGCAACCTTGGTTAAGTGTAGAGAATGAACTAGGGTTAGTTGAATGGTTAGGTTTAGGAGATGAAGACAAAATGGTCACTTAGTCAAAGATGCATAAAGCATCAAGAAAGTTCCAGTATAAAAGCAACCATTTTGTTTTTCCTTTTTCTTTTAACTAAAATAAATAGATAAATAAATAAGTGAAATGAAACCCTAACCATTCACTAAACATGGTTTAATTCTTACACAAACCCAAGTTTGCATGTATCATCAAACATGATACAAACAAGTGCACAAAAATATATCACATATACAACTTGTGCATTTCAAGTGAGAAAGCCAATCTTGAGTGAACCAATACTAGTTAATGCAAAGTAATATATCAAATATATAATTATACATTAAATCATTAAATCATTAAATCAACACTCGATTCAATGATCCGGTCATGTCGCATATAACCGACTAGTATCCAATGTATCGACTTATCGAATCAATATTCGATTCGATAACTAGGTTATATCGCATACAACCAATCGATACATTCATCGCGAGAATAGAATACGGTATCACATACACGCATTATTCTCGGTCCCGCACATATCTCATATGCGCTCCTATTTCGTTTCGCTTGAGCCAGGAAACCTCTGTGTAGGACTCTAAAGACTCGCCAATACGCCGGCAGCAGGTGATGATCATATCAAACACCCACAAGCCGCAAGCGGTCTGCTAAACGTAACGGCCACCGGGGTATTGAGCGATCAGAAGATCGACGAGCAAGCCCGCTCACACTCCTGTGAATCCAACCAGTAACACTTACCGTACAGTCCGATCTGTTCGTCTGATATGTCGCATATCTTGCCTAGGGGTGGTAAACGTCAGACCCCAATAGCTCGATAAGTCATGCCGACGTAAGGTCCATAACATTCGTGAAACTACTGATAACTCTTACCAGTATATCGCTGCAACCCTGGCCAGGGATTTCCTGTTATGGCCAGTCGTGTATAGCACAACATCAACCCCCAATACCGGGAGAGACGAATCCGCTCCTATCGCTCATTGCCTCCATGTGAATCGGGACTGTACCCAAAAACCACATGTTTGCACGACTCAGTAGAGCCGTGGTAGGGTGGAAATCAAAGCACGGTGGGAGACACACAAGACTCTATGACGATCTCGGGCCAACAGACTAAGCTTTACCAGTGTCACCAGAGAACTGCCATCTGACGTGAGGTATAATACCATCTGGGAGTTCTCGGCGGGTCCGTTCAGTGTACACAGTCTCCACTGAGCACCCGCATACCATCTCTGATATCAAACACCAATGGATATGGGATCATCCATCGCCCATCACATGGGTCGAGAAAACATACGCTAGTCTACTCTGGAATATCGATGCCCCGTCTCGATATTCCCACGACTAGGAACATTGAAGGATGTACTCATGGACTATCCAGGCCCCACTAGTATGATCTACATCATAGTCCTGGAAGTCGAGTACACATCCTAAGGGCTTTATCAACATGTAATCAGAGAGACAGAAAGTATACATGTTAAGATAAAGAGCAACCAGATAGCGTACTATCATGTCGAGCAAGAAAGTCCTACCTATATATGTCCCAGCATCCACTAGAATATACATCCAATGTACAGTAATGGCCTCTAGGGCATACATATAACTAACACTCCGGACTCTAGAGTGGCTCCCATGAAGAAAAGAGCATGCTTGCTTCGATGTCTTCGAGGCCGAAGATGATCTACGTCGAGGAGACACTAACCCAAGATATCTCTTCACTAATTGTGAAATTAGTGAAGCAAACACCCTATACTAAATGGTAAGTAGTAGAGGATGATGAAGTAGGAAGTGGGCTCACTTTAGATTTGATTTTCTCACATTTTTTCTCATACCTCCATTGAAGCTAGAGAGCTTTTTGAGGAAGAAGAAAAAGAAGAAAGAACTCATCATATGAATTCATCCAAATGAATTATTGCAACCATGGGTGAGTTAAGCCCTTATGCCTAACTCATGTAGAGAATGAACCAAGGGCTAAGGTTAAAGGTTGGGTTAACTAATATCCTAAGAAATGACAAAAGAGTGGACTTTGTCAATGTTTCTACAAGCTTCATCCAAGCTTGACAACATTGACCAAGTCTTCTCTTTTTTATTATAACTTAAGAAATAAATAAAACCCTAACTTAACCCTAGCATGGTTTAAGTCTCATACACCTATCTTGCATGTATCATCAAGCATGACACAAAATAATGTACACTTGCATATATCACATATATACAATGTGCACAAACCAAGTGAGAAAAGAATCATAAGTGATCTAATACTAGTTAATATAATGCAATATATCTAATATATAATTATACATTAGATTATAAAATCAACTCTTGATTTAATAATCCGGTTATATCACATATAACCGACTAATATCATGTGTAACAACTTATCGAATCAACACTTGATCCGAAAACCCGGCTATATCGCATATAACCGACCAATGTCATAATTCGCGAGAATAGAATACGGTATCTCATATCGTATCAATCTCGGTCACGCACATATCACATATGTGCTCCTACTCCATTTCTCTTAAGCCAGGAAACTCATGTGTAGGACTCTAAAGGCTCATCAAAACGCCGACAGTAGGTGATGATCATATCAAACACCCACAAGCCGCAAACGGTCTGCTAAATGTAACGGCCACCCGGGTATTGAGCGATCCGAAGATCAACAGGGAAGCCTGCTCATACTCCTGGGAATCCAATCAGTAACACTACCGTACAGTCCGGTCTCTTTGTTTGATGTGTCGTATATCTCGTCTAGTGGTGGTAAACGTCAGACCCCAGTAACTCGATAAGTCGTGTCGATATGAGGCTCATAACGGGTCGAGAAACTACTGATAACACTTACCAGTATATCCCTGAAGCAGCCTTGGCTAAGGACTTCCTGTTATAGCCAATCGAGCACAGCACAACATCAACTCCCAATACCGGGAGAGATGAAACCCCTCCTATCGCTCATTGCCTCCATGTGCTCGGGACTGTACCCAAAAGCCACCGTTTTGCATGTTCTCTTGAATGTGGTAAGGTGAAAATCAAAGCACAGTGGGAATCACACAAGACTCTATGACAATCTCGGGTCTACAGACTAACCTGTACCAGTGTCACCAGAGAACTGCCATCTGACGTTAGGTATAATACCATCTGGGAGTTCTCGGCGAGTCCGTTCAATGTACCCAGTCTCCACTGAGCACCCGTATACTGTCTCTGATATCAAACACCAATGGATATGGGATAATCCATCGCCCATCTACATGGGTCGAGAAGCTATACGCTAGTCTACTCTGATATATCGATGCCCTGTCTCGATACACCTATGATTAGGAACATTTGAAGGATGTACATAGCGACTACTCTGTCCCTACTAGTATGATCTGCATCGTAGTCCTGGCAGTCAAGTACTCATCCTAAGGGCTTTATCAACATGTAGCATAGAGACAATCAACGTACATGTTAAGATAAAGAGCTACCAGATAGCATACTATCATGTCGAGTAAGAAAGTCCTCCATATATATGTCCACGCATCCACTACAATATACATCGTATGTACAGTAATGGCCTATAGGGCATACATATAACTAACAATCTCCCACTTGCACTAGGGTCATCTGTTGTAGTATCTCATACCCAACAATCAGCAGTGGTTGAAGTATCCCATACTCAACCATCTCATAAAAGTCTCTCCTGGGAATATGCCTTTGTGAGTGGATCCGCCGTGCTGTCCTCTGCAGTCTACTCTCCTAACCTTGATCTGCTTGGTGATCATCCATCTCCATGATCAGGTGATACTGCCTAAGAATAAGTCTGGATCTATGATGGGATGGGGGTTCCTAGGCCAAAGCCACAACTCCATTGTCACACAATGGTATGAACGAAGTTCCATTTAGACTGCTTCTTCGGTAGCATCCTTGGTAGCGATGTATCCAGCCTTTATCGTCTAGTATGTCACGGTATCTAGCTTGGAACTCTTCCAACATACCATCCCTCCACTGAGGGTAAAGACAATGCCTGTGACTGACATTCAGTCGAGCTTACCACCCTGGAAGCTATCCAGTGATTCTCCCCAGGATCGATTAATACCATCTCACTACACCTAGTGAGAATCCTAACATCCATGTAGATCTATCTCATAGATCCAAAACCCAGGATTTAGGAGGTATCACCTTGATCCTATATGGATAATCTTTATGATAAGAGGAGATTGACCAAGCGTAGCATAGGAAACTCCTTTCCTATCAAGAGTATGTCATCCACGTACAATACGAGGATCACCACCATACTCCCTACTACCTTTTTATGTATACAAGGTTCATCTACCATTTTGATGAAGTCAAACTCTTTGACTACCACATCAAAACAGATGTTCCAACTCCGCGATGCCTGCTTTAACTCATAAAGCAACTTGCACACGTTTCCGCTGCTCCCACTGTCTACGAAGCCCTCTTGCTGTGCACTTATAGACGCTCTCTTCTAAATCACTATTTAGAAAAGCAGCCATGACACCCAACCGCCAGATATCGTAGTCATGGTATGTAGCAATGGCAAGTAGGATCCGATTACGGCAGCGCCCCAGCCGTCAATCCGAGACCAAATGCGGAACAAAAACTTTTCAAACTTGGCACTACCACAAACAATTACCCGGATCGAACCATTAACCGTTAACTAGCAAACTGTAAAGTGAATTTAGAGATTATATCGATCGATCCGTGTCCTTCGGTCTTCAATCTCTTCCCAAGCTCCTCGTGGCTGCCCCCAAAGAAGCTCGCTCTCCGGTCTCCCTCGTCGAAGACGATTCACCTCGAGGATTCTTAATATAGGCATCCGCTTCAAACCGAAGCAACTCGGACATGAAGTTTGCTAGTCGACATGTCCAAGGTGAAGTAGAGATAGTATGTGAATACTTTGTCTCAAATCACCCAATGATTTGGGTCGAGGTAAATGAAGTTGCCAAGTGAGATGTGAAGAAGTGAGCAAAGGTTTTTGGCTCCAAGTAAAAATTGGGCTGGGCCATTTCTTTAATGGTGCTCACTGTGGAAATTCTATATGAATTGTTGAATAATCCATCAACACAATAAATTAAAAGCAATTAATGCCAAAGGACACAACACCATAACTTGCACTCATCTCACCAATGTAGCCCATCCCCTGCCATCACAACAAATGCCAGCACCCATTTTCGAAAATGGCAGCCACCACATAATTTGGCCAAAAAATTTCTTAGTCCAAAATTAAACCAAAAACCCATTATTCAAATTTTACACATTAAAATATTAAACCAAATATTTAAATCGGAAGAAAAGATAACGGAAACTTCAAAAGTAAACTTGTAACGAATTACAAGAATACCCCTCGTCCGTTTATACATACCTGCATCCGTATTCCGACTGAATACGAATACAATGAGACGAAAATATTCCAACAATCTAATACTAGGATCCGGCTTAAACCAAAGCCCGCTAGTATGATCCGTCCGATCATGATCCGTGCACAAGTGCACGTATATGATCAAACCCTGCCATAAAACCATACGACCTCTACAACGTTTCGCCCGAACTAGGGAAACCTTCTGTGTGGGACTCTAAAGACTCGTCAATACGCTGGCAGTGGGTTTAACCATAAGCACGTCAGTGGCACTAGCTGTACGTAACGGCTACCCAGGTATTGAGCGAAAGGGAGGCCAACGAGCGAACTCATCCTGAAACCCTACTGAGCCTATCTGTGACAATCTTCGTACAGTCCGGTCTGTTCGTCTAAGAGTATCGTATATCGAGCCTAGGGGGCTGGTAAACGTTAGACCCTCAAAAGCGGTATAAGTCGTGTCGGAGTGTAGCCCAGAACACCTTGAGAAACTACTGAAATACCTACCAGTAAATCTCATTTACCTTGGCCAAGGACTTTGTGTAATGGCTCTCCTAAACACAGCGCGATATCAACCCCCAATAATGGGAGAGACGAATCCTATATAACCGCCACTGCCTCTAAGTACTTCAGGACTGCACCCAACTACTACCTGTTTGCACGACTCCTTTAAGCCGTGGTAGGGTAGCAAACAAAGAACAGTGGGAACACACTTGAGGCAAAGTAGCAGTGTCAAGTCAACGGACTAAGCTGTACTCATATCACCTGGGAACCGCTACCTGACAATAGGTATAGTACCATCCAGCAGTACCCCTGCGAGTCCGTCCGGTGTACTCATAACCCAATGAGTACATGTATACATCTTAGGTGAACCAACTGACACCAATGGCTTGTAAGACCAGCCATCGCCTCTCGTCGTGATCTCAATCCGTATACACTAGTCTACTCATGGAGTATCGATGCGCAGTCTCGAAACTCCCACGACTGGGGACATTTTAAGGATGTTCTTATAGACTACCCAACTCTCACGTATATTATTACCATCATACTGCTGGTAGTGAAGCAAGAATCATAAGGGCTCTATCAACATGTAATAGTGATCTTTAATGTCACCTAAATCATGTACACGATGATAAAGACAAACCGGATAGCATACTATCATCTCGAGTAAGACTGTCCTACCGGTATAGGTCCTCCCTCAATCATTGCAATCACATGCCTGCGATCCAATAATTGACTTTGATGGTACTATAGCCAACAATCTCCCACTTGCATTTAAGGCTAATTATTGCGATGTCTCATACTCACAGCCCGTGTGATACCGAACACCCAACTCCTCTACTAATCAGTTTCACAAAGCTCGTTTATGCAACTATTGCTTTCGAGAAATAGCCTCAGTGAGTGGATCAGCTCTGATGTTTCTTTCTATGTCTCTTAATCTTAAGTTCGCGGAGAAAGCCATCTCCCGAAATGAGCAATACCTATCTTAGAATATATCTGGATATCTGATGGAACCCAGTTCACAAATGAACTCCAAATACAGCAAACTTCTTAGACTGTATCATCAACTGAATTTAATCAGTATCCTGTGCCATACCTCCCTCAGTATCCGCTTGGACCACCTGTCCAAACTACTGCCCCTCGTCAGAGGGAAAACTATAACTCCGACAGTCACTCTGTCATCCAGGTCACCTTGGAAGCCTGGAATGATAACCGTCTCCCGAAAGAGGCTGTCGTTACCAAATCCCTAGAACATCCATTTATGTTCTAAAACTGCTTCCGAACGTTTCTCCAGGATTGGATCAATATCAATTTATTGCAGCTAGTGCAAAAACAACATCTGGTGTGGTACTTGAAATCTCATGATTGATTCAATTGCCTAAGCAAGTGATATGCCAATCATGCGCATCCCTCTCCTCTTTAGTCTTTAAGACACCTTCAGAGAGGGTGACTCCATCACCTGCAGGTACACCACCATGCCAGGATTCGTCCATTCTAAAAAAACTTTATAATACTGTCTAAGTACCCAGATTAGGAAACTACCCAAATCTAGATCTAAAACCATAGATCTATTAACCAGAATGCCTGATATTATATCCATATCCTATGTGGAGAAACCACTGTGTGACAACCACAGTATAACCGATCGTAGTATAGTAATTTCACTTCCTACAACGTGCATGTCATCCAAATACTAGGACATCACACCCTACTACCTTCTTAACAGATCCATCTCCTATTCTGATGAAGTCAAAACATATGACTGTCATATGAAAAATAGATGATCTATCTCCGCTATATCTGCTTTAGTCTATAAATAGACATAAGCTACTTGTCCACTATGCTTCCGCTGCTCCCACTGACTACAACAATCCTCTGGCAGAGTCATATACACGTGCACTTCTAAAGCTAGTTTAGAACGACGCTATACTCATCCTCCTGCCGGGTCTCATAGTCTGGAACAACAGTAGTGTCAAGTCTTGGTAAACATGAACCTCCCTGCCACCGTCTTTGAGGATACCGAAGTACCTCTCAGGCGCCTGAGGTTACCTACCATATCTGCGGAGTGGCTAATGGAATGTCAAAACCGATTGAATTTTTAGGTTCTATTAAATTTTGAGTAATCGTCTGTGGTTCTGGAATCACTTCCAGTTCTACTATACTCCCACTACTGTTTTCTGAAAAAGTCTATTTTACTAAAATTGTGGCGAGTCAAGAACAATATCACTATTGATCTTCCAGATGGTAGAAAATCAACCCTCGTCATTGCCCGGGTTAACCCACAAACTGCCATTACAGAAACGTGCCTTGAGTTATCCAGAGTCTGATTTTAAGTATAAACCGGACAACTCCAAATACCTTAACATCGTTAAGATATGAACTATTCTATATACAATATAGAAACAGAGGCACTGATTTAATTGGAACCAGATTCAAATCATGCAGATGTCTCCAGTTCATGTCAACTAAATGGAGAGAGGCCGATCAGTATTACTCAACATAGGAGTGCATCCAGATATGAACCTGAAAGAGAAGCAAGTTCTCAAAACCATTACTATCAACTGAATACCAAACATAAGTATCTACTTCTTCAATCACCTTGAAGAATCCTGATACTTGCAACACATGGTTCTCTACTTTATTCTTGTACCTATAACTTCTCAAAACTTGGACTTTGTATTTCTACGAAACACTTGTCTAAAACTTGAGAAGTCACAAATAAATAGAATATAGTACGGGGACCAACCCCTTTGTCCTAATGGACACTGGACAACATACAATACTTTGTATAAGTCCCCTGAGTTGAATAACTCAAACCCTGTGCGTCGTAGGTTGAAAACTGTACTATGGTTATAAAGAATTACACCGCTGTTTAATGCTCCTTACCTAACCATCAACTGATATAGGTAAATGTCATGGACATAATTTCAAAAAGTTATATCTCACTTTATAAAATAAACGTATAGATATATCAGTTTGAAATTTGTGCATAATAACGGATATTCAAAACCAAATATTTGACGTCCGGCAAAAACCCAGGAGATTTCCTCAAATATCACCAATTACAACGAATTCCGATTTTTTTGAGGATGATCACCTAATTCCCAATAACTTACTCCCACTCATCATCTATAAAACCATACAGATGTGAAAATCATACCTGGTAAATACATACCCTGGAGCAAGGGCCAATTGGGAAATCAGTTTTCTACTAACAATACACAGTGAAACTGAAACATTTAAATGTTTCGAAGAGGTATCTGGGTATTCCTAGTAATGCCTCTTCCATTATCAGATTCATGACTGTAACCGTATATTTCGTTGCCATCTCTCCAAATCCCTTTTTTTGTATTTACTCATTTCCTTCTGTACACCACACTTAGGCGAAATGGTTTTCTTCCTTCCCTATCGTTCGGCACCAGCCTATGATTTGGAAGAAGACTATCCAATAAGCATAATAGGTGTACTCTCCTAATCCTAGGAGTACTCGCAACCTGAAAAAATGTGATGAGAAAAGACAGCTGAATAAACCTTATTCTATTTCTCCTGAACCGGAGAAAAGCAAAGGTGAAGTAGGAGTGGCGATGAAATACGCGGTTTGGTCGTGAATGATAGCAGTCGCAATTTACTTTTCCCCCTTTCTAATCCCTTTATTTTGTCTTTACTTATTACCTTCTGTACACCCAAATTAGGCTAATTAGTTTTTTTCCTTTCCCTACCTCTCGACACCTGCCTATGGTTTGCAAGAAGACTATCCTATAAGCGTAATAGGTGCACCCTCTCCTAATCCTAGGAGCCCTCACAATCTGAGAGAAGGTAAAAGAAAAAGAAAACTGAATAGTCATATTCATTCTTTCCAGAACCATAATCCATCCTCGAAAAAGTTCCTTCGAGTTCGTATGTAACTATATGATGGATTTATCCAATGGAAGCGGATGTTCGTAGTGATACGGGGTGTTCTGGAGAAATGCAAAGGTTAAAGAAGGAGTGGCAATGATGTATGCAACTCAGACAATCCAAAAGCCAGTGTTTTAAGAAAGTTCGGTTAACTTGGTTACTGAGTTATAGTCTAGGGTCGGGCCATGGTCGCAGCCAAAGAGAGAGAGAGAGAAAGAAACACTCAGCGTGCACTCTAACCTAAATCAGAATGGTTAATCACTTTATCTAATCAGGATGTCTCCCACTGTATCCTCAAATTCTCCTCCTAACCTGAAAGAAGAATTAGTCGGGATCACCCTAGGAGTAAACCAACTCATCAGTGGGAATCGGGATCCAACTATCATCGCATGATAACTTGATGGAATCTACTCAAGTCACCACACTCGAGAAGGTATGCGCATGCCTGGCAAGTTTCATGTATGTTTGAAACTCCCGATGTGTATTTACCCCTGGGACCCAAGTGACCTTAACAATACCAACATATCAAAGAGTCCTAGTCAAGTTCAACCCGTCATTATCTTGATTGCGTTAAACCCACCCGTACGAGTCCTTGACAATGCCAACATAACTGTATGACTGTCCTAACCAATCCACATATCCATGCGACAGAAAAGCATTACAGAGCTATCGAACACTACGCCTCGGCAATGCACGACATACGTACCACGAATACTAAGCAATACTAATCTGAAATGACAGAGGGCTACGACTGGTTTTTGGCGAAAAACCTTTAACGTAATGAACTTGATATCGTTGAAGGAACTGGATGGCTTTTTATAAATATATAGTAGTGAAAACCTTTGCTAAAGGGATCACTCCCAGTGAAGGGATCTCGGCTCTTTCCTCGTAGAATGAGGTGTTGGATATTCATAATGGAATATCGCAATGCAAAGTAAAAAGTAATCGACTATAGTGAAGTTATCCTGACGCAAACTTCTGCCCAAGGGGTCACTTCCGATGAAAGGATCTCGACCCTTGCCTCGTCGAATGAGGTGCTGGATATTCATAACCGAATACCGCTGTGCAAAGCAAAAGAAAACGTCCTTGTAATAACAGCTTTTTGAAAATTGTTCCAACAACATCGAACAGGTTTGTTTTCCTTGCATTGATCTGAATCAATGCAATCCCATCAATTAATCACACTATAAAAGAACAAAAATATAATGTACATATATGCCATCCGCATTCGTCACTGGGTCCCGTCATCACCCGTTAGGTTACTTAACTAACGACAGAGAAGGGACTGGACTAGCGCGGGTGTAAAACATATACAACATCTAATAGTATATATATCATTATATAATAATCGTTCCAGGCATGATAAATGCAACATCACATAAAAGTAATAAGCATCACAGAACAATACAGATAATCTGGGAGCCCCGGCTTTCCTTTGAGCCGCAACTGAAACCTGACGTTCTCCTGGTCGTGTGGATAGCTTATGCAATGAAAACCTATACCCCTATGAGTGCGGCAAGTTACCCGCCAAAACCAGAAGCAAGAAATCCCCCTTCAGCAAAGTGAATGGACCACCCAGCACTTCACGGAATCCGGTAACTTCAGCACCCCACCTTGGGTCAACCTGTACCCCCTACGAGTGCGGTGAATAGCCCGCCAATTCTAGAGTGAAGCCCCCTCCATCTCAAAGCCATGAGATGCGGGTCCGTTGCCCTCTAGAACCTGGCTATCCGTGCACTCCACCGCGGGGTAATCTTGGTACAGAAAAGAAAATATGTACAATGGGTACATCGAACTCAACCCGGTCGTGCCCCAAAAGAATAATATACAAACAGGCAGTGACGGCAGTCCACATGTCGGACGCTCGCCCCGTAATATCAAATGTACAAATAAAACTAAATTGTACTAACATTGCACCCAAGCTATCCACCACGACGATCCGCAACATCACAGCATAACACAGAACATCAATGTGAATGTCACGTTCGCAAACCCGTCTAAAAGGACAATAGCGATTAGAAAAGTTGTACCGATCAAATGACATTCACGGTCGCAGATAGAAATGTATGTACTGATAACTTTAAACAATGTAAGAAATTATCGAGTTCGAAATTGTAGGGTTACTAGGCACTCTAAGAAGGTTCTACAAGGCATCAACCATGCCGGATTAAAATTTTAGCCGTGCCGAATAACTCTAAACAAGATCTTTAACTAGAGATTAGGCGAAAAATATGCAAATTAAACTCTTTAACGACTAAGTGAATGCGAAATACAACCTTTGTAGATCGGTCCTTCACTTCAAAAGCTCCTTGTTGTAGTCCCTTCGCTGCGATCACGTGCTCCCGGACTCTCGAGCGGCTCCATGAGAAAATTGCAACGGTATTGCTTGAAGTCTTCGAGGCCGAAGATGATCTACGTCGAGAAAATATGAACTCAAGCTTCTACTTCACTAACTACAGAATTAGTGAAGCAAACACCCAAAATTAAAGTGCTATTCTAGTAGAGGATGATGAAATAGGAAATGGGTACTCTTTAGAATTTGATTTCTCACTTTGGTTCTCTCTCTATTTCAAACCCTAGAATGAAAATCAAGGAGGAAGAAGATGAGCTCAAAATGAGAATGAAAAATGATCAAGAGAGAGAATGAGCTAACCATGGTGAGTGAGTATCATATATTAACTCATGTAGAGACATTACCATGGATAATTATAGTAGTTAGGTTAACTAATATCTTAAGTAAAACAAAACTAGTGGACTAAGTCAATGCAACCATAAGCTTCATGAAGCTTCATGCATGTCAGCCATTTTCCACTAATTTTGTATTTACTTAGTATATTAAAACCCTACCAATATAATTAGTATGGTGTATGTCTCATACTCCCATGTCAAGTGTATCAACAACCATGATACAATTTGTACACTAATAAATATATATCACATATATATTAACTTGTGCACAAGTGAGAAAAACAAATGCTTAAGTGAACCTAATGTTAGTTAATGTAAATTAGTATATCACATATACAATTATACACTAAATAATTAAATAAACACTTGACTTAATAATCCGGTTATATCATATATAACCGAATAACATTCAATGTATCGACTTATCGAATCAACCCTTGATTCGATAACTTGGTTATATCGCATATAACCGATCGACACAAACATCGCGAGAATAGAATACGGTATCACATACTCGCATTATTCTTGGTCCCGCACATATCATATATGCACTCCGATTTTGTTTTGCCTGAGCCAGTAAAACCTCTATGTAGGACTCTAAAGACTCGTCAATACGCCGGCAGTAGGTGATGATCATATTAAGCACCCACAAGCCGTCAGCGGTACTAGCTGGACGTAACGGCTACTCGGGTATTGAGCGATCAGAAGATCAACAAGCAAGCCCGCTCCAACTCCTGCAAAAAGCCTGACAGTAACACTACCGTACAGTCCGGTCTCCTCGTCTGATATGACGCATATCAAGTCTAGGGGTGGTAAACGTCAGACCCCAATAACCGATAAGTCATGCCGATGCGAGGCTCATAACGGGTCGAGAAACTACCGGTAACACTTATCAGTAAATCTCTAAACCAGCCCTGGCCAGGGACATTCCTGTTATGGCCAATCGAGCATAGCGCAACATCAACCCCCAATACTGGGAGAGACGAAACCCCTCCTATCGCTCATTGCCTCCATATGACTCGGGACTGTATCCAAAAACCGCCGTTTTGCACGCCCTCTTGGACCTGGTAAGGTGGAAATCAAAGCACAGTGGGAATCACACAAGACTCTATGACGATCTCGGGTCTACAGACTAACCTGTACCAGTGTCACCAGAGAACTGCCATCTAACGTAAGGTATAATACCATCTGGGAGTTCTCGGCGAGTCCGTCCAGTGTACCCAGTCTCCACTGAGCACCCGTATATCATCTCTGATGTCAAACACCAATGGATATGGGATCATCCATCACCCATCTATATGAGTCGAGAAGGTATACTACTCTGGTATATCGATGCCCCGTCTCGATACACCTACGACTAGGGACCTTGAAGGATGTACTTATGGACTACCATGTCCCCACTAGTATGATCCGCATCATAGTCCAGGTAGTCAAGTACACATCCTAAGGGCTTTACCAACATGTAACAGAGAGACAATCAGTGTACACGTTAAGGTAAAGAGTAACCAGATAGCATATTATCATGTCGAGCAAGAAAGTCCTCCCTATATATGTCCAAGCATCCACTACTATATACATCCTATGTATAGTAATGGCCTCTAGGGCATACATATAACTAACAATCTCCCACTTGCACTAGGGCCATCTGATAACAGTGGTTGTAGTATCTCATACTCAACCATCCCAAAAAAGTCTCTCTTTGGGAAAAGGCCTTTGTGAGTGGATCCGCCGTGTTGTCCTCTGAGTCTACAATCCTGACCTCGATCCCCTGGAGATCATCCATCTCCATGATCAGGTGATACTGCCTTAGAATATGTCTGGATCACTGATGGGACGGGCGGTCCTAGGCATAAGCCACAACTCCATTGTCACACAATGGGAGGAACGAAGTTCATCTCATGAACTAATATACACCCAGACTGCCTCTTTGGTAGTATCTTTGGTAGCGATGTATCCAGCCTTTATCGTCTAGTATGCCACGGTATCTAGCATGGAACACTTCCAACATACCGTCCCTTTACTGAGGTTAAAGACAATGCCTGTGACTGACATTCAGTCGTCCTTATCACCCTGGAACCTTTCCAGTGATTCTCCCCAGGATCAATTGATACCATCTCACTACAACTAGTGAGTATCCTAACATCCAATTAGATTTATCTCATAGATCAAAAACCCAGGATTCAGTAGGTATCAGTTTGATCCTATATGGAGAATCCTTGTGATAAGCGGAGATTGACCGAGCGTAGCATAGGAAACTCCTTTCCTATCAAGAGTATGTCATTCACGTACTTTACGAGGATCACTACCATACTCTCTACTACCCTTTTGTATATACAAGGTTCATCTACCATTTTGATGATGTCAAACTCTTTGACTAACTCATCAAAACAGATGTTCCAACTCCGCGATGCCTGCTTTATCACATAAAACATCTTACACACGTTTCCGCTGCTCCCACTGTCTACGAAGCCCTCTGACTGTGTACTTATAGACGCTTTCTTCTAAATTATCATTTAGATAAGGAGTCATGACACCCAACCGCCAGATATCATAGTCATGGTATGTAGCCGTGGCAAGTAGGATCTGGATGGACTTAAGCATAGCTTTGAAAGTCTCAACTTTTCCATGTACACCAAGTAATCTTCTTAAGATATACTTGCCCCTGATGGGGATTTAACCCTTCAGATAAAGCAACCAAAGTCCATACTTTGTTGGTGTATAAGGATTCCATCTCAGATCGCTAAGCATCCAGCCATTCTTACAGAGTCACACTCCTGATGGCCAGCTCGAAACTAGTTGGGTCATCATCTCATGATGCAATCCTCACTCCCACTGTCATAGAGAAACCAAAGTATCTCTAAGGTGGGTGAGAAACCCTACTAGATCGGCGGAGAGGCTGAGGTTCATTGGTTGCTATTGAATCCTTTGGTTCTACCAAATCATCGGCTGCAGTTTGTATAGCTGGAACTCTTTCCAGTTCTACCTCATGTCCACTAATTTCTTTACAAGAAATACCCTTTTACAAAGGTGGCATGTTGAGAAACAAAACATCTTTTGTTCCTCGGTTTGGTAGAAGATATTCCCTTGCGAATGCTTGGGATATCCAACAAAACTTCTACAGTACTGACTTTGCCTCGAGCTTGTCCGGATTATGCTTTTAGACATAGGCTGGACAACCCCAAATCTTAACAAACTTAAGATATGGGCTCTTCCCTTTCCATATCATATATGAAGTGGTAGGCAACTGATTTGATTGGAACCCTATTCAATAGGTATGCAACTTCATAAGTGCATAGCTCCCTAAAAGGAAATAGGAAACTCAGTAGTACTCATCATAGAGCGCACCATATCATATAGGGTGTGATTGCTCCACCCCGATACACCGACGTGTTGTGGTGTATACGGAGGAGTAATACTGAGAGAGAATCTCATCCTCCTTTAGAATGATCCAGGAATCCCGTGCTCAAGTATTCTCCTCCTTGATCACATCAAAGGACATAATACTTATACCCGTTGTTGGTTCTCTACTTCTAAATTATATTCTGTGAATATCTTAAAAGCTTCGGACTTGTGTTTCAACAGGAACATATGTCTGAATCTTGAGAGATCATCAGAGAATGTAATGAAGTACAAAGAACCGGTCTTGGCATGTGTAGACAGGAGACCTTCATACATGAACATGTATCATCCCAAGAGTTCACTAACTCTTTCTCTGTTTCCTAAAAACAGAGCTATGGTCATCTTATCTTTGTGACATGACTGGCAAGTTTCACAAGATGTAAATTAAAACTGATTTAAATATGCATCTTAATGTAACTTCGGCTAGTCGGGTCGCATTGATATGACCTAGTCTACAATGCCTCAAGAAGGATTCGTTCATTTCTGAACTCTTCCTCTTGTGTGTGTTCTATATACTAAGAACTGTAGTTTGATCTTGAATGTCAATGCTTTTAGATAACGTGCCTGAACCGATCAACTCTTGATATAGGAAATGTACAAAACATTATCCAACAATACAAAATTATATCCTTTCTTTTACTAATAAAGAGACTGATATGATGTTGTATATCAGGTTCGGTATCTAATAATATTCGTTCAGAATCAATGTATTCTGGTAATACAGGGTGACAGTGACCAACAGACTTGGCTGCAACACTTGCACCGTTTTCTGTCTCATGAAACTTATCACCCGTTCTCAGTTCTTTACCTTTCTGTAGCTCATGTAATTAATTACATATGTGGGATCCTGATCCGGTATCTCATACCCAGGACGTAAAGGATACTGAGAAACAGTTCTCTGTAATGAACACACCCTAAGATGATGCATCATCATGCACTTTCTTCGTTTGGGCGGCACGAGAATTCTGGTAATCCCATATTTCCTGCTCTGTCTTATAACATTTATAAGTTGGAGCGGGACCAACGTTCCCCAGCTCAGTATAACAAGCGGGTTCGGTCAATACATCCGTATTATTATCTTGATTAAGGCGTGACATGGTCGCTACCTGGAGAGAGAGAGAAAAAAACACTCTGCGTATGCTCTTGCAAGATCAGATTGGTTATTATTTTATCTAATCAGGATGGTTCCCACTGTTTTTATCAAATCTTCCTTCAAACCCTAAAAGGAAAGACTAGCCAGGATTAATTACACCCTACAACTTCGCCAATCTTTCAGCCAGGCCAGTGTCGGTACTTTGAGGGAGTTTCCCCGTGCTTTCACACGGACCTAATTAAAGCAAACCTCATTTTCCCAGAGGCGTAACCCCGTTGACACCTTTCTAGACAGCTACTTGATCGGCTAATTGTAATGTGTAAAACTCTCCCAGGAGTAACAATTACTCGCAGTGGGTATCGAGATCCAACTATCTCATAGAAGGTATGCAATCTCATTGCAAATTTCAACACTTGAAATTCCCGATAATATTTTGCCCCTAGCGTCCCATGACCTTGACGCAGGCCAACAAACCATAGTGCGCTAGTCAAGTTCAACCCGTCATTCATGATTGAATTAAACCCACCCGCACGACCCTTGACGCAGGCCAACAAAGTCGCACGACTATCCTAATCCAATTTGCATCATATGCATAAGCAGATAAATACTAGTTAGCTACCGCACACTACGCCTTGACGCAGGCCAACAAACGTAGCACGAATACTAAGTAGGACTTATCTGAAATGACGGAGGGCTACGACAGGTTTTTCAGAAAACCTATTGCGTAATGAACTTGATATCGTTGTAGAATCAAATGATTTTAAAATGGAGTGTTTTTTAGGCTATTACTAGTTTCGCTAAAGAGGTCACTCCCGGTGAAGGGATCGTCGGCTCTTTCCTCGTCGAATGAGGTGCAGGATATATCATATATATCACTGTGCAAAGCAAGAACTAGAAAATCAATCAAAAGACAAACCGAGTGTTGTAGCATCTGCCAGTTATTTCTAAAGGGGTCACTCCTGGTGAAGGGATCTCGGCCCTTTCCTTATCGAATAAGGTGCAGGATGTTCTACAAGGAACACCGCAATGCAAAGCAAGAACTGTAGCTACCTGTTTTTGAAAATTCGATTCCACAACATCTTTTATGTTTCTTTTCTTTCATTAATCATATTAATGAAGTCCCATCATTTAAGTCACCTAAACATCACAGATAAATACGACGTACACTTATGCCATCCGCATTCGCCTCGATGTCCCCTTGTGCACCGTTAGGTTAGGTAACTAAAGGCAGAGCGAGGCAGGGCTAGCGCGGGTGTAAAACATAAGCAACGTCTATATAATATATCATATATACTATATACAGCATCCATCACAGCATATCAAATGATCACATCACAGATATCGCAACAGAAGAAATATATGAAACATTGGATATACTAGGACGTCCGTGTTTTATTTTGAGCCTCTATAAAACACGGATTCCACGGTCGCAATGAATAGCCAAACCTACACTCCTAGACCCCTACGAGAGAGGCAAGCAACCCTACCAATTCTAGAGTTAGAAGACCCGGACTCGACTTCTCGAGTTGGTCTCCCACTGGACTCTGTAAGTCCACGTTGCCCACCCCGGTGCTTGCGGGGAGGCGGAAAATGGAATAAAAATCGGATTTTTATGAGCTTAGGCAACATGGACTAGAGCTAGAAGGATCTTTGTTAAACAAAAACTTGCTAAAGCTAACTAGAAACTAGCTAAGTGCTAGAAAGGTTATACCTTGGGCTTTAAGTCCTTCTCTCCTTGCTCCTTGGAGTGGTGGAAGGAGGTCACCTTGGTCGTCTTCTCGCGTCGAAGAAAGATCCACCCGAAAGCCTCAACCTTTGGCTACAACTCCAAGCTAGAAGTAACTAGGGTGCAAGAAGTGCTAGTCCTTGAACCCTAGATGAGAGTAGAGATGATCAAGAGAGGGTTTTTCTCAAGCTCAAGTGTTTCTCAACACATGAGAGGGGAGAGCTTGAGGGAGAGGAAGAACAAGAGAGAGAAAGTATATGATAGAATGAGAATAGAATCAACCATTCTCACTAATATGTGCATATTATTTTAATTAGATAATTAGCTAGATAATTGTCATGGTTAATCATGACATGACCATTATCATTTCATATTTAATGCTAATTGCAAGGATCAAAAAGCATCTTTTATATGGAATGATGATGGTCAATATGTCAACAAGGGTCAACAAGTCAAGATAGTCAAAGGGTCAACAACCATAACCATGCACAATTATATTAAGCTAATATCAATTAACAATAATACACACATAAGCATTAGGGTTAATAAAATGATAATAGCCATTAACCCTAATCATGGTCCTCTCCCTCTGTCTCAAGCAACTGTGCATACGCACCCGCATTCGTGATCCGAGGAACACGAACACAATGAGAAAAACCAATCCCAAATCATATACTAGGATCCGGATTAAACCAAAGCCCGCTAGTATAAACTGTCCGTTCAGCAAACGCGCACAAGTGCGCGGATGCGAACGAACCCTGTCGCAAAACCATGCGACCTCTACTCATTTTGCCTAAAGGCGAATAGCTCTCTGTGTGGGACTCTAAAGACTCGACACTACGCTGGCAGTGGGTTTAACCACAGACCGCAAGCGGCACTAGCTGTACGTAACGGTCCCCAGGTAGATGTCGATAAGAAGACTGACGAGGTGAACCCCATCTGAACTCCTACTGAGCCTGTATCTGACAATCTCCGTACAGTCCGGTCTGTTCGTCTGATACATCGCATGGCGGGCCTAGGGGGCGGTGAACGTCAGTCCCCTAATAGCGGTACAAGTCGTGTCGGAGTGTAGCCCAGAACACCCTGAGAAAACACTGGAAACCTACCAGTATATCTCGCTTGCCCTGGCCAAGGACTACTCGTGTAATGGCTCTCCTGGACACAGCGCGATGTCAACCCCTAATACCGGGAGAGACGAATCCTGTCTAACCGTCACTGCCTCCAAGTGCTTCGGCACTACACCCAAAAACTTCCTGTTTGCACGAATCCTTTGAGCCGTGGTAGGGTAGTAATCAAAGTGCAGTGGGAACACACTCGAGGCGAAGTGACAGTGTCAAGTCAGCGGACTAAGCTGTACTCATGTCACCTGGGAACTGATAACTGACGATTGGTATAATACCAACCAACAGTTCCCAACGAGTCCTGTCCAGTGTACTCGTAACCTAACGAGCACCCGTATACTATCTCAAGTAAGACGTACTGATGGCTGTAGGACAGACCGTCTCCCACACTGGGATGAGAAGCGCATACGCTAGTCTACTCCGGAGTATCGATGCCCTGTCTCGATAGTCCAACGACTAAGGACCTGTATAAGGATGTGCTTATAGATCACCCAGCTCCCACGAGTGTGAGCGCCATCACAACGCTGGTAATCAAGCAAAGGTCCTAAGGGCTCTACTAATATGTATATCCGTAATATGCTAAAAGAAACACATGCACATATTAAAGCAGAGACAAACCAAGTAGCATACTACCATTTCGAGCAAGATTGTATATACAACTGTGAATATCCCAAGCTTCCATTAAGTAATATACAAACTAGTATGATACAATAATGGCCTCTAGGGCATATACACTAACAGACTCTAGAACCCGGTTACTTGTGCTCTCCTCCTTGGGTCTATCCTAGTGCGGAAAAGTAAATAATATACAAATGGTGACAGCAACCTCATCCCGGAAGTGCCCCAATTAAAAAATATTACATACAATTAAATTTACATGAATGAAAATAAAAACTCTCATCTCACATAAAACCCCCGGCTATTCAAAACGCGACGATCCAATATAACATATCCAGCAACACATAACATCACATGTCATCAATGTAAGTAAATGTGTGCATCCCAATTGTCGTTGACATATAGCAACGAAACCGGCGATATCACATATTACACTTACGGTCGCAGAAAAGAAAATGTAAAACTACAACAGTTGGAATCCGCAACCTACTTAGACATCGCATGCCTAACAATTATAAACCCCGCATTTTAGTCTCTATATCGAAAACACTTTTCAATATCAAGTCGGGCAATACAACAAGATTCCCGATATGTGATCGAATGCTCGTTGCAAACTTTAGTAGACGGCCGCACCCCCGGATGCCGTCGACGAAGTGCACTAAGGAGGAACACCGCTGCCGCGAGCACCCAAACGGATGCTTTTGGCGACGGGGTTCTCCTACAGTCACTTGGTCGGGGCTATGGGGCGTGGCTATCTATTAAGTTTACCCGGCGAGTATCCGCGTACGCTACATGATTGCGACGGACTTTTGATCGCATCAAAATTCCGTGGCAACCGATCATTTGAGACTAAACTGCTATGTTTATAACAACCAAATTAGTTATCTCATAACTACTTGTGGATTCCAAATATTGTATCACATTCCAGATAAATAGACAATGTTAAACTTTCCGATCGAATAATCAAACACCCAGGTTTTCCCAAATAGTTCTCAACACTTGACTGGAGTTTAAAAACATCCATCACATGCCACAGTACCAATGGTCCAGCCGTAGAAGGGTCAAGCCAACGCCTCACATTTGGCACGACGTACTGCCCCAAACCCTAAGGTTCAGAAGGCAGTTCAAGACGGTCACATAATCGAGTTAAGGTTTGTTGTCTTCTAGAGGGTCCATTGTGTAACTTGCACGATCTAGACATTCTTAAACAACAGAAAAATCCAACACTTGGAAATATTCCGGGACGGGAAAAAGTGAGCTATTGATATCCGTTCGAACATTTTAATACTTTCTAAATATCCGAAAAACATTACGAAATTAAATTTTCCAATCGAATCGACGAATACAAAATAAACCCCAGATTACTCAACACTTGAGTCAGAATAAAAAATACCCAGAAAGATGCAGGTATGGAAATGGACATTACTGCACAAAGAACCGTCCCTAATTCCCTTTACTTGCCGTGGAACCGCCGCAAAAAGTGGGTTATTGCCGCGGTTCCGCGGCCACGTGGAGGACTTAGGGGCTCGTTTTTCATGGTAATTCTTTGGAAACCCATCTGAATTTTTTAGGTATTTTTAATTCCGAAAAATCCCAGATTTCAAAAATTTTCCAGAGAGGGGGTCTACTATGTCATGTCGGGGTTCGATCGGAGTTTTAACATCGTAAACACATCGCCTAATGTTCTAGCTAGGCTCTGATACCACTGTAGGGTTACTAGGCACTCTAAGAAGGTTCTACAAGGCATCAACCATGCCGGATTAAAATTTTAGCCGTGCTGAATAACTCTAAACAAGATCTTTAACAAGAGATTAGGCGAAAACTATGCAAATTAAACTCTTTAACGACTAAGTGAATGCGAAATACAACCTTTGTAGATCGGTCCTTCAATTCAAAAGCTCCTTGTTGTAGTCCCTTCGCTGCGATCACGTGCTCCCGGACTCTCGGACGGCTCCATGAGAAAATTGCAACGGTATTGCTTGAAGTCTTCGAGGCCGAAAATGATCTACGTCGAGGAAATACGAACTCAAGCTTCTACTTCACTAACTACAGAATTAGTGAAGCAAACACCCTAAACTATAGTGCTAGTCTAGTAGAGGATGATGAAATAGGAAATGGGTACTCTTTAGAATTTGATTTCTTACTTTGGTTCTCTCTCTTTTTCAAACCCTAGAATGAAAATCAAGGAGGAGGAAGATGAGCTCAAAATGAGAATGAAAAAAGATCAAGAGAGAGAATGAGCTAACCATGGTGAGTGAGTATCATATACTAACTCATGTAGAGACATTACCATGGCTAATTATAGTGGTTAGGTTAACTAATATCTTAAGTAAAACAAAACTAGTGGACTAAGTCAATGCAACCATAAGCTTCATGAAGCTTCATGCATGTGAGCCATTTTCCACTAATTTTGTATTTACTTAGTATATTAAAACCCTACCAATATAATTAGTATGGTGTATGTCTCATACACCCATGTCAAGTGTATCAACAACCATGATACAATTTGTACACTAATAAATATATATCACATATATATTAACTTGTGCACAAATGAGAAAAACAAATGCTTAAGTGAACCTAATGTTAGTTAATGTAAATTAGTATATCACATATACAATTATACACTAAATTATTAAATTAACACTTGACTTAATAATCCGGTTATATCATATATAACCGACTAACATTCAATGCATCGACTTATCGAATCAACCCTTGATTCGATAACTTGGTTATATCGCATATAATCGATCGACACAAACATCACGAGAATAGAATACGGTATCACATACTCGTATTATTCTCGGTCCCGCACATATCACATATGCGCTCCTATTTCGTTTTGCCTGAGCCAGTAAAACCTCTATATAGGACTTTAAAGACTCATCAATACGCCGGTAGTAGGTGATGATCATATCAAGCACCCACAAGCCGTCATCGGTACTAGCTGGACGTAACGGCTACCCGGGTATTGAGCGATTAGAAGATCAGCAAGCAAGCCCGCTCCAACTCCTGCAAAAAGCCTGACAGTAACACTACCGTACAGTCCGGTCTCCTCGTCTGATATGTCGCATATCAAGTCTAGGGGTGGTAAACGTCAGACCCCAATAACCGATAAGTCATGCCGATGAGAGGCTCATAACGGGTCGAGAAACTACTGGTAACACTTACCGGTAAATCTCTAAACCAGCCCTGGCCAGGGACTTCCCTGTTATGGCCAATCGAGCATAGCGCAACATCAACCCCCAATACCGGGAGAGACGAAACCCCTCCTATCGCTCATTGCCTCCATGTGACTCGGGACTGTACCCAAAAACCACCGTTTTGCATGCCCTCTTGGACATGGTAAGGTGGAAATCAAAGCACAGTGGGAATCACACAAGACTCTATGACAATCTCGGGTCTACAGACTAACCTGTACTAGTGTCACCAGAGAACTGCCATCTGACGTAAGTTATAATACCATCTGGGACTTCTCGGCGAGTCCGTCCAGTGTACCCAGTCTCCACTGAGCACCCGTATATCATCTCTGATGTCAAACACCAATGGATATGGGATCATCCATCGCCCATCTATATGAGTCGAGAAGGTACACGCTAGTCTACTCTGGTATATCGATGCCCCGTCTCGATACACCCACGACTAGGGACCTTGAAGGATGTACTTATGGACTACCATGTCCCCACTAGTATGATCTGCATCATAGTCCAGGTAGTCAAGTACACATCCTAAGGGCTTTACCAACATGTAACAGAGAGACAATCAGTGTACACGTTAAGGTAAAGAGTAACCAGATAGCATACTATCATGTCGAGCAAGAAAGTCCTCCCTATATATGTCCAAGCATCCACTACAATATACATCCTATGTATAATAATGGCCTCTAGGGCATACATATAACTAACAGAAATAACCCCGAATATCCCCCAAGAAAGTAGATAAAACCATATACAAACTGGGCTAAACAAACAATACCACTGAGCCAAGATTCCAGAGAAAAGACCACACCCCAAAAACGAAGCCCTGAAGCCACCAAAAAACCGGCCTGCTCGGTTTTTAGCACAATGTGCTTGGCCAAAATCAGATGGATTGGTCTCGTTTTTGGGGTACGGTCTAATGGTCACTTAAGTAGTCTTCTGCAGTTGTTTATCGACAGAAAATGGAATTTTCAGTGCAGTGTATCGGGTTTGTTTCGATTTCGATAGTTTAACATTGTCTAAACAAGCTAGCTAAGGGGTTATTATCCGGCTCTGATACCATGTTGGGTTACAGCAGCGCCCCGGCCGTCAATCCGAGGCAAAATGCGGAACAATAACTTTTCAAACTAGGTGCTACCACAACCAATTACCCAGATCGAACCATTAACCGTTAACTAGCAAACTGTAAAGTGAGTTTAGAGATTACCGATCGATCATGTCCTTCGGTCTTCAATCTCTTCCCAAGCTCATCACGGCTGCCCCCAAACAAGCTCGCTCTCCGGTCTCCCTCGTCGAAGACGATCCACCTCGAGGATTCTTAATACGGGCTCCCGCTTCAAACCGAAGCAACTCGGACATGAAGTTTGCTAGCCGACATGTCCAAGGTGAAGTAGAGATAGTGTGTGAATACTTTGTCTCAAAGCACCCAATGATTTGGGTGGAGATAAATGAAGTTTCCAAGTGAGATGTGAAGAAGTGAGCAAAGGTTTTTGGCTTCATGTAAAAATTGTGCTCGGCCATTTCCCTAATGGTGCTCTCTGTGGAAATTCTATATGAACTGATGAATAATTAATCAACACAATAAATTAAAAGCAATTAATGCCAAAGGACACAACACCATAACTTGCACTTATCTCACCAATGTAGCCCATCCCCTGCCATCACAACAAATGCCAGCACCCATTTTCGAAAATGGCGGCCACCACAAAATTTGGCCACGAAATTTCCTAGTCCAAAATTAAACCAAAAACACATTACTCACATTTTCCACAATAAAATATTAAACCGAATATTTAAATCGGAAGAAAACATAATGGCAACTTCAAAAGTAAACTCGTAACGAATTACAAGAATACCCCTCGTCCATATATACATACCTGCATTCGTATTCCGACTGAATACGAATACAACGAGACGAAAATATTCCAACAATATAATGCTAGGATCTGGCTTAAACCAAAGCCCACTAGTATGATCCGTCCGATCATGATCCGTGCACAAGTGCACGTATATAATTGAACCCTTCCATAAAACCATACGGCTTCCATAACGTTTCGCCCGAACTAGGGAAACCCTCTGTGTGGGACTCTAAAGATTCGTCAATATGCTGGCAGTGGGTTTGACAACAAGCACGTCAGTGGCACTAGCTGTACGTAACGGCTACCCAGGTATTGAGCAAAAGGATGGCCGACGAGCGAACTCATCCTGAAACCCTACTGAGCTTATCTGTGACAATCTCCGTACAGTCCGGTCTGTTCGTCTAAGAGTATCGCATATCGGGCATAGGGTGATGGTAAACATCAGACCCTTAAAAGCGGTATAAGTCATGTCGGAGTGTAGCTCAGAATACCTTGAGGAACTACTGGAATACCTACCAGTAAATCTCACTTGCCTTGGCCAAGGACTTTGTATAATGGCTCTTCTAAATCTAGCATGATATCAACCCCCAATACCGGGAGAGACGAATCCTATCTAACCGCCACTGCCTCCAAGTGCTTCGGGACTACACCCAACTACTACCTGTTTGCACGACTCCTTTGAGCCGTGGTAGGGTAGCAATAAAAGAACAGTGGGAACACACTTAAGGAAAAGTAGCAGTGTTAAGTCAACAGACTAAGCTGTACTCATGTCACCTGGGAAGTGCTACCTGACGATAGGTATAGTACCATCCAGCAGTACCCCTGCGAGTCTGTCCGGTGTACTCATAACCCAATGAGCACCTGTATACATCTTAGGTGAACCAACTGACACCAATGGCTTGTGAGACCAGCCATCGCCCCTCGTCGAGGTCTCGATCCGTATACGCTAGCTACTCATGGAGTATCGATGCCCAGTCTCGAAACTCCCACGACTAGGGACACTTTAAGGATGTGCTTATAGACTACCCAACTCTCAGGTATATGATCACCGGCATACTGCTGGTAGTGAAGTAAGAATCCTATGGGCATCAACATGTAATAATGATCTGTAAATGTCCACCTGAAGCATGTACACGATGATAAAGATAAACCCGGATAGCATACTATCATCTCGAGTAAGACTGTCCTACCGGTATAGGTCCTCCCTCAATCATTGCAATCATGTGCCTACGATCCAATAATTGACTTTGAGGGCACTATAGCTAACAAATGTCAATAACGAATAAAATACCATATATGTGTATAGGTTGTGTGTGTCATGGAAATTACCGACGATGTGGGTGTAGCATACAATTTAGTGCTCGTGCAACATGAACCGTCGGTAATAATGCAATGTCCACTAGGTTCTAAGTCAAGGCACAACAAGTAATGGAATGCAGTGATGCTCATGCACAATCAATATATATGCATATAAACATGCGGCAATAATATAATATCTAGCCCCGAAGCTTAACGCCGTACGGGCGATTTCCCTGTAGATGTTAAATCTACTTACCGATGATCTCGAGCTAAGTAAATCCAACCACCTGCTTTCCTTTCTTTGCAGCGTCCGAAGTCCCCGCCTGCGATCCTATCAACACACAACACAATAACGCGTGGATTTAGCAAACTATCTAATAATAAACGAAGGAAACGCTAATTAACGAATCAGTTCCCTTAAGCTACAAAAGGGTTTGTTTAGCGGCTAACGTGTGTAGCGACATCATCAAAACAAACCCACGACAGCAAGCTACCCGAAACACTAAAACTACGTCGGATCAATCGTATCGCACTTTGCCGATACGCCTAAAATTAGCTAAGTGGTCCTATATTTTACCTACTGTCAATATATAAAAATCTACCCGTATCAAACACCCCAAAACACTTACAGACAGCTACCCTAAAAATCCCAACACCCCAGTCCCCTACACGGCCGAGCTCGCCGGATTTTCTTCAAATGTCGTCGGCCAAAACCGGTCAGGTGGGGTTAGGGCATCAGGTGAACGCTCAGGGTCTCTAGTACAACATTATTACACTGCTAGATTTTACAGTAAAAATTCATGGTCGCAGCAGATTACAGAGACTCTAAAATAGCACTAAAAATACGATATGTGCACAAAACTATATCTTTAGTGTTCTAAACCACAACCACTAAGCAACACAACATAATAACAACCTAATTAACAGTTAGGGATCGTTAACTATCCACACTTGCTCAAAAACCCTAGCTTTCCATGCTCCAAGTGATCTTAGTGGCTTTAGCTAGGCTTGTGAAGGGTTTAGATTAAGTTTTGTGGTGATTTTGCTTGGTTTGTGATGATTTTGGTTAGGGTTCAGTTGAGGGGATGAGGGAAAATGAGAAGAGGAAAAATGTGAGAATGAGAGAATGAGGTGAGTAATGAAGAGAGTGAGGGTGTGAGAGTGGTGAAGTGAAATGAGGGGGTGAGGTTAGAGAGAGCCACGCCCTATTCTCTCTCCTTATTAAATCCAAGCCATGCTTGCCCCATGCCTCATGATGCATGTCAACCCTCTCTCTCTCTCTCTCAAGTCAACCCTAAATTTTAAACCCTCTAATTTTGAAAACTAAATAACTTAAATAATTATATACACTGAATTGAAATGGGGTTAAGGTGCCATGGCTACTTAAGCATGGTTAACCCTAATTAACCCTAGGTTAACATGCAAAAGTGTGTGCAAGCCCAAAATAAATTATAATAAAATATTAATTAATTTTTATAAAATATGTGAAAACTATTTTGGTAAACTTTTTACTAAAAATCTGCATTATCGCTTAATTAATACTAAACGCATTCTAAGATGTTACAATCCTCCCCCCTTAAAGAAATTTGTCCCCGAATTTAAAAAATCTTACTACGCGTACCTTAAAAAAGATGAGGGAATTTCTTCCGCATCTCGCTTTCGGCCCCCCAAGTGACCTCTTCACTAGTTGGGCCACGCCAAAGAACCTTCACAGATAGAAAGACCTTTGACCGAAGTTTCTTCACCTGCCGATCAAATATAACTACCGGCTACTCGGTGAACGAAAGATCGTGCTCTAGCTGAACGGTCTGGTGCTGAATCATGTGAGAAGGGTCATGAAGGTACTTGTGAAGCATCGATACATGAAATACGGGGTGAACATCCGGAAAACTGGGTGGAAGTGCCAAACGTAGGCAACGGTACCAACTCGCTTAAGGATTTCAAAAGGACCTACAAATCTGGGACTAAGTTTCCCTTTCTTCCCAAATCTCATCACGCCCTTCATCGGAGAAATTCGTTGGAATACATGATCCCCCACTTCGAAATCGAGCCTGCGACGACGACGGTCGGCAAAAGACTTCTGTCTGCACTAGGCTGCTCTCATCCTATCCTGAATCAACTAGATCTTCTCCGTAGTCTCTTGAACTAGCTGGGGTCCTAAAATCCTACTTTCGCTGAGTTCGGTCCAACAGACTGGCGATCGACACTTTCTACCATGCAAAACCTCAAAAGGTGCTATCTGAATCGTCTCCTGATAACTGTTATTGTAGGAGAACTCTATCAATGGCAAGTGACGATCCCAACTGCCACCAAAATCAAACACGCACGCACGAAGCTTATCCTCCAGAGTCTGTATAGTCCGCTCTGACTGACCATCGGTCTGCGAATGGAAAGCGGTGCTAAATCTCAATCGGGTACCCAAAGCTTCATGAAGCTTCTTCCAAAGACGGCTAGTGAACTGGGTGCCCCTGTCGGATACGATGCATGTGGAAACGCCGTGCAAACGCACAATTTCATCAATGTACAACTGAGCATACTGAGCATAACCGAAAGTGGTCTTCACTGGAAGGAAGTGGGCTGCTTTCGTCAACCGGTCAACAATCACCCAAATGGAGTCATACCCTCGACTGGACCTGGGTAGACCCACAACGAAATCCATGGAGATCTGTTCCCATTTCCACTCCGGAATGGCTAAAGGCTGCAATTCTCCTGCCGGTCTCTGATGCTCAGCCTTGACTTGCTGACAAGTCAGGCACCTCGAAACGAAATCTGAAACATCACTCTTCATCCCTGCCCACCAGTAGATATCTCTCAAGTCATGATACATCTTGGTGGAACCTGGGTGAAAACTAAAAGCTGACTGATATGCCTGCTCTAGGATCTCGCATCTCGACCTATTGGTATCAGGTACACACAAATGAGTCCCAAAACATAGCACACCCTGGTCATCAATCAAGAACTCCGAATCTCTACCCTGCCGAACATGCTCAAGAATTTCAGACAAACGGGCATCGGCGGGTTGTGCCTCACGAATACGATCAAGTAGAAGTGGACGGGCGCGGCCATGAGCAAGCTGTCCCCTAGTGAAAGTGAACTCAAACTGTACTGTACTGTCGCACAAGATCTGCCAATCTGCAGAAGACTGTCTCTGAACTACGCTCAACTGGGACAAGCTATCCCCGGGCCTACGACTCAAAGAATCAGCTACTACATTCTCCTTGCCCGGGTGATAAAGGATCTCACAATCATGATCCTTCACAAGCTCCATCCAACGGTGCTGTCTCAAATTCAGATCCCGCTGCTGGAAGATGTACTTTAAGCTCTGGTGGTCCATGAAAATATGACACGACTCCCCGTACAAGTAGTGTCTCCAAATCTTAAGCGCAAAGACCATTGCGGCCATCTCAAGATCATGAATGGGATAATTCTGCCCGTGGTTCTTCAACTACCGAGAAGCATAAGCGATAACTCTATCATGATGCATCAATACACAACCGAGCCCCACTCGAGAAGCATCACAGTAAACGACAAAGCCGCCCGATCTAGAAGGTAAAGATAAAACTGGTGCAGTCGTCAACCGAGTCTTCAACTGCTGAAAACTCAGCTCGCATGCCTTAGTCCAAAGAAAAGGAACCCCCTTCCTGGTCAGTCCGATCAGCGGTGTAGCGATACTCGAGAAGTCCTGCACGAAACGGCGGTAATAACCTACTAAGCCCAAAAAGCTGCAGACCTCTGTCACTGATACAGGTCTGGGCCAAAGTTGTACGGCCTCGATCCTCCTCGGGTCAACACGAATACCATCTCCCATAACCACATGACAAAGAAAGTCAGCACTATCAAGACAGAAGGCACACTTCGAGAATTTAGCAAACCGCTGGTGCTCTCTCAATGTCTGCAACGCAATTCTCAAGTGTTGCTCATGTTCCTCTCGACTCTTGGAATAAACCAGAATGTCGTCAATAAACACTATAATAAACTGGTCGAGGAACGGCCTGAAATTCCTGTTCATCAAATCCATGAACGCTGCTGGGGCATTGGTGAGTCCGAACAACATCACCAAAAACTCATAATGCACGTAGCGCGTATGAAAAGCAGTCTTCGGAATGTCATCATTTCGAACCCGCAACTGATGATACCCCGATCTCAAATCAATCTTAGAAAAATGTCCCACACCATGGAGCTTATCAAACAAATCATCAATGCGAGATAAAGGATACCTATTCCGCACCGTAACTCGATTCAATTGATGATAATCAATGCACAACCTCAAACTGTTGTCATTCTTCTTGAAGAACAGAACAGGAGCTCCCCAAGACGAAACACTCGGACGCACAAGTCCCATATCAAGCAACTCTTGCAGCTGATCTTTAAGATCCTTAAGCTCCATCGGCGCCATCCGGCAAGGCGGTATAGAAATAGGCCCCGTACCGGGGATCAAATCAATGCAAAACTCAATCTCACGCTATGGCGGCAATCCATGTAACTCATCGGGAAAATGTCGGGAAACTCTCTCACAATAGGAACCCGGTCCAACGAATCTACTGTGGCTCCGGTATCACGAATGAAAGCTAAGAATCCCCGACATCCCCTCCTCAAAAGCCGACTAGCGCAAAGGGCTGAAATCAAACTGTGAGGGAAGGCACCATGGTCCCCCTACACAATAAGAACTGACTCGCCGGGAAAACAAAACCTGACTGTCTTCTCGCAACAGACTACAGACGCGTAGAACATAGCTAACCCGTCTATGCTAAGGAGAACGTCGAAGTCCAACATCTCAAGAAGGATCAAGTCGACGGACGAATCTCTATCTCCAATACGGACGGCACATTACCGAAACACATGTCGCACAAAAAAAGACTCGCCAACAGGAGCAGTCACGACAAGCGGCTGATCTAGCAAACACGACGCTCGGCCCAACCTCGGCACGAAGTGTGTAGAAACATACGAGTGCGTAGATCCCGGATCAAACAAAACGTGTGCATCGAAAGAACATACTGAAAGAGTACCTGAAGCCTTTGCATTGGACGCATGCGCATCTAGATGAGTCAAAGCAAACACTCGAGCCTGCCCACTACCGGCAACTGGCTGTCCTCCGCCTCTGCCACCCCGTCCTCTCTGAACAAACCCTCCGTGACCATGACCTCTTTGAGTATAAGTCTGACGCGGAGCAACAACAGGCGTAAGAGGCAACGCTCTCTGAGGTGGAGAAGGTGGTAAGGTAACATGTGATACGGCTGCCTCGTCCTCACGTGGCTCAGTACAATCTCTGACGCGATGATAAAAACTCCCGCACCGGAAACATCCAGACGATAACTGCTGACCCTCCTGGGGATAAGAGCTAAATATCTGGCCTCGTCCCAAGCCTCTGCTACTCCCACGACCTGAACGAAATCTATCGCGGCGTCTAAACATCTGTCTCCGGGCTGATACACCAGTACGAACCCTCTTCGGTTCCAGAATGACCGAAGTCTCGGAAAGACGCTCTTCAACCAGTAGGGTTGCATCCACTGCGGCTGCATATGTGTCAGAATGCTGTGCGCTGATAGCGAGGAACAACTGGTTAAGCAGGCCTCGTACAAATCTCTTGATCCGCATCTCCTCAGTGTCTACCAAATATGGAGCATACACCGATAGCTGGGTAAACTGAACATCGTACTTTGCCACCGTTATACCTGGAGTGTTGCGTAACGACTCGAAACTGAGAGCTCAAGCATCCCTGACTCTCTGTGGAAGAAAACGGGCAAGAAACACCGTCACGAACTCAGCCGAGGTCATAGGAGAAAGACTTGTGGCTCTGCCCCTCTCTAAAGACGCGCACCAGGTCTGGGCAAGACCCTCCATACGAAAACTCGTGAACTCTACCCATCTCGCGTCGGAGCATCTGAACGAACGAAAGATCCTGGCCATCCGATCGATAAACGACTGCGGATCCTCAGCTGCATCAGTGCCGGTGGAAACTGGAGGCTTCAGCCTCATGAACTCAGATAATGATACGGTGATAACTGTAAGTCCACGTTGCCCACCCCGGTGCTTACGGGAAGGCGGAAAACGGAATAAAAATCGGATTTTTATGAGCTTAGGCAACATGGACTATGCTTATGAGGATCTTTGCTAAACAAAAACTTGCTAAAGCTAACTACAAACTAGCTAAGTGCTAGAAAGGTTATACCTAGGGCCTTAAGTCCTTCTCTCCTTGCTCCTTGGAGTGGTGGAAGGAGGTCACCTTGATCGTCTTCTCACGCCGAAGAAAGATCCACCCGAAAGCCTCAACCTTTGGTTTCAACTCCAAGCTAGAAGTAACTAGGGTGCAAGAAGTGCTAGTACTTGAACCCTAGATGAGAGTAGAGATGATCAAGAGAGGGTTTTTCTCAAGCTCAAGTGTTTCTCAACACATGAGAGGGGAGAGCTTGAGGGAGAGGAAGAACAAGAGAGAGAAATGAAATGATAGAATGAGATGATAATGAACCATTCTCACTAATATGTATATTATTTTAATTAAATAATTAGCTAGATAATTGTCATGGTTAATCATGATATGACCATTATCATTTCAATTTGCAAGGATCAAAAAGCATCTTCCAAAAGAAATGATGATGGTCAAAGTGTCAACATAGGTCAACAAGTCAATAAGGTCAAACGGTCAACATCCATAACCATGCACAATTATTAAACTAATTATCAAGTGACAATAATACACACACAAATATTAGGGTTAATAAAATGACAATAGCCATTAACCCTAATCAAGGTCCTCTCCCTCTGTCTCAAACAACTGTGCATACGCACCTGCATTCGTGATCCGAGGAACACGAATACAATGAGAAAAACCAATCCCAAATCATATACTAGGATCCGGCTTAAACCAAAGCCCGCTAGTATAAACTGTCAGGACAGCAAACGTACACAAGTGCGCGGATGTGACCGAACCCTGGAACCCTGTCGCAAAACCATGCGACCTCTACTCATTTTGCCTAAAGGCGAATAGCTCTCTGTGTGGGACTCTAAAGACTCGACACTACGCTGGCAGTGGGTTTAACCACAGACCGCAAGCGGCACTAGCTGTACGTAACGGTCCCCAGGTAGATGTCGATAAGAAGACTGACGAGGTGAACCCCATCTGAACTCCTACTGAGCCTGTATGTGACAATCTCTGTACAGTCCGGTCTGTTCGTCTGATACATCGCATGGCGGGCCTAGGGGGCGGTGAATGTCAGTCCCCTAATAGCGGTACAAGTCGTGTCGGAGTGAAGCCCAGAACATCCTGAGATAACAGTGGAAACCTACCAGTATATCTCGCTTGCCCTGGCCAGGGACTACTCGTGTAATGGCTCTCCTGGACACAGCGCGATGTCAACCCCCAATACCGGGAGAGACGAATCCTGTCTAACCGTCACTGCCTCCAAGTGCTTCGGGACTGCACCAAAAACTACCTGTTTGCATGACTCCTTTGAGCCGTGGTAGGGTAGTAATCAAAGTGCAGTGGGAACACACTCGAGGCAAAGTGACAGTGTCAAGTCAGCGGACTAAGCTGTACTCATGTCACCTGGGAACTGATAACTGACGATAGGTATAATACCAACCAACAGTCCCGACGAGTCCTGTCCAGTGTACTCGTAACCTAACGAGCACCCGCATACTATCTCAAGTACGACGTACTGACGGCTGTGGGACAGACCGTCTCCCACACTGGGATGAGAAGCGCATAAGCTAGTCTACTCCGGAGTATCGATGCCCTGTCTCGATAGTCCAACGACTAGGGACCTGTATAAGGATGTGCTTATAGATCACTCAGCTCCCACGAGTGTGAGCGCCATCACAACGCTGGTAATCAAGCAAAGATCCTAAGGGCTCTACTAATATGTATATCTGCAATATGCTAAAAGAAACACATGCACATATTAAAGCAGAGACAAACCAAGTAGCATACTACCATTTCGAGCAAGATTGTATATACATCTGTGAATATCCCAAGCTTCCATCAAGTAATATACAAACTAGTATGATACAGTAATGGCCTCTAGGGCATATACACTAACAATCTCCCACTTGCACTAAGGCCATGTACTGGCGTATCGAAGACCTATCATCTCGATCAGCCGCTCGAACTGAGTCTGGGGCAGGGCCTTGGTGAATGGATCTGCTGTGTTATCCTCTGATGCAACTCTCCGGACCTCGATCTCCTGGCGATCTACGATCTCCCTGATCAGGTGATACCGCCTTAAGATGTGTCTGGATTTCTGATGGGACCTGGGTTCCTTAGCTAAAGCTATAGCTCCGTTGTTGTCGCAATACAGCGGTATTGGATCAACAATGGTAGGAACCACCTGAAGTTCTCTCAAGAACTTCCTCATCCAGACAGCTTCTTTTGAGGCATCAGATGCAGCGATGTATTCCGCTTCCATAGTCGAGTCCGCAACGGTTTCCTGTTTGGAACTCTTCCAACACACCGCCCCTTCATTGAGAGTGAAGACAAAACCCGACATGGACTTGGAATCATCCTTGTCACTCTGGAAGCTGGAGTTAGCAAAGGCCTCAATCTGCAGGTCTTTTCCGCCATACACCAAGAACATCTCCTTAGTCCTTCTCAGGTACTTGAGAATGTTCTTTACTGCTATCCAATGTTTCTCCCCGGGTTTGACTGATACCTGCTTACCACACTCAGTGCATAAGCCACATCTGGTCCGGTACACAATATCGCATACATTATAGAGCCTACCGCAGAAGCGTAGGGTATAATAGACATGCGATCCTTCTCCAAATCATTCTTGGGAGACATCTCTTTGGAGAGGGTGATCCCGTGACAAGCCGGTAGATTACCGCGCTTGGAATCTTCCATACTGAATCTCTTTAGTATGGCGTCGATGTACCTGGACTGCGAAAGTCCTAATATCCTCTTGGATCTGTCGCGGTAGATCCGGATACCCAGAATGTATGAGGCATCACCCAGGTCTTTCATGGAGAACTTATGTGACAAGAACCCCTTGACAGATTGTAGCATAGGAATGTCATTTCCTATTAAGAGAATGTCATCCACGTATAAAACGAGGAATACTACAGTTCTCGCTACAAATCTACAATAGATGCATGGTTCATCTGGATTTTTGATAAAGCCAAATTCCTTGACCGTCTCATCAAAACAGATGTCCCAACTCCGCGATGCCTGCTTTAGTCCATAAATGGACTTAAGCAACTTGCACACCTTTCCGCTGCTCCCACTCTGAATGAAACCCTCTGGCTGATCCATATATACACACTCCTCTAAATGACCATTTAGAAAAGCTGTCTTTACGTCCATCTGCCAAATCTCATAATCGTGGAAGGCAGCAATGGCAAGAAGGATCCGAATGGATTTCAGCATAGCTACTGGAGAAAAGGTTTCGTCATAGTCCAAACCAGGTTGCTGACGAAAACCCTTTGCTACCAGTCTAGCTTTATAGGTCTCAACCTGTCCATCTACACCAATCTTCCTTTGAAGATCCACTTGCATCCTACGGGTTTTACCCCATCTGGAGCAATGTCCAACGTCCATACTTTGTTGGTGTACATGGACTCCATCTCGGTCCGCATTGCATCCATCCATTTTACCGAGTCGACGCTCTGAATGGCTTGCTGGAAGCTAGTAGGCTCATCACAATCTATGATGCAATCCTCTCTATCCCCGTCAATGAGAAAACCGTAGTATCTCTCGGCGGATGAGACTGCCTACTACTCCTGCGGAGTGGCGTGGGAATGTCCTGATCTTTCGAACCCTCTGGTTCTACTAAGCTTTCAGTAATAGCTCGTGGTTCTGGAATTTCTTCCAGTTCTATTGCGCTCCCACTTAATTCTTTTTCTATGAACTGGTGTTCTAGAAAGTGGGCATGGCGAGAAACAAGGACTTTTTGTTCCTCTTCGCAATAGAAGTAATATCCCTTGGAGTTCTTTGGATATCCCACAAACTTGCACTGTACTGAGCGTGCCTCGAGCTTGTCCGCATGCTGCTTTTTTTACAAAAGCTGGACATCCCCATGTCTTAATATGATTAAGATAGGATTTCTTCCCACACCACATCTGATATGGTGTAGTAGGCACAGTCTTAGTTGGAACCCGGTTCAAAAGGTATGCAGCTGATTCTAGTGCATATCCCCAAAACGATCACGGCAACTCAGCGTTACTCATCATGGACCGTACCATATCCAATAGGGTTCGGTTCCGTCTCTCCGATACACCGTTATGTTGCGGAGTGTATGGAGGAGTAAGCTGAGAGAGAATTCCATTCTCTTTTAAGTAACCCAGGAACTCGGCACTCAAGTATTCACCACCTCGATCAGATCTCAGTGTCTTTATACTTTTGCCTATTTGTTTTTCTACTTCATTCTTATATTCCTGGAATTTTTCAAAAGCTTCGGATTTATGTTTCATTAAGAAGACATAACCGTACCTTGAAAAGTCATCCGTAAAAGTAATGAAGTAAGAATAACCGCTTCGCGCATGTGTAGACATTGGACCGCACACGTCGCTGTGTACGAGTCCTAAGAGCTCACTCGCTCTTTCTCCGTGTCCAGTAAACGGAGTCTTTGTCATCTTTCCGTTGAGACAGGATTGACAAGTTGCATACGATTGATATTCGAACGGATCCAAATATCCTTCTGCATGTAACTTAGTCAACCTTCTCTCATTGATGTGACCCAGTCTACAATGCCATAAGAAAGTTTTATTGATTTCTGGAGACTTTCTTTTGTGTGTATTCTGGACATTGAAAATCTGTGGTTGGTTTAATACGTATATACCGTTGTTCAATGTACATGACCCAATCAAACTTGATTAAGGTGAATGTTCACTACATTACTTACAAATGCAAATTCATAACCTTCTTTAGATAATAAAGATACAGAAATGATATTACAGGTTGCATTTGTACATAATAACAACTACGCAAAACCAAAAAATATCCATCTGACAATCCCAGGTGATAGTCCCCCACGGCTTCAGCATCCATGCTAGCACCGTTTGCAACTCTGAGGGTCATGTCACCTGCCTTCAAACTCTATGCTTTCTCAACGCCTGCAAAGAATTACAGATATGAGATCCTGATCCGGTATCCAATACCCAGGAAGTAGAGTTTATCGATAGACAGTTTTCAATAACATACACACCTGAAGCTGAAGCTGAAGCTGCAACTCGCTTCAAATCCTGTGTTCTGGCTTTCCAAGCCTTGCAATCCTGTTTCCAGTGACCACTTTTGTGACAATAGAAGCATTCTTCCTTCCCCACCAGCTTTCCCGCTATCTTTGTTGCTTTACCTTTTCCCTTCGTATCCACTTTACCGACACCGCCTCTTGGTTTGGTGGGGGCTTTCTTCTTCTTACCCTTGGCTTTCGCCCTGGATCTAGAAGAGGAAGATCCTCCTACAAACAAAGTGGATGTCTCCCTACCTTTCTGTAGGGTGCCCTCAGCACTCCTCAACATGTTCAGAAGTTCGGAAAGTTCTGCCTCCTTTCCTTGCATGTTGAAGTTCAAGACAAACTGGGCGTAAGTGGAAGGAAGGGACTGGAGAATCAAATCAGTATAGAGTTCATTCTCCAACGTGGTCCAAGGTCCGCGAGCTCCTCAATGTAGCCAATCATCTTAAGCACGTGTTCCGCTACCGATGATCCGACGGCCAACCTTGCCGAAAATAACTTCTTCGACACTTCGTATCTTGCGATACGAGACTGCTCTCCATACAGTTCTTTTGTATGAAGAAATATGGACTCTAGGTCCATATTCTCGTGCCTCCTCTGATGTTCATTGTCCATCGAGGCTAATACGAGGCATTTGGCCTTCGCGCAATCTAACTCCCATGTCTTACGGATTTCCTTATCCGCGACGCTGGAGGTGGGACCTGGGACAGGGGGAGCTTTTGTGGTAAGGACATACCCCAACTTGTCTTAAGTGATTGCCATCTTGACATTCCTGAGCCAATCTTTGTAGTTTGGCCCTGTCAATATGTTTTTATCTAGTAATAACTTAAGTCCGGTCATGTTGAATGGTCGCTGCAATTAGGAGAGAGAAAAGAAACACTTTAGCATGATGCGCTTGCAAGTTTAGAGTGGTTTTTAATTTGTCTAAACTGGATGGCTCCCACTGTCTCTCGAATCCCTTCTCAAACCGTAAAGAAAGGACTAGTCAGGATCAATCCCACCGTACAATACTTGCTTAACCGTTCAGCCAGGCCAGTGTCGGTACTTCGAGGGAGGTTTTCCAACGCTTTCGCGAAGTTCCTTAATTAAGTAACCTCTTTTCCCTGTGGGCGTAGCCCCGCTAACACCTTTCTAGACACCTACTAAGTTTATAGCATTGATCGTTAAGTGAGAGTTTTCTCGAGGAGTAGCATATACTAACAGTAGGATCGGGATCCAGATATCATCGCGTGATAAGACCGAAGGAATCCTACCAGAATTATCACACTCCAAATGGTATGCAGCGCTAGCAAGTTTCAGTACTTATGAAACTCCCGATGTGGAATTTTGCCCCATGCTCTTATGACCTTGACTTTGGCCAAAATATCATAAGTCACATGTCAAGTTCTACCCGTCATTCTCCTGGTTAATTTGGACCCACCCGTACCTACCCTTGACTTTGGCCAAAATGGCAGCACGACTGTCCTAAACCAACGCATCTATCTATGCTTGCACATGAATACCCAATAGCTACCAATCACTATGCCTTGACTTTGGCCAAAATACATAGCTTGAATACTTTTTGACCATTCATGTGGAATGACGGAGGGCTACGAATGGTTTTGGCGAAACCGTGAACGTAGTGAACTTGATCTAATCGATGGAACGAGATAGCTTTTAAAAGGAGTGGTTCAAGCTCCGCGTTTAAAAGTTTAGTTTTGAAAAGAACCGAGTGGTTTTCAAAGTGTTCCAATCGACTTATACTTGGTTTATTTTCTTGCATTAGTTCATTTAATGCGTCCCATCATTTAATCCTACCATTGCAGAAAACAACCAAAATATGACGTACGCTTATGCCATTCGCATTCGCCACGGGGCCCCGTCATCACCCGTTAGGTTACTTAACTAACGACAGAGCGGGGGCTGGGCTAGCGCGGCTGTAAAACATAAGCAACGCCTAAATAGTTATCATATATAAATATATAGCAATGATAGACATTATAGATCACAGATGAATACATTGGATATACTAGGAATCCGCAATCCGTTCGAGCCTGCAACGAAAAGCGGATTACACGGTCGGGGTGAATAGCCAATACCCCACCCAAGACCCCTACGGGTGCGGCAAACTACCCGCCAAGTACCCGGAGCGAAGCAACCTCCCTCAACGCCGTGAGTAGGCCACTCGGCACTTCGAGATACCCGGTAGTTTGTGCACCCCTCCATGGGTCTATCCTAGGAGCAAAAACAGTAAAAAGAATTATACAATGACGGCTACAACCCCGACCCGGTTGTGCGGCCAAACAAATAATAATATTACATCAATTTACATTTTACAAATGAATGAAAGAGAAACAACACTCATCTCACATCCACCCCGGCTATTCACCCACGACAATCCAACCCATTCATATACACATTCCATCATCAATCACAGATCACAGATATGTATAACCCCGACTAATCGACATATAGCGATTAGCCGACGTTCAATACATGCAAACATCACAGATATAACCGACATAGTCAAAGTGTAGTGAAGTTCGGAAAAAATACGGATTTATAGGCCCCCAAAAATAAATTTCTATTCTGGAAAATCTGGGCACGTATAAACCATCTTAAAATTCCTAAAACCAAGCCATAAGAAAACTGCACCAAACTCGACTCAGTGAAGAGTCCAAACGGCGGCGGTTCACTGCACCGGGTTTGGTGGTTTTCTTTAAAAAACCCTGAGACGATTTTTGGAGTATAACAAATTTTGTTTTGACCAGAAAAAAATTTAACAGAAACTAGGGTTTTTGAAATTTTGGTTTTTGGATTTTTCGGTTTCAAACTTCGTTACACTTCACTACCTAGCTAGTTTATGTTTAGTTAGGCTCTGATACCACTGTAAGTCCACGTTACCCACCCCGGTGCTTACGGGAAGGCGGAAAACGGAATAAAAATCGGATTTTTATGAGCTTAGGGACTATGCTTATGAGGATCTTTGCTAAACAAAAACTTGCTAAAGCTAACTACAAACTAGCTAAGTGCTAGAAAGGTTATACCTTGGGCCTTAAGTCCTTCTCTCCTTGCTCCTTGGAGTGGTGGAAGGAGGTCACCTTGATCGTCTTCTCACACCGAAGAAAGATCCACCCGAAAGCCTCAACCTTTGGCTTCAACTCCAAGCTAGAAGTAACTAGGGTGCAAGAAGTGCTAGTACTTGAACCCTAGATGAGAGTAGAGATGATCAAGAGAGGGTTTTTCCCAAGCTCAAGTGTTTCTCAACACATGAGAGGGGAGAGCTTGAGGGAGAGGAAGAACAAGAGAGAGAAATGAAATGATAGAATGAGATGATAATGAACCATTCTCACTAATATGTATATTATTTTAATTAAATAATTAGCTAGATAATTGTCATAGTTAATCATGATATGACCATTATCATTTCAATTTGCAAGGATCAAAAAGCATCTTCCAAAAGAAATGATGATGGTCAAAGTGTCAACCTAGGTCAACAAGTCAATAAGGTCAAATGGTCAACATCCATAACCATGCACAATATTAAACTAATTATCAATTAACAATAATACACACATAAACATTAGGGTTAATAAAATGACAATAGCCATTAACCCTAATCAAGGTCCTCTCCCTCTGTCTCAAACAACTGTGCATACGCACCTGTTAGTGTATATGCCCTAGAGGCCATTACTGTATCATACTAGTTTGTATATTACTTAATGGAAGCTTGGGATATTCACCTTGTATAAACAATCTTGCTCAATATAGTAGTATGCTACTTGGTTTGTTTCTACTTCAATGTGTACTTGTGTTTATTTTACTATATCACTTATACACATTAGTGGAGCCCTTAGGATCTTTTGCTTGATTACCAGCGTTGTGATGGCAGTCGCACTAGTGGGGGCTGGGTAATCTATAAGCACATCCTTATACAGGTCCCTAGTCGCAGGACTATCGAGACAGGGCATCGATACTCCGGAGTAGACTAGCGTATGCGCTTCTCATCCCAGTGTGGGAGATGGTCTGTCCCACAGCCATCAGAACGTCGTACTGGAGATAGTATACGAGTGCTCGTTGGGTTACGAGTACACTGGACAGGACTCGTAGGGAACTGACAGGTTGGTATTATACCTATCGTCAGTTATCAGTTCCCAGGTGACATGAGTACAGCTTAGTCCGCTGACTTGACACTGGCACTTCGCCTCGAGTGTGTTCCCACTGCACTTTGATCACTACCCTACCACGGCTCAAAAGAGTCGTGCAAACAGGTGGTGGTTGGGTGCAGTCCCGAAGCACTTGGAGGCAGTGTCGGTTAGACAGGATTCGTCTCTCCCGGTATTGGGGGTTGACATCGCGCTGTGTCTAGGAGAGCCATTACACGAGTAGTCCCTGGCCAGGGCAAGCGAGATATACTGGTAGGTTCCAGTGTTATCTCAGGGTGTTTTGGGCTTCACTCCGACACGACTTGTACCGCTATTGGGGGACTGACGTTTTACCGCCCCCTAGGCCCGACATGCGATGTATCAGACGAACAGACCGGACTGTACGGAGACTGTCACATTCAGACTCAGTAGGAGTACAGATGGGGTTTCACCTCGTCAGCCTTCTTGTCGGCATCTACCTGGGAACCGTTACGCACAGCTAGTGCCGCTTACGGTCTGTGGTTAAACCCACTGCCAGCGTAGTGTCGAGTCTTTAGAGTCCCACACAGAGGGTATTCGCCTCTGGGCAAAACAGAGTAGAGGTCGCATGGTTTTGCGACAGGGTTCGTTCTCCTCCGCGCACTTGTGCACGTTTGGAGTCCGGACGGATATTGCCAGCAGGCTCTGGTTTGAGCCGGATACTGGTATATGTTTTGGGGTTGCTTTTATCTCTCAGTATTCATGTTCCTCGGAACAAGAATGCAGGTGTGTATGCACAGTTATTTGAGGAGGAGGAAGATGACTTTCATTAGGGTTTCGGAACGGGTGCGTATGCACAATTGACGGTTATCATTTTCCAAACCCTAATGGATTTATGGATTATCTATTAATAATAGTAATTAAATGAGAATTATGTTATGGTTGATTTTGTTGACTTATTGACCATGGTTGACTTGTTGACCATGGTTGAATGTTGACCACCATCATGCTTTGTAAAGATCCTCCTTGATTCATGCTTACATTTCATTTAATGAAGCATGATAGTGGTCATTCCAAATTACCATCAACTATTCTTATTTTGAATTATTATTATTTAGATAATTCTTTTTCTTTTGGCATTATGGTTGCAAGAAAGAAAAAGATAGCTCATTATCTCATTTAGCTTCTCTCTCCTCACTTCATCTTCTTCTTCCTTAAGCTCAAGGTGATTCCTTCTCATGTGTTGAGAATCCTTCACCTTGAAAAGAAAACAACCCCTAGACACTCTCTACTCTCTCTAGGGTTCAAGGTTTAGCAAGCCGGAAATCCTAGTTCACTCCAAGTTCGAGAAAGAGCCCAAAGGTTGAACCTTCGAGGTGGATCCATCTTCGACGGAAGAAGGCTACGAGGCAAGAACCATCAACCTCTACAAGGTTTGAAGAAGAAGGAGTTCAAGTTTAGGTATAACCTTCATCCGAGTAGCTAAGACTCTTTAGCATGTATGCTAGTTTAGTTTAGACACGATCCCGACCTTGTTTAGTCCATGTTGCCTCTTGCGATAAAAATTTGTTTTTTATACCGTTTCCGCCTCCCCGTAAGAACCGGGGGTCGCAATATGGACTTACAGTGGTATCAGAGCCTAACTAAACTTAAACTAGCTTGGTAGTGAAGTGTAACGAAGTTCGGAACCGAAAAAGTCACAAAACCGGAAAAACAAAACCCTAAGTTTCTGTTAAAATTTTTTCTGCTCTAAATGAAAAACTTTATACTTGTAAATTCGGCTCAGGGTTTTGTATGAACAAACAAGAAAAACGACACAGTGATTCGTTCAAACCGCCGCCCTTCCGCCGCACGAGGTAGGCATCTGCCGCGGAAGCGCCGCGGTTTGTCGTCTTCTGTGCATCGTTTTTCGTGCAGTGTGTTTGTGTGTTGGTTTTGGGATTTTTAAAATATATTATATGTGCCCAGATTTTCCAGAACAGAAATTTGCTTTTGGGGTCCTATAATTCCGTATTTTTCCGAACTTCATTGCACTTTGACTATGATGGTTATATCTGTGATGCTTGCATGTATTGAATGTCGGCTAATCGCTATAAGACGATTAGTCGGGGTTATACATGATCTGTGTTTGATATTGGAATGTGTATATGAATGTGTTGGACTGTCGCGGGTGAATAGCCGGGGTGGATGTGAGATGAGCTTTTGTTTTTCTTTCATTCATTGTAAATGTAAATTGATGTAATAATTATTATTTGTTTGGCCGCACAACCGGGTCGGGGTTGTAGCCGTCATTGTATAATTCTTTTTACTGTTTTTGCTCCTAGGATAGACCCATGGAGGGGTGCACAAACTGCCGAGAACTAGGAGGGTAGTTTGCTGCACCCGTAGGGGTCTTGGGTGGGGTATTTGGCTATTCACCGCGACCGTGTTATCCGCTTTTTGTTCCAGGCTCGAAAGGATTGCGGATTGCTAGTATATCCAATGTATTCATCTGTGATCTGTAATGTCTATCATTGCTTTCTATTTAGGCGTTGCTTATGTTTTACAGCCGCGCTAGCCCAGCCCCCGCTCTGTCGTTAGTTAAGTAACCTAACGAGTGATGACGGGACCCCGTGGCGAATGCGAATGGCATAAGCGTACGTCATATTTTGGTTGTTTTCTGCAATGGTAGGATTTAAATGATGGGACGCATTAAAAGTACTAATGCAAGAATATCACGCATTAAAAGAACTAATGCAAGATAATAAACCAAGTTAAAATCGTTGGAACACTTTCGAAAAACCACTCGGTTCTTTTCAAAACTAACTTTTAAATGCGGAGTTTGAGCCACTCCTTCTAAAAGCTATCTCGTTCCATCGATTATATCAAGTTCACTACGTTCACGGTTTCGCCAAAACCATTCGTAGCCCTCCGTCGTTTCGTATGAATATTCAATAGTATTCAAGCTATGTTTGTTGACCTTCGTCAAGGCATAGAGTTTGGTAGCTGTTGGGTGTTCATATGTAGCATAGATAGATGCGTTGGTTTGGGACAGTCGTGTTGCCTTGTTGACCTTCGTCAAGGGTATATACGGGTGGGTTCAAATTAACCTGGATAATGACGGGCAGAACTTGACATGTGACTTATGATTTGTTGACCTTCGTCAAGGTCATAAGAGCATGGGGCAAAAATCCACATCGGGAGTTTCATAAGTACTGAAACTTGCTAGATTTGCATACCATTTGGAGTGTGGTGATTCTGGTAGGATTCCTTCAGTTTCGTCACGCAATAATATTTGGATCCCGATCCTACTGTGAGTATATGCTACTCCTCGGGAAATTTTTCACTAAACGATCAATGCTATAAACCTAGTAGGTGCCTAGAAAGGTGTTAGCGGGGTTTCGCCCCCAGGGAAAAGAGGTTATTTAATTAAGGAACTTCGCGAAAGCGTTGGAAAACCTCCCTCGAAGTACCGACACTGGCCTGGCTGAACGGTTAAGCAAGTATTGTGCGGTGGGATTGATCCTGACTAATTCTTCCTTTATGGTTTGAGGAGGGATTCGAGAGACAGTGGGAGCCATCCTGTTTAGACAAATTAAAAACCATTCTAAACTTGCAAGAGCATCGTGCTAAAGTGTTTCTTCTCTCCCCCCTGCAGCGACCAAATCGAAATGACTGGACTTAAGTTGATTCTAGATAAAAACATATTGACAGGGCCAAACTACAAAGATTGGCTCAGGAATGTCAAGTTGGCAATCACTTACGACAAGCTGGGGTATCTTCTTACCACCAAAGCTCCCCCCGTCCCAGGTCCCACCTCCAGCGTCGCGGATAAGGAAATCCGTAAGACTTGGGAGATTGACAGCGCGAAGGCCAGGTGCCTCGTACTTGCCTCGATGGACAACGAACATCAGAGGAGGCACGAGAATATGGATTTGGAATCCATATTTCTTCATACAAAAGAACTGTATGGAGAGCAGTCTCGTATCGCAAGATACGAAGTGTCGAAGAAGTTGTTTTCGACAAAGTTGGCCGTCGGATCATCGGTAGCGGACCACGTGCTTAAGATGATTGGCTACACTGAGGAGCTCGCGGAACTTGGGACAACGTTGGACAGTGAACTCTATACGGATATAATTCTCCAGTCCCTTCCATCCACTTACGCCCAGTTCATACTGAATTTCAACTTGCAAGAAAAGGAAGTTGAACTTTCAGAACTCCTCAACATGCTGAGGAGCGCAGAGGGCACCCTACAGAAGGGTAGGGAAACACCCGTTTTGTTTGTAGGAGGATCTTCTTCATCTAGGTCCAAGGCGAAAGCCAAGGGAAAGAGGAAGAAAGCCCCCGCCAAACCAAGAGGCGGTGTTAGTAAAGTGGGTACGAAGGGAAAAGAAATGGCAACAAAGATCGCGGGGAAGCTTGTGGGTAAAGAGGAATGCTTCTATTGTCACAAGAGTGGACACTGAAAGAAAGATTGCAAGGCTTGGAAGGCCAGGACACAGGAACTGAAGCAGGTTGCGGCTTCAGCTTCAGGTGTGTATGTTATTGAAAACTGTCTTTCTATAAACTCTACTTCGTGGGTATTGGATACCGGATCAGGATCTCATATCTGTAATTCTTTGCAGGCGTTGAGAAACCGTAGGTTTTTGAAGGCAGGTGACATGACCCTCAGAGTTGCGAACGGAGCTAGCATGGATGCTAAAGCCGTGGGGGACTATCACCTGGGAATGTCAGATGGGCATGTTTTGGTTTTGCGTAATTGCTTTTTTGTACCCAACGCAACTTGTAATATCATTTCTGTATCTTTGGTTTCTAAAGAAGGTTATGAATTTGCGTTTGTAAGTAATGTTGTAAACATTCACCGTAGTCAAGTTCTGATTGGGTCAGGTACATTGAGCAATGGTATATACGTGTTAAACCAACCACAGATTTTCAATGTCCAGAATACACACAAAAGAAAGTCTCCAGATATCAATCAGGCTTTCTTATGGCATTGTAGACTTGGTCACATCAATGAGACACGGTTGACTAAGTTACATAAAGAAGGATACTTGGATCCGTTCGAGTATCAGTCTTATGCCACTTGTGAATCTTGTCTCATGGGAAAGATGACAAAGACTCCGTTCACTGGACACGGAGAAAGAGCGGGCGAGCTCTTGGGACTCATACACAGTGACGTGTGTGGTCCAATGTCTACACATGCGCGAAGCGGTTATTCATACTTCATTACTTTCACAGACGATTTCTCTAGGTATGGACATGTCTTCTTAATGAAGCACAAATCCGAAGCCTTTGAGAAATTTCGGGATTACAAGAATGAAGTTGAAAAACAAACAGGCAAAAGTATTAAGATTCTAAGATCGGATCGAGGTGGAGAATACTTGAGTGCCGAGTTCCTGGACTATTTAAAAGAGAATGGAATTCTCTCTCAGCGTACTCCTCCATACACTCCGCAACATAACGGTGTATCGGAAAGGAGGAATCGAACCCTATTGGATATGGTTCGTTCCATGATGAGTAAGGCTGAGTTACCGCGATCTTTCTTGGGCTATGCGCTAGAAGCAGCTGCATATCTCTTAAACAAGGCTCCCACCAAGACTGTGCCTACCACTCCATATCAGATATGGAGTGGGAAGAAACCCTGTCTTAAGTACCTTAAGATATGGGGATGTCCAGCTTTTGTAAAAAAGCAGCATGCGGACAAGCTCGAGGCACGATCAGTACAGTGCAAGTTTGTGGGATACCCAAAGAACTCCAGGGGGTATCTGTTCTATTCCGCTGAGGAACAAAAGGTTTTTGTTTCTCAACATGCCCGCTTCTTGGAAACTGAGTTTTTGGAAACTCAGATAAGTGGAAACGCAATAGAACTGGAAGAAATTCCAGAATCACAAGCTATTACTGAAAGCTTGGAAGAGCCAATAAGTTCAAAAGAACAGGACATTCCTATGCCGCTCCGCAGAAGTAGTAGGCAGTCTCATCCGCCCGAGAGATACTACGGTTTTCTCATAGACGGGGATAGAGAGGATTGCATCATAGATGATGATGAGCCTACTAGCTTCCAGCAGGCCGTTCAGAGCGTTGACTCGGTAAAATGGCTGGATGCAATGCGGACCGAAATGGAGTCCATGTACACCAACAAAGTATGGACGTTGGACATTGCTCCAGACGGGGTAAAACCCGTAGGATGCAAGTGGATCTTCAAAAGGAAGATTGGTGTAGATGGACAGGTTGAGACCTATAAAGCTAGACTTGTAGCAAAAGGTTTCCGTCAAAGACCTGGCCTGGACTATGACGAAACCTTTTCTCCAGTGGCTATGCTGAAATCCATTCGGATCCTTCTTGCCATTGCTGCCTTCCACGATTATGAGATTTGGCAGATGGACGTAAAGACAGCTTTTCTAAATGGAAATTTAGAGGAGTGTGTCTATATGGATCAGCCAGAGGGTTTCATTCAAAGTGGGAGCAGCGGAAAGGTGTGCAAGTTGCTTAAGTCCATCTATGGACTAAAGCAGGCATCGCGGAGTTGGAACATCTGTTTTGATGAGACGGTCAAGGAATTTGGCTTTATCAAAAATCCAGATGAACCATGCATCTATAGTAGATTTGTAGCGAGAACTGTAGTATTCCTCGTTTTATATGTGGATGACATTCTCTTGATAGGAAATGGCATTCCTATGCTACAATCTGTCAAGGGGTTCTTGTCACACAGGTTCTCCATGAAAGACCTGGGTGATGCCTCATACATCCTGGGGATCCGGATCCATCGTGATAGATCCAAGAGGATATTAGGAATTTCTCAGTCCAGGTCATCGACACCATAGTGAAGAGATTCAGTATGGAAGATTCCAAGCGCGGTAACCTACCGGCTTGTCACGGGATCACCCTCTCTAAAGAGATGTCTCCCAAGACTGATTTAGAGAGGGATCGCATGTCTATTATACCCTACGCTTCTGCGGTAGGCTCTATAATGTATGCGATGTTGTGTACCAGACCGGATGTAGCTTATGCACTGAGTGTGGTAAGCCGGTATCAGTCAAACCCTGGGGAGAAACACTGGATAGCGGTAAAGAACATTCTCAAGTACCTGAGAAGGACTAAGGAGATGTTCTTGGTGTATGGCGGAAAAGACCTCCAGATCGAGGCCTTTGCTGACTCCAGCTTCCAGAGTGACAAGGATGATTCCAAGTCCATGTCGGGTTTTGTCTTTACCCTCAATGGAGGGGCGGTGTGTTGGAAGAGCTCCAAACAGGAAACCGTTGCAGACTCGACTATGGAAGCGGAATACATCGCTGCATCTGATGCCGCAAAGGAAGCTGTCTGGATGAGGAAGTTGTTAAAAGAACTTCAGGTGGTTCCGTCCATTGTTGACCCAATACCTCTGTATTGCGACAACAACGGGGCTATAGCTTTAGCAAAGGAACCCAGGTCCCATCAGAGATCCACGCACATCTTGAGGCGGATCACCTGATCAGGGAGATCGTGGATCGCAAGGAGATCGAGGTTCGGAGGGTTGCTTCAGAAGAGAACACTGCAGATCCATTCACCAAGGCCCTACCCCAGACTCAGTTCGAGCGGCTGATCGAGATGATAGGTCTTCGATACGCCAGTACATGGCCTTAGTGCAAGTGGGAGATTGTTAGTGTATATGCCCTAGAGGCCATTACTGTATCATACTAGTTTGTATATTACTTAATGGAAGCTTGGGATATTCACCTTGTATAAACAATCTTGCTCAATATAGTAGTTGTTAGTGTATATGCCCTAGAGGCCATTACTGTATTATACTAGTTTGTATATTACTTAATGGAAGCTTGGGATATTCACCTTGTATAAACAATCTTGCTCAATATAGTAGTATGCTACTTGGTTTGTTTCTGCTTCAATGTGTACTTGTGTTTATTTCAGTATATCACTTATACGCATTAGTGGAGCCCTTAGGATCTTTGCTTGATTACCAGCGTTGTGATGGCAGTCACACTAGTGGGGGCTGGGTAATCTATAAGCACATCCTTATACAGGTCCCTAGTCGCAGGACTATCGAGACAGGGCATCGATACTCCGGAGTAGACTAGCGCATGCGCTTCTCATCCCAGTGTGGGAGATGGTCTGTCCCACAGCCATCAGTACGTCGTACTGGAGATAGTATACGGGTGCTCGTTAGGTTATGAGTACACTGGACAGGACTTGTAGGGAACTGACCGGTTGGTATTATACCTATCGTCAGTCATCAGTTCCCAGGTGACATGAGTACAGCTTAGTCCGCTGACTTGACACTAGCACTTCGCTTCGAGTGTGTTCCCACTGCACTTTGATCACTACCCTACCACGACTCAAAGGAGTCATGCAAACAGGTGGTGGTTGGGTGCAGTCCCGAAGCATTTGGAGGCAGTGCCGGTTAGACAGGATTCGTCTCTCCCGGTATTGGGGGTTGATATCGCGCTGTGTCTAGGAGAGCCTTTACACGAGTAGTCCCTGGCCAGGGCAAGCGAGATATACTGGTAGGTTCCAGTGTTATCTCAGGGTGTTTTGGGCTTCACTCCGACACGACTTGTACCGCTATTGGGGGACTGACGTTTTACCGCCCCCTAGGCCCGACATGCGATGTATCAGACGAACAGACCGGACTGTACGGAGACTGTCACATTCAGACTCAGTAGGAGTACAGATGGGGTTTCACCTCGTCAGCCTTCTTGTCGACATCTACCTGGGGACCGTTACGCACAGCTAGTGCCGCTTGCGGTCTGTGGTTAAACCCACTGCCAGCGTAGTGTCGAGTCTTTAGAGTCCCACACAGAGGGTATTCGCCTCTGGGCAAAACAGAGTAGAGGTCGCATGGTTTTGCGACAGGGTTCGTTCTCATCCGCGCACTTGTGCACGTTTGGAGTCCGGACGGATTATACTGGCAGGCTCTGGTTTGAGCCAGATACTGGTATATGTTTTGGGGGCTGCTTTTATATCTCGGTATTCTTGTTCTCGGAACGAGAATGCAGGTGTGTATGCACAGTTGCTTGAGGCGGAGGATGAGATTTTTCATTAGGGTTTCGGAACGGGTGCGTATGCACAGTTGACAGTTATCTTTTTCCAAACCCTCATGGATTTATGAATTATCTATTAATAATAGTAATTAAATGAGAATTATGTTATGGTTGATTTTTGTTGACTTATTGACCTTGGTTGACTTGTTGACCATTGACCACCATCATGCTTTGAAAGATCCTCCTTGATTCATGCTTATACTTCATTTAAAGAAGCATGATAGTGGTCATTCTAAATTACCATCAACTATTCTTATTTTGAATTATTATTATTTAGATAATTCTTTTCTTTTGGCATTATGGTTGCAAGAAAAAAAAACCTAGCTCATTATCTCATTTAGCTTCTCTCTCCTCTCTTCATCTTCTTCTTCCTCAAGCTCAAGGTGACCCCTTCTCATGTGTTGAGAATCCATCACCTTGAAAAGAAAAACAACCCCTAGTTACTCTCTACTCATTCTAGGATCAAGGTTTAGCAAACCGGAAACCCTAGTTCACTCAAGGATCGAGGAAGAGCCCAAAGGTAGAACCTTCGAGGTGGATCCATCTTCGACGGAAGAAGGCTACAAGGTAAGAACCATCAACCTCTACAAGGTTTGAAGAAGAAGGAGTTCAAGTTTAGGTATAACCTTCATCCGAGTAGCTAAAACTCTTTAGCTTGTATGCTAGTTTAGTTTAGACACGATCCCGACCTAGTTTAGTCCATGTTGCCTCTTGCGATAAAAAATTGTTTTTTATACCGTTTCCGCCTCCCCGTAAGTACCGGGGGTCGCAATATGGACTTACAGTGGTATCAGAGCCTAACTAAACTTAAACTAGCTTGGTAGTGAAGTGTAACGAAGTTCGGAACCGAAAAAATCGCAAAACCGGAAAAACAAAACCCTAAGTTTCTGTTGAAATTTTTTTGGCTCAAAATGAAAAACTTTATACTTGTAAATTCGGCTCAGGGTTTTGTGTGAACACCCAAGAAAAACGATACAGTGATTCGTCCAAACCGCCGCCCTTCCGCCGCACGATGTGGGTATTTGCCGCGGAAGCGCCGCGCTTTGTCTTCTTCTGTGCATCGTTTTTTGTGCAGTGTGTTTGTGTGTTGGTTTTGGGATTTTTAAAATATATTATATGTGCCCAGATTTTCCAGAACAGAAATTTGCTTTTGGGGTCCTATAATTCCGTATTTTTTCCGAACTTCACTGCAATTTGACTATGATAGTTATATCTGTGATGCTTGCATGTATTGAACGTCGGCTAATCGCTATAAGACGATTAGTCGGGGTTATACATGATCTGTGTTTGATATTGGAATGTGTATATGAATGTGTTGGACTGTCGCGGGTGAATAGCCGGGGTTGGATGTGAGATGAGCTTTTGTTTTTCTTTCATTCATTGTAATTGTAAATTGATGTAATAATTATTATTTGTTTGGCCGCACAACCGGGTCGGGGTTGTAGCCGTCATTGTATAATTCTTTTTACTGTTTTTGCTCCTAGGATAGACCCATGGAGGGGTGCACAAACTGCCGGGTACTTGGCGGGTAGTTTGCCGCACCCGTAGGGGTCTTGGGTGGGGTATTGGCTATTCACCGCGACCGTGTTATCCGCTTTTCGTTTCAGGCTCGAAAGGATTGCGGATTGCTAGTATATCCAATGTATTCATCTGTGATCTGTAATGTCTATCATTGCTTTCTATTTAGGCGTTGCTTATGTTTTACAGCCGCGCTAGCCCAGCCCCCGCTCTGTCGTTAGTTAAGTAACCTAACGAGTGATGACGGGACCCCGTGGCGAATGCGAATGGCATAAACGTACGTCATATTTTGGTTGTTTTCTGCAATGGTAGGAATTAAATGATGGGACGCATTAAAAGTACTAATGCAAGAATATCACGCATTAAAAGAACTAATGCAAGATAATAAACCAAGTTAAAATCGTTGGAACACTTTCGAAAAACCACTCGGTTCTTTTCAAAACTAACTTTTAAATGCGGAGCTTGAGCCACTCCTTCTAAAAGCTATCTCGTTCCATCGATTATATCAAGTTCACTATGTTCACGGTTTTACCAAAACCATTCGTAGCCCTCCGTCGCTTCGCATGAATAGGCAGTAGTATTCAAGCTACGTATTTTGACCAAAGTCAAGGCATAGTGATTGGTAGCTATTGAGTGTTCATGTGTAGCATAGATAGATGCGTTGGTTTGGGACAGTCGTGCTGCCATTTTGGCCAAAGTCAAGGGTATGTACGGATGGATCCAAATTAACCCGGATAGTGACGGGCAGAACTTGCATGTGACTTATGATATTTTGGCCAAAGTCAAGGTCATAAGAGCATGGGGCAAAAATCCACATCGGGAGTTTCATAAGTACTGAAACTTGCTAGATTTGCATACCATTTGGAGTGTGGTGATTCTGGTAGGATTCCTTCAGTTTCGTCACGCGATGATATTTGGATCCCGATCCTACTGTGAGTATATGCCACTCCTCGGGAAATTTCTCACTAGACGATCAATGCTATAAACCTAGTAGGTGCCTAGAAAGGTGTTAGCGGGGCTACGCCCCCAGAGAAAAGAGGTTATTTAATTAAGGAACTTCGCGAAAGCGTTGGAAAACCTCCCTCGAAGTACCGACACTGGCCTGGCTGAACGGTTAAGCAAGTATTGCACGGTGAGATTGATCCCGGCTAATTCTTCCTTTGTGGTTTGAGGAGGGATTCGAGAGACAGTGGGAGCCATCCTGTTTAGACAAATTAAAAACCATTCTAAACTTGCAAGAGCATCGTGCTAAAGTGTTCCTTCTCTCCCCCCTGCAGCGACCAAATCGAAATGACTGGACTTAAGTTGATTCTAGATAAAAACATATTGACAGGGCCAAACTACAAAGATTGGCTTAGGAATGTCAAGTTGGCAATCACTTACGACAAGCTGGGGTATCTTCTTACCACCAAAGCTCCCCCCGTCCCAGGTCCCACTTCCAGCGTCGCGGATAAGGAAATCCATAAGACTTGGGAGATTGACAGCGCGAAGGCCAGGTGCCTCGTACTTGCCTCGATGGACAACGAACATCAGAGGAGGCACGAGAATATGGATTTGGAATCCATATTTCTTCATACAAAAGAACTGTATGGAGAGCAGTCTCGTATCGCAAGATACGAAGTGTCGAAGAAGTTGTTTTCGACAAAATTGGCCGTCGGATCATCGGTAGCGGACCACGTGCTTAAGATGATTGGCTACACTGAGGAGCTCGCGGAACTTGGGACCACGTTGGACAGTGAACTCTATACGGATATAATTCTCCAGTCCCTTCCATCCACTTACGCCCAGTTCATACTGAATTTCAACTTGCAAGAAAAGGAAGTTGAACTTTCAGAACTCCTCAACATGCTGAGGAGCGCAGAGGGCACCCTACAGAAGGGTAGGGAAACACCCGCTTTGTTTGTAGGAGGATCTTCTTCCTCTAGGTCCAAGGCGAAAGCCAAGGGAAAGAGGAAGAAAGCCCCCGCCAAACCAAGAGGCGGTGTTAGTAAAGTGGGTACGAAGGGAAAGGAAAAGGCAACAAAGATTGCGGGGAAGCTTGTTGGAAAGGAAGAATGCTTCTATTGTCATAAGAGTGGACACTGGAAGAAAGATTGCAGGGCTTGGAAGGCCAAGACACAGGAACTGAAGCAGGTTGCGGCTTCAGCTTCAGGTGTGTATGTTATTGAAAACTGTCTTTCTATAAATTCTACTTCCTGGGTATTGGATATCGGATCAGGATCTCATATCTGTAATTCTTTGCAGGCGTTGAGAAACCGTAGGTTTTTGAAGGCAGGTGACATGACCCTCAGAGTTGCGAACGGAGCTAGCATGGATGCTAAAGCCGTGGGGGACTATCACCTGGGAATGTCAGATGGGCATGTTTTGGTTTTGCGTAATTGCTTTTTTGTACCCAACGCAACTTGTAATATCATATCTGTATCTTTGGTTTCTAAAGAAGGTTATGAATTTGCGTTTGTAAGTAATGTTGTAAACATTCACCTTAATCAAGTTCTGATTGGGTCAGGTACACTGAGCAATGGTATATACGTATTGAACCAACCACAGATTTTCAATGTCCAGAATACACACAAAAGAAAGTCTCCAGATATCAATCAGGCTTTCTTATGGCATTGTAGACTGGGTCACATCAATAAGACACGGTTGACTAAGTTACATAAAGAAGGATACTTGGATCCGTTCGAGTATCAGTCTTATGCCACTTGTGAATCTTGTCTCATGGGAAAGATGACAAAGACTCCGTTCACTGGACACGGAGTAAGAGCGAGCGAGCTCTTGGGGCTCGTACACAGCGACGTGTGCGGTCCAATGTCTACACATGCGCGAAGCGGTTACTCTTACTTCATTACTTTTACGGATGATTTCTCAAGGTACGGTTATGTCTTCTTAATGAAACATAAGTCCGAAGCCTTTGAAAAATTCCAGGAATATAAGAATGAAGTAGAGAAACAGACCGGCAAAAGTATCAAGATTCTAAGATCGGATTGAGGTGGAGAATACTTGAGTGCCGAGTTCCTGAATTATTTAAAAGCGAACGGAATTCTCTCTCAGCTTACTCCTCCATACACTCCGCAACACAACGGTGTATCGGAGAGACGGAACCGAACCCTATTGGATATGGTACGGTCCATGATGAGTAGCGCTGAGTTACCGCGATCATTCTGGGGGTATGCGCTAGAATCAGCTGCGTACCTTTTGAACCGAGTTCCTACTAAAACTGTGCCTACTACACCATATGAGATGTGGTGTGGGAAGAGGCCCCATCTCAGTCACATTAAGACTTGGGGAAGTCCAGCTTATGTTAAAAAGCAGCATGCGGACAAGCTCGAGGCGCGCTCAGTACTGTGTAAGTTTGTGGGATATCCAAAGAATTCCAAGGGATATCTCTTCTACTACGAAGAGGAACAAAAAGTTCTTGTTTCTCGTCATGCCCACTTTCTAGAACACCAGTTCATAGAAAAAGAAACAAGTGGGAGCGCAGTAGAACTGGAAGAAATTCCAGAACCACAGACTATTACTGAAAGCTTGATGGAACCTGAGGGTTCAAATGAACAGGACATTCCTATGCCGCTCCGCAGGAGTAGTAGGCAGTCTCATCCGCCCGAGAGATACTACGGTTTTCTCATAGACGGGGATCGAGAGGATTGCATCATAGATTATGATGAGCCTACTAGCTTCCAGCAGGCCGTTCAGAGCGTTGACTCGGTAAAATGGCTGGATGCAATGCGGACCGAAATGGAGTCCATGTACACCAACAAAGTATGGACGTTGGACATTGCTCCAGACGGGGTAAAACCCGTAGGATGCAAGTGGATCTTCAAAAGGAAGATTGGTGTAGATGGACAGGTTGAGACCTATAAAGCTAGACTTGTAGCAAAGGGTTTCCGTCAATGACCTGGCTTGGACTATGACGAAACCTTTTCTCCAGTGGCTATGCTGAAATCCATTCGGAGCCTTCTTGCCATTGCTGCCTTCCACGATTATGAGATTTGGCAGATGGACGTAAAGACCGCTTTTCTAAATGGAAATTTAGAGGAGTGTGTCTATATGGATCAGCCAGAGGGTTTCATTCAGAGTGGGAGCAGCGGAAATGTGTGCAAGTTGCTTAAGTCCATCTATGGACTAAAGCAGGCATCGCGGAGTTGGAACATCTGTTTTGATGAGACAGTCAAGGAATTTGACTTTATCAAAAATCCAGATGAACCATGCATCTATAGTAGATTTGTAGCGAGAACTGTAGTATTCCTCGTTTTATACGTGGATGACATTCTCTTAATAGGAAATGACATTCCTATGCTACAATCTGTCAAGGGGTTCTTGTCACACAGGTTCTCCATGAAAGACCTGGGTGATGCCTCATACATCCTGGGGATCCGGATCCATCGTGATAGATCCAAGAGGATATTAGGACTTTCTCAGTCCAGGTACATCGACACCATAGTGAAAAGATTCAGTATGGAAGATTCCAAGCGCGGTAACCGACCGGCTTGTCACGGGATCACCCTCTATAAAGAGATGTCTCCCAAGACTGATTTGGAGAGGGATCGCATGTCTATTATACCCTACGCTTCTGCGGTAGGATCTATAATGTATGCGATGTTGTGTACCAGACCGGATGTAGCTTATGCACTGAGTGTGGTAAGCCGGTATCAGTCAAACCCTGGGGAGAAACACTGGATAGCGGTAAAGAACATTCTCAAGTACCTGAGAAGGACTAAGGAGATGTTCTTGGTGTATGGCGGAAAAGACCTCCAGATCGAGGCCTTTGCTGACTCCAGCTTCCAGAGTGACAAGGATGATTCCAAGTCCATGTCGGGTTTTGTCTTCACCCTCAATGGAGGGGCGGTATGTTGGAAGAGCTCCAAACAGGAAACCGTTGCAGACTCGACTATGGAAGCGGAATACATTGCTGCATCTGATGCCGCAAAAGAAGCTGTCTGGATAAGGAAGTTCTTAAAAGAACTTCAGGTGGTTCCGTCCATTGTTGACCCAATACCTCTGTATTGCGACAACAACGGGGCTATAGCTTTAGCGAAGGAACCCAGGTCCCATCAGAGATCCAGGCACATCTTGAGGCGGTATCACCTGATCAGGGAGATCGTGGATCGCAAGGAGATCGAGGTTCGGAGGGTTGCTTCAGAAGAGAACACTGCAGATCCATTCACCAAGGCCCTACCCCAGACTCAGTTCGAGCGGCTGATCGAGATGATAGGTCTTCGATACGCCAGTACATGGCCTTAGTGCAAGTGGGAGATTGTTAGTGTATATGCCCTAGAGGACATTACTGTATCATACTAGTTTGTATATTACTTAATGGAAGCTTGGGATATTCACCTTGTATAAACAATCTTGCTCAATATAGTAGTATGCTACTTGGTTTGTTTCTGCTTCAATGTGTACTTGTGTTTATTTCAGTATATCACTTATACGCATTAGTGGAGCCCTTAGGATCTTTGCTTGATTACCAGCGTTGTGATGGCAGTCACACTAGTGGGGGCTGGGTAATCTATAAGCACATCCTTATACAGGTCCCTAGTCGCAGGACTATCGAGACAGGGCATCGATACTCCGGAGTAGACTAGCGCATGCGCTTCTCATCCCAGTGTGGGAGATGGTCTGTCCCACAGCCATCAGTACGTCGTACTGGAGATAGTATACGGGTGCTCGTTAGGTTACGAGTACACTGGACAGGACTCGTAGGGAACTGACCGGTTGGTATTATACCTATCGTCAGTCATCAGTTCCCAGGTGACATGAGTACAGCTTAGTCCGCTGACTTGACACTAGCACTTCGCTTCGAGTGTGTTCCCACTGCACTTTGATCACTACCCTACCACGACTCAAAGGAGTCGTGCAAACAGGTGGTGGTTGGGTGCAGTCCCGAAGCATTTGGAGGCAGTGCCGGTTAGACAGGATTCGTCTCTCCCGGTATTGGGGGTTGATATCGCGCTGTGTCTAGGAGAGCCATTACACGAGTAGTCCCTGGCCAGGGCAAGCGAGATATACTGGTAGGTTCCAGTGTTATCTCAGGGTGTTTTGGGCTTCACTCCGACACGACTTGTACCGCTATTGGAGGACTGACGTTTTACCGCCCCCTAGGCCCGACATGCGATGTGTCAGACGAACAGACCGGACTGTACGGAGACTGTCACATTCAGACTCAGTAGGAGTACAGATGGGGTTTCACCTCGTCAGCCTTCTTGTCGACATCTACCTGGGGAACGTTACGCACAGCTAGTGCCGCTTGCGGTCTGTGGTTAAACCCACTGCAAGCGTAGTGTCGAGTCTTTAGAGTCCCACACAGAGGGTATTCGCCTCTGGGCAAAACAGAGTAGAGGTCGCATGGTTTTGCGACAGGGTTCGTTCTCATCCGCGCACTTGTGCACGTTTGGAGTCCGGACGGATTATACTGGCAGGCTCTGGTTTGAGCCAGATACTGGTATATGTTTTGGGGGTTGCTTTTATATCTCGGTATTCTTGTTTCTCGGAACGAGAATGCAGGTGTGTATGCACAGTTGCTTGAGGCGGAGGATGAGATTTTTCATTAGGGTTTCGGAACGGGTGCGTATGCACAGTTGACAGTTATCTTTTTCCAAACCCTAATGGATTTATGAATTATCTATTAATAATAGTAATTAAATGAGAATTATGTTATGGTTGATTTTTGTTGACTTATTGACCTTGGTTGACTTGTTGACCATTGACCACCATCATGCTTTGAAAGATCCTCCTTGATTCATGCTTACACTTCATTTAAAGAAGCATGATAGTGGTCATTCTAAATTACCATCAACTATTCTTATTTTGAATTATTATTATTTAGATAATTCTTTTCTTTTGGCATTATGGTTGCAAGAAAAAAAAACCTAGCTCATTATCTCATTTAGCTTCTCTCTCTTCTCTTCATCTTCTTCTTCCTCAAGCTCAAGGTGACCCCTTCTCATGTGTTGAGAATCCATCACCTTGAAAAGAAAAACAACCCCTAGTTACTCTCTACTCATTCTAGGATCAAGGTTTAGCAAACCGGAAACCCTAGTTCACTCAAGGATCGAGGAAGAGCCCAAAGGTAGAAACTTCGAGGTGGATCCATCTTCGACGGAAGAAGGCTACAAGGCAAGAACCATCAACCTCTACAAGGTTTGAAGAAGAAGGAGTTCAAGTTTAGGTATAACCTTCATCCGAGTAGCTAAAACTCTTTAGCTTGTATGCTAGTTTAGTTTAGACACGATCCCGACCTAGTTTAGTCCATGTTGCCTCTTGCGATAAAAATTTGTTTTTTATACCGTTTCCGCCTCCCCGTAAGTACCGGGGGTCGCAATATGGACTTACAGTAGTATGCTACTTGGTTTGTTTCTACTTCAATGTGTACTTGTGTTTATTTTACTATATCACTTATACGCATTAGTGGAGCCCTTAGGATCTTTTGCTTGATTACCAGCGTTGTGATGGCAGTCGCACTAGTGGGGGCTGGGTAATCTATAAGCACATCCTTATACAGGTCCCTAGTCGCAGGACTATCGAGACAGGGCATCGATACTCCGGAGTAGACTAGCGTATGCGCTTCTCATCCCAGTGTGGGAGATGGTCTGTCCCACAGCCATCAGAACATCGTACTGGAGATAGTATACGAGTGCTCGTTGGGTTACGAGTACACTGGACAGGACTCGTAGGGAACTGACAGGTTGGTATTATACCTATCGTCAGTTATCAGTGTAGGGTTCCTAGGCACTCTTGTGAAGGTTCATGAGGCATCAAACATGCCCGGATTAAATTTTAGACGTGCCGAACAACCCAAAGCCGGGATCTTTGCTAGATAATTAGGGTTTAACATGCAATAATATAACTTTTATCTAAGTGTGAGGGATTACAACCTTTGTAGTCCGCTCCTTCACTTCACAAGCTCCGAGTAGAAGTCCCTTTGCCGCGATCCACGATCTCCCGGACTCATGAGAGGCTCCACGACTCGAACGATCCATTCTAGCTTGTCGTATTCCAAATCTCCGATGATCTACGTCGAGGTTTCGAAGAACTCAAGCTATCTCACTCAAAAGAGAAGAACACACTAATCCCATGGGCTAGATGAGATTAGTATGAGAGAGTAGTGATTTTGCTTTCTTTCTATATCATTTTCTCATATTTTATCATCACTTAAGAAAATCAAGAGAGCTTCTTCAAGAGAGAAGAAGAAGAAGATGATAATGGAAAAAGAATAATGATTATTCATTTTCTTTTGTGATGAATAGAAATATAAACATATGATTTAATTATTAACCATGGTCAAGGATGAATGGATGAGAATGTGTAGAGAAACAACTAGGGTTAGGGTTTGGTTAAGTTAAAAAATGTGTCATCCAAAATATCTTTACAAATGACAAAAGAAAATTGCTTCTAGAAAGAACTTGAAGCAACTAAACCCAATCAAACCCTAACCTCAATTAATCATCCTTAAACATGTTTAACAATTAATCATATCATGTCACAATAATATATATCACATATATATTATATATTTGCAACAAAAGAAAATAATACAATTAACATATATCGTATATATATCAATGTATCATCCACTGAGAAAATGAAATAATAAAGTAAGCCAATATTAGTTAATATAATAATATATCATATATATTATTATATATTAAATCATCGAATCAACACTTGATCCGACGATCCGGCTATATCGAATATAACCGGCTAATATATCATGTACCGATTCATCGAATCAACACTTGATCCGATGACCCGATTCATATCCATAAATCGCGAGAATCTAATACGGTATCCCATATCGCATTATTCTCGCTCCTGCGCATATCACATATGTGCCACTACTCTGTTTCGCCTGAGCCAAGAAACCTCTGTGTAGGACTCTAAAGAATCGTCAATACGCCGGTAGCAGGTGATGATCATATCAAACACCCACAAGCTGCAAGCGGTCAGCTAAACGTAACAGCCACCCAGGTATTGAGCGATCAGAAGATCAACAAGCTAGCCTGTGCGTTCTCCTGTGAATCCGATCAGTAACACTCCCGTACAGTCCGGTCTGTTCGTCTGATATGTCGCATATCAAGTCTAGGGGTGGTATACGTCAGACCCCAGTAACCGATAAGTCGTGTCGATGTATGGCTCATAACGGGTCGAGAAACTACTAGTAACACTTACCAGTAAATCTCTATATCAGCCCTGGCCAGGGACTTCCAGTTATAGCCAATCGAACACAGCACAACATCAACTCCCTATACCGGGAGAGACGAATCCCCTCCTATCGCTCATTGCCTCCATGTGATTCGGGACTGTACCCAAAAGCCACCGTTTTGCACGCCCTCTTGGACGTGGTAAGGTGGAAATCAAAGCACAGTGGGAATCACACAAGACTCTATGACGATCTCGGGTCTTCAGACTACCCTGTACCTGTGTCACCGGAGAACTGCCATCTGACGTGTGGTATATCACCATCTGGGAGTTCTCGGCGAGTCCGTTCAGTGTACCCAGTCTCCACTGAGCACCCGTACACCATCCTTGATGTCCAACACCGATGGATATGGGATCATCCATCGCCCATCATATGGGTCAAGATGCGTATACGCTAGTCTACTCTGGTGTATCGATGCCCTGTCTCGATATACCCTCGACTAGGAACAGTTATAGGATGTACTCATTGACTACCGCGGCCCCACTAGTATGATCTCATCATAGTCCCAGTAGTCGAGTACAAGTCCTAAGGGCTTTATCAACATGTGAGAGTAAAACAGTAAACCAATACAAGTCAACATGTTAAGATAAAGTGAAACCAAATAGCATACTATCATGACGAGCAAGAAAGTCTTCTCTATATATAACCAAGCATCCATTATAATATACATCATATGTACAACAATGGCCTCTAGGGCATATACATAACTAACAATCTCCCACTTGCACTAAGGCCAGCTGCTGTAGTATCTCATACCTAGCATCCCGAATAATCTCTCAAACTGTATCTGGGGAATAGCCTTCGTGAATGGATCCGCAGTGTTGTCCTTCGTATCTACTCTCCTGACCTCGATCTCCCGGCGATCAACTATCTCCCTGATCAGGTGATACCGCCTCAGAATATGTCTGGACTTCTGATGGGACCTGGGTTCCTTGGCCAAAGCCACAGCTCCATTGTTATCGCAATACAGAGGTATTGGATGCTCAATGGATGGAACCACACCAAGTTCACTAATGAACTTCTTGATCCAGACAGCCTCCTTGGCAGCATCGTTGGCAGCGATGTATTCAGCCTCCATCGTTGAGTCTGCAACGGTATCCTGTTTGGAACTCTTCCAACATACCGCCCCTCCATTAAGGGTAAAGACAAAACCCGAATGCGACTTAGAGTCGCCCTTATCACTTTGGAAGCTGGAATCGGTAAAGGACTCCACCTGGAGTTCTCCATTACCATACACCAAGAACATCTCTTTAGTCCTTCGCAAGTACTTGAGAATGTTCTTCACTGCTGTCCAATGACTCTCTCCTGGATCTGCTTGATACCGACTCACTACACTTAGTGAGTATGCTACATCGGGTCTGGTACATAGCATCGCATACATGATAGAGCCTACTGCCGAAGCATAGGGTATCCCTTGCATGCGAGCTCTCTCCAAATCAGTCTTGGGAGACATCTCTTTGGAGAGAGTGAGTCCAGAGATCGTGGGCTGATTCCCACGCTTGGATTCTTCCATACTAAACCTCTTTAGTATGGTGTCAATGTACCTGGATTGGGACAATCCCAGTATCCGTTTAGATCTATCTCTATAGATCATGATTCCCAATATGCAGGAGGCATCACCTAGATCTTTCATTGAGAATCTCTGTGATAAGAAGAGCTTGACTGATTGCAGCATAGGAATATCATTTCCTATCAAGAGTATGTCATCCACGTACAATACGAGGAAGACTACCTTACCCTCTGCTACCTTCTTATAGATACAAGGTTCATCTATATTTTTGATGAAGTCAAACTCTTTGACTACAACATCAAAACAGATGTTCCAACTCCGCGATGCTTGCTTTAACCCATAAATGGATTTAAGCAGCTTGCACACCTTTCCGCTGCTCCCACTATCTACGAAGCCCTCTGGCTGAGTCATGTACACGCACTCTTCTAAATAACCGTTTAGAAAGGCGGTCTTAACATCCATTTGCCAGATTTCGTAGTCATGGTATGCAGCAATGGCAAGTAAGATCCGGATGGACTTAAGCATAGCCACTGGAGAAAAGGTTTCCTCATAATCCACACCTGGACGTTGACGAAAACCCTTTGCTACAAGTCTAGCTTTGAAAGTCTCAACTTTTCCATCTACACCAAATTTTTTTTTAAAAATCCACTTGCTCCCAATGGGTTTTACCCCTTCAGGAGCATTTTCTAAAATCCATACTTTATTGGTGTACATGGATTCCATCTCAGATCGCATTGCATCCAGCCATTTCACAGAGTCAACACTCGTGATGGCCTGCTCGAAACTAGTCGGTTCATCATCATCCATGATGCAATCCTCGCTTCCACCATCAATGAGAAAACCGTAGTATCTCTCAGGTGGATGAGAAACCCTACTAGATCTGCGGAGAGGCTGGGGTTCGTCGGGTACTACTGAATCCTCTGGTTCCACTAAATCATCTGTTGTAGTTTGTTCTGCTGGAACTTCTTCCAGTTCTACCTCAGAGCCACTAATCTCTTTTGCAAGAAATTCCTTTTCTAAAAAGGTGGCGTGTTGAGCAACAAACACTCTTTGTTCCTCACTGTGGTAGAAAATATACCCTCGCGAATGCTTGGGATATCCAATAAACTTACATAAAACAGATCTTGCCTCGAGTTTGTCCGGGTTCCGTCTTTTGACATAAGCCGGGCAACCCCATATCTTAACAAAATTAAGATATGGTCTCTTCCCTTCCCATATCTCATATGGGGTGGTAGGCACAGATTTGGTAGGAACTTTATTCAGTATGTATGCTGCTGTCTCAAGCGCATACCCCCAGAAGGAAATAGGTAACTCAGCAGTGCTCATCATCGAGCGCACCATATCTAATAGGGTGCGATTCCTCCGCTCCGATACACCGTTGTGTTGTGGTGTATAAGGAGGAGTAAGCTGAGAGAGAATCCCATTCTCTTTTAGATAATCTAGGAACTCACCGCTTAAGTATTCACCTCCTCGATCAGATCGAAGAATCTTAATACTTTTGCCCGTTTGATTCTCTACTTCGTGCTTATATTCTCTGAATTTCTCAAAAGCTTCAGACTTGTGTTTCATCAGGAACACATATCCGAATCTTGAGAGATCGTCAGTGAATGTAATAAAGTAGGAAGAACCGTTCCTGGCATGCGTAGACATGGGACCGCATACATCACTATGTACCAGTCCTAAGAGTTCGGCAACTCTTTCTCCGTGTCCACTAAACGGAGCTTTGGTCATTTTTCCTCTGAGACATGAATGGCAAGTATCATAAGATGATAATTCGAACGGATTCAAATAACCATCTTTATGTAACTTAGCTAGTCGTGTCGCATTGATATGACCAAGTCTACAATGCCACAAGTAGGATTCGTTCATATCTGAACTTTTCCTCTTGTGTGTGTTTTGTATATTCAGGACTGTATTCTGATTTAGAATGAATATGCCATTATGTAACGAGCCTGATGCAATCAACTTTTGATCTAGGAATATGTTCATAACATTATCCTGTACTACAAAATTATATCCTTCTTTACTTAATAAAGAAACTGATATAATGTTGCACATCATGTTCGGTATATAATAGCATTCATTTAGAATCAGTGTATTACGACTTGGTAATACAAGGTGATATTCGCCAACTGCTTTGGCTACAATACTTGCACCGTTCCCTACTTGAACGGAATGATCACCTTTTCCCAGTTCTCTACCTTTACGTAGCCCATGCAACTGTTTGCATATGTGGGATCCTGATCCGGTATCTAATACCCAGGACGTAGGGTGAACTGAGAAACAGTTCTCAATAACAAACACACCCGAAGAAGATGCATCAACATGCATGTTCTTTTGGGCGGCGTGAGAATCCAGATATTCTCCTGTTTCCTGTTCAGTCTTATAACTCTTATAAGAAAGAACGGGTCTGACGTTCCCTTGCTCAGTACAATAATCAGGTTCAGTCAATACATCCATATTATTATCTTGATTATGGCCTGAAATGGTCGCTACCTGGAGAGAGAGAGAAGAAAACACTTTAGCGTATGCTCTTGCAAGATTAGATTGGTTATTATCTTATCTAATCAGGATGTCTCCCACTGTTTTTATCAAATCTACCTTAAAACCCAAAAAGGTAAGATTAGCCGGGATTAATTACACCCTACAATTTCGTCAATCTTTCAGCCAGATCAGTGTCGGTACTTTGAGGGAGGTTCCCCGTGCTTTCGCACGGACCTAATTAGTAAACCTCGTTTTCCCAGAGGCGTAACCTCGTTAACACTTTTCTAGACACCTACTTGAATGACTAATTGTCCTGTGTAAAACTCTCCCAGGAGTAACTCTTACTCGCAGTGGGTATCGGGATCCAACTATCTCATAGGAGGTATGCAATCTCATTGCAAATTTCAACACTTGAAATTCCCGATAATATTTTTGCCCCTAGTGTCCTATGACCTTGACGGAGGTCAACAAACCATAGGCTACTAGTCAAGTTCAACCTGTCATTTCTTGATTGAATTAAACCCACCCGCACGACCCTTGACGGAGGTCAACAAGGCCGTACGACTACCCTAATCCAATCTGCATCATATGCATAAGCAGGTAAATACTAATCAGCTACCGCACACTACGCCTTGACGGAGGTCAACAAACGTAGCACGAATACTAGCTAGTCTTTATCTGAAAAGACGGAGGGCTACGCAGGTTTTTCAGAAAACCCTGAGCGTAATGAACTTGATATCGTCGTAGAATCGAATTAATTTTTGAAAAGGAGTGTTTTTGAGGCTTTTCTTAGTTTCGCTAAAGGGGTCACTCCCGGTGAAGGGATCGTCGGCCCTTTCCTCATCGAATAAGGTGCAGGATATATCATATATACCGCTGTGCAAAGCAAAACACTAAAAGCAATCAAAAGACAAACCGCGTTTTGTAGCATCTGCCAGTTTTGCTAAAGGAGTCACTCCCGGTGAAGGGATCTCGGTCCTTTCCTCATCGAATAAGGTGCAGGATATATCGTATATATCACTGTGCAAAGCAAAACTGTAGCTACCCTTTTTATTAAGTTTTGATTCTACAACATCTTTAGGTTTCTTTTCTTTTTATTAATCTCATTAACAAAAATCCCATCAGCTTATGCTTCCTAAGCATCACAGAAGAAACGAAAGCAGTAATATTTATATATCAGCATATATATATATAGTATAAGCATTCGTCTCAGGCAGTAATATGATCTCATCACAGAACATTGCAGCAGAAGAACATATATGAAATATTGGATATACTAGAACGTCCGTGTTTTTAATACGAGCCTGTATAAAACACGGATTCCACGGTCGCGACGAATAGCCAAACCCACATCCCAAGACCCCTACGAGAGCGGCAAGTAACACTGCCAATTCTAGGGTTAGGAGACCCGGTCTCGACTCCTCGAGATGGCCTCCCACTGGACCCTAGAACCCGGTTACTTGTGCTCCCCTCCTTGGGTCTACCTAATGCGGAAAAGTAAATAATATACACTGGTGACAGAAACCGCATCCTGGAAGTGCCCCAAATAAAAGAATATTACATTACAAATGAATTTTACATGAATGAAAATAAAAACCCTCATCTCACATAAAACCCCCGGCTATTCTGAACGCGACGATCCAATATAACATATCACAGCAACACATAATATCTCATATCATCAACGTAAGCAAGTATGCGTATCCCGATTGTCGTTGATGTATAGCAACGAAGCCGGCGATACACCACATACTGCGCTTACGGTCACAGAAAAGAAAGTGTAAAACTACAATATTTGGAATCCACAATCACTTTAGACATCGTAAATCCGAAATATCTCATATTCCGCATTTCATGCCTAACTCTATGAATTCCACATATTGTATCACATTCCAGATAAATATACGGTATTAAACTATTTGAACAGATAATCAAACACCCAAAATTTCCCGAAGTGCTCAACTCTTGAGCGGAGTTCAAATAATCCCAGAATATGTCACAGTACCAGTGATCCAGCCGTAGAAGGGCCAAGCCAACGCCTCACATGTGGCACGCCGTACTGCCCCAAACCCGAAGGTTCAAAAGGCAGTTCAAGACGGTCACATAATCGAGTTAAGGTTTGTTGTCTTCTAGAGGGTCCACCGCTTAACTTGTACAATTTTTCCGAAAGATTTAAACCCAATAAAAATTCAACGCTTGAAAGTTTGCCGTGCCGGAATAAAGTGGGTTAATGATATCCGTTCAACCAGTTTAACAGTTTCTAAATATCCGGAAAGAAATACGAACTTAAAATTTCCGATCGAGTCTACTATTACAAAACAAACCCCAGAATTTTAAACACCTGGAACAGAATAAAAATATTCAGAATACTCAGCAAGCAACTACGGGAATTACCATGAAGCCACGTGTCCTGATTTCACTGTTCCGCCGCGGAAGCGCCGCGCAAGCCATGCTTGTGCCGCGCTTCCGCCGCCGTTTGGTCGAATTAGAGGCTCGGATTTTATGGTAATTCTTATATTTGCCTGCTGATTTTTTTACATATTTTTAATTCAGAAAAATCCCAAATTTTAAATATTTCCAGAGAAGGGGTTTTTTCCGTCGTTTCGCGTTCGATCGGAGTTTTAACTTCGTAAACACATCGCCTAATGCTCTAGCTAGGCTTTGATACCACTGTAGGGTTCCTAGGCACTCTTGTGAAGGTTCATGAGGCATCAAACATGCCCGGATTAAATTTTAGACGTGCCGAACAACCCAAAGCCGGGATCTTTGCTAGATAATTAGGGTTTAACATGCAATAAGATAACTTTTATCTAAGTGTGAGGGATTACAACCTTTGTAGTCCGCTCCTTCACTTCACAAGCTCCGAGTAGAAGTCCCTTTGCCGCGATCCACGATCTCCCGGACTCATGAGAGGCTCCACGACTCGAACGATCCATTCTAGCTTGTCGTATTCCAAATCTCCGATGATCTACGTCGAGGTTTCGAAGAACTCAAGCTATCTCACTCAAAAGAGAAGAACACACTAATCCCATGGGCTAGATGAGATTAGTATGAGAGAGTAGTGATTTTGCTTTCTTTCTATATCATTTTCTCATATTTTATCATCACTTAAGAAAATCAAGAGAGCTTCTTCAAGAGAGAAGAAGAAGAAGATGATAATGGAAAAAGAATAATGATTATTCATTTTCTTTTGTGATGAATAGAAATATAAACATATGATTTAATTATTAACCATGGTCAAGGATGAATGGATGAGAATGTGTAGAGAAACAACTAGGGTTAGGGTTTGGTTAAGTTAAAAAATGTGTCATCCAAAATATCTTTACAAATGACAAAAGAAAATTGCTTCTAGAAAGAACTTGAAGCAACTAAACCCAATCAAACCCTAACCTCAATTAATCATCCTTAAACATGTTTAACAATTAATCATATCATGTCACAATAATATATATCACATATATATTATATATTTGCAACAAAAGAAAATAATACAATTAACATATATCGTATATATATCAATGTATCATCCACTGAGAAAATGAAATAATAAAGTAAGCCAATATTAGTTAATATAATAATATATCATATATATTATTATATATTAAATCATCGAATCAACACTTGATCCGACGATCCGGCTATATCGAATATAACCGGCTAATATATCATGTACCGATTCATCGAATCAACACTTGATCCGATGACCCGATTCATATCCATAAATCGCGAGAATCTAATACGGTATCCCATATCGCATTATTCTCGCTCCTGCGCATATCACATATGTGCCACTACTCTGTTTCGCCTGAGCCAAGAAACCTCTGTGTAGGACTCTAAAGAATCGTCAATACGCCGGTAGCAGGTGATGATCATATCAAACACCCACAAGCTGCAAGCGGTCAGCTAAACGTAACAGCCACCCAGGTATTGAGCGATCAGAAGATCAACAAGCTAGCCTGTGCGTTCTCCTGTGAATCCGATCAGTAACACTCCCGTACAGTCCGGTCTGTTCGTCTGATATGTCGCATATCAAGTCTAGGGGTGGTATACGTCAGACCCCAGTAACCGATAAGTCGTGTCGATGTATGGCTCATAACGGGTCGAGAAACTACTAGTAACACTTACCAGTAAATCTCTATATCAGCCCTGGCCAGGGACTTCCAGTTATAGCCAATCGAACACAGCACAACATCAACTCCCTATACCGGGAGAGACGAATCCCCTCCTATCGCTCATTGCCTCCATGTGATTCGGGACTGTACCCAAAAGCCACCGTTTTGCACGCCCTCTTGGACGTGGTAAGGTGGAAATCAAAGCACAGTGGGAATCACACAAGACTCTATGACGATCTCGGGTCTTCAGACTACCCTGTACCTGTGTCACCGGAGAACTGCCATCTGACGTGTGGTATATCACCATCTGGGAGTTCTCGGCGAGTCCGTTCAGTGTACCCAGTCTCCACTGAGCACCCGTACACCATCCTTGATGTCCAACACCGATGGATATGGGATCATCCATCGCCCATCATATGGGTCAAGATGCGTATACGCTAGTCTACTCTGGTGTATCGATGCCCTGTCTCGATATACCCTCGACTAGGAACAGTTATAGGATGTACTCATTGACTACCGCGGCCCCACTAGTATGATCTCATCATAGTCCCAGTAGTCGAGTACAAGTCCTAAGGGCTTTATCAACATGTGAGAGTAAAACAGTAAACCAATACAAGTCAACATGTTAAGATAAAGTGAAACCAAATAGCATACTATCATGACGAGCAAGAAAGTCTTCTCTATATATAACCAAGAATCCATTATAATATACATCATATGTACAACAATGGCCTCTAGGGCATATACAAAACTAACAATCAGTTCCCAGGTGACATGAGTACAGCTTAGTCCGCTGACTTGACACTGGCACTTCGCCTCGAGTGTGTTCCCACTGCACTTTGATCACTACCCTACCACGGCTCAAAGGAGTCGTGCAAACAGGTGGTGGTTGGGTGCAGTCCCGAAGCACTTGGAGGCAGTGCCGGTTAGACAGGATTCGTCTCTCCCGGTATTGGGGGTTGACATCGCGCTGTGTCTAGGAGAGCCATTACACGAGTAGTCCCTGGCCAGGGCAAGCGAGATATACTGGTAGGTTCCAGTGTTATCTCAGGGTGTTTTGGGCTTCACTCCGACACGACTTGTACCACTATTGGGGGACTGACGTTTTACCGCCCCCTAGGCTCGACATGCGATGTATCAGACGAACAGACCGGACTGTACGGAGACTGTCACATTCAGACTCAGTAGGAGTACAGATGGGGTTTCACCTCGTCAGCCTTCTTGTCGGCATCTACCTGGGGACCGTTACGCACAGCTAGTGCCGCTTGCAGTCTGTGGTTAAACCCACTGCCAGCGTAGTGTCGAGTCTTTAGAGTCCCACACAGAGGGTATTCGCCTCTGGGCAAAACAGAGTAGAGGTCGCATGGTTTTGCGACAGGGTTCGTTCTCCTCCGCGCACTTGTGCATGTTTGGAGTCCGGACGGATATTGCCAGCAGGCTCTGGTTTGAGCCGGATACTGGTATATGTTTTGGGGTTGCTTTTATCTCTCAGTATTCATGTTCCTCGGAACAAGAATGCAGGTGTGTATGCACAGTTATTTGAGGAGGAGGAAGATGACTTTCATTAGGGTTTCGGAACGGGTGCGTATGCATAATTGACGGTTATCATTTTCCAAACCCTAATGGATTTATGGATTATCTGTTAATAATAGTAATTAAATGAGAATTATGTTATGGTTGATTTTGTTGACTTGTTGACCATGGTTGACTTGTTGACCATGTTTGAATGTTGACCACCATCATGCTTTGTAAAGATCCTCCTTGATTCATGCTTACATTTCATTTAATGAAGCATGATAGTGGTCATTCCAAATTACCATCAACTATTCTTATTTTGAATTATTATTATTTAGATAATTCTTTTTCTTTTGGCATTATGGTTGCAAGAAAGAAAAAGATAGCTCATTATCTCATTTAGCTTCTCTCTCCTCACTTCATCTTCTTCTTCCTCAAGCTCAAGGTGATTCCTTCTCATGTGTTGAGAATCCTTCACCTTGAAAATAAAACAACCCCTAGACACTCTCTACTCTCTCTAGGGTTCAAGGTTTAGCAAGCCGGAAATCCTAGTTCACTCCAAGTTCGAGAAAGAGCCCAAAGGTTGAACCTTCGAGGTGGATCCATCTTCGACGGAAGAAGGCTACGAGGCAAGAACCATCAACCTCTACAAGGTTTGAAGAAGAAGGAGTTCAAGTTTAGGTATAACCTTCATCCGAGTAGCTAAGACTCTTTAGCATGTATGCTAGTTTAGTTTAGACACGATCCCGACCTTGTTTAGTCCATGTTGCCTCTTGCGATAAAAATTTGTTTTTTATACCGTTTCCGCCTCCCCGTAAGAACCGGGGGTCGCAATATGGACTTACAGCACCCGCATTCGTGATCCGAGGAACACGAATACAATGAGAAAAACCAATCCCAAATCATATACTAGGATCCGGCTTAAACCAAAGCCCGCTAGTATAAACTGTCCGGACAGCAAACGTGCACAAGTGCGTGGATGTGACCGAACCTTGTCGCAAAACCATGCGACCTCTACTCATTTTGCCAAAAGGCGAATAGCTCTCTGTGTGGGACTCTAAAGACTCGACACTACGCTGGCAGTGGGTTTAACCACAGACCGCAAGCGGCACTAGCTGTACGTAACGATCCCCAGGTAGATGTCGATAAGAAGACTGACGAGGTGAACCCCATCTGAACTCCTACTGAGCCTGTATGTGACAATCTCCGTACAGTCCGGTCTGTTCGTCTGATACATCGCATGGCGGGCCTAGGGGGCGGTGAACGTCAGTCCCCTAATAGCGGTACAAGTCGTGTCGGAGTGAAGCCCAGAACACCCTGAGATAACACTGGAAATCTACCAGTATATCTCGCTTGCCCTGGCCAGGGACTACTCATGTAATGGCTCTCCTGGACACAGCGCGATGTCAACCCCCAATACCGGGAGAGACGAATCCTGTCTAACCGTCACTGCCTCCAAGTGCTTCGGGACTGCACCCAAAAACTACCTGTTTGCACGACTCCTTTAAGCCGTGGTAGGGTAGTAATCAAAGTGCAGTGGGATCACACTCGAGGTGAAGTGACAGTATCAAGTCAGCGGACTAAGCTGTACTCATGTCACCTGGGAACTGATAACTGACGATAGGTATAATACCAACCAACAGTTCCCGACGAGTCCTGTCCAGTGTACTCGTAACCTAACGAGCACCCGCATACTATCTCAAGTACGACGTACTGACGGCTGTGGGACAGACCGTCTCCCACACTGGGATGAGAAGCGCATACGCTAGTCTACTCCGGAGTATCGATGTCCTGTCTCGATAGTCCAACGACTAGGGACCTGTATAAGGATGTGCTTATAGATCACCCAGCTCCCACGAGTGTGAGCGCCATCACAACGCTGGTAATCAAGCAAAGATCCTAAGGGCTCTACTAATATGTATATCTGCAATATGCTAAAAGAAACACATGCACATATTAAAGCAGAGACAAACCAAGTAGCATACTACCATTTCGAGCAAGATTGTATATACATCTGTGAATATCCCAAGCTTCCATCAAGTAATATACAAACTAGTATGATGCAGTAATGGCCTCTAGGGCATATACACTAACAATAACCTCCGTAGCTGCAGGTACAACTGCCTGAACCGTAGGCACCATCACGGTCCCTGTAACAGGTGGGACAACCTCCTGTCGCTGTGCTTGACTGGCCTCAACCAAGGACCCCATCATCTGGCGCAAATCCTGCTTACCGGCCTCTAGCCTAGTAATACAATCTACCGAAGGTGGATCAACCTGCTCCTATACAACGGGCGTACCGCCCTGGTCAATCCTCATCTCAGACGAGCCTACCCTGACCTTGGCTCTAGCGGCCGCTCTCTGCGCCCTCGTAGTCTTCGGCGGCATAATGGCTGGAAATGAAAACAAGATTCGATAAGAACACGGAAATCGAATCACAAGGATGTATATAATCATGGAAGGAATTTCAACCAATAAGTCCTAAGGTCACTTTGGCAGAGTACCGTGTCGTAAGTATTCCGCGGAATATACACACGCTAAGTCACTCTGCTTAAACTACCTACTCTATCATACCAAGGTCATTCTACACTCCAAAAGGTAAACCTGGCTCTGATACCAACTTTGTCACGACTCAAATTTAGGCACATGACCAACACATAAACCGCGTGACGTCAACAGGCATAACGCAATTTAAGTAAGCCGAAAACCCAAAAATCTAAACCATCATTGTTAAAAACATTTGGAAATCTCAAGTAAAAATCTTTAAACTTAAGTTTATTTTCTTAAAAATTTCGGCAGCACCTCCTTTGTAAAAACTAGCCCCGAAACGGATACAAATATAGAATATAAATTAAGCATCCCCAAACGGGAGCAAATTACGCCCAAAGGCAGAAACAACCGCCACAAGCATATATACGACGCCGTAGCGAAGAAATAGACAATATAAATGAAAAAATAGCATAAAAAGGTAAAACTACATAATAAAGGCCGGCTCACACGAGCACGACACCCAAAGTCATAAAATATACAATATCGTCCTCACAACTCGTCTCTAAGTCAATACATGAAAGTGGTAGATGGAGAGTACTAGATACAATGAGATATACAATGAACATAAACGGATAACCGCAAACCCACCTACAGCAAAAAGGCTCACAGCCAACCGTAGCGGTATCTGCTGAAAAAGATACAATAAGAAGCCCTGCAGCAACTACTCTGAGGGTCAAGCCTGCAAAACACTGTGGCACAACGGGGGTGAGTTTCCAACTCGTGAATAGTAAGTAATATCATACAGATAATCGCAAGTATGCACGTACAGCGATAATCTATCACATGCAATTTGATAGCATAAATATGGTAATATGATATGCAACAATCATGATCAAGGTACTCCATCAGGCACAACAAATACATGAAGCAATGCTTATCAAATAACTACTGAGAATGGGATAAAACATATCATCATCAATGAATCATCATTGTGTAAAAACCGATGTCCATCAACGACACCCCAAATCCCAATATCTCAGGCGCCGTCACTCTGATCGGCCCTCATATCTGTAAATCTCATGGAACCTGAGTGTCCAACATCGGCACTCAAAACATCATGAAAACCCGTATCCAACATCGACACGTAAATCCACATAACTCAGGCTCCGTCAGCCCGGATCAGCCCACGGACTCCGTCAGTCCAGATCGGCCCATATCAATCTCATGACTCAGGTCGGTATCCTCCGGATAACCGCCGGGTCCAACCAATCACCGGTAGGTAGTAATCCCTCTGCCGGGCTCATCGTCTACTACATAACATCTCTTTCTTACCTAGGGGTACCATACCGGGTCCACCATGAACCCGCAAACGGATCATCCCTCTCCTCGAATCGTGTTTCTAACACAAGTCTCAAAACCGAGAAAACTCATAGTGGACGCATCGAAATATCATATCAAGAGAAACCAGGTTTTCAAAATAATGCATACTTTCTTGAATTATCCCCATGGTTCTCAAATCCATAAATCACATGAAATCCGTATCTCAATACGTAAATCCATAAAATATAATATATGCAACATAAAACAGTAATATGAGCATATCAAGGGAAAACCGCTCTTTTAAATGAATCCAGTTTTTAAATATATCATGCGGTTCCCAATTTCCCCAAATTCAAATGCAACATCATATAAAGGTGTACATGTAGCTATGTATGCACGATGCATTTCATATGCACAATAGAACAAGAATTAACGACTCAATATCAATAACGAATACAATACCACATGTGTATGTTAGTAATGTATATGCCCTAGAGGCCATTGTTGCACATATGATGTATATTATAATGGATGCTTGGATATATATAGAGAGGACTTTCTTGCTCGACATGATAGTATGCTATCTGGTTTCACTTTGTCTTAACATTTTGACTTGTATTGATTTACTGTCTTGCTCTCACATGTTGATAAAGCCCTTAGGATATGTACTCAACTACTTGGACTATGATGCAGATCATACTAGTGGAGCCAGGGTAGTCTAAGAGTACATCCTATAACTGTTCCTAATCGAGGGTGTATCGAGACAAGGGCATCGATACTCCAGAGTAGACTAGCGTATACGCATCTTGACCCATATGATGGTGTAACATTTCAGAAAAATAAAATATTATTTTTGGGGAATTTTTATAATTTAATATTAATTTTAATGAATATTTTAATATTTCGGTATAATTAAATTCCGATAAATGGGAAAAAAATTGGAAAATTATAGAAATTACTAGAAAGAGGGTGTTTTATGTGAATTATGCAAATTTTAAGTTTTTATGATTAGTTTGACACTAATTTAGTGCTAATCGTGATTAAAAATCGCTAATCGGATTTTTAGCATATTTTGTGCAAACATGCACCATATCTTTTCTTTAAAAACTTGTTGCATTTTTCTACATGTTTTGGGTGCATGGTTAGTTGTTTTGGGGTGACTATTGTAGGGAGAAGGAAATTACAAAAGAAAAAAGGAAAAGAAAAGAATAAAGAAATAGGCATGAGCATGAGAGAGAGTAAGGGGTCTTCTTTGATTTGGCTTCATCCTCCATTTTCTTCACCATTTCCCTCTCATTTCAGAAGTGTTGCTGCCCTCACTCCCTCCCCTCTTCATCTCCCCAAAACTACATGCTAAACACCCCAAAACCTCACCCCCATTTCACAAAAATGATGCACAAGCTCAAGGGAAACACATTGGACCAAGAAAGGAAAGGTTTTGGACACTTAGGGCAACACAAGAATTTTCTTGAGTTGCCAATTAAGGTAATTTCTAAACCTTTAGCTTAGTATTTGCATTACTTATACCCCCATATTAGATTTGAACCGATGTCGAGTTGTTTTGTGGACTTAGGAAAACCCTAGAGAGGGTTGAGGTTATTTTGAGTTGGTTTAAGTGCTAATAAGCCTTATTAGTGACCTAAACCCCCATGATGGTAGAAAACCCAGACCAACCAAAGACTGGAACCCTGGAATACGGATTTAGAAAAGCCAATATCGGAAAAACTGTGATTCTGTGAAGGTTAAATGGAATCTGCTATCACCCCGAGACTCTGAAAATTATTTTGCATGGACAGTGATACATACAGGCACCTAGGAAGCTACCACCAAAACCTTAGCCCCTAATTCCCAACTGTGGCCGCAATTAAATCCATTCTGGCTACAAATTGCAGCCAGACCAGGGTGGATTTGGCTCGTATTGGTTCTGTAGCCCCATCTCCAGTAAATTAGACCCCTGGCATGTGCAAATTGTCTAATTTGACCTAGGGTAGAATCTGGAGCCTTTTTTCTGAGTTGCTGTTTTAATTCGAGTTTTCGTTTTGCATATTTTAAATTCTGGATTTGTATATTTGCGTTTTACCTCGATTACTTGGCGTTTGTACGACGATATCGAGGATTGTTTGATGGTTTTGAAAGCGTAGTCCATAGGTTCTAACCTATAAGCTTTTAAGCGTATCGTTTTGGTTTCGATTTGGTTTTAATGCGATACGATACGTGTGATATGTCGGTACCCCCACGACGATTCGAGACGATGAAGAAGATGATGGTGACATCAACATCGACAAGCAAGACGCAAGGTGAGTAGATTATATCTACGGGGGAAGTCGGGTGGATGGCGTATAGTACCCCCGCAGTTCGATGTCTAGTATACTATATATACTATATATATATGATAGCTTTATGCGTGACATAGATATTCTAGATGTAATTAGGTGTACTATGGTTAGATTAGGGTTTAGAAGTAAAATAGTATAGTTTCCTAGTTGCGAACCCTAGAATAGATTTACACCCACACGCTCACGCATGCTTAATTGTTATACTTATACCTGGATGACGAGGATAGTAGATGATATTTGGAGATGAGTCGATGATATTGGGCATAGTGCCATGAGATCGGTGATATAGGGTGATTCGTATTTGGGATACGACATGTGATTTTAGCGGACCATTGGACGTGTGTTTCACACACGCATTCATAATTACCTAGATGGTATCGATTTGTACTAGACTTAGATCAGTACCCCAGATCATGAGATATGATGATAAGGATACCTGATAATTGATGAGAGGAATGTGATATTGACCCGTACCTATCTTTTGAGATGCCGTACGATGATTTACCGTACGAGCTTCATATTGATGATAGATCTACACTCATGACTCGAGGATGTCTTATGATATTGTATCGTACGCGGTACCTTTGAGGCGGGATCACCGACTATTATATTCACATATATATATATCGACTCAGATTTAGGTGGTTTCCATACCCTTCGATTAGCTTGTTAGTTAGGTCTGTTGATTACTTAGTAGACGTTAGACTAGACCCGAGTCATACCTATTTCAAAACTAACGAATCGGGAGTATTTTAAAGACAGGCAAAGGGATTCTACGGATATTTTCAAAAGACGCATCTTTTCTTAAAAACACCGTAGCCCTTATTTTTCTAAAAACCCCGATTCGTCTTATTTCAAATGACAAAAATGTATGACATTCGCATATTGATGTAGATTCTTCACGGTTGCGTTTATTATTCGATTTCTGCATATTCTTGCTATTCCCATCGCATTGAATGTTTAAATATGTTACTGTTATATCAAAACCATGTTGTTAGGACACCAGCACCATTATCAATGATGCACATGTTCCACATACACTTGCTTGCCGGCTCACACACTTCATCATCGATAATTGCCATGTCACTACACTGTAAGACTGTTGCATTCAGGATATGACCCCTTGCATGACATACTGATATGCTTAGATTCTTTTATATGTCGCATACATCATTCTTTATGATTATACACATTGAGATATGTTGTTCCCATGATATTTCTGGATTTGGGAACCGTGGGTATTTCAAAAGAGAGTATGTATTATTTTAAAAACCCGGTTACCCTTGATATGATATTTCAGTGCGTCCACCATGCGTTTTCTCGGTTCTGAGACGTATGCTTGAAACCCGATTCGAGAAGTTGGATGATCCGTTTGCGGGTTCATGGTGGACCCGGTATGGTTCCCCGGGGCGAGAAATGTTTTTCGTGGAGCAGACGATGAGCCTGGCAGGGTGGCTAGTACCTACCGGTGATTCTATTTGAGCTCGGAGGATATTCGGAGGATACCGACCGGAGTTGAGAGATGATGTAGGCCGATCCGGACTGACGAGCCCCATATATATGAGGATTTACGTACCGATACTGGCACAGTTTTCATGATGTTTTCGAGTGTCGATGCTAGACACTCAGGTTCCATGATTTTGATATGTCTCGAGGGACACATGTTGATTTATATTCTCATACTTCCATGCATATGCTTTATGATATTTACATGCATGATGCTTATTGTCATTGGGTGACACGTGGACGAAATCCACATATATACAGACATTGATCACATAGTTGGATGATATCCACATACTCATAGACTTCCTGATATAGTTGACATTGATTACATTGATCATACCTCATATTTATGATATATTGCTTCCTGAGGCACTGACACGAGCTTTTGGTACTACACTTATGTATAGTTGTTTACCCTAGCCACCTTATCATGCTTCAGACTTATTCATATTGAGGATATATTATTACTGATCGTATTGACCTAGGATTATGTCATGCATACGATTTCTACGCTGCGATGTTTTCTATTCACGAGTTGGCAACTCACCCCCGTTGTGCCACAGTTTCTTGCAGGTTTTGCCGTACAGGTTTCATTGCGGCTTTTCTGGCAGACTGCTTCCTTTCTGGGTGATTGCATTGGTTGGTGGGTTCACCCGCATCGTGACCAACCTTGTATTATTTTATTCAGTTGTATATAGTAATTCCATCAACCAAACTTGTATATTGTTTCAGACTTAGAAAACCAGTTATGTATTATTTCGACCTTAGAGTCGCGCGTTGTAGTATTATGGTTTTCATTTAGATTTTGAGTTTCTTTTGAGTTTTGATCCTCGCCCTTTGGCGTTGTATATTATACCGCTTACGTGGTTGTGACCGTCGATTTGACGAAGAGCTAGCTCCCGCTTGGGGATGCCTTTTATTATTGCATATGTTATTCTTGTTGTACCCCGTTCGGGGCCAGTATTTACAAAAGGAACTCTGCCGAAATTTTCAGAAAAGACATTGAGGATTTAAAATGTATATCCGGCTTACTTATTTAAAAACCTTGTTTTTAAAACATGTTTCTTCACTTCTTAAAACTATTTTTCCTTCATTTATAATTTAAAATGGTTTTAGATTTCTGGGCTTTTGGCTTACTTGGATTAGATGGGGTCATATAGACTTCATATGATTCAAGTGCCAGTCACGTCCTATTTTGGGTCGTGACAGATAGGCGATGGATGCTCCCATATCCATTGGTGTTTGAAATCAAAGATGGTGTACGAGTGCTCAGTAGAGACCGGGTACACTGAACGGACTCGCCGAGAACTCCTAGATGGTATTATGCCTATCGTCAGATAGCAGTTCTCTGGTGACACTGGTACAGGTTAGTCTGTAAACCCGAGATCGTCATAGAGTCTTGTGTGATTCCCACTGTGCTTTGATTTCCACCTTACCACGTTCAAGAGGACGTGCAAAACGGTGGCTTTTGGGTACAGTCCCGAATCACATGGAGGCAATGAGCGATAGGAGGGGTTTCGTCTCTCCCGGTATTGGGAGTTGATGTTGCGCTGTGTTCGATTGGCTATAACTGGAAGTCCCTGGCCAAGGCTGATATGGAGATTTACTGGTAAGTGTTATCAGTAGTTTCTCGACCCGTTATGAGCCTCATATCGACACGATTTATCGGTTACTAGGGTCTGACGTTTCCACCCCTAGACTAGATTTGAGACATATCAGACGAAGAGACCGGACTGTACGGGAGTGTTACTGATTGGATTCACAAAAGTGTGTACAGGCTTGCTTGTTGATCTTCTGATCGATCAATACCTGGGTGGCTGTTATGTTTAGCTGACCGCTTGCAGCTTGTGGATGTTTGATATGATCATCACCTACTGCCGGCGTATTGACGATTCTTTAGAGTCCTACACAGAGGTTACCTGGCTCAGGCAAAACGGAGTAGGAGCACATATGTAATATGTGCGACACCGAGAATAATACATGTATGTGATACCGTATTGGATTCTCGCGATATGTGATATCGGCCGGGTATATGTGATATAGCCGGGTTATCGGATCAAGTGTTGATTCGATAAAAAATGCATATTATATTAGTCGGTTATGTGAAATATAACCGGGTATTAAATCAAGTGTTGATTTAATAATTTAATGTATAATTATATATGTCATATATTGTAGGGTTACTAGGCACTGTCACAAGGGTCTATAAGGCATCAACCATGCCCAATTAAAATTTAGACGTGCCGAACAACCCTAACCAAGATCTTAGAGAGATTAGGCGAAACAAAGAACAAGTAAACAACTTTACTTCTAAGAGTTAGGGATTACAACCTTTGTAGTCCATTCCTTCACTTCTAAAGCTCCGTGTTGAGGTCCCTTCGCTGCGATCATCATGTACCCGGACTCTAGAGAGGCTCCATGAAGAGAAAGATGCAATCTTGCTTCCGATCTTCAATAACAAAGATGATCTACCTTGAAGAAACTCAAACCCAAGCTCTTGCTTTGCTAATCAAGTATTAGCAAAGCAAACACCCTAATCTAAGTGGCAAGAATAAATGAGGATGATGAAGTAGGAATTTAGCTCTCATTTGTTTTCAATTTCTCACTCATTTTCATCACTTATGAAAAAGCTAGAAAGCTTCTCATCAAAAGAAGAAGGAAGAAGAAGGTGAATCTCTTTTGTGATGAATAATGAAACTTCTGTGAGGTTAGAAATGCAACCATGGGTTAAGAATTAAGACTTAACCCACGTAGAGAAAAGACCATGGTAAAGGGTTTGGGTTAGGTTAAGAAATATCTATGCAAAATATCTTTACAAAATATCTTTGCATAAAAACAAAAAACAAAGCTTCTAGAAGCTTCAAGAAAGCTTAACCCTAATCAAAACCCTAACCATGTTTAAACTCCACAAAACATGTTGCATTTGTAACCTTAACTTGTTACAATATTATATATCACATATATAATATTTATTGTAACAAAATAAAATAATACAATTAACATATATCGCATATATATCAATGTATTACCCGAGTGAGAAAAAGAATCTTTAAGTGAGCTTATATTAGTTAATGTAATTTAATATATCAAATATATAATTATACATTAAATTATCGAATCAACACATGATCTGATAATCCGGCTATTTCACAAATAATCGACTAATATAATCTGTATCAGTTCATCGAATCAACACTTGATCCAATGACCCGGCTATATCACATATACCCGGCCGATATCACATATCGCGAGAATCTAATACGGTATCACATACACATATTGTTCTCAGTCCCGCACACATCACATATGTGCTCCTACTCCGTTTTTCCTGAGCCAGGATTCCTCTGTGTTGGACTCTAAAGAATCGTCAATACGCCGGCAGTAGGTGATGATCATCTCAAACACCCACAAGCTGCAAGCGGTCAGCTAAACGTAACAGCCACCCAGGTATTGAACAATCAGAAGATCAACAAGCAAGCCTGTACATTCTCCCGTGAATCCAACCAGTAGCACTCACGTACAGTCCGGTCTCTTCGTCTGATATGTCGCATATCTCTTCTGGGGGTGGTAAACGTCAGACCCCAGTAGCTTGAAAAGTCGTGTCGATATGAGGTCCATAACAGTTCGAGAAACTACTAATAACACTTACCAGTAAATCTCAGCAACCCTTACCAGGTATTTCCAGTTATAGCCAATCGAACACAGCGCAACATCAACTCCCTATACCGGGAGAGACGAAACCCTTCCTATCGCTCATTGCCTCCATGTGATTCGGGACTATACCCAAAAGCCACCGTTTTGCACGCCCTCTTGGACGTGGTATGATGGAAATCAAAGCACAGTGGGAATCACACAAGACTCTATGACGATCTCGGGTCTACAGACTAACCTGTGCCAGTGTCACCAGAGAACTGCCATCTGATGGGAGGTATAATACCATCTGGGAGTTCTCGGCGAGTCCGTCCAGTGTACCTAGTCTTCACTGAGCACCCGTATACCTTCTCTGATGTCAAACACCAAAGGATATGGGATCATCCATCGCCCATCATATGGGTCAAGAAGCGCATACGCTAGTCTACTCTGGAGTACCGATGCCCTGTCTCGGCACTCCCACGACTAGGAACATTTGAAGGATGTACTTGGCGACTACACTGTCCCCACTAGTATGATCTGAATCATAGTCCTGGTAGTCAAGTACTCATCCTAAGGGCTTTATCAACATGTGACATAGAGACAATCAGAGTACATGTTAAGATAAAGGGTAACCAGATAGCATACTATCATGTCGAGCAAGAAAGTCCTCCCCATATATGTCCAAGCATCCACTACAATATACAACGTATGTACAGTAATGGCCTCTAGGGCATACATATAACTAACAATCCCCCACTTGCACTAGGGCCATCTGTTGTGGTATCGCATACCCAACAATAAGCTGTGGTTGAAGTATCTCATACTCAACCATCCCATAAAAGTCTCTACTGGGAAATATGCCTTTGTGAGTGGATCCGCGCTGTTGTCCTCTGTGTCTACTCTCCTAACCTCGATCTCCCTGGAGATCAACCATCTCCATGATCAGGTGATACTGCCTAAGAATATGTCTGGATCTCTGATGGGATGGGGGTTCTTAGGCATAAGCCACAACTCCATTGTCACACAATGGTAGGAACGAAATTCATCTCATGAAATCATATATATCCATACTGCTTCTTTGGTAGCATCCTTGGTAACGTTGTATCTAGCCTTTAATCGTCTAGTAAGTCACGGTATCTAGCTTGGAACTCTTCCAACATACCGTCCCTTCACTGAGGGTAAAGACAATGCCTGCGACTGACATTCAGTCGTCCTTATCACCTTGGAACCTTTCCGGTGATTCTTCCCAGGATCTATTGATACATCTCACTACAACTAGTGAGAATCCTAACATCCATTTAGATCTATCTCATAGATCCATAACCCAGGATTTAGGAGGTATCACCTTGATCCTATATAGAGAATCTTTGTGATAAGAGGAGATTGACCGAGCGTAGCATAGGAAACCCCTTCCCTATCAAGAGTATGCCATCTACGTACTATACGAGGATAACCACCATACTCCCTACTACCATTTTGTATATACAAGGTTCATCTACCATTTTGATGAAATCAAACTCTTTGACTACTACATCAAAACAGACGTTCCAACTCCGCGATGCCTGATTTATCACATAAAATATCTTGCACACGTTTCCGCTACTCCCACTGTCTACGAAGCCCTCTTGCTGTGTACTTATAGACGCTCTCTTCCAAATCACTATTTAGAAAAGTAGTCATGACACCCAACTGCCAGATATCGTAGTCATGGTTTGTAGCAGTGGCAAGTAGGATCTGGATGGACTTAAGCATAGCTTTGAAAGTCTCAACTTTTCCATGTACACCAAGTAATCTTCTCAAGATATACCTGCTCCTGATGGGGATTTAACCCTTCAGATAATGCAACCAAAGTCTATACTTTGTTGGTGTATAAGGATTCCATCTCAGATCGCTAAGCATCCAGCCATTCTCACAGAGTCCCCACTCCTGATGGCCTGCTCGAAACTAGTTAGGTCATCATCTCATGATGCAATACTTTCTCCCACTGTCATAGAGAAACCGAAGTATCTCTCAGGTGGATGAGGAACCCTACCAGATCGGCGGAGAGGCTGAGGTTCATTGGTAACTATTGAATCCTTTGGTTCTACCAAATCATCAGCTGCAGTTTGTATAGCTGGAACTCTTTCCAGTTCTACATCATGACCACTAATTTGTGAAGAAATTCCCTTTCACAAAGGTGGCATGCTGAGAAACAAAAACACCTTTTGTTCCCCAGTTTGGTAGAAGATATTCCCTTGTGAATGCTTGGGATATCCAACAAACTTCCACAGAACTGACCTTGCCTCGAGCTTGTCCGGATTTTGCTTTTGACATAGGCCGGACAACCCCAAATCTTAACATCTTTAAGAGATGGGCTCTTCCCATACCATATCACATATGGAGTGGTAGGCGTCTGATTTGGATGGAACCCTATTCGATAGGTATGCAACTTCTCAAGTGCATAATCCTAAAAGAAAATAGGCAACTCAGTAGTACTCATCATAGAGCACACCATATCACATAGGGTGCTATTGCTCCGCCCCGATACACCGACGTGCTGTGGTGTATTCGGAGGAGTAATGCTGAGAGAGAATCTCATTCTCCTTTAGAATAGTTCAGGAATTCCGTGCTCAAGTATTCTCCTCCTTGATCACATCAAAGGACATAATACTTATACCCAGTTTTTGGTTCTCTACTTCTAACTTATATTCTGTGATTATCTCAAAAGTTTCAGACTTGTGTTTCAACAGGAACATATGTCTGAATCTTGAGAAATCATAAGTGAATGTAATGAAGTACAAAGAACCGGTCCTGGCATATGTAGACAGGGGACTTTCATACATCAGCATGTATCAATCCCAAGAGTTTCACTAACTCTTTCTCTGTTTCTAACAAACGGAGTTGTGGTCATCTTATCTTTGTGACATGACTGGCAAGTCTTTACAAGATGTAAATCCAAACTAATTTAAATATGCATCTTTATGTAACTTCAGCTAGTCGGGTCGCATTGATATAACCTAGTCTACAATGCCTCAAGAAGGATTCGTTCATTTCTGAACTCTTCCTCTTATGTGTGTTCTGTACATTAAGAACTGTGGTTTGATTTAAAACGTCTATGCTTTTATAACGTGCCTGAACCGATCAACTCTTGATACAGGAAATGTTCAAAACATTATCCAACAATACAAAATTATATCCTTCTTTAATAAATAAAGAGACTGATATGATGTTGTATATCAGGTTCGGTATCTAATAACATTCATTCAGAATCAATGTATTCTGGTAATACAGGGTGATAACTGCCAACAGATTTGGCCGCAACACTTGCATCATTTCCAACTCTTGAAACTTATCACCCGTTCTCAGTTCTTTATCTCTCCATAGCCCATGTAACAAATTACATTTGTGGGACCCTGATCCGGTATCTCATACCCTGGACGTAAAGAATACTGAGAAACAGTTCTCGGTAATGAACACACCTGAAGATGATGCATCAACATGTACTTTCTTCGTTTGGGCAGTACGTGAATTCTTGTAATCCTCTATTTCCTGCTCTGTCTTATAACAATTATAAGTTGGAGCCGGACCAACGTTCCCTAGCGCAGTATAACAAGCGTGTTCGGTCAATACATCCGTATTATTATCTTGATTAAGGCGTGACATAGTCGCTGCCTGGAGAGAGATAGAAGAAAACATTCAGCGTATGCTCTTGCAAGATTAGATTGGTTATTAATATATCTAATCAGGATGTCTCCCACTGTTTTAGTCAAATCTTCCTTCAAACCCTAAAAGGAAAGACTAGCCGGGATTAATTACACCCTACAAGTTCACCAATCTTTCAGCCAGGCCAGTTCCGGTACTTTGAGGGAGGTTCCCCATGCTTTCGCACGGACTTAATTAAAGTAAACCTCGTTTTCCTAAGGGCGTAACCCCATTGACACCTTTCTAGACACCTACTTGATTGGCTAATTGTAATGTGTAAAACTCTCCCAGGAGTAACTCTTACTCGAAGTGGGTATCGGGATCCAACTATCTCATAGAAGGTATGCAATCTCATAGCAAATTTCAACTCTTGAAATTCCCAATAATATTTTGCCCCTAGTGTCCTATGACCTTGATGCAGGCCAACAAACCATAGTCCGCTAGTCAAGTTCAACCCGTACATTTCCTGATTGAATTAAACTCACCCGCACAACCCTTGATGCAGGCCAACAAAGTCGCACGACTACCCAAATCCAATCACATCGTATGCAGCAGATAAGCACTAGTTAGCTACCACACACCACGCCTTGACGCATACCAACAAACGTAGCACGAATACTAAGTAGTACTTATCTGAAATGACGGAGGGCTACGACAGGTTTTTAAGAAAATGTTACTGTATATGCCCTGGGGGCCATTATTGTATCATACTAGGTTGTATATTACTTAATGGAAGCTTAGGATATTCACAGTTGTATATAACAGTCTTGCTAAAAATGGTAGTATGCTACTTGTGTTGGAGATAGTGCCCTCAGAGTCAATTATTGGATCACAGGTACGTGATTGCAATGATTGAGGGAGAACCTGTCCCGGTAGGACAGTCTTACTCAAGATGATAGTATGCTATCTGGTTTACCTTTATCATCGTGTACTGCTTAAGGTGACCTGACAGGTCACTATTACACGTTGATAGAGCCCCTAGGATTCATGCTTGACTGCAGCAGTATGAAGGCGATCATATACGTGGGAGCTGGTGGTCTATAAGCACATCCTTAAAAGGTCCCTAGTCGTGGGAGTTTCGAGACAGGGCATCGATACTCCAGAGTAGACTAGTGTATACAGTCGAGACCCCGACGAGGGGCGGTGGCCGGTCTCACAAGCCACTGATGTCAGTTGGTTCACCTAAGCTGTGTACAGGTGCTCATTGGGTTATGAGTACACCGGACAGGACTCGCCGGGAACATGCTAGTTGGTCTTATACCTGACGTTAGATAGCAGTTCCCTGGTGACATGTGTACATGTTAGTTCATCGACCTGGGGATCGTCATTTGTCTCATGTGAGTTCCCACTGTACTTTGATTACTAACCTACCACGCTCAAAGGAGACGTGCAAACAGGTTTTAGTTGGGTACAGTCCCGAGCCACATGGAGGCAGTGAGCGGATCTTCAGGGGTTCGTCTCTCCCGGTATTGGGGGTGAGGTCGCGCTGTGTCTAGGAGAGCCAGAACATGAAAAGTCCTTGGCCAAGGCAGGAGATTTACTGGTAGATATTCCAGTAGTATCTCAGGGTATTCTGGGCTGATCTCTGACATGACTTGTACCGCTTTTGGGGGTCTGACTTTTACCAACCCTTAGACCCGCCATACGATGCTCATAGACGAACGGACCGGACTGTACGGATATTGTCACTGACAGGCTCAGTAGGGTGTCAGGATGAGTTCGCTCATCGACGTCCCTTTCGGTCAATAGCTGGTGGCCCGTCACGTATGGCTAATACCTCTGACGTGCTAGTGGTTAAATTCACAGCCATAGTATTGACGAGTCTTTAGAGTCCCCCACATTCAGTTACTCAAGTTTCGGGCGAAACGCTGTAGAGGCCGTATGGAGATATGGCAGGGTTCGATCAGATACGTGCGGTATTGCACGGATCAGGATCGGACGGTTAGTACTAGAGGCCGTATGGATATATGGCAGGGTTCGATCAGATACGTGCGGTATTGCACGGATCAGGATCGGACGGATATTACTAGCCGGCTTTTGTTTAAGCCGGATCCTAGCATAGTACAGTGTAGATTTCGTCTCATTGCATTTGTATTCGGTCGGAATACAGATGCGGGTGTGTATACACAGTATCGGGGTTTTCCTGTAATTTATTACAGGACCGGTTTTCTGGAGTTGCCAGTTTGCTTTCCGTTTCGGCCATATTTCTTTGTATCCTTCATTGGCCGAAGATTGGTGGAGGAGGGCTTATTTACATTTGTGCAAATAAGCATTTGTGGAGGGTGTTCTTTGCATTATTATTGTATCATGATGGTGCACCATCCATTGACCTCACTTGACTTTCTTTTTCCATGATAGCTTGACTTTGGATGTGATAATGGGAGATGGTTGTGGAGTGTGGGTTTGAGTTTGTCATCATTTGCTTGCATCATTGCTTTCCACCCACCCCCTTTTCTTAATTGCTCAACTCACTCATTCTTGGAGCCAAGTTTGGCCGGCCATATGAGGGGGCTGCCCCATTTTTGTTGGAGATAGTGCCCTCAGAGTCAATTATTGGATCACAGGCACGTGATTGCAATGATTGAGGGATGACCTATCCCAGGAGGACAGTCTTACTCATGATGATAGTATGCTATCTGGTTTATCTTTATCATCGTGTACTGCTTTAGGTGACCTGACATGTCGCAATTACACATTGATAGAGCCCCTAGGATTCTTGCTTGACCACCAGCAGTATGAGGGCGATCATATAAGTGGCAGCTGGGGTCTATAAGCACATCCTTAAAAGGTCCCTAGTCGTGGGAGTTTCGAGACAGGGCATCGATACTCCAGAGTAGACTAGTGTGTACATTCGAGACCCCGACGAGGGGCGGTGGCCGGTCTCACAAGCCACTGGTGTCAGTTGGATCACCTAAGATGTATACAGGTGCTCATTGGGTTATGAGTACACCGGACAGGACTCCCCGGGAACATGCTAGTTGGTCTTATACCAGACGTCAGATAGCAGTCCCCTGGTGACATGTGTACAGGTTAGTTCATCGACCTGGGGATCGTCATTTGTCTCGTGTGAGTTCCCACTGTACTTTGATTACTACCCTACCACGCTCAAAGGAGACGTGCAAACAGGTTTTAGTTGGGTACAGTCCCGAGCCACATGGAGGCAGTGAGCGGATCTTCAGGGGTTCGTCTCTCCCGGTATTGGGGGTGAGGTCGCGCTGTGTCTAGGAGAGCCATTAGACGAAGCCCTCGGCCGAGGCAGGAGATTTACTGGTAGGTATTCCAGTAGTATCTCAGGGTGTTCTGGGATACACTCCGACATGACTTGTACCGCTTTTGGGGGTCTGACTTTTACCAACCCCCTAGGCCCGCCATGCGATGCTCATAGAAGAACGGACCGGACTGTATGGATATTGTCACTGATAGGCTCAGTAGGGTGTCAGGATGAGTTCGCTCATCGACGTCCCTTTTGGTCAATAGCTGGTGGCCCGTCACGTATGGCTAATACCTCTGACGTGCTAGTGGTTAAATCCACAGCCATAGTATTGACGAGTCTTTAGAGTCCACCACACATTCAGTTGTTAGGTCCATGTTACCTCTCCCGGTACTTTCGGGGTTGCGGAAACGGTAAAACAAAAATTTTTCTGGACTTGGTAACATGGACCGTAAAAGCCGGATCTTTGCTAAACAATACACTAGCATCCTAACTAGAGATTTATCTACTCGGTTAGGGGTTATACCTCAACTTGAACTCCTTCTCTTCTTGTTGTTCTTTTTCTTGCTTGCTCCAAGGGTTGATCCGGACTTTGGTCACCCAACATGAACTCCTTCTCTTCTTGTTGTTCTTCTCCTTGCTTGCTCCGAGGGTTGATCCGGACTTTGGTCACCCACGCGGCCTCCTTGAGTCGAAGACGATCCACCCGAGAGATGTGCACCAAGCTCCACCTCGAGCCGAGGTAACTAGGGCAAAGAGATTGCTAATCTAGAAGCCTTAGGTTGTGTAGAAGTGATCAATGGATGGTTTTGTCTTTGTGGGATCTTTATCTCTCAACACATGAGATCAAAAGATGAATCAAGAGGAGGAAGAAGAAGGAGGAGCAACAACCATGGTTCATTTCTTTTCTTCTCACTTGAAAAACCAAGAGAGAGAATGAGAAAGAAATTATGATACCAAGAAAAGTAACCATGGTTGCAATAATGTAAAAACAACATCATTACTAATCCCATCAAGATAAAGTTTGATGGCTACATTGAAATGACCATTATCATAATCCAAAAGAAAAAGAAAATGAAAAGAAGAGTGTAGATCTCTCTTGAAAGTCAATGGTCAACACGGTCAACAAAGTCAAGAGAGGTCAACGGGGTCAAATGGTCAAAGCAATTAGCCATCATAAAATTATCACTAAAAGGATTAGTAAATGATATCCGCGACTCATAATGGTTTTGACCAAACGAACTGTCAAAACCCTAATGAATCCGCCTCAAAATGGTTTTGACCGAATCAACTGTCAAAACCCTAATGAGCCTGCCACATAACGGTTTTGGCCGAACCAACTGCCAAAACCGTAATGAGGCACCTCCTCCTTCACCGCTCCGGAAAACTGTGCATACACACCAGCATCCGTATCCCGTAGAATGCGGATGCACAGAAGACAAAACAAATCCATCCATGCAATACTAGGATCCGGCTTAAACCAAAGCCCACTAGTACTGCCTGCCCGAACACCATACGCACACAAGTGTACGTAAGTGATCGCAGCCCTGCCGTAAAACCATACGGCCTCTACACGTTTCGCTCAGTGCAGGGAAACTCTCTGTGTGGGACTCTAAAGACTCGACACTACGCTGGTAGTGGGTTTAACCACAGACCGCAAGCGGCACTAGCTGTACGTAACGGTCCCCAGGTGGATGTCAGTAAGAAGGCCGATGAGGTAAACCCATCCGAACTCCTACTGAGCCTGTATGTAACAATCTCCGTACAGTCCGGTCTGTTTGTCTGATACATCGCATGGCGGGCCTAGGGGGCGGTAAAAGTCAGTCCCCTAATAGCGGTACAAGTCGTGTCGGAGTGAAGCCCAATACACCCTGAGATAACACTGGAAACCTACTAGTATATCTTGCTTACCCTGGCCAGGGACTACTCGTGTAATGGCTCTCCTAGACACAGCGCGATGTCAACCCCCAATACCGGGAGAGACGAATCCTGTCTAACCGTCACTGCCTCCAAGTATTTCGGGACTGCTCCCAACTACTACCTGTTTGCACAACTCAGTAGAGCCGTGGTAGGGTAGTAATCAAAGAACAGTGGGAACACACTCGAGGCGAAGTGACGGTGTCAAGTCAGCGGACTAAGCTGTACTCATGTCACCTGGGAACTGATAACTGATGATAGGTATAATACCAACCATCAGTTCCCAACGAGTCCTGTCCAGTGTACTCGTAACCAAACGAGCACCCGCATACTATCTCAAGTACGACGTACCGACGGCTGTGGGACAGACCGTCTCCCGTGCTGGGATGAGAAGCGCATACGCTAGTCTACTCCGGAGTATCGATGCCCTATCTCGATACTCCCACGACTAGGGACGTGTATAAGGATGTGCTTGTAGATTACCCAGCCCCCACGAGTGTGATCGCCATCACAACGCCGGTAATCAAGCAAAGATCCTAAGGGCTCTACTAATGCGTATAGGTGATATAATAAATAAACACACATGTACACATTAAAGCGGAGACAAACCAAGTAGCATACTACTATATTGAACAAGATTGTCTGTACAACTGTGAATATCCCAAGCTTCTATCAAGTAATATACACACTAGTATGATACAGTAATGGCCTCTAGGGCATATACACTAACATCAGTTACTCAAGCTTTCGGGCGAAAAGCTGTAGAGGCCGTATGGAGATATGGCAGGGTTCGATCAGATATGTGCGGTATTGCACGGATCAGGATCGGACAGATATTACTAGAGGCCGTATGGAGATATGGCAGGGTTCGATTAGATACGTGCGGTATTACACGGATCAGGATCGGACGGATAGTACTAGAGGCCGTATGGATATATGGCAGGTTTCGATCAGATACGTGCGGTATTGCACGGATCAGGATCGGACGGATAATACTAGCCGGCTTTGGTTTAAGCCGGATCCTAGTATAGTACTGTGTAGATTCTGTCTCATTGCATTTGTATTTCTGTCGAAATACAAATGCGGGTGTGTATACACAGTAGCGGGGTTTTCCTGTAATTTATTACGGGACAAGTTTTCTGGAGTTGCCAGTTTGCTTTCCGTTTCGGCCATATTTCTTTGTATCTTTCATTTGCCGAAGATTGGTGGAGGAGGGCTTATTTGCATTTGTGCAAATAAGCATTTTGGATGGTTGTCTTTGCACATTGTGGTGTCATGATGGTTGAACCATGAGCTTGACTTCTTGACTTCTTCATGATGGCTTGACTTTTTGAAGTCATCATGCTTGATGATGGTGGCTTAACCTTTTGGAATGATTGGTTGGTTGAGTGTTGGTTATTCCTTGTAATGATTTCTTCTCATCATCTCTTTTCTCTCTCTTGGATTATGAGAGACTCTTATTGCTTTGATACACTCTCTCCCTCATTCTCTCCATTCCCTTATGCCATGGCCGGCCATTCCCTAGGAGGGGCTGTCCAAATTGAGTGTGGGGAATTTTTGTTCATTTCATGCTACAAAAATTCCCATGTTCATCTCCAAAAAGACTTGTATCATCCCTCCACAAAATGGTAACGTCCATGAACCCCAAATGAGACATAGCCTCTACATTACATTCTACAGCAAACCTTGGGCACGTCGGCTCGCTAACTTCGTGCCCGAGTTGCCTCGGTATAGAGGCGGGAGCCCGTAAAAGAAGAAGGCGACGTGGTGCCCTTCCGGCAAGGAGGTGGAGACCGGACATTCCACGGGAGATCGGGACGACGGTGAGAAGACCGGAGGACACGGATCTCTCAGTATATCTCTTTTCCCAATCTTGTAGATAGCTAGGACTAGTTAATGGCACGATCCGGGTTTTAGTGCGCGGTGGTGCCGGTTTGAAAAATTAAAGTTAACCATCGCTTCTGCATTTGGCCTCGGGATGGAGGCCGGGGTGCCGCCGTGCACTTACAATTTTTGGTGGGGGTGATTTTTGGTTGATCTCATATCATTTTCCTTCACCAAAATTCCCAAGAAAAACTCCATAGTTCATCCCTCCACCAAAGGCAACATCCTAAACCCCAAAATAAGAAATGGTTCTACAACATTCTACAGCAAATCTTGGGCACGTCGACTCGCCAGCTTCATGCCCGAGTTGCCTCGGTATAGAGGTGGGAGCCCGTAAAAGAAGCAGGCGACGTGGTGCCCTTCCGGCGAGGAGGTGGAGACCGGACATTCCGCGGGAGATCGGGACGACGGTGAGTAGACCGGAGGACATGGATCGCTCGGTATATCTCTCTTCCCCATCTTGTAGTTAGCTAGGACTAGTTTAATGGCCCGATCCGGGTTGATAGTGCGCGGTGGTGCCGGTTTGAAAAGTTAAAGTAAATCACCGCTTCCGCATTCCGGCGTCGGATTGACGGCAGGGGCGCCGCCGTGCACTTACAGTGGTATCAGAGCCTCGCCATTAACCTAGTCTAGCTTTGTCTAATGTGTTTACATTTCGATCGAACGGATTTTCCGAAAACCCGATATCATGCACATCAGTTTTCTGTCGATTCATTTTTGGCTCCAAAAATTTTTCAGTGTGTTTCAGAATGATGTGCAGGGAATTTTAAGAGTTCTGGGAAAATTTGGTCTCGTGAACAGTCTATACCACCGCGGAACCGCTGCCAAACCCATGCTTGGGCCGCCGTTCCGCCGCTCTTTTCACTGTTCATGGCCCCAAAATTTTACAGAGGCCTCCTGACATGAAAATAGGGTTTTTGGAATGTTATTTTTTGGGCCCAGATTTCTTTAAGTGCTACAGTAAAGTTTGGGGCCAACTTGGTAAAATTTGATCGATCGGATATTTTAAACACATTAGTTCACAGTATTTACATTATATCTGCGACCGTGAATGTCACTTGATCGGTAAATCATGTCTAACTGCTATAGCCCGGTTAGACGGATTTGCGAACGTGACATTCACGTTGATTTTCTGTGTTATGCTGTGATGTTGCGGATCGGTCGTGGGGGATAGCCTAGATGCAATACTAGTACAGTTTTGTTGTATTATATACATTTGATATTGCGGGGCGAGCGTCCGACATGTGGACTGCCGTCACTGCCTGTTTATATTATTATTTTTGGGCATGACCAGGTTGCGGTCGATGTACCCGTTGTCTGTATATTTTACTTTCTGTACTAGGATTACCCTGCGGAGGGGTGCACGGATAGCTGGGTTCTAGAGGGCAACGGGCCCGCATCTCATGGCATTGAGACGGAGGGGGCTTTACTCTAGAATTGGCAGGCTATTCGCCGCACTCGTAGGGGGTACAGGTTGACCCAGGAGGGGTGCCCAAGTTACCGGATTCCGTGAAGTGCCGGGTGGTCCATTCACGTTGCTGAAGGGGGCTGCCTCGCTTCAGGTTTTGGCGGGTAACTTGCCGCGCCCGTAGGGGTCTAGGATTTCATTGCACAGGCTATCCACACGACCAGGGGAACGTCGGGTTTCAGTAGCGGCTCTGTGAAACCCGGGGATCCCAGATATCTGTATTGTTCTGTGATGCTGTACATTTCTGTGATGTTGCATTTTATCACTCCTTGAGCGAAATATAATATATTGGTATATATATTAGTAGATGTTGTATATGTTTTGCATCCGCGCTAGTCCAATCCCCGCTCTGTCGTTAGTTAGCTAACCTAACGGGTAATGACGGGACCCAGTGGCGAATGCGGATGGCATATACGTACGTCATATTATTTTCGTTCTTTGTGGTGTGATCAATTGATGGGACTGCGTTGATTCGGATCAATGCAAGTTAAAACAAACCTAATCTGATGTTGTTGGAACACTTTTCAAAAAGCTGTTATTGCAAGGACGTTCTCTTTTGTTTTGCACCGTGGTATTCAGTTGGAATATCCTGCTCCTCAGTCGACGAGGCAAGGGCCGAGATCCCTTCACCGGGAGTGACCCCTTGGACAAAAAGTTTGCGTCAGGGCAATAACTTCACTATAGCCGATTACTTTTGCTTTGCATCATGGTATTCAGTTGGAATATCCTGCACCTCATTCTACGGGAAAAGAGCCGAGATCCCTTCACCGGGAGTGACCTCTTTAGCAATGGTTTTCATCACTATATTTTCATAAAAGCTATACAGTTCCTTCAACGATATCAAGTTCATTACATTAAAGGTTTTCGCCAGAAACCATTCATAGCCCTCCGTCATTTCATATGGGTGGTCAATAGTATTCAAGCTGTGTATGTTGGCCAAAGTCAAGGCACAGTGATTGGTAGCTATTAGGGTATTCATATGCAGCATAAATAGATGCGTTGGTTTGGGGCAGTCGTACTACTATTTTGGCCAAAGTCAAGGGTATGTACGGGTGGGCTCAAATTAACCTGGAGAATGACGGGTAGAACTTGACATGTGACTTATGATATGTTGGCTAAAGTCAAGGTCATAAGAGCATGGGGTAAAAATCACATCGGGAGTTTCTAAAGAAACTGAAACTTTCTAGATATGCGCATACCTTCTGGAGTATGATGATGTGAGCGGATTCCGTCACGTTATCATGCGATGATAGTTGGATCCCGATTCCCACTGATGAGTTGGTTTACTCCTCGGGTGTTCCCGACTAATTCTTCTTTTAGGTTTGGAGGAGAATTTGACGGTACAGTGGGAGGTTTCCAGATTAGATAAATTGGTAACCATTCTGATCTAGGATAGAGTGCACGGTGAGTGTTTCTTTTCTCTCTCTTTTCTGCAGCGACCATTGACCCGACCCTAAGACTATGACTTAGTGATCAAAATTAACCGAACCTTCTTAACACTGGCTTTTGGATTGTCAGAGTCGCTAACCTCATTGCCACTCCTACTTTTACTCTTTTCTCCAGGACACCCCGTATTACTACGAACGTCCACTTCCATTGGACAAAACCATCGTATGGTTAGATACGAACTCGAAGGAATTCGAGGATGGTTTCCGGTTCTGGAGAAAACGAATAGGACTATTCAGTTGTCTTTTCCTTTTACCTTCTCTCAAGTTGCGAGTACTCCTTGGTTTAGGAGATAGTACACCTATTACGCAAATTGGATAGTCTTCTTCCAAACCTTAGGCTGGTGCCGAACGGTAGGGAATGAAGAAAACCAATTAGCATAACGATGGTGTGCAGAAGGTACTAAGTAAAGACATATCAAGGGATTAGTAAGAGGGCAAAGTAAATTGCGACTGCTATTCATGACCATACCAAGTATTTCTTCGCCAATCCTAAATCACCTTTGTATTTCTCCAGAACACTCCATATCACTACGAAGATCCACAGTTTATTGGATACTCCATCGTATGGTTATATACGAACTCGAAAGGAACTTGTTCCAGTTCGGGGATGGATTCTGGTTCAGGAGAAATAGGAATAAGGTTTATTCGGTTGTCTTTTATCTTCACCTTCTCTCGCATTGCGAGTGCTCCTAGGATTAGGACAGTACACCCATTATACTTATTGGATAGTCTTATTCCAAACCATAGGCTGGTGCCGAACGGTAGGGAGGGAAGAAAACCATTTGGCCTAAAGGGGTGTGCAGAAGGTAATGACTAAAGAAATATAAAGGGATTTGGAGAGGTGGCAAAGAATTATACGGTTACAGTCGTGAATCTGGATAATGGAAGAGGCATTACTAGGAATACCCGGATACCCCGTCGAAATATTTCAATGTTTCAGTTTCACTGTGTACTGTTAAAGGAAAACTGATTTCCCGATTAGATACTTACTCCACGGTATGTATTTACCAGGTATGATTCTCACATCTGTATGGTTTTACAGATGATGAGTGGGAGTAAGTTATTGGGAATTAGGTGATTGTCCTCATTATATCGGGATTCGTTGTAATCGGTGATATTTGAGGAAGTCACCTGGGTTGTTTGCCGGACGACAAATATTTGGTTTTGAATATCCGTTGTTATGCACCAATTTCAAATTGATATATCTATACGTCTATTTTTATAGAGTGAGATATACCTTTTTGAAATTTTGTCTGTGACATTTACCTATAACAGTGGATGGTTAGGTAAGGAGCATTAAACAGCGGTGTAATTCTTCTTAACCATAAGTACAGTTTTCAACCTACGACACACAGTGAATGAGTTATCAGACTCAAGGGACTTATACAGAGTATTGTATGTTGTCCAGGGTCTATCAGGACAGAGGGGTTGGTCCTCGTACTATATTCGGTTTACTTATGACTTCTCTAGTTTTTAGACAGATGTTTCGTGGAAACACAGGGTCTGAATTTTGAGAAGTTATAGGTATTTGAATAAAGTAGAGAACCAGGTATTGCAGGTATCAGGATTCTTCAAAGTGATCGAAGATGTAGATACTTGTGTGTGGTATTCAGTTGATAGTAATGATTAAGAGAACTGACTTCTCTTTCAGGTTACTCATAATTGGAAGCATTCCTAAGTTGAGTAACGCTGATAGGCCTCCTTCCATCTAGTTGACATGCACTGGAGACAACTGCATGATTTGAATCTGGTTCAATTAAATCAGTGCCTCTGGTTCTATATTGGATATAGAACAGTTCATATCTTAACGATGTTAAGGTACGGGGAGTTGTCCGGCTTATGATTAAAACCAGACACTGGACAACTCAAGGCACGTTTCTGTAAGCTGTTTGTGGGTTGACCCAGGCTATGACGAGGGTTGACTTTCTACCATCTGGAAGATCAATAGTGATATTGTTCTAGACTCGCCACAGTTTTAATAAAAAAATGGATTTTTTCAGAAAACAGCAGTGGGAGTATGGTAGAACTGGAAGTGATTCCAGAACCGCAAACGATTACTGAAGATTTGATAAGGAACCTAAAGATTCAATCTGGATTGACATTCCATTGGCCACTCCGCAGATAAGGTGGGTAACCTCAGGCACCCGAGAGGTACTACGGTAGCCTCAAGGACGGTGACAGGGAGGTTCTTGTTTACCCACACTTGCCATTGCTGTTGTTCCAGACTGTGAGACCCGGCGGGAGGATGAGTATAGCGTCGTTCTAAACTGTTTTTAGAAGTGGACGTCTATATGACAATGCCAGAGGGTTGTCATAGTCAGTGGGAGCAGCGGAAGGATTGGTGGACAGGTGGCTTATGTCTATTTATAGACTAAAGCAGATATAGCGGAGATAGATCATCAATTTCTGATGTGACAGTCATAGATTTGACTTCATCAGAATAGGGGATGGATCTGTTGAGAAGGTAGTAGGGTGTGTTGTCATGGTATTTGGATGACATACACAGAGTAGGAAGTGATATTCCTATGCTACGATCAGTTATACTTTGGTCGTCACACAGTGGTTTCTCCACATGGGACTTGGACATTATATCAGACATACTGGTTACTAGATCTATGGTTTTAGATCTAGATTTGGGTGGTTTCCCAATTAAGGGTACTTAGACAGCATTCTAAGAGTATTTAGAATGGACGACTCCTGGCATGGTAGTGTACCTGCAGGTGATGGAGTCACCCTCTCTAAAGATGTCTTATAGACTAAAGAGGAGAGGGATGTGCATGATTGGCAGATCACTTGCTCAGGCAATTGAGTCAATCATGAGATGTCAAGTACCACACCAGATGTTGTTCTTGCACTGGATGCAATAAGTTGACATTGATCCTGTTGGAGATAGTGCGCTCATAGTCAATTATTGGATCGCAGGTACGTGATTGCAATGACTGCGGAGGACCTATACCGGTAGAACAGTCTTACTCGAGATGATAGTATGCTATCTGGTTTTCCTTTATCAGTCGTGTACATGTTCAGGTGACTGATTGCATGTTACACTTTGATAGAGCCCTTAGGATCTTGCTTTACTACCAACAGTATGATGGCGATCATATACATGAGAGTTGAGTAGTTTATATGCATATCCTTAATTGTGGTCCCTAGTCGTGGGAGTTTCGAGACAGGGCATCGATACTCCGGAGTAGACTAGTGTGTAAAGTCGAGACCCCGACGAGGGGCGGTGGCCGGTCTCACAAGCCACTGGTGTCAGTTGGATCACCTAAGATGTATACAGGTGCTCATTGGGTTATGAGTACACCGGACAGGACTCGCCGGGAATCTGCTAGTTAGTATTATATCTATCGTCAGATAGCAGTTCCCTGGTGACATGTGTACAGGTTAGTTCATCGACCTGAGGTCGTCATTTGTCTCGTGTGAGTTCCCACTGTGCTTTGATTTCTACCCTACCACGGCTCAAAGGAGTCGTGCAAACAGGTAGCTTTTGGGTACAGTCCCGAGCCATATGGAGGCACGTGAGCGGATCGGCAGGGGATTCGTCTCCCCCGGTATTGGGGGAGAGATCGTGCTGTGTCAAGGAGAGCCATTACACAAAGCCCACGGCCGTGGCAGGAGATTTACTGGTAGGTACTCCAGTAGTATCTCAGGGTGTTATTGGGCTTCACTCCGACACGACTTATACTGCTCTTGGGGGTCTGACGTTACTAGCCCCCTAGGCAGATATGCGATACTCATTGACAAACGGACCGGACTGTATATACATTGTCACTGTTAGGCTCAGTAGGGTTTCTGGATGAATTCGCTCATCGGCCTCCCTTGAGTGCGCTCATCGGTCTCCCTTGAGGTCAGTCCGTGGGCAGCCGTTACGCATAGCTAGTGCCGCTGACGGTTTTTGGTTAAACCCACTGCCAGGGTACTGACGAGTCATTAGAGTCCCCCACAGACAGTTTCCCAAGTTCGGGCGAAACGTTGTAGAGGCCGTATGGTTTTATGGCAGGGTTCGGAAAATGCACGTGCTTTTACGCACGTGTTATTTTTCGGGCAGATGATACTGGTCGGTTTTGGTTTAAGCCGGATCCGAGTATTATATTGAGTAGGTATAATATCTTTGTCTCAGTTGCATTTGTATTCGGTCGTAATATAAATGCGAGTATATTTATACAGTTTCGGGGTTATCCTGAAAGTCGTTTCAGGATCACTTTTGGAAGTTGCCAGTTTCCAGTTTTCTATCAGCCGTCTTTTAACATTTGGTTAAAGACGGATTTATCTTTTCTTGAGATGAGGTGAGTCAGTGTTCTGGAAGTTTCTAGAAGCCACTAGAAGAGGTGACTAGGTTCATGAACCTTTGCTTACATTGATTACTTGATGACTAGGTTTTAGTGACTCATTGTTTTAATTAATACCTTTTGGATTGCTTAAGATCTTTTGTGATGATAAGGTTCATTCTTGTGGTCACCCCCCCTCCTCCTACCATCACCTCCCTCATGATATATTTGTGGCCGGCCACCCTTAGAGAGAGAGAGAGATTGATTTTCATTTTTAGAGAGAAAAGACTATGGTTTTGGGTGTATGGAAATTTCATATCTCGGTTCGTTCCATCACCCGATTAAAATGGCAACTTCATTAACCGATCGTCCACGGATTTGGACGAAGAGAGACAAAGTCATCTACTCATTCTCTACATCATTCTTGGTCGTCTCTTTTAGCAAACTTGACGATCGAGTTGCCTCAAGTCAGAGGCGGGAGCCCGTTTAAAGAATCGGTGATGTGGTGCCACCTCGACGAGGATATCGGAGATCGACGAGATCGGAGCAGCCGCAACGGAGCGTGGGATGATGGTTGAAGAATGAAGGACTCGGATCGTTCGGTATAACCTTTCTACACTCTTTACAGTTTGTTAGTTTAGCAATAATGGTAGATCCGGGTTAAAGTATACGATAGCGCCAAGTTTAAAAGTTTTTGTTCCGCATTTGGCGTCTGTAGACGGCCGGGGCGCTAGCGTAGACTTACAGTGGTATCAGAGCCTAACCATTTTGCTATACTAACTTGTGCTAACGCGTTTAAAACATCGATCCGACCGGAAATCAAAAATCACAAAATTACAACTTGACAGTTTCTGTTGTTTTTAAACGGTGTCCTAAAATTTTTCTACACATCTTAGAATACTGTGCAGGAGTTTATTAGAACTACGACAAAATTTGGGCACGTGACCCCACCAAACCGCCGCGGAAACGCGGTCAAACCCATGGTTTGACCGCGCATCCGCGGCCACGTGGTGAGCTCGTGCTCCCAAATTTTGTCAGTGGGTTCTCTGTTGGATTTTGTGGCTTTTGGTATATATCATTTGCGCCCAGGTTTTGTTACTGTTCACCAGTAAGTCATGGGGCCCACTTTTTGATATTTGGTCGATCGAAATTTAAACATGTTAGTTTACAGTGCTTACATTATATCTCCGACCGGGAATTTCATTTGATCGGTAAACCGCGTTTGATTGCTATAGTTCTTTTAGACGGGTTTGCGAACGTGACATTCGCGTTGATGTTCTGTGTTGTGCTGTAATGTTGCGGATTTGTCGTGGTGGATAGCAGTGTGCAATGGTAGTACAGTTTGAGTTTATTTGTACATTTGATATTGCGGGGCAAGCGTCCAACTTGTGGACAGCCGTCACTGCCTGTTGTATAATATTCTTTTGGGGCACGACCAGGTTGCGGTCGATGTACCTATTGTACTATTTTTCATTACTGTACTAGATTTTGCCCCGAGACGGAGTGCACGGATAGCCGGGTTCTGAGGGCAACGGGTCCGCATCTCATGGCTTTGAGAAGCAGAGGGGTCCCACTCTAGAATTGGCAGACTATTCGCCGCACTCGTAGGGGGTACAGGTTGACCCAAGGAGGGGTGCTCAATTTACCGGATTCCGTGAAGTGCCGGGTGTTCCATTCACTATGCTGTGGGGACTACCTCGCTTCAGGTTTTGGCGGGTAACTTGCCGCACCCGTAGGGGTCTAGGTTTCATTGCACAGGCTATCCACACGACAGGGGAACGTCGGGTTTCAGCAGCGGCTCTGTGAAACTCGGGGATCCCAGATTATCTGTATTGTTCTGTGATGCTTATTACTTTTCTGTAATGTTGCATACTATCACGCCTGGAGCGATTATTGTATATTGGTTTATATACTATTAGATGTTGTATATGTTTTACACCCGCGCTAGTCCAGTCCCCGCTCTGTCGTTAGTTAAGTAACCTAACGGGTGATGACGGGACCCAGTGACGAATGCGGATGGCATATACGTACATTTTATTTTCGTTCTTTTCTGGTGTGATTGATTGATGGGACTGCGTTGATTCTAATCAATGCAAAGTAAAACAAACCTGTTTGATATTGTTGGAACAAATTTAAAAAGTGTTATTGCAAAGACGTTTCCTTTTGTTTTGCATAGCGGTATTCAGTGGAATATCCTGCACCTCATTCGACGGGGCAAGGGCCGATATCCCTTCACCGGGACTGACCCCTTAGGCAGAAGTTTGCGTCAGGGTAATAACTTCACTATAGTCGATTACATGTTGCTTTGCATAGTGGTATTCAGTGGAATATCCTGCACCTCATTCCACGAGGAAAGAGTCGAGATCCCTTCACCGGGAGTGACCTCTTTAGCAAAGGTTTTCGCCACTATATTTTAAAAAGCTATAAGGTTCCTTCAACGAGATCAAGTTCATTACGTTAAAGGTTTTTCGCCAAAAACCAGCCGTAGCCCTCCGTCGTTTCTTATGGATGGTCAGTAATATTCAAGCTATGTTTGTTGGCTTTCGTCAAGGCATAGTGTTTGGTAGTTGCTGGGGTATTCATTTGTTGCATAGATAGATGCGTTGGTTTGGGACAGTCGTATTACCTTGTTGGCTTTCGTCAAGGGTATGTACGGGTGGGTTCAAAGTAACAAGATAATGACGGGCAGAACTTGACATGTGACTTATGATTTGTTGACTTTCGCCAAGGTCATAAGAACATGGGGCAAAAATCATATCGGGAGTTTCTAAAGAAACTGAAACTTGCCAGGCATGCGCATACCTTCTGGAGTGTGATAATGCGAGTGGATTCCGTCACGTTATCATGCGATGAGAGTTGGATCTCGATTCCCACTGATGAGTTGGTTTACTCTTCGAGTAATTCCGATTGATTCTTCTTTAGGTTTGGGGGAGAATTTGACAGGACAGTGGAAGGTTTCCGGATTAGATAAAGTGATAACCATTCTGATCTAGGTTAGAGTGCACGCAGAGTGTTTCTTTTCTCTCTCTCTCTTTGGCAGCGACCTTTGACCGACCCTAGACTATGACTCAGTGACCAAGTTGACCGAACCTTCTTAAAAATACTGGCTTTTGGATTGTCTATGTTGCATAAGTCATTGCCACTCCTTCTTCTACCCTTTGAATTTCTCAGAACACCCGTATTACTACGGATATCCACTTCCATTGGATAGATCCATCGTATGGTTATATACGAACTCGAAGGGACTTCTTCGGGGATGGATCCAGGTTCAGGAGAAATAGAATTGGTTTATTCAGTTGTCTTTTATTATCACCTTCTCTCAGGTTGCGAGGGCTCCTTGGTTTAGGAGAGTACACCTATTACGCCTATTGGATAGTCTTATTCCAAACCATAGGCTGGTGCCGAAAGGTAGGGAATGAAGAAAACTAATTAGCCTAAGTAGGGTGTGCAGAAGGTAATATGTAAAGACAAAATAAAGGGATTAGAAAGAGGGCAAAGTAATCATTCACGACCAAAACCGCGTACTTCATCGCCACTCCTATTTCACCTTTAAAAGAATAAGGTATTATTCAGTTGTCTTTTATCATCACCTTCTCTCGAGATGCGAGTACTCCTTGGTTTAGGAGGGTACACCTAGTATGCTTACTGGATAGTCTTCTTCCAAACCATAGGCTGGTGCCGAACGGTAGGGAAGGAAGAAAACCAGTTAGCCTAACGATGGTGTACAAAAGGTAACGACTAAAGACAAATAAAGGGATTTGGAGAGATGGCAATAAAATATACGGTTGAAGTCATGAATTGGATTATGTAAGAGGCATTGCTATGAATACCAGGATACCCCTACGAAACATTTTCATGTTTCAGTGCATTGTTAAAAGAAAAACGGTTTTCCCGATTAGACACTTACTCCAAGGGTATGTATTTACCAGGTTTCATTCTCATATCTGTATGGTTTTACAGATGATGAGTGGAAGTAAGATATTGGGAATTAGGTGATCATCCTCACTATATCAGAATTCGTTGTAATTGGTGATATTTGAGGAAATCGCCAGGGTACAGTTTTCCACCAACAACGCACAGGTTTTGAGTTGTTTAACTCAGCGGACTTATACAGAGTATTGTATGTTGTCCAAGTGTCCATCAGGACAAAGGGGTAGGTCCTCGTACTATGTTCTGTTTACTTATAACTTCTCTAGTATTTAGACGAGTGTTTCGTAGAGATACAAGGTCTAAGTTTTGAGAAGTTGTGGGTATAAGAATAAAGTAGAGAACCAGGTATCACAAGTATCGGGATTCTTCAAAGAGATCGAAGATGTAGATTCTTATGATTGGTATTCAGATGATAGTGAAGGTTTTGAGAAACGTGTTTCTCTTTTCAGGTTACTCATAAATGGATGGATTCCTAAGTTGAGTAATGCTGATTAGCCTCTTTCCATTAAGTTGATATGCACTGGAGACAGCTGCATGATTTGAATCTTGGTTCCAATTAAATTAGTGCCAAAGTTTCTATATTGGATATAGAATAGTTCATACCTTAAAAGATATTAAGGTACGGGGAGTTGTCCAGCCTATGCTTAAAACCAGACACTGGATAACTCAGGGCACGTTCCTATAGTGGCTGTTTGTGGGTTGACCCTGGCTATGACGAGAGTTGATATTCTACCATTTGGAAGATCAATAGTGATATTGTTCTTGACTCGCCACAGTTTTAGTAAAAATGGATCTTTTTCAGAAAACAGTAGTGGGAGTATGGTAGAACTGGAAGTGATTCCAGAACCGTGAACAATTACGGAAAATTTAATAGGACCTATACATTCAATCAGGTTTGACATTCCAATAGCCACTCCGCAGGTATGGTGGGTAACCTCAGACACCCGAGAGGTACTCCGGTAGCCTCAAGGACGGTGACAGGGAGATTCTTATCTACCCAGACTTGACACTACTGTTGTTCCAGGATATGAGACCCGGTAGGAGGGTTGTCGTAGTCAGTGGGAGCAGCAGAAGCATAGTGGGCAAGATGCTTATATCTATTTATAGACTTGAGCAGTTATAGCGGAGATAGATCATCTAATTTTGATGTGACAGTCATGGGTTTGACTTCAATCAGAATAGGGGATGGTCAGTTAAGAAGGTAGTAGGGTGTGATGTCATGGTATCTGGATGACATACACAGAGTAGGAAGTAAAATTCCTATACTACGATCGGTTGTACTGTGGTCGTCACACAGTTGTTTCTCCAGACGGGATATGGATATAATATTTGACATTTTGGTTTCTAGATCTATGGTTTTAGATCTGGATTTGGGTAGTTTCCCAATGTGGGTACTTTGACAGATATTCTAATGGTTTTTGGAATAGTTGACTCCTAGCATGGTGGTGTACCTGCAGGTGATGGAGTCACCCTCTCTAAAGGTGTCTTACAGACTAAAGGGGAGAGGGATGTGCATGATTGGCAGATCACTTGCTTAGGCAATTGAGTCAATCATGAGATGTCAAGTACCACACCAAATGTTGGTTTTGCACTAGATGCAACAAGTTTGTATTAATCCAATCCTGGAGAAACATAAGGAAGCAGTTTTAGAACATAGTACATGTTCTACGGATTTGATGACGGCAGCCTCTTTCAGGAGACGGTTATCATTCCAGGCTTCAAAGGTGACATGGATGACAGAGTGATTGTCAGAGTTTTAGTTTTCCCTCTGACGAGGGACAGTATTATGGACAGGTGGTTCAAGAGGATACTGTGGGTGGCATGGTGCCGGATACTGATTAGGTTCAGTGATCCATACAGTCTAAGAAGTTTGGATATGGAGTTCATTTATGAACTAAGGTCCCATCAGATATCCAGACATATTCTAAGACAGGTATTACTCAATTCGGGAGATGGCTTTCTCCGCGAACTTGAGATTAAGAGAGATTCAGAAAGAAACTTCTAGGCGGATCCACTCACCGAGGCTATTTCTCGAACACAATAGTTTTACAAACGGGCTTTGTGAACTGATTAGTAGAGGAGTTGGATGTTCGGTTTCACACGGGCTGTGAGTAGTCGACATCGCAATATTAGCCTTGAGTGCAAGTGGGAGATTGTTGGAGATAGTGCCCTCATAGTCAATTATTGGATCGCAGGTACGTGATTGCAATGATTGCGGAGGACCTATACCGGTAGAACAGTCTTACTCGAGATGATAGTATGCTATCTGGTTTGCCTTTATCAGTCGTGTACATGTTCAGGTGACTGATTGCATGTTACACTTTGATAGAGCCCTTAGGATCTTGCTTTACTACCAACAGTATGATGGCGATCATATACGTGAGAGTTGGGTAGTTTATATGCATATCCTTAATTGTGGTCCCTAGTCGTGGGAGTTTCGAGACAGGGCATCGATACTCCGGAGTAGACTAGTGTGTACAGTCGAGACCCCGACGAGGGGCGGTGGCCGGTCTCACAAGCCACTGGTGTCAGTTGGATCACCTAAGATGTATACAGGTGCTCATTGGGTTATGAGTACACCGGACAGGACTCGCCGGGAATCTGCTAGTTAGTATTATATCTATCGTCAGATAGCAGTTCCCTGGTGACATGTGTACAGGTTAGTTCATCGACCTGAGGTCGTCATTTGTCTCGTGTGAGTTCCCACTGTGCTTTGATTTCTACCCTACCACGGCTCAAAGGAGTCGTGCAAACAGGTAGCTTTTGGGTACAGTCCCGAGCCATATGGAGGCACGTGAGCGGATCGGCAGGGGATTCGTCTCTCCCGGTATTGGGGGCGAGATCGTGCTGTGTCAAGGACAGCCATTACACAAAGCCCACGGCCGTGGCAGGAGATTTACTGGTAGGTACTCCAGTAGTATCTCAGGGTGTTATTGGGCTTCACTCCGACACGACTTATACTGCTCTTGGGGGTCTGACGTTACTAGCCCCCTAGGCAGATATGCGATACTCATTGACGAACGGACCGGACTGTATATACATTGTCACTGTTAGGCTCAGTAGGGTTTCTGGATGAATTCGCTCATCGGCCTCCCTTGCGTGCGCTCATCGGTCTCCCTTGAGGTCAGTCCGTGGGCAGCCGTTACGCATAGCTAGTGCCGCTGACGGTTTGTGGTTAAACCCACTGCCAGGGTACTGACGAGTCATTAGAGTTCCCCACAGACAGTTTCCCAAGTTCGGGCGAAATGTTGTAGAGGCCGTATGGTTTTATGGCAGGGTTCGGAAAATGCACGTGCGTTTACGCACGTGTTATTTTTCGGGCAGATGATACTGGTCGGCTTTGGTTTAAGCCGGATCCGAGTATTATATTGAGTAGGTATAATATCTTTGTCTCAGTTGCATTTGTATTCGGTCGTAATACAAATGCGAGTATATTTATACAGTTTCGGGGTTATCCTGAAAGTCGTTTCAGGATCACTTTTGGAAGTTGCCAGTTTCCAGTTTTCTATCAGCCGTCTTTTAACATTTGGTTAAAGACGGATTTATCTTTTCTTGAGATGAGGTGAGTCAGTGTTCTGGAAGTTTCTAGAAGCCACTAGAAGAGGTGACTAGGTTCATGAACCTTTGCTTACATTGATTACTTGATGACTAGGTTTTAGTGACTCATTGTTTTAATTAATACCTTTTGGATTGCTTAAGATCTTTTGTGATGATAAGGTTCATTCTTGTGGTCACCCCCCCTCCTCCTACCATCACCTCCCTCATGATATATTTGTGGCCGGCCACCCTTAGAGAGAGAGAGAGATTGATTTTCATTTTTAGAGAGAAAAGACTATGGTTTTGGGTGTATGGAAATTTCATATCTCGGTTCGTTCCATCACCCGATTAAAATGGCAACTTCATTAACCGATCGTCCACGGATTTGGACGAAGAGAGACAAAGTCATCTACTCATTCTCTACATCATTCTTGGTCGTCTCTTTTAGCAAACTTGATGATCGAGTTGCCTCAAGTCAGAGGCGGGAGCCCGTTTAAAGAATCGGTGATGTGGTGCCACCTCGACGAGGATATCGGAGATCGACGAGATCGGAGCAGCCGCAACGGAGCGTGGGATGATGGTTGAAGAACGAAGGACTCGGATCGTTCGGTATAACCTTTCTACACTCTTTACAGTTTGTTAGTTTAGCAATAATGGTAGATCCGGGTTAAAGTATACGATAGTGCCAAGTTTAAAAGTTTTTGTTCCGCATTTGGCGTCTGTAGACGGCCGGGGCGCTAGCGTAGACTTACAGATCCAATCCTGGAGAAACAGTCGGAAGCAGTTTTAGAACATAAGTGGATGTTCTAGGGATATGATAACGACAGCCTTATTCAGGAGACAGTTATCATTCCAGGCTTCCAAGGTGACCTGGACGACAAGGAGGTTGTCAGAGTTATAGTTTTTCCTTCTGACGAGGGGCAGTATTTTGGACAGGTGGTCCAAGGCAATACTGAGGGAGGCATGGCGCAGGATACTGATTAAGTTCAGTTGACGATACAGTCTAAGAAGTTTGGATTTGGAGTTCATTTATGAGCTAGGTCCCATCAGACATCCAGACACATTCTAAGACAGGTATTGCTCATTTCGGGAGATGGCTTTCTCAGCGAACTTGAGATATAGAGAGACATAGAAAGAAACATCACAGCGGATCCACTTACTGAGGCTATTCCTCAAACGCAATAGTTTCGCAAACGAGCTTTGTGAGACTGACTAGTAGAGGAGTTGGGTGTTCGGTATCACACGGGCTGTGAGTATGCGACATCGCAATAATTAGCCTTGAGTGCAAGTGGGAGATTGTAGGAGATAGTGCCCTCAGAGTCAATTATTGGATCACAGGCACGTGATTGCAATGATTGAGGGAGGACCTATCCCGGTAGGACAGTCTTACTCAAGATGATAGTATGCTATCTGGTTTACCTTTATCATCGTGTACTGCTTTAGGTGACCTGACAGGTCACTATTACACATTGATAGAGCCCCTAGGATTCATGCTTGACTGCCAGCAGTATGAAGGCGATCATATACGTGGGAGCTGGTGGTCTATAAGCACATCCTTAAAAGGTCCCTAGTCGTGGGAGTTTCGAGACAGGGCATCGATACTCCAGAGTAGACTAGTGTATACAGTCGAGACCCCGACGAGGGGCGGTGGACGGTCTCACAAGCCACTGGTGTCAGTTGGTTCACCTAAGCTATGTACAGGTGCTCATTGGGTTATGAGTACACCGGACAGGACTCGCCGGGAACATGCTAGTTGGTCTTATACCTGACGTCAGATAGCAGTTCCCTGGTGACATGTGTACAGGTTAGTTCATCGACCTGGGGATCGTCATTTGTCTCGTGTGAGTTCCCACTGTACTTTGATTACTACCCTACCACGCTCAAAGGAGACGTGCAAACAGGTTTTAGTTGGGTACAGTCCCAAGCCACATGGAGGCAGTGAGCGGATCTTCAGGGGTTCGTCTCTCCCGGTATTGGGGGTGAGGCCGCGCTGTGTCTAGGAGAACCAGAACATGAAAAGTCCTTGGCCAAGGCAGGAGATTTATTGGTAGGTATTCCAGTAGTATCTCAGGGTGTTATGGGTTGATCTCTGACACGACTTGTACCGCTTTTGGGGGTCTGACTTTTACCAACCCTTAGGCCCGCCATGCGATGCTCATAGACGAACGGACCGGACTGTACGGATATTATCACTGACAGGCTAAGTAGGGTGTCAGGATGAGTTCGCTCATCGACGTCCCTTTCGGTCAATAGCTGGTGGCCCGTCACGTATGGCTAATACCTCTGACGTGCTAGTGGTTAAATCCACAGCCATAGTATTGACGAGTCTTTAGAGTCCCCCACATTCAGTTACTCAAGTTTTGGGCGAAACGCTGTAGAAGCCGTATGGAGATATGGCAGGGTTCGATCAGATACGTGCGGTATTGCACGGATCACGATCGGACGGTTAGTACTAGAGGCCGTATGGATATATGGCAGGGTTCGATCAGATACGTGCGGTATTGCACGGATCAGGATCGGACGGATATTACTAGCCGGCTTTTGTTTAAGCCGGATCCACGTATAGTACAGTGTAAATTTCGTCTCATTGCATTTGTATTCGGTCGGAATACAGATGCGGGTGTATAAACGCAGTATCGGGGTTTTCCTGTAATTTATTACGGGACCAGTTTTCTGGAGTTGCCAGTTTGCTTTCCGTTTCGGCCATATTTCTTTGTATCCTTCATTGGCCGAAGATTGGTGGAGGAGGGCTTATTTGCATTTGTGCAAATAAGCATTTGTGGAGGGTGTTCTTTGCATTATTATTGTATCATGATAGTGCACCATCCATTGACCTCACTTGACTTTCTTTTTCCATGATAGCTTGACTTTGGATGTGATAATGGGAAATGGTTGTGGAGTGTGGGTTTGAGTTTGTCAACATTTGCTTGTATCATTGCTTTCCACCCACCCCCTTGTCTTAATTGCTCAACTCACTCATTCTTGGAGCCAAGTTTGGCCGGCCATATGAGGGGGCTGCCCCATTTTTGGTGGTGGTGATTTTTGGTTGATCTCATATCATTTTCCTTCACCAAAATTCCCATGAAAAACTCCATAGTTCATCCCTCCACCAAAGGCAACATCCTAAACCCCAAAATGAGACAAGGTTCTACACCATTCTACAGCAAATCTTGGGCACGTCGACTCGCCAGCTTCATGCCCGAGTTGCCTCGGTATAGAGGTGGGAGCCCGTAAAAGAAGCAGGCGACGTGGTGCCCTTCCGGCGAGGAGGTGGAGACCGTACATTCCGCGGGAGATCGGGACAACGGCGAGAAGACCGGAGGACACGGATCGCTCGGTATATCTCTCTTCCCCATCTTGTAGTTAGCTAGGACTAGTTTAATGGCCCGATCCGGGTTGATAGTGCGCGGTGGTGCCGGTTTGAAAAGTTAAAGTAAATCACCGCTTCCTCATTCCGGCGTCGGATTGACGGCCGGGGCGTCGCCGTGCACTTACAACTTGGTTTGTGTCTACTTTAATATGTGCATATGTTTCTTATAACGTATCACTTATACATATTAGTAGAGCCCATAGGATCTTTGCTTGATTACCAGCGTTGTGATGGCAGTCACACTAGTGGGGGCTAGGTAGTCTATAAGCAACATCCTATACTTGTCCCTAGTCGTAGGATTATCGAGACTGGGCATCGATATTCCGGAGTAGACTAAGTGTGTACGCTTCTCATCCCAGTTGGGGAGATGGTCTGTCCCACATCCATAAGTACGTCGTACTGGAGATAGTATACAGGTTCTCGTTAGGTTACGGGTACACCGGACAGGACTCGCACGGGAACTGATTGGTTGGTATTATACCCATCGTCAGTTAACAGTTCCCAGGTGACATGAGTACAGCATAGTCCGCAGACTTGACACTGCTACTTCGCCTCGAGCGTGTCCCACTGTTCTTAGATTGCTACCCTACCACGGCTCAAAGGAATCGTTCAAACAAGTAGCAGTTGGGTGCAGTCCCGAGCACTTGGAGGCAGTGGCGGTTAGACAGGATTCGTCTCTCCCGGTATTGGGAGTTGATATCGCGCTGTGTCAGAGAGCCATTACGCAAAATCCCTGGCAACGGCAAGCGAGATTTACCTGTAGATTCTCAGGGTGTAATGGGCTACGCTCCGACACGACCTATACCGCTATTAGGGGACTGACGCTTGCCACCCCCTAGGCTCGATATGCGATAGTCTTAGACGAACAGACCGGACTGTACGAAGATTGTCTCATCAGGCTCAGTAGGAGTTTGGATGGTTTTCCTCATCGGCCTTCTTATCGACATCTACCAGGGGACCGTTACGTACAGCTAGTGCCGCTTGCGGTCTGTGGTTAAACCCACTTCCAGCGTAGTGTCAAGTATTTAGAGTCCCATACAGAGAGTTTACCTGCTCCAGGAGAAACAATATAGAAGTCGTATGGTTTTACGACAAGGGTTCGGACGCATATGTGTGTTTACACACGTACGACGTTCAGACAGTTTTTACTAGTCGGCTTTGGTTTAAGCCAGTTTCTAGTATCGGGTTATTGGATTTATACAGTCTAAAGTTTTTCCGTGTTTTCACGGATTAGAGGGGCGTTCTCGTAATTTTCCGGGAAGCTTCTAGAAGAGTGGTGACTAAGGGGTTAAGGTGGCATGAGCATTAATTGCTTAATGACTCATTTGTGTGATTCATCCTTTGTATTAAATGATTCATTAATGACTTAATGAGTCATATGATGAATCACACAAGATGAATGCATCAACCATGATGATTAATCATTTATATTATTTATTTGATTAATTGTTATGGTTGTTATATTCTAGTGAGTTCTTTCTTCTCATTCTTATGCCCACCTTCTCTCTCCTCAAGCTCATCCTCTCTTGAAACCCTAATCCTCCCCTCTCATGTATTGAGATCAAGGTTTAGATAGACTAATACATCCATAACCTTACTCTATATTCCCTAGATAGCTTAGATTAGCAATTTGAGCAATCTAGTTATCTCAAGTTAGAGATCAAGCTTGGACAAAGAGCTCTCGGGTGGATCGTCTTTGATTCGAGGAGGCCGTTGAGGTGCCGATGTTCCAAGGAGCCTACGAGGAGTGGAGGACAGCGATGAAGACCCGAAGGACAAGTAACGTGAGGTATAACTTCGAATCCGAGTAGTTAAACCTCTCGTAGTTTGCTAGTAACGGTTTAGTAACGATTCATGCGCTCAAGTCCGTGTTACGAAGCTTTGATAATCGTTTTTCATATATTCCGCCTCCCCGCAAGTTCGTGGGGTGCGTGACATGGACTTACAGTGGTATCAGAGCCAACTAAACCATTACTAGCTTGTTAGCAACTGATTAGAACTTCGATCGTCAGAAAACGCGAAAACGAAACCCCGGTTATCCCTAGTTTCTGTTAATTTTAAAAGTGTCAAAAAAAATATTTGATATGCCTTAAAATTCACAGCAGGGAATTATATGAATACTGGGAAAATACGAGCACACAACACGACAAGACGGCCGCGGATCCGCGGCCAAATGGTGCTTTTGGCCGCGGATCCGCCGCCGAGTCAACTCGGCGTTGACTCGGATTTTCTCTGTTATTCATATTTTAGTGTGTTTTGCTTTCCAGTATGTTCTGTTTCTACCCAGGTTACTTCAGTACAGGTTTGTTTTTGGGGTAGACACGGATAATGGTTGTCGATCGATGTTCTAAACTAATTGCTAATCGAGTTATTATCTGTAATGTTTAATGTGTTCGTAAACCTCTCCTAACTGCTAGTATGTCGGTTGACAAGGGGTTGCACATTTCTGTAATGTTTACTGTTTGTGTATATGGACTTGATTGGAATGTTATGATGATTAGCCGGAGTTTGAGATGGTTTTAATATTCATTCATTCAATGTAAATGTAATATGATGTAATATTCTTTTGCGGGGCACATCCAGGTTGCGGTTGTAGCCACCGTTGTATTATTTCTTTTTTCTGTTTTTTCTCCTATGATAGACCCAAGGTAGGGTGCACAAACAACCGGGTACTTTGAAGTGTTTACTGGCCTACTCACTTTGTTGAGGGAGACCGCTTCACTTCGGGTACTTGGCGGGTAGTTTTCCGTACCCGTAGGGGTCTAGGGTGGGGTAATGGCTATTCATCACAACTGTGTAATCCGTATTTTATTGCAGGCTCAAAGCAAATGTGGATTGCTAGTATATCCAATAAAGTTCATCAGTGATCCGGAATGCTTATTATTGCTTCTAACGAATGTACAATATCTATATATGATAGCTATTAGACGTCACTTATGTTTTACACCCGCGCTAGCCCAGCCCCCGCTCTGTCGTTAGTTAAGTAACCTAACGGGTGATGACGGGACCCCGTGGCGAATGCGTATGGCATAAGAGGACGTGGTATTTTCGTTGTTTTCTGCAATGATAGGATAAATGATGGGACGCATTATTATAATGCAAAGAAAATAAACCAAAGTTCAATCGTTGGAACAAATTTAAAAGAAACCACTCGGTTATTTTAAAAGATCAGAATTTTTAATTGCGGAGCTTTAACCACTCCTTTTAAAAAGTATCAGGTTCCTTCGATTATATCAAGTTCACTACGTTCACGGTTTTTCCAAAACCAGTCGTAGCCCTCCGTCATTTCATATGGATAGTCAATAGTATTCAAGCTGTGTTTGTTTGGCCAAAGTCAATGCACAGTGTTTGGTAGCTGTTGGATATTCATATGTAGCATAGATAGATGCGTTGGTTTGGGACAGTCGTACTACCTTGTTTGGCCAAAGTCAAGGTCATAAGAGCATGGGGAAAAAATCCATATCGGGAATTTCTAAAGAAACTGAAATTTGCAGAGAGATGCATACCATTTTGGAGTTTGATGAATGTTGGTAGGATTCCTTCAACATTATCATACGATGATATTTTGGATCCCGATCCTACTGTGAGTATATACTACTTATCAGGAGATTCGTCACTTAACGATCAATGCTATAAACCAAGTAGGTGCCTAGAAAGGTGTCAGCAGGGCTACGCCCCCAGAGAAAAGAGGTTATTTAATTAAGGAACTTCGCGAAAGCATTGGAAAACCTCCCTCAAAGTATCGACACTTCCCTGGCTGAACGGTTAAGCAAGAATTGTACGGTGAGAATAGTCCTGGCTAATTCTTCTTTTATGGTTTGAGGAGGGATTCGAGAAACAGTGGGAGCCATCCTATTTAGATAAATTAAAAACCACTCTAAATTTGCAAGAGCATCATACTAATAGTATTTTCTTCTCTCTCTCTTAATTGCAGCGACCTTGTGACCACGACTAGGTTACATCTAGATAACAAATTGACTGAATCTGACTTATATGACTGGCAAAGGTCTGTCCAGATGTCCATTGCCTATGACAAGTTGAACCACCCTATTACTACTCAAGATCCCACCATCCCAGATCCAGTTTCCACTGTCGCGGATATGGATATCCGTCAGACAAGGGAAAAGGATAAAGCGAAAGCCAAGTGCCTCGTGTTAGCTTCAGTTGATGGTGTATACCAGAAGCAGCACGAGAAGATGGACTTAGTTTCCATCTTTCTCCATAACAAAGATTTATATGGAGAGCAATCTCATATCACGAGATATGAGACCTCGAACGAATTAATTCAAGCGAGGTTGGCTAACGGGTCATCTGTAGGGGAAAATGTCCTTACAATGACTAGCTATATTGATGAGCTCAAGGACCTGAAGACCACGTTGGAAAACAGGTCAGATACTGACTTGATTCTACAGTCTCTGCCTTCTACCCTGAAGGAAACCAGGGAAGTAGAAGGAAAGAGAAGGGCAAAAGTTTCGGGACTAGATATAGTAAAAGAGGGATGTTCCTATTGTTATGGGATTGGGCATAGGCAGAAAGATTGCAGGGCTTTAGAAGCCAGTAGCCAGGATTCGAAGCATGTTGTGGCTTCAGCCTTAAGTGTGTTTGTAATAGAGAACTGTATGTCAATTAACTCTACTTCCTAGGTACTAGATACCGGAGCAGGATCTCATATCTGTAATTCATTACATGCTTTGAGAAACCGTAGAGTTATAAAGGAAGGTGATTGGTCTCTCAAAGTTGCAAACGGAATGACAGTGAACGCTGAATCCGTGGGAGAATATCGCCTAGGTTTGACAAGTGAGCATATATTGATTTTACGTAACTGTTTATATATACCTAGTATGACTTGTAATATCATATTAGTGTCCTCACTTTCGAGAGAGGGATATGATTTTACATTCATAAGCGATGTAGTTAACATCCACCTAAATCAAGCTCTGATTGGGTCAGGTACATTAGATAACGGGATATACGTATTAAGACAAGCTCAGGTTTTCAATGTCCAGAACACACTGAAAAGAAAGTCTCCAGAAATGAATCAGGTTTTCTTATGGCATTGTAGACTAAGTCACATCAATGAAACACGATTAACTAAGTTACATAGAGAATGATATTTGAATCCGTTCGAATATCAATCTTATGCTACTTGTGAATCTTTTCTCATGGGAAAGATGACAAAGACTCCGTTTACTAGACACGTAGTAAGAGCAAGCGAGCTCTTGGGACTCATACACAGTGATGTGTGCGGTCCAATGTCTACACATGCGCGAGGTGGTTATTCCTACTTCATTACTTTTACGGATGATTTCTCTAGGTATGGATATGTCTTCTTAATGAAACATAAATCCGAGGCCTTTGAGAAATTCCAAGAATACAAAAATAAAGTAGAAAACCAAACAGGCAAAAGTATCAAGACACTGAGATCTGATCGAGGTGGTGAATACTTAAGTGCCGAATTCCTAGGTTACTTAAAAGATAATGGAATCCTTCTCAGCTTACTCCTCCATACACACCACAACACAACGGTGTATCGGAAAGAAGGAATCGAACCCTATTGGATATGGTTCATTCCATGATAAGTAAGGCTGAGTTACCACGATCATTCTGGGGATATGCACTAGAATCAGCTGCATACCTTTTGAACCGAGTTCCAACTAAGACTATACCTGCTTCACCATATCAGATGTGGTGTGGAAAGAAACCCTATCTTAAGCATATTAAGATATGGGGATGTCCGGCTTTTGTAAAGAAGCAGCATGCGGACAAGCTCGAGGCACGATCAGTACAGTGTAAGTTTGTGGGATATCCAAAGAACTCCAAAGGATATTATTTCTATTACGCAGAGGAACAAAAGATTTTTATTTCTCATAATGCTCACTTCTTGGAAACTGAGTTTTTAGAAAATTAGATAAGTGGGAGCGCAATAGAACTGGAAGAAATTCCAGAACCACAAGCTATTACTGAAAGCTTGGTAGAACCAGAGGTTTCAGAAGAAAGGGACATCCCGACGCCACTCCGCAGGAATAATAGGCAGTTTCATCCGCCCGAGAGATACTACGGTTTTCTCATAGACGGGGATAGAGAGGATTGCACTATTGACTATGATGAGCCTACTAGCTTCCAGCAAGCCATTCAGAGCGGTGACTCGGTAAAATGGCTGGATGCAATGCGGACCGAAATGGAGTCCATGTACACCAACAAAGTATGATTTTGGGTATTGCTCTAGATAGGGTAAAACCCGTAGGATGCAAATGGATCTTCAAAAAGAAGATTGGTGTAGATAGACAGGTTAAAACCTATAAGGCTAGACTTGTTGCAAAGGGTTTCCGTCAAAGACCTAGTTTGGATTATGACGAAACCTTTTCTCCAGTGGCTATGCTCAAATCCATTCGGGTCCTTCTTGCTATTGCTGCCTTCCACGATTATGAAATCTGGCAGATGGACATAAAGACGACCTTTCTAAATGGAAATTTGGAAGAGAGCGTCTATATGGATCAGCCAGAAGGATTCATTCAGAGTGGGAGCAGCGGTAAAGTATGCAAGTTGCTTAAGTCCATTTATGGACTAAAGCAGGCATCGCGGAGTTGGAACATCTGTTTTGATGATGCTGTCAAAGAATTTGACTTTGTCAAAAATCCAGATGAACCATGCATATACAGTAAGATTGTAGGGAGAGCTGTAGTATTCCTCGTCTTGTACGTGGATGACATTCTCCTAAAAGGAAATGATATTCCTATGTTACAGTCAGTCAAAAGATTCTTATCACAGAAATTCTCCATGAAAGACCTGGGTGATGCCACCTACATTCTAGGGATCCGGATCTATCGTGATAGATCAAGAAGGATGTTGGGACTTTCGCAGTCCAGGTACATAGACACCATAGTGAAGAGATTCAAAATGGATGATTCTAAGCGCGGTAACCTACCGGCTTGTCATGGAATCACCCTCTCCAAAGAGATGTCTCCCAAGACCAATTTGGAAAGGGATCGCATGTCGATTATACCCTACGCTTCTGCGGTAGGCTCTATAATGTATGCGATGTTATGTATCAGACCAGATGTAGCATACGCATTAAGCGTTGTAAGCCGGTATCAGGAAAACCCAGGGGAGAATCACTGGATAGCAGTAAAGAACATTCTCAAGTACCTAAGGAGGACTAAGGAGATGTTCTTGATGTATGGCAGAAAAGACCTCCAGATGGAGGCCTTTGCCGACTCCGGCTTCCAGAGTGACAAGGATGACTCCAAGTCCATGTCGGGTTATGTCTTTACCCTCAATGGAGGGGCGGTCTGTTGGAAGAGTTCCAAGCAGGAGACCGTTGTTGACTCAACAATGGAAGCAGAGTACATAGCTGCTTGCGATGCCGCAAAAGAAGCTGTCTGGATGAAGAAGTTCCTTACAGAACTTCAGGTAGTTCCTACCAGTGTTGGTCCAATACCTCTGTATCGTGACAACAACGGCGCTATAGCTTTAGGGAAGGAACCCAGGTCCCATCAGAAGTCCAGACACATCTTAAGGCGGTATGACCTGATCAGGGAGATCGTCGATCCCCGGGAAATCGAGGTGAAAAGAGTAGAGACAGAGAATAACATTGCTGATCCATTCACAAAGGCCATTCCTCAGACGCAGTTCGAAAGGCTATTCGAGATGATAGGTCTACGATATGCCAGCTCATGGCCCTAGTGCAAGTGGGAGATTGTTAGTGTATATGCCCTAGGGGCTATTATTGTATCATACTAGGTAGTATATTACTTAATGGAAGCTTGGGATATTCACAGTTGTATATAACCGTCTTGCTAAAAATGGTAGTATGCTACTTGGTTTGTGTCTACTTTAATATGTGCATATGTTTCTTGTAACGTATCACTTATACATATTAGTAGAGCCCATAGGATCTTTGCTTGATTACCAGCGTTGTGATGGCAGTCACACTAGTGGGGGCTGGGTAGTCTATAAGCAACATTCTATACTTGTCCCTAGTCGTAGGATTATCGAGACTGGACATCGATATTCCGGAGTAGACTAATTGTGTACGCTTCTCATCCCAGTTGGGGAGATGGTCTGTCCCACAGCCATTAGTACGTCGTACTAGAGATAGTATACAGGTGCTCGTTAGGTTACGGGTACACCGGACAGGACTCGCACGGGAACTGATTAGTTGGTATTATACCCATCGTCAGTTAACAGTTCCCAGGTGACATGAGTACAGCATAGTCCGCAGACTTGACACTGCTACTTCGCCTCGAGTGTGTCCCACTGTTCTTAGATTGCTACCCTACCACGGCTCAAATGAGTCGTGCAAACAGGTAGCAGTTGGGTGCAGTCCCGAGCACTTGGAGGCAGTGGCGGTTAGACAGGATTCATCTCTCCTGGTATTGGGAGTTGATATCGCGCTGTGTCAGAGAGCCATTACGCAAAGTCCCTGGCCAGGGCAAGCGAAATTTACCAGTAGATTCTCAGGGTGTAATAGGCTACGCTCCGACACGACTTATACCGCTATTAGGGGACTGACGCTTGCCACCCCCTAGGCTCGATATGCGATAGTCTTAGACGAATAGACCGGACTGTACGGAGATTGTCACATCAGGCTCAGTAGGAGTTCGGATGGTTTTCCTCATCGGCCTTCTTATCGACATCTACCTGGGGACCGTTAAGTACAGCTAGTGCCGCTTGCGGTCTGTGGTTAAACCCACTGCCAGCGTAGTGTCGAGTCTTTAGAGTCCCACACAGAGAGTTTCCCTGCTCCAGGCGAAACGATATAGAGGTCGTATGGTTTTACGACAAGGGTTCGGACGCATACGTGTGTTTACACACGTACGACGTTCGGACAGTTTTTACTAGTCGGCTTTGGTTTAAGCCAGTTTCTAGTATCGGGTTATTGGATTTATACAGTCTAAAGTTTTTCCGTGTTTTCACGGATTAGAGGGGCGTTCTCGTAATTTTCCGGGAAGCTTCTAGATGAGTGGTGACTAAGGGGTTAAGGTGGCATGAGCATTAATTGCTTAATGACTCATTTGTGTGATTCATCCTTTGTATTAAATGATTCATTAATGAGTTAATGAGTCATATGATGAATCACACAAGATGAATGCATCAACCATGATGATTAATCATTTATATTATTTATTTGATTAATTGTTATGGTTGTTATATTCTAGTGAGTTCATTTTTCTTCTCATTCTTATGCTCACCTTCTCTCTCCTCAAGCTCTTCCTCTCTTGAAACCCTAATCCTCCCCTCTCATGTGTTGAGATCAAGGATTAGATAGACTAATACATCCATAACCTTACTCTATATTCCCTAGATAGCTTAGATTAGCAATTTGAGCAATCTAGTTATCTCAAGTTAGAGATCAAGCTTGGACAAAAAGCTCTCGGGTGGATCGTCTTTGATTCGAGGAGGCCGTTGAGGTGTCGATGTTCTAAGGAGCCTACGAGGAGTGGAGGACAGCGATGAAGACCCGAAGGGCAAGTAACGTGAGGTATAACTTCGAATCCGAGTAGTTAAACCTCTCGTAGTTTGCTAGTAACGGTTTAGTAACGATTCATGCGCTCAAGTCCGTGTTACAAAGCTTTGATAATCGTTTTTCATATATTCCGCCTCCCCGCAAGTTCGTGGGGTGCGTGACATGGACTTACAGAAAACTCTTTGCGTAATGAACTTGATATCGTTGTAGAATCAAGTGATTTTAAATGGAATGTTTTTTAGGCCTTTTCTAGTTTTGCTAAATAGGTCACTCCCGGTGAAGAGATCTCGACTCTTTCCTCATCGAATAAGGTGCAGTATATTTCACAAATATCACTATGCAAAGCAAAAACTATAAAAACAATCAAAAAACAAACCGAGTTTATAGCATCTGCTAGTTTCGCTAAAGAGGTCACTCTCGGTGAAGGGATCTCGGCTCTTTCCTTATCGAATAAGGTGCTGGATGTTCTACAAGGAACAACGCTATGCAAAGCAAGAACTAGAGCTACCTATTTTTGAGACAAGTTTCTACAACATCTTTAGGTTTCTTTTAGTTTCATTAATCTCATTAATGAAGTCCCATTTTATTATGCTTCACAAGCAACACATTTGAAACGAAATCAACAATACACAATATATATCTCATATATATAATATAAACATTCGTCTCAGGCAATAATATGATCTCATCACAGAACATTGCAGCAGAAGATAACATAGGAAATATTGGATATACTAGGATTTCCGTGTTTTATGCGAGCCTGTATAAAACGTGGATTCCATGGTCGCGATGAATAGCCAAACCCACATCCCTAGACCCCTACGAGAGCAGCAAGCAACACTGCCAATTCTAGGGTTAGGAGACCCGGTCTCGACTCCTCGAGATGGTCTCCCACTGGACCCTAGAACCCGGTTACTTGTGCTCCCCGCCTTGGGTCTACCTAATGCGGAAAAGTAAATAATATACAATGGTGACATCATCCTCAGCCCGGAAGTGCCCCAATAAAAGAATATTACATACAAATGAATTTTACATGAATGAAAATAAAAACCCTCATCTCACTTAAAATCCCCGGCTATTCAAAACAAGACGGTCCAATATAACATATCACGGCAACACATAATATCTCATATCATCAACGTAAGCAATTATGCGTATCCCGATTGTCGTTGATGTATAGCAACGAAGCCGGCGATACACCACATACTACGCTTACCGTCGCAGAAAAGAAAGTGTAAAACTACAACAGTTGGAATCCGCAACCTCCTTAGACATCTCATGCCTAACCAAATGAATTCCTTAGACATCGCATGCCTAACAATTATAAACCCCGCATTTTAGTCTCGATCTCGAAAACACTTTTCAATATCTAGTCGGGCAATTCAACAAGATTCCCGACATGCTGATCGAATGCTCGTCGCAAACTTTAGTAGACGGCCACACCCTCGGATGCCGTCGATGAAGTGCACTAAGGCAGAACACCGCTGCCGCGAGCACCCGAACGGATGCTTTTGGCGACAGGGTTCTCCTACAGTCACTTGGTCGGGACTATGGGGAATGGCTATCTATTAAGTTTACCCGGCGAGTATCGCGTACGCTACGTGATTGCGACGGACTTTTGATCACATCAAAATCCCGTGGCAACCGATCAAATGAGACTAAACTGCTAGATTTATAACATTCAAATTAGTTATCTCATAACTACTTGTGGATTCCAAATATTGTATCACATTCCAGATAAATAGACAATGTTAAACTTTCCGATCGAATAAACAAACACCCAAGATTTCCTAAATAGCTCAACACTTGAGCGGAGTTCAAAAAGTATCCATCACATGCCACAGTACCAATGGTCCAGCCGTAGAAGGGTCAAACCAACGCCTTACATGTGGCAACGCCGTACTACCCCAAACCCTAAGGTTTAGAGGCGGTTCAGACGGTCACATAATCGAGTTAAGGTTTGTGTTCTTCTAGAGGGTCCACCGCATTACTTGCACGACTATGAATGTTCTTTAATTAAGGAAAAATCCAACACTTGGAAATTTTCCGGCAGGGGAAAAAGTGAGTTATTGATATCCGTTCGAACTTTTAACACGTTCTAAATTACCCGAAAAAGCTTAAACGAAGTTAAACTTTCCGATCGAATCAACGAATACAAAAGATCTCCAGAAAACTCAACACTTGAGTATAATTAAAAATTCCTAGAAGCATGCAAAATTAACCAAGAATAAACCCCAGAAGTGGTAGCACCAAACTATTGAAGATGGCCGCGGAACCGCCGCCAAACGCATGGTTTGGCCGCGGTTCCGCGGTCCAATGTGGGAATTAGTGCTCCGTACTTCACAGTAATTCTTAGAATTCCCTGCTTAATTTTCTGAGTATTTTTAATTCAGAAAAATCAATATTTTAAAAAATTTCCAGAGAGGGGGTAAATTACGTTGTTTCGGGGTTCGATCGGATTTTAAACTTCGTCTAGACTTCGCCTAAAGCTCTAGCTTGGCTCTGATTCCACTGTAGGGTTACTAGGTACTGTCACAAGGGTCTATAAGGCATCAACCATGCCCAATTTAAAATTTAGACGTGCCGAACAACCCTAACCAAGATCTTAGACTAGAGATTAGGCGAAACAAAGAACAAGTGAACAACTTTACTTCTAAGAGTTAGGGATTACAACCTTTGTAGTCCGTTCCTTCACTTCTAAAGCTCCGTGTTGAGGTCCCTTCGCTGCGATCATCATGTACCTGGACTTTAGATAGGCTCCATGAAGAGAAAGATGCAATCTTGCTTCCGATCTTCAATAACAAAGATGATCTACTTTAAAGAAACTCAAACCCAAGATCTTGCTTTGCTAATCAAGTATTAGCAAAGCAAACACCCTAATCTAAGTAGCAAGAATAGATGAGGATGATGAAGTAGGAATTTAGCTCTCATTTGTTTTCAATTTCTCACTCATTTTCATCACTTATGAAAGAGCTAGAAAGCTTTTCATCAAAAGAAGAAGGAAGAAGAAAGTGAATCTCTTTTGTGATGAATAATGAAACTTCTGTGAGCTTAGAAATGCAACCATGGGTTAAGAATTAAGACTTAACCCATGTAGAGAAAAGACCATGGTAAAGGGTTTGGGTTAGGTTAAGAAATATCTATGCAAAATATCTTTACAAAATATCTTTGCATAAAAACAAAAAACAAAGCTTCTAGAAGCTTCAAGAAAGCTTAACCCTAATCAAAACCCTAACCATGTTTAAACTCCACAAAACATATTGCATTTCTAACCTTAACTTGTTACAATATTATATATCACATATATAACATTTATTGTAACAAAATAAAATAATAAAATTAACATATATCGCATATATATCAATGTATCACCCGAGTGAGAAAAAGAATCTTTAAGTGAGCTTATATTAGCTAATGTAATTTAATATATCAAATATATAATTATACATTAAATTATCGAATCAACACTTGATCCGATAATCCGGCTATTTCACAATAACAGACTAATATAATCTGTATCAGTTCATCGAATCAACACTTGATCCGATGACCCGGCTATATCACATATACCCGGCCAATATCACATATCGCGAGAATCTAATATGGTATCACATACACGTATTGTTCTCGATCCCGCACACATCACATATGTGCTCCTACTCCGTTTTTCCTGAGCCAGGATTCCTCTATGTAGGACTCTAAAGAATCGTCAATACGCCGGCAGTAAGTGATGATCATATCAAGCACCCACAAGCTGCAAGCGGTCAGCTAAACGTAACAGCCACCCAGGTATTGAGCAATCAGAAGATCAACAAGCATGCATGTACATTCTCCCGTGAATCCAACCAGTAACACTCCCGTACAGTCCGGTCTCTTCGTCTGATATGTCGCATATCTCGCATAGGAGTGGTAAACGTCAGACCCCAGTAGCTTGATAAGTCGTGTCGATATGAGGTCCATAACAGTTCGAGAAACTACTGATAACACTTACCAGTAAATCTCAGCAACCCTGGCCAAGGATTTCCAGTTATAGCCAATAGAACACAGCGCAACATCAACTCCCTATACCGGGAGAAACGAAACCCCTCCTATCGCTCATTGCCTCCATGTGATTCGGGACTGTACCCAAAAGCCACCGTTTTGCATGCCCTCTTGGACGTGGTATGATGGAAATCAAAGAACAATGGGAATCACACAAGACTCTATGACGATCTCGGGTCTACAGACTAACCTGTACCAGTGTCACCAGAGAACTGCCATCTGACGTGATGTATAATACCATCTGGGAGTTCTCGGCGAGTCCGTCCAGTGTACCCAGTCTTCACTGAGCACCCGTATACCTTCTCTAATGTCAAACACCAATGGATATGGGATCATCCATCGCCCATCATATGGGTCAAGAAGTGCATACGCTAGTCTACTCTGGAGTATCGATGCCCTGTCTCGGCACTCCCACGACTAGGAACATTTGAAGGATGTACTTGGCGACTACACTGTCCCCACTAGTATGATCTGCATCATAGTCCTGGTAGTCAAGTACTCATCCTAAGGGCTTTATCAACATGTGACATAGAGACAATCAGAGTACATGTTAAGATAAAGGGTAACCAGATAGCATACTATCATGTCGAGCAAGAAAGTCCTCCCTATATATGTCCAACCATCCACTACAATATACAACGTATGTACAGTAATGGCCTCTAGGGCATACATATAACTAACATATATTACATTACATTAACTAATATAAGCTCACTTAAATGATTCTTTTTCTCACTTAATGATACATTGATATATATGTGATATATGTTAATTGTATTATTTTCTTTTGTTACATTATGTATTATATATGTGATATATAATATTGTCATATGTTAAGGTTACAAATGCAACTAATGTTTATGAGTTAAACCATGATTAGGGTTGGGATTAGGATAATTATTTTGGTTAATTCTTAATGATGGATTAAGTTATGGATGAGCTTTGAGGAAGCTTCATGACACTTTGATTTAGTCCGCCCTCTTTAGATATTTATCAAAATATTTGTTAACCTTACCCTAACCCTAACCTATGGTTTATTCTCTACAAGGGTTAAGCATGACATGGTTAACCCTAGGTTGCAATTCTAACCTCAACAATAATTCATTCATCACAATTCATCTTCTTCTTCCTCTCACAAAAGCTCACTAGCTTTTTATTTTTTGATGAATTAAAGTGAGAAATAGAAAACAAAAGAGAGCAAAATTCCTACTTCATCATCCTCATCTATTCTATCCAATTAGATTAGGGTGTTAACTTCACTAATACCTAATTAGTGAAAATAGAGCTTGGGTTTGTGATTCCTTAAGGTAGATCATCTTGAATTATGAAGATTACTAGCAAGCATGCATCATTCACTTCATGGAGCCTCTCAAGAGTATGGGAACTTGATGATCGCAGTGAAGGGACCTCAACTCGGAGCTTATGAAGCAGAGAAACGTACTACAAAGGTTGTAATCCCTAACTCTTAGAAGTAAAGTAGTTTACATGTTCATTGTTAACCCTAGTAAAATTCCTTGTTTAGGTTGCTTGGCACTTCAAAAATTTAAATTTGGCATGGTTGATGCCTTGTAGAACCTTATTCTAGTGCCTAAGAACCTTACAGTAGTATCAGAGCATAGCTAGAGCATTAGGCATTGCGTAGGCGAAGTTAAAAGTCTGATCGAACCCCGAATACCCAAGAAATACCCCCTCTCTGGAAATTTTTCAAAAAGTTAGATTTTTTCATGTAGGGAATTCTATGGACACACCTGAAGAACGAAACCCTATCTCGTCTAAGTGACCGCGGATCCGCGGCTAAAACCTGGATTTGGCGGCGGATCTGCGGCGCCACTTAAGAGGCTTGGGTCGGGCCCTTCAGCTGTAGTTCCGTAGGTACTGGGGCATGCTTCTGGGAATTTTTAATTATGCTCAAGTGTTGAGCTTTCTGGGAATTTTGGGAATTCGTTGTTTCGATCGAATTATTTAACGTCGTCTAGCTTTCTGTAATGTGATACAATAATTGGAATCTACAAATTTGTTTGTTGCGTGTAAATCTAGCATTTCGGTCTCGGGCGTAATCGGAAATATTGTTGAATTATCCGACTATTTTGAAAAGGTGTTTTCATGGGTGAGACCTAAATGTGAGCTTTACATTGTTGGGTATGAAATCTTTTATATGTGATATCTCGGGTTTGTGTTGCCTACGGGCAGTTACGATTCCAATTGTTGTAGTTTTTCATTTTCTTTTCTGCGACAGTAAGTGTAATATGTGGTATATCGCCGGTTTCGTTGCTATACATCAACGATAATTGGGATACGCATATTTACTTACGTTGATGATATGAGATATTATGTGTTGCTGTGATATGTTATATTGGATCGTCGTGTTCTGAATAGCCGGGGGTTTTATGTGAGATGAAAGTTTTTATTTTCATTCATGTAAAATTCACTGTATGTAATATTCTTTTATTGGGGCACTTCCGGGTTGAGGATGATGTCACCATTGTATATTATTTACTTTTCCGCATTAGGATAGACACAAGTAACTGGGTTCTAGGGTACAGTGGGACTCCATCTCGAGGAGTCGAGACCGGGTCTCCTAACCCTAAAATTGGTAGGGTTGCTTGCCGCTCTTGTAGGGGTCTAGGGATGTGGGTTTGGCTATTCATCGCGACCGTGGAATCCGTGTTTTATACAGGCTTAAAATAAAACACGGACCTCCTAGTATATCCAATATTTCATTTGTTATCTTCTGCTGCTGATATACTGTGATGTGATCATTTTATATGCGTGATACGAATGCTTTATTATTATATATGTGATATATAGTAAACGTTGCTTATGTTTTACACCCGCGCTAGTCTCGTCCCGGTATGCCGTTAGTTAAGTAACCTAACGATGCATAACGGAACATTGTGGCTAATGCGGATGGCATAAGCGTACGTTGTATTTTCGTTTCTTCTGTGATGCTTAGAAAGCATAAATGATGGGAATTCATTAATGAGGTTAATGAAAGAAAAAAGAAACCTAAAAGATATTGTAGAATCAAATTTTCAAAAAAGGATAGCTCTAGTTTTTTCTTTGCATAGCGGTATTCCTTGTAAAATATCTAGCACCTTATTCGATAAGGAAAGAGCCGAGTTCCTTCACCGGGAGTGACCTCTTTAGCGATACTAGCAGATGCTATAACTCACTCGGTTTTGTTTTTTATTGCTTCTATAGTTCTTGCTTTGCACAGTGATATTTGTGAAATATCCTGCACCTTATTCGATAAGGAAAGAGCCGAGATCCATTCACCGAGAGTGACCTCTTTAGCGAAACTAGTAAAAGCCTCAAAAACACTCCTTTTCAAAATCACTTGTTTCTACAACGATATCAAGTTCATCACGCAAAAGATTTTCACAAAATCCTGTCGTAGCCCTCCGTCATTTCAGATAGAGACTAGTTAGTATTCTTGCTACGTTTGTTGGCCTTCATCAAGGCGTAGTGTGCGGTAGCTGATTAGTACTTATCTGCTTATTGCATGTGATGCGATTGGATTAGGTTAGTCGTGCGACTTTGTTGGCCTTCGTCAAGGGTCGTGCGGGTGGGTTTAATTCAATCAAGAAATGTACGGGTTGAACTTGACTAGTGCACTATGGTTTGTTGACCTCTGTCAAGGTCATAGCACGCTAGGGGCAAAAGCATTATCGGGAATTTCAAGTGTTGAAATTTGCAATGAGATTGCATACCTTCTATGAGATAGTTGGATCCCGATACCCACTGTGAGTAAGAGTTACTTCTGGTAGAGTTTTACACATGATAATTAGCCGATCAAGTAGGTGTCTAAAAAGGTGTTAACGGGGTTACGCTTCTGGGAAAACATGGTTTATTTTAATTAGGTCCGTGCGAAAGCACTGGGAACCTCTCTCAAAGTACCAACACTTGCCTGGCCGAAAGATTGGCGAACTTATAAAGTGTAATTAATCCCGGCTAGTCTTACCTTTTAGGGTTTGAAGGAAGATTTGATGAAAACAGTGGGAGCCATCCTGATTAGATAAGATAATTACCAATCTAATCTTGCAAGAGCATACGCTAAAGTGTTTTCTTCTCTCTCTTTCTAGGTAGCGACCATGTCAGGCCTTAATCAAGATAATAATATGGATGTATTGACCGAACCCGCTTATTATACTGAGCAGGGGAACGTTAGTTCCGTTCTTCCTTATAATTGTTAGAAGACAGAACTATATATAGGGGAATATCCGGATTCTCACTCCGCCCAAACGAAGAACAAGCATGTTGATGCATCTTATTCGGGTGTGTTAGTTATCGAGAACTGTTTCTCAATTCACTCTACGTCTTGGGTATTAGATACCGGATCGAAATCACACATATATAATATGTTACATGGGCTACGTAAAGATAGAGAACTAGGAGAAGTTGATCATTCCGTAAGAGTAGGGAATGGTGCAAATGTTGCAGCCAAAGCAGTTGGCGAATATCACATTGTATTACCAAATGGTAATACATTGATTCTGAACGAATGCTATTACATACCTACCCTGATATGCAATATTATATCAGTTTCTTTATTAAGTAAAGAAGTATATGATTTTGGAGTACGGGATAATGTTATGAACATTTTCCTGAATCAAAAGTTGATTGGATCAGGCTCGTTAAATAATGGTATATACATTCTAAATCAAAGCACGGTTCTTAACATACAAAACACGCACAAGAGGAAGAGTTCAGAAATGAACGAATCCTTCTTGTGGTATTGTAGACTAGGTCATATCAATGCGACACGACTAGCTAAGTTACATAAGGATGGATATTTGAATCCGTTTGAATTTTCATCTTATGACACTTGCCAGTCATGTCTCAAAGGAAAAATGACCAAAACTCCGTTTAGTGGACACGGAGAAAGAGTTACGGAACTCTTGGGACTGATACATAGTGATGTATGTGGTCCCATGTCTACACATGCCAGGGATGGTTCCTCATACTTCATTACATTCACTGACGATCTCTGAAGATACGGACATGTGTTCCTGTTGAAACACAAGTCGAAAGGTTTTGAGAAATTCAGAGAATATAAGCACGAAGTCGAGAACCAAACGGGTAAAAGTATTAAGATCCTTCGATCTGGTTGATGAGGAGAATACTTGATCAATGAGTTCCGGGATTATCTAAAAGAGAATGGGATTCTCTCTCAGCTTACTCCACCGTATACACCACAGCACAACGGTGTATCGGAATGGAGGAATCGCACCCTATTAGATATGGTGCGCTCTATGATGAGCACCGCTGAGTTACCTATTTCCTTTTGGGGTTATGCGTTTGAAGCAGCAGAATACCTATTAAATCAGGTTCCATCAAAATCTGTACCTACCACACCATATGAGATATGGAGTGGGAAGAGACCATGTCTTAAACGAGCTAAGATATGGGGTTGTCCGGCCTATGTTAAAAGGCAAAATCCGGACAAACTCGAGGCACGATCAGTTCTTTGTAAGTTTGTTGGATATCCAAAACATTCGAATGGATATCTATTCTACCATAGTGAACAATAAAAGGTGTTTGTTGCTCAACATAGCACCTTTTTAGAAAAGGAATTTCTTGCTAAAGAAATTAGTGGCAAAGAGGTAGAGCTGGAAGAAGTTCCAGCAGAACAAACTACAACTGAAGATTTAGTGGAACCAGAGAATTCGATAGTTTCCGACGAACCCCAGCCGCTCCGCCGATCTAGTAGGGTCCCTCATCCACCTGAGAGATACTACGGTTTTCTCATTGATGGTGGGAGCGAGGATTGCATCATGGAAGATGATGACCTGACTAGCTTCGAGCAGGCCATCACGAGTGGAGACTCTATGAGATGGTTGGATGCAATGCGATCTAAGATGGAATCCATGTACACCAACAAAGTATGGACTTTGGAAGTTGCTCCTGAAGAGGTGAAACCCATTGGGAGCAAATGGATCTTTAAGAAGAAACTTGGTATAGATGGAAAAGTTGAGACTTTCAAAGCTAGACTTGTTGCAAAGGGTTTTCGTCAACGACCAGGTGTGGATTATGACGAAACCTTTTCTCCAGTGGCTATGCTTAAGTCTATCCGGATCCTACTTGCCATTCCTGCATACCATGACTACGAAATCTGGCAGATGGATGTTAAGACCGCCGTCCTAAATGGTGATTTAGAGGAGTGCGTGTACATGACTCAGCCAGAAGGCTTCGTAGACAGTGGGAGCAGCGGAAAGGTGTGCAAGCTGCTTAAATCCATCTACGGGTTAAAGCAGGCATCGCGGAGTTGGAACATCTGTTTTGATGTGGTAGTCAAAGAGTTTGACTTCATCAAAAACGTAGATGAACCTTGTATATACAAGAAGGTTGCAGAGAGCAAGGTTGTCTTCCTCGTATTGTACGTGGATGACATACTCTTGATAGGAAATGATGTTCCTATGCAGCACTCCTTCAAGCTCTTCTTATCACATAGATTCTCAATGAAAGATCTAGGTGATGCCTCCTGTATTTTGGGGATTAGGATCTATAGAGATAGATCTAAGAGGATGCTGGGATTGTCCCAATCCAGGTAAATTGACACCATACTAAAGAGGTTTAGTATGGCAGAATCCAAGCGTGGGAATTTACCCACGATCTTTGGACTCACTCTCTCCAAATAGATGTCTCCCAAGACTGATTTGGAGAGAACTCGGATGCAAGAGATACCCTATGCTTCGGCAGTAGGCTTTATCATGTACAAGATGCTATGTACCAGACCCGATGTAGCATACTCACAAAGTGTACTGAGTTGATATCAAGCAGATCCAGTAGAGAGTCACTGAATAGCTGTGAAGAACATTCTCAAGTACTTGAGAAGGACTAATGAGATGTTCTTGGTGTATGGTAATGGAGAAATCCAGGTGGAGTCCTTTACCGATTCGAGCTTCCAAAGTGATAAGGACGACTCTAAGTCGCAATCAAGATTTGTCTTTACCCTCAATGGAGGGGCAGTTTGTTGGAAGAGTTCCAAACAGGAAACCGTGGCAGACTCGACGATGGAGGCTGAATACATCGCTGCCAACGATGCTGCCAAAGAGGCTGTCTGGATGAAGAAGTTCATCACTGAACTTGGAGTGGTTCCGTCCATTGAGCATCCAATACCTTTGTATTGTGATAACAATGGAGCTATGGCTTTAGCCAAGGAACCCAGGTCCCATCAGAGATCCAGGCATATTCTGAGGCGGTATCACCTGATCCGGGAGATAGTTGATCGCCGCGAGATCGAGGTCAGGAGAGTTGACACGAAGGATAACACTGCGGATCTACTCTCGAAGGCCATACCCCAGATACATTTTGAGAGACTCTTCGGGTTGTTGGGTATGAGATACTACAACAGCTGGCCTTAGTGCAAGTGGGAGATTGTTAGTTATGTATATGCCCTAGAGGCCATTGTTGTATATATGATGTATATTATAATGGATGCTTGGATATATATAGAGAAGAATTTCTTGCTCGACATGATAGTATGCTATCTGGTTTCACTTTGTATTAACATGTTGATTTGTATTGATTTACTGTCTTGCTCTCACATGTTGATAAAGCCCTTAGGATATGTACTCGACTACCTGGACTATGATGCAGATCATACTAATGGGGCCAGGGTAGTCTAAGAGTACATCCTATAACTGTTCCTAGTCGAGCGTGTATCGAGACAGGGCATCGATACTCCAGAATAGACTAGTGTATACGCATCTTGACCCATATGATGGGCGATGGATGATCCCATATCCATTGGTGTTTGACATCAAAGATGGTGTACGGGTGCTCAGTGGAGATTGGGTACACTGAACGGACTCGCCGAGAACTCCTAGATGGTATTATGCCTATCGTCAGATAGCAATTCTCTGGTGACACTAGTACAAGTTACTCTGTAGACCCGAGATCCTCATAGAGTCTTGTGTGATTCCCACTGTGCTTTGATTTCCACCTTACCACGTTCAAGAGGACGTGCAAAACGGTGGCTTTTGGGTACAGTCCTGTTAGTTGTATGTATGCCCAAGAGGCCAGTATTGTACAGATGATGTATATTATATTGGATGCTTGGACATATATAGAGAGGACTTTCTTGCTCGATATGATAGTATGCTATCTGGTTGCTCTTTATCTTAACATGTATACTTGTCTCTTTATACTGTCTTATAGTTACATGTTGGTAAAGCCCTTAGGATGTGTACTTGACTACCTGGACTATGATGCGGATCATACTAGTGGGGACATGGTAGTCCATAAGTACATCCTTCAAGGTCCCTAGTTGTGGGTGTATCGAGACGGGGCATCGATATACCAGTGTAGACTAGCGTATACGCTTCTCGACCCATTAGATGGGCGATGGATGATCCCATATCCATTGGTGTTTGGCATCGGAGATGGTATACGGGTGCTCAGTAGAGACTGGGTACACTGGACGGACTCGCCGAGAACTCCCAGATGGTATTATACCTCACGTCAGATGGCAGTTCTCTGGTGACACTTGTACAGGTTAGTCTGTAGACCCGAGATCGTCATAGAGTCTTGTGTGATTCCCACTGTGCTTTGATTTCCACCTTACCACGTCCATGAGGGCGTGAAAAACGGTGGTTTTTGGGTACAGTCCCGAGTCACATGGAGACAATGAGCGATAGGAGGGGTTTCGTCTCTCCCGGTATTAGGGGTTGATGTTGCGCAGTGCTCGATTGGCCGTGACAGGGAAGTCCCTGGCCAGGGCTGATTTAGAGATTTACTGGTAAGTGTTACCAGTAGTTTCTCGACCCGTTATGAGCCTCACATCAGCACGACTTATCGGTTATTGGGGTCTGACGATTTGGGGTCTGACGATTTCTACCCCTAGACTTGATATGCGACATATCAGACGAGGAGACCGGACTGTATGGGAAGTGTTACCGACAGGCTTTTACAGGAGTTGGAGCGGGCTTGCTTGCTGATTTTCTGATCGCTCAATACCCGGGTAGCCGTTACGTCCAGCTAGTACCGCTGACGGTTTGCGGGTGCTTGATGTGATCATCACCTACTGCCGGCGTATTGACGAGTCTTTAGAGTCCTACATAGAGGTTATACTGGCTCAGCAAAAATGAAATAGGAGCGCATATGTGATATGTGCAGGACCAAGAATAATGCGTGTATGTGATACCGTATTCTATTCTCGCGACTTTTAGTATCGGTCGGTTATATATACAGGATATAGCCGGGTTATCGAATCAAGTGTTGATTCGATAAGGCGATACATTAGATGTTAGCCGGTTATATGTGATATGACCGGATTATTAAGTCAAGTGTTGATTTAATAATTAATTGTATAATTGTATATTAGATATACTAATTTACACTTGCTAACACTTGTTCACTTAGGGTTTTTTTCTCACATGCACACAACTTTAACATATATATGATATATGTTAAAATGTGTTATCATATTGTATCATGGTTGATGATACAACATTGATGTGTGTATGAGACATACACCATCCTATTTGTTTTGATTGGGTTTAATGTTTAAAAGTAATTAGAAAATTAGTGGAAAATTAGTGAATGCATGAAGCTTGTGGAAGCTTGTGGATGCATTGACTAAAGTCCACTAGGTTTGTTTTTACTTTGGACTTTAACCTAACCATCACACACTTAGCTATGGTTATGGCTCTACAAGGGTTAGTATATGATACTCACTCACCATGGTTACCCTTCACACTTGATCATTATCCTCTCCTCTTTCTCTTGTTCATCTTCTTCATTCTTGAACAAGAGAAAAAGATTGCTAGGGTTTTGAAAAAAGAGTGAAACTTTGTGAGAAATAAAAATCCAAAGAGAAACCACTTCCTATTTCTCCATCCTCTACTAGATTAGCACTTTAGTATAGGGTGTTTGCTTCACTAATTCTCAAATTAGTGAAGTAGTAGCTTGAGTCGGAATTCCCTCGACGTAGATCATCTTCGGCCTCGGAGACTTCAAGCAAGGTCGCACCTTTCGCCTCGTGAAGCCATGCAAGGGTCCGGGAGAACCACGATCGCAGCGAAAGGACTTCATCAAGGATCTAAAGAAGTGAAGGACCAATCTACAAAGGTTGTATTTCGTATCCCTTCAGAGTGAAGTTGTTTACTTGCCTTTAGAGTCGCCTAAACTCTAGTATACGATCTTGCTTAGTGTTATTCGGCACATAAAAATTTAATTTTGGCATGGTCGATGCCTTGTAGAGCCTTGTTAGTGTGCCTAGTAACCCTACAGTGGTATCAGAGCTACTAGGCATTGGATGTCGACCTTTGGGGGGTTCTCAATGTGTGACAATGTGGCGAAGCATAGGCTCTTACCCCCACGGTGTCCCGAGACCGGAAGGTGTTCCGGCAGGTTGTAGTCCTCGCGAGGGGGCATGCGTAAAAAGTAGCTGCTGAGGGACCCGTTGGTACCACGGCGACCCTATTGGATGGGTGGATGCCTGACCTACAGTGGTATCAGAGCCTAGCTAGAGCATTAGGCGATGTGTTAACGAAGTTAAAACTCCGAACGAACCCGAATACGCAAATTTAACCCCTTCTCTGGACTTTTTTCAAAATCTGTGATTTTTTGGAATTAAAAATACCTAAAAAATTCAGTAGGGTTTTCTAAGCATCACTGTGAAATTCCATGACGTAATACGTACTTATCATCTCGGAACCGCGGCCGTACCCTGCTTGGGCCACGGTTCCGCGGCTGTACAGAGGGATTGGGTCGTTTTGTTTGCACAGTAATGTTTATATTTGAATGTTCAATTTTATGGGTATTTTTAAACTGACTCAAGTGTTGAGTATTTTGGGGTTTAATTTGTAATCGTCAATTCGCTCGGAGAATTTAATTTTGTTATGTTATTCCGGATAATTTAGTAAGTATTAAAATGTTCGAACGGATATCACTACCTCAATTTTTTCCGGCACGAAAAAAGTTTCAAGTGTTGAATTTTTACCGAGTTTAAATCTTTCGGAACAACATGCAAGAAATGTGACGAGCCCTCTAGAAGACAACAAACCTTAACTCGATTATGTGACCGTCTTGAACTACCCTTTGAACCTTAGGGTTTGGGGCAGTACGGCGTGCCACATATGAGGCGTTGGCTCGACCCTTCTACGGTTGGACCGTTGCTACTGTGACGTATTCTGGAATTTTTGAACTCCGCTCAAGTGTTGAGCTATTTAGGAAATCTTGGGTGTAAATTTAGGTAAGAAGCAAGGTAAAATAAAGCATATTTTATACCTGAATATTCTGTTTGATAACCCGCTACTACGCTTCACTCCGTCAGAAGAGACAGGAGCCGGTCCCCATAGCCCATAGAAAAAAGGGGGGAGAAAAATGTTCTAGAAAAATTCCTAGAATTAGAAGAACTATTCTTGTTGGACGAAATGATACAGGAATACCCCGAGACACATATACAAAAGTTTCGTATAGGAATACACAAGGAAACGATACAATTGGTCAAAACACACAACGAATATAATCTCCATATCATTTTGCATTTGTCGACAAATATAATATGTTTCGCTATTCTAAGTGTTTATTTTATTCTGGGTAATGAAGAACTTGTCATTTTTAATTCTTGGATTCAGGCATAATTGGTTGAAGATCACGAGGCGTTTCGAATAAAACCACTAGTTAATTCATTAAAATTGATTCTTGGATCCATCAATCAAATAAAATAGATCGTTACCATGACATTAGAAGATCCAATCAAGAATTTCATTATATCCCTTCCTTGTAAAAGTAAAATTATTCTTTTTTGTATGGTATCGTATAGGGATAAATGATACGTATACCGTACAGAGTAGAACTAAGAAAACTAATAAAAGAGACCTTCGATGTATCTTATTAATTCTAATGAATGAGATCTTGTGATTTGTAATAAAGTAATAGCATATTATGCTCTATGAAAGTAGAAAGTAGATTCATACGGGCACTTCTATATTAAGATGGAAATGATCTGTTCGGAAAGTTTAATACTGTCTATTTATCTGGAATGTGATACAATATGTGGAATTCATAAAGTTGGGCATGAAATGCGAAATATGTGATATTTCGGATTTACGATGTCTAAAGAGATTGTGGATTCCAAATGTTGTAGTTTTACACTTTCTTTTCTGTGACCGTAAGTGTAGTATGTAGTGGTATTGCTGGTTTTCGTTGCTGTACATCAACGACAATCGGTGTATGCATACTTACTTACGTTGATGACATGTGATATTATGTGTTGCTGGATATGTTATATTGGATCGTCGCGTTTTGAATAGCCGGGGGTTTTATGTAAGATGAGAGTTTTCTTTTTCATTCATGTAAAATTAAATGTATGTAATATTCTTTTATTGGGGCACTTCCGGGTTGAGGTTGATGTCACCTTTTGTATATTATTTACTTTTCCACACTAGGATAGACCCAAGGAGGAGAGCACAAGTAGCCGGGTTCTGGAGTCCAGTGGGAGACCAACTCGAGGAGTCGAGTCCGGGTCTCTTAACTCTAGAATTGGTAGGGTTGCTCGCCGCTCTCGTAGGGGTCTAGGGGTGTGGGTTTGGCTATTCATCGCGACCGTGGAATCCGTGTTTTATAGTGGCTCAAAATAAAACACGGACGTCCTAGTATATCCAATGTTTCATATGTTTCTTCTGCTGCGATATCTGTGATGTGATCATTTGATATGTTGAGATGGATACAGTATATTGTATATATGATATATTATATAGACGTTACTTATGTTTTACACCCGCACTAGCCCTGCCCTGCTCTGTCGTTAGTTACCTAACCTAACGGTGCACGAGGGGACATCGAGGCGAATGCGGATGGCATAAGTGTACGTCGTATTTATCTGTGATGTTTAGGTGACTTAAATGATGGGACTTCATTAATGTGATTAATGAAGGAAAAGAAACCTAAAAGATGTTGTAGAATCAAATTTTTCAAAAAGGGTAGCTACAGTTTTGCTTTGCATAGCGATATATATGATATATCCCGCACCTTATTCAATGAGGAAAGAGCCGAGATACCTTCACCGGGAGTGACCTCTTTAGCAAAACTGGCAAATACTACAACACTCGGTTTGTTTTTTATTGCTTTTGGAGTTTTGCTTTGCATAGTGATGTATTTGATATATCGTGCACCTTATTCCATAAGGAAAGAGCCGAGATCCCTTCACCGGGAGTGACCTCTTTAGCAAAACTAATAAAAGCCTCAAAATCACTCCATTTCAAAATTCACATGATTCTACAACGATATCAAGTTCATTACACTCATGGTTTTCTGAAAACCTGCGTAGCCCTCCGTCAATTCAGATAAGTAATATTTAGTATTCGTGCTGCGGTAGTTTTGCATGCGTCAAGGCGTAGTGTACGGTAGCTGATTATTACTTATCTGTAGCATGAGATGCGATTGGATTAAGGTATTTGTACGGCGTTGTTTGGCATGCGTCAAGGGTCGTACGGGTGGGTTTAATTCAATCACGAATTGTACGGGTTGAACTTGACTAGCGGACTATGGGTTGTTTGGCATGCGTCAAGGTCATAGCACGCTAGGGGCAAAAGCATTATCAGGAATTTCAAGTGTTGAAATTTGCAATGAGATTGCATACCTTCTATGAGATAATTGGATCCCGATACCCACTGCGAGTAATTGTTACTCCTAGGAGAGTTTTACACAGGACAATTAGCCGATCAAGTAGGTGTCTAGAAAGGTGTCAACGGGGTTACGCCTCTGAGAAAACGAGATTTACTCTAATTAGGTCCGTGCGAAAGCACGGGGGACCTCCCTCAAAGTACCGACACTGTCCTGGCTGAAAGATTGGCGAAGTTGTAGGGTGTAATTAATCCCGGCTGGTCTTTCTTTTTAGGGTTTGAAGGAAGATTTGATAAAAACAGTGGGAGCCATCCTGATTAGATAAAATAATAACCAATCTGATCTTGCAAAAGCATACTCTAAAGTGTTTTCTTCTCTCTCTCTCTCCAGGTAGCGACCATTTCATGCCTTAATAAAGATAATAATATGGATGTATTGACCGAACCCACATGTTATACTGTGCAGGGAAACGTTGGATCCGTTCTATCTTATAAGTGTTATAAGACTGAACAGGAATCAAGAGAATATCTGGATTCTCACGCCGCCCAAACGGAGAACATGCATGTTGATGCACCTTCTTCGGGTGTGTTAGTCATTGAGAACTGTTTTTCAGTTCACCCTATGTCCTGGGTATTAGATACCGGATCAGGATCCCACATATGTAAACAGTTACATGGGCTACGGAAAGGTAGAGAACTGGGAAAAGGTGATCATTCCGTTCAAGTAGTGAATGGTGCAAGTATTGCAGCCAAAGCAGTTGGCGAATATCACCTTGTATTACCAAGTCGTAATACACTGATTCTGAATGAGTGCTATTATATACTGAACATGATGTGCAATATTACATCAAATTCTTTACTGAGTAAAGAAGGATATAATTTTGTAGTATAGGATAATGTTATGAACATCTTCCTAGATCAAAAGTTGATTGCATCAGGCTCGTTACATAATGGCATATTCATTCTCAATCAAAATGCAGTCCTCAATTTACAAAACACACACAAGAGGAAGAGTTCAGAACTAAACGAATCCTTCTTGTGGCATTGTAGACTGGGTCACATCAATGCGACACGACTAGCTAAGTTGCATAAGGATGGATATTTGAATCCGTTTGAATTTTCACCTTATGACACTTGCCAGTCATGTCTCAAAGGCAAGATGACCAAAACTCCGTTTACGGGACACGGAGAAAGAGTTACGGAACTTATAGAGCTGATACATAGTGATGTATACGGTCCCATGTCTACACATACCAGGAACGGTTCTTCCTACTTCATTACATTCACTGACGATCTCTCAAGATTCGGACATGTGTTCCTGATGAAACACAAGTCTGAAGCTTTTGAGAAATTCAGAGAATATAAGCACGAAGTAGAGAACCAAACAGGCAAAAGTATTAAGATCCTTCGATCTGATCGAAGAGGAGAATACTTGAGAAATTATTTTCTGGATTATCTAAAAGAGAATGGGATTCTTTCTTAGCTTACTCCTCCTTATACACCACAGCACAACGGTGTGTCGGAACGGAGGAATCGTACCCTATTAGATATGGTACGCTCAATGATGAGTACAGCTGAGTTACCTATTTCCTTCTAGGGGTATGCGCTTGAGACAGCCATAGACCTATTGAATAGAGTTCCTACCAAATCTGTGCCTACCACTCCATATGAGATATGGAAAGGGAAGAGACCACATCTTAATTACATTAAGATATGGGGTTGTCCGGCCTATGTCAAAAGACAAAATCCAGACAAATTCGAGGCAAGATCTGTCTTATGTGAGTTTATAGGATATCCCAAAAATTCACAAGGGTATATCTTCTACCACCCCGAGGAACAAAAGGTGTTTGTTTCTCGACATGCCACTTTCTTAGAAAAGAGTTTTCTTATGAAGCAGATTAGTGGCATTGAGGTAGAACTGGAAGAGGTTCCAGCGACACAAACTATAACAGAAGACTTGGTAGAACCAGAGGATTCAGTAGTACCCGACGAACCCCAGCCTCTCCGCCGATCTAGTAGGGTTTCTCATCCACCTGAGAGATACTACGGTTTTCTCATTGATGGTGGGAGCGAGGATTGCATCATGGTTGATGATGACCCAACTAGCTTCGAGCAGGCCATCACGAGTAGGGACTAAGTGAAATGGCTGGATGCAATGCGGTACAAGATGGAATCCATGTACACCAACAAAGTATGGACTTTGGAAGTTGCTCCTGAAGGGGTAAAACCCATTGGGAGCAAGTGGATCTTCAAGAAAAAACTTGGTGTAGATGGGAAAGTGGAGACTTTCAAAGCTAGACTTGTTGCAAAGGGTTTTCGTCAAAGACCAGGTGTGGACTATGACGAAACCTTTTCTCCAGTGGCTATGCTTAAATCCATCCGGATCATGCTTGCCATCGCTGCATATCATGACTACGAAATCTGGAAAATGGATGTTAAGACCACCTTTCTAAACGGTGATTTAGAAGAGTGCGTGTACATGACTCAGCCAGAGAGCTTCGTAGATAGTGGGAGCAGCGGGAAGGTGTGCAAGCTGCTTAAATCCATTTATGGATTAAAGCAAGCGTCGCGGAGTTGGAACATCTGCTTTGACGTCGTTATCAAAGAGTTTGATTTCGTCAAAAATGTAGATGAACCTTCTATCTACAAGAAGGTGGCAGAGAGTAAGGTTTTCTTCCTCGTATTGTACGTGGACGACATACTCTTGATAGGAAATGATATTCCTATGCTGCAATCGGTCAAGCTCTTCTTATCACAAAGATTCTCAATGAAAGATCTTGGTGATGCCTCCTGCATATTGGGGATTAGGATCTATAGAGATAGATCTAAAAGGATATTGGGATTGTCCCAGTCCAGGTACATTGACACCATACTAAAGAGGTTTAGTATGGAAGAGTCCAAATGTGGGTTTTTACCCACGATCTCAGGGCTCACTCTCTCCAAAAAGATGTCTCCCAAGACTGATTTGGAAAGAGCTCGCATGCAAGGGATACCCTATGCTTCGACTGTAGGCTCTATCATGTATGCGATGCTATGTACCAGACCTGATGTAGCATACTCACTAAGTGTAGTGAGCAGGTATCAAGCTGATCCTGGAGAGAGTCACTGGACAGCTGTGAAGAGCATTCTCAAGTACTTACGAAGGACTAAAGAGATGCTCTTGGTGTATGGTAACGGAGAACTCCAAGTGGAGTCCTTTACCGATTCGAGCTTCCAGAGTGATAAGGACGACTCTAAGTCGCAGTCGGGATTTGTCTTTACCCTTTACAGATGGGCGGTTAGCTGGAAGAGTTCCAAGCAGGAAACCATAGCAGACTCGACGATGGAGGCTGAATACATCGCTGCCAACGATGCTGCCAAAGAGGCTGTCTGGATCAAGAAGTTCATTACTGAACTTTGAGTGGTTCCGTCCATTGAGCATCCAATACCTTTGTATTGCGATAACAATGGAGCGGTGGCTTTGGCCAAGGAACCCAGGTCCCATCAGCGATCCAGGCATATTCTGAGGCGGTATCACCTGATCCGGGAGATAGTTGATCGCCGGGAGATCGAGGTCAGGAGGGTTGACACGAAGAATAACACAGCGGATCCACTCACGATGTCCATTCCCCAGATACAGTTTAAGAGACTCTTCGGGATGCTCGGTATGCGATACTACAGCAGCTGGCCCTAGGGCAAGTGGGAGATTGTTAGTTGTATGTATGCCCTAGAGGCCAGTATTGTACAGATGATGTATATTATATTGGATGCTTGGACATATATAGAGAGGACTTTCTTGCTCGATATGATAGTATGCTATCCGGTTGCTCTTTATCTTAACATGTATACGTGTCTCTTTATACTGTCTTATAGTTACATGTTGGTAAAGCCCTTACGATGTGTACTTGACTACCTGGACTATGATGCGGATCATACTAATGGGGACATGGTAGTCCATAAGTACATCCTTCAAGGTCCCTAGTCGTGGGTGTATCGAGACGGGGCATCGATATACCAGTGTAGACTAGCGTATACGCTTCTCGACCCATGAGATGGGCGATGGATGATCCCATATCCATTGGTGTTTCACATCGGAGATGGTATACGGGTGCTCAGTGGAGACTGGGTACACTGGACGGACTCGCCGAGAACTCCCAGATGGTATTATACCACACGTCAGATGGCAGTTCTCTGGTGACACTTGTACAGGTTAGTCTGTAGACCCGAGATCGTCATAGAGTCTTGTGTGATTCCTACTGTGCATTGATTTCCACCTTACCACGTCCATGAGGGCGTGCAAAATGGTGGTTTTTGGGTACAGTCCCGAGTCACATGAAGACAATGAGCGATAGGAGGGGTTTCGTCTCTCCCGGTATTGGGGGTTGATGTTGCGCAGTGCTCGATTGGCCGTTACAGGGAAGTCCCTGGCCAGGGCTGATTTAGAGATTTACTGGTAAGTGTTACCTGTAGTTTCTCGACCCGTTATGAGCCTCACATCAGCACGACTTATCGGTTATTGGCGTCTGACGATTTCCACCCCTAGACTTGATATGCGACATATCAGACGAGGAGACCGGACTGTATGGGAAGTGTTACCGGCAGGCTTTTACAGGAGTTGGAGCGGGCTTGCTTGCTGATCTTCTGATTGCTCAATACCCGGGTAGCCGTTACGTCCAGCTAGTACCGCTGACGGCTTGTGGGTGCTTGATGTGATCATCACCTACTGCCGGCGTATTGACGAGTCTTTAGAGTCCTACATAATGGTTATACTGGCTCAGGCAAAACGAAATAGGAGCGCATATGTGATATATGCAGGACCGAGAATAATGCGTGTAAGTGATACCGTATTCTATTCTCGCGACTTTTAGTATCGGTCGGTTATATATACAGGATATAGCCGGGTTATCGAATCAAGTGTTGATTCGATAAGGCGATACATTGGATGTTAGCCGGTTATATATGATATGACCGGATTATTAAGTCAAGTGTTGATTTAATAATTAAGTGTATAATTGTATATTAGATATACTAATTTACACTTGCTAACACTTGTTCACTTAGGGTTTTTTTTCTCACATGCACACAACTTTAACATATATATGATATATGTTAAAATGTGTTATCATATTGTATCATGGTTGATGATACAACATTCATGTGTGTATGAGACATACACCATCCTATTTGTTATGATTGGGTTTAATGTTTAAAAGTAATTACAAAATTAGTGGAAAATTAGTGAATGCATGAAGCTTGTGGAAGCTTGTGGATGCATTGACTAAAGTCCACTAGGTTTGTTTTTAATTTGGACTTTAACCTAACCATCACACACTTAGCTATGGTTATGGCTCTACAAGTGTTAGTATATGATACTCACTCACCATGGTTACCCTTCACACTTGATCATTATCCTCTCCTCTTTCTTTTGTTCATCTTCTTCATTCTTGAACAAGAGAAAAAGCTTGCTACGGTTTTGAAAAAAGAGTGAAACTTTGTGAGAAATAAAAATCCAAAAAGAACTCACTTCCTATTCTCCATTCTCTACTAGATTAGCACTTTTGTATAGGGTGTTTGCTTCACTAATTCTCAAATTAGTGAAGTAGTAGCTTGAGTCGGAATTCCCTCGACGTAGATCATCTTCGGCCTCGGAGACTTCAAGCAAGGTCGCACCTTTCTCCTCATGAAGCCATGCAAGGGTCCGGGAGAACCACGATCGTAGCGAAGGGACTTCATCAAGGAGCTAAAGAAGTGAAGGACCGATCTACAAAGGTTGTATTTCGTATCCCTTCAGAGTAAAGTTGTTTACTTTCCTTTAGAGTCGCCTAAACTCTAGTATATGATCTTGCTTAGTGTTATTCGGCACATAAAAATTTAATTTTGGCATGGTCGATGCCTTGTAGAGCCTTGTTAGTGTGCCTAGTAACCCTACAAGTCCCGAATCACATGGAGGTAATGAGCGATAGGAAGGGTTTCGTCTCTCCCTATATTGGGAGTTGATATTGCGTTGTGTTCGATTGGCTATAACTGGAAGTCCCTGGCTTGTGCTGATATGGAGATTTACTGGTAAGTGTTATCAGTAGTTTCTCGACCCGTTATAAGCCTCATATCGACACGATTTATCGGTTACTGGGGGTCTGATGTTTACCACCCCTAGAATAGATATTGGACATATCAGACGAAGAGACCGGACTGTACGGGAGTGTTACAGATTGGATTCACAGGAGTGTGTACAGGCTTGCTTGTTGATCTTCTTATCGATCAATACCTGGGTGGCTGTTATGTTTAGCTGACCGCCTGCAGCTTGTGGGTGTTTGATATGATCATCACGTACTGCCGGCGTTTTGACAATTCTTTAGAGTCCTACACAGAGGTTTCCAGGCTCAGGAAAAACGGGGTAGGAACACATATGTGATATGTGCGGTACCGAGAATAATACATGTATGTGATACCGTATTGGATTCTCGTGATATGTGATATCGGCCGGGTATATATGATATAGCCGGATTACCGGATCAAGTGTTGATTTGATAAAAAGATGCATATTATATTAGTCGGTTATGTGAAATATAGCCGGGTTATTAAATCAAGTGTCGATTTAATAATTTAATATATAATTATATATGTGATATATTACATTACATTAACTAATATAAGCTGGCTTAAATGATTTTTTTCTCACTTAATGATACATTGATATATATGTGATATATGTTAATTGTATTATTTTCTTTTGTTACATTATATATTATACATGTGATATATAATATTGTAACATGTTAGGGTTACAAATGCAACTAATGTTTATGAGTTAAACCATGATTAGGGTTGGGATTAGGTTAATTATTTTGGTTAATTCTTAATGATGGATTAAGTTATGGATGAGCTTTGCGGAAGCTTCATGACACTTTGACTTAGTCCACCCTCTTTAGATATTTATCAAGATATTTGTTAACCTTACCCTAACCCTAACCTATGATTTATTATCTACAAGGGTTAAGCATGACATGGTTAACCCTAGGTTGCAATTCTAACCTCAACAATAATTCATTCATCACAATTCATCTTCTTCTTCCTCTTACAAAAGCTCACTAGCTTTTTATTTTGTGATGAATTAAAGTGAGAAATAGAAAACAAAAGAGAGCAAAATTCCTACTTCATCATCCCCATCTATTCTAGCCACTTAGATTAGGGTATTAACTTCACTAATACTTAATTAGTGAAAAGAGAGCTTGGGTTTGTGATTCCTCAAGGTAGATCATCTTGGATTGTGAAGATTACTAGAAGGCATGCATCATTCACTTCATGGAGCCTCTCAAGAGTGTGGGAACTTGATGATCGACCTCAACTCGGAGCTTATGAAGCGAAGGAACGGACTACAAAGGTTGTAATCCCTAACTCTTAGAAGTAAAGTAGTTTATTTGTTCATTGTTAACCCTAATTCTCTAATAAAGATCCTTGCTTAGGTTGCTTGGCACTTGAAAATTTTAAATTTGGCATGGTTGATGCTTTGTAGAACCTTGTTCTAGTGCCTAAAAACCTTATAGTGTATAGGTTGTGCGTGTCATGGCAATTACCGACGATGTGGGTGTAGCATACAATTTAGTGCTCGTGTAATATGAACTGTCAGTAATGGTGCAGTGTCCACCAGGTACTAAGTCAAGGCACAACAAGTAATGGTATGCAATGATGCTCATTCACAATCAACATATATGCATATAAACATGCGGCAATAATATCATATCTAGCCCTGACGCTTAACGCCATACAGGCGATATCCCCGTAGATGTTAAATCTACTCACCGATGATCTTGAGCTAAGTAAATCCAACCACCAGCTTTCCTTTCTTCGCAACGTCCGAAGTCCCCTCCTGCGATCCTATCAACACACAACACAATAACGCGTGGATTTAGCAAACTATCCAATAATAAACGAACGCAACGCCAATTAACAAATCGGTTCCCTTAAGCTACAAAAGGGTTCATTTATCGGCAAACGTGTGTAGCGACATCATCAAAATAAACCCACGACAGCAAGCTACCCGAAACACTAAAACTACATCGGATCAATCATATCGCACTTTGCCGAAATGCCTAAAATTAGCTAAATGGTCCCAGATTTTACCTACTGTCAATATATAAAAATCTAGCAGTACCAAACACCCCAAAACACCTACAGACAGATACCCTAAAAATCCCAACACCCCAGTCCCCTACACGACCGAGCTCGCCGGATTTTCTTCAAATGTCGCCAGCCAAAACCGGTCAGGTGGGGTTAGGGCTTCAGGTGAACGCTCAGGGTCTCTAGTACAACCCTATTACACTGGTAGATTTTACAGTAAAAATTCGTGGTTGCAGCAGATTGCAGAGACTCTAAAATAGAACTAAAAATACGATATGTGCACAAAACTGTATCTTTAGTGTTCTAAACCACAACTACTAAGCAACAAAACATAATAACAACCTAATTAACAGTTAGGGATCGTTACTTATCCACACTTGCTCAAAAACCCTAGCTTTCCATGCTCCAAGTGATCTTAGTGGCTTTAGGTAGGCTTGTGAAGGGTTTAGATGAAGTTTTGTGGTGATTTTGCTTGGTTTGTGATGATTTTGGTTAAGGTTCAGTTGAGGGGATGAGGGAAAATGAGAAGAGGAAAAATGTGAGAATGAGAGAATGAGGTGAGTGATGAAGAGAGTGATGGTGTGAGAGTGGTGAAGTGGAATGAGGGGGTTGTTAGTTATATATATGCCCTAGAGTCCATTGTTGTACATATGATTTATATTATGATGGATGCTTGGATATATATAGAGAGGACTTTCTTGCTCGACATGATAGTATGCTATTTGGTTTCACTTTGTCTTAACATGTTGACTTGTATTAGTTTACTGTCTTGCACTCACATGTTGATAAAGACCTTAGGATATGTACTCGACTACTGGGACTGTGATGAGATCACACTAGTGGGGCCAGGGTAGTCAAAGAGTACATCCTATAACTGTTCCTAGTCGAGTGTATATCGAGACAGGGCATCGATACACCAGAGTAGACTAGCGTATACGCATCTTGACCCATATGATGGGCGATGGATGATCCCATATCCATCGGTGTTTGACATCAAGGATGGTGTACGGGTGCTCAGTGGAGACTGGTTACACTGGACGGACTCGCCGAGAACTCCCAGATGGTGATATACCACACGTCAGATGGCAGTTCTCCGGTGACACTGGTACAGGGTAGTCTGTAGACCCGAGATCGTCATAGAGTCTTGTGTGATTCCCACCGTGCTTTGATTTCCACCTTACAACGTCTAAGAGGGCATGCAAAACGGTGGCTTTTGGGTACAGTCCCGAATCACATGGAGGCAATGAGCGATAGGAGGGGATTCGTCTCTCCCGGTATATGGAGTTGATGTTGTGCTATGTTCGATTGGCTATAACTAGAAGTCCCTGGCCTGGGTTGATATAGAGGTTTACTGGTAAGTGTTACCAGTAGTTTCTCGACCCGTTATGAGCCACACATCGACACGACTTATCGGTTACTGGGGTCTGACGTATACCAACCCTAGACTAGATATGCAACATATCAGACGAAGAGACCGGACTGTACGGGAGTGTTACTGATTGGATTCACAGGAGAATGTACAGGCTTTCTTGTTGATATTCTGATCGCTCAATACCTGGATGGCTATTACGTTTAGCTGACCGCTTGCAGCTTGTAGGTGTTTGATATAATCATCACCTGCTGCCGGCGTATTGACGATTCTTTATAGTCCTACACAGAGGTTTCCTGGCTCAGGCAAAATGGAGTAGGAGCACATATGTGATATGTGCGGGACCGAGAATAATACGATATAAGATACCGTATTCTATTCTCACAATATGAGATATCGGCCGGGTATATGTGATATAACCGGGTCATCGGATCAAGTATTGATTCGATGAAAAGGTACATGTTATATTAGTCGGTTATATGAAATATAGCCGGGTTATCGGATCAAGTGTTGATTCGATAATTTAATGTATAATTATATATGTGATATATTACATTACATTAACTAATATAATCTCGCTTTATTGATTCATTTTCTCACGGGATAATACATTGATATATATGCGATATATGTTAATTGTATTATTTTCTTTTGTTACAAAATATATTGTATATGTGATATATAATATAGTAACATGTTAGGGTTACAAATTTAACATTGGTTTAGGGTTTAAACTTGGTTAGGGTTTGGATTAGGGTTAGCTTTTGCATGAACCTTCCATGAAGATTCATGAAGCTTTGACTTTATCCTTAAGCTTGATATTTTGTGAAGATATTCTTTAACCCAAACCAAACCTCAACCTCTAGTTAATTCTCTACATGAGTTAATTCTATCATCCTTAACTCATGGTTAGATTTGTAACCACTACAATAATTCATTGTTCATCACAAAAGGAATTATCCTTTCATTCTTCTTCTTCTTCAAGCTTGAGCTTTGAGAAAGCTTGCTAGGTTTTCATTTTGTGGTAAATAAAAGTGAGAACTTGAAAACAAAAGAGAGAAATATTCCTACTCCATCATCCTCATCTAATCTAGCCAATTAGATTAGGGTGTTCACCTCATTAGAGAGAGAGCTTGAGTTATAGAAACTTCAAGGTAGATCATCGGAGAAAAGAAAGATTACAAGTTAGTATGGATCGTTCGAGTTGTGGAGCCTCTCATGAGTCCGGGAGATCGTGGATCGCGGCAAAGGGACTTCTACTCGGAGCTTATGAAGCGAAGGAGCGGACTACAAAGGTTGTAATGCCTCACTTTTACTTGTAAAGATGTTTACTTGCATGTTAAACCCTAATAATCTAGCAAAGATCCCGGCTTTGGGTTGTTCGGCACGTCTAAAATTTTATTCGAGCATGGTTGATGCCTTATGAACCCTCACAAGAGTGCCTAGGAACCCTACAGTGGTATCAGAGACTAGCTAGAGCATTAGGCGACGTGTATACGAAGTTAAAACTCCGAACGAACCCCGAAACGACATTTTAAACCCCTCTCTGGATATTTTTTAAAAACTGTGATTTTTCAGAATTAAAAATGATTAAAAATACCAGCAAGAAAATATAAGCACTACTGTGAAACACGTGTCAATGATCCGTACAATCAGCCGCGGAACCGCGGAAATACCTTGCTCCTGCCGCGGATCCGCGGCCGTACAGAAGTGTTGTTGACTCATTTTTCCAAGGTTATATCCGTAGGTGATTATGTATTTTTCTGGGTACTTTTAATCTGACTCAAGTGTTGAGTGTTCTGGGGTTTATTTTGTAATCGTTGATTCGATCGGAAAATTTAAATTCGTTATTGTTTTCCGGATATCTAGAAACTGTTAAAATGTTCGAGCAGATATCATTAACTCACTTTTTCCCGACACGAAAAATTTTCAAGTGTTGAATTTTTATCGAGTTTAAATCTTTCGGAAAAACGTACAAGTAACGCGGCGGTCCCTCTAGAAGAACACAAACCTTAACTCGATTATGTGACCGTCTGAACCGCCTCTAAACCTTAGGGTTTGGGGCAGTACGGCGTGCCACATGTGAGGCGTTGGCTTGACCCTTCTACGGCTGGATCATCGGTACTGTGACCTATTCTGGGATTATTTGAACTCCGCTCAAGTGTTGAGCTATTTAGGAAATTTTGGGTATTTGATTATCTGTTCGGAAAGTTTAATACTGTCTATTTATCTGGAATGTGATACAATATGTTGAATTCATATAGTTAGGCATGAAATGCGAAGTATGTGATATTTCGGATTTACGATGTCTAAAGTGATTGTGGATTCCAAATGTTGTAGTTTTACAATTTCTTTTCTGTGACCGTAAGTGTAGTATGTAGTTGTATTGCCGGTCTTCGTTCCTATACATCAACGACGATCGGTGTATGCATACTTACTTACGTTGATGATATGTGATATTATGTGTTGCTGTGATATGTTATATTGGATCGTCGTGTTCTGAATAGCCAGGGGTTTTATATGAGATGGGGGTTTTTATTTTCATTCATGTAAAATTCATTTGTATGTAATATTCTTTTATTGGGACACTTCAGGGATGAGGTTGATGTCACCAGTGTATATTATTTACTTTTTCGCATTAGGTGGACCCAAGGAGGGGACCATAAGTAACCGGGTTCTAGGGTCCAGTGGGAGACCATCTCGAGGAGTCGAGGCCGGGTCTCCTAACCCTAGAATTTGCAGTGTTACTTGCCGCTCTCGTAGGGGTCTAGGGATGTGGGTTTGTCTATTCATCGCGACCGTGGAATCCGTGTTTTATACCGGCTCGTATTAAAAACACGGACATCCTAGTATATCCAATATTTCATATATGTTCTTCTGCTACAATGTTCTGTGATGAGATCATCTTACTGCCTGAGACGAATGCTTATACTATATATATATGCTGATATATAAATATTACTGCTTGCGTTTCTTCTGTGATGCTTAAGAAGCATAAGCTGATGGGATTTTATTAATGAGATTAATAAAAATAAAAGAAACCTAAAAGATGTTGTAGAATCAAAACTTTATAAAAAGGGTAGCTACAGTTTTTCTTTGCATAGCGGTATTTATGATATACCCTGCACCTTATTCGATGAGAAAAGAGCCGAGATCCCTTCACCGGGAGTGACCTCTTTAGCGAAACTGGCAGATGCTACAAACTCGCGGTTTAGTTTTTGACAGCTTATATAGTTCTTGCTTTGCACAGCGGTATATATGATATACCCTGCACCTCATTCGATGAAAGAGCCGAGATCTCTTCACCGGGAGTGACCTCTTTAGCGAGACTAGAAAAGCCTCAAAAACACTCCTTTTCAAAAATCACTTGATTCTACGACGATATCAAGTTCATTACACTCATGGTTTTCTTAAAAACCTGCGTAGCCCTCCGTCATTTCAGATAAGTGCTACTTAGTATTCGTGTTGCGGTAGTTTGGCCTCTGTCAAGGCGTAGTGTACGGTAGCTAACTTGTGCTTATCTGCCAGCATACGATGCGATTGGATTAGGGTATTCGTACGGCGTAGTTTGGCCTCCGTCAAGGGTCGTACGGGTGGGTTTAATTCAATCAAGAAATGAACGGGTTGAACTTGACTATTGCCCTATGGGTAGTTTGGCCTCCATCAAGGTCATGGGACACTAGGGGTAAAAGCATTATCGGTAATTTCAAGTGTTGAAATTTGCAATGAGATTGCATACCTCCTATGAGATAGTTGGATCCCGATACCCACTGCGAGTAAGAGTTACTCCTGGGAGAGTTTTACACAGGACAATTAGCCGATCAAGTAGGTGTCTAGAAAGGTGTTAACAGGGTTATGCCTCTGGGAAAATGAGGTTTACTTTAATTAGGTCCGTGCGAAAGCACGGGGAACCTCCCTCAAGTACCGACACTGGCCTGGCTGAAAGATTGGCGAACTTGTAAAGTGTAATTAATCCTGGCTAATCTTACCTTTTAGGGTTTGAAGGAAGATTTAATAAAAACAGTGGGAGATATCCTGATTAGATAAGATAATAACCAATCTAATCTTGCAAGAGCATACGCAAAAGTGTTTTCTTCTCTCTCTCTCTCCAGGTAGCGACCCTGTCAGGCCTTAATCAAGATAATAATATGGATGTATTGACTGAACCTGATTATTATACTGAGCAGGGGATCGTTGGTCCCGTTCTTTCTTATAAGAGTTATAAGACTGAACAGGAAACAGGAGAATATCTGGATTCTCAAGCCACCCAAAAGAATATGCATGATGATGCATCTTCTTCAGGTGTGTTAGTTATTGAGAACTGTTTCTCAGTTTACCCTACGTCCTGGGTATTAGATAACGGATCAGGATCCCACATATGTAAATTGTTACATGGGCTACGGAAAGGTAGAGAACTGGGAAAAGGTGATCATTCCGTTCAAGTAGGGAATGGTGCAAATATTGCAGCCAAAGCAGTTGGCGAATATCACCTAGTATTACCAAGTGGTAATACCTTGATTCTAAATGAGTGCTATTATATACCGAACATGATGTGCAACATTATATCAGTTTCTTTATTAAGTAAAGAAGGATATAATTTTGTAGTAAATGATAATGTTATGAACATATTCCTAGATCAAAAGTTGATTGGATCAGGCTCGTTACATAATGGCATATTCATTCTCAATCAAAATACAGTTCTTAATATACAAAACACACACAAGAGGAAAAGTTCAGAAATGAACGAATCCTACTTGTGGCACTATAGACTTGGTCATATCAATGCGACACGACTTGCTAAGTTACATAAGGATGGATATTTGAATCCGTTCGAATTATCATCTTATGATACTTGCCATTCATGTCTCAAAGGAAAAATGACCAAAGCTCCGTTTAGTGGACACGGAGAGAGAGTTACCGAACTCTTAGGACTGGTACATAGTGATGTATGCGGTCCCATGTCTACGCATGCCAGGAATGGTTCTTCCTACTTTATTACATTCACTGACTATCTCTCAAGATTCGGATATGTATTCCTGATGAAACACAAGTCTGAAGCTTTTGAGAAATTCAGAGAATATAAACACGAAGTAGAGAACCAAACGGGCAAAAGTATTAAGATTCTTCGATCTGATCGAGGGGGTGAATACTTAAGCAATGAGTTCCTAGATTATCTAAAGGAGAATGGGATTCTCTCTCAGCTTACTCCTCCTTATACACCACAGCACAACGGTGTATCGGAGTGGAGGAATCGTACCCTATTAGATATGGTGCGCTCTATGATGAGTAATGCAGAGTTACCTATTTCCTTCTGGGGACATGTACTGGAGACAGCTGCATACCTATTGAATAGAGTTCCAACCAAATCAGTGCCTACCACTCCATATGAGATATGGAATGGGAAGAGACCATGTCTTAATTTTATTCAGATATGGGGTTGTCCGGCCTATGTTAAAACATGAAATCCGGACAAGCTCGAGGCAAGGTCTGTCCTATGTAAGTTTATTGGATATCCCAAACATTCGCGAGGGTATATCTTCTACCACTCCGAAGAACAAAAAGTGTTTATTTCTCGACATGCCACCTTTTTAGAAAAGGAATTTCTTGCAAAAGAGATTAGTGGCTCTGAGGTAGAACTGGAAGAAGTTCCAGCAGAACAAACTACAACAGATGGTTTAGTGGAACCAGAGGATTCAGTAGTACCCGATGAACCCCAGCCTCTCCGCCGATCTAGTAGGGTTTCTCGTCCACCTGAGAGATACTACGGTTTTCTCATTGATGGTGGGAGCGAGGATTGCATCATGGAAGATGATGACCCGACTAGTTTCGAGCAGGCCATCACGATTGGTGACTCTGTGAAATGGCTGGATGCAATGCGATCTGAGATGGAATCCATGTACACCAACAAAGTATGGACTTTGGAAGTTGCTCCTGAAGGGATAAAACCCATTGGGAACAAGTGGATCTTTAAGAAGAAATTTGGTGTAGATGGAAAAGTGGAGACTTTCAAAGCTAGACATGTAGCAAAGGGTTTTCGTCAACGACCAGGTGTGGATTATGACGATACCTTTTCTCCAGTGGCTACGCTTAAGTCCATCCGGATCTTACTTGTCATTGCTGCATACCATGACTACGAAATCTGGCAAATGGATGATAAGACCGCCTTTTGTTCATATCAGATTTTTGCATTTTCATACCGCCCAATTTTTATCACATTGCATATCGGTAGATACTCTTGAGCCGTGTTTGCTAGTCAACTGCAGGATACAGATTCTCGGTTCTAAAACGGTGAAATTCATGGAAAACACGACAAAATCCGGGTTCCTGCCAACCACAGATAAAACACGGTCTCCGCTCTTCATCCGTATGTTGCCAGATACCAGTTTAGGGAGACGAAATGTCAAATCAATGTCGTTTTCATACACAAGGCTCAATGGCAACAACAAGTTCCAAGAAATCTACGCGGAGCTCGAGGCAATCATGACAAAAATATCCACAAAAAGTCCACCTTTCCTCAACAGAAATTCTGGAAGAAATGTGAAAGTATTTTCAGAAAATACATATACCAGACAAGAGGGGACAGAAGACCAGGGAAGTACACAGAAGCCGACACCCCAACTCACCTATAGGGCGGCGGAACCGCGGCCAATAGGGGCCATAGGCGGCGGTTCCGCGGCCGTATGGTGGCTTCAGCCGACCACTTTTCAGGGGTATTTTGGTCTTTGTATTTGGGTTCTGGTGGTTGCCCTAGGTTTTCATTTTTTAGCCTATAAATAGCCCAGAACTTTGTGAAGGAAAGGGTCCATTTCTTGTATTTTCATTTTGCTAAGTTTAGTTGTGTTTCTTCTTCCTCTTCTCACCTCTTCTCCATTGAAACTTGTAGTGAGCTTGTGAGTGAAGAGTGATGAATAAAGAAGAACCATTTATTATCATGCTTGTCTTACTTTTTCTATAATTGTTGTAATTTTAATTTGTTAAGTAGTTGTTGTTATTTTCTTGTTGTTTCTTTCTTCTCTCTTTTTCTTTATCCTTAATACGACAATGATGCTTACGCTCGATCCTCGCCGAGGTGAGGTCGCAAATAGCTAGTCGTATTCTTCTAATCTCCTTCTTTCTATCTTCCTCTTTTGTTTTGTTTTATTTTTCCGTATCATGATGTGTGAGTAGTTAACACTTGTTAGGGTAGGATAAGGGAAGTTTGAGAGAAGGAAATCTCTCTCACTCTTTCCTTGCCCAACAGCTTAATTCGACTCCCGTTAATTGAACCACAATCCGCTCCTTACGGCATCCTATCCTACATGATAGCGGTGATTCCGTAGTGAGACCGGTTGTGGTTGAATTAACCGGAGGTTATGGCTAAGAGCCAAGAACGGACGGACAAGCACCAAAAGAAAGGACTTATGCGTTGGAAACCTAGCTTATACTCGCAAGTTCCTTCCTAGTCGTGCTAATCCCCGTTGTTGCCGATTACCGTAACACCGATATTAAGAGGGGCAACGAAAGATGAGGAGACTCCTAACTCAAACTAACCTAATCCTAACCCTAACAAGCTCTCTTTAAATATCAACTCAACACTTAGATAATCACAACAAAATCTGAACTTTCGGACTTAACTCGTTAAAACACATTGAAAAAGACTCCCATCTCCCTGCGGACGACCCGTACTCAACCGGCTAGCTACAAGCGAAACCGTCTTGATTGCGGTATTTAAACTAAAACTTGAACACGCAGAATCTCTACCAATCAAATGGCGCCGTTGCCGGGAAGACGGTAGTTTATTTCCTTGTGTAATTTCGGGTTAATTTGTAAGTATAAATATAACCAAAAAACGAAAAAAAAAAAATACTTTGTAAAAAACCATCTTGTTGTTTTTTTTATTAGCTTTTGTGCAAGTGTGCAGGAAAATACGAAGTTCAAGATCGACGCCAAAGACGTCGGATAATACGGAGTTCAAGTACAGTGCCAAAGACGTGGGAAGATAGACCCACATTTCGCGGCTACACCGCGACGGATCAAAACGAAGCAAACGGTCTACTAAAAAATCTGGAGCAGATACAGTGAGCAAATCAGAATTCCACACATCCAGACAAGCAGAGGACACCCAACAGAGAACACCCAAAGTTTTTCAGAGCCCCAATTCCTCTACATAGCCGCGGAACCGCGGCCTAAGGTGGTGTTTGGCCGTGGATCCGCGGCCAATTGGTGCCCTTAGTGTACCATCTTCTCTCTGTAAGTCTCTCTCTCCTTCTCCACTCCTCTGGACTCCACTGAACTGTGTTTTCTGCAGATTTCTTTGCGCAAACTCTTCTCCCCCTTCCAATAAACTGTTCTTGTGCAGGATTCTTTGCGCCGCAAAAATAAAAATTGTTTGCAGTTGATTTGTTACTGCTTTGCATTTCTTTAATACGGACTTAAGGGGCTTGAAACCAATCCAGATTGGGTGGGGATTTCATCACCCTTCCCAGGACCCCAAAAATCACTAAAGCATATGCATTGTCCATTGTAAATTAAAAAATACTAGACTTCAGCCCTAAGGACTTCGCGCTCATTAGGAGAAGATAAACCGTGTTTAGAACCTCGCTTAACGGTATATTGTTTACGGGGTGTCTAGGAAAGTGTTAAAGGCGCAACCGCCGAAAGAGAAAGGGTTATTTAATTAAGGAACTTCGCGAAAGCGTTGGACAACCTCCCCTTATCTCTGCACTTACCTGGCCTCGTGATCAGTGTATTTTTAAGCCCGTTTCTCGACACTGTTTAACTTCGACAATCAAGTTCAGGAGCAGGTCTAGTAGACCTAGGTTACCTTAGATCTAGGTGTGATTGTGCATATCTTGTTTGTGATTGCTTAAGCCGTATATCCGTACATATTTCTGTAAATCTCTTTCTAAAAACAAAAAAAAAGAAGAAAAAATCAAAAACTTTTATAAAAACTTGCCCTTTTGTCGCCAAACCCATTTTTCACCCACCACCCATCGCCTTTCTCCATTGACGTTTTCTTACCCTCACCTTCTCCGCTTTGACTATACTAAACTCGTTTAGTGTATGTCCGCTTGGACTCGGGACACTAGCACCCGTCTAGTCCGCGTTACGTTAGTCGCTACCGACTACGCGATCGACTCAGACGTCGATACTCCGTCCACTCCTCTTTCACCCCTTCCTTTGCCGGCCAACTCCGACGTTGACCGGAATTCTGTTCATACATCTTCACCTTCACCTTCACCAACCTCTTCTTCCGCGATGTCAGGATTTAATCCGAACATCTCTTTGACCACCCCTGGATTGGCTCCACCTCCTACGGAGACCACTATCCCACCACCACCGCCTGTTGTAGTGCCGCAGCGAATCGCGCTCCGGGATCGTTTCTATCCCACCCGTTCTGCACTTCCCACCTGCCTTTCTCTTCCTCCGGCCAATGGGGACAACTTTGAAATTAAGCCCCACTTCATCAACATGCTCCCACGATTTCATGGGCTTGAATCTGAAGATGCCTATATCTTCATCAATAAATTTCAAAACGTCTGTGCCATGATGAAAACCACCCAGCTGTCGGACGATGCTATACGTCTACGGGTCATTCCGTTCACTTTATGCGATCTCGCTGAAAAATGGCTGTATAGCACCGCTTCCCACTCAATCACCAGCTGGGATGAGTATGTTAAAGCGTTTCTGAAAAAATTCTATCCGAACCATAAGACCGCAAGGATTCGAAATGAAATCAACCAATTCTCCCAGCTTCCTTCTGAACCCTTCTGGAAGTGCTTTGACCGATACAAAGACCTTCTTGTTCAGTGTCCTCACCACGGTATAGAGAAATGGCAACTTTGCCAAACCTTATACGAGGGCCTGAACCCAGCAACGAAGCAGTTGTTGGAAACCATCTGTCAGGGCCACTTCCTATCGAAATCTGACGAGGAAGCGTGGCAGTTCTTTGACGACCTTGCGGAGCAAACGCTACAGTGGGAGAGCACCAGACCGACTTCTTCTTCTACCTCCACTTCTACCGGTCAGTCTAGGGTAGGAATCCACCAACTTGACGTCTCTATTGCGATGAAAGCTGAAATGGCTGCTATAACAAGAAAGCTTGAAGCGATAGAAAGCAAATTCTCTGCTCCTGCTCCTGCCCCTGTTCTCCCCCTTCGTACCATCTGCGCTTGTTGTTCCGATCCTTCCCACTTGACCGAAGAGTGTCCTTACAATCCACCCTCGCAAGGACAGGATCAGGTTAATGCTGCCTTCCAGCAAAGACCGAAGAATGATCCATACTCTTCCACCTACAATCCCGGTTGGAGGAACCACCCCAATTTCACCTGGAATCAGAATCAGAATCAATTCCAAGGCAATAATTTCCAAAGGGCCCCTCCACCACAATAACAAGCGCAACAACAAACTCAACATCCATATCAGCAGCCCTTCCAACCCCAACCTTTCTAAAATCAGACGAACAACTTTGCACCCAACAATTCTTTTCCACCAAACAACTTTGTTCCGTCAAACAACGATAAGGTTTCCTCGCTCGAACGAAGTCTGGAGGCGTTTGTTAAACAATCTACTCAATCCACCGCCAACATCCAGTCTTCCATTCAATCTCTAGTGCAACACACTGCCGCACACGGGCAAAGCATCAAGACCATCGAGGCCCAGATTGCACAGCTGAACGCGGCCTTAAGCGAGCGAGAGAAGGGGAAGCTCCCGTCCCAGCCACTTCCAAATCCCGGTCACCCACATAATGCACATGTTGCTCTTGAACAACAGAACCATAATGTGAGTGCCGTGACCACACTGAGATCGGGAAGGATGCTGCAAAACAACATTGGCAAACGAATCAACGATGACACCCCGGCCGCTTCTTCTTCTTCTTCTTCTTCTTCTTCTTCGTCTTCTGAGCCTATTCTCCGTTCTTCACAAGGCTCCCCTTCCTCTTCTTCTGCTCTGAACGGACCCACTTCTCACTCCACGAAAACACCTATTCTGGGATCCGTTCCAACTCCACAATCTCCTCCTTCAGCATTAGACTCAACCAATTTTCAAAATGTTCCATTTCCAAACCGGTTGAGGTCTAACAAACAAAATCCACAAATGGAGAAGATTTTGGAGTTATTCAAGCAAGTTAACATTAACATTCCTCTTTTAGATGCTGTCCAACAAGTCCCGTCTTACGCGAAAATCTTAAAGGACTTGTGCACGAAAAAGAGGAAGTCTCAGGTACCCAAGAAAGTTTTCTTGGCTAGTGCTGTGAGTGATGCCCTTACCCAATCTTTACCACAAAAACGGAAGGACCCTGGTTGTCCTACGATTTCAATTACCATTGGGGATAAGAACATCAACCGCGCACTATTAGATCTTGGTGCCAGTGTTAACTTGCTTCCGTATTCATTATACGAGCAATTAGGCGTCGGAGAGCTGAAACCCACGTACTGCACTCTCCAAATGGCCGACCGATCAATCACCTATCCTAGGGGTGAGCTAGAGGATGTGTTGATAAAAGTCGGGGACTTCATATTCCCCGTAGACTTCATTGTATTATATACACAGCCTGTAGCTAACCCCCGGAATCAAATTCCGGTGATACTCGGTCGCCCATTTCTCGCAACCTCAAATGCTGTGATCAATTGTCGCAATGGTTCGATGAACCTCTCTTTTGGAAATATGACGATTGAACTCAACATTTTTAGGTTGGGGAATCAGCCCGCCGAACCTAATGCTCATATACTGGACGTCTGCTCGATCCAGGAGATCACCCCAGAAGAGTGTGAATTCGAGGAGTTTCTGTTGGAACACGATAATCTTGACGCCACTAGTGCGTTTCTCTTCGAACCTGCTGCTGTTTCTGCGCCCGACAACGACTACGAGTGTTTCACGTTTTCAAACGATCTTAGCTACGCACAACCCGAGTTTGAATCCTTCGACTTTCCGGATGAGTTACTTGAACCATCCAACTCGGTTGCCTACACTCGCTTTGAACCTTTGCTGGAGTCCTTTGAGTTCGAGACCTTTGCACCAATCTCGCCTTCCATCGTTTCACCTCCAACGCTCGAACTTAAGCCGTTGCCGTCTCACCTTAAGTATGCTTACTTAGGTGAGAACGAGACCCTCCCTGTCATCATCTCGGCTTCTCTAGCTCCCGAGCAAGAGAACGCCCTTCTCGCGGTCTTGCACAGCAACAGGCAAGCTTTTGGCTGGTCCATGGCGGACATCAAGGGGATTAGTCCCCTGATCGTTGAGCATCACATTCATCTGATGGATGATGCCAAACCAGCCCGGGATCCACAAAGACGTCTCAATCCATTCATGAAAGAGGCTGTGAAGAAGGAGATCGTAAAATGTCTAGATAGTGGTATCATTTACCCTATCTCTGATAGCTAGTGGGTTAGCCCCATTCACGTTGTCCCCAAAAAGTCAGGCATCATGGTCATCACCAACGAGGCGAACGAGTTAATCCCTACTCGCACCCAAACTGGGTGGCGAGTTTGCATTGATTACAGAAAACGCAACGCCGCAACGCGGAAAGACCACTTTCCGCTACCTTTCATTGACCAGATGCTTGAACGATTGGCCGGACACGAGTACTACTGCTTTCTTGATGGCTACTCCGGCTATAATCAAATTCCCATCGCCGAAAAAGACCAGGACAAGACCACTTTCACTTGTCCTTTCGGCACGTTTGCATATCGATGCATGCCCTTTGGGTTATGCAATGTGCCCGCTACCTTCCAGCGGTGTATGATGGGAATTTTCTCAGACATGGTGGAAAAATTTCTGGAGATTTTCATGGATGACTTCTCCATCTTCGGCGATTCCTTCAACGAGTGTTTGCTGCATCTTGACGCTGTCCTTACCCGATGTAAGGACAAGAATCTCACTTTGAACTGGGAGAAATGCCACTTCATGGTGCGCGAAGGTATTGTCTTAGGACATATCATCTCGCAAAATGGCATAGAGGTTGACAAAGCAAAGATTGAGGTCATTTCCAATCTGCCTCCTCCCCGATGCGTCAGAGATATCCGAGCCTTCCTTGGCCATGCCGGTTTCTATAGACGGTTCATCAAGGACTTTAGCAAGATTGCTAGGCCCTTGACTCTTTTGCTGGCCAAGGACACACCATTCGACTTCAACTCGAGCTATGTGACTGCCTTCGAGTCACTGAAACGCTCACTCACTTCTGCTCCCGTTCTTTCTTCACCTGACTGGACGCACCCATTCGAGATTATGTGCGATGCATCCGACTTTGCCATCGGTGCTGTCCTTGGACAGCACATCAACAAGATGCCGCACGTAATCTATTATGCGAGCCGAACCCTGAACGACGCCCAACTCAACTATACAACAACTAAGAAGGAATTCTTAGCTGTTGTATTTGCTTTAGAAAAGTTCATGCCCTACCTCATCGGCTCTCCAGTCATTGTCTACACAGACCATTCAGCTCTGCGCCATCTTTTTGCGAAGAAAGACGCAAAATCTCGGTTAATACGTTGGATCCTCTTGCTTCAAGAGTTTGACCTTGTCATTAAGGACAAACGAGGATGTGAAAACGTAGTTGCCGACCATCTCTCATGACTTCCTTCTTCGCCTTCGCTTCCAATTCTGATCAACGACGTTTTCCCGGATGAACAGCTCTTGACAGTATCGTGCGAACCCTGGTTCGCAGATATTGTGAACTATTTGGCCACGGGATTACTACCGACCGAATGGTCAAGTCAGGACAGACTTCGCTTCTTATCCCAAGTAAAACACTTTTACTGGGACGAACCCTACTTGTTCAAGTACTGTCCCGACCAGATTATTCGTCGGTGTGTCCCTGATGAGGAATTCAAGAGTGTGCTGTCGTTTTGCCACGATCAAGCGTGTGGCGGGCATTTTGGGCCCAGAAAGACAGCTGAGAAGATCTTGCAATGTGGTTTCTACTGGCCATAACTCTTCAAAGACGCTCATGACTATTGCAAGACTTGCTCCCGGTGCCAACACATGGGCCGGATATCCCGGAGGAACGAGATGCCGCTCCAACCGATCTTGGTTGTGGAGATTTTCGATGTTTGGGGGATAGATTTCATGGGGCCGTTTCCCAGCTCTTTCGGGAACTTGTACATCCTTCTAGCTGTTGATTACATCTCTAAATGGGTCGAGGCTATGCCCAGCCGGACTAACGACAACAAGGTTGTCGTTAGATTCCTTAAAGAAAACATTTTCTCCCGGTTTGGGCACCCCCGAGCGATCATTAGCGACAATAGAAGTCATTTCTGCAACAAAACCTTCGAGGCCTTGATGCGGAAATATTCCATTAATCATAAGCTTTCTACGCCCTACCACCCCCAAACCTGCGGGCAGGCCGAAGTTTCAAATCGGCAAATCAAGCAGATACTGGAGAAGATGGTTTCCAAGAACCGTAAGGATTGGTCTCTGAAACTCACTGATGCCCTTTGGGCATTTAGAACCGCTTATAAGACCGACCTTGGCTTGTCTCCCTATCGGCTTGTGTACGGAAAAGCCTGCCACCTTCCTGTCAAAATAGAGCATCGCGCATTTTGGGCGATAAAGGAGCTGAATCTGTCTCTTGAGGATGCGGGCAGCCATCGGAAGCTGCAGTTGAACGAACTGAACGAGCTTAGGGATGAGGCTTACGATAACGCGGTTGTCGTTAAGAATCGAATGAAGGTGTTTCACGATAAACACCTTTTGCGCAAAACCTTCGTACCTGGTCAACAGGTACTGCTTTACAACACCCGACTTCACTTCCATCCAGGAAAGCTCAGATCTCGCTGGAAAGGGCCGTATTTTGTGCGGAATGTGTATCCTCAGGGCGCTGTGGATTTGGAGAATCCAAAGGACGGTTCATTTTTCAAAGTGAACGGACACCGATGCAAACCGTACCTTAGCGCCGAACCAACAGAGGAGCTCCTGTTCTTACAGGAGCCGGTTTACCCTGAATGATCTTCCTCTGCCGACCTCCAAACTTCGGTTATCCAGCGAAGAACAGTGGACACTGTTCCAAATAAGTTTGGGGGTATGTACAAACCATCTTGTATAGAGTTGTGTATATTCTTTTTTTCTTTAAAAACAAAAACAAATAAAAATTTGTGTATCGCTAACCGACAATTTTGACCCTTCAAATGATCTCTTCATGCAATGACAGTGAGGACACTGTCCAGTTTAAGTTTGGGGGTACGCTTGGTACACATTTCTTACCTTCGCATTCATATGTATATTTTGCATCTGCATATTAAATCCATAAAATCGAGAAAAATCTGAAAATTTTCTAAAAATATAAAAACTTTTTTGTCAAGTTAGCTTGTGAAAGAACTCTGATTCAACATTCGACGGTTTTTGTTTGAAAAAATAGGAATAACTAAATCTTATGTTTGGATTTTGAAAACCTTAAAGATAACTCTCCTTTGAAGTTAACTATAGATGATATACGTCTTTACATCACACTACACGTGTCGCGAATTTTGGGAATTAGATGACAAGTCTTTCATGTTTAAACTTTTAAACAGATAAATGATTTTCTGAGGATCAAATAGGTTTTTTCTGAAATAAGTAATGTCAAGAATAGTTTATGAAGTAAAGCGAATATGAAGGAATGTTATTGATGCCGAAATTGGAGCTAAGTCTGAAAAATAACCCATCTGAAACTTGATTGGAATGATTACACACCAAACCCACTAAACACGTCTTTTATCCAAAAAAATAATTGAACTGCCGGTTATATCTCCGTTCGTATTAAATCATCTGATTTTCACGCCAAACAGTCTTTTGTTTTTGGACCTAGGTAACTTGAGTAATTAAGTCCGCTGGGGTGTTTCTACACCTAATGCCCTAAAACCAACTGGTTTGGGTGCATTGGCCCAAAGCTCGCTAAGAAGCCTAGAAAGTCCAGTTTAAAACAAAGTCAAGCAAGTGTTCTCTCCGAGTTAAAATTCCTAACGGTTCTTTGTGTGAGAATAATCTTGATAAAAGACAGGCTTTTATAAAAATTTAAACGGAGATATGAAGGTTTTATTCTATGATAAAGACTATTGCACGTTCACAGAGGTGTGTATGAAATGAAAACAAGAAAAAGGTGGAGTGAAAAATACGACTTAGTTTCCTGTTATGGAAGATAGAAATTCTGAAGTTGAAACCTTACTGGAAAACGAAACTTGAAAACTGCTTAACTCTTTATAAAACTTATGTGATCCTTTTAAAATTGTTATCTGGGCTTTATTGTGCGACATGATGACTTTATTCGACCTTTCGGGAACTTAACGACACTATTTGCACTGCACGTAAAGACATATAAAATCTGTAGTTAAATAAGAAGCGAGGTGTGAAAAATAAAGGTTCGATGGTCTAGACTTAGGATTATAGAATTATTATTTTCTAAAACAAAACTTTAGGGTTTGAATCTTAGTTATTTTACGAAACCAACTTGACCGGATTTTGTGGGTAGTATCCGCTGAAAACCCTCAGGAGACAACACTCCTCCTACTAGGGACACCTAGAGGTTTAACGGCTTGTTGCACATGCTCAGTGCAATCGCGTTCCCTGCGAAAGTGAGGTTAGGAAATTTTTTGTGAATAAATGGGCTTTACTCGGGACGAGCAAATGATAAGTTTGGGGGTATTTGTTCATATCAGATTTTTGCATTTTCATACCGCCCAATTTTTATCACATTGCATATCGGTAGATACTCTTGAGCCGTGTTTGCTAGTCAATTGCAGGATACAGGTTCTCGGTTCTAAAACGGTGAAATTCATGGAAAACACGACAAAATCCGGGTTCCTGCCAACCACAGATAAAACACGGTCTCCGCTCTTCATCCGTATGTTGCCAGATACCAGTTTAGGGAGACGAAATGTCAAATCAATGTCGTTTTCATGCACAAGGCTCAATGGCAATAACAAGTTCCAAGAAATCTACGCGGAGCTCGAGGAAATCATGACAAAAACATCCACAAAAAGTCCACCTTTCCTCAACAGAAATTCTGGAAGAAATGTGAAAGTATTTTCAGAAAATACATATACCAGACAAGAGGGGACAGAAGACCAGGGAAGTACACAGAAGCCGACACCCCAACTCACCCATAGGGCGGCGGAACCGCGGCCAATAGGGGCCATAGGCGGCGGTTCCGCGGCCGTATGGTGGCTTCAGCCGACCACTTTTCAGGGGTATTTTGGTCTTAGTATTTGGGTTCTGGTGGTTGCCCTAGGTTTTCATTTTTTAGCCTATAAATAGCCCAGAACTTTGTGAAGGAAAGGGTCCATTTCTTGTATTTTCATTTTGCTAAGTTTAGTTGTGTTTCTTCTTCCTCTTCTCACCTCTTCTCCATTGAAACTTGTAGTGAGCTTGTGAGTGAAGAGTGATGAATAAAGAAGAACCATTTATTATCATGCTTGTCTTACTTTTTCTATAATTGTTGTAATTTTAACTTGTTAAGTAGTTGTTGTTATTTTCTTGTTGTTTCTTTCTTCTCTCTTTTTCTTTATCCTTAATACGACAATGATGCTTACGCTCGATCCTCGCCAAGGTGAGGTCGCAAATAGCTAGTCGTATTCTTTTAATCTCCTTCTTTCTATCTTCCTCTTTTGTTTTGTTTTATTTTTCCGTATCATGATGTGTGAGTAGTTAACACTTGTTAGGGTAGGATAAGGGAAGTTTGAGAGAAGGAAATCTCTCTCACTCTTTCCTTGCCCAACAGCTTAATTCGACTCCCGTTAATTGAACCACAATCCGCTCCTTACGGCACCCTATCCTACATGATAGCGGTGATTCCGTAGTGAGACCGGTTGTGGTTGAATTAACCGGAGGTTATGGCTAAGAGCCAAGAACGGACGGACAAGCACCAAAAGGAAGGACTTATGCGTTGGAAAGCCTAGCTTATACTCGCAAGTTCCTTCCTAGTCGTGCTAATCCCCGTTGTTGCCGATTACCGTAACACCGATATTAAGAGGGGCAACGAAAGATGAGGAGACTCCTAACTCAAACTAACCTAATCCTAACCCTAACAAGCTCTCTTTAAATATCAACTCAACACTTAGATAATCACAACAAAATCTGAACTTTCGGACTTAACTCGTTAAAACACATTGAAAAAGACTCCCATCTCACTGCGGACGACCCGTACTCAACCGGCTAGCTTCAAGCGAAACCGTCTTGATTGCGGTATTTAAACTAAAACTTGAACACGCAGAATCTCTACCAATCACCTTTCTAAATGGTGATTTAGAGGAGTGCGTATACATGACTCAGCCAGAGGGCTTCGTAAATAGCGGGAGCAGCGGAAAGGTGTGCAAGCTGCTTAAATCCTTCTACGGGTTAAAGCAGGCATCGCAGAGTTGGAACATCTGTTTTGATGTGGTAGTCAAAGAGTTTGACTTCATCAAGAACATAGATGAACCTTGTATTTACAAGAAGGTTGCAGAGAGTAAGGTTGTCTTCCTTGTATTATACGTCGATGTACTCTTGATAGGAAATGATGTTCCTATGCTGCACTCGGTCAAGCTCTTCTTATCACATAGATTCTTAATGAAAGATCTAGGTGATGCCTCCTGCATTTTGGGGATTAGGAACTATAGAGATAGATCCAAGAGGATATTGGGATTGTCCCAATCCAGGTACATTGACACCATACTAAAGAGGTTTAGTATGGAAGAATCCAAGTGTGGGAACCAACCCACGATCTCTGGACTCACTCTCTCCAAAGAGATGTCTCCCAAGACTGATTTGGAGAGAGCTCGCATGCATAGGATACCCTATGCTTCGGCAGTAGGCTCTATCATGTATGCGATGCTATGTACCAGATCCGATGTAGCATACTCACTAAGTGTAGTGAGTCGGTATCAAGCAGATCCTGGAGAGAGTCACTGGAAAGCTGTGAAGAACATTCTCAAGTACTTGCAAATAACTAAGGAGATGTTCTTGGTGTATGGTAACGGAGAACTCCAGGTGGAGTCCTTTACCGATTCAAGCTTCCAAAGTGATAAGGACGACTCTAAGTCGCAATCGGGATTTGTCTTTACCCTAAATGGAGGGGCGGTTTGTTGGAAGAGTTCCAAGCAAGAAACCGTGGCAGACTCGACGATGGAGGCTGAATACATCGCCGCCAACGATGTTGTCAAAGAGGCTGTCTGGATGAAGAAGTTCATCACTGAACTTGGTGTGGTTCCTTCCATTGAGCATCCAATACCTTTGTATTGTGATAACAATGGAGTTGTGGCTTTGGCCAAAGAACCCAAGTCCCATCAGAAGTCCAGACATATTCTGAGGCGGTATCACCTGATCCGGGAGATAGTTGATCGCCGCGAGATGGAGGTCAGGAGAGTTGACACGAAGGAAAACACTGCGGATCCACTCACGAAGGCCATTCCCCAGATACAGTTTGAGAGATTATTCGGGATGTTGGGTATGAGATACTACAACACCTGGCCCTAGTGCAAGTGGGAGATTGTTAGTTATATATATGCCCTAGAGGCCATTGTTGTACATATGATGTATATTATGATGGATGCCTGGATATATATAGAGAGGACTTTCTTGCTCGACATGATAGTATGCTATTTGGTTTCACTTTGTCTTAACATATTGACTTGTATTAGTTTACTGTCTTGCTCTCACATGTTGATAAAGCCCTTAGGATATGTACTCGACTACTGGGACTGTGATGAGATCACACTAATGGGGCCAGGGTAGTCAAAGAGTACATCCTATAACTGTTCGTAGTCAAGGGTATATCGAGACATGGCATCGATACACTAGAGTAGACTAGCGTATACGCATCTTGACCCATATGATGGGCGATGGATGATCCCATATCCATCGGTGTTTGACATCAAGGATGGTGTACGGGTGCTCAATGGAGACTGGGTACACTGGACGGACTCGCCAAGAACTCCAGATGGTGATATACCACACGTCAGATGGCAGTTCTCCGGTGATACTGGTACAGGGTAGTCTGTAGACCCGAGATCGTCATAGTGTCTTGTATGATTCCCACTGTGCTTTGATTTCCACCTTACCACGTCTAAGAGGGCGTGCAAAACGGTGGCTTTTGGGTACAGTCCCGAATCACATGGAGGCAATGAGCGATAGGAGGGGATTCGTCTCTCCCGGTATAGGGAGTTGATACTGTGCTGTGTTCGATTGGCTATAACTGGAAGTCCCTGGCCAGGGCTGATATAGAGGTTTACTGGTAAGTGTTACCAGTAGTTTTTCGACCCGTTATGAGCCACACATCGACACGACTTATCGGTTACTGGGGTCTGACGTATACCACCCCTAGACTAGATATGCAACATATCAGACGAAGAGGCCGGACTGTACGGGAGTGTTACTGATTGGATTCACATGAGATTGTACAGGCTTGCTTGTTGATCTTCTGATCGCTCAATACCTGGATGGCTGTTACGTTTAGCTGACCGCTTGCAGCTTGTGGTCGTTTGATATGATCATCACCTACTGCCGGCATATTGACGATTCTTTAGAGTCCTACACAGAGGTTTCCTGGCTCAGGCAAAACGGAGTAGGAGCACATATGTGATATGTGCGGGACCGAGAATAATACGATATGAGATATCGTATTCTATTCTCGCGATATGAGATATCGGCCTGGTATATGTGATATAACCGGGTCATCGGATCAAGTATCGATTCGATGAAAAGGTACATGTTATATTAGTCGGTTATATGAAATATAGCCGGGTTATCGGATCAAGTGTTGATTCGATAATTTAATGTATAATTATATATGTGATATATTACGTTACATTAACTAATATAAGCTCGCTTTATTGATTCATTTTCTCACGGGATAATACATTGATATATATGCGATATATGTTAATTGTATTATTTTCTTTTGTTACAAAACATATTGTATATGTGATATATAATATAGTAACATGTTAGGGTTACAAATTTAACAATGGTTTAGGGTTTAAACTTGGTTAGGGTTTGGATTAGGGTTAGCTTTTGCATGAAGCTTCCATGAAGCTTCATGAAGCTTTGACTTTATCCTTAAGCTTGATATTTTGTGATGATATTCTTTAACCCAATCCAAACCTCAACCTCTAGTTAATTCTCTACATGAGTTAATTCTATCATCCTTAACTTATGGTTAGATTTGTAACCACTACAATAATTCATTGTTCATCACAAAAGGAATTATCCTTTCATTCTTCTTCTTCTTCAAGCTTGAGCTTTGAGAAATCTTGCTAGGTTTTCATTTTTTGGTGAATAAAAGTGAGAACTTGAAAAAAAAAGAGAGCAATATTCCTACTCCATCATCCTCATCTAATCTAGCCAATTAGATTAGGGTGTTCACCTCATTAGAGAGAGAGCTTGAGTTATAGAAATTTCATGGTAGATCATCGGAGAAAAGGAAGACTACAAGTTAGCATGGATTGTTCGAGTTGTGCAGCCTCTCATGAGTCCGGGAGATCGTGGATCGCGGCAAAAGGACTTCTACTCGGAGCTTATGAAGCGAAGGAGCGAACTACAAAGGTTGTAATCCCTCACTTTTACTTGTAAAGATGTTTACTTGCATGTTAAACCCTAATAATCTAGCAAAGATCCCGGGTTTGGGTGTTCGGCACGTCTAAAATTTTATTCGGGTATGGTTGATGCCTTATGAACCCTCACAAGAGTGCCTAGGAACCCTACAGGTGTGAGGTTAGAGAGAGCCATGCCCCCTTCTCTCTCTTCATTAAATGCAAGCCATGCTTGCCCCATGCCTTATGATGCATGTCAACCCTCTCTCTCTTTCAAGTCAACCCTGAATTTTAAACCCTTTAATTTTGAAAACTAAATAACTTAAATAATTACATACACTTAATTGAAATGGGGTTAAGGTGCCATGGCTACTTAAGCATGGTTAACCCTAATTAACCCTAGGTTAACATGCACAAGTGTGTGCAAGCCCAAAATAAATCATAATAAAATATTAATTGATTTTTATAAAATATGTGAAAACTATTTTGGTAATTTTTTTACTAAAAATCCGCATTATCGCTTAATTAACACTAATCGCATTCTAAGGTGTTACAATGACTCCATCACCTGCAGGTACACCACTATGCCAGGAGTCTTCCATTCTAAAACACTTTAGAATAGTGTCAAGTACCCAAATTGGGACACTTCCCAAATCTAGATCTAAAACCATAAATCTAAAACCATAAATCTAGTAACCAGAAAGCCTGATATAATATCCATATCCTTTGTGAAGAAACCACTGTGTGAAAACCACAGTATAACCGATCGTAGCATAGGAATTTCACTTCCTATAAAGTGCATATCATCCAAATACTAGGACACCACGCCCTAATACCATCTTAACAGATCCATCTCCTATTCTGATGAGGTCAAAGCCTATGACTATCATATCAAAAATAGATAAGCTATTTCCGCTATACCTGCTTTAGTCTAGAAATATACATAAGCTGCTTGCCCTCTATTCTTCCGCCGCTCCCACTGACTACAACAACCCTCTGGCAGAGTCATATACACGTACACTTCTAAAGCTAGTTTAGAAAGACGCTATACTCATCCTCCTGCCGGGTCTCATAGTATAGAATAGCAGCAATGGCAAGTCTGGGTAAACAAGAACCTTCCTGTCACCGTCTCTAAGAAGACCGAAGTACCTCTCGGGTGCCTGAGGTTACCCACCAAATCTGCGAAGTGGCTAATGGAATGTCAAATCCAATTGAATTCTTAGGTTCTATTAAATTTTCAGTAATCGTTTGTGGTTCTGGAATCACTTCCAGTTCTACCATACTCCCACTTCTGTTTTCTAAAAAAATCCATTTTACTAAAACCGTGGCTCAAGAACAATATCACTATTGATCTTCCTGATGGTAAAAACTTAACCCTCGTCAAAGCCCGAGATAACCCACAAACTGCCATTACTGAAACGTGCCTTGAGTATGTCCAGAGTCTGGTTTTACGCATAAGCCGGACAACTCCATATATTTTAACATTGTTAAGATACAAATTGATTATATATACCATATAGAGACAAAGGCACTAATTTTATTGGAACCAGATTCAAAATCATGCAGTTGTCTCTAGTGCATATCAACCAATGGAATGAGGCCAATCAGCATTACTCAACTAGGAGTGCATCTATATATGAGTAACCCGAAAGAGAAGAAAGTTCTCAAAACCATTACTATCAACGGAATACCAAACACAAGTATCTACAACTTCGACTACCTCGAAGAATCCTGATACTTCCAACAAATAGTTCTCTACTTTATTCTTATACCTATAACTTCTCAATATCTGGACCTTGCATTTGAACGAAATACTTGTCCAGAACTGGAGAAGTCACAAGTAAACAGAATATAGTACGAGTACCAACCCTTTTGTCCTAATAGACACTGGACAATATACAATACTTTGTATAAGTCCACTGAGTTTAACGACTCAAACCCTGTGCGTCGTAGGTTGAAAACTATACTATGGTTAAGAAGAATTACACCGATGTTGAATGCACCTTACCTAACCATCAACTGATATAAGTAAATGTCACAGACATAATTTCAAAAGGTTATATCTCACTTTATAAAATAAACGTATAGATATATCAGTTTGAAATTGGTGCATAACAACGGATATTCAAAACCAAATATTTGTCATCAGGCAAAACCCAGGTAATTTCCTAAAATATCACCAATTACAAAGAATTCCGATATAATGAGGATATAGTCACATAATTCCCAATATCTTACTCCTACCCACCATCTGTAATGCCATACAGATGTGAGAATCAAATCTGGTAAACACATACCCTGGAGTCAGAATCCAATTGGAAAAACAGTTTTCAATTAACATCCCACAGTCAGACTGAAACATGAAAATGTTTCAAAGGGGTAATCTGGTATTCCTAGTAATGCCTCTTCCACTATCCTGATTCATGACAGTAACCATATACTTACCTATCATCACTGCAAACCCTTTATTATGTCTTTACTTATTACCTTCTGTACACCACCTTTAGGCTAATTGGTTTTCTTCCTTCCCTACTTTTCGGCACCAGCCTATGGTTTGGAAGAAGATTATCCAATAAGCGTAATAGGTGTACTCTCCTAATCCTAGAAGCCCTCGCAACCTAAGAGAAGGTAAAGAGAAAAGATATCTGAATAATCATATTCTTATTTCTCCTTAACCGGAAACCATCCTCGAATCTGGAACGAATTCCTTCGACTTCGTATGTAACTATACGATAGCATATCCAATAGGAGTGGATATCCGTAGTGATACGGAGTGTTCTGGAGAAATTCAAAGTGGATGTGGGAGTGCTAGGGGTATACACGGTTTTGTCATGAATGATAGCAGTCGCAATTTTCTTTGTCGTTATTCTAATCCATTTATATGTCTTTACTTATTACTTTCTGTACACCATCTTTAAGATAATTGGTTTTCTTCATTCCCCACCTTTCGGCACCTGCCTATGGTCTGGAGGAAGACTATCCAATACGCTCAATAGGTGTACCCTCTCCTAATCCTAGGAGCCCTCACAACCTGAAAGAAGGTAAAGAGAAAAGACAACCAAATAATCTTATTCAATCTCTCCAGAACCAGAATCCATCCTCGAATCTGGAACAAGTTCCTTCGAGTTTGTATGTAACTATACGATGGATTTATCGAAAAGGAGTGGATGTTCGTAGTGATACAAGGTGTTCTGGAGAAATGCAAAGGTGATATATAAATGGCAATGATATATGCGACACCATGACATTCCAAAAGCCAAAGTGTTTTAAGAAGGTTCTGTTAGTTATATGTATGCCCTAGAGGCCATTACTGTACATATGATGTATATTGTAATGGATGCTTGGACATATATAGGGAGGACTTTCTTGCTCGACATGATAGTATGCTATCTGGTTGTACTTTATCTTAACATGTACTCTGATTATCTCTATGTTACATGTTGATAAAGCCCTTAGGGTATGTACTCGACTACTGGGACTATGATGAGATCATAGTAGTGGGGCCACGGTAGTCGATGAGTACATCCTATAACTGTTCCTAGTCGAGGGTATATCGAGACAGGGCATCGATACACCAGAGTAGACAAGCGTATACGCATCTTGACCCATATGATGGGCGATGGATGATCCCATATCCATCGGTGTTTGACATCAAGGATGGTGTACGGGTGCTCAGTGGAGACTGGGTACACTGGACGGACTCGCCGAGAACTCCCAGATGGTATTATACCTCACGTCAGATGGCAGTTCTCCGGTGACACTGGTACAGAGTAGTCTATTGATCCGAGATAGTCATAGAGTCTTGTGTGATTCCCACTGTGCTTTGATTTCCATCATACCACGTCCAAGAGGGCATGCAAAAAAGTGGCTTTTGGGTACAGTCCCGAATCACAAGGAGGCAATGAGCGATAGGAGGGGATTCGTCTCTTCCGGTATAGGGAGTTGATATTGTGCTGTGTTCGATTGGCTATAACCGGAAATCCCTGGACAGGGTTGCTGAGATTTACTGGTAAGTGTTATCAGTAGTTTCTCGAACTATTATAGACCTCATATCGACACGACTTATCAAGCTACTGGGGTCTGAGGTTTACCACCCCTAGGCGAGATATGCGACATATCAGACGATGAGACCAGACTGTACGGGAGTGTTACTGATTGGATTCACAGGAGAATGTACAGGTTTGCTTGTTGATCTTCTGATCGCTCAATACCCGGGTGGCCGTTACGTTTAGCAGACCGCTTGCGGCTTGTGGGTGTTTGATATGATCATCACCTACTGCTGGCGTATTGACGAGTCTTTAGAGTCTTACACAGGGGTTTCCTGGCTCAAGCGAAATGGAGTAGGAGCACATATGTGATGTGTGCGGAACCGAGATTAATACGATATGAGATACCGTATTCTATTCTCGCGATTTATGACATTGATCGGTTGTATGCGATATAGCCGGGTTATCGGATCAATTGTTGATTCGATAAGTTGTTACACATGATATTAGTCGGTTATAGCCGAGTTATTAATTCAAGAGTTGATTTAATAATTTAATGTATAATTATATATTTGATATATTACATTGCATTAACTAGTATTAGCTCACTTATGATTTATTTTCTCACTTGATTGTGCACATTGTTTATATGTGATATATGCAAGTGTACATGTTTGTATCATGCTTGATGATACATACAAGATGGGTGTATGAGACTTATATCAAGTTTAGGTTAAATTAGGGTTTACTTATTTCCTTAAGAATAACAAAAGAAAGGAGACTTTAGTCAATGTTATCAAGCTTGTAGAAGCTTTTATGCAACATTGACAAAGTCAACTCTTTTGTCATTCCTTAGGATATTAGTTAACCCAACCCTTAACCTCATACTATGGTTAATTCTCTACATGAGTTAAGCATGAGGGCTTAACTCAACCATGGTGCAATAATTCAAAGGATAAGTTTTCATTTGGATGAATTATTCACTTCTTCTTCTTCTTCAAGCTCCTTTAAAAAGCTTTCTAGCTCTAATGGTGCTATGGGAAAAAATATGAGAAAATCAATTCTAAAGTGAGCCCACCTCCTACTTCTTCATCCTCTACCACTTGCCATGTAGTAGAGTGTGTTCTCTTCACAAAGTTCATGACCTAGTGAAGGAATAGCTTGAGTTAGTGTCTCCCCGACGTAGATCATCTTCGGCCTCGAAGTCATCGAAGCAAGCACGTTCGTTCTTCTTTTGGAGCTTTTCTAGAGTCCGGAGTTCACGATCGCAGCGAAGGGGACATCTACACGGAGCTATTGAAGTGAAGGACCGGATCTACAAAGGTTGTAATCCCTCTCACTTAGTGTTAAAGTGTTTAACATGTTAGTTTTCGCCTAAACCCTAGTTTAAAGATCCGGCTTTGGGTTGTTCGGCACGGCTAAAATTTTAATCGGGCATGGTTAATGCCTCGTAGATCCTTGTGCGCGTACTTAGCAACCCTACAGGTTCCGTTGGGATGTCTAGCACGGCAGCAAGGTTTCGGGTGGTATCATCCATACCAATTTCAAATTTTTACCATTCTAGATAATCATAACCTAGAATCGATACTAGAGAATCAAGCGGAATTTTAAAGCAAACAAGTTTACTTCTAAGTGATAGGGATTACAACCTTTGTAGTCCTCTCCTTCACTTCTAAAGCTCCGAGTTGATGTCCCTTCGCTGCGATCATCATGCTCCCGGACTCTAGAGAGGCTCCATGAGGTGAATGAGGCATCCTTGCTTGTAGTCTTCACAATCCAAGATGATCTACGTCGAAGCAACACAAATCCAAGCTTTCACTTCACTAATGAGGTATTAGTGAAGAAAACACCCTAATCTAAGTGGCTAGAATAGATGAGGATGATGAAGTAGGAATTTTGCTCTCTTTTTTTCTATTTCTCACTATTTTTTTCATCACATAAAGAAATCATGAGAGCAAGAAGAAGAAGAAGAAGCTCCAGCTCAAGTTCAAGTGAGAATGAATTGTGATGAGGTTAGAAATGTAACCTAGGGTTAAAAGTATCATGGCTAACTCTTGTAGAGAATAAACCATGGGCTAGGGTTAGGGTTAGGTTAACAAATATCTTAGCAAATATCTAAAGAGTGGACTAAGTCAACTTAAGAAAATATCTTAAGTAATTATCCACAATTTAGAATTAACTAAAATAAATTATAAATCTAACCCTAATTTTAGCCATGGTGTAAATCTCATTAAACCCTAGTTGCATTTATAACCTAGCATGTTACAATATTATATATCATATATATAATATATAATGTAACAAAAGAAAAGAATACAATAAACATATATCACATATATGTTAAATGTATCCAAAGTGAGAAAATGAAATACTTAAGTGAGCATATATTAGTTAATGTAATTTAATATATCAAATATATAATTATACATTAAATTATCGAATCAACACTTGATCCGATAATCCGGCTATATTACATATAACCGACTAATATAAAATGTATCATTTCATCGAATAAACACTTGATCCGATGAACCGGCTATATCACATATAACCGGCCGATATCATTGTTAGTTATATGTATGCCCTAGAGGCCATTACTGTACATTGGATGTATATTGTAGTGGATGCTGGGACATATATAGGTAGGACTTTCTTGCTCGACATGATAGTACGCTATCTGGTTGCTCTTTATCTTAACATGTATACTTTCTGTCTCTCTGATTACATGTTGATAAAGCCCTTAGGATGTGTACTCGACTTCCAGGACTATGATGTAGATCATACTAGTGGGGCCTGGGTAGTCAATGAGTACATCCTTCATTGTTCCTAGTCGTGGGAATATCGAGACGGGGCATCGATATTCCAGAGTAGACTAGCGTATATCTTCTCGACCCATGTGATGGGCGATGGATGATCCCATATCCATTGGTGTTTGACATCAGAGATGGTATGCGGGTGCTCAGTAGAGACTGGGTACACTGAACGGACTCGCCGAGAACTCCCAGATGGTAGTATACCTCACGTCAGATGGCAGTTCTCTGGTGACACTGGTGCAGCTTAGTCTGTTGACCCGAGATCGTCATAGAGTCTTGTGTGTCTCCCACTGTGCTTTGATTTCCACCCTACCACGGCTCTACTGAGTTGTGCAAACAGGTGTTTTTTGGGTACAGTCCCGATTCACATGAAGGCAATGAGCGATAGGAGGGGATTCGTCTCTCCCGGTATTGGGGGTTGATGTTGCGCTATGCACGACTGGCCATAACAGGAAATCCCTGGCCAGGGTTGTAGTGATATACTGGTAAGAGTTATCGGTAGTTTCACGATTCTTATGGACCTTACGTCGGCATGACTTATCGAGCTATTGGGGTCTGACGTTTACCACCCCTAGGCAAGATATGCGACATATCAGACGAACAGACCGGACTGTACGGTAAGTGTTACTGGTTGGATTCACAGGAGTGTGAGCGGGCTTGCTCGTCGATCTTCTGATCGCTCAATACCCGGGTGGCCGTTAAGTTTAGCAGACCGCTTGCGGCTTGTGGGTGTTTGATATGATCATCACCTGCTGCCGGCGTATTGACGAGTCTTTAGAGTCCTACACAGAGGTTTCCTGGCTCAAGCGAAACGAAATAGGAGCGCATATGAGATATGTGCGGGACCGAGAATAATGCGTGTATGTGATACCGTATTCTATTCTTGCGATGAATGTATCGATTGGTTGTATGCGATATAACCTAGTTATCGAATCGAAGATTGATTCGATAAGTCGATACATCGGATATTAGTCGGTCATATGCGATATGACCGGATCGTTAAATCAAGTGTTGATTTAATGATTTAATGTATAATTATATATTTGATATATTACTTTGCATTAACTAGTATTGGTTCACTTTAAAAAGGATTTTCTCACTTGATGTGCACATTGTATATGTGATGTATTTTTGTGCACTTGATTGTATCATGTTTGATGATACATGAAAGTTTGAGTGTATGATTTAAACCATGGTTATGTTAATGGTTAGGGTTTACATTTTACTTATTCATTTATTTATTCTCTTAATTCATTTTTTGGGCAAGAATGAAATGGTGGCTTAATTTGTTTTGTTGTTGAAGCTTCATGAAGCTTTCACTAAGTGACCATTTTGTCTTCATGTCCTAACCCTAACCATTCAACTTAACCCTAGTTTAGTCTCTACACTTAATCATGGTTGCTATATGATAAGTATTATTTATTTTTCTATTTGAAAAATACTTATCATATTCTTTTCTTCTTCTTCTTCTTCTTCAACAAAGAAGAAAGCTTGCAACCATTAATGGCAACTTGAGAAAAAGAGTGAGAAATCCAATTTCTAAAGTGAACCCACTTCCTATTTCTTCATCCTGTACCTTTTGCCAAGTAGTATAGGGTGTTTTCTTCATAAGTTTCATGACTTGGTGAAGTGGGAGCTTGATCTTGTGTTGCCTCGACGTAGATCATCTTCGGCATCGAAGTCGACGACCTAGCCCGATCATTCTTTCGATGAAACCACCGCGAAAGTCCGGGATCCGAAAGGTACAGCGGAGGGACTTCATCACGGAGCTATGGAGGTGGAGGACCGGATCTACAAAGGTTGTAATCACTTTCCTCTTAGTTAAAGTAGTTAACTCGCATTGCATCGCCTTATTATCTAGTTAACGATCCGTATTAGGGTTTGTAGGAACATGAAAAATTTGAAATTGGCATGGTTGATGCCTTGTGAGACCTCCTTAGAGTGCCTAGGAACCCTACAGTGGTATCAGAGCCTAGCTAGAGCCTTAGGCGATGTGTAGACGGAGTTAGAAGTCCGATCGAACCGAAACCCTAATTCAAATTTGCTCTCTGTACATTTTTCCAAAACTGGGTTTTTTCGAGATTAAAAATTCTTAAAAAATTCAGCAGGAAGATATAAGAATTATGGTGCAAAACGAGCTCCTGAATCATCTAAACCGCCGCGGAACAGCGGCAGAAGCATGGCTTCTGCGGCGGTTCCACGACCGTATGGTAACATTGCCCAATAATTTTTGCACAGTAATTCCTATATTTTGGTTCTGGATTTTCTGGGATTTTTTAAATATCACTCAAGAGTTGAGTTTTCTGGGTTGTATTGAGAGTTCGTAAATTCGATCGGATTATCAAACTTTGTCTATGTGTTTTTCCGGGTAATTTTAGAATATGTTAAAAAGTTCGACCAGATATAAATACCCACTTTTTCCCCTGCCGGGAAATTTCCAATTGTTGGATTTTTCCGTTGTTTAAAGACGTTCTAAGTAGTGCAAGTAACGCGATGGACCCTCTAGAAGACAACAAACCTTAACTCGACTATGCGACCGTCTTGAAGTGCCCTTTGAACCTTAGGATTTGGGGCAGTACGGCGTGCCACATGTGAGGCGTTGGCTTAACCCTTCTACGGCTGGACCGTTGGTACTGAGGCACGAAGTGAATGTTTTTAAACTTATTTCATGTGTTGAGCTGTTTCGGGAAAACTTGGGTGTTCGGTTGTTCGATCGGAAAGTTTAACATTTTCTATTTATCCGGAATGTGATACAATATTTGGAATTCACAAGTAGTTATGAGATAACTGAATGGATGTTATAAACATAGCACTTTAGTCTCACTTGATCGATTGCCACGGGATTTTGATGTGATCAAAAGTCCGTCACAATCACGTAGCGTACGCGGATACTCGCCGGGTAAACTCAATAGACAGCCTCACCCCATAGCCCCGACCAAGTGACTGTAGGAGAACCCCGTCGCCGAAAGCATCCGTTCGGGTGCTCGCGGCAGCGGTGTTCCGCCTTGGTGCACTTCATCGGCGGCATCGGGGGTGCAGCCGCCTACTAAAGTTTGCGACGAGAATTCGTTCAGAATGTCGGGAATCTTGTTGAATTGCCCGACTTGATATTGAAAAGTGTTTTCGATAATGAGACTAAAATGCGGGGTTTATAATTGTTAGGCATGTGATGTCTAAGTGTTTCATTTGATTAGGCATGCGATATCTAAAGAGTTTGCGGATTCCAACTGTTGTAGTTTTACACTTTCTTTTCTGTGACCGTAAGTGTAATATGTGATATCGCCGGTTTCGTTGCTATATGTCAACGACAATTGGGATGCGCATATTTACTTACATTGATGACATGTGATGTTATGTGTTGCTGGATATGTTATATTGGATCGTCGTGTTTGAATATCCGGGGGTTTTATGTGAGATGAGTGTTTTTCATTTTCATTCATGTAAAAACTTGTATGTAATATTCTTTTATTGGGGCACTTCCAGGTTGCGGAAGATGTCACCCATTGTATATTATTTACTTTTCCGCACTAGGATAGACCCAAGGAGGGGAGCACAAGTAACAGGGTTCTAGGGTCCAGTGGGAGACCATCTCGAGGAGTCGAGTCCGGGTCTCCTAACCCTAGAATTGGTAGGGTTGCTTGCCGCTCTCGTAGGGGTCTAGGGGTGTGGGATTGGCTATTCATCACGACCGTGGAATCCGTGTTTTATACTGTCTCGTATTAAAAACACGGACGTCCTAGTATATCCAATATTTCATATGATATTTTCTGCTGCGTTATCTGTGATGTGATCATGTGATTTGTTCAGATAGATATATTATATAGTATATATGATATATTATATAGACGTTGCTTATGTTTTACACCCGCGCTAGCCCTGCCTCGCTCTGGCGTTAGTTACCTAACCTAACGGTGCAGACGGGACATCGAGACGAATGCGGATGGCATAAGCGTACGTTATATTTATCTGTGATGTTTAGGTGGACTTAAATGATGGGATATTCATTAATGAAATTAATGAAAGAAAATAAACCTAATTGATGTTGTGGAATCGAATTTCAAAATAAAACAGGTAGCTATAGTTCTTGCTTTGCATCGCGGTGTTCATTATAGAACATCCTGCACCTTATTCGATGAGGAAAGGACCGAGATCTCTTCACCGGGAGTGACTCCTTTAGCAATAACTGGCAGATGCTACAACCCTCGGTTTGTCTTTTGATCGCTTCTATAATTTCCGCTTTGCACAGTGATATATATGATATATCCCGCACCTCATTCGACGAGGAAAGGGCCGACGATCCCTTCACCGGGAGTGACCCCTTTAGCAAAACTAGAAAAGCCTCAAAAACATTCCATTTAAAAACCATTTGATTCCGCAACGAGATCAAGTTCAAAGCGTTAAAGGTTTTCTTAAAAACCATTCGCAACCCTCCGTCATTTTAGGAAGTAGAGTACTTAGTATTCGTGCTGTGTTTGTTGAACATAGTCAAGGCACAGTGTACGGTAGCTAAGTGATGTCTTCCTACACCGCATATGATGCGATTAGTTAGGACATGTAAGTCCACGTTGCCCACCCCGGTGCTTGCGGGGAGGCGGAAAACGGAATAAAAATCGTATTTTTATCACTTTAGGCAACATGGACTAGACAAAGAAGGATTTTTGCTAAACAAAAACAAGCTAAAGCTAACTAGAAACTAGCTAAAGGGTAGAATGGTTATACCTAGGGCTTTATGTCCTTCTCTCCTTGCTCCTTGGAGTAGTAGAAAGGGATCACCTTTGTCGTCTTCTCACGTCGAAGAAGGATCCACCCGAAAGCCTCAACCTTTGGCTTCAACTCCAAGCTAGAAGTAACTAGGGTGCTAGAAGTGCTAATCCTAGAACCCTAGATGAGAGTAGAGATTATCAAGAAGAGGTTTTTCTCAAGCTCAAATGTTTCTCAACACATGAGAGGGGAGAGCTTGAGGGAGAGAAAGAACAAGAGAGAGAAAGTAAATAATAGAATGAGAGAATTATGAAGCATTCTCACATATATGTGTGAATTATTATAAATTGATAATTAGTAAGATAATTGTCATGGCTTAATCAAGACATGACCATTATCATTTCATATTTAATGCTAATTGCAAGGATCAAAGAGTATCTTTTATATGGAATGATGATGGTCAACATGTCAACTAAGGTCAACAAGTCAAGATAGTCAAATGGTCAACAACCATAACCATGCACAATTATATTAAACTAATATCAATTAACCATAATACACACATAAGCATTAGGGTTAATAAAATGACAATGGTCATTAACCCTAATCAAAGTCCTCTCCCTCTGTCTCAAGCAACTGTGCATACGCACCCGTATTCGTGATCCGAGGAACACGAATACAAAGAGATAAAACCAATCCCAAATCATATACTAGGATCCGGCTTAAACCAAAGTCCGCTAGTATAAGCTGTCCGGACAGTAAACGTGCACAAGTGCGCGGATGTGAACGAACCCTGTCGCAAAACCATGCGACCTCTACGCATTTTGCCTAAAGGCGAATAGCTCTCTGTGTGGGACTCTAAAGACTCGACACTACGCTGGCAGTGGGTTTAATCACAGACCGCAAGCAGCACTAGCTGTACGTAACGGTCCCCAGGTAGATGCCGATAAGAAGACTGACGAGGTGACCCCATCTGAACTCCTACTGAGCCTGTATGTGACAGTCTCCGTACAGTCCGGTCTGTTCGTCTGATACATCTCATGGCGGGCCTAGGGGGCGGTGAACGTCAGTCCCCTAATAGCGGTACAAGTCGTGTCAGAGTGTAGCCCAGAACACCCTGAGATAACACTGGAAACCTACCAGTATATCTCGCTTGCCCTGGCCAAGGACTACTTGTGTAATGGCTCTCCTGGACACAGCGCGATGTCAACCCCCAATACTGGGAGAGACGAATCCTGTCTAACCGTCACTGCCTCCAAGCGCTTCGGGACTGCACCCAAAAACTACCTGTTTGCACGACTCCTTTGAGCCGTGGTAGGGTAGTAATCAAAGTGCAGTTCCCACACTCGAGGCGAAGTGACAGTGTCAAGTCAGCGGACTAAGCTGTACTCATGTCACCTGGGAACTGATAACTGACGATAGGTATAATACCAACCAACAGTCCCCGACGAGTCCTGTCCAGTGTACTCGTAACCTAACGAGCACCCGCATACTATCTCAAGTACGAAGTACTGACGGCTGTGGGACAGACCGTCTCCCACACTGGGATGAGAAGCGCATACGCTAGTCTACTCCGGAGTATCGATGCCCTGTCTCGATAGTCCAACGACTAGGGACCTATATAAGGATGTGCTTATGGATTACCCAGCTCCCACGAGTGTGAGCGCCATCACAACGCTGGTAATCAAGCAAAGATCCTAAGGGCTCTACTAATATGTATATCAGCGATATGCTAAAAGAAACACATGCACATATTAAAGCAGAGACAAACCAAGTAGCATACTACCATTTCGAGCAAGATTGTATATACAACTATGAATATCCCAAGCTTCCATCAAGTAATATACAAACTAGTATGATACAGTAATGGCCTCTAGGGCATATACACTAACAATCTCCCACTTGCACTAAGGCCATGTACTGGCGTATCGAAGACCTATCATCTCGATCTGCCGCTCGAACTGAGTCTGGGGCAAGGCCTTGGTGAATGGATCTGCTATGTTATCTTCTGAAGCAACCCTCCGAACCTCGATTTCCTGGCGATCCACGATCTCCCTGATCAGGTGATACCGCCTCAAGATGTGTCTGGATTTCTGATGGGACCTGGGTTCCTTCGCTAAAGCTATAGCCCCGTTGTTGTCGCAATACAGAGGTATTGGGTCAACAATGGACGGAACCACCTGAAGTTCTTTCAAGAACTTCCTCATCCAGACAGCTTCTTTTGCGGCATCAGATGCAGCGATGTATTCCGCTTCCATAGTCGAGTCAGCAACGGTTTCCTGTTTGGAGCTCTTCCAACACACCGCCCCTCCATTGAGGGTAAAGACAAAACCCGACATGGACTTGGAATCATCCTTGTCACTCTGGAAGCTGGAGTCAGCAAAGGCCTCTATCTGGAGGTCTTTTCCGCCATACACCAAGAACATCTCCTTAGTCCTTCTCAGGTACTTGAGAATGTTCTTTACTGCTATCCAATGTTTCTCCCCAGGGTTTGACTGATACCTGCTTACCACACTCAGAGCATAAGCCACATCCGGTCTGGTACACAACATCGCATACATTATAGAGCATACCGCAGAAGCGTAGGGTATAATAGACATGCGATCCCTCTCCAAATCAGTCTTGGGAGACATCTCTTTGGAGAGGGTGATCCCGTGACAAGCCGGTAGATTACCGTGCTTGGAATCTTCCATACTGAATCTCTTCAGTATGGTGTCGATGTACCTGGACTGTGAAAGTCCTAATATCCTCTTGGATTGTCACGGTAGATCCGGATACCCAGAATGTATGAGGCATCACCCAGGTCTTTCATGGAGAACCTGTGTGACAAGAACCCCTTGACAGATTGTAGCATAGGAATGTCATTTCCTATTAAGAGAATGTCATCCACGTATAAAACGAGGAATACTACAGTTCTCGCTACAAATCTACAATAGATGCATGGTTCATCTGGATTTTTGATAAAGCCAAATTCCTTGACCGTTTCATCAAAACAGATGTTCCAACTCCGCGATGCCTGCTTTAGTCCATAAATGGACTTAAGCAACTTGCACACCTTTCCGCTGCTCCCACTCTGAATGAAACCCTCTGGCTGGTCCATATAGACACACTCCTCTAAATGTCCATTTAGAAAAGCTGTCTTTACGTCCATCTGCCAAATCTCATAATCGTGGAAGGCAGCAATGGAAAGAAGGATCCGAATGGATTTCAGCATAGCTACTGGAGAAAAGGTTTCGTCATAATCCAAACCAGGTCGCTGACGAAAACCCATTGCAACCAGTCTAGCTTTATAGGTCTCAACCTGTCCATCTACACCAATCTTCCTTTTGAAGATCCACTTGCATCCTACGGGTTTTACCCCATCTGGAGCAATGTCCAACGTCCATACTTTGTTGGTGTACATGGACTCCATTTCGGTCCGCATTGCATCCAGCCATTTTACCGAGTCGACGCTCTGAATGGCTTGCTGGAAGCTAGTAGGCTCATCACAATCTATGATGCAATCCTCTCTATCCCCGTCAATGAGAAAACCGTAGTATCTCTCGGGCGGATGAGACAGCCTACTACTCCTGCGGAGTGGCGTGGGAATGTCCTGATCTTTCGAACCCTCTGGTTCTACTAAGCTTTCAGTAATAGCTCATGGTTCTGGAATTTCTTCCAGTTCTATTGCGCTCCCACTTAGTTCTATTTCTATGAACTGGTGTTCTAGAAAGTGGGCATGGCGAGAAACAAAAACCTTTTGTTCCTCTTCGCAATAGAAGAAATATCCTTTGGAGTTCTTTGGACATCCCACAAACTTGCATTGTACTGAGCGTGCCTCGAGCTTGTCCGCATGCTGCTTTTTTACAAATGCTGGACATCCCCATGTCTTAATGTGATTAAGATAGGGTCTCGTCCCACACCACATCTGATATGGTGTAGTAGGCACAGTCTTAGTTGGAACTCGGTTCAAAAGGTATGCAGCTGATTCTAGCGCATATCCCCAGAACGATCGCGGCAACTCAGCGTTACTCATCATGGACCGTACCATATCCAATAGGGTTCGGTTCCGTCTCTCCGATACACCGTTATGTTGCGGAGTGTATGGAGGAGTAAGCTGAGAGAGAATTCCATTCTCTTTTAAGTAACCCAGGGACTCGGCACTCAAGTATTCACCACCTCGATCAGATCTCAGTGCCTTGATACTTTTGCCTATTTGTTTTTCTACTTCATTCTTATATTCCTGGAACTTTTCAAAAGCTTCGGATTTATGTTTCATTAAGAAGACATAACCGTACCTTGAAAAGTCATCCGTAAAAGTAATGAAGTAAGAATAACCGCTTCACGCATGTGTAGACATTGGACCGCACACGTCGCTGTGTACGAGTCCCAAGAGCTCGCTCGCTCTTTCTCCATGTCCAGTGAACGGAGTCTTTGTCATCTTTCCTCTGAGACAGGATTGACAAGTTGCATACGATTGATATTCGAACGGATCCAAATATCCTTCAGTATGTAACTTAGTCAACCTTCTCTCATTGATGTGACCCAGTCTACAATGCCATAAGAAAGTTTTATTGATTTTTGGAGACTTTCTTTTGTGTGTATTCTGGACATTGAAAATTTGTGGTTGGTTTAAAACGTATATACCGTTGTTCAATGTACCTGACCCAATCAAAACTTGATTAAGGTGAATGTTCACTACATTACTTACAAATGCAAATTCATAACCTTCTTTAGATAATAAAGATACAGAAATGATATTACAGGTTGCATTTGGTACATAATAACAACTACGCAAAACCAAAAAGTGTCCATCCGACAATCCCAGGTGATAGTCCCCCACGGCCTCAGCATCCATGCTAGCACCGTTTGCAACTCTGAGGGTCATGTCACCTGCCTTCAAAACACTACGCTTTCTCAACGCCTGCAAAGAATTACAGATATGAGATCCCGATCCGGTATCCAATACCCAGGATGTAGAGTTTATTGATAGACAGTTTTCAATAACATACACACCTGAAGCTGAAGCCGCAACTCGCTTCAAATCCTGTGTTTGGCCTTCCAAGCCTTGCAATCCTGTTTCCAGTGACCACTTTTGTGACAGTAGAAGCATTCTTCCTTCCCCACCATCTTTCCCGCTACCTTTGTTGCTTTTCCTTTTCCCTTCGTATCCACTTTAACGACACCGCCTCTTGGTTTGGCGTGGGCATTCTTCTTCTTACCCTTGGCTTTCGCCCTGGATCTAGAAGAGGAAGATCCTCCTACAAACAAAGTGGATGTCTCCCTACCTTTCTATAGGGTGCCTTCAGCACTCCTCAACATGTTCAGAAGTTCGGAAATTTCAACCTCCTTTCCTTGCATGTTGAAGTTTAAGACAAACTGGGCGTAAGTGGAAGGAAGGGACTGGAGAATCAAATCAGTATAGAGTTCATTCTCCAACGTGGTCCCAAGGTCCGCGAGCTCCTCTATGTAGCCAATCATCTTAAGCACGTGTTCCGCTACCGATGATCCGACGGCCAATCTTGCCGAAAATAGCTTCTTCGACACTTCGTATCTTGCGATACGAGACTGCTCTCCATACAGTTCTTTTGTATGGAGAAATATGGACTCTAGATCCATATTCTCATGCCTTCTCTGATGTTCGTTGTCCATCGAGGCAAGCACGAGGCATTTGGCCTTCGCGCAATCGATCTCCCATGTCTTACGGATTTCCTTATCCGCGACGCTGGAGGTGGGACATGGGACAGGGGGAGCTTTGGTGGTAAGGACATACCCCAACTTGTCGTAAGTGATTGTCATCTTGACATTCCTGAGCCAATCTTTGTAGTTTGGCCCTGTCAATATGTTTTTATCTAGTAATAACTTAAGTCCGGTCATGTTGAATGGTCGCTGCAATTAGGAGAGAGAAAAGAAACACTTTAGCATGATGCTCTTGCAAGTTTAGAGTGGTTTTTAGTTTGTCTAAACTGGATGGCTCCCACTGTCTCTCGAATCCCTTCTCAAACCGTAAAGAAAGGATTAGTCGGGATCAATCTCACCGTACAATACTTGCTTAACCGTTCAGCCAGGCCAGTGTCGGTACTTCGAGGGAGGTTTTCCAACGCTTTCGCGAAGTTCCTTAATTTAAAAACCTCTTTTCCCTGGGGGCGTAGCCCCGCTAACACCTTTCTAGACACCTACTAAGTTTATAGCATTGATCGTTAAGTGAGAGTTTTCCCGAGGAGTAGCATATACTCACAGTAGGATCGGGATCCAAATATCATCGCGTGATAAAACCGAAGGAATCCTACCAGAATTATCACACTCTAAATGGTATGCAGCGCTAGCAAGTTTCAGTACTTATGAAACTCCCGATGTGGATTTTTGCCCCATGCTCTTATGACCTTGACTTTGGCCAAAATATCATAAGTCACATGTCAAGTTCTACCCGTCATTCTCCTGGTTAATTTGGACCCACCCGTACCTACCCTTGACTTTGGCCAAAATGGCAGCACGACTGTCCCAAACCAACGCATCTATCTATGCTGCACATGAATACCCAATAGCTACCAATCACTATGCCTTGACTTTGGCCAAAATACATAGCTTGAATACTTTTGACCATTCATGTGGAATGACGGAGGGCTACGAATGGTTTTGGCGAAACCGTGAACGTAGTGAACTTGATATAATCGATGGAACGAGATAGCTTTTAAAAGGAGTGGTTCAAGCTCCGCGTTTAAAAGTTTTAGTTTTGAAAAGAACCGAGTGGTTTTCAAAGTGTTCCAATCGACTTTTACTTGGTTTATTTTCTTGCATTAGTTCTTTTAATGTGTCCCATCATTTAATCCTACCATTGCAGAAAACAACCAAAATATGACGTACGCTTATGCCATTCGCATTCGCCACGGGGCCCCGTCATCACCCGTTAGGTTACTTAACTAACGACAGAGCGGGGGCTGGGCTAGCGCGGCTGTAAAACATAAGCAACGCCTAAATAGTTATCATATATAAATATATAGCAATGATAGACATTACAGATCACAGATGAATACATTGGATATATTAGGAATCCGCAATCCGTTCGAGCCTGCAACGAAAAGCGGATTACACGGTCGCGGTGAATAGCCAATACCCCACCCAAGACCCCTACGGGTGCGGCAAACTACCCGCCAAGTACCCGAAGCGAAGCAACCTCCCTCAACACCGTGAGTAGGCCACTCGGCACTTCGAGATACCCGATAGTTTGTGCACCCCCTCCATGGGTCTATCCTAGGAGCAAAAACAACAAAAAGAATTATACAATGACGGCTACAACCCCGACCCGGTTGTGCGGCCATACAAATAATATTACATCAATTTACATATTACAATGAATGAAAGAAAAAGAAACACTCGTCTCACATCCACCCCGACTATTCACCCGCGACAATCCAACGCATTCATATACACACACCATCATCAAACACAGATCACAGATATGTATAACCCCGACTAATCGACATATAACAATTAGCCGACGTTCAATACATATAAACATCACAGATATAACCCTTTAGTCAAAGTGTAGCGAAGTCCGATCAAAAATACGGATTTATAGGCCCCCAAAAACAAATTTCTCTTCTGGAAAACCTGGGCACATATAAACAATCTTAAAAATCCCAAAACCAAGCCAGAAGAACACTGCACCAAACTCGACCCAGAACCGAGTCAACTCGGTCGCGGTTGCGCGGCAATAGCTTGCTATTGCCGCGGAACCGCGGCGCTTTGATCGATTCACTGGACCGGGTTTGGTGAGTTTCTTAACAAAACCCTGAGATGATTTTTGGAGTATGATTTATTTTATTTTGAACAGGAAAAATTTTAACAGAAAGTTAGGGTTTTGATATTATGGTTTTTCGATTTTTCCGATCAAACTTCCATACACTTTTACTACCTAGCTAGATTATGTTTAGTTAGGCTCTGATACCACTGTAAGTTCACGTTGCCCACCCCGGTGCTTGCGGGGAGGTGAAAAACGGAATAAAAATCGGATTTTTATCACTTTAGGCAACATGGACTAGACAAAGAAGGATCTTTGCTAAACAAAAACAAGCTAAAGCTAACTAGAAACTAGCTAAAGGGTTGAATGGTTATACCTAGGGCTTTATGTCCTTCTCTCCTTGCTCCTTGGAGTAGTAGAAAGGGATCACCTTTGTCGTCTTCTCACGTCGAAGAAGGATCCACCCGAAAGCCTCAACCTTTGGCTTCAACTCCAAGCTAGAAGTAACTAGGGTGCTAGAAGTGCTAATCCTAGAACCCTAGATGAGAGTAGAGATTATCAAGAAGAGGTTTTTCTCAAGCTCAAGTGTTTCTCAACACATGAAAGGGGAGAGCTTGAGGGAGAGGAAGAACAAGAGAGAGAAACTAAATAATAGAATGAGAGAATTATGAAGCATTCTCACATATATGTGTGAATTATTATAAATTGATAATTAGTAAGATAATTGCCATGGCTTAATCAAGACATGACCATTATCATTTCATATTTAATGCTAATTGCAAGGATCAAAGAGCATCTTTTATATGGAATGATGATGGTCAACATGTCAACTAAGGTCAACAAGTCAAGATAGTCAAATGGTCAACAACCATAACCATGCACAATTATATTAAACTAATATCAATTAACCACAATACACACATAAGAATTAGGGTTAATAAAATGACAATGGTCATTAACCCTAATCAAAGTCCTCCCCTCTGTCTCAAGCAACTGTGCATACGCACCCGTATTCGTGATCCGAGGAACACGAATACAAAGAGATAAAACCAATCCCAAATCATATACTAGGATCCGGCTTAAACCAAACCCCGCTAGTATAAGCTGTCCGGACAGCAAACGTGCACAAGTGCGCGGATGTGAACGAACCCTGTCGCAAAACCATGCGACCTCTACTCATTTTGCCTAAAGGCGAATAGCTCTCTGTGTGGGACTCTAAAGACTCGACACTACGCTGGCAGTGGATTTAACCACAGACCGCAAGCGACACTAGCTGTACGTAACGGTCCCCAGGTAGATGCCGATAAGAAGACTGACGAGGTGACCCCATCTGAACTCCTACTGAGCCTGTATGTGACAGTCTCCGTACAGTCCGGTCTGTTCGTCTGATACATCGCATGGCGGGCCTAGGGGGTGGTGAACGTCAGTCCCCTAATAGCGGTACAAGTCGTGTCGGAGTGTAGCCCAGAACACCCTGAGATAACACTGGAAACCTACCAGTATATCTCGCTTGCCCTGGCCAGGGACTACTTGTGTAATGGCTCTCCTGGACACAGCGCGATGTCAACCCCCAATACCGGGAGAGACGAATCCTGTCTAACCGTCATTGCCTCCAAGCGCTTCGGGACTGCACCCAAAAACTACCTGTTTGCACGACTCCTTTGAGTCGTGGTAGGGTAGTAATCAAAGTGCAGTGGGAACACACTCGAGGCGAAGTGACAGTGTCAAGTCAGCGGACTAAGCTGTACTCATGTCACCTGGGGACTTATAACTGACGATAGGTATAATACCAACCAGCAGTCCCCGACGAGTCATGTCCAGTGTACTCGTAACCTAACGAGCACCCGCATACTATCTCAAGTACGACGTACTGACGGCTGTGGGACAGACCGTCTCCCACACTGGGATGAGAAGCGCATACGCTAGTCTACTCTGGAGTATCGATGCCCTGTCTCGATAGTCCAACGACTAGGGACCTGTATAAGGATGTGCTTATGGATTACCCAGCTCCCACGAGTGTGAGCGCCATCACAACGCTGGTAATCAAGCAAAGATCCTAAGGGCTCTACTAATATGTATATCAACGATATGCTAAAAGAAACACATGCACATATTAAAGCAGAGACAAACCAAGTAGCATACTACCATTTCGAGCAAGATTGTATATACAACTGTGAATATCCCAAGCTTCCATCAAGTAATATACAAACTAGTATGATACAGTAATGGCCTCTAGGGCATATACACTAACAGGTCAGTCGCGTGACGTTGTTGACCTTAGTTAAGGGTCATGTGGGTGGGTCTAATTAATCACGAAATGACGGGTAGAACTTGACTAGTGCTTATGATTTGTTGACCATAGTTAAGGTCATAAGTGCTAGGGGTAAAAACCATTATCGGGAGTTTCAAGTGTTGAAATTTGCAATGAGATTGCATACCTTCTATGTGATAGTTGGATCCCGATACCCACTGCGAGTAATTGTTACTCCTGGGAGAGTTTTGCACTTTACAATTAGCCGATCAAGTAGGTGTCTAGAAAGGTGTCAACGGGGTTACGCCTCTGGGAAAACGAGGTTTACTGTAATTAGGTCTGTGCGAAAGCACGGGGAACCTCTTTCAAAGTACCGACATTGGCCTGGCTGAAAGATTGGCGAACTTGTAGAGTGTAATTAATCCCGGCTAGTCTTCCCTTTTAGGGTTTGAAGGAAGATTTGATAAAAACAGTGGGAGCCATCCTGATTAGATAAAATAAATAACCAATCTAATCTTGCAAGAGCGCACGCAGAGTGTTTTCTTCTCTCTCTCTCCAGGTAGCGACCATATCACGCCTTAATAAAGATAATAATATGGATGTATTGACCGAACCCGCTTGTTATACTGAGCTGGGGAACATTGGTCCCGCTCCAACTTATAATTGTTATAAGACAGAGCAGGAAATAGGGGAATACCAGAATTCCTATGCCGCCCAAACGAAGAAAGTGCATATGATGCATCTCCTTCGGGTGTGTTCATTATAAAGAACTGTTTCTCAGTATCCTCTGAATCCTGGGTATTTGATACTGGATCAGGATCCCAGATATGTAATCTGTTACATAGGGCTACAAAAAGGTAGAAAACTGAGAACGGGTGATAAGTTTCATGAGACAGAAAACGGGGCAAGTGTTGCAGCCAAGTCTGTTGGTCACTGTCACCCTGTATTACCAATACATTGATTCTGAACAAATGCTATTAGATACCGAACATGATATACAAAATCATATCAGTCTCTTTATTAGTAAAGAAGGATATAATTTTGTATTGTTGGATATTGTTTTGAACATTTCCTATATCAAAAGTTGATCGGTTCAGGCACGTTATCTAAAAGCATTGACGTTCTAAATCAAACTACAGTTCCTAGTATACAGAACACACACAAGAGGAAGAGTTCAGAAATGAACGAATCCTTCTTGAGGCATTGTAGACTAGGTCATATCAATGCGACCCGACTGGCTGAAGTTACATTTTAGATGCATATTTAAATCAGTTTGAATTTACATCTTGTGAAACTTGCCAGTCATGTCACAAAGATAAGATGACCATAACTCTGCTTATTGGAAATAGAGAAAGAGTTAATGAACTCTTGGGACTGATACATGATGATGTATGTAAGGTCTCCTGTCTACAAATACTAGGACTGGTTCTTTATACTTCATTACGTTCTCTGATAATCTCTCAAGATTCCGACATATGTTCCTGTTGAAACACAAGTCCGAACCTTTTGAGATATTCACAGAATATAAGCTAGAAGTAGGGAACCAATATGGGTATAAGTATTATGTCCTATGATAAGATCAGGAAGGAGAATACTTGTGCATGGAATTCTTGGATATTCTAAAAGAAAATGAGATTCTCTCTCAGTATTACTCCTCTGAATACACCACAGCACAACGGTGTATCAGGGCGGAGCAATCACACCCTATATGATAAGGTGTGCTCTATGATGAGTACTACTGAGTTACCTATTTTCTTTTGGGAGTTATGCGCTTGAGAAGCTGCATACCTATTGAATAGGGTTCGAATCAAATCAGTGCCTACCACTCCATATGAGATATGGTATGGGAAGTGCCTATCTCTTAAGTTAGTTAAGATTTGGGATTGTCCGGCCTATGTCTAAAGCAAAATCCGGACAAGATCGAGGCAAGGTCAGTTCTGTAGAACTGGAAAGGTTCCAGCTATACAAAACTGCAGCTGATGATTTGACAGAACCAAAGGATTCAATAGTTCCCGACGAAGCTCAGCCTCTCCGCCGATCTAGCAGGGTTCCTCATCCGCCTGAGAGATACCTCGGTTTCTCGATGACAGTGGGAGAAAGGAATGCATCATGAGATGATGACCCAACTAGTTTCGAGTAGGCCATCGAGAGTAGGGACTCTGTAAGAATGGCTGGATGCTTAGCGATATGACATGGAATCCATGTACACCAGCAAAGTATGGACTTTGGTTGCGATATGTGAAGGGTTAAATCCCCATCAGGAGCAAGTATATCTTGAGAGGATTACTTGGTGTAGATGGAAAAGTTGAGACTTTCAAAGCTAGACTTGTTAAAGGTTTCGTCATTAACCAAGCGTGGATAATGATGAAACCTTTTCCAGGGACTATGCTTAAGTCCATCCAGATCCTACTTACCATTGCTACATACCATGACTACGATATCTGGTTGTTGGGTGCCATGACTACTTTTCTAAATACTAATTTAGAAGAGAACGTCTATAAGTACACAGCCAGAAGGTTTCGTAAATAGTGGGAGCAGCGGAAACGTGTGCAAGTTGCTTTACAGGATAAAGCAGGCATCGCGGAGTTGGAACATCTGTTTTGATGTGGTAGTCAAAGAGTTTGACTTCATCAAAATGGTAGATGAACCTTGTATATACAAAACGGTAGTAGAGAGTAAGGTGGTCATACTCGTATTGTACGGGGACAACATGCTCTTGATAGGAACGGAGATTCCTATGCTACGATCGGTCGATCTCCTCTTATCACATAGATTCTCCATATAGGATCAAAGTGATACCTCCTAAATCCTGGGTTTTGGATCTATGAGATAGATCTAAATGGATGTTAGGATTCTCACTAGTTGTAGTGAGATGGTATCAGTTGATCCTGGGGAGAATCACTGGAAAGGTTCCAGGGTGATAAGGACGACTGAATGTCAGTCGCAGGCATTGTCTTTACCCTCAGTAAAGGGACGGTATGTTGGAAGAGTTCCAAGCTAGATACCGTGACAAACTAGACGATAAAGGTTGGTAATATCACTATTAAAGATACTACCAAAGAGGCAGTTTGGGTGTATAGTGGTTCATAAGATGAACTAGGTTTCCACCATTGTGTGACAATGGAAGTGTGGCTTTGGCCCAGGATCCCTGGTCACATCAGTGACCCAGACATATTCAAAGGCAACATCACCTGATCATGGAGATAGTTGATCTCCAGGGTGATCGAGGTTGGGAGAGTAGACTCAGAGGACAACACGGCGGATCCACTCACGAAGGCCTTTTCCCAGAGAGAGACTTATATGGGATGGTTGAGTATGTGATACTGCAACCACTGCTACAGATGGCCCTAGTGCAAGTGGAAGATTGTTAGTTATATGTATGCCTTAGAGGTCATTACTGTACATTGGATGTATATTGTAGTGGATGCTGGGACATATATAGGTAGGACTTTCTTGCTCGACATGATAGTACGCTATCTGGTTGCTCTTTATCTTAACATGTATACTTTCTGTCTCTCTGATTACATGTTGATAAAGCCCTTAGGATGTGTACTCGACTTCCAGGACTATGATGTAGATCATACTAGTGGGTCCTGGGTAGCCAAAGAGTACATCCTTCATTGTTCCTAGTCGTGGGAATATCGAGACGGGGCATCGATATTCCAGAGTAGACAAGCGTATATCTTCTCGACCCATGTGATAGGCGATGGATGATCCCATATCCATTGGTGTTTAACATCAGAGATGGTATGCAGGTGCTCAGTAGAGACTGGGTACACTGAACGGACTCGCCGAGAACTCCCAGATGGTATTATACCTCACGTCAGATGGCAGTTCTCTGGTGACACTGGTGCAGCTTAGTCTGTTGACCCGAGATCGTCATAGAGTCTTGTGTGTCTCCCACTGTACTTTGATTTCCACCCTACCATGGCTCTACTGAGTTGTGCAAACAGGTGGTTTTTGGGTACAGTCCCTATTCACATGGAGGCAATGAGCGATAGGAGGGGATTCGTCTCTCCCGGTATTGGGGGTTGATGTTGCGCTATGCACGACTGGCCATAACAGGAAATCCCTGGACAGGGTTGCAGTGATATACTGGTAAGAGTTATCGGTAGTTTCACGATTGTTATGGACCTTACGTCGGCATGACTTATCGAGCTATTGGGGTCTGACGTTTACCACCCCTAGGCAAGATATGCGACATATCAGACGAGCAGACCGGACTGTACGGTAAGTGTTACTGGTTGGATTCACAGGAGTGTGAGCGGGCTTGCTCGTCGATCTTCTGATCGCTCAATACCCGGGTGGCCGTTACGTTTAGCAGACCGCTTGTAGCTTGTGGGTGTTTGATATGATCATCACCTGCTGTCGGCGAGTCCTACACAGAGGTTTCCTGGCTCAAGCGAAACGAAATAGGAGCGCATATGAGATATGTGCGGGACCGAGAATAATGCGTGTATGTGATATCGTATTCTATTCTCGTGATGAATGTGTCGATTGGTTGTATGCGATATAACCTAGTTATCGAATCGAAGATTGATTCGATAAGTCGATACATCGGATATTAGTCGGTCATATGCGATATGACCGGATCGTTAAATCAAGTGTTGATTTAATGATTTAATGTATAATTATATATTTGATATATTACTTTGCATTAACTAGTATTGGTTCACTTTAAAAAGGATTTTCTCACTTGATGTGCACATTGTATATGTGATGTACTTTTGTGCACTTGATTGTATCATGTTTGATGATACATGAAAGTTTGAGTGTATGATTTAAACCATGGTTATGTTAATGGTTAGGGTTTACATTTTACTTATTCATTTATTTATTCTCTTAATTCATTTTTTGGGCAAGAATGAAATGGTGGCTTAATTTGTTTTGTTGTTGAAGCTTCATGAAGCTTTGACTAAGTGACCATTTTGTCTTCATGTTCTAACCCTAACCATTCAACTTAACCCTAGTTTAGTCTCTACACTTAATCATGGTTGCTATATGATAAGTATCATTTATTTTTCTATTTGAAAAATACTTATCATATTCTTTTTTTCTTCTTCTTCTTCTTCTTCAACAAAGAAGAAAGCTTGCAACCATTAATGGCAACTTGAGAAAAAAAGTGAGAAATCCAATTCTAAAGTGAACCCACTTCCTATTTCTTCATCCTCTACCTCTTGCCAAGTAGCATAGGGTGTTTTCTTCACAAGTTTCATGACTTGGTGAAGTGGGAGCTTGATCTTGTGTTGCCTCGACGTAGAGCATCTTCGGCATCGAAGTCGACGACCTAGCCCGATCATTCTTTCGATGAAACCACCGCGAGAGTCCGGGATCCGAAAGGTACAGCGGAGGGACTTCATCACGGAGCTATGGAGGTGGAGGACCGGATCTACAAAGGTTGTAATCACTTTCCTCTTAGTTAAAGTAGTTAACTCGCATTGCATCGCCTTATTATCTAGTTAACGATCCGTATTTGGGTTTGTAGGAACATGAAAAATTTGAAATTGGCATGGCTTATGAGACCTCCTTAGAGTGCCTAGGAACCCAGTAACCGTCTGAACCCAGTAACCGATAAGTCGTGTCGATGTAAGGCTCATAACAGGTCGAGAAACTATTGATAACACTTACCAGTAGATCTCCATATCAGCCCTGGCCAGGGACTTCCAGTTATAGCCAATCGAACACAGCGCAACATCAACCCCCAAAACCGAGAGAGACGAAAACCCTCCTATCGCTCATTGCCTCCATGTAATTCGGGACCGTACCCAAAAGCCACCATTTTGCACGTTCTCAAGAACGTGGTAAGGTGGAAATCAAAGCACAGTGGGAATCGCACAAGACTCTATGACGATCTCGGGTCTACAGACTAACCTGTACCAGTGTCACCAGAGAACTGCTATCTGACGATAGGTATAATACCATCTAGGAGTTCTCGGCGAGTCCGTTCAGTGTACCCAGTCTCCACTGAGCACCCGTATACCATCTTTGATGTCAAACACCAATGGATGTGGGATCATCCATCGCTCATCATATGGGTCAAGATGTGAATATGCTAGTCTACTTTGGAATATCGATGCCCTGCCTCGATACTCCCTCGACTAGGAACAATTATAGGATGTACTCGTGGACTACCCTGGCCCTACTAGTATGATCTGCATCATAGTCCTAGTAGTCAAGTACATATGCCAAGGGCTTTATCAACATGTGAGAGCAAGACAGTAAACCAATACAAGTCAACATGTTTAGACAAAGTGAAATCAAATAGCATACAATCATATTGAGCAAGAAAGTCCTCTCTATATATATCCAAGCATCCACTATAATATACATCATATGTACAACAATAGCCTCTAGGGCACATACATAACTAACAGGTTTGGTTAACTTGGTTTATGAGTTTTAGTTTAGGGTCGGGTCATGGTCGCTGCCAAATAGAGAGAGATAAGAAACACTCAGCGTGCACTTTAACCTAGATCAGAATGGTTAATCACTTTATCTAATCAGTGAAGGGTTACGCTAGCGCTCCGGTCATCTCCTGTGGCCAAATGCGGAACAAAATTTTTTCTACGATTAGAAACTTGGCGCTAGAATAACACTAAACCTGGATCTTAACCATAAACCTAACTAGCATATAATGGTTCTAATTACTATGATAGAAAGTATACCAAGAGGCTCAAGTCCTTTGGGTCTTCACTCCACTCCTTTGGTATGCTCCTTGTAGTGTCCATGATCAAGCTTGAACTTCGGCTTCCTTGCGTCAATGATGATCCACCCGAGAGTGCCTACCAAGAGCTCCTACCTCCTAATTGAGGTAACTAGAATACTTAGTTTTCTAATCTAAGTATACTAGAGTGTGTAGAGAGTGATTAGGGATTAGTTAATCTCTTAGACCCTTGGATTCTCAACTCATGAGACACTTTAGGGTAAGAAGAAGAAGATGACAGGTTGGAGGAGAGAGACTGTGTCAGATCATAATGAAATGAAAAATGGCAACCCTAGATAATTATGAAGCATAGAATAATATAAAATCAAGCATGCTTCAATAGTTATCATATGACTCACTAAGTGAGTCGTCTAGTGGCCATGCTTCATTTAATGTAAATGAACAACTCATCCTCCACCTCATTTCATCATTTAATCAAAAAGAATAAATAAGAAATGAGGTGTCATCTTCTAGAAGCACTCTTGCCAATATTACAAGAATACCACTCGTCCGTATATACATATCCGTATCCGTATTCCGAAAAATACGAATACCCAGAGACTAAATAATCCGATAATCTTGTAAGTCCGCGGCGGCGCCCCGGCTGTCGAACCGACGCCGAAAACAAGGAAACGAAAAACTTTGCGAACTAGCAAACCGGCACCACCGCGCACTTTTAACCCGGATCGGGCCATTAACCTAGCTACTAACAAACTAAAATACGGGTAGAGAAGTATACCAAGCGATCCGTGTCCTTCGGTCTTCGTCTCCACTCCGATCTTGTGCGAAATCTCCGTCCGTCACCTCCTCGTCGGAAAGGGCACCACGTAGCCAAATACTTTTACGGGCTCCCACCTCTGGACCGAGGCAACTCGGGCGCGAAGTTGGCTAGCCGACGCGTCCAAGATTTGTTGTAGGCTAGTGTAGAGTCTATGTCTCTTTGGGGTTTAGTTGCCATGGAGGATGGAGGTGGAGAATCAAAAGGAGCCATGAGAAATGGAGCTTGGGAACTTTGATACAAAATGAGATGAACACTTTTCTCCCCACTCAAAAAATGAATCTCTCTCATTCCCTCTCCAAGATATGGCCGTCCCCTTCAAAGAATGGTGGAGGAGAAAAATGAATTCTTATCACAATCATAAAAGGCTTGTTAAAAAAGAGAAGAAAAGGTATCATCATCAATTGAAAATGGTCACACCATTTCAAATTCTATCCATTCATAACTTATCATAATAAATGCAATAGATTGATTCAAAAGTAATCTCATGATTATGAAGGCACAAATGCAAGAAACCCCTCCACAAATAAGTTATTTGCAAACTGCAAATAACCCCCTTCATCAGAAACTCTGGCCGTGAAGGAACAAAGGAAAACCGGCCGGAACGGAATGCAAACTGGCAACTTCAGAAAACTGATCCTGTAATAAATTACAGAAAAACCCCGCGATTGCAAATACATGCCCGCATTTGTATTCCCACTGAATACAAATGAAAAGAGACAAAACTACACTGTCAAATACTAGGATCCGGCTTAAACCAAAGCCGGCTAGTAAAATCCGTCCGATCACGATCCGTACAATACCGCACGTATCTGATCGAACCCTGCCATATCTCCATACGGCCTCTACAGCGTTTCGCCCGAAACCTGAGTAACTGTGTGTCGTGGACTCTAAAGACTCGTCAATACTATGGCTGTGGATTTAACCACTAGCACGTCAGAGGTATTAGCCATACGTGACGGGCTACCAGCTATTGACTAAAAGGGACGTCGATGAGCGAACTCATCCTGACACCCTACTGAGCCTGTCAGTGACAATATCCGTACAGTCCGGTCCGTTCGTCTATGAGCATCGCATGGCGGTCCTAGGGGGTTGGTAAAAGTCAGACCCCCAAAAGCGGTACAAGTCGTGTCGGAGTGTAGCCCAGAACACCCTGAGATACTACTGGAATACCTACCAGCAAATCTCCTGCCTTGGCCAAGGACTTTTCATGTACTGGCTCTCCTAGACACAGCGTGACCTCACCCCCAATACCGGGAGAGACGAACCCCTGCCGATCCGCTCACCGCCTCCATGTGGCTCGGGACTGTACCCAACTAAAACCTGTTTGCACGACTCCTTTGAGCCGTGGTAGGGTAGTAATCAAAGCACAGTGGAAACTCACACGAGACAAATGACGATCTCAGGTCGATGAACTAATCTGTACACATGTCACCAGGGAACTGCTATCTGACGTCAGGTATAATACCAACTAGCAGGTTCACGGCGAGTCCTGTCCGGTGTACTCATAACCCAATGAGCACCTGTATACATCTTAGGTGATCCAACTGACACCAGTGGCTTGTGAGACCGGCCACTGCCCCTCGTCGGGGTCTCGACTGTATACACTAGTCTACTCCGGAGTATCAATGCCCTGTCTCGAAACTCCCACGACTAGGGACCTTTTAAGGATGTGCTTATAGACTCCAGCTCTCACTTATATGATCTCCCTCATACTGCTGGCAGTCAAGCAAGAATCCTAGGGGCTCTATCAACGTATAATAGCGACTTGTAAGGTCACCTAAAGCAGTACACGATGATAAAGATAAACCAGATAGCATACTATCATCTTGAGTAAGACTGTCCTACCGGGATAGGTCATCCCTCAATCATTGCAATCACGTGCCTGTGATCCAATAATTGACTCTGAGGGCACTATCTCCAACAATCTCCCACTTGCACTCAAGTCTAATTATTGCGATGTCGCATACTCACAGCCCGTGTGATACCGAACACCCAACTCCTCTACTAGTCAGTCTCACAAAGCTCATTTGCGAAACTATTTCGTTCGAGGAATAGCCTCAGTGAGTGGATCCGCTGTGTTGTTTCTTTCTATGTCTCTCTTTATCTCAAGTTCGCGGAGAAAGCCATCTCCCGAAATGAGCAATACCTGTCTTAGAATATGTCTGGATGTCTGATGGGACCTAGCTCATAAATGAACTCCAAATCCAAACTTCTTAGACTGTATCGTCTACTGAACTTAATCAGTATCCTGCGCCATGCCTTCCCTCAGTATCCACCTGGACCACCTGTCCAAAATACTGCCCCTCGTCAGAAGGAAAACTATAACTCTGACAGCCACTATGCCATCCAGGTCACCTTGGAAGCGTGGAATGATAATCGTCTCCTAAAGGAGGTTGTTGTTATCAAATCCCTAGAACATTAACTTATGTTTTAAAACTGCTTCCGACTGTTTCTCCAGGATTGGATCAATATTAACTTATTGCACCTACTGTAAGAACAACATCTGGTGTGGTACTTGACATCTCATGATTGACTCAATTGCCTAAGCAAGTGATCTTCCAATCATGCACATCCCTACGAATGGTTTTGGCGAAACCGTGAACGTAGTGAACTTGATATAACCGAAGGAACCTGATAGCTTTTAAAAGGAGTGGTTAAAGCTCCGCATTTAAAAATATCTGTTTTTAAAATTAACCGAGTGGTTTCTTTTAAATTGTTCCAACGATTAAACTTTTGGTTTATTTTCTTTGCATTATAAATAATGCGTCCCATCATTAACCTATCATTGCTGAAAACAACGAAAATACAACGTCCTCTTATGCCATCCGCATTCGCCATAGGGTCCCGTCATCACCCGTTAGGTTACTTAACTAACGACAGAGCGGGGGCTGGGCTAGCGCGGGTCTAAACATAAGTGACGTCTAAATAGCTATCATATATAGATATTGTACATTCGTCAGACGCAATAATAGGCATTCCAGATCTCATATGAACTTTATTGGATTTGCAAGCAATCCGCGTTTGTTTAGAGCCTGCAACAAAAGACGGATTACACAGTTGTGATGAATAGCCATTACCCCACCCCAGACCCTTACGGGTACGGAAAACTACCCGCCAAATACCCGAAGTGAAGCGGTCTCCCTCAACAAAGTGAGTAGGCCACTAAACACTTCAAAGTACCCGGTAGTTTGTGCACCCCACCTTGGGTCTATCCTAGGAGCAGAAACAGTAAAATGAAATAATACAACGGTGGCTACAACCGCAACCTGGAAGTGCCCCGCAAAATAATATTACAACATATTACAATTACATCGAATGAATTAAAATAATAACCCATCACAAACCCCGGCTAATCATCATAACAGTCCAATACAGTTCACATCCACAAACAGAAAAAACCATTACAGAAATGTGCAACCCCCTGCCAACCGACATACTAGCAGTTAGAGGAGGTTTACGAACACATTATACAAACACAGATATAATCAAATTAGCAAACATCGTAAAATTTCGATCGAGCAAAACACTTTTAGATTCTACTCCAATACTTCTCTGTGAACCTGAGATCTTAGCAGAAAATAAAACATCACAGAAACATCACTGTTAACACCTAGGAGTTACTGAATAAATTTGGGCCGACTCGGCCCCAACTCGGCCGCTGATCCGCCGCGGATCGCATGAATCCGCCGCGGTTCCGCTGTGAGATGGCCGAGTTAGGTGTCCAAATTTCTTCAGTATCCTTAGTTCTTCCTGCTTGTTATTCTGAAGCACCCTGAAAAATTTTTAGAGCCCGTTTAAAATTCGACAGCAAGCGTGATAATCGACGATGTTTCTGTTAGTTGTATGTATGCCCTAGAGGCCAGTATTGTACAGATGATGTATATTATATTGGATGCTTGGACATATATAGAGATGACTTTCTTGCTCGATATGATAGTATGTTATCTGGTTACTCTTTATCTTAACATGTATACTAGTCTCTTTAAACTGTCTTATAGTTGCATGTTGGTAAAGCCCTTAGGATGTGTACTTGACTGCCTGGACTATGATGCAGATCATACTAGTGGGGACATGGTAGTCCATAAGTACATCCTTCAAGGTGCCTAGTCGTAGGTGTATCGAGACGGGGCATCGATATACCAGTGTAGACTAGCGTATACACTTCTCGACCCATGAGATGGGCGATGGATGATCCCATATCCATTGGTGTTTGACATCAGAGATGATATACGGGTGCTCAGTGGAGACTGGGTACACTGGACGGACTCGCCGAGAACTCCCAGATGGTATTATACCTCATGTCAGATGGCAGTTCTCAGGTGACACTTGTGCAGGTTAGTCTGTAGACCCGAGATCGTCATAGAGTCTTGTGTGATTTCCACTGTGCTTTGATCTCCACCTTACCACGTCCATAAGGGCGTGCAAAACGGTGGTTTTTGGGTACAGTCCCGAGTCACATGGAGGCAATGAGCGATAGGAGGGGTTTCGTCTCTCCCGGTATTGGGGGTTGATGTTGCGCTGTGCTCGATTGGCCGTAACAGGGAAGTCCCTGGCCAGGGCTGATCAGAGATTTGCTGGTAAGTGTTACCAGTAGTTTCTCAACCCGTTATGAGCCTCACATCGGCACGACCTATCGGTTATTGGGGTCTGACGTTTACCACCCCTAGACTTGATATGCGACATATCAGACGAACAGACCGGACTGTACGGTAAGTTTTACCGGTTGGATTCACAGGAGTGTGAGCGGGCTTGCTCGTCGATCTTCTGATCGCTCAATACCCGGGTGGCCGTTACGTTTAGCAGACCGCTTGCGGCTTGTGGGTTTTTGATATGATCATCACCTGCTGCCGGCGTATTGACGAGTCTTTAGAGTTCTACGCAGAGGTTTCCTGGCTCAAGCGAAACGAAATAGGAGCGCATATGAGATATGTGCGGGACCGAGAATAATGCGTGTATGTGATACCGTATTTCATTCTCGTGATGAATGTTTCGATTGGTTGTATGCGATATAACCTAGTTATCGATTCGAAGATTGATTCGATAAGTCGATACATTGAATACTAGTCGGTTATGTGCGACATGACCGGATCATTGAATCGAGTGTTGATTTAATGATTTAATGTATAATTATATATTTGATATATTACTTTGCATTAACTAGTATTGGTTCACTTTAAAAGGATTTTCTCACTTGATGTGCACATTGTATATGTGATATATTTTTGTGTACACTTATTTGTATCATGTTTGATGATACATGTTGACTTGTGCATGTGTAAAGATTAAACCATGATTATATGAATGGTTAGGGTTTTGTTTAATTATTCATTTATTTATTTTGATTATTTATTTTGGAAAAGTAAAATTAAATGGTGGCTTTTCTTGGTTATTTCATGAAGCTTCATGAAGAGTTGAAAAGGTTGACCATTTTGTTTTATTCCCTTAACCTAACCATTCACCTAACCCTAGTTTACTCTCTACACTTGACTGTGGTTAGTGTATGATAAGTATTCATATTAGTTTATTTTTTAAATAGAAAGACTTATCATATTCTATCTTGATCATCTTCATCTTCTTCTTCTTCTTCAAAGAAAAAGCTTGCCACCATTAATGGCATCTTGAGCAAAAGAGTGAGAAATCCAATTCTAAAGTGAACCCACCTCCTATTTCTTCATCCTCTACATCTTGCCAAGTAGTATAGGGTGTTTACTTCACAAGTTTCATTGCTTGGTGAAGTAGGAGCTTAATCTTGTGTTGCCTCGACGTAGATCATCTTCGGCAACGAAGCCGACGACCTAGCCCGCCCATTTCTCCGATGAAGCCGATCCTAGAGTCCGGGATTCGAAATGGACAGCGAGAGGACGTCTACGTGGAGCTAAGGAAGTGGAGAACCGGATCTACAAAGGTTGTAGCATCTTTCTTTTAGTTAATATGTTAACTAGTTTCACTTTTCGCCTAAACTCTAGTCAACGAATCCGTATTAGGGTTTCTCGGCACTTGTAAAGTTTGAAATTGGCATGGTTGATGCCTTGTGAGACCTCCTTAGTGTGCCTAGGAACCCTACAGTGGTATCAGAGCCTATCTAGAGCCTTAGGCGAAGTGTAGACGACGTTTGAAACCCGATCGAACCAAAACCCTAATTCTAAAATGCTCTCTGGACTTTTTTCAAAAACTGGGTTTTTTCCAGATTAAAAATTCTTAAAAAATTCAGCAGGAAATCCTAAGAATTACGGTGCAAAATTTTCCAAAAGATACGTCCAACGTGCGGCGGAACCGCGGCAGAAGCCTAACTTCTGCGGCGATTCCACGGCCATCTGATGACGTCAGCCTTCCAATTTTGCACAGTAATTTGTTATTTGAGTTGCTGAGTTTTCTTGGAGTTTTTAATCTGAACTCAAGAGTTGAGTTTTCTGGGGTGTTTTGGAGCTTGGATGATTCGATCGGATTATCAGATTTTGTCGATGTGGTTTTCCGGATATTTTAGAATATGTTAAAAAGTTCGACCGGATGTAAATACCCAATCTTTCCCCTGCCGGGAAATTTCCAATTGTTGGACTTTTCCATAGTTTAATGACGTTCTAAGTAGTGCAAGTAACGCGATGGTCCCTCTAGAAGACAACAAACCTTAACTCGATTATGTGACCGTCTTGAACTGCCCTTTGAACCTTAGGGTTTGGGGCAGTACGGCGTGCCACATGTGAGGCGTTGGCTTGACCCTTCTACGGCTGGAACGTTGGTACTGAGGCATGAAGTGAATGTCTTTGAACTTATTTCTTGTGTTGAACGGTTTCGGGAAAACTTGGGTGTTTGAATGTTCGATCGGAAAGTTTAATATTTTCTATTTATCCGGAATGGGATACAATAATTGGAATTCACAAACAGTTATGAGATAACTGAATGAATGTTATAAATCTAGCGGTTTAGTCTCACACGATATTGAAAAGAGTTTTCGATAATGAGACTAAAATGCGGGGTTTATAATTGTTAGGCATGTGATGTCTAAGTATTTCATTTGATTAAGCATGCGATGTCTAAAAAGGTTGCGGATACCAATTGTTGTAGTTTTACACTTTCTTTTCTGTGACCGTAAGTGTAGTATGTCAATATCGCCGGTTTCGTTGCTATACGTCAACGACAATTGGGGTATGCATACTTACTTACGTTGATGACATGTGATGTTATGTGTTGCTGGATATGTTATATTGGATCGTCGTGTTCGAATAGCCGGGGGTTTTTATATGAGATGAGTGTTTTTCATTTTCATTCATGTAAAAACGTGTATGTAATATTCTTTTATTGGAGCACTTCCAGGCTGCGGAAGTTGTCACCTTTTGTATATTATTTATTTTTCCGCATTAGGATAGACCCAAGGAGGGGAGCACAAGTAACTGGGTTCTAGGGTCCAGTGGGAGACCATCTCGAGGAGTCGAGTCCGGGTCTCCTAACCCTAGAATTGGTAGGGTTGCTTGCCGCTCTCGTAGGGGCCTAGGGGTGTGGGATTGGCTATTCATCACAACCGTGGAATCCGTGTTTTATACTGGTTCGTATTGAAAACACGGACGTCCTAGTATATCCAATATTTCATATGATATTTTCTGCTGCGATATCTGTGATGTGATCATTTGATATGTTTTGATGGATACAGTATATAGTATATATGATATATTATATATACGTTACTTATGTTTTGCACCCGCACTAGCCCTGCCCTGCTCTGTCGTTAGTTACCTAACCTAACGGTGCACGAGGGGACATCGAGGCGAATGCGGATGGCATAAGTGTACGTCGTATTTATCTGTGATGTTTAGGTGACTTAAATGATGGGACTTCATTAATGTGATTAATGAATGAAAAGAAACCTAAGATTTTGTAGAATCAAATTTTAAATAAAACAGGTAGCTACAGTTCTTGCTTTGCACAGCGGTATATGTGATATATCCTGCACCTTATTCGATAAGGAAAGGACCGAGATCCCTTCACCGGGAGTGACTCCTTTAGCAATAACTGGCAGATGCTACACACTCGGTTTGACTTATGATTGCTTCTATAGTTTCTGCTTTGCGCAGCGATATATATGATATATCCCGCACCTCATTCGACGAGGAAAAGGCCGACGATCCCTTCACCGGGAGTGACCCCTTTAGCAAAACTAGAAAAGCCTCAAAATCACTCCATTTCAAAACTTCATTTGATTCTACAACGATATCAAGTTCATTACACAATAGGTTTTCAGAAAAACCTGTCGTAGCCCTCCGTCATTTCAGATAAGTCCTGTTTAGTATTCGTGCTGCGTTTGTTGACCTTGTCAAGGCGCAGTGTGCGGTAGCTGACCAGTATTTATCTGCTTATGCATATGATGCAGATTGGATTAGGGTAGTCGTACGGCCTTGTTGACCTTGTCAAGGGTCGTGCGGGTGGGTTTAATTCAATCAAGAAATGACGGGTTGAACTTGACTTACGGTCTGTGGTTTGTTGACCTTGTCAAGGTCATAGATCGTTTGGGGCAAAAGCATTATCGGGAATTTCAAGTGTTGAAATTTGCAATGAGATTGCATACCTTCTATGAGATAGTTGGATCCCGATACCCACTGCGAGTAAGAGTTACTCCTGGGAGAGTTTTACACATTACAATTAGCCGATCAAGTAGGTGTCTAGAAAGGTGTCAACGGGGTTACACCTCTGGGAAAACGAGGTTTACTTTAATTAGGTCCGTGCGAAAGCACGGGGAACCTCCCTCAAAGTACCGACACTGGCCTGGCTGAAAGATCGGTGAAGTTGTAGGGTGTAATTAATCCCGGCTAGTCTTTCCTTTTAAGGTCTGAAGGAAGATTTGAAAAAAACCAGTGGGAGCCATCCTGATTAGATAAGATAATAACCAATCTGATCTTGCACGAGCATACGCTAAAGTGTTTTCTTCTCTCTCTCTCCAGGTAGCGACCATGTCATGCCTTAATCAAGATAATAATATGGATGTATTGACCGAACCCGCATGTTATACTGTGCTGGGGAACGTTGGTTCCGTTCTTTCCTATAAGGGTTATAGGACTGAACAGGATATAAACGAATACCAGGATTCCCATGCCATCCGATTGAAGAAAGTACATGTTGATGCATTTTCTTCGGGTGTGTTCGTTACAGAGAACTGTTTCTCCATTTGCCCTACGTCCTGGGTATTAGATACCGGGTCAGGATCCCATATATGTAATCAGTTACATGGGCTCAGGAAAGGTAGAGAACTTGGAGAAGGTGATAAAGACATTAGAGTTGGAAATGGTGCAATTGTTGCAGCTAAGACTGTCGGGGAATATCACCTTGTATTACCAACTGGTAATACATTGGTTCTGAACGAATGCTATTACATGCCGAACCTGATATGCAACATTATATCGGTTTCTTTGTTGAGTAAAGAGGGATATAATTTTGTATTACAGGACAATGTTATGAACATTTTCCGTAACCAAAAGTTGGTTGGATCAGGCACGTTGTGCAATGGCATTTATGTTCTAAATCAATCAACAGTTCTGAGCATAACAAACACACACAAGAGGAAGAGTTCAGAACTGAACGAATCCTTCTTGTGGCATTGTAGACTGGGTCACATCAATGCGACACGACTGGCTAAGTTGCATAAGGATGGATATTTGAAACCAATCGAATTTTCATCTTATGACACTTGCCAGTCATGTCTCAAAGGCAAGATGACCAAAACTCGGTTTACGGGACACGGAGAAAGAGTTACCGAACTCTTGGGACTGATACATAGTGATGTATGCGGTCCCATGTCTACACATGCCAGGGATGGTTCTTCATACTTCATTACATTCACTGACGATCTCTCTAGATTCGGATATGTGTTCCTGATGAAACACAAATCAGAAGCTTTTGAGAAATTTAGAGAATATAAACAAGAAGTCGAAAACCAAACCAGAAAAAGTATTAAAATCCTTCGATCTGATCGAGGAGGTGAATACTTGAGCAATGAATTCCTGGACTTCCTAAAAAGAGAATGGGATTCTCTCTCAGCTGACTCCTCCATATACACCACAGCACAACGGTGTATCAGAACGGAGGAACCGCACCCTATTAGATATGGTGCGCTCTATGATGAGCACAGCTGAATTACCTATTTCCTTCTAGGGATATGCGCTGGAGACAGCAGCATACCTATTGAATCAAGTTCCATCTAAATCTGTACCTACCACACCATATGAGATATGGAGTGGGAAGAGGCCATATCTTAAACGAGTTAAGATATGGGGTTGTCCAGCCTATGTCAAAAGACAAAATCCGGACAAGCTCGAGGCACGGTCAGTTCTTTGCAAGTTTGTGGGATATCCAAAGAACTCCTATGGGTATTTTTTCTACCACAGTGAGGAACAAAAAGTGTTTGTTGCTCAACATGCCACCTTTTTAGAAAAGGAATTCCTTGAAAAAGAAATTAGTGGCAAAGTGGTAGAGCTGGAAGAGGTTCCAGATACACAAACCGTAACTGAAGATTTAGTGGAACCAGAAGATTCAGTGGCTCCCAATGAACCTCAGCCTCTCCGCCGATCTAGTAGGGTTCCTCGCCAACCTGAGAGATACTATAGTTTTCTCATGGATGGTGGGAGCGAGGATTGCATCATGGAGGATGATGACCCAACTAGTTTCGAGCAGGCCATCACGAGTAGGGACTCAGTGAAATGGCTGGATGCTATGCGGTCCGAGATGGAATCCATGTACACCAACAAAGTATGGACTTTGGAAGTTGCTCCTGAAGGGGTAAAACCCATTGGGAGCAAGTGGATCTTCAAGAAAAAACTTGGTGTAGATGGGAAAGTGGAGACTTTCAAAGCTGGACTTGTTGCAAAGGGTTTTCGTCAAAGACCAGGTGTGGACTATGACGAAACCTTTTCTCCAGTGGCTATGCTTAAATCCATCCGGATCGTGCTTGCCATCGCTGCATATCATGACTACGAAATCTGGCAAATGGATGTTAAGACCGCCTTTCTAAATGGTGATTTAGAAGAGTGCGTGTACATGACTCAGCCAGAGGGCTTCATAGACAGTGGGAGCAGCGGGAAGGTGTGCAAGCTGCTTAAATCCATTTATGGATTAAAGAAAGCATCGCGGAGTTGGAACATCTGCTTTGACATCGTTATCAAAGAGTTTGATTTCGTCAAAAATGCAGATGAACCTTGTATCCACAAGAAGGTAGCAGAGAGTAAGGTTGTCTTCCTCGTATTGTACGTGGACGACATACTCTTGATAGGAAATGATATTCCTATGCTGCAATCGGTTAAGCTCTTCTTATCACAAAGATTCTCGATGAAAGATCTTGGTGATGCCTCCTGCATATTGGGAATTAGGATCTATAGAGATAGATCCAAACGGATATTGGGATTGTCCCAATCCAGGTACATTGACACCATACTAAAGAGGTTTAGTATGGAAGAATCCAAGCGTGGGAACTTGCCCACGATCTCTGGAATCACTCTCTCCAAAGAGATGTCTCCCAAGACTGATTTGGAGAGAGCTCGCTTGCAAGGGATACCCTATGCTTCGGCTGTAGGCTCTATCATGTACGCGATGCAATGTACCAGACCCGATGTTGCATACTCACTAAGTGCAGTGAGCAGGTATCAAGCTGATCCAGGAGAGAGTCACTGGACAGCTGTGAAGAGCATTCTCAAGTACTTGCGAAGGACTAAAGAGATGGTCTTGGTGTATGGTAACGGAGAACTCCAAGTGGAGTCCTTTACCGATTCGAGCTTCCAGAGTGATAAGGACGACTCTAAGTCGCAGTCGGGATTTGTCTTTACCCTTTACGGAGGGGTGGTTAGCTGGAAGAGTTCCAAGCAGGAAACCGTGGCAGACTCGACGATGGAGGCTGAATACATCGCTGCCAACGATGCTGCTAAAGAGGCTGTCTGGATCAAGAAGTTCATTACTGAACTTGGAGTGGTTCCATCCATTGAGCATCCAATACCTTTGTATTGCGATAACAATGGAGCGGTGGCTTTGGCCAAGGAACCCAGGTCCCATCAGCGATCCAGGCATATTCTGAGGCGGTATCACCTGATCCGGGAGATAGTTGATCGCCAGGAGATCGAGGTCAGGAGGGTTGACACGAAGAACAACACGGCGGATCCACTCACGAAGGCCATTCCCCAGATACAGTTTGAGAGACTCTTCGGGATGCTCGGTATGCGATACTACAGCAGCTAGCCCTAGTGCAAGTGGGAGATTGTTAGTTGTATGTATGCCCTAGAGGCCAGTATTGTACAGATGATGTATATTATATTGGATGCTTGGACATATATAGAGATGACTTTCTTGCTCGATATGATAGTATGCTATCTGGTTACTCTTTATCTTAACATGTATACTAGTCTCTTTAAACTGTCTTATAGTTGCATGTTGGTAAAGCCCTTAGGATGTGTACTTGACTGCCTGGACTATGATGCAGATCATACTAGTGGGGACATGGTAGTCCATAAGTACATCCTTCAAGGTGCCTAGTCGTAGGTGTATCGAGACGGGGCATCGATATACCAGTGTAGACTAGCGTATACACTTCTCGACCCATGAGATGGGCGATGGATGATCCCATATCCATTGGTGTTTGACATCAGAGATGATATACGGGTGCTCAGTGGAGACTGGGTACACTGGACGGACTCGCCGAGAACTCCCAGATGGTATTATACCTCATGTCAGATGGCAGTTCTCAGGTGACACTTGTGCAGGTTAGTCTGTAGACCCGAGATCGTCATAGAGTCTTGTGTGATTTCCACTGTGCTTTGATCTCCACCTTACCACGTCCATAAGGGCGTGCAAAACGGTGGTTTTTGGGTACAGTCCCGAGTCACATCGAGGCAATGAGCGATAGGAGGGGTTTCGTCTCTCCCGGTATTGGGGGTTGATGTTGCGCTGTGCTCGATTGGCCGTAACAGGGAAGTCCCTGGCCAGGGCTGATCAGAGATTTGCTGGTAAGTGTTACCAGTAGTTTCTCGACCCGTTATGAGCCTCACATCGGCACGACTTATCGGTTATTAGGGTCTGACGTTTACCACCCCTAGACTTGATATGCGACATATCAGATGAACAGACCGGACTGTACGGTAAGTGTTACTGGTTGGATTCACAGGAGTGTGAGCGGGCTTGCTCGTCGATCTTCTGATCGCTCAATACCCGGGTGGTCGTTACGTTTAGCAGACCGCTTGCGGCTTGTGGGTGTTTGATATGATCATCACCTGCTGCCGGCGTATTGACGAGTCTTTAGAGTTCTACGCAGAGGTTTCCTGGCTCAAGCGAAACGAAATAGGAGCGCATATGAGATATGTGCGGGACCGAGAATAATGCGTGTATGTGATACCGTATTTCAATCTCGTGATGAATGTTTCGATTGGTTGTATGCAATATAACATAGTTATCGATTCGAAGATTGATTCGATAAGTCGATACATTGAATACTAGTCGGTTATGTGCGACATGACCGGATCATTGAATCAAGTGTTGATTTAATGATTTAATGTATAATTATATATTTGATATATTACTTTGCATTAACTAGTATTGGTTCACTTTAAAAGAATTTTCTCACTTGATGTGCACATTGTATATGTGATATATTTTTGTGTACACTTATTTGTATCATGTTTGATGATACATGTTGACTTGTGCATGTGTAAAGATTAAACCATGGTTATATGAATGGTTAGGGTTTTGTTTAATTATTCATTTATTTATTTTGATTATTTATTTTGGAAAAGTAAAATGAAATGGTGGCTTTTCTTAGTTATTTCATGAAGCTTCATGAAGAGTTGAAAAGGTTGACCATTTTGTTTTATTCCCTTAACCTAACCATTCACCTAACCCTAGTTTACTCTCTACACTTGACTATGGTTAGTGTATGATAAGTATTCATATTAGTTTATTTTTTAAATAGAAAGACTTATCATATTCTATCTTGATCATCTTCATCTTCTTCTTCAAAGAAAAAGCTTGCCACCATTAATGGCATCTTGAGCAAAAGAGTGAGAAATCCAATTCTAAAGTGAACCCACCTCCTATTTCTTCATCCTCTACCTCTTGCCAAGTAGTATAGGGTGTTTACTTCACAAGTTTCATTGCTTGGTGAAGTAGGAGCTTAATCTTGTGTTGCCTCGATGTAGATCATCTTCGGCAACGAAGCCGACGACCTAGCCCGCCCATTTCTCCGATGAAGCCGATCCTAGAGTCCGGGATTCAAAATGGACAGCGAGAGGACGTCTACGTGGAGCTAAGGAAGTGGAGAACCGGATCTACAAAGGTTGTAGCATCTTTCTTTTAGTTAATATGTTAACTAGTTTCACTTTTCGCCTAAACTCTAGTCAACGAATCCGTATTAGGGTTTCTCGGCACTTGTAAAGTTTGAAATTGGCATGGTTGATGCCTTGTGAGACCTCCTTAGTGTGCCTAGGAACCCTACAGTTTCCGGTTCTTTTTTGCGTTCGAAATTCTTACGACTTTGCTAATGAGTTAATTATTGTTTAGCAAGGCTCTGATACCACTGTAAGTCGATGTGCAACACCCCACGACTTGCGGGGAGGCGGAAATATGAAAAACGATCTTGTTCTTTGCTTAAACATCGACTAACCACATGAATCGAAGCTAAACGATAACTAACAACTATCATAGAAGTTCTAAACTACTATGTGAAGTGATTATACCTAAAGAACCGTGTCCTTCATCTTTACGAACTCCACCTCCTCCTCGGCCTTCTCCAAGTAGTAGACGATCCACCACGAGAGCTTTACTCCAAGCTTTGCCTCTAAACTTGAGGCAACTAGGTTTCTTTAAGTGCTAATGAAAGTACCTAGATGATATAGAGTGAGGGTTATGGTTTAATTAGTCTAACTAATCCTTGTACTCAACACATGAGAGGGGAGGATTAGGGTTTGAAGAGAGAGAGCTTGAGGAGAGAGAAGATGAACAAAATAATGAAATGAGAAAATGAGCTATCATAATATATATCAAGCATTATTGTTTTTCAAGAAAAGAAAAGAAAATGATTTACAACCATGCTTGATAAATATCTAATGGTGATTCATCTCCATGAGTCATTAAGCATTTATGATGCATTAATGACATGGATGAAGCATCCATATGACTCACTAATCTCATTTAATGTATATGCCACCTTAACCCCCTTAGTCACCATCTTCTAGAAGCTTCTCGCGCAATTACGAGAACGCCCCTCCTATCCGTGAAAATACGGAAAAACTTTAGACTGTATAAATCCAATAACCGGATACCAGTAACTGGCTTAAACCAAAGCCGACTAGTAAAAACTGTCCGAAAGTCGTACGTGCGTAAACACACGTATGCGTCCGAACCTTGTCGTAAAACCATACGACCTCTATATCGTTTCGCCTGGAGTAGGGAAACTCTCTGTGTGGGACTCTAGAGACTCGACTACTACGCTGGCAGTGGGTTTAACCACAGACCGCAAGCGGCACTAGCTGTACGTAACGGTCCCCAGGTAGATGTCGATAAGAAGGCCGATGAGGAAACCCATCCGAACTCCTACTGAGCCTGATGTGACAATCTCCATACAGTCCGGTCCGTTCATCTAAGACTATCGCATATCGGGCCTAGGGGGCGGCAAGCGTCAGTCCCCTAATAGCGGTATAAGTCATGTCGGAGCGAAGCCCATTACACCCTGAGAAACTACTGGAACCTACCAGCAAATCTCGCTTGCCCTGGCCAGGGACTTTGCATAATGGCTCTCTGACACAGCGCGATATCAACCCCCAATACCGGGAGAGACGAATCCTGTCTAACCGCCACTGCCTCCAAGTGCTCGGGACTGCACCCAACTGCTACCTGTTTACACGACTCCTTTAAGCCGTGGTAGGGTAGCAATCTAAGAATAGTGGGACACACTCGAGGCGAAGTAGCTGTGTCAAGTCTGCGGACTATGCTGTACTCATGTCACCTGGGAACTGTTTACTGACGACTGGTATAAAACCAACCAACAGTTCCCTGTGAGTCCTGTCCGGTGTACTCGTAACCTAACGAGCACCTGCATACTATCTCCAGTACAACGTACTGACGGCTGTGGGACAGACCATCTCCCCAACTAGGATGAGAAGCGTACACACTAGTCTACTCCGGAGTATCGATACCCTGTCTCGATAATCCAACGACTAGGGACCTGAATAAGGATGTGCTTGTAGACTACCCAGCCCCCACTAGTGTGACTGCCATCACAACGCTGGTAGTCAAGCAAGATCCTAAGAGCTCTATCAATACGTATACTCACATATTAAGATAGAAAAACCAAGTAGCATACTACCAATTTTAGCAAGACTGTTATATACAGGTGAATATCCCAAGCTTCCATTAAGTAATATACAAACTAATATGATACAATAATGGCCCCTAGGGCATATACACTAACAATCTCCCACTTGCACTAGGGCCATGTACTGGCAAATCGAAGACCGATGATCTCGAGTAGCCTCTCGAACTGAATCTGAGGTAGGGCCTTCGTGAATGGATCAGCAATGTTCTCTTCAGAAGCAACTCTCCGAACCTCGATCTCCCGACGATCAATGATCTCCCTGATCAGGTGATACCACCTTAAGATGTGTCTGGACTTCTGATGGGACCTTGGTGTTGGAGATAGTGCCCTCAGAGTCAATTATTGGATCACAGGCACGTGATTGCGGTGATTGAGGGAGGACCTATCCCGGTAGGACAGTCTTACTCGAGATGATAGTATGCTATCTGGTTTACCTTTATCATCGTGTACTGCTTTAGGTGACCTGACAAGTCGCTATTACACGTTGGTAGAGCCCCTAGGATTCTTGCTTGACCACCAGCAGTATGAGGGCGATCATATAAGTGGGAGCTGGGGTCTATAAGCATATCCTTAAATGGTCCCTAGTCGTGTGAGTTTCGAGACAGGGCATCGATACTCCAGAGTAGACTAGTGTATACAGTCGAGACCCCGACGAGGGGCGGTGGCCGGTCTCACAAGCCACTGGTGTCAGTTGGATCACCTAAGATGTATACAGGTGCTCATTGGGTTATGAGTACACCGGACAGGACTCGCCGGGAACATGCTAGTTGGTCATATACCAGACGTCAGATGGCAGTTCCGTGGTGACATGTGTGCAGGTTAGTTCATCGACCTGGGGATCGTCATTTGTCTCGTGTGAGTTCCCACTGTACTTTGATTACTACCCTACCACGGCTCAAAGGAGTCGTGCAAACAGGTTTTAGTTGGGTACAGTCCCGAGCCACATGGACGCAGTGAGCGTATCTTCAGGGGTTCGTCTCTCCCGGTATTGGGGGTGAGGTCGTGCTGTGTCTAGGAGAGCCATCACACGAAGTCCTTGGCCAAGGCAAGGAGATTTACTGGTAGGTATTCCAGTAGTATCTCAGGGTGTTCTGGGCTACACTCCGACACGACTTGTACCGCTTTTGGGGGTCTGACTTTTACCAACCCCCTAGGCCCGCCATACGATACTCATAGACGAACGGACCGGACTGTACGGATATTGTCACTGATAGGCTCAGTAGGGTTGTCAGGCTGAGTTCGCTCACAGACGTCCCTTTTAGTCAATACCTGGTAGCCCGTTACGTATTGGCTTATACCTCTGACGTGCTAGTGGTTAAATCCACAACCAAGGTGTTGACGAGTCTTTAGATTCCCCCACATTCAGTTACTCAGCTTTCGGGCGAAAGGTTGTAGAGGCCGTATGGAGATATGGCAAGGTCCGATCAGATACGTGCGGTATTGCACGGATCAGGATCGGACAGTTTGTACTACAGGCCGTATGGATATATGGCAGGGTTCGATCAGATACGTGCGGTATTGCATGGATCAGGATCGAACGGATATTACTAGCCGGCTTTGGTTTAGGCCGGATCCTAGTATAGTACAGTGTAGATTTTGTCTCATTGCATTTTGTATTTCGGTCGAAATACAGATGCGGGTGTGTATGCACAGTATCGGGGTTTTCCTGTAATTTATTACGGGACCAGTTTTCTGGAGTTGCCAGTTTGCTTTTCGTTTCGGCCAATTTCCTTTGTATCGTTCATTGGCCGAAGATTGGTGGAGGAGGGCTTATTTGCATTGTTGCAAATAAGTATTTGTGGAGGTGTTCTTTGCATATATTTGTATCATGATGGTTTCATGATGGAGCCCATCCCTTGACCCTTCTAGTTTTCATGATGGCTTGACTTTTGTGAGATAATGATGGTTGGAATGTGAGGTTGGTTTATTGGCTATCATGGTTGTTGATGGTGGTAGGTGGTTGAGTGTGGTTTTGTTTTGGTGACCATATTCTTTCATGATTTCTTTTTGATTCCTCTCACTAGCATGATAGACTTCTCCACTCTTTTCTTTTGGACTCACTCTTCATTTTCTCACTCTCCCCATTCACAAGAATTGGCCGGCCATGAAAGGAGGGGGGCTGTCCAAAAATTGGGGTATGGGTTTTTGCTTCATTTCATGCTCCAAAAATCCCCTTGTTCCTCCACATAATTCTTGCATCATCCCTCCACCAAAATGGCACCTCCATGAACCCCAAATGAGACTTGAGCTCTACTATACATTCTACAGCAAATCTTGGGCACGTCGAGTAGCCGGCTTCGTGCCCGAGTTGCCTCGGCATTGAGGTGGGAGCCCGTAAAAGAAGTAGGCGATGTGGTGCACTTCCGGCGACGAGGAGGAAACGGGACATGCCGCAGGAGGTCGGGACGACGACGAGAAGACCGGAGGACTCGGATCTGTCGGTATACTTCTCTTCCCTATCTTGTTAGTAGCTTAGACTTGTTAATGGTTACGATCCGGATGTTTAGTGCGCGGTGGTGCCGGTTTGCTAAGTCCGCAAAATTAAAGTTTATCACCGCTTCCGCATTCCGGCGTCGGATTGACGGCCGGGACGCCGCCGTGCACTTACAGTGGTATCAGAGCCTCGCCATTAACTTAGTCTAGCTTTGTGTAATGTGTTTTTCAGTTCCGATCGATCAAAATTCCAAAAACCCAATTTTTGTTCACATCAGTTTTCTGTTGGAAATTTTTGGTGTCGAAAAATTTTTCAGGTTGTATAAAATTGATGTGCAGGAAATTATAAGGTTACTGGAAAAGTTCGACACAGTGACTCAATACCTGGAGCGCGGAACCGCGGCCAAACCCCCCCTTGGGCCGCGATTCCGCCGCACAATTGTATCCTCACTGTATCATATTTTTCTAGTGGGCTTCTGGGCTTATTTTGGGGGTTTTGGAATATTAAATTTGGGCCAAGTATTTCTGTGTGTGCTGCAGTATTGTTTTGGGGCCCACTTGTTAATTTTTGATCAATCGGAAAATTTTAAACACATTTTTCACAGTATTTACATTATATCTGCGACCGTGAATGTCACTTGATTGGTAAATCCGGTCTAACTGCTATAGCCCGGTTAGACGGATTGGCGAACGTGACTTTCACGTTGATGTTTTGTTTTTGCTGTGATGTTGCGGATCGGTCGTGGGGGATAGCCTGGATGCAATGCTAGTACAGTTGTGGTTGTGTTATGTACATTTGATATTGCGGGGCGAGCGTCCGACATGTGGACTGCCGTCACTGCCTGATTGTATTATTATTTTGGGGCACGACCAGGTTGCGGTCGATGTACCCGTTGTATGTATATTTTACTTTCTGTACTAGGATTACCCCGCGGCGGGGTGCACGGATAGCCGGGTTCTGGAGGGCAACAAGCCCGCATCTCATGGCATTGAGACGGAGGGGGCTTCACTCTAGGATTGGCGGGCTATTCGCCGCACTCGTAGGGGGTACAGGTTGACCCAGGAGGGGTGCCCAAGTTACCGGATTCCGTGAAGTGCTGGGTGGTCCATTCACGGCGCTGAAGGGGGCTGCCTCGCTTCAGGTTTTGGCGAGTAACTTGCCGCGCCCGTAGGGGTCTAGGATTTCATTGCACAGGCTATCCACACGACCAGGGGAACGTCGGGTTTCAGTAGTGGCTCTGTGAAACCCGGGGATCCCAGATATCTGTATTGTTTCTGTGATGCTGTTCATTCTCTGTGATGTTGCATTTTATCACGCCTTGAGCGAATATAATATATTGGTATATATATTAGTAGATGTTGTATATGTTTTGCATCCGCGCTAGTCCAGTCCCCGCTCTGTCGTTAGTTAGCTAACCTAACGGGTAATGACGGGACCCAGTGGCGAATGCGGATGGCATATACGTACATCAGTATATTTTCGTTCTTTTTGGTGTGATCAATTGATGGGACTGCATTGATTCGGATCAATGCAAGTTAAAAACAAACCTAATCTGATGTTGTTGGAACGCTTTTCAAAAAGCTGTTATTGCAAGGACGTTCACTTTTGTTTTGCATCGTGATATTCAGTTGGAATATCCTGCTCCTCAGTCGACGAGGCAAGGGCCGAGATCCCTTCACCGGGAGTGACCCCTTGGACAAAAGTTTGCGTCGGGGCATTAACTTCACTATAGCCGATTACTTTTGCTCTGCATCGCGGTATTCATTTGGAATATCCTGCACCCCATTCTACGGGGAAAAAGCCGAGATCCCTTCACCGGGAGTGACCTCTTTAGCAACGGTTTTCGTCACTATATTTTTTAAAAGCTATCTGTTCCTTCAACGATATCAAGTTCTTTACGTTAAAGGTTTTCGCCAGAAACCATTCATAGCCCTCCGTCGTTTCATATGGGTGGTCAATAGTATTCAAGCTGTGTATGTTGGCCAAAGTCAAGGCACAGTGATTGGTAGCTATTGGGGTATTCATATGCAGCATAGATAGATGCGTTGGTTTGGGACAATCGCACTGCCATCTTGGCCAAAGTCAAAGGTATGTACGGGTGGATTCAAATTAACCTGGAGAATGACGGGTAGAACTTGACATGTGACTTATGATATGTTGGCCAAAGTCAAGGCCATAAGAGCATGGGGCAGAAATCACATCGGGAGTTTCAAAAGAACTGAAACTTGCCAGATATGCGCATACCTTCTGGAGTGTGATACCGTGAGCGGATTCCGTCACGTTATCATGCGATGATAGTTGGATCCCGATTCCCACTGATGAGTTAGTTTACTCCTCGGGTAACCCCGACTAATTCTTCTTTCAGGTTTGGAGGAGAATTTGAGGTACAGTGGGAGGATTCCAGATTAGATAAATTGGTAACCATTCTAATCTAGGTTAGAGTGCACGCTGAGTGTTTCTTTTCTCTCTCTCTGGCAGCGACCATTGACCCGACCCTAAGATTATGACTCAGTGACCAGGTTGACCGAACCTTCTTAACACTGGCTTTTGGATTGTCAGAGTCGCTGACCTCATTGCCACTCCTACTTTTACCCTTTTCTCCAGGACACCCCGTATTACTATGAACGTCCACTTCCATTGGACAAAACCATCGTATGGTTATATACGAACTCGAAGGAATTTATTCGAGGATGGTTTCCGGTTCTGGAGAAAACGGATAGGACTATTCAGTTGTCTTTTCTTTTCACCTTCTCTCAGGCTGCGAGTACTCCTTGGGTTAGGAGTAGTACACCTATTACGCAAATTGGATAGTCTTCTTCCAAACCATAGGCTGGTGCCGACCGGTAGGGAATGAAGAAAACCAGTTAGCCTAAACGGTGTACAGAAGGTATTAAGTTCAGACAAAGTAAGGGATTAGTAAGAGGGCAAAGTGAATTGCGACTGCTATTCACGACCAAACCAAGTATTTCTTCGCCAATCCTAAATCACCTTTGTATTTCTCCAGGACACTCCGTATCACTACGAAGATCCCATTTTATTGGATAATCCATCGTATGGTTATATACGAACTCGAAAGGAACTCGTTCCAGTTCGGGGATGGATCCTGGTTCAGGAGAAATAGGAATAAAGTACATTCAGGTGTCTTTTATCTTCACCTTCTCTCGCGATGCGAGTGCTCATAGGATTAGGACAGTACACCCTTTATGCTTTTTGGATAGTCTTCTTCCAAACCATAGGCTGGTGTCGAACGGAGGGAAGGAAGAAAACCATTTGGCCTAAAGGGGTGTACAGAAGGTAATGACTAAAGACATATGAAGGGATTTGGAGAGGTGGCAAAGAATTATACGGTTACAGTTGTGAATCTGGATAATGGATGAGGCATTACTAGGAATACCAGGATACCCCAACGAAACATTTCAATGTTTCAATTTCAGTGTGTACTGTTAAAGGAAAACTGATTTCCCGATTAGACACTTACTCCAGGGTATGTATTTACCAGGTATGATTCTCACATCTTTATGGTTTTACAGATGATGAGTGGGAGTAAGTTATTGGGAATTGGGTGATCATCTTCATTATATCGGGATTCGTTGTAATTGGTGATATTTGAGGATGCCACCTGGGTTGTTTGCCGGTCGGCAAATATTTGGTTTTGAATATCCGTTGTTGTGCACCAATTTCAAATTGATATATCTGTACGTCTATTTTCATAGAGTGAGATATACTTTTTGATATTATGTCGATGACATTTACCTATATCAGTGGATGATTAGGTAAGGAGCATTGAACAGCGGTGTAATTCTTCTTAACCAAAAGTACAGTTTTCAACCTACGACACACAGTGAATGAGTCACTAGACTCAAGGGACTTATACAGAGTATTGTATGTTGTCCAGGGTCCATCAGGACAGAGGGGTTGGTCCTCGTGCTATATTCAGTTTACTTATGACTTCTCTAGTTTTTAGACAGGTGTTTCGTGGAAACACAGTGTCTGAATTTTGAGAAGTCATAGGTATTTGAATAAAGTAGAGAACCAGGTGTTGCAAGTATCGGGATTCTTCAAAGTGATCGAAGATGTAGATACTTGTGTATGGTATTCAGTTGATAGTAATGGTTAAGAGAACTTGCTTCTCTTTCAGGTTACTCATAATTGGAAGCATTCCTAAGTTGAGTAACGCTGATCGGCCTCCTTCCATTTAGTTGACATGCACTGGAGATAGCTGCATGATTTGAATCTGGTTCAATTAAATCAGTGCCTCTGGTTTTATATTGGATATAGTACAGTTCATATCTTAACATTGTTAAGGTACGGGGAGTTGTCCGGCTTATGATTAAAAACAGACTCTGGATAACTCAAGGCACGTTTCTGTAATGGCTGTTTGTGGGTTGACCCAGGCTATGACGAGGGTTGACTTTCTACCATCTGGGAGATCAATAGAAATATTGTTCAAGACTCGCCACAGTTTTATTAAAAAAGGATTTTTTCAAAAACAGCAGTGGGAGTATGGTAGAACTGGAAGTGATTCCAGAACCGCAAACGATTACTGAAGATTTGATAAGGAACCTAAAGATTCAATCTGATTTGACATTCCATTGGCCACTCCGCAGATACGGTGGGTAACTTCAGGCACCCGAGAGGTACTCCGGTAGCCTCAAGGACGGTGACAGGGAAGTTCTTGTTTACCCACACTTGCCATTGTTGTTGTTCCAGGCTGCAAGACCCGGTGGGAGGATGAGTATAGCGTCGTTCTAAATTAGCTTTAGAAGTGCACGTCTATATGACTCTGCCAGAGGGTTGTCGTAGTCAGTGGGAGCAACGGAAGCATTGGTGGACATCAGGCTGATATCTATTTATAGACAAAAGCAGATATAGCGGAGATAGATCATCTATTTCTGATGTGACAGTCATAGGTTTGACGTCATCAGAATAGGGGATGGATCTGTTGAGAAGGTAGTAGGAAGTGATATTCCTACACTACGATCGGTTATACTTTGGTCGTCACACAGTGGTTTCTCCACAAAGGACTTGGACATTATATCTGATATACTGGTTACTAGATCTATGGTTTTAGATCTAGATTTGGGTGGTTTCCCAATCTGGGTACTTAGACAGCAATCTAAGAGTATTTAGAATGGACGACTCCTGGCATGGTAGTGTACCTGCAGGTGATGGAGTCACCCTCTCTAAAGGTGTTTTATAGACTAAAGTGGAGAGGGACGTGCATGATTGGCAGATCACTTGCTCAGGCAATTGAGTCAATCATGAGATGTCAAGTACCACACCAGATGTTGTTCTTGCACTAGATGCAATAAGTTGACATTGATACAATCCAGGAGAAACAGTCGGAAGCAGTTTTAGAACATAAGTGGATGTTCTAGGGATATGATAACGACAGCCTCATGTGGGAGACAGTTATCATTCCAGGCTTCCAAGGTGACATGGACGACAAGGAGGTTGTCAGAGCTATAGTTTTTCCTTCTGACGAGGGGCAGTATTTTGGACAGGTGGTCCAAGGCAATACTGAGGGAGGCAAGGCGCAGGATACTGATTAAGTTCAGTTGACGATACAGTCTAAGAAGTTTGGATTTGGAGTTCATTTATGAGCTATGTCCCATCAGACATCCAGACACATTCTAAGACAGGTATTGCTCATTTCGGGAGAGGGGTTTTCTCTGCGAACTTGAGATTTAGAGAGACATAGAAAGAAACAGCAAAGCGGATCCACTCACTAAGGCTATTCCTCGAACGCAATAGTTTCGCAAACGAGCTTTGTGATGACTGACTAGTAGAGGAGTTGGGTGTTCGGTATCACACGGGCTGTGAGTATGCGACATCGCAATAATTAGCCTGGAGTGCAAGTGGGAGATTGTTGGAGATAGTGCCCTCGGAGTCAATTATTGGATCACAGGCACATGATTGCGGTGATTGAGGGAGGACCTATCCCGGTAGGACAGTCTTACTCGAGATGATAGTATGCTATCTGGTTTACCTTTATCATCGTGTACTGCTTTAGGTGACCTGACAAGTCGCTATTACACGTTGGTAGAGCCCATAGGATTCTTGCTTGACCACCAGCAGTATGAGGGCGATCATATAAGTGGGAGCTGGGGTCTATAAGCATATCCTTAAATGGTCCCTAGTCGTGTGAGTTTCGAGACAGGGCATCGATACTCCAGAGTAGACTAGTGTATACAGTCGAGACCCCGACGAGGGGCGGTGGCCGGTCTCACAAGCCACTGGTGTCAGTTGGATCACCTAAGATGTATACAGGTGCTCATTGGGTTATGAGTACACCGGACAGGACTCGCCGGGAACATGCTAGTTGGTCATATACCAGACGTCAGATGGCAGTTCCCTGGTGACATGTGTGCAGGTTAGTTCATCGACCTGGGGATCGTCATTTGTCTCGTGTGAGTTCCCACTGTACTTTGATTACTACCCTACCACGGCTCAAAGGAGTCGTGCAAATAGGTTTTAGTTGGGTACAGTCCCGAGCCACATGGAGGCAGTGAGCGTATCTTCAGGGGTTCGTCTCTCCCGGTATTGGGGGTGAGGTCGTGCTATGTCTAGGAGAGCCATCACACGAAGTCCTTGGCCAAGGCAAGGAGATTTACTGGTAGGTATTCCAGTAGTATCTCAGGGTGTTCTGGGCTACACTCCGACACGACTTATACCGCTTTTGGGGGTCTGACTTTTACCAACCCCCTAGGCCCGCCATGCGATACTCATAGACGAACGGACCGGACTGTACGGATATTGTCACTGACAGGCTCAGTAGGGTTGTCAGGCTGAGTTCGCTCATAGACGTCCCTTTTAGTCAATACCTGGTAGCCCGTTACGTATTGGCTTATACCTCTGACGTGCTAGTGGTTAAATCCACAACCAAGGTGTTGACGAGTCTTTAGAGTCCCCCACATTCAGTTACTCAGCTTTCGGGCGAAAGGTTGTAGAGGCCGTATGGAGATATGGCAAGGTCCGATCAGATACGTGCGGTATTGCACGGATCAAGATCGGACAGTTTGTACTACAGGCCGTATGGATATATGGCAGGGTTCGATCAGATACGTGCGGTATTGCATGGATCAGGATCGAACGGATATTACTAGCCGTCTTTGGTTTAAGCCGGATCCTAGTATAGTACAGTGTAGATTTTGTCTCATTGCATTTTGTATTTCGGTCGAAATACAGATGCGGGTGTGTATGCACAGTATCGGGGTTTTCCTGTAATTTATTACGGGACCAGTTTTCTGGAGTTGCCAGTTTGCTTTTCGTTTCGGCCAATTTCCTTTGTATCGTTCATTGGCCGAAGATTGGTGGAGGAGGGCTTATTTGCATTGTTGCAAATAAGTATTTGTGGAGGTGTTCTTTGCATATATTTGTATCATGATGGTTTCATGATGGAGCCCATCCCTTGACCCTTCTAGTTTTCATGATGGCTTGACTTTTGTGAGATAATGATGGTTGGAGTGTGAGGTTGGTTTATTGGCTATCATGGTTGTTGATGGTGGTAGGTGGTTGAGTGTGGTTTTGTTTTGGTGACCATATTCTTTCATGATTTCTTTTTGATTCCTCTCACTAGCATGGTAGACTTCTCCACTCTTTTCTTTTGGACTCACTCTTCATTTTCTCACTCTCCCCATTCACAAGAATTGGCCGGCCATGAAAGGAGGGGGGCTGTCCAAAAATTGGGGTATGGGTTTTTGCTTCATTTCATGCTCTAAAAATCCCCTTGTTCCTCCACATAATTCTTGCATCATCCCTCCACCAAAATGGCACCTCCATGAACCCCAAATGAGACTTGAGCTCTACTATACATTCTACAGCAAATCTTAGGCACGTCGAGTAGCCGGCTTCGTGCCCGAGTTGCCTCGGCATTGAGGTGGGAGCCCGTAAAAGAAGTAGGCGATGTGGTGCACTTCCGGCGACGAGGAGAAGACGGGACATTCCGCAGGAGGTCGGGACGACGACGAGAAGACCAGAGGACTCGGATCTGTCGGTATACTTCTCTTCCCTATCTTGTTAGTAGCTTAGACTTGTTAATGGTTACGATCCGGATGTTTAGTGCGCGGTGGTGCCGGTTTGCTAAGTCCGCAAAATTAAAGTTTATCACCGCTTTCGCATTCCGGCGTCGGATTGACGGCCGGGGCGCCGCCGTGCACTTACACTTGGTTCCTTTGCTAAAGTTATAGCTCCATTGTTGTCGAAATACAGAGGTATTGGATCAACAATGGTAGGAACCACCTGAAGTTCTGTTAGGAACTTCTTCATCCAGACTGCTTCTTTTACGGCATCGCAAGCAGCTATATACTCCGCTTCCATCGTCGAGTCAGCAACGGTGTCCTGCTTGGAGCTCTTCCAGCACACCGCCCCTCCATTGAGGGTAAAGACATAACCCGACATGGACTTGGAATCATCCTTATCACTCTGGAAGCCGGAATCAGCAAAGGCCTCCAACCTGAGGTCTTTTCCGCCGTAAACCAAGAACATCTCCTTAGTCCTCCTTAGGTACTTGAGAATGTTCTTTACTGCTATCCAGTACTTCTCCCCTGGGTCTGACTGATACCGGCTTACCACGCTCAGTGCGTAAGCTATATCTGGTCTGTTGCACAATATCGCATACATTATAGAGCCTACCGCAGAAGCGTAGGGTATAATAGACATGCGTTCCCTTTCCAAATCAGTCTTGGGAGACATCTCTTTGGAGAGGGTGATTCCGTGCCAAGCCGGTAGATTACCGCGCTTAGAATCTTCCATACTGAATCTTTTTAGTACAGTGTCGATATACCTGGACTGCGAAAGTCCCAACATCCTCTTGGATCTATCACGATAGATCCGGATCCCCAGAATGTAAGAGGCATCACCCAGGTCTTTCATGGAGAACCTGTGTGACAAGAATCCTTTGATAGATTGTAGCATAGGAATGTCATTTCCTATCAATAGAATGTCATCCACGTACAAGACGAGGAATACGACACTTCTGGCTACAACTTTACTATATATGCATGGTTCATCTGGATTTTTGATAAAGTCACATTCTTTGACCGTCTCATCAAAACAGATGTTCCAACTCCGCGATGCCTGCTTTACTCCATAAATGGACTTAAGCAGCTTGCATACTTTCCCGCTGCTCCCACTCTGATTGAAACCCTCTGGCCGATTCATATAGATGCACTCTTCTAAATTTCCATTCAGAAAAGCCGTCTTTACGTTCATCTGCCAGATTTCATAATCATGGAAGGCAGCAATAGCAAGAAGGACCCGAATGGATTTGAGCATAGCCACTGGAGAAAAAGTTTCGTCATAGTCCAAACCAGGTCTTTGACGAAAACCCTTTGCAACAAGTCTAGCCTTATAGGTTTCCACCTGTCCATCTACACCAATCTTTTTCTTGAAGATCCATTTGCATCCTATGGGTTTTACCCCATCTGGAGCAAAGTCCAAAGTCCATACTTTGTTGGTGTACATAGACTCCATTTCGGTCCGCATTGCATCTAGCCATCGTACCGAGTCGCCGCTCTGGATGGCCTGCTGGAAGCCAGTAGGTTCATCATCATCTATGATGCAATCCTCTCTATCCCCATCTATGAGAAAACCGTAGTATCTCTCAGGCGGATGAGACGGCCTACTACTCCTGCGGAGGGGTGCGGGAATGTCCTGTTCTTCTTGGACTACTTGTTCTACCAAACTTTCAGTATTAGTTTGTGGTTCTGGAATTTCTTCCAGTTCTATTTCGCTCCCACTTGTTTCCTTTTCTAAAAACTGATGTTCTAGAAAATGGGCATTACGAGAAACAAATATCTTTTGTTCCTCTGCGTAATAGAATAGATATCCCCTGGAGTTCTTTGGATATCCCACAAACTTACACTTTACTGATCGTGCCTCGAGCTTGTCCACATGCTGCTTTTTGACAAAAGCTGGACATCCCCAAATCTTTATATACTGCAGATGGGGTTTCTTCCCACTCCACATCTGATATGGTGTGGTAGGCACAGTCTTGGTAGGAACCATGTTCAAAAGATATGCCGTTGATTCTAGCGCATAACCCCAGAAAGATCGCGGTAACTCAGCATTACTCATCATGGATCGTACCATATCCAATAGGGTTCGATTCCATCTCTCCGATACACCGTTATGCTGTGGAGTGTATGGAGGAGTAAGCTGAGAGAGAATTCCTTTCTCTTTTAGGTAACCTAGGAACACGACACTCAAGTATTCACCACCTCGATCAGATCTAAGTGTCTTGATACTTTTGCCGGTTTGGTTTTCTACATCATTCTTATACTCTTGGAATTTCTCAAAACCCTCGGATTTATGTTTCATCAGATAAATGAATCTGTATCTTGAGTAATCATCCGTGAAAGTAATGAAATAGGAAAAACCACCTCTTGCATGCGTAGACATTGGACCACATGCATCGCTGTGTATGAGTCCTAAGAGCTCGCTCGCTCTTACTCCGTGTCCAGTAAAAGGAGTTTTTGTCATCTTTCCTTTGAGACAAGATTGACAAGTGTCATAAGTTTGATATTCGAACGAGTCCAAATATCCTTCTCTATGCAACTTAGTCAACCTTCTCTCATTGATGTGACCCAGTCTACAATGCCATAAGAAAGCTTTATTTAAATCTGGAGACTTTCTTTTTAGTGTGTTCTGGACATTGAAAATTTGGAGTTGGTTTAACACATATATACTGTTTTCCAGTGTACCGGACCCAATCAAACTATGATTAAGGTGGATGTTAACAACACCACTTCCAAACGTGAAATCATAACCTTTATTTGATAACCAGGAAACAGATATGATATTACACGTTAAGCTGGGTACACAAAAACAGTTATGTAAAACCAAAATGTGTCCACTCGTCAATCCCAGGTGATAATCCCCTACGGACACAGCTCCCACGCTAGCTTCGTTAACAACCATCAGGGTCATATCACCTTCCTTCAGCACTCTACGGTTTCTCAGTGCCTGTAATGAATTACAAATATGAGATCCTGATCCGGTATCCAATACCCAGGAAGTAGAGTTGATTGACAGACAATTCTCAATTACAAACACACCTGAAGTCGAAGCCACAGCTTGCTTCGGTTCCTGGTTCTTGGCGTTCCACGCCTTGCAATCCTTCTTCCAGTGCCCTTTCCTGTGACAATGGAAGCACTCATCCTGGCCCACTACCGGTACCGCAAACTTTTTCTTTCCCTTCCCTCCCACCTTACTAACACCTCCTCTAGGTTTGGTGGCGGCCTTCTTCTTCCTTCCTTTGGCCCTAGCCTTGGACCCGGAAGAAGATGCACCGCTAACAAACATAGCGGGTGTTTCCCTTGCTTTCTGCAAGGTGCCCTCTGCACTCCTTAACATGTTCAGGAGTTCCGGAAGTTCAACTTCTTTTCTTTGAATGTTGAAGTTCAGGATAAACTGGGCGTAGGTGGAAGGAAAGGACTGGAGAATAAGGTCTGTATAGAGCTCATTATCCAAAGTCGTCCCAAGGTCTGCGAGCTCTTCTATATAGCCGATCATCTTTAGGACATGTTCTCTTACCGATGACCCGACAACCAACCTCGCTCGAAACAAGTTCTTAGAGGTCTCGTATCTTGCTATACGAGATTGCTCTCCATAAATTTCCTTTGTATGGAGAAATATAGCATCTAGTTCCATATCCTCGTGCCTCCTCTGATATTCATTGTTCATCGAGGCAAGCACGATGCACTTGGCTTTCGCGCAATCGAAATCCCAGGTTTTGCGGATTTCCTTATCCGCATTACTGGATTTGGGACCAGGGACAGCAGGTGCCGTAGCGGTGAGGACGTACCCCAATTTGTCATAGGTCAAAGCCATTTTGACATTCCGCTGCCAATCTTTATCATTTGGCCCTGTCAGTATATTTTTCTCTAAAAGTAACTTAAGTCCAGTCATTTTCAGGGTCGCTGCAATTAGGAGAGAGAGAAGAAAACTCTTTAGCATGATGCTCTTGCAAGTTTAGAGTGGTTTTTAGTTTATCTAAACGGGATGGCTCCCACTGTTTCTCGAATCCTTCCTCAAACCATAAAAGAAGAATTAGCCAGGACTATTCTCACTGTACAATTCTTGCTTAACCGTTCAGCCAGGCTAGTGTCAATACTTTGAGGGAGGTTTTCCAACGCTTTCGCGAAGTTCCTTAATTAAAGAACCTCTTTTCTCTGGGGGCGTAACCCCGCTGACACCTTTCTTTACACCTACTTGGTTTATAGCATTGATCGTTAAGTGACGAATATCCTGATAAGTAGCATATACTCACAGTAGGATCGGGATCCAAATATCATCGTATGATAATGTTTAAAGAATGCTACCAACATTCATCAAACTCCAAATGGTATGCATCTCTTTACAAATTTCAGTTTCTTTAGAAATTCCCGATATAAGTTTTTGCCCCATGCTCTTATGACCTTGGCTTTGGTCAAAATGTCATAAGTCACATGTCAAGTTCTACCCGTCATTATCTTGTCAATTTGAACCCATCCGTATATACCCCTGACTTTGGTCAAATGATAATACGACTGTCCCAAACCAACTCATCTATCTTATGCAACAAATGAAAACCCAGCAGCTACCAAACACTATGCCTTGACTTTGGCCAAAATGCATAACTTGAATACTACTGAATACCCAAATGAAATGACGAAGGGCTACGAATGGTTTTGGCGAAACCGTGAACGTAGTGAACTTGATATAACCGAAGGAACCTGATAGCTTTTAAAAGGAGTGGTTAACGCTCCGCATTTAAAAATATCTGTTTTTAAAATTAACCGAGTGGTTTCTTTTAAATTGTTCCAACGATTAAACTTTTGGTTTATTTTCTTTGCATTATAAATAATGCGTCCCATCATTAACCTATCATTGCTGAAAACAACGAAAATACAACGTCCTCTTATGCCATCCGCATTCGCCACGGGGTCCCGTCATCACCCGTTAGGTTACTTAACTAACGACAGAGCGGGGGCTGGGCTAGCGCGGGTGTAAAACATAAGTGACGTCTAAATAGCTATCATATATAGATATTGTACATTCGTCAGACGCAATAATAGGCATTCCAGATCTCATATGAACTTTATTGGATTTGCAAACAATCCGCGTTTGTTTAGAGCCTGCAACAAAAGACGGATTACACAGTTGTGATGAATATCCATTACCCCACCCCAGACCCCTACGGGTACGGCAAACTACCCGCCAAATACCCGAAGTGAAGCGGTCTCCCTCAACAAAGTGAGTAGGCCACTAAACACTTCAAAGTACCCGGTAGTTTGTGCACCCCACCTTGGGTCTATCCTAGGAGCAGAAACAGTAAAATGAAATAATACAACGGTGGCTACAACCGCAACCTGGAAGTGCCCCGCAAAATAATATTACAACATATTACAATTACATCGAATGAATTAAAATAATAACCCATCACAAACCCCGGCTAATCATCATAACAGTCCAATACAGTTCACATCCACAAACAGTAAAAACCATTACAGAAATGTGCAACCCCCTGCCAACCGACATACTAGCAGTTAGGGGAGGTTTACGAACACATTATACAAACACAGATATAATCAAATTAGCAAACATCGTAAAATTTCGATCGAGCAAAACACTTTTAGATTCTACTCCAATACTTCTCTGTGAACCTGAGATCTTAGCAGAAAATAAAACATCCCAGAAACATCACTGTTAACACCTAGGAGTTACTGAATAAATTTGGGCCGACTCGGCCCCAACTCGGCCGCGGATCCGCCGCGGTTCCGCGGTGAGATGGCCGAGTTAGGTGTCCAAATTTCTTCAGTATCCCTAGTTTTTCCTGCTTGTTATTCTGAAGCACCCTGAAAATTTTTTAGAGCCAGTTTAAAATTCGAGAACAAGCGTGATAATCGACGATGTTTCCGTTTCTTTTTTGCGTTCGAAATTCTTACGACTTTGCTAATGAGTTAATTATTGTTTAGCAAGGCTCTGATACCACTGTAAGTCGATGTGCAACACCCCACGACCTGCGGGGAGGCGGAAATATGAAAAACGATCTTGTTCTTTGCTTAAACATCGACTAACCACATGAATCGAAGCTAAACGATAACTAACAACTATCATAGAAGTTCTAAACTACTATGTGAAGTGATTATACCTAAAGAACCGTGTCCTTCGTCTTTACGAACTCCACCTCCTCCTCGGCCTTCTCCAAGTAGTAGACGATCCACCACGAGAGCTTTACTCCAAGCTTTGCCTCTAAACTTAAGGCAACTAGGTTTCTTTAAGTGCTAATCAAAGTACCTAGATGATATAGAGTGAGGGTTATGGTTTAATTAGTCTAACTAATCCTTGTACTCAACACATGAGAGGGGAGGATTAGGATTTGAAGAGAGAGAGCTTGAGGAGAGAGAAGATGAACATAATAATGAAATGAGAAAATGAGCTATCATAATATATATCAAGCATTATTGTTTTTCAAGAAAAGAAAAGAAAATGATTTACAACCATGCTTGATAAATATCTAATGGTGATTCATCTCCATGAGTCATTAAGCATTTATGATGCATTAATGACATGGATGAATCATCCATATGACTCACTAATCTCATTTAATGTATATGCCACCTTAACCCCCTTAGTCACCATCTTCTAGAAGCTTCTCGCGCAATTACGAGAATGCCCCTCCTATCCGTGAAAACACGGAAAAACTTTAGACTGTATAAATCCAATAACCAGATACTAGTAACTGGCTTAAACCAAAGCCGACTAGTAAAAACTGTCCGAAAGTCGTACGTGCGTAAACACACGTATGCGTCCGAACCTTGTCGTAAAACCATACGACCTCTATATCGTTTCGCCTGGAGTAGGGAAACTCTCTGTGTGGGACTCTAGAGACTCGACTACTACGCTGGCAGTGGGTTTAACCACAGACCGCAAGCGGCACTAGCTGTACGTAACGGTCCCCAGGTAGATGTCGATAAGAAGGCCGATGAGGAAACCCATCCGAACTCCTACTGTGCCTGATGTGACAATCTCCATACAGTCCCGTCCGTTCATCTAAGATTATCGCATATCGGGCCTAGGGGGCGGCAAGCGTCAGTCCCCTAATAGCGGTATAAGTCGTGTCGGAGCGAAGCCCATTACACCCTGAGAAACTACGGGAACCTACCAGCAAATCTCGCTTGCCCTGGCCAGGGACTTTGCGTAATGGCTCTCTGACACAGCGCGATATCAACCCCCAATACCGGGAGAGACGAATCATGTCTAACCGCCACTGCCTCCAAGTGCTCGGGACTGCACCCAACTGCTACCTGTTTACACGACTCCTTTGAGCCGTGGTAGGTTAGCAATCTAAGAACAGTGGGACACACTCGAGGCGAAGTAGCAGTGTCAAGTCTGCGGACTATGCTGTACTCATGTCACCTGGGAACTGTTCACCGACGACTGGTATAAAACCAACCAACAGTTCCCTGTGAGTCCTGTCCGGTGTACTCGTAACCTAACGAGCACCTGCATACTATCTTCAGTACGACGTACTGACGGCTGTGGGACAGACCATCTCCCCAACTGGGATGAGAAGCGTACACACTAGTCTACTCCGGAGTATCGATACCCTGTCTCGATAATCCAACGACTAGGGACCTGAATAAGGATGTGCTTGTAGACTACCCAGCCCCCACTAGTGTGACTGCCATCACAACGCTGGTAGTCAAGCAAGATCCTAAGAGCTCTATCAATACGTATACTCACATATTAAGATAGAAAAACCAAGTAGCATACTACCATGTTTAGCAAGACTGTTATATACATGTGAATATCCCAAGCTTCCATTAAGTAATATACAAACTAGTATGATACAATAATGGCCCCTAGGGCATATACACTAACAATTGTCCAGAGTCTGGTTTTAAGCATAAGCCGAACAACTCCCCGTACCTTAACAATGTCAAGATATGAACTGTTCTATATCCAATATAAAAACAGAGGCACTGATTTAATTGAACCAGATTCAAATCATGCAGCTGTCTCCAGTGCATGTCAGTAAATGGAGAGAGGCCGATCAGCGTTACTCAACTTAGGAATGCTTCCAATTATGAGTAACCTGAAAGAGAAACAAGTTCTCTTAATCATCATTATCAACTGAATACCATATACAAGTATCTACATCTTCGATCACCTTGAAGAATCCCGATACTTGCAATACCTGGTTCTCTACTTTATTCTTATACCTATAACTTCTCAAAACTTGGACCCTGTGTTTCTATGAAACACTTGTCATAGAACTAGAGAAGTTATAAGTAAACCGAATATAGTACGAGGACCAACCCCTCTGTCCTAATAGACAATGGACAATACACAAAACTCTGTATAAGTCCGCTGAGTCTAACAACTCATTCACTGTGTGTCGTAGGTTGAAAACTGTACTTATGGTTAAGAAGAATTACGCCGCTGTTCAATGCTCCTTACCTAACCATCCACTGATATAGGTAAATGTCACAGACATAATTTCAAAAAGGTATATCTTACTCTATAAAAATAAACGTACAGATATATCAATTTGAAATTGGTGCATAACAACGGATATTCAAAACCAAATATTTGCCGTCCGGCAAACAACCCAGGTGACTTTCTCAAATATCACCAATTACAATGAATCCCGATATAATGAGGATGACCACCTAATTCCCAATAACTTACTACCACTCATCATCTGTAAAATCATACAGATGTGAGAATCATACCTGGTAAATACATACCCTGGAGCAAGTGTCTAATTGGGAAATCAGTTTTCTTTTAACAGTACACAGTGAAACTGAAACATTGAAATGCTTCGATGTGGTATCCCGGCATTCCTAGTAATGCCTCTTCCATTATCCAGATTCACAACTGTAACCGTATAATTCTTTGCCACGTCTCCAAATCCCTTTATATGTCTTTAGTCGTTACCTTCTGCACACCCCTTTAGGCCAAATGGTTTTCTTCCTTCCCTACCATTCGGCACCAGCCTATGGTTTGGAAGAAGACTATCCAATAAGCATAATGGGTCTACTGTCCTAATCCTAGGAGTACTCGCAATGCGAGAGAAGGTGAAGATAAAAGACAACCGAATAAACCTTATTCCTATTTCTCCTGAACCAGGATCCATCCCCGAACTGGAACAAGTTCCTTTCGAGTTCGTTTATAACCATACGATGGATTATCCAATAAACTGGGATCTTCGTAGTGATACGGAGTGTCCTGGAGAAATACAAAGGTGATTTAGGATCGGCGAAGAAATACTTGGTTTGGTCGTGAATAGCAGTCGCAATTTACTTTGCCCTCTTACTAATCCCTTTCTTTGTCTTAACTTAATACCTTCTGTACACCGTTTAGGCTAATTAGTTTTCTTCATTCCCTACCGGTCGGCACCTGCCTATGGTTTGGAAGAAAGCTATCCAATTTGCGTAATAGGTGTAATATCTCCTAAACCAAGGAGTACTCGCAACCTGAGAGAAGGTAAAAGGAAAAGACAACTGAATAGTCCTATTCGTTTTCTCCAGAACCGGAAACCATCCTCGAATTCCTTCGAGTTCGTATATAACCATACGATGGTTTTGTCCAATGGAAGTGGACGTTCGTAGTAATACGGGGTTTCCTGGAGAAAAGGGTAAAAGTAGGAGTGGCAATGAGGTTTGCAACTCTGACAATCCAAAAGCCAGTGCTAAGAAGGTTCGGTCAACTTGGTCACTGAGTCATAGTCTAGGGTCGGGTCAATGGTCGCTGCCAAAGAGAGAGAGAAAAGAAACACTCAGCGTGAACTCTAACCTAGATCAGAATGGTTATCACTTTATCTAATCTGGAAACCTCCCGCTGTAACGTCAAATTCTTCCCCAAACCTGAAAGAAGAATTAGCCGGGATCACCCGAGGAGTAAACCAACTCATCAGTGGGAATCGGGATCCAACTATCATCACATGATAACGTGATGGAATCCGCTCATGCTATCACACTCCAGAAGGTATGCGCATATCTGGAAAGTTTCAGTTTCTTTAGAAACTCCCGATGTGATTTTTTGCCCCATGCTCCTATGACCTTGGCGTGAGGTCAAAATATTATAAGTCACATGTCAAGTTCTACCCGTCATTGTCCAGGTTGATTTGAACCCACCCGTACATACCCTTGACGTAGGCCAAAATAGTAGTACGACTGTCCCAAACCAACGCATCTATCTATGCAACAGATAAATACCCGGCAGCCACCAATCACTATGCCTTGGCGTGAGGTCAAAATACATAGCTTGAATACTACCGAATATTTCACTGAAATGACAGAGGGCTATGAATGGTTTCTGGCGAAAACTTTTAACGTAATGAACTTGATATCGTTGAAGGAACGGATAGCTTTTAAAAAATATAGTGACGAAAACCTTTGCTAAAGAGGTCACTCCCGGTGAAGGGATCTCGGCTCTTTCCCCGTGGAATGAGGTGCAGGATATTCCAACTGAATACCACGATGCAAAGAAAATGTAATCGGCTATAGTGAAGTTATTGCCCCGATGCAAACTTCTGTCCAAGGGGTCACTCCCGGTGAAGGGATCTCGGCCCTTGCCTCGTCGACTGAGGAGCTGGATATTCATAACCGAATACCACTGTGCAAAACAAAAGAAACGCCCTTGCAATAAAAGCTTTTTGAAAAATGTTCCAACAACATCAGAATAGGTTTGTTTATCTTGCATTGATCCGAATCAATGCAGTCCCATCAATTGATCACACCACAAAAGAACGAAAATAATGATGTACGTATATGCCATCCGCATTCGCCACTGGGTCCCGTCATCACCCGTTAGGTTACTTAACTAACGACAGAGCGGGGACTGGACTAGCGCGGATGTAAAACATATACAACATCTACTAGTATATATATCAATATATAATATTCGCTCAAGGCGTGATAAAAATGCAACATCACAGAAATGTACAGCATCACAGAACAATACAGATATCAGGGATCCCCGGGTTTCATAGAGCCGCTACTGAAACCCGACGTTCCCCTGGTCGTGTGGATAGCCTGTGCAATGAAATTGTAATGTTTTAAAAATAATTAAATAAATAATTAAATGAATAAAATTGTTTAAGTGAATTTTATGAATTTCGGTAAAGTAAAATGTATTTTTCGTAAAATTAAACCGTGATTGTTTTTCATTATAATTTCAAAAATACCTATTTTAATTATGTAATTACTAGTAAATGGTGTTTATTTAGCCACTTATAAATTTTTAGTTTAATTAAATATTTTTCCTAAATTAATTATTTTAAATATTAACATAAGCTTTATTTTTACACTAAATTAGTGTAAATTACAAATTTGAATGGTTTTAATTTGTAAAAATGAACCATGGCATGTTATAATTTAGTGTGTATCATGCAAAATTTATTTGCAAATTTTTCCATTTTTCTAGAGCTTTCTTGAGTTGCTATAGTAAAGAAATAAAATAAAATAAAGAAATGCATGAAAAGACATAATGAAGTGATATTTTGGTGGAGACTTCTACACAACTTTTTTCACTCTCTTCCTTCTCTCCCTCACCTCCAAAAATGGCCGGCCTCACCCCCCATGGTAGCCCCCATTTTCCTCATTTTATTTTGCTCCAAAATTCATCAAAAATCCTTTAAAAATTCAATAAAAATCCACAAAATCCTATTTATTTCATACCCTTTATTCCTTGCTCATTTTTATATAGATTTTGGAGATGGAAAGCATGTATTTTGGAGGCTCATTTTCTTGTTTGGATTTCATATTTTGGAGGTATAAATTTCCTTCTTTAGTTTATTTATTATTAGATGTTTCTTTTAAGCATGTTTAGATTTAATGAATTAATTCTATGTTCAATTTTTAAAATTCAAGTTAGGGTTTGTAAATTAAAGTTATGATTTTTATTAATTAATTAGGGTTATAATAGTTAGTTTAACACTTTTAGAATTGGAAAATCTTGCATGGTTGTTGAATTGTAAATTTTTCATTTAAAATTGTTTAAATTGGGAATTTTGCTAACTAGGTTTCCATAAAACATAATTTTTGGTGAAATAAAATTGCAATTAATATTTGTAACACTATATTGTGGTCTTAATAAGGGTATTAACTTGTTGGTGGAGTGGAAACTTAAATTGATTGCTAGTTTCTATTGATAATTGATAAATTGTGATAAAAATTGCAATTTTGTAAACTAGATTTTAGAAATTCCTAAATAAATGAGATTAAAAATATAACTTATGGTTTCATTAAATCATTATCATCATGAATTGTGGCTTAATACATTAATTCATGCAAAATCATGTTTTGTGGTGGAATTGTGGTATTTTGCTTGAAAAATGTTGAAAATTGTTAAAGGTTGCAAACTAGAAATTTCAAATTAATACAAATTTGTGTAATAAAAATATAGTAATGGTTTTTATAGTCTAGTTATGCTATTTAATGAGTTTTATGACCATTGGTTTCATTTAAATGTCAAGTTTTGAAGAAAAACGGTAAATTGGCATTTTCGGGTTTTACGAAATTGGACGGTTTGATCGATTTTTAGGGTTTCGATGGATTTAATCATGTTATATATTATAAGTAACGACTTTTAAAACTATGAGTTATTGTTGATGTTATCTCGATCCATCGGAGCTTGTACGCCGATATCGAGCGATATTTGGTTCTTTTGCGTGGACGGGACATAGGTTTTAACCTATGCTTGTTCCATTGCATCGTGTTGACTTTTGTATGTGATTCAGTTTATGATACTATTTATATGTTTGCGTTTAGATACCCTTCACGTGGACTGCGGGCGATGAAGAGGAGGGTGGAGACACCGTCTTCGGCAGACATGGACCAGGTGAGTAGTTGTATATCTACAGGGGGAAGTCGGGTGGATGGCGTTTAGCACCACCGCAACGTAGAATAGGAATAGTACTTTTTGACATTAGGAAGCCAGATGTGACACTAGATTCTTAATGAGTAGGACCCTAGTAATGACCCTAGGCTGGACTAGACTGATTTAGGAAGACCATACCAGAGGATGAAAACCTTGGGAGAGGTTCGTAGGTTTCAGGTAGAAACACACACACGCACACACTGAAACTCGACATGGTGTATACGTGTATGTGTATATATATATATAGGACTAGGTATTGGTATATATATATACAACACGTATATGGGATACATTGATGTGATATGATATCCGAGGTATGATGAAACAGTATAACTGGGCTTGATGCCGTGATTCTTGACTATACAGTCGTATTAAAGTGTTAGCGGATCATTAGAGAATGAGATAATGAACATGTATACATAAATTATAATGGGTGGTGATGATATTGAGGTACATGGGACTCTAAAATAGTACCCGGACTGTAACTTGTGACTGATCACGATATGATATATGTATGACTTGATTCCGATATCATATAGGTGTGACCTGATGTCGATATCATATAGGTGTGACTTGATGACGATATGATATCAGTATGACTTAATCACAATATGATACATATGACATGATATTTCTAAGGATAAATTAATGAGGTATATTTATGATGGCAATGTTATATAATTGATGTATGCGATTACAGCATAGCACCTTGATCATGACATGTGTTGATGATGATATTATACGAATAATGAGACACGTAGGTGATATTTGACCCGTACCCGATATTGGGATGCCGTACGATGGATTTTACCGTACGAGGCATAGATGTGATGATTGATCCGCACTCTTGATTTGAGGAAGTCGTACTACGTACGTGACGCTATTGAGGCTGGATCGCCGACTATTAGAGATATGGACTCAGACTTTAGGTGTACTCCTACTTCTTATCGACTAGTTCTTAGGTTTAGTTTTCCTTAGGGGCTTAGATGGACACTAGTTTAGGTTCGAGTCTTATAGTGGTAGTTATATTTGTATATCAAATTGGTGGATAACACACATCTGTCTTTACTTTCATACCGTAATCATAATGAGCATGTTCATATATATGTTTCTATAATCAGCATAAACTTTGCCTGTTAGGACACCAGCACCATTACCGATGATGCGCATATTCCACGCACACTTATTTGCCGGCTCACGCACACTTATTTGCCGGCTCACACATCATCATCGGTAATTGCTATGTCACATACACTTTAGATCATATTATTTTTTATTGATAGAATCAGTTAACAACTAGACCGATATAATATGGCGATTACTCTCTGATATTAGTATAGACATGGTATTTATTACTTAGACATTCATGCACTCATATTTTCATGTTATCATGCAGTATTATGGGCATATGCCGACACTTATCATATACTTACTCATGATTTTGAGATTTGGGTTTCTATGAGATTTCTGGATTTTTGGGGAAAACCGCAAGAATATATAAAAACTTCTCTCTCTCTCCTCCTCTCTTTTTAAAACATAAGATGCGGTTTTCTCGTGATGTATGCGCCGTCCACCATGAGATTTCATGTTTTCTGTTGGATTTCGAGACCCGATTCGAGGAGTGGATGAACCGTCTCGGGTACATGGTGGGCCCGGTATGGTACCCCGGGGCAAGAAGATCGAGTTGTAGACGATGAGCCTGGCAGGGGAAGGACTACCTACCGGTGATGTCTGGGGCGGCGGATATCCGGAGGATACCGACCGTTGTCGTGGGATTTGATGATATGGGCCGATCTGGACTGACGGAGCCCGAGATATTGAGATTTTGAGGTATTGAGACTTGAGATTTACAGGTTTTGTGTCGATGCTGGACACGGATTTCCATGGATTTCATTGTTGATATTTCATATTACTATACACATTTTACTATGATAACAGCTAAAGATTTCTTATACGGATATATCTGGATTTCAGGATTGGTTATTTTACATTCATGGTGCATGCATATCCATTCACATGACCTAGTACTATAGGAGGCACTGACACGAGCACGGAGTATCTGCATTTACACGTAGTATTACCCTGCTATTACTAGATGATTGGGATCTAGTAGTTTATTATTATGACCTAGGATAGCGTCGTGCATTCGATTTCTTTTCGTAGATGTCTTCTACTCACGAGTTGGCAACTCACCCCCGTTGTGCCAAATTTTATTACAGGTTCGATGTACAGGTTTCCCTGGCAGTTGCTGGCACATGATTTCTTTCCGGGTGATTTGCACGGTAGGTTGGTTCATTTGTATCTGGACCGCCGTTGTATTTTTATTATTTCATTTGTATCTAGAAAGCTCCATCAACCATACTTGTATTACTTGATAAGTTTATTGGACCAGTTATTTACTTCGACCTTAGAGTCGCGTATGTATTATTCTGATCTGGTGGTTTTGTTTTCTTTTGAGTTTTGAGCCTCGCCCTTTGGCGTTGTATATTATTATGCTTGTTGTGGTTGTTTCCGCCTGTTGGCGTTGAGCTAGCTCCCGTTTGGTGATGATTTTTACTGTTTATGTATATTATACTTGTTGTACTCGTTTGGGGCCAGTTTTTACAGAGGAGACTCTGCCGAAATTTTTGGGAAAATTTGCTGATGCTTTTAAACTTGTTTTCTTTTTCTTCTTCTTCTTCTTTTATGGTTTAGATTTCTGGGCTTCGGCTTACTTAGGTTACGTGCCGCCTCTAGACGCTTCGTAATCTAAGTGCCGGTCACGTTCCGTACTTTCGGGTCGTGACAAAGTTGGTATCAGAGCGCTAGGTTTAACCTTGTTTAAGTCTAGGTGATCCTTGGTTGATGGAGTAGGCGATTTAGGTAGAGTAACGTACCGTGGGTATGGTCCGCGGCATACTTACGATACGCTACTCTGCTTAAGGACCCTTAGGATGTACATTTGTTTGCACCGTATTTCATTCGTTCCTTTGATTTATCTTCGTCGATACCGGATGGTAGTTTCTGTGACCACGGGTACACTGGGAGAGGGAGCTGCGGCTCGAATGCGATAACCCTTAGAGTATTGGTTATTCTTGAGGATTGAAGCATTGTTTAGCGTGCGGATAAAGGGTATTCACATGCCGTCCGGATGAAGTTAAAGGGTTCGAACGATTATCAGAAAACCATTTTCCCAAGTTTAAAGTATTCAGAAGAATATGCAGGTATTTCGATGGACCCTCTAGAAGAATGAAACCCTAACTCGACATAATGACCACGAGAACGCCCTTGAACCTTAGGGTTTACGGCAGTTCCGCGGTGCCATTAGTGAGGCTTGGGTTTGCCCTTCTACGGCTGGATCATCGATGCTGGGGTATGTACCGGATATTTTTAAACTGTACTTGAGTGTTGAGCTCTCGGGGAATTATGGGATTTTGATGGATCGATCGAAAAGTTTAATGTAGTCCGGATATCAGGTGAAGGGATCGACTACATGGGAGACTCTAGATATGAGTATTGCCGTGGGTAGCACAGTCAGCACAGCTACGAAGAGACGAATTCGAAGCAATCGACATCAGAGGAAAGAGGCGAACATTGACGATAGTGTTTACGATTGTGATTTAGTGATTTGAATTTCATATTTTCGTTGATTGGATTTTGGTATTTTGAGGACTTTGTTCTACGATTGGTATTTCATGTGTGTACCTTCATTTCATTCTATTTGTGTTTCATATATCAGTTGTATTGATGTTGTTTAGTACACACCCAGTACACTTGATTTGGTTTTATATATTTTGAGATTTTTGATTTGATTTCGTGCATAGGGGTTACACATGATTTTGACATATGTTTCGACCTAGTTTTCATGCAATTTTGTGCTGTGATTTCGATTTTGGTATTCGATGTATGTTTTCGTGCACCATGTGCACCTGATTAGGATTCTTGCGCATACTTGGCGCACTTGATGCGATTTTGTGCACACCAGATGCACTAAATCGGGGTTTTGTGCAGATTAGATGCACCTGATATTGAGTCGTGCACGCCCGTTGCACTTGACAGATGTTTTTGGTGCACACCTGTTGCACTTAGTTTTGTTGTTGTGTGTATTCGTGGTATCTGTATTTGGTTTCGATTTCAGTGCGCACCGGACGCACATGATATTTTATTGCTGTGATTGGGATTGATTTCAGTTTGAGTAGTATGTTTCATAATCATTATTATTTGATTTAGTAACCAGGCGGGACGTGTATGTTAAATAAAAGATATATATATATATATAGCTATTTTTTTTTAAAAATAAACGTCCGCTACTTATGCCGTGACACGTGCATTGCACGGCGATTTTCAAGAGGGGTTTTTCTATGCTTCTTTATTATGATGTTTAGGCGATTTTTACTATGATGCGCACTATATATAAATTATAGATTGATGTATATTATGATGGTTTTCATATTGGGTTTTGATATTTTATCTTCACCATAACTCCGATGATTGCGTTATGCTTGATGGAGTTGATTTTTGTTATGTATTGATGATTTCGGAGCCCCGACGATTTGAGTGTTTTGCTAAATGTTTTAGTATTTGGAGGGGGAGTTTTAATTTAATTTCGGGGACCGAATTTCTTAAAGGGGGGAAGATTGTAACGTTTTAAAAATAATTAAATAAATAATTAAATGAATAAAATTGTTTAAGTGAATTTTATGAATTTCGGTAAAGTAAAATGTATTTTTCGTAAAATTAAACCGTGATTGTTTTTCATTATAATTTCAAAAATACCTATTTTAATTATGTAATTACTAGTAAATGGTGTTTATTTAGCCACTTATAAATTTTTAGTTTAATTAAATATTTTTCCTAAATTAATTATTTTAAATATTAACATAAGCTTTATTTTTACACTAAATTAGTGTAAATTACAAATTTGAATGGTTTTAATTTGTAAAAATAAACCATGGCATGTTATAATTTAGTGTGTATCATGCAAAATTTATTTGCAAATTTTTCCATTTTTCTAGAGCTTTCTTGAGTTGCTATAGTAAAGAAATAAAATAAAATAAAGAAATGCATGAAAAGACATAATAAAGTGATATTTTGGTAGAGACTTCTACACAACTTTTTTCACTCTCTTCCTTCCCTCCCTCACCTCCAAAAATGGCCGGCCTCACCCCCCATGGTAGCCCCCATTTTCCTCTTTTTATTTTGCTCCAAAATTCATCAAAAATCCTTTAAAAATTCAATAAAAATCCACAAAATCCTATTTATTTCATACCCTTTATTCCTTGCTCATTTTTATATGGATTTTGGAGATGGAAAGCATGTATTTTGGAGGCTCATTTTCTTGTTTGGATTTCATATTTTGGAGGTATAAATTTCCTTCTTTTGTTTATTTATTATTAGATGTTTCTTTTAAGCATGTTTAGATTTAATGAATTAATTCTATGTTCAATTTTAAAAATTCAAGTTAGGGTTTGTAAATTCAAGTTATGATTTTTATTAATTAATTAGGGTTATGATAGTTAGTTTAACACTTTTAGAATTGGAAAATCTTGCATGGTTGTTGAATTGTAAATTTTTCATTTAAAATTGTTTAAATTGGGAATTTTGCTAACTAGGTTTCTATAAAACATAATTTTTGGTGAAATAAAATTGCAATTAATATTTGTAACACTAGATTGTGGTCTTAATAAGGGTATTAACTTGTTGGTGGAGTGGAAACTTAAATTGATTGCTAGTTTCTATTGATAATTGATAAATTGTGATAAAAATTGCAATTTTGTAAACTAGATTTTAGAAATTCCTAAATAAATGAGATTAAAAATATAACTTATGGTTTCATTAAATCATTATCATCATGAATTGTGGTTTAATACATTAATTCATGTAAAATCATGTTTTGTGGTGGAATTGTGGTATTTTGCTTGAAAAATGTTGAAAATTGTTAAAGGTTGCAAACTAGAAATTTCAAATTAATACAAATTTGTGTAATAAAAATATAGTAATGGTTTCTATAGTCTAGTTATGCTATTTAATGAGTTTTATGACCATTGGTTTCATTTAAATGTCAAGTTTTGAAGAAAAACGGTAAATTGGCATTTTCGGGTTTTACGAAATTGGACGGTTTGATCGATTTTTAGGGTTTCGATGGATTTAATCATGTTATATATTATAAGTAACGAGTTTTAAAACTATGAGTTATTGTTGATGTTATCTCGATCCATCGGAGTTTGTACGCCGATATCGAGTGATATTTGGTTCTTTTGCATGGACGGGACATAGGTTTTAACCTATGCTTGTTCCATTGCATCGTTTTGACTTTTGTATGTGATTCAATTTACGATACTATTTATATGTTTGCGTTTAGGTACCCTTCACGTGGACTGCGGGCGATAAAGAGGAGGATGGCGACACCGTCTTCGGCAGACATGGACCAGGTGAGTAGATGCATATCTACGGGGGGAAGTCGGGTGGATGGCGTTTAGCACCCCCGCAACGTAGAATAGGAATAGTACTTTTTGACATTAGGAAGCCAGATGTGACCCTAGATTCTTAATGAGTAGGACCCTAGTAATGACCCTAGGCTGGACTAGACTGATTTAGGAAAACCATACCAGAGGATGAAAACCTTGGGAGAGGTTCGTAGGTTTCAGGTAGAAACACACACACGCACACACTGAAACTCGACATGGTGTATACGTGTATGTGTATATATATATATAGGACTAGGTATTGGTATATATATATACAACACGTATATGGGATACATTGATGTGATATGATATCCGAGGTATGATGAAACAGTATAACTGGGCTTGATGCCGTGATTCTTGACTATACAGTCGTATTAAAGTGTTAGCGGATCATTAGAAAATGAGATAATGAACATGTATACTTAAATTATAATGGGTGGTGATGATATTGAGGTACATGGGACTCTAAAATAGTACCCGGACTGTAACTTGTGACTGATCACGATATGATATATGTATGACTTGATTCCGATATCATATAGGTGTGACCTGATGTCGATATCATATAGGTGTGACTTGATGACGATATGATATCAGTATGACTTAATCACAATATGATACATATGACATGATATTTCTGAGGATAAATTAATGAGGTATATTTATGATGGCAATGTTATATAATTGATGTATGCGATTACAGCATAGCACCTTGATCATGACATGTGTTGATGATGATATTATACGAATAATGAGACACGTAGGTGATATTTGACCCGTACCCGATATTGGGATGCCGTACGATGGATTTTACCGTACGAGCCATAGATGTGATGATTGATCCGCACTCTTGATTTGAGGAAGTCGTACTACGTACGTGACGCTATTGAGACTGGATCGCCGACTATTAGAGATATGGACTCAGACTTTAGGTGTACTCCTACTTCTTATCGACTAGTTCTTAGGTTTAGTTTTCCTTAGGGGGTTAGATGGACACTAGTTTAGGTTCGAGTCTTATAGTGGTAGTTATATTTGTATATCAAATGGGTGGATAACACACATCTGTCTTTACTTTTATACCGTAATCATAATGAGCATGTTCATATATATGTTTCTATAATCAGCATAAACTTTGCCTGTTAGGACACCAGCACCATTACCGATGATGCGCATATTCCACGCACACTTATTTGCCGGCTCACACACATCATCATCGGTAATTGCTATGTCACGTACACTTTAGATCATATTATCTTTTATTGATAGAATCAGTTAACAACTAGACCGATATAATATGGTGATTACTCTCTGATGTTTGTATAGACATGGTATTTATTACTTAGACATTCATGCACTCATATTTTCATGTTATCATGCAGTATTATGGGCATATGCCGACACTTATCATATACTTACTCATGATTTTGAGATTTGGGTTTCTATGAGATTTCTGGATTTTTGGGGAAAACCGCAAGAATATATAAAAACTTCTCTCTCTCTCCTCCTCTCTTTTTAAAACATAAGATGCGGTTTTCTCGTGATGTATGCGTCGTCCACCATGAGATTTCATGTTTTCTGTTGGATTTCGAGACCCGATTCGAGGAGTGGATGAACCGTCTCGGGTACATGGTGGACCCGGTATGGTACCCCGGGACAAGAAGATCGAGTTGTAGACGATGAGCCTGGCAGGGGAAGGACTACCTACCGGTGATGTCTGGCGCGGCGGATATCCGGAGGATACCGACCGTTGTCGTGGGATTTGATGATATGGGCCGATCCGGACTGACGGAGCCCGAGATATTGAGATTTCGAGGTATTGAGACTTGAGATTTACAGGTTTTGTGTCGATGCTGGACACGGATTTCCATGGATTTCATTATTGATATTTCATATTACTATACACATTTTACTATGATAACAGCTAAAGATTTCTTATACGGATATATCTGGATTTCAGGATTGGTTATTTTACATTCATGGTGCATGCATATCCATTCACATGACCTAGTACTATAGGAGGCACTGACACGAGCACGGAGTATCTGCATTTACACGTAGTATTACCCTGCTATTACTAGATGATTGGGATCTAGTAGTGTATTATTATGACCTAGGATAGCGTCGTGCATTCGATTTCTTTTCGTAGACTTCTTCTACTCACGAGTTGGCAACTCACCCCCGTTGTGCCAAATTTTATTACAAGTTCGATGTACAGGTTTCCCTGGCAGTTGCTGGCACATGATTTCTTTCCGGATGATTTGCACGGTAGGTTGGTTCATTTGTATCTGGACCGCCGTTGTATTTTTATTATTTCATTTGTATCTAGAAAGCTCCATCAACCATACTTGTATTACTTGATAAGTTTATTGGACCAGTTATTTACTTCGACCTTAGAGTCGCGTATGTATTATTCTGATCTGGTGGTTTTGTTTTCTTTTGAGTTTTGAGCGTCGCCCTTTGGCGTTGTATATTATTATGCTTGTTGTGGTTGTTTCCGCCTGTTGGCGTTGAGCTAGCTCCCGTTTGGGGATGATTTTTACTGTTTATGTATATTATACTTGTTGTACTCGTTTGGGGCCAGTTTTTACAGAGGAGACTCTGCCGAAATTTTTGGGAAAATTTGCTGATGGTTTTAAACTTGTTTTCTTTTTCTTCTTCTTCTTCTTTTATGGTTTATATTTCTGGGCTTCGGCTTACTTAGGTTACGTGGCGCCTCTAGACGCTTCGTAATCTAAGTGCCGGTCACGTTCCGTACTTTCGGGTCGTGACAGAAATCCTAGACCCCTACGGGCGCGGCAAGTTATCCGCCAAAACCTGAAGCGAGGTAGCCCCTTTAGCATCGTGAATGGACCACCCAGCACTTCACGGAATCCGATAACTCGGGCACCCCTCCTGGGTCAACCTATACCCCCTACGAATGCGGCGAATAGCCCTCCAATTCTAGAGTAAAACCCCCTCCGTCTCAAAGCCATGAGATGCGGGCTTGTTGCCCTCTAGAACCCGGCTACCCTTGCACCCCTCCGTGGGGTAATCCTAGTACAGAAAGTAAAATATACATACAACGGGTACATCGACCTCGACCCGGTCGTGCCCCAAAAGAATAATACAAACAGGCAGTGACGGCAGTCCACATGTCGGACGCTCGCCCCGCAATATCAAATGTACATATAAAACAAAACTGTACTATCATTGCATCCAGACTATCCCCCACGACCAATCCGCAACATCACAGCACAACACAGAACATCAACGTGAATGTCACGTTCGCAAATCCGTCTAAAGGGGCTATAGCAGATAGACAGGATTTACCGATCAAGTGACATTCACGGTCGCAGATATAATGTAAATACTGTGAACTAGCATGTTTAAAATATCCGATCGATCAAATTTTATCAAGCGGGCCCCAAGCAGTACTGTAGCACTTACAGAAAATCTGGGCCCAAAAATAATATCCCAAAACCCCTATTTCCAAATCTAAAGCCCTGTGGAAAAATTTGGCACGCTGAACAGTTAAAAGAGCGGCGGAACCGCGGCCCAAGCATGGGTTTGGCCGCGGTTCCGCGGCGTTATGGTGAGATCTCGTGACCAAATTTTCACAGATTGCTTAGATTTCCATGCACAGTATTCTGCAACAACCTGAAAAATTTTTGGAGCTAAAAAAATTTCGACAGAGAACACATGTGCACACAAAATACGGTTTTTGGGGATTTTTGTTCGATCGAGTTCTAAACATACTAGAGCAAGCTAGGCTAGGTTAACGGCGTAGCTCTGATACCAATGTAAGTCCGCGGCGGTGCCCCGGTCGTCGAACCGACGCCGGAAACGAAAAACTTTGCAAACTAGCAAACCAGCACCACCGCGCACTTTTAACCCGGATCGGGCCATTAACCTAGCTACTAGCAAACTAAAATATGGGTAGAGAAGTATACCAAGCGATCTGTGTCCTTCGGTCTTCGTCTCCACTCCGATCTTGCGCGGAATCTCCGTCCGTCACCTCCTCGTCGGAAAGGGCACCACGTTGCCAAATACTTTTACGGGATCCCACCTCTGGACCGAGGCAACTCGGGCGCGAAGTTGGCTAGCCGATGCGTCCAAGATTTGCTGTAGGCTAGTGTAGAGTCTATGTCTCTTTGGGGTTTAGTTTCCTTGGAGGATGGAGGTAGAGAATCAAAAGGAGCCATGAGAAATGGAGCTTGGGAACTTTGATACAAAATGAGATGAACACTTTTCTCCCCACTCAAAAAATGAATCACTCTCATTCCCTCTCCAAGATATGGCCGGCCCCTTCAAACAATGGTGGAGGAGAAAAATGAATTCTTATCACAATCATAAAAGGCTTGATAAAAAAGAGAAGAAAAAGTATCATCATCAATTGAAAATGGTCACACCATTTCAAATTCTATCCATTCACAACTTATCATAATAAATGCAATGGATTGATTCAAAAGGAATCTCATGATTATGAAGGCACAAATGCAAGAAACCCCTCCACAAATAAGTTATTTGCAAACTGCAAATAACCCCCTCCATCAGAAACTCCGGCCGTGATGGAACAAAGGAAAACCGGCCGGAACGGAATGCAAACTGGCAACTTCAGAAAACTGATCCCGTAATAAATTACAGAAAAACCCCGCGATTGCAAATACATGCCCGCATTTGTATTCCCACTGAATACAAATGCAAAGAGACAAAACTACACTGTCAAATACTAGGATCCGGCTTAAACTAAAGCCGGCTAGTAAAATCCGTCCGATCACGATCCGTACAATACCGCACGTATCTGATCGAACCCTGCCATATCTCAATACGGCCTCTACAGCGTTTCGCCCGAAACCTGAGTAACTATGTGTGGTGGACTCTAAAGACTCGTCAATACTATGGCTGTGGATTTAACCATAAGCACGTCAGAGGTATTAGCTATACGTGACGGGCTACCAGCTATTGACTAAAAGGGACGTCGATGAGCGAACTCATCCTGACACCCTACTGAGCCTGTCAGTGACAATATCCGTACAGTCCGGTCCGTTCGTCTATGAGCATCGCATGGTGGGCCTAGGGGGTTGGTAAAAGTCAGACCCCTAAAAGCGGTACAAGTCGTGTCGGAGTGTAGCCCAGAACACCCTGAGATACTACTGGAATACCTACCAGCAAATCTCCTGCCTTGGCCAAGGACTTTTCATGTACTGGCTCTCCTAGACACAGCGCGACCTCACCCCCAATACCGGGAGAGACGAGCCCCTGCCAATCCGCTCACCGCCTCCATGTGGCTCGGGACTGTACCCAACTAAAACCTGTTTGCACGACTCCTTTGAGCCGTGGTAGGGTAGTAATCAAAGCACAGTGGGAACTCACACGAGACAAATGACGATCTCAGGTCGATGAACTAATCTGTACACATGTCACCAAGGAACTGCTATCTGACGTCAGGTATAATACCAACTAGCAAGTTCCCGGTGAGTCATGTCCGGTGTACTCATAACCCAATGAGCACCTGTATACATCTTAGGTGAACCAACTGACACCAGTGGCTTGTGAGACCGGCCACCGCCCCTCGTCGGGGTCTCGACTGTATACACTAGTCTCCTCCGGAGTATCGATGCCCTGTCTCGAAACTCCCACGACTAGGGACCTTTTAAGGATGTGCTTATAGACTCCGGCTCTCACTTATATGATCGCCCTCATACTGCTGGCAGTCAAGCAAGAATCCTAAGAGCTCTATCAACGTGTAATAGCGACTCGTAAGGTCACCTAAAGCAGTACACGATGATAAAGATAAACCAGATAGCATACTATCATCTTGAGTAAGACTGTCCTACCGGGATAGGTCCTCCCTCAATCATTGCAATCATGTGCCTGTGATCCAATAATTAACTCTGAGGGCACTATCTCCAACAAATCTAATACTGGGATCTGGCTTAAACCAAAGCCCGCTAGTATTATCCGCCCGAACATCATAGTGCACAAGTGTATGTATGTGATCGAACCCTGTCGTAAAACCATACGGCCTCTACATCGTTTCGCCCGAAGCAGGGAAACCCTCTATGTGGGACTCTAAAGACTCAACAGTATGCTGGTAGTGGGTTTAACCACAAGCACGTCAGCGGCACTAGCTGTACGTAACGGCTACCCAGGTACCTGTCGAAAAGGAAGGCCGACGAGCAAACTCGTCCGAACTCCTACTGAGCCTATCCGTGACAATATCCGTACAGTCCGGTCTCTTCGTCAAAGAGTATCGCATACCGGGTCTAGGGGGTGGTAAACGTTATACCCTAATAACCCGATAAGTCATGTTGATATGGCTCAGGACCAATCCGGGAAACTACTGATCAGCCTATCAGTAAATTCCAACTGCCTTGGCCAAGGTCTTATGGTCCTGACCAATCGATCACGGTGCGATATCAACTCCCAATACCGGAGAGACGAATCCCCAACAATCCCTCACTGCCTCCATGTGGCTCGGGACTGTACCCAACCAAAACCTGTTTGCACGATTCAGTAGAGCCATGGTAGGGTAGTAATCAAAGCACAGTGGGAACTCACATGAGACTATTGACGATCTCAGGTCCAAAGACTAACCCGTACACTTGTCATCTGAGAACTTCCATCTACCGATAGGTGTAGTACCATCTGGAAGTTCTTTGCGAGTCCGTCCAGTATACTCACACCCAGTGAGTACCTGCATACGATCTTAGGTGCATCCGACCAATGGCTGCAGGACCAACCATTGCCCTTTGTCGGGGCTAGAAGCGTATACACTAGTCTACTCTGGAGTATCAATGCCCAGTCTCGATACTCACGCGAATAGGGACCACTTAAGGATGTGCTTATGAACTACCCTGCTCCCACAAGTATGATCGCCATCACAACGCAGGTAGTCAAGCAAGATCATACGGGCTTTATCAACATGTAACAGCAATATGTAATAACATGTATAACATATGCCATGTTATGATAAAGACAAACCATAATAGTACACTACTGTATTGAGTCTTTATCAATATGTGCAAACTGGATAAAACATCAATAGAAATAAATACACATATCCTGACAAAGACCTCTCAAATAATATACTATATAACTAAGCAAGAATGTCCTGTACATACATATCCCTAGCATCCACATGTATGCATATACAATAATGGCCTCTAGGTCATACATATCCAACAAGCTCCTACTTGCACTAAAGGCCAGTAATTGGTGTACCGCATACCCAACGTCTGCACTAAGGCCAGCTACTGGCGTACTGCATACCCAATAGCTCAAAAAGTCGCTCGAACTGTGCTTGAGGGAGGGCCTTTGTAAATGGATCCGCCGTGTTTTCTTTAGTGTCCACTCTTCGTACCTCGATCTTCTGGCGATCAATGATCTCCCTGATCAGGTGATACCGCCTTAAGATGTGTCTGGATTTCTGATGGGACCGTGGTTCCTTTGCTAAAGCAATAGCCCCATTGTTATTGCAATACAAAGGTATTGGATCAACAATGGACGGAACCACCTAAAGTTCAGTAATGAACTTCTTCATCCATACTGCTTCTTTTGCAGCATCGCTGGAAGCAATGTATTCAGCCTCCATCATCGAGTCTGCGACGGTGTTCTGTTTGGAACTCTTCCAACACACCGCCCTTTCGTTGAGGGTAAACACAAAACCCGAGACAGACTTGCTGTCGCCCTTGTCACTTTGGAAGCTTGAATCGGTAAAGGACTTGACCCTGAGGTCTCCATTACCGTAAAGCAGGAACATCTCCTTAGTCCTTCTCAGGTACTTGAAAATGTTCTTCACTGCTGTCCAGTGGTTCTCACCTGGGTCTAACTGATACCGGCTCACCACGCTTAGTGCGTAAGCTACATCTGGTCATGTACATTGCATCGCATACATTATAGATCCTACCACCGAAGCGTAGGGTATAGTGCTCATACGAACCCTCTCCTCGTCAGTCTTGGGAGACATCTCCTTGGAGAGGGTGATTCCGTGCAATGCGGGTATATTACCGTGCTTAGAATCTTCCATACTAAATCTCTTTAGTACAGTCTCTATGAACCTGGACTGCGAAAGTCCCAGTAATCTTTTAGATCTATCTCTGTAGATCTTGATCCCCAGAATGCACGAGGCATCACCCAGGTCCTTCATGGAGAACCGTTGTGATAAGAACAGCTTGACCGATTGTAGCATAGGAATGTCATTTCCTATCAAAAGAATGTCATCCACGTACAAGACTAGAAACACGACAGTTCGTCCTACAATATTCTTATAAATACAAGGCTCATCATCGTTCTTGATGAAGTCAAATTCCTTAACTGTTTCATCAAAATAGAAGTTTCAGCTCCGCGATGCCTGCTTCAATCCATAAATGGATTTAAGCAACTTGCACACCTTCCTGATGCTCCCACTGTCTTCGAAACCTTCCGGCCGATCCATATAAATGCACTCTTCTAAATTTCCATTCAGAAAAGCCGTTTTTACATCCATTTGTAAGATTTCATAGTCATGGAAGGCAGCAATGGCAAGTAGGATCCAAATGGATTTGAGCATAGCCACTGGAGAAAAGGTTTCGTCATAGTCCACTCCTGGTCTTTGACGAAAACCTTTTGCAACGAGTATAGACTTATAGGTTTCCACCTTCCCATCTACACCAAGTTTCCTTTTGTAGATCCATTTGCATTCAACAGGTTTTACCCCAGGTGGAGCAATATCCAAGGTCCACACTTTATTGGTGTACATGGACTCCATCTCGGATCGCATGGCATCCAGCCACTTATCAGAGTCTTTACTGATAATGGCCTGCCTGAAACTAGTAGGGTCATCTTCTTTCAAGATGCAATCCCCTCGATCCCCGTCTATGAGAAAACCGTAGTATCTCTCAGGCAAATAAGAAATCCTACTAGATCAGTAGAGTGGCTGAGGTTCTTCTGGGGTTATTGAATCTTGAGGTTCTGTCAAATATTCAGTTTCAGTTTGTGGTCGCTGAATTTCTTCCAGTTCTACCTTGCTCCCACTAATTTCTTTTGCAAGAAACTCCGCTTCTAAGAAAATGGCATGTTGAGCAGCAAACACCTTCTGTTCCTCGGTGTAGTAGAACAGATATCCATAACCATTCTTTGGATATCCCACAAACTTACATATAACTGATTGTGCCTCTAGTTTATCTGGTTTATGCTATTTAACATAAGCCGAACAACCCCATATCTTAAATATTTTAAGATATGGTCTTTTTCCATTCCATATCTCGAACGGTGTCTTAGGCACTGATTAGGACAGAACATCATTCAATAGGTATGCTGCTGTCTGAAGCGCATGCCTCCAAAATGAAAGAGGCAACTCAGCATTACTCATCATGGAGCGAACCATGTCCATCAGGGTACGATTCCTCCTCTCTGACACACCGTTGTGTTGTGGTGTATACGGAGGAGTAAGCTGAGAGAGAATTCCATTCTCTTTTAGGTATTCTAGGAATTCCGTGCTTAAGTACTCCCCTCCTCTATCAGATCGGAGGATCTTGATACTTTTGCTAATCTGGTTCTCTACTTCGTTCCTGAACTCTTTGAATTTCTCAAAGGCTTCAAATTTATGTTTCATAAGATACACATATCCGAATCTAGAGAGATCGTCAGTGAATGTGATGAAGTAGGAGAACCCACCCCGTGCATGTATGGACATTGGACCACATACATCACTGTGTATGAGTCCCAAGAGCTCTCCTGCTCTTTCTCCGTGTCCGGTGAACGGAGATTTGGTCATTTTTCCCTTGAGACAAGACTGACAAGTTTCATAAGATGAAAATTCGAACGTGTTCAAAAGTCCATCTTTATGCAACTTACTTAGTCTTTTCACTCCGATATGACCAAGTCTACAATGCCACAAGTAGGATTCGTTCGTATCTGAACTCTTCCTCTTACGTGTGTTTTGTACATTGAGAACTGTGTTCTGATTTAGAACATAGATACCATTACACAGTGTACCTTCTGCAACCAATACCTTATCAAGGTAGATGTTCATGATATTTCTATCAAGAACAAAGTTATATCCATCTTTATCAAGTAAAGAAATTTATATGATGTTGCAAACCATGGAAAGTACATAGTAGTAATTGTTCAAAATTATAGTATTGCCATTTGGCAACACTAGGTGATATTCACCGACGGCTGCAGCATTAACTTGTGCTTTGTTCCCTACCCGGAGGGACATATCATCAGGTCCAACTATCCTACTTTTTCTCAGTCCCTGCAATAAATTACAGATATGAGACCCTGATCCGGTATCAAGTACCCAGGAGGTAGGACTGACCGAAAAGCAGTTCTCAACTACAAGAACACCTGAAGTAGATGCAATAGTATGCATCTTCTTCATTGGGGTCTCCTTGGAATCCAGACAATCCTCTTTCCCTTGCTCACACTTACAACTGTTGTCGTAAGTTAGAGCCGAACCGACGTTCCCCAGCCCCGAATAAGAATTTGGATCGGTCAAACGATACATTTTATTATCTTGATTAGGGCGTGAAATGGTTGCTACGTGGAGAGAGAGAAAAGAAACACTTAGCGTGCACTCTTGCAAGATTAGATTGGTTATTAGTTTATCTAATCAGGATGGCTCCCACTATTTCCTCGAATTATACTTCAAACCTTGAAAGAAGAACTGGTCAGGATTAATCGCACGTGACAATACTTGCTTAACCTTTCAGCCATGCTAGTGTTGGTACTTCGAGGGAGGTTTTCCAACGCTTTCGCGAAGTTCCTTAATTACATAACCTCTTTTCCCTGGAGGCATGGCCCCGCTAACACCTTTCTAGACACCTACTTGGTTTATAGCATTGATTGTTAAGTGTGATAATCTCACGAGAGTAATCCTACAGATCAGTGGGATCGTGATCCAACCATCATTGTATGATGCACTAGATGGAATCCACTCTAGTCACCACACTCCAGAAGGTATACTAAATCTGCAAGTTTCCTGTATATTTGAAACTCCCGATGTGGTTTTTTCCCCTAACAGTTTATGACCTTGACTAGGTCAACAAACCATAAACCGCTAGTCAAGTTCTACCCATCATTTTCTTGATTGCATTAAACCCACCCGTACGTACCCTTGACTAGGTCAACAAGGCCGCACGACTGTCCTAACTAATCGCATTTGCAATGCACAGAAAAATACCACTTAGCTACCGTTCACTACGCCTTGAATAGGTCAACAAACACAGCATGAATACTAAATATTACTATTCTAAAATGACGGAGGGCTACGGCTAGGTTTTTGGCGAAAAACCCGTTAACGTAATGAACTTGATATCGTTGAAGTACCTGAGCAATTTTGAAAAGGAGTGGTTTATGCTCCGCCTTTTGAAAATTTCTGGTTTTGAAAAAACCGAGTAATCTACAGTGCGGACTTTAGCTCAAAAGGTCACTCCCCGTGAAGGGATCTTGGCTCTTGCCTCGTAGAATGAGGTGATGGATATTCATGACCGAATACCACTATGCAAAGCGAAAGAATATAACTGTAGTTTTTCGAAATTTGTTCCAACATCTTTTAGGTTTATTTTCTTGCATTAATCAAAATTAATGCGGTCCCATCAATTAACCTATCACACCAGAAAAGAACGAAAATATGATGTACGTATATGCCATCCGCATTCACCACTGGGCCCCGTCATCACCCGTTAGGTTACTTAACTAATGACAGAGCAGGGGCTGGACTAGCGCGGGTGCAAAACATATACAACATCTACTAGTATATATATAAGTATATACAACATTCGTCCCAGGCATGATAATAATCAACATCACAGGATCTCAGCCAACAATACAGAAAGGTGGATAATCTTGGAGCCCCGGGTTTCATTTGAGCCGCAAATAAAACCCGACGTTCATGGTCATGTGGATAGCCTGTGCAATGAAAACCAGGACCCCTACGAGCACGGCATGTTACCCACCAATCCCAGAAGTGAGGCAGCCCCCTTCAACAAAGTGAATGGCCACCCAGCACTTCACGGAATCTGGTAACTTGGATGCCCCTCCGTGGGTCATCCTATACCCCTTATGAGTGCGGCAAATTGCCCGCCAATTCTAGAATGAAGCCCCCTTTGTCCCAACGCCATGAGATACAGGCTTGTTGCCTTCTAGAACCTGGCTATTCGTGCACTCCACCGTCGGGTAATCCTAGCACAGAAAATGAAAATAATATGTACAAATAGTGACATCGACCTCAACCCGGTTGTGCCCCAAACAAATAATATACAACCCGGCAAAGACGGCAGTCCACATGTCAGACGCTCGTCCCGCAATATCAAATGTACAAATGAATATAAACTGTACTGCTAACATAGCACTACATGCTATCCACCACGACAATCCAACCATAATATCAGCACAATCACTGAAACATCAACGTGAATGTCACGTTCGCAAATCCGTCTAAAAGAACATATAGCAGATAGACGGGTTTACCGATCAAATGACATTCACGATCGCAGAGACTAATCTAAGTACTGATAACAATTAAACAGTGTCAAATATAAGGACTTCGAAACAATCTAAATTGCCCCAAACTGAAAAACAACAGAAAATCAAACTTGGGCAAAAACTAGCAATACCTGAGAACCAAACTCCTCGAGATAAGAACCCAGAACAAAACTCGACCCATTTCTCCACTACTGAACCGAGGAGGCCAGATTTTATGAGGTTGTGGCCGGCCATATCATGGTAGAATTGCATCGTTTTTGTTCTGGGTACATCTTACAGTCTAAGGATCACTCTGCACTTGCTTAAAAAAAATTTTGAAGCCTTTAAAAATTCGACAGAAACAGCAATTTGGTTTCAATGTTACGGGCTTGTTTCGATTTTGTTATTTTAACATTGTTTAAACTTGCTAGTGTAGGGTTTATGGGCTGGCTCTGATACCATGAAGGGTTACGCTAACGCCCCGGCCATCTCCCGTGGCCAAATACGGAACAAATTTTTTTCTACGATTAGAAACTTAGCGCTAGAATAACACTAAACCCGGATCTTAACCATAAACCTAACTAGCATATAATGGTTCTAATTACTATGATAGAAAGTATACCAAGAGGCTCAAGTCCTTCGGGTCTTCACTCCACTCCTTTGGTATGCTCCTTGTAGTGTCCATGATCAAGCTTGAACTTCAGCCTCCTTGCGTCAATGATGATCCACCCAAGAGCGCCTACCAAGAGCTCCTACCTCCTAATTGGGATAACTAGAATACTTAGCTTGCTAATCTAAGTATACTTGAGTGTGTAGAGAGTGATTAGGGATTAGTTAGTCTCTTAGACCCTTGGATTCTCAACTCATGAGACACTTTAGGGTAAGAGGAAGAAGATGAGAGCTTGGAGGAGAGAGAGTGTAAGTCCACGGTAGCGTCCCGGCCGTCTAACAGACGCCAAATGCGGAACAAAAACTTTTTACAACTGGAGCTATCGCGTACTATAACCCGGATCTTCCATTAAATCTAAACTAACAAACTGCAAAGGGGTAGAAACGTTATACCGAATGATCCGAGTCCTTCGGTCTTCAACCATCAACCCACGCTTGTTGCGGCTACTCCGATCTCCTGAATCTTCGTTCTTCTCGTCTGGGTGGCACCACGTCGACGGATCTTTAAACGGGCTCCCGCCTCTGAACCGAGGCAACTCGATCGTCAAGTTTGCTAAAAGAGACGACCAAGATGAAGTAGAGAATGAGTAGAACACTTTGTCTCATTACGTCCAAGGCTATGGACGAACGGTTAATGAAGTTGCCTTTTGGAATCGGGTGAAATGAGAAATGAGGTTTATCTAATTTCCATGAGTCCAAAACAATACCAATCTTTTTCTAGCAACCATACTTCTATCAAGAGAGGGGGCCGGCCATATATAGAGGAGGGGGTGAGTGTAGGAGCAAGGGAGGGTGACCTTAAGCTAAGCTTATCATAACACAAAAGATCTCACTCAAATATCTTAGCAAGAACAAAAGACATTAATGAAAAGGTGACTCATAAATAACACCTCATTAACCATTAATGCAAATGAATTATTCACTAACCTAGTCATCATCCAAGAAGCTTCCACACTCATGACTCACCTCATGACTCACCCTCAAGAAGAAAAGATAAATCCGCATTTAACCGACTGTTAAATACGGCTGATAGAAAACTGGAAACTAGCAACTTCCAAAAGTGATCCCGAAACGAATTTCAGGATAACCCCGTATCAGTATAAACATACCCGCATTTGTATTACGACCGAATACAAATGCAACTGAGACTAAGATATTATATCTACACAGTATAATACTGGGTTCTGGCTTAAACCAAAGCCTACCAGTATTATCTGCCCGAAAAACGACACGTGCAAAAACGCACGTGCTTTTTCCGAACCTTGCCATAACACCATAAGGCCTCTACAACGTTTCGCCCGAACTTGGGAAAGTGTCTGTGGGGAACTCTAATGACTCATCAACACACTGGCACTGGGTATAACCCCTAGCACGTCAGAGGTACAAGCTGCACGTAACGTTTTGCCTATGTATTGATTGGAATGGAAGCTGACGAGCGAACTCATCTATAAACCCTACTGAGCCTGACAGTGACAATGTATATACAGTCCGGTCCATTCGTCTAAAGAGTATCGCATATCGAGTCTAGGGGGTGGAAAAGTCAGACCCCTAATAACGCGATAAATCGTGTCGGCATGAAGCCCATCACCACCTATGAAACCACTGATCCAAATCAATAATTCTCCACTACCTCGGCCGAGGATTCCTACTGATGGCCACCCGTGCACTGTGCGACATCAACCCCCAATACCGGGAGAGACGAATCCCCGAGATCCGCTAACTTGCCTCCAATGTGGCTCGGGACTGTACCCAACTAAAACCTGTTTGCATAACTCCTTTGAGTGTGGTAGGGTAGTAATCTAAGCACAGTGGGAACTCACATGAGACAAACGACGATCTCAGGTCGATGAACTAACCTGTACACATGTCACCAGGGAACTGCTATCTGACGATATGTATAATACCAACTAGCATGTTCCCGGCGAGTCCTGTCCGGTGTACTCATAACCCAATGAGCACATGTGTACATCTTAGGTGATCCTACTAACACCAATGGCTTGTGAGACCGGCCATCGCCCCGCGTCGGGGTCTCGACTGTATACACTAGTCTACTCTGGAGTATCGATGCCCTGTCTCGAAACTCCCACGACTAGGGACTCTTTAAGGATATGCATATAGACCCCAGCTCCCACGTATATGATCACCATCATACTGCTGGCTGTCAAGCAGAATCCTATGGGCTCTATCAATCATGCAATAGCATGTATACGTTGATAAAGACAACCCAGATAGCATACTATCATCTTGAGCAAGACTGTCATATCGGTATAGGTCCTGCCTCAATCATTGCAATCACGTACCTGCGATCCAATAATTGACTTTGAGGACACTATCTCCAACAGAGAGTGTGTCAGATCATAATGAAATGAAAAATGGCAACTTTAGATAATTATGAAGCATAGAATAATATAAAATCAAGCATGCTTCAATAGTTATCATATGAGTCGCTAAGTGAGTCATCTAGTGGCCATGCTTCATTTAATGTAAATGAGCAACTCATCCTCCACCTCATTTCATCATTTAATCAAAAAGAATAAATAAAAAATGAGGTGTCATCTTCTAGAAGCACTATTTCCAAAATTACAAGAATACCCCTCGTCGGTATATACCTACTCGTATCTGTATTCCGAAAAATACGAATACCCAGAGACTAAATAATCCGATAATCTAATACTAGGATCTGGCTTAAACCAAAGCCCGCTAATATTATCTGCTCGAACATCATACATGCATAAGTGTACGTATGTGATTGAACCCTGCCGTAAAACCATACGGCCTTTTCATCGTTTCGCCCGAAGCAGGGAAACCCTCTGTGTGGGACTCTAAAAACTCAACAGTACGCTAGCAGTGGGTTTAACCACAAGCACGTCAGCGGCACTAGCTATACGTAACGGCTACCCAGGTACCTGTCGAAAAGAAAAGCCGACGAGCAAACTCATCCAAACTCCTACTGAGCCTATCCGTGACAATATCCATACAATCCGGTCTCTTCGTCAAAGAGTATCGCATACCGGGTCTAGGGGATGGTAAACGTCAGACCTTAATAACCCGATAAGTCGTGTTGATGTGGCTCAGGACCAATCCGGGAAACTACTAATCAGCAGTAAATTCCAACTGCCTTGAACAAGGTCTTATGGTCCTGACCAATTGATCACAATGCGATATCAACTCCCAATACTGGAAGAGATGAATCCCCAACAATCGCTCACTGCCTCAATGTGGCTCAGGACTGTACCCAACCTAAACCTTTTTGACGACTCAGTAGAGCCGTGGTTGGGTAGTGATCAAAGCATAGTAGGAACTCACACGAGACCAATGACGATCTCATGTCCGAAGACTAACCCGTACACATGTCACCTGAGAACTTCCATATGACGATAGGTATAGTACCATCTCGAAGTTCTCTGCGAGTCCATCCAGTATACTCACACCCAGTGAGCACCTACATACGATCATAGGTGCATCCGACCAATGGCTGCGGGACCAACCATTGCCCCTTATCGGGGCTAGAAGTGTATACACTAGTCTACTCTAGAGTATCAATGCCCAGTCTCGATACTCATGCGACTAGGGACCATTTAAGGATGTGCTTATGGGCTACCCTGCTCCCACAAGTATGATCGCCATCACAACGCAGGTAGTCAAGCAAGATCCTATTGGATATGTATGTCCTAGATGCCATTATTGTATAGTACTAATTTGTATATTACATTTTGGAAGCTTGGGATATATATACGGATTGATGACAGTCTTGCTCGATATAGTAGTATGCTACTTGGTTTGTATATATCTTAATATAAGTATATGTTTCTTTTAACATATCGCTAATACATATTGATAGTGTAGAGTTTTGAAAATCGTTTCGGTGAAATTTCGGAAAATCGGTAAAATGAGGGGTTTTCTGTAAAAAGTCAAAATACAAATATCTTATTATAAAAATTAAATATACATATTCTAGCTATGTAATTGCTATTATTTGGTGTTTATTGAGCCGCTGGTGAAATTTCAAATTTTCAGAAAAAAATATTATTTTATTATTATTTTAAGCCGTCACTAATACATTTAATTAGGGAAAATTACAAATTGGAATGAGTTGAAACAAATTTTGTGCATCATAAAACATTAAATAAAAATTTATCATGTGGTTTTTGGAACGAAATCATTTGCCAAAACGGTTTAGAAATTATTGAAGAAAAAAGGCTTTTTTTTAGCGTAAATGGATGTTTGGGGTATTGTATTTATCATTTTTCATCACCCTACACCCGTGCCCACACCCACACACCCCCACTTACTCCTCCCCATGGCTGAATTCAGCACCCACCATATTTTTACCCACTTGATTTTCAAGGAAAAAGAAATGAAAGAAAAGAAAAGAAAATGAGTGAAGTAGTTAGACTTTTGACTTTGTTTGACCTTGACCTTGTCCCCCCCCCCCCATTTTCCTCACCTCCCTCTCTCTCCCCCACCCACTTTTCTGGCCGAAAATTCTTTCTCCCCACAGCAGCCCCCCCTCCATTTTCCCCTCTCTTTTCCCTTCAAAACTTCATGAAAAATTGCATCAAAAATCCACCAAAAATCCCACAAAATCAAAATCAAAGTCCTACCCATTTTAGCTTAGCCCGTTTAGCATGGATCCTTGTGAAAAGAGAGCATTTTGGGAGGCCATGGAGTCTTGTGGACCTTCATATATTTTTGGGTATAATTCTAAAACTTTTTGTTGCTTAAATTGTTACTAATTTCTTAAGCTAATTTAATTAAGTATTATTTGGATATGTGAGTTTAATTGCAAGTTTTGGAATTCAAGTTGTGAAATTGAATGCAAGTTAGGGTTTATAAAATTGGTGTATGGTTGTGTGTTATAATTAGGCTTTGTTGTCATGTTAATACAAGTTTAGTAGCTAGTGCTAATAGCTAGCTTAAAAATTTTGTTATTTTGCTAATTTGCTTACTAGGTTTTTGAAATTTGTTAAATTCTTGGGATTAAAAATGTGATTAGGTTTTTCTTGGCTTCATTAAATTTATTAAGTGGTTTAATGCTTTGGATCATGCAATTCTAAGCTAGATTGTAGTTTGTGCATTTTGCTTTGAAATTGTTAAAAAGGGTATTTTTGTAAACTAGAATATTAGGATTTTTGGAATTTAATGAGATTAAATTCCGGAAATTGTTTATACGACTCATTTAAGATATTTAATAAATATATTGGCCGCTACATTCATTTAAACATCGTGTTTTTTACAAAAACGGCGAATTGTGCTTGCTAGATTTTCGGGAAAAATTACTTTTTAAGTGAAATTGGCGTTTTTGTGAGTTTTAACCTAGTTTATATTAAAATTAGTGTTCGTGAATGTGCAAATGAGTGTGATTGGATTTTCTCGATGGTTTGACGTTCGTACATCGACATCGAGAGTTGGTTTGACTATTCCTGCATGCGTGGGCGATGGGTTTGGACCTATGCGTGATACGCGTGCCGATTTGATTTTCGTATGCCGTTTCGATTTCGAATTTAGTTTTAATACGATATGGTACGTTATGATATGTAGGTACCCCCATGTGGACTTCGAGACGACAAGCAAGCGCGTGGCGACGTCGGCACCGGCTAGCGAGGACCAGGTGAGTAGATTTATATCTACGGGGAGAAGTCGGGTGGATGGCGTATAGCACCCCCGCAGTCCGTGGTGGTGTATACGGATGCGTATACACACCAACAATTATTATATGTTATTTGGGATTAATAACGATGCTTAGGATGGATATTGGTGTGTTGGATTACTTTAGTGTTGCGAACCTTAGGGTAGTGTTACACACACATACACACATACATACTTGCATACATTCCTATTGATATGTGCTCATGGGCTTCTTTATAGTTATGTGTTCACATGGGTATGGGACTATGTGTTCACATACGGATTGAGGATGATACTTGGGATTGAGCTGAGTCGATGAGATTTGATTTGAGGCCGTGAGATCGGTGATATAGCAGGGTTTGTATCTTAGATACGACATGACGTTGTAGCGGGTCCTTGACGTAGTGTTTCACACACGTCCATGCTTACGTAGGCGGTATCAGTATGGTACTAGATGTAGATCAGTACCCCGACCATGATATTTGATAAAGAGGATACCAGGTGAATAGTATGATGAATGTGATATTGACCCGTACCCAGATTGGGATGCCGTACGACGGATTTACGTACGAGCTATATTGATGATTGATCCGCACTCTTGACTTGGGATGCCTGATTATAGATATGGTATCGGATATGATATTATTGAGGCGGGATCACCGACTATACATATACAGGTATGTATATGTATCGACTCAGATGATAGGCGGTTTCCTTACCTGTAGTTCAGCTTGTTAGTTCAGCCGTATAGTTTAGTGTAGGTGTTAGATTAGATTATACTTCTTACCTATTTCAAAAACTAACGAATCGTGGGCATTTTTAAAGACAGCTCAAGGGAATCTACGGATATTTCAAAAACGACGTATCTTTTCATAAAAACACCGTAGCCCCTATTTTCAAAACCCCATGATTCGTGTTATTTCAAAAGGCACCATTCGTAGGACTTATATTAGATTATTGCAGATTAGTTATCGTTGTGTCTAGTATTCAGCTCCCGCACATTATTGCTGTTCGCTCTGCCTCGCATATTTATTTTGCTGCATATTCCATTATTGATATCATGCTGTTAAGACACCAGCACCATTACCGATGATGTGTATATACTACGTACACCTACTTGCCGGCTCACACACATGTTCATCGGTAATTGCCATGTCACGTACACTTTAGAGAATATAATTGCTTGACTTAGATTGTTAGCTGGTAGTTTTGACATGATATTAGTGTACTTCCCTTATATGCCATATTAGACATTGTAGTTATTACCTACCACTTCATGCATACTGTTATTCAGTTGTTCATGCCTAGTTCATTATCATTGACATATGCACTTGTGATGATTTCTTGAGATTTATGATATTTCTGGATTTCGGGGAAAGCCGCAAAATTTACAACTTATGATCTTTTAAAATATAAAATGTTGCGGTTTTCTAGTGATGTAAAGTGTCGTCCACCATGAGTTTGCTGTGGTTTTGGAGATCCGTGTCGAGGAGTGGAGGAACCGTCACGGGTACATGGTGGGCCCGGTATGGTACCCTGGGGCAAGAGGAATGTGGTGTTGACGTTGAGCCTGGCTAGGGAGCACTACCTACCGGTGATATTACCCGACGCATCGGATATCCGGAGGATACCGTCGTGGTCTTGAGAGGGATGGTAGGGGCCGGTCCGGACTGACGGCGCCCTAGATATTGAGCTTGAGACATTGATATTTCGAGACAGTGAGATTTATGTTTTGTGTCGATGCTAGACACTGTTGATACTGATTTCATTATGATACCTCAGTTTAAAAATATGAAGGAAATCTCACTAATTTATGAAAACAGTTTCTTCATTTACATGTATTCTGTTTCATGCATTCATACGTTTCATGCATTCATACCTCATTCATATGATATATTGCTACCTGAGGCACGGACACGGGCACATGAAATTATACTCGGGTTAGATATTACCCTTGTCATTGTTATAGGCTGCCTGTTATACTTATATTTGAGGATATATTATGATCATTGACCTAGGTTGCGTTATTTATGCGATTTCTGTGCGTAGATGTTTTTCTATTCACGAGTTGGCAACTCACCCCCGTTGTGCCCCAGTTTCTTGCAGATTTGCCGTACAGGTTTCATTACGGCTTGCGGGCTCAGTTTCATTCGGGTGATTTGCTAGTAGGTGGGTTTACTTGTATCATACCCCCATTATATATCTTGTATATCATTATTCTGTTGTATCTAGAAATTCCATCAACCAAACATGTATCTATTGAGATAGAGACCAGTGTTGTTTATTCTTTCGACCTTAGAGTCGCTCGTTATATTTCTGGTGGTTTTGAGTTCCCTTTTGAGTTTTTGATCCTCGCCGTTGGCGTTGTATATTATATTGCTTGTGTGGTTGTGACCGTCGATTGACGAAGAGCTAGCTCCCGCTTGGGGATGCCTTTTTTCTTGATTTCGTATACTATTCATGTTGTATCCCGTTTGGGGGCCAGTATTTACAAAGGAGACTCTGCCGAAATTTTCAGTAAATTTTTGATGTTTTAAAAACCGCATAATTCGGCTTATGCTATCGAAATTACTTGCTTTAAGTTGGTTCTTCCTGCACTCTACTACTTTTCTTGGTTTGGATTTCTGGGTTTTCGGTTTACTTAGATTACGTACGCCTCGAGACGTTCGTAGTTTAAGTGCCGGTCATGTTCCGTACTTTCGGGTCGTGACAGATAGAGCCCTTAGGATCTTTGCTTGACTACCAGCGTTGTGATGGTGATCATACTAGTGGCAGCTGGGTAGTCTATAAGCACATCCTTATACAGGTCCCTAGTCGTAGGATTATCGAGACAGGGTATCGATACTCCAGAGTAGACTGGTGTATACGCTTCTCATCCCAGCAGGGGAGATGGTCTGTCCCACAGCCATTAGTAGGTCGTATTGGAGAAAGTATGCAGGTACTCATTGGGTTATGAGTTACACTGGACGGACTCGTAGGGTACTGCTGGTTGGTATTATACCTATCGTCAGGTAGCAGTTCCCAGGTGACATGAGTACAGCTTAGTCCGTTGACTTGACACTTCTACTTCGCCTCAAAGGTGTTCCCACTGCTCTTAGATTGCTACCCTACTACGGATCTATTGAGTTGTGCAAACAGGTAGTAGTTGGGTGCAGTTCCGAAGCACTTGGAGGCAATTGCGGTTAGATAGGATTCGTCTCTCCCGGTAATAGGGGTTGAAATCGCATTGTGTTTGGAGAGCTATTACATAAAGTCCCTGGCCAGGGTAAGTGAGATTTACTGGTAGGTAGTCCAGTAGTTTCTCATGGTGTTCAGGGCTACACTCCGACACGACTTATACCGCTATTAGGGGTCCAACGTTTACCATCCCCTAGGCCCGATATGCGATACTCTTAGATGAACAGACCGGGCTGTACAGAGATTGTCATAGATAGGCTCAGTAGGAGTTTGGATGAGCTTGCTCGTCGACCTTCTTATCGACAGATACCTGGGTAGCCGTTACGCACAGCTAGTGCCGCTGACGTTCTTATAGTTAAACCCACTACCAGAGTACTGTCGAGTCTTTAGAGTCCCACACAGAGGGATTCCCAGCTTTGGGCGAAACAAGTAGAGGTCGTATGGCTTTACGACAGATTTCGATCACATACGTGTACTTGTGCGCATGTGGTGTTCGAGTGGACAATACTAGTGGGCTTTGGTTTAAGCCGGGTCCTAGCATTTGATTATTGGATTAGCTTCGTCTCATAGTATTCGTGTTTCTCGAAACACGGATGTGGGTATGTATATACGAATGAGAGGAGGTATAGAAGGAGACACCTCATTAGGGTTTTTTACCATTGACTTGGTCAAAACAAAAATGAGGTGGAGAAAAGAATTTTTTATTTTTGGTAAATGATAATTATATATGGCATGGCTACTTGGGTTGACTTTTTGAATTGGCTTGACTTGTTGACCTTAGATATTTTGATGAGATTTTTTTGACCAAGATATTTTGGTGAGATATTTTCCATGTCATGCTTGAGGTCATATAAAAGATAGCCATTCCATTTTTTATTATCATTATCACAAATACTTTCTCTTTCCTCAAGCTTGCTCTCTCTTTCTTCCTCTCAAACCCTAAGTATATCATGTGTTGATAATCAAGGGTTAATGAGACTTAGCTACTCTAAATCACACTCTACTCACTATAGTCTACTTAGATTAGCAAGCTAAGTATTCAAGTCACCTCAACTTGGAGATTTAGCTCAAGGTTGGAACTCTCGGGTGGATCATCATTGACACAAGGAGGCTGAAGTTCAAGCACGATCCATACTTCCATCGAGGAGCTTAAGGAGAGGATCGAAGACCCGAAGGACTTGGATTCTTTAGGTATACTTTCTATCATAGTAGATAGAACCCTAATTTGCTATATGGTAAAGATCCAGTTTTTAGTGTTATTCTAGCGCCAAGTTTCTAATCGTAGTAAAAATTTTGTTCCGCATTTGGCCACGGAAGTTGGCCGGGACGCTAGCGTAACCCTTCATGGTATCAGAGCCAGGCCATAAATCCTAGACTAGCAAGTTTAAACAATGTTAAAACAACGAAACCGAAATGACTCCATAACATCGAAACGAAACTGCAGTTTCTGTCGATTTTTTAAAGGCTTCAAAAAAAATTTAAAACAAGTGCAGAGTGATCCTTAGACTGTGAGATGTACCCAGAACAAAAACGATGCATTTCTACAATGATATGGCCGGCCATAACCCCCTTAAATTGGCCTCCTCGGTTCAGGTTTGGAGAAATGGGTCGTGTTCTGTTCTGGGTTCTTATCTCGAGGAGTTTGGTTGTCTGGTGTTGCTAGTTTTTGCCCAAGTTTGATTTTCTGTTGTTTTTCTGTACGGGGCAATTTGGAGTGTTTCTAAGTCGTTGTATTTGACACTGTTTAATAGTTTACAGTACATTCACTTTTATCTGCGACCGTGAATGCCATTTGATCGGTAAACTCGTTTGATTGCTATATGTTCCTTTAGACGGGTTTGCGAACGTGTCATTCGCGTTGATGTTTTGTGCTTGTGTTGTGATTGTGGTTGGATAGTCGTGATGGATAGCATGTGGTGAAATGCTAGCAGTACAGTTTATATTCATTTGTACATTTTGTATTGCGGGGTGAGCGTCCGACATGTGGACTGCCGTCTTTGCCGGGTTGTATATTATTTGATTGGGGCACGACTGGGTTAAGGTCGATGTCACCATTTGTACGTATTATTTTCTTTTTCTGTACTAGGATTACTCCACGGTGGAGTGCACGGATAGCCAGGTTCTAGAAGGCAACAAGCCCGCATCTCATGGCGTTAAGACGGAGGGGGCTTCATTCTAGAATTGGCGGGCTATTCGCCGCACTCGTAGGGAGTATAGTTTGACCCACGGAGGGGCGTCCAAGTTACCGGATTCCATGAAGTGTTGGGTGGCCTATTCACTTTGTTGAAGGGGCTGCCTCACTTCTGAGATTGGCGGGTAACTTGCCGCGCTCATAGGGGTCCAGGTTCTCATTGCACAGGCTATCCATACGACCGGGAACGTCGGGTTTTATTTGCCGCTCAAATGAAACCCGGGGCTCCAAGATTATCCACCATTCTGTATTGTTGGCTGAGATTCTGTGATGTTGATTATTATCATGCCTGGGACGAATGTTGTATATACTTATATATATACTAGTAGATGTTGTATATGTTTTGCACCCGCACTATTCCAGCCCACGCTCTGTCGTTATTTAAGTAACCTAACGGGTGATGACGGGGCCCCGTGGAGAATGCAGATGGCATATACGTACACTTTATTTTCGTTCTTTTCTGGTACGATAGGTTAATTGATGGGACCGCATTAATTTTGATTAATGCAAGAAAATAAACCTAAAATATGTTGTTGGAACAAATTTCGAAAAACTATAGTTATATTCTTTCGCTTTGCATGGTGGTATTCAGTCATGAATATCCAACACCTCATTCTACGAGGCAAGAGCCGAGATCCCTTCACGGGGAGTGGCCTCTTGAGCTAAAGTCTGTACTGTAGATTACTCGGTTTTTTCAAAACCAGAAATTTTCAAAAGGCGGAGCTTAAACAACTCCTTTTTAAAATTGCTCAGGTTCCTTCAACGATATCAAGTTCATTACGTTAACGGGTTTTTCGCCAAAAACCCAGTCGTAGCCCTTCGTCATTTCAGAATAGTAATATTTACTATTCGTGCTGCGTTTGTTGACCTATTCAAGGTGTAGTGAACGGTAGCTAAGTGGTATTTTTCTGTGCATTGCAAATGCGATTGATTAGGACAGTCGTGCGGCCTTGTTGACCTAGTCAAGGGCACGTACGGGTGGGTTTAATGCAATTAAGAAAATGACGGGTAGAACTTGACTAGCGGTTTATGGTTTGTTGACCTAGTCAAGGTCATAAACGTTAGGGGCAAAAACCACATCGGGGGTTTCAAACATACAGGAAACTTGCAGATTTAGCATACCTTCTGGAGTGTAGTGACTAGAGTGGATTCCATCTAGGTCATCACACAATGATAGTTGGATCCTGATCCCACTGATGAGTTGGATTACTCTCGGGAGATTATTTCACTTAACAATCAATGCTATAAACCAAGTAGGTGTCTAGAACGGTGTTAGCGGGGCTACGCCTCCAGGGAAAAGAGGTTATATAATTAAGGAACTTTGCGAAAGCTTTGGAAAACCTCCCTCGAAGTACCAACACTAGCCTGGCTGAAAGGTTAAACAAGTATTGTGACGTGCGATTAAATCCTGACTAGTTCTTCTTTTAGGGTTTGAAGAAGAATTTGAGGAAACAGTGGGAGCCATCCTGGTTAGATAAATTAATAGCCAATCTAATCTTGTAAGAGCGCACGCTGAGTGTTTCTTTTCTCTCTCTCCAGGTAGAAACCATTTCATGCCTTAATCAAGATAATAAAATGTATCGCTTGACCGATCAGAATTCTTATTCAGGGCTGGGGAACGTCGGTTCGGCTCTAACTTACGACAACAGTCATAAGTGTGAGGAAGGGAAAGAGAATTGTATGGATTCCAAGGAGACCCCAATGAAGAAGAAGCATACTATTGCATCTACTTTCGGTGTTCTTGTAGATGAGAACTGCTTTTCGGACAGTCCTACCTCCTGGATACTAGATACCGGATCAAGATCTCATATCTGTAATTTATTGCAGGGACTGAGAAAAAGTAGGATAGTTGGACCTGGTGATATGTCCCTCATGGTAAGGAACGGAGCACAAGTTAATGCTGCAGCCGTCGGTGAATATCACCTAGTGTTGCCAAATGGCAATACTATGATTTTGAACAATTGCTACTATGTACCTTCCATGGTTTGCAACATCATATCAGTTTCTTTACTTGATAAAGATGGATATAATTTTGTTCTTGATAGAAATATCATGAACATTTACCTTAATAAGGTACTGGTTGCAGAAGGTACACTGTGTAATGGTATCTATATTCTAAATCAGAATACAGTTCTCAATGTACAAAACACACGCAAGAGGAAGAGTTCAGATATGAACGAATCCTACTTGTGGCATTGTAGACTTGATCATATCGTAGAGAAAAGACTAAGTAACTTACATAAAGATGGACTTTTGAATACGTTCGAATTTTCATCTTATGAAACTTGTCAGTCTTGTCTCAAGGGAAAGATGACCAAATCTTCGTTCACCGGACACGGAGAAAGAGCAGCAGAGCTCTTGGGACTCATACACAGTGATATGTGTGATCCGATGTCTATACATGCAAGGGGTGGGTTCTCGTACTTCATCACATTCACTGATGATCTCTCTAGATTCAGATATGTGTATCTTATGAAACACAAACCTGAAGCTTTTGAGAAATTCAAAGAGTTCAGGAACGAAGTAGAGAACCAGATTGGCAAAAGTATCAAGATCCTCCGATCTGATAGAGGAGGGGAGTACTTAGGACAGGCATGTGACTTTGTTGACCTTAGCCAAGGGTCATGTGAATGGATCTAATTAATCAAGAAATGATGGGTTGAACTTGACTAGTGCTTATAATATGTTGACCATAGCCAAGGTCATAAGTGCTAGGGGTAAAAACCACATCGGGAGTTTCAAGAGTTGAAATTTGCAATGAGATTGCATACCTTCCATATGATGGTTGGATCCCAATCCCACTGTGAGCAAGAGTTGCTCCCAGGAGAGTTTTGCACTTTACAATTAGCTAACCCATTAGGTGTCTAAAAAGGTGTTAACGAGGCTTCGCCTCTGGGAAAATGAGGTTTACTTTAATTAGGTTCGTGCGAAAGCACGGGGAACCTCCTTCAAGTACCGACACTGGCCTGGCTAAACGATTAGAGAAGTTGTATAATGCAATTAATCCTGGCTAGTTTTCCTTTTAAGGTTTGAAGAGAAATTTGATAAAAGCAGTGGGAGATATCGATAAGATACGATAAATAACCAATCTGATATTTGCAAGAGCTTTCGCTGAGTGTATTCTTTTCTCTCTCTTAATTGCAGATACCAATGACAGGACTCAAGCTTCTACTAGATAAAAATAAACTGAATGGGACCAATTATAAAGACTGTCTCAGGAACATTAACATAGCCTTGACTTATGATAAGGTATCATATGTCCTCTCGGCTCCAGCCCCGCCCGTCCCAGGTCCTAAATCTTCGGTTGCGGATAAGGAAGTTCGCAAGACATGGGATGCTGACTGTGCCACGGCCAAATGCCTCGCGCTTGCATCGAGGGATAACACACATCAAAAGCAACACGAAAAGATGGACGTTCAATCCATATTTATCCATACAAAAGATTTGTATGGGGAGCAATATCGTGTCTTACGATACGAAGCGTGAAAACTGTTTCAAACGCGGATGGCTCCTGGCACACCAGTAGGTGACCATGTTCTGAAAATAATAGCCCTTATAGAAGAGATTGAGGACCTCGGATGGACAATGGACAACAAACAATATACTGATATCATTCTGCAGTCTCCCCCCCCCCACTTTTGCTCAGTTTGTAGTAAACTTCAACATGCACAACATGGAGAAGTCACTACCTGAACTCCTCAATATGTTGAGGAATGCAGAGAGCATGCTGAAGTCAGTGAAGACTCCCGCTTTGACTGTTGGGCCATCTACCTCCTCTCGCCCGAAGGCTAAAGCCAAGGGAAAGATGAAGAAGAAACCAACCAAACCTAGAGGTGGAGTTAAAAAGGTTAAAGGGAAAGACAAGTCCACGGCTGGGGAATCGGGGAAAGGAGAATGTTATCACTGCCACAAAGCGGGACACTGGAAGCGCAACTGCACTGAGTACTTGGATCTCAAAAAGAAGAAGCATGGTGATGCTTCCGCTTTAGGTGTGTTTGTGACAGAAAACTGTTTTTCTATAAACTCTGCTTCCTGGGTATTAGATACCGATTCAGGTTCTCACATTTGCAATTCCATGCAGGGGCTGAGAAATAGCAAAGTTTTGAAGACAGGTGACCATAGTCTCCGGGTTGGAAATGGTTCTAATGTACATGCGGTTTCAGAGGGAGAGTATCACCTGGGGTTGCCGTCAGGGTGTATATTGGTTTTGAACCCATGTTATTATGTACCTAGTATGCTTTGTAATATTGTATTTGTTTCTTTGTTAGACAATGAAGGATATAATTTTGTGTTGCATAATAATGTTATGAACATTAACCTGAATCAAATGTTGGTTGGGTATGGTACACTTAATAACGGGATATACGTCCTAAATCAACACACAGTTTTTTCAGCATACAACACACTAATAAAAGAAAACTTTCAGAAATAAAAGATGCTTTTCTTTGGCACTGTAGACTTGGTCATATTAACGAAACAAGACTAAACAAGCTACATAAAAATGGATATTTAAACCCTTTTGAATATAAATATTATGCGACTTGCTAGTCTTGTATCAAAGGTAAAATGACCAAATCTCCGTTTACAGGACAAGGAGAAAGAGCTACTCAGCTCTTAGCCCTCATACATAGTGATGTATGCGGGCCAATGTCTACACAGGCTAGAGGCGGTTTTTTACATCATAACCTTTACTGATGATTTCTCAAGGTTCGGTCATGTGTTTTTACTAAAGCATAAGTCTGAAGCTTTCGAGAAATTCACTGAGTACAAACTTAAAGTAGAAAAACAAACCAGATTGAGTATCAAGATGCTTCGATCAGATCGAGGTGGGGAGTGTCTCAGTACAGAATTTGCAGACTTTCTAGAAGAGAATGGAATTCTCTCTCAGCTCACTCCTCCTTACACACCACAGCAAAACGGTGTGTCGGAGCGAAGGAATCGAACCCTATTGGATATGGTTCGTTCCATGATGAGTGATCCTGAGTTACCTGTCTCATTTTGGGGGCATGCATTGGAGACTGCAGCGTTTCTATTGAACAGGGTTCCAACCAAAACCGTGTCTACCATGCCATATGAGATATGGCATGGGAAGAGACCATCTTTTAAACGAGTTAAGATTTGGGGTTTTCCGGCCTATGTCAAAAAGCAAAATCCGGACAAACTCGAGACACAGTCAGTCATGTGTAATTTTGTGGGGTATCCAAAGAATTCCTATGGATATCTATTCTACCACAAGGAGGAACAAAAGGTATTTGTTTCTCAGCACGCCACATTTTTAGAAAAAGAATTTTTTACAAATGATACAGATGGCAATGTGGTAGATCTAAAAGAGGTTCTAGAGACACAAGTTACAAATGACGACTTGGTTGAACCAACTGTTGCAACAGAAACTAATGAACCTCGGCCACTCTGTAGATCTGGTAGGACTTTTCGCCCACCGGAGAGATACTACGGTTTTCTAATTGATGGTGATAGAGAAGATTGCATCATGGAGGATGATGATCCTACCAGTTTTCAGCAAGCTATCACGAGTGGAGACTCTGTGAAATGGCTGGATGCCATGAGATCTGAAATGGAGTCTATGTACACCAACAAAGTATGGACTTTGGACGTTGTACCCTCTAGGGTAAAACCCGTTGAGTGTAAATGGATCTTTAAAAGAAAGATTGGTGTACATGGGCAGGTGGAGACCTATAAGTCAAGACTTGTGGCGAAGGGTTTTCGTCAAAGACCAGGTCTGGACTATGACGAACTTTTTCTCCCATAGCCATGCTTAAATCCATTCGGATCCTACTTGCTATTGCTGCTCACTACGATTATAAAATCTGGCAGATGGACGTTAAAACTGCATTTCTAAATGGTGATTTAGAAGAATGTATTTATATGGATCATCCAGAGGGCTTCATTGATAGTGGGAGCAGCGGGAAAGTATGTAGATTGCTTAAATCCATTTATGGATTGAAGTAGGCATCACGGAGTTGGAACATCTTCTTTGATGATGTTATCAAAGAGTTTGATTTCATCAAAAATCCAGATGAACCTTGTGTTTATAAGAAGGTTGTAGGGAGAGCTGTCACATTCCTCGTATTGTACGTGGATGACATTCTTCTGATAGGAAATGATATTCCTATGCTACAGTCGGTCAAATCTTTCTTATCACTAAGGTTCTCCATGAAGGACCTGGGTGATGCCACATACATTCTGGGCATTAGGATCTATAGGGATAGATCCAAGAGGTTATTGGGATTGTCCCAAACCAGGTATATCAACACCATCCTAAAAATGTTTAGTATGGAAGACTCCAAGCGGGGTGCCTTACCCGCTTGCCATGGGGTCACTCTCTCTAAGGACTCTTGCCCAAAGACCGATGAAGAGAGAGCTCGCATGAGCATTATACCCTATACTTCAGCCGTAGGATCTATAATATATGCGATGTTGTGTACACTCCCTGATGTAGCTTATGCACTTGGTGTAGTAAGCAGGTATCATTCCAACCCAGGGGAGAATCACTGGGCAGCTGTGAAGAACATTCTTAAGTACTTGCGAAGGACTAAAGAATTGTTCTTGGTGTATGGTAACGGAGATCTCCAAATGGAGGCCTTTACCGATTCGAGCTTCCAGAGTGATAAGGACGACAGCAAATCTATCTCTGGGTTTGTATTTACCCTCAATGGAGGGGCGGTGAGTTGGAAGAGTTCCAAACAGGATACCGTTGCAGACTCTACGATGGAAGCTGAGTACATTGCTGCAAATGATGCCGCCAAGGAAGCCGTCTGGATGAGGAAGTTCGTCTCGGAGCTAGGAATAGTTCTAACCATTATTGATCCAATACCATTGTATTATGATAATAATAATAGGGCTATGGCGTTAGCCAAGGAGCCCAGGTCCCATCGGCGGTCCAGACACATCCTGAGGCGTTTTCATCTTATCCGGGAGATAGTTGATCGCCGCGAGATCGAGATTAGGAGAGTAGACACAAAGAATAACACCGCGGATCCAGTCACTAAGGCCCTCCCTCAGCCACAGCATGAGCGACTTTTTGAGATGTTGGGTATGAGATACGCCAATAACTGGCCTTAGTGCAAGTGGGAGATTATTGGATATATGTATGCCCTAGAGGCCATTATATGATAGTGGATGTATTTATACATGTATATATATATATATATACAGAGGACATTCTTGCTCGACATGATAGTATGCTATCTGGTTACTCTTTATCTGACATGTTCACTTGATCATGCTTTTATTCATTTGTATATATTGATAAAGCCCTGAGGATGTTTGCTTGACTACTGTGATGATGATGCAGATCATACTGGTGGGACATGTGTAGTTTATAAGCATATCCTGAAATGTCCCTAGTCGTGGGTGTATCGAGATGGGGCATCGATATTCCAGAGTAGACTAGCGTATATGATACTAGACCCATGAGATGGGCGATGGATGTTCCCATATCCATTGATGTTTGACATCGAGATTGTATGCGGGTGCTCAGTGGAGACTGGGTACACTGGACGGACTCATCTAGAACTCCTATATGGTATTATATCTATCGTCGGATAGCAGTTCTCAGGTGACACTGGTACAGGTTAGTCTGTAGACCCGAGATCGTCATAGAGTCTCGTGTGTTCTCTCACTGTGCTTTGATTTCCACCCTACCACGGCTCCACTGAGTCGTGCAAACAGGAGAATTTTGGGTATAGTCCCGAGACATGTAGAGGCAATGAGCGATAGGAGGGGTTTCTTCTCTCCTGGTATTGGGGGTTGATGTTGCGCTGTGCGTGGTTGGCTATATCAGTAAGTCCCTGGCGAGGGCTGTTGAGATTTACTGATAAGTGTTATCAGTAGTTTCTCGATCTGTTATAGACCATTCATCGGCATGACTTATTGAGTATTGGGGTCGATGTTGCCATCCCTAGACTCGATATGTAGCATATCTGACGAAGAGACTGGACTGTACGGTAAATGTTACCGGTTGCCTCGACAGGAGTTTTTACAGGCTCACTTGTTTTTCTTCTGATCGCTCAATACCTTGGAGCCGTTACGCACTGCTGGTACCGCTGACGGTTTATAGGTATGTGATATGATCAGTGCCTACTGCTAGCGTATTGACGAGTCTTAGAGTCCCACAATGGGGTTACTTAGCTCAGGCGAAAAGATGTGGGGTGCATATGGGGATATGCGCAGGTGCTTGATTAAATGCGTGTATATGATACCGCATTATAATCTGGCGTTTTCTATTGGTCGGGTCGTATGAGATATGACCGGGTTATTAAATCAAGTGTTGGTTTAATAATGACCATTAGATTTATTATTTAAAACATTTTCTATTTGCATGCATGCATGAATGAGTGTTTGTGCACATGTTGATGTGTATATACACATACATGCATACATACTTGTTATGGTTGTTGATATATTGGAGATGGGAATGCAAGACTCACATGGAATCAAATATTCATATATTTTATTTATTGAGAAAAATGAAATGGGATTAATTCATGGTTAAGAGTTTCTACACTCTTCTTGTTGACTTTGACCTCACCTAACTATTAACCATGATTTAGTTCTTCATTTGGGTTTTAACACAATGACTAAATATCTAGATATTTGTTTACCATGGTTGTAAGTGAGAGAGACTATAATATATATATTATCTCTAATCATTTATCTTTTATCTTTATCGAAAAAGAAAAGAGCTCTAGCATTTCCATTCTCCTCCTTCTTCTTCCTCCAAACTCACTACCTTTCTTGAGTGAGTGAAAGAGATAAAAAAAGGAAAGGTTTTTAAGTGATCATACAACCCACATCACCATTCTATTTTAGTATAGACAACTAGATTGGAGTGTTAGCTTCATCTTCTTCCTAGATCAAGTGAAGCTTGAAGCTTGTGAAAAGGAGCCCCGGGTGGATCATCGTGGACAAGGAAGATCTCAAGCAAGCCGGTGCAAACTTAAGACGATCCAAGGAGTCTAGCAAGGAGGTCTACAAAGGTTGTATTCATTTTCACTTAGTGTTAGACACTTGATTTGTATGTGATACTTCTATGTTACCCTAAACTTCCAGTTTGATCCTAGGTTAAAGATTACTTAGCACCCTAAAAATTTTATTGTGGCATGTGTGTTGCTAGTGAACCCTACTTAAGGTGCTAAGGAATCCCAACACGCCCCACTTCCCAGTGTACGGGTAGGAAGACGTGACGAGGCCCGCGATGTATTTACTCAGAAGTAAACACGTTAAACATAAATAAGCAATATAATATATGTACACAAGAAATGAAAAGAGATATAAATAAACAGCAACTTTTTATTGATTAAGCATTCTTTACATACAACTGGAAAGTAAATACAATGCTTGAAAGCGATGCCTAAACAATAGCATATGAACTGAAAGTAAAAGTATGTACAAGTAGAACTAGAGCTCGGGATCCTCAATGAACTGCTCCAAATCGTCTTGGCTGGGCTCGATCTCCTGAGAGTCGGGTCCTCCTGACAACATTCCAAAGAAAGAAGAGAAAGGAATGTCGTCAGCGAACAATCGCACGGTAAGTCCCAAAAGAGAGATAGATCAAATAAAAGGAATAGATCTTGTAATTTATCTGTTTTATTATACTAACGTAGTTCTTTGTAACTTGGTACAGAATGTATCAGTGTATATGAGAGGAGTCCAACTTACTCCGTGGACTAAGCCGTATGGAGTACAAGGCCCCGTCAAAACCCACGGAACAACGGCAACGGATATTCGAGTTAGGTGTATTATAGTGACCGTCTCATTCTACTTATAATACATTCCGTACCAGTCTACCCATTAAAAACCCCGTAATGTATATTGTGTTGTTTTATATCTGTAAGACTTGCCGAGACCATGGTATAAATTGTTCATATAAACGGATAAGGATGTAAACGGATAGTCATGTAGTCAAGTCAATATATATCCATGGTTCGGTCAAATCAAGTCATGTTGATATTTGATAGTATTCTGGTATTCATGTTCAAGTTCAAGTATAGATTTGATTCATGTTGTATTGGAGTTAAGATTGGATTGAGTTCATGCTTAGATTGTATTCGGATTAGACTGAGACTCAGATTGAGTCAGATACTTAAACAAAATTTGATTCCTGAATTAGGTTTTGGAGTTATCGGTAACTGCTGCACATGGACGGTAGGATTTGTGACTTTTTCCAAGCCAATTACCATTGATAACCCCGTTTTAGTTTTCTACCTTAAATAGGCAAGCACCCACTTTTTCCGGCTCCATGAGGTTCAAGAGAATTAGTCCCGCTTAAACCTATATTTACTAGGGTCCTTAATGTAAATTAATATAACTTGAGGGGGTTTATGAAAAAATAGTTTTAGTATACTTTCAAAATAAACAATTTATTTATCGTATTTAAGGTTTTCATGGATGTAACTTTTAAAAGTGAGGTATTCCAGTGAATAAATACCTAGTTGAATAATTCATGTTATTTTTGTGTAAATTTAACTTGTATGGATTCTTGATGGTATTTTCATGGAAATGTAATCCTTTTATTTTGTTTAGAAAAACATGGAATTTATTATATATTTAAAATAGAGGGTTTGATAATATTTATATATAATTAGTAAAAAAATAAAATTTATTTATTAAATAAAAAATCACGTTTTTCTTAAAAATTGCATTAAAAATTCCATTGAGATCGTATGCTCTGTGAGGAGGTCTTCATCTCGCTTTACTAGTCCTGAGGATGTGCGACAACCCGCACTATCCCGATCGGGTTCCCCAGAATGGGTTGTAGAGGCATAATTGCAAAGAATGTAAATAATACAAATGTAAAGAATACGGTTTTTAATAGTTTATGGTATTCTAATGTAATAGAAGTATTTGTCCCAAAATATTGTTAAAAGAAAATCGTGCTATATCATGATGCGTGTTGTGAGAGGTAGGTCACTACCTCGTGAGATTTTCTAAAAGTAATATGAGCAAAAGTATTAAATATGTCATATATAAAGTTTGTGGTAGTTAAACGAAAAAGTGTAATAAAAGTTACATAGCATAGTATTTTAAGATGAAACATGTTCACAATGTTTGTTTTCAGATTAGTAAGCAAGATATAACGATATGGTTGTTTGATTATTAAGAAAAATTGTGTTTTATAACAAGTTTAGAATCGGATGCCGAAATAACTCCACCTCCGATGAGTTTTGAAAAGAGAACTTTTTAAATTAGGAAAAGAAAATAAGAGAGGGGACTTACTAGATGAAATGAGAGAGGGGGTTGAGGAAGGATTTGGAAGCTTTGTGGAGTCGCGGGGTCGCCGGAATCGTCTCGAATCGTCGCCGGAACTTGACCCTGGGCTAACTCCACTTGTATTCTTCTTTGACTTGGAAAATTTTGAGGATTTTGGACAATAAATTTTAGAATGGAGAGGGCTAGGGTGTGGGGTTGTATTTATAGGGTAGAATTAGGGTTTTGTGAGTGAAGAGAGAATTAAAATGCATTAAAATTTTGATTTAAAGCTTGTTTTTAATTCTCTATTTAATTGTAGGAAAAATAAACAGAAAAGGAGTGGTGGAGGTAGGCCAAAGGACTAGGGTTCAAATTTTGGGAGCATTCCCGACGGTTAAAACCGGCGGCGCCGGCCTTATTGAAATCTTCGCTGGTCGTTTGGAGTGGGTTGGGGATTGGATAGGTGTCACGTGTCCCTATCTGTTCATATAACATTTTCCACATGTTTGTTTTTAGTGACTTTTCATTTTTACGTATATTGCATGTGTAAACTTTTGGGCTTCCAAAAAGTTTAAAAGAAAAATCAGTAAAAATATATGTGGCTGATGGGATTCGAACACAGAGGCTATGTCACAACAGTGCAAGGTTTACCAATGAGCTACAAGCTATTTCTTGCTATTCACAAACAAAAATAATATTTATAGTATACTCAGGTTTGCAAAATACTCCATTCTGTACATTAATTTAAAAAAAAATGGATTCATTACAGTATAGCTTCTTCGTTCTCTTCTTTAATCGTATTTCCATGTCCCATCGATTCTAGATGAATTTTAGCATCTAGTATCCACGATAAATAGTTTTTACCCGAAATGTCAAGAGCCACAAATTCTAACTTTATGGGATTTGACATAATGAAGTACTATAAAGAAATTGCATGTTAGATCATGAAGAAAATAGTTATATTTGTAAGGCGGTTTAAACATTTAACAAGTCGATAGAACTGAGATATGTTAAGTTAAAAAAAAAGGTATATGGAGAGAAAACCAAGCCATATATATTGCATGAAAATTAGAAAAACTGTGAACTCTTGTTATTTTATTATTAAAATGAGCAATTGGGCACTAATTAATATGAGATTGGGAATTCATGTCAAAATAACAAAAGAGATTACTTAAAAGAATTACCTTAGCTCTAAACATGACAACACTCGTGTTGATAACGTGTTAAGAAAGCTTTATAGAGATAAGAGAGAAATATAGAAAATCAATATAGAGAAAATATTTGTTTATTCTTGTTGTATCTAATGTATTTTACAATACTTCTATTTATAGGTTCATTAAATGATAAATCAAAAGTCATAAGTTACAAGAAGTTATCATCCATTCTCTCAACTTTCTCCATTATCTTATATATTGATGACAAGTCGTAAGTACAAAGAATTAATTTCTTATATTAGGGTAACTTAAAAACATCCACTATATCATAATAATACAATATATATATATATATATATATATATAGAGAGAGAGAGAGAGAGAGAGAGTCCCTGGGAGGTGTTTTCGTTAGGTAGCGCAAAAAAACTCACCTTCCACCATTTTTTCGGATTATCGGCATTCGTCATCATCTTTATCATCTAAAATGTTGATACACCAAATTTCATGTGACTCCATCACTTTTTCACCATTGATTTAGTGGGTGTAAATTTAACTATTTATCGACAATATAACTTTTTACATTGCTAAATCTATGGTGAAAAGTGTTGGAATCACATGAAATTAAGTGTATCCACATCTTAGATGATAAAGATGATGATGATGGATGCCAATCGTCGAATAAAATGGTAGAGGGTGTAGTTTTTTGACGCCACCTAACGAAAAAGCCTTCTAAGACCTCTTTGAAAGTCTACCCTAGCACCAGCAAGGGCTCCAAGTGGCATCAAACATGCCGAATTTAAATTTTTATAGGTGTTATGCTAGACTATCCAAGATTTTTAGCTAGTTGATTAGGGTTTTAAAGTTTGATATCAAGAAAATGGAAGAAGTAAAATATGGCTATACCCTAGTAGATCGAGTCCTTCACTTCACATGCTCCGTGTAGCAGTCCCGCAACTCCACTAGGCTCCACTTGAGGGTTTGGACGAGCTTCCTCCGATGAACTTCGTGCCGAAGATGATCCACACGAAGTCCCCTCAACTCAAGCTACCTCTACACTAAACTCTTTAGTGTAGGAAACACGTACACTCGATCGCTAGTCAAGTATAGGCTGGTGAAGTAGGGGATTTAAGGCTCACTAATGTGTGTTCAAGCTTCATGATTCACATCACATGTGAGGGTTGAAGCTTGAACCATGGTGGCATGAAGAAGAGGAAGAACATGAGAGCAAGAGAGCATATGAGAGCAAGCCATCCAAAAAATGGCTAAGTGTTAGAATGAGCAAGTGAATGGCTAACCCCTTGACCTCGCACATTCAAGCATGGAATTATTGCAATACAAAATTGCACCCATGCTTGAATAGTGAGTCAAGATGAATAAACAATGATAAAAGCCCATGCTTGCAACCATGCTCCATCTTCCCATTTTCCACCTCATTTCTATTTTCATAAAATAGAAATTTATGTCATGCTATATATATATATATATCATATATATATATATATATATATATATATATATATATATATCTCATATATATATATATATATATATTAATACATATAATAAAATATTTAGCGAGCTAATGATATTAGTTAAGATATAATTATATCAAATATAATATATATATATATCACATTATTAAATCAACACTTGATTTAATAATCCGGTTATATCACATATGACTGACTAATATCATTTATTTGTATTTCACATTATCAAATCAACACTTAATTCGACAATCTGGTTATATCACATATAACCGAACCAATAACAGATAACTGCCAGATTACAATACGGTATCACATACACGTATTTAATTGAGCCCACACACATATCACATATGTGTCATGCTTTGTTTCGATTGAACCAAGGAACTTCTGTGTGGGACTCTAAAGACTCGTCAATATATCGGCAGTAGGTGATGATTACATCAGTCACCCACAAGCCGTCAGCGGTACTAGCTGGACGTAACGGCTACCCGGGTATTGAGCGATATGAAGATCAACAAGCAAGCTTGTCTATACTCTCCATGAAGCCAATCAGTAACACTATCATACAGTCCGGTCTCTTCATCTGATATGTCGCATATCATGTCTAGGGGTGGTTAACATCAGACCCCAGTAACGTGATAAGTCATGTCGATATCTGGCCTATAACGGTTTGAGAAACTACTGATAACACTTATCAGTAAATCTCATAAGCAGCCCTGGCCTGGGACTTCCAGTTATAGCCAATCGAGCATAGCGCAACATTAACCCCAATACCAAGAGAGACGAAACCCCTCCTGTCGCTCATTGCATCCATATGACTCGGGACTGTACCCAAAATCCACCTGTTTGCATAACTCCTCTTGAGCATGGTAGAGAGGAAATCAAAGCATAATGGGAGCCACACAAGACTCTATGACAATCTCGAGTCTACAGACTAACATGTACCAGTGTCACCAGAGGACTGCTATCTGACGATAAGTATACTACCAACTAGGAGTCCTCGGCGAGTCTGTTCGGTGTACCCATTCTCCAATGAGCACCTGTGTACAATCTTTGATGTCACACACCAATGGTTGTGGGTTCAACCATCGCCCTCTAAGGGACAAGAAACGTACACACTAGTCTACTCTGGAATATCGATTCCCCAGTCTCGATATTCCTTCGACTAGGAACTGATTAAAGGATGTACTTTTGGACCACCCTGGTCCCACTAGTATGATCTCATCATAATCCTGGTAGTCAAGTACATATCCTAAGGGCTTTATCAACATGTAAGGGACAGACAGTATAAATACCAGTCTACATGTTAAGATAAAGGTAACCTGATAGCATACTATCATGTCGAGCAAGAAATTCCTCTATATATATGTCCAAGCATCCACTATATCATCAATAATGGCCTCTAGAGCATACATATTCCTAACAATCTCCCACTTGCACTATGGCTGGTTGTTGTAGTATCTCATACCCAACGTCCCAAAAGTTTCTCGAATAGCATCTAGGAGATGGCCTCGGTGAGTGGATCCTCTGTGTTATCCTCTGTGTCAACTCTCCTGGCCTCGATCTCCCAGAGATCCCTGATCAGGAGATACTGTCTAAGAAAATTTCTGAATCGCTGACAGGACCGGGGTTCCTAAGCCAAAGCCACAGCTCCATTGTCATCACTATACACAGGCATTGGATGCCCAATGGCAGGAACCAAGTTCATCATATGAACTTATCCATCCAGACAACTTCTTTGGCAGCATCGTTGGTAGTGATGTAATTAGCCTATATCAACGAGTCTGCTATGGTATATAGCTTGGAACCCTTCCAACATACCGTCCCTCCACTGAGGGAGAAGACAAAACCCGAGAATGACTTTCAGTCGTCCTTATCACTCTGGAAGCTCGAATCGGTAAAGGACTCCATCTGGAGTTCACCGTTACCATACACCAAGAACATCTCTTTAGTCCTTCTCAAGCACTTAAGAATGTTCTTCACAGCTGTCCGGTGGTTTTCCCAAAGACTTTTTCGATACTTACTCACTACACCTAGTGAGTAAGCTACATCTGGTCTGGTACATAACATCGCATACATGATTGACACGTCTGCCAAAGCATAGGGCATTCCATGCATGCGAGCACCCTCCAAATCAGTCTCGAGAGATATCTCTTTAGAAAGAGTGATTCCTGAACAAGCGGGTACATTACCACTCTTAGAATCATCCATACTAAACACCTTTAGCATGGTGTCTATGTACCTGGATTGGTACAATCCCAAATCCATTTAGATCTATCTCTATAGATCCATATCCCCAGGATGTAGGTGGCATCAGTTAGATCTTTCATGGAGAACTTGTGTGATAAGAAGAGCTTGACCGAGTGTAGCATAAGAACATCGTTTCCTATCAAGAGTATGTCATCCACGTACAATACGAGGAAGACAACCATACTCTCTACAACCTTCTTATATATACATGGTTCATCTACCTTTTTGATGAAGTCAAACTCTTTGACAGCTTCATCAAAATAGATGTTCCATCTCCGCGATGCCTGCTTTAATCCGTAGATGGATTTAAGCAGCTTGCACATGCTTCCGCTGCTCCCACTGTCTACAAAGCCCTCTGGCAGTGTCATATACGCTCTTTTCTAAATCACCATTTAGAAAAGCGATTTTGACGTACAGTATGCCAGATTTCGTAGTCATGGTATGCAGCAATGGCAAGTTAGGATCGTGATGGACTTAATCATAGCGACAGGAGAAAAGGTTTCATCATAGTCGACACCAGGTCATTGACGAAAACCTTTTGCTACAAATCTAGCTTTGAAAGTCTCAACTTTTCCATCTACACCAAATTATCTTTCCCAAAGATCTTTTTGTTCCCGATGGGTTTTACCCCTTCAGGAGAAACATGCAAAGTCAACACTTTGCTGGTGTACATGGATTCCATCTCATATCGCATAGCATCCAGCCATTCACATAGTCTCCACTTATGATAGCCTGCTTGAAACTAGTTGGGTCATCATTAACATGATGCAATCCTCGCTCCCACCGTTTATGAGAAAACCATAGTATCTCTCAGGTGGATGAAGACCCAACTAGATCTGCGGAGTGGTTGCGGTTCGTCGTGGACTATTGAATCCTCCGATTCCACAAAATCGTCAGTTATAGTTTGTGTTGCTGGAACTTCTTCCAGTTCTACCTCATTGCCACGAATTTCTTTCACAAGAAATTCCTTTTCTAAAAAGGTGGCATGTCGAGAAACAAACACCTTTTAATCCTCGGTGTGGTAGAAGATATACCCTCGCGAATGTTTGGGATATCCTACAAACTTGTACAGAACTGACCTTGCCTCAAGCTTGTCCGGATTTTGCTTTTCAACTTAGGCCGGACAACCACATATCTTAACTCATTTAAGAGATAGTCTCTTCCTATTCCATATCTCATATGGAGTGGTAGGCAACAGATTTGGTCGGAACTCTATTCAATAGGTATGCAGCTTTCTCAAGTGCATGTCCCCAAAAGGAAATAGGTAACTCAGTAGTACTCATCATAGAGCGTACCATATCTAATAAGGTGCGATTCCTCCGCCCCGATATACCGTTGTGCTGTGGTGTATACGGAGGAGTAAACTGAGAGAGAATCTCATTCTCTTTTAAATAGTCTCGGAATTCCGTGCTCCAGTATTCTTTTCCCCGATCATATCGAAGGACTTGAATACCTTTACCCATCTGGTTCTCAACTTCGTACTTATAATCCTTGAGATTCTCAAAAGATTCAGATTTGTGTTTCAACAAAAACACATGTCCGTATCTTGAGAGAACATCGGTGAATGTTATAAAGTACGCGAAACCATCCCTGGCATATGTAGACATAGGACCGCATACATCACCATGTATCTGTCCAAGAGTTTAGTATCTCTTTCTCCGTTTCCAGTGAACGGAGATTTGGTCACCTAGCCTCTGAGACAAGACTGGAAAGTTTTATAAGATGTAAATTAGAACGGATTCAAATATGCATTCTTATGGAACTTTAGCTAGTCTTGTCTCATCGACATGACCTAGTCTACAATGCCTCAAGAAGACTTCATTCATTTCTGAACTATTCATCTTGTGTGTGTTCTGTACATTTAGAACTATAGTTTGATTCAGAACGTGTACACTGTTATACAACATACCTTACCTAATCAACATTTGATTTAGGAAAATATTCACAATATTATTGGTACGAAATAATAGTCGCTTAGAATCATTATATTACCAGTTGGTAATACTAGGTGGTATTTGCCAACTGCTTTGGCTGCAACAATTACACCATCTCTACTACTAGAGACATATCACCCTTTCCCAGTTCTTGTAACGTTTTGAAAATTGCTCCGGTGAAATTTCGGAAAATCGGTATAATAACGGGTGTTTTCCGTAAAAATCAAGATATAAATATCTTTTAATATAAAATTAAATATACATATTCTAGCTATGTAATTGCTAGTATTTTGTGTTTATTGAGCCACTTGTAAAATTTCTAATTTATTGAAAAAATTTCCGAAATTAATTATTTTAATATTATTTTAAGCCGTCACTAATACATTTAATTAGGGATAATTACAAATTGGAATAGGTTGATACAAAAAATAAAATAATGCAGGTTTCGCAGGAAATTGTAGCGATTTTGTGCATCATGACACATTAAACTAACCTGGAAATATTGTTTCTGAAATGAAATGAAATTGTCAAATGGTTTTAGAAAATATTGAACAAAAAGGCTTAAATGGTGAAATTAAATTAAATGGAAATTGGGGTATAATATTTATCATTTTCGCTCACCCTACACACACACCCATACAACCCTACCCTTATGCTGGCCAAGCCCTCCTTGGCAGCCCACCAATTTCTCCACTTAAAGAAAAAGAAAAAGAAAACAAAGGAAATGAAAGATGAAAGAAAGAAAATAGGTAAATGAGTATGGGTTTTGTCTTTTGTATGGACTTTGGACTTTCCTCACTTGCTATTTCCTCACCTCACTCTCTCTCTTCCCCCTCTAAGATCTGGCCAAGCCACTCATGTGCAGCCCCCCCCCCCCAATTTCTCCTCTCATTTCCTCATCAAAAACCCATCAAAAATCCACAAATTAACTCACAAAATCAACTCAAATCAAAATCCAATCCCTACCCATTTCTCATTAGCCAAACTAGTATGGATTTAGGGAACAAGAGAGCATTTTGGGATGGAAATGTTGCAAGTTTGATCCATGGATCATGAGATATAAATCTTGACCTTTTGTTAAATTGTTTGTTATTACTTCAAATTAAGTTAATAAAGGGTTTAATTTAGGTTTTAAGTTGCAAGTCCAAATTCAAGATTAGGATTTGTGAAATTCAAGTTAGGCTTTGTATTGTTTGATCATGGTTACAATGGGTAATCTAACATCTAGGGAATGCAAAATGTAATCTAGTTGTTAAATTGCATATTGTTACTTGTAAATTGTTCTAATTAAGATTTCTAGCAAACTAGGTTTTTTGGAACTAATTCAAAACATGAGATTAAAATCTAGTAAAGGTTTTTATGACATAATTAACATTTTAATTTGTTGTTTAGCAACTTAGTGTCACGATCCGAAAGAGCACGTGACTGGCCCTTGAACTATATGAAGTCTATAGGACTCCATCTGATCCAAGTAAGCCAAAAGCCCAGAAATCTAAAACCATTTAAAGAGTAAGTAAAGAAAACTGGTTTAAAGAAGTGAAAGAAAATATGTTTGAAGTCAAGGTCTTTAAATAACTAAGCCGAATGTGCATTTTTAAAAGGTAAAGTCTTTTCTAAAAATTTCGGCAGAGTTTCTTTTGTAAATACTGGCCCCGAACGGGGTACAACAAGCACAACATATATACAATGATAAAAGGCATCCCCAAGCGGGAGCTAGCTCTTCGTCAATCGACGGTCACAACCACGCAAGCAACAATAATATACAACGCCGAAAGGCGAGGATCAAATCCAAAAGAAACACAGTAAGCATGAAAACCGCAATACTACTAAGCGTGACTCTAAGGTCAAATAAAACATCACTAAAGTCTGAGTCTGAAACAATATACAAGTTTTGGTTGATGGAAAAATCTAGATACAAGGAATAATACAAGTACAATGGTGGTTCTTGATGCAAAAGAAACCACCTACCAAATGCAATTCACCCGCAAGGAAGCAATGTGCCAGAAATGCCGCAATGAAACCTGTACGGCAAACCTGCAAGAACTGTGGCACAACGGGGGGGTGAGTTGCCAACTCGTTAATAGAGAACAACTACAAGCAGAAACCGAACGCAAGACATAATCCTAGGTCAAAACGATCAGTACAAAATCCTCAATAAAAACATGCAGCCTATAACAAGGCTAGGGTAAATATCTAACCCGAGTGCAATCTCATGTGCCTGTGTCAGTGCCTCAGGTAGCAATATATCATATGAATGAGGTATGAATGCATGAGAACAGAATACATGTAAATGAAGAAACTGTTTTCATAATTTAGTGAGATTTCCTTTGTATTTTTAAAATGAGGTATCATAATGAAATCAGCATAAAACAGTGCCTAACATCGGCACAAAACGTAATCCAAATATCTCGATATCTCTGTATCACAGTCTCTGTACCTCAATATCTCGAAATCTCAATGTCTCAATCACAAAATCTAGGGCGCCGTCAGTCCAGACCGGCCCCTACCATCAATCTCAAGACCACGACGGTATCCTCCGGATATCCGACGCGTCAGGTAAAATCACCGGTCCGTAGTGCTCCCCTGCCAGGCTCAACGTCATCACCACATTCATCTTGCCCCAGGGTACCGCACCGGGTCCACCATGTACCCGAAACGGTTCATCCGTCTCCTCGAATCGGGTTTCCAAATCCATCAGCAAACTCATGGTGGACGACTCATACATCATGGGAAAACCGCACTTTTTATTTTAAAAGAGAGAGAATGTTTATTTGTTGTAACATTTTCAAAAATATAAAATATTAATTTTGGGAATTTTTATAATTTAATATTATTTTATTGATTATTTTAATATTAAATGCAAATAAATAGGAAAAATGTTAGAAAAATTATGGAAAATTCTAAAATAGGGTAAATTAGTGAATTATGACATTTTTAAGTTTTTGTGTTTAGTTTGACACTAATTTAGTGCTAATCGCGATCAAAATCGCTAATCGGGTTTTTTAGCAATTTTGTGCAAAACTTGCACATATCACTTTTTCTACACTTGTGCATTTTTCTAGCCATGGTTTTCATTTGGGTTTACTATTGGTATGAGAAGGATTGGAATTAAAGAAAATGAAAAGAAAAGAAAAGGAAAGAGTAGGTATAATGATGAGAGAGAGGGACAAGGTCAACCCCACCTTTTTGAACCATGCTTCCATCATTCCTTCACTCTCATTTCTTCCCCTCTCTCCCATACTAGCTGCTGCTGCCCCTTCTCCATCTTCCTCCCCTCTTCAACTCCTCAAATCATCTCTAAAATCACCCCAAAACCTCACACTCATTTCATTAAAATTGTGCAAAATCCCTAGATCTACACATGGAGCTAAAGAAGCAAGGATTTTGGCCACTAGGGGCAACTCAAGAATTTTCTTGAGTTGCTAATGGAGGTAATTTCTGGACCATTAGCTTAATTATAGCCTTTCCTACAACCCCATGTTAAGATTTAATCGATATTGTGTGATATTATGGAATTGAGATTAATCAAGTTAGGGTTTGAGGGAACTTATGATGTATTGGGAAATTAAGCTCAGTTAGGGTTTTACCAACACCTTAGTGTATGAATTGGAACCCAAAACCTGAAGCTAAAACCAGAATACGGATTTTAGAAACCGATATCGGGGAAATTGTGTAATCTGTGAAGGTTAATTTGAATCTGCTATCTTACGAGGTGCCTGAAAATAATATTGAGTGGACAGTGACATGTGCAGGCACCTATGAACCAACACCCCAAACCCTAGCCCCCAATTTCCTTTTCCGGCCGCCAAATTTCCTCTTTTGGCCGCCAATTGCGGCCTGGGTCCCACCTTCTTGGCTCGTATTGGTTCTGTAGCTCCTACATTGTTAGTTTAGGCCCCTGATATATATAGATTTGTATAAAGTGACCTGGGGTAAAATCTGGAACACATTTCATGAGTTGCTGTTTTGGACTTTAGTTCTGTATTCCGTATTTTCATTTCTGCATTGGTGTGTTTCGTTTTACCTCGACTATTTGGCGTTTATACGACGATATAGAGGATTTATTGATGGTTTTGAAGGCGTGCCATAGGTTCTCACCTATAGGCCCCCTTATCGTATCGTTTTGGATTTCATGCGCCGTTTTAGTTTGGATTTGGTTTTAATGCGCATATACGATATTTGATGTGTAGGTACCCATGAAGACTTCGGGACGACAAGCAATTGCGTGATGACGTCCACAAATGATGATGCAAGGTGAGTAGATTATATCTACAGGGGGAAGTCGGGTGGATGGCGTATAGCACCCCCGCAGTCCGTAGATAGATTATTATGTAGTTATTGTGATATTAGGTGTATTATGGATAGTATAGGGTTAGAAGTGACTAGTGCAGTTCATAGTCGCGAACCCTAGGATAGAATTACACCTATACACACACCCTTGCTTATCACTTGTACTTGCACTGTGATTGATGATATGTGATGACTTTGGAGATGAGTCGATGATGTGGGCTTGGTGCCATGGGATCGGTGATTTGATACGATTCATATGTGGGATATGACTTGTGATTCTTGCGGGCTTGGGATATGTGTTTACCCCCGCATGCATACTTACTGATGTTACCGTTTTGTACTAGACATAGAGTAGTACTCCAGACTATATGATCTGATGATGGTGATATCTGTTATGTGATGAGACAGTGAGATGTTGACCCCTACCCAGCTATGGGGATGCCGTACGATGATTTACCGTACGTGCCGATATTGATGATAGATCCGCACTCATAACTCGAGGATATCTTATGATATGACATTGAGGCGAGATCACCGACTATATATCTTTATATATATACCGACTCAGATTTAGGTGGTTTCCACACCTACCCCTCCTGATTGACCTGATACTTAGATGTAGTTGCATAGTAGATACTTCTCTGTGGTGTTGACTACTAGATTTCTGCATCTTCATGCTATTTGCGTTGCTGGTATATGTTCATTGCTATATTATGATCATGCTGTTAGGACACCAACACCATTATCGATGATGCGTATGTTCCACGTACACTATTTGCCGGCTCACACACTTCATTATCGATAATTGCCATGCCACTACACTGTAGTACTATTGCATTCATAAGATGATTCTTCCTTCGACATATGCACATTACTATTCCATGTTGCATGATTTCCGATATGATTACTGTTCTTTACATGTCGCATACGTCATGGATTGACTGCATAGCACATCGCATTGGATTTACTTCCTGATGTTGGATTTTCATGTGATTTCTGGTTTTTGAGGACCGTGGGGTTATTTAAGAAAAGAGGCACTTTTATGAAAACCCGGTACCTCGTGATATGATATTTCGGTGCGTCCACCACGCGTTTTCTCGGTGCTGAGACGTGTGCTTGAAACCCGATTCGAGGAGGTGATGATCCGTTTGCGGGTTCGTGGTGGGCCCGGTATGGTTCCCCTCGGCGAGATTATCGATGGGTTTGCCGATTGAGCCTGGAGGCGGGCGAGTACCTACCGGTGATTGTATTTGAGCTCGGCGGATATCTGGAGGATACCGGCCGCAGTCGAGGGATGGGCTGACCCGTACTGCCGGGGCCGAGGGCCGATACCGCAGACGGAGCCCAGAGATGGACATGGGTTGACCCGTACTGCCGGGGCCGAGGGCCGATACCGCAGACGGAGCCCAGAGATGGACATGGGTTGACTCGTACTGCCGGGGGCCGAGGGCCGATACCGCAGACGGAGCCCCATATGGATGAGGATTTACGTGTCGATGCTAGGCACGGGTTTTCATGATGTTTTTCCATGATATTGTTTATATCCTCATACTTGCATACTTGATGCTTATCGTCAGTGGGTGACGAGTGGACGGGTTCCACATACATACAGACATGGATTATATACAGACTTGGATCATATACAGACTGGTTTTACATTGATCATACTTTATTTGTATATATAACAGGGTATGAGGGCGCTGTTATATATACCCTTAAACCAATATTAGTGGTATGGGACGCTAATATATGTGTATTGATATCATTGATATTTCATCATGGTTACTTCATGCAGACATACCTTACACTGATGACATGTGATTACCTGAGTACCTGGCACTACATACATGATTAGATGTTACCTTGCCACCCTATTACACTCAGATGTACTCTTGTGGATTATATTATTGATCGTTGACTTAGGTTTATGTCTTGCATTCGGTTTCTGATTGTAGATGTTTCTATTCACGAGTTGGCAACTCACCCCCGTTGTGCCACAGTTCTTGCAGGTTCTGCCGTACAGGTTCTATTGCGGCATTTCTGGCACACTTTCTTCTTGCGGGTGATTTGCTTTGGTAGGTGGATTCTTTCGCATCAAGAACCACCATTGTATTTATTTATTTCATTGTATCTAGAATTTCCATCAACCAAAACTTGTATATTGTTTCAGACCTAGACTAGTGATGTATTATTTCGACCTTAGAGTCGCGCTTAGTAGTATTGCGGTTTTCTTATTGCTTTTGAATTTTCTTTGGATTTGATCCTCGCCACTTGGCGTTGTATATTATTGTTGCATGTGTGGTGGTGACCGTCGATTGACGAAGACCTAGCTCCCGCTTGGGGATGCCTTTATCATTGCTTATATATTAATATCCTTGTTGTACCCTATTCAGGGCCAGTTTTACAAAAGAAACTCTGCCGAAATTTTTAGAAAAGACTTACTGTTTTTAAAACGCACATTCGGCTTAGTTATTTAAAAACCTTGATTTCAAACATGTTTTTTTCTTCACTTCTTTAAACCAGTTTCTTTACTTATTCTTAAAATGGTTTTAGATTTCTGGGCTTTTGGCTTACTTGGATCAGATGGAGTCCTATAGGCTTCATATAGTTCAAGGGCCAGTCACGTGCTCTTTCGGGTCGTGACATTTGTGTTTTTGCGGTTTTCCTCCAAATCCAGAAAATCTCACGGAAATCCAAATCCAAAACCTCAGTAACACGTAAAATAGTGAATATATGCATGAGAATCCATGAATGCGGCATAACAATGAATAACAGTATGCATGAAGTAGCAGGTAATAACTACAATGTCTAAACTATTAGCTAATAGGTTATGACAAGCAATAGTATTTTCTAAGGTGTACGTGACATGGCAATTACCGATGAAGATGTGTGTGAGCCGGCAAGTAAGTGTACGTGGTACAAACGCAACATCGGTAATGGTGCTGGTGTCCTAACAGCATGATATCAATAATGGAGTATGAAACATAATATAAGAATGCGATGCAAAGCGAACCACAAAAAGAGTGGGAGCTGAATCTAGACGCAACTATAACTAATCTGCATTAATCTAATATAAGTCCTACAAATGGTGCCTTTTGAAATATCACGAATCATGGGGTTTTGAAAATAGGGGCTACGGTGTTTTTATGAAAAGATACGCCTTTTGAAATGTCCGTAGATCCCTTGACCTGTCTTTTAAAATACCCACGACCCGCTAGTTTTGAAATAGGTAGGAGTCTAATCTAATCTAACAACTACACTAAACTATACAGCTGAACTAACAAGCTGAGCTACAGGTAAGGAAACCGCCTAACATCTGAGTCGATATATATAAATATATATAATTCGGTGATCCCGCCTCCATAATATCGCGTACGATACAGTATATCATATGACATCCTCAAGTCATGAGTGCGGATCTATCGTCAATGTAAAGCTCATACGGTAAATCGTCGTACGGCATCCCAATCGCTGGGTACGGGTCAATATCACACTATCTCATCACATCTCAGGTATCACTATTATCGTATCACATAAGCTGGGGTACTGATCTATGTCTAGTACAACTGATGCCATCTACAAAGTATGAATGCGGGGGGGGTAAACACACATCCCAAGCCCGCAAGAAACACATTTCGTATTCCAAATACGAATCATATCACATCACCGATCTCGCGGCACAAAGCCCAATATCATCAACTCATCTCCAAAGTCATCCAATATCATCAACACAGTGCCAGTATAAGTAATATGCAAGGGTGTGCGTGTAGGTGTAATTCTATTCTAGGGTTCGCGACTATGAACTACACTAGTCACTTCTAACCCTACACTATCCATAATACACCTAACTATCATATATAATAACAACTACGGACTGCGGGGGTGCTATACGCCATCCACCCGACTTCCCCCAGTAGATATAATCTACTCACCTTGCGTCTCCATCTTTCGATGTCACCACACGTTTGCTTGTCGTCCCGTAGTCTTCATAGGGTACCTACACATCAAAATATCGTATATGCGCATTAAAACCAAATCAAAGCTAAAACGGCACACGAAACCCAAAACGATACGATAAGAGGCCTATAGGTTAGAACCTATGGCACGCCTTCAAAACCATCAATAAATCCTCTATATCGTCGTATAAACGCCAAATAGTCGAGGTAAAACACAAGACACAAATTCAGACTTAAAAATACGGAATACGGAAACACGAATCCAAAACAGCAACTTAGGAAATATGTTTCAGATTTCACCCTAGGTCCAATTAGACAATTCTATGTATACCAGGGGCCTAAACTACAGATAAGGGAACACCAAAACCAAAACGAGCCAATTCCATCATGTTCTGGCCGCAATTTGCGGCCAGAATGGAGGAATTTGCGGCCTGGAAATGGAAGTAGGGGCTGGGGTCTTGGTGGTAGCTTTCTGGGTGCCTGCACATGTCACTGTCCAATCAATTTTAATTTAGGGTGTCTCGGGTGATAGCAGATTCAATATACCCTTCACAGATTTCATAAATTCTCCGATATCGGTTTCTAAAATCCGCATTATGGGTTTAAGCTTCAGGTTAGGGTCTCAATTCATACACTAGGGTGTTTGTATAACCTCAATTGAACTCAATTTCACATACAACACAAGTTTCCCTCAAACCCTAACTAGGTTTTACCTCAAGTCACCAATTCACACAATATCGGTTCAAAACTAAACATGAGGTATAAGTAATACTAAAACTAAGCTAATGGTTCAGAAAAATACCTCATTTGGCAACTCAAGAAATTTCTTGAGTTGCCCCTAGTGGCCAAAATCCATGCTTTCATGGTCCATCATGTAGGTCTTGAGCTTGTGCATCTTTTTAGTGAAATGAGATTGGGGTTTTGAGTTTGTTTTAAAGGTGTTGTGAGGGGTTGAAGAGGGGAGGGAGATGAAGGAGGAGAAGCAGCAGCAAGCAAGGAAGGGGGAGAGAGAAATGAGTGTTGAAAATGGAGGAGAATGGCTAAGTCTTTAGTCAATGGTGCCCATACCTCTCTCTCTCACCTACTACCAATTTCTTTAATCTTTTTCCATTTCTTTTCCTTTTCTTTTCTTATTCTCTCAAAATCCTTCTCACAAGAATAGTAAACCCAAAGAGAACCATGGCAAGAAAATGCACAAGTGTGGAAAAGTGATATGTGCATGTGTTGCACAAAAAAGCTAAAAACCGATTAGCGATTTTTAATCGCGATTAGCACTAAATTATTGTCAAATTAATCACAAAAACTTTAAAATGTCATAATTCTCTAATTTACCCTATTTTAGAATTTTCCATAATTTTCCAAAATTTTTCCCATTTATTTGTATTTAATAATTCCAAAATATTAAAATATTCAATAAAATAATATTAAATTATAAAATTTCCCAAAATTAATATTTTATCTTTTTTGAAATGTTACAATCTACCCCCCTTAAAGAAATTTGGTCCCTGAATTTAAATTTAAACCCCCAATACTAAAACAATTTTAGTAATACTCCAATTTGTCGGGGCTCCGAAAACATCAATACATAGAGAATATCATAAAAATGTACTGCTCTACTAGAAATCAATCCCCAAAATGCATATATAAGAATATCCTGTGCGTCTGGTGCGCAAGGAATCAAAATCCATATATGTGTCAAACAGGTGTACAAAACAACATCTAGGTGCAACTGGTGTGCACGAAACATCTGTCGTAGGCAACGTGTGTGCCTGACAGTAAAAAAAAATCAGGTGCATGTGACATGCACGAAGAATCCCGATTTAGTGCATCTGGCGTGCACCAAAATCGTATATCAAAACACTAAAGGTGCATGAAAACTCTGCTGGAAGTGTAAATCAAATCACTGTATAAGATGGGCGTGAATTCACAATCAATACCTCGAATGTAATAACTATGCGCAAAATATAAATATCCAGTGGGTGCATGAAACAAATATCATGAAACTCAGTCATCAAAACTAAATCATGCAAACAGAACGCCCAAAATACCGAAATCCAAAACGACGGATACGTGAAAATCGAATCACAAAATCACAAATCATAAATACCGTCGTCGGTAGTTCCTCCTTCGAGGTCGAGAAGGAGTCGGTGCATCCAATGCTAGCAGCGCAAGATATCTACTTGCCTCTTGCTCACGGTCTGGCGTCCTCCGACTCTGGGTCCTTATCTTCTCTGCGGATTACCTATCTCGCAGTCGATCGGCTCATCGGCCCTGTCAGGTGTGCTAACGGGGACGATTCCGTTCTAGCACTTCTCTGGTCACCTATCGGTCAATCCTCACGACCACTCGTGAGGCAGCCTATCACTGGCGTCGGCCTCTGGCTCTCTGAATGCACGTCACACATCTGATCCTGGGTGCAAACATCATTGCAGCAATGTCCTGGAAGGAATCCTGCTCAAGGTCTCTTCCGATCTTGCATATGCCGAACTGTACAGAGGCTGGCTCTCCTGCATAATCTCTTCTCACTCGATAGACATCTGTGTCCCCAGCACAAAATTTTCTCGGAAATTGGTCGCATCCCAACGTCTCTGTAAGCATATCAGGTCTCTAGTCTCGACGGGAAGTAATGACAGCCCGTCAGCGTCTCGCCCGAACCTCTGGTTCCACCTGTCTCTATCGTCGCCCACTATGACGTCACGCCATGCATATCTACGCACTGCACTGTTCTCGGCCACGGTCAATCTGAAGTCTCTCACACGGACTCGAAATCGCGTACTCTGTAGCTTCATCATTCTGTAGAATATGTCTGGCCGAACAGGCCCTCGGGGACACGCCCCAACCATCGGAGGAATACTCAACACTCGTCCGTCCTTGATCAATTCGCAACGCATCTGGGTAAGTTCCTTTATCCGAACCTGGTCAACTACCTCGTCGACAATGCCGAACTCTGGCCTGCTGGGTGAGCGCAATATGACCACCCCTGGGTCTAGGTCTTCTCGTATCGCATTCCAGAAAGGTCCTATCGAGATTTCTCTCTCAAATCTCTTTCCTGCAGGATTGCCCGGAAGTCATCATCCATTGCTAAAGCAAATTCTTATTCCGGAACGGCTGCATACTTATCGCGCTTCTTTCTGGAAGATATATCCATATACAACGCCTCTGGGTGCGTATCATATCTCTGATGTCAGCGGAGTGGTACGTCATCTCGTCGAAATCTCTTGCGAACTCTTTTCTTCACTCTGCTTCAATGTCGACTGATTCGGACTCGTCTCATCGTGGCTGCATGGACTATGCTCCGACGGCTATACTCGTATCTGGAGTCTCCCAAGCAATGCATCCCATCACATGATATCCGAATGATGTCGAAACATTCGATCGACTCGTCAGAACCTTATAATCCCCCAAGAGATCAACATCTCGAGTACAGTTTAATAGTATCGAGTACATGCCTCAGCGTCGGTGGTCCAGCCGTAGAAGGGCAAACCCAAGCCTCACTAATGGCGCCGAGGAACTGCCGCAAACCCTAAGGTTCAAAGGCTTTCACACGGTCATTAAGTTGAGTTAGGGTTTCATTCTTCTAGAGGGTCCATAGAATCACCTGCATGTCTTTCCGTATACTTTAAACTTGGAAAATGGGCTCCTGACATTCGATCGTCTCTATCGACTCTAAACGAATCTGCGCGAAGTCGTCTCCAGCTGGAAACAATCTATCTGATGACCTCGCATCGGTAACCGAATGAACCACATGTCCTAGTCATTAGTCCTCAGGTGACTAGCGACCGTCCATCATATCTCTAAGTATAAGCTCACGCTGCAGTAGCTCCATCCATCTGGGCGATATCTCGTCATTTGCAGCAATAACTGGCTCATTCACCTGTACGCCGAACAGCGCCTCAATCCTCCAGGAAAGGCGACACATTGGCGGTCATCTCTGAATCGGTCTGCTCTAGATCTGAGTAAGACTCTCCACACTGGAAATCTTCAACTCAACTGGGCCCGCTCCGGTGCATAAATCGGACGAATCACCTTCGTCTCTCAATTCGGGTAGACTAGCTATAATCTGTCTCATATCTGCCTGGAAGCTCCGATAATCTAAGCTCGTAAGCTCCGAAAGCGACATCCCGTCAATCTCAGCAACAGCTGGTCCCTCTGTCTGCAACGTAGACGACATCATAATCTCTGAGGTATGATGTACAACAACAGTCCTCTCTCAACTGGCAGCTCTAACAATGGCCCGATCATCCGGTGCAAAACCAAGCACTCGCCTCCACTTGAGGTCACAGTCATCAATACTAACTCGAGACGTTCCCATGTCACCAGAAAACACAATGGTCGGCCCTCGTACCAGACGAGCTCGCCCTGACCGTAACCCTAGCAGCAGCCCAAACTGCGCTCAAACATGGCGACAGGAACCTCAATCGAGTATCGAAGAGAGCAGATCAATGACAAGAAAGGAAACAACAGATCCAGAGTGGATACATGATCATAAGAAGGAACAGCATCAATGAAGGTATGATCATGGACTAATAGAATCGGGAATCTCAAATGGATGTATAATCATGGATATAAAGAGAATCACTGATCTCGAAAATATGTACATCCTAAGGTTCCTTAAGCGGAGTGGCGTGTTGTAAGTATGCCGCGGAACATACCAACGGTACGTCACTCTACTTTAGTCACCTATTCCATCAACCAAGGGTCATCCTATACGACGAAAGTTCGGGTCTAATACCCCCTCGACTAAGTCTAAGTTCCGTAAGATCAAGCCTAAGTTCCGTATATATATAAAAGCCCTAGGCTCCACATAGTCAAACTTAGACTCGAACCAAGGTCAACCTAGCGCTCTGATACCAACTTTGTCACGACCCGAAAGAGCGCGTGACTGGCCCTTGAACCATATAAAGTCTATAGGACTCCATCTGATCCAAGTAAGCCAAAAGCCCAGAAATCTAAAACCATTTAAAGAGTAAGTAAAGAAAACTGGTTTAAAGAAGTGAAGGAAAATATGTTTGAAGTCAAGGTCTTTAAATAACTAAGCCGAATGTGCATTTTTAAAAGGTAAAGTCTTTTCTAAAAATTTCGGCAGAGTTTCTTTTGTAAATACTAGCCCCGAACGGGGTACAACAAGCACAACATATATACAATGATAAAAGGCATCCCCAAGCGGGAGCTAGCTCTTCGTCAATCGACGGTCACAACCACGCAAGCAACAATAATATACAACGCCGAAAGGCGAGGATCAAATCCAAAAGAAACACAGTAAGCATGAAAACCGCAATACTACAAAGCGCGACTCTAAGGTCAAATAAAACATCACTAAAGTCTGAGTCTGAAACAATATACAAGTTTTGGTTGATGGAAAAATCTAGATACAAGGAATAATACAAGTACAATGGTGGTTCTTGATGCAAAAGAAACCACCTACCAAATGCAATTCACCCGCAAGGAAGCAATGTGCCAGAAATGCCGCAATGAAACCTGTACGGCAAACCTGCAAGAACTGTGGCACAACGGGGGGGGTGAGTTGCCAACTCGTGAATAGACAACAACCACAAGCAGAATCCGAACGCAAGACATAATCCTAGGTCAAAACGATCAGTACAAAATCCTCAATAAAAACATGCAGCCTATAACAAGGCTAGGGTAAATATCTAACTCGAGTGCAATCTCATGTGCCTGTGTCAGTGCCTCAGGTAGCAATATATCATATGAATGAGGTATGAATGCATGAGAACAGAATACATGTAAATGAAGAAACTGTTTTCATAATTTAGTGAGATTTCCTTTGTATTTTTAAAATGAAGTATCATAATGAAATCAGCATAAAACAGTGCCTAACATCGGCACAAAACGTAATCCAAATATCTCGATATCTCTGTATCACAGTCTCTGTACCTCAATATCTCGAAATCTCAATGTCTCAATCACAAAATCTAGGGCGCCGTCAGTCCAGACCGGCCCCTACCATCAATCTCAAGACCACGACGGTATCCTTCGGATATCCGACGCGTGAGGTAAAATCACCGGTCGGTAGTGCTCCCCTGCCAGGCTCAACGTCATCACCACATTCATCTTGCCCCGGGGTACCGCACCGGGTCCACCATGTACCCGAAACGGTTTATCCGTCTCCTCGAATCGGGTTTCCAAATCCATCAGCAAACTCATGGTGGACGACTCATACATCATGGGAAAACCGCACTTTTTATTTTAAAAGAGAGAGAATGTTTATTTGTGTTTTTGCGGTTTTCCTCCAAATCCAGAAAATCTCACGGAAATCAAAATCCAAAACCTCAGTAACACGTAAAATAGTGAATATATGCATGAGAATCCATGAATGCGGCATAACAATGAATAACAGTATGCATGAAGTAGCAGGTAATAACTACAATGTCTAAACTATTAGCTAATAGGTTATGACAAGCAATAGTATTTTCTAAGGTGTACGTGACATGGCAATTACCGATGAAGATGTGTGTGAGCCGGCAAGTAAGTGTACGTGGTACATACGCAACATCGGTAATGGTGCTGGTGTCCTAACAGCATGATATCAATAATGGAGTATGAAACATAATATAAGAATGCGATGCAAAGCGAACCACAAAAAGAGTGGGAGCTGAATCTAGACTCAACTATAACTAATCTGCATTAATCTAATATAAGTCCTACAAATGGTGCCTTTTGAAATATCACGAATCATGGGGTTTTGAAAATAGGGGCTACGGTGTTTTTATGAAAAGATACGCCTTTTGAAATGTCCGTAGATCCCTTGACCTGTCTTTTAAAATACCCACGACCCGCTAGTTTTGAAATAGGTAGGAGTCTAATCTAATCTAACAACTACACTGAACTATACAGCTGAACTAACAAGCTGAGCTACAGGTAAGGAAACCGCCTAACATCTGAGTCGATATATATAAATATATATAAGTCGGTGATCCCGCCTCAATAGTATCGCGTACGATACAGTATATCATATGACATCCTCAAGTCATGAGTGCGGATCTATCGTCAATGTAAAGCTCATACGGTAAATCGTCGTACGGCATCCCAATCGCTGGGTACGGGTCAATATCACACTATCTCATCACATCTCAGGTATCACTATTATCGTATCACATAAGCTGGGGTACTGATCTAAGTCTAGTACAACTGATGCCATCTACAAAGTATGAATGCGGGGGGGGGGGGGGGTAAACACACATCCCAAGCCCGCAAGGAACACATTTCGTATCCCAAATACGAATCATATCACATCACCGATCTCGCGGCACAAAGCCTAATATCATCAACTCATCTCCAAAGTCATCCAATATCATCAACACAGTGCCAGTATAAGTAATATGCAAGGGTGTGCGTGTAGGTGTAATTCTATTCTAGGGTTCGCGACTATGAACTACACTAGTCACTTCTAACCCTACACTATCCATAATACACCTAACTATTATATATAATAACAACTACGGACTGCTGGGTTGCTATACGCCATCCACCCGACTTCCCCCAGTAGATATAATCTACTCACCTTGCGTCTCCATCTTTCGATGTCACCACACGTTTGCTTGTCGTCCCGTAGTCTTCATAGGGTACCTACACATCAAAATATTGTATATGCGCATTAAAACCAAATCAAAGCTAAAACGGCACACGAAACCCAAAACGATACGATAAGAGTCCTATAGGTTAGAACCTATGGCACGTCTTCAAAACCATCAATAAATCCTCTATATCGTCGTATAAACGCCAAATAGTCGAGGTAAAACACAAGACACAAATTCAGACTTAAAAATACGGAATACGGAAACACGAATCCAAAACAGCAACTTAGGAAATATGTTTCAGATTTCACCCTAGGTCCAATTAGACAATTCTATGTATACCAGGGGCCTAAACTACAGATAAGGGAACACCAAAACCAAAACGAGCCAATTCCATCATGGTCTGGCCGCAATTTGCGGCCAGAATGGAGGAATTTGCAGCCTGGAAATGGAAGTAAGGGCTGGGGTCTTGGTGGTAGCTTCCTGGGTGCCTGCACATGTCACTGTCCAATCAATTTTAATTTAGGGTGTCTCGGGTGATAGCAGATTCAATATACCCTTCACAGATTTCATAAATTCTCCGATATCGGTTTCTAAAATCCGCATTATGGGTTTAAGCTTCAGGTTAGGGTCTCAATTCTTACACTAGGGTGTTTGTATAACCTCAATTGAACTCAATTTCACATACAACACAAGTTTCCCTCAAACCCTAACTAGGTTTTACCTCAAGTCACCAATTCACACAATATCGGTTCAAAACTAAACATGGGGTATAAGTAATACTAAAACTAAGCTAATGGTTCAGAAAAATACCTCATTTGGCAACTCAAGAACTTTCTTGAGTTGCCCCTAGTGGCCAAAATCCATGCTTTCATGGTCCATCATGTAGGTCTTGAGCTTGTGCATCTTTTTAGTGAAATGAGATTGGGGTTTTGAGTTTGTTTTAAAGGTGTTGTGAGTGGTTGAAGAGGGGAGGGAGATGAAGGAGGAGGAGCAGCAGCAAGCAAGGAAGGGGGAGAGAGAAATGAGTGTTGAAAATGGAGGAGAATGGCTAAGTCTTTAGTCAATGGTGCCCATACCTCTCTCTCTCACCTACTACCAATTTCTTTAATCTTTTTCCATTTCTTTTCCTTTTCTTTTCTTATTCTCTCAAAATCCTTCTCCCAAGAATAGTAAACCCAAAGAGAACCATGGCAAGAAAATGCACAAGTGTGAAAAAGTGATATGTGCATGTGTTGCACAAAAAAGCTAAAAACCGATTAGCGATTTTTAATCGCGATTAGCACTAAATTAGTGTCAAATTAATCACAAAAACTTTAAAATGTCATAATCCTCTAATTTACCCTATTTTAGAATTTTCCATAATTTTCCAAAAATTTTCCCATTTATTTGTATTTAATAATTCCAAAATATTAAAATATTCAATAAAATAATATTAAATTATAAAAATTCCCAAAATTAATATTTTATCTTTTTTGAAATGTTACACTTAGTTCATGCAAAACTTAGTTTAGTTGATGAATTGTGAATTGTTACCTTAAAAATTGTTAAAATTGGTTATGTTTGCAAACTAGATTTTTTAGATTAATATTAAGAGGTAAGTTTAAAATCTAATTATCATTGGTATGACTTAATTAAGATATTTAATGAACATTATAGCCACTAGAATTGTTAAAATATTTAGATTGGTTAAAACACCAAGTTTTGAACTAAAATGGGAATTTGTGCTAACTAGGTTTTTGGGAAATAAAACGATTTGATTAATTTTATTGTTTTGATGATTTAAACCCTATTTCATATATGATTAGTGATTTGTGAAACCACGAATGATGCGTTTGAGTTTTTCTCGATCACTCGGCGTTTGTACGCTGATGTTGAGGGTTTTTGGGTTGATTTGAGAAGCAAAATCATAGGTTTTGACCTATGTGAGATTCGTGTGTCGTTTTGGTCATGAGTCGGATTTTAATGTGATACGATGCGTTATGATACATAAGTACCCTCACGAGGACTTCGAGACGACAAGCAAGCGCGTGGCGATATCGATTTCGGCAAGCGAGGACCAGGTGAGTAGATTATATCTACGAGGGAAGTCGGGTGGATGGGGTATAGCACCCCCCGCAGTTCGTAGTATAGTTATGTTATATATATGATTCATGATACATGGATGTTATCAAGAGATGATTATTGTGTTCATGGTTTAGTTTAGGGTAATTAGGAGTAAACTAGCATAGTTTCTTTTTCGCGAACCCTAGAATAGGTTCACACCCACACGCACACATGCATTTGTATACATCTTTTTACATGTGCGTATAGGGGATATGTATATATATACACAAACATGGGTATGGGACTATGTATATTTATATGCGTATGCATATATATGGATTTTAGAGGATAAGTACTTGGGATTGGAGATGAGTCAATGAGATTGGCTTGAGGCCATGAGATCGGTGATGTGACAGGGTTCGTATTCGAGTTACGACGTGATGTGTTTAGCGGGTCCTTTAGGCGTGGTGTTTTCATACACACGCATGCATACATAGATGGTATCAGTATTGTACTAGAGTAGATCAGTACCCCCGATCATGATATTTGATAAAGAGGATACCAGATGAATAATGTGATAGATGTGATATTTGACCCGTACCCAGATTTGGGAGGTCGTACGACTGATTTACCGTACGAACTATATATTGATGATACATCCGCACTCTTGACTCGAGGATGTCATATTATATAGGGTATCGTATGGGATACTATTGAGGCGGGATCACCGACTATTATACACATATATATATCGACTCAGATTCAGGTAGTTTCCGTACCCCTTCCGATTGGTCGTTAGTTAGACCTGTAGTTGCCTAGTAGATGTTAGACTGGACCCGAGTCATACCTAATTCCAAAACTAACGAATCGTGAGGATTTTAAAGACATGTCAAGGGATACTACAGATATTTCAAAAGACGTACCTTTTCTTAAAAACACCGTAGCCCTTATTTTCAAAATGCCACGATTCGTACTATTTCAAACGACAAAACAGTATAACACAGGTGTAGCGATGTAGATTACTTATTGTTACGTTATCATTCAGGTTCCGCATATTATTGTTGCAATTACTATTCATTGCCTTTTATCATGTTGTTATCGTCTCATTGCATGTTTATTGTGTACTTAGTGATTATGAACCATGCTGTCAGGACACCAGCACCATTACCGATGATGTGTATGTTCTACACACACTTACTTGCCGGCTCACACACATCATCATCGGTAATTGCCATGTCACGTACACTTTAGAAAACACTATTTCTTTGATATAGCTTGCTAACTGATAGTTGCTACATGTTTTAGGTTTTATATGCTAGTTAATTTATTGCATGATATCACATGCATCCATATATTGATTGGTTATGCAGTATTATGGAGATTTATGCCGGTTTTCATTATTTATTGATATCATGATATTGATGATTTCGGATCCTTCTTGAGATTTCTGGATTTGGGGGAAAACCGCAAGGATTTATAAACATATTATCCTTTTAAAAATGCAAGTTGCGGTTTTCCCGTGATGTATGAGTCGTCCACTATGAGTTTTCAGGATTGCTGTTGGATTTCGAGACCCGATTCGAGGAGTTGGATGAACCGTCTCGGGTACATGGTGGGCCCGGTATGGTACCCCGGGGCAAGAAGCTCGAGTTGTATTCGATGAGCCTGGCATGGGAGCACTACCTACCGGTGATATTATTTAGACTTATCGGTTATCCGGAGGATACCAGCCGGAGTCATGAGATGGTTATAGGCTGATCCGTTCTGCCGGAGCCCGCGGGCCGATCCCGCAGATGATACGGATGCCTGAGATATTGAGATTTGAGATTTGAGATATTGAGATACTGAGACTTATGTTTTGTGTCGATGCTTAACACTGATTTCTCTGTTGCATTCATTGATGATACTTGATTGATATACATATAGAAATCTCATTAAATAAGAAAACAGTTTTTCCATCATGATGTATTCTGCTTTCATTTGTATAGCATTTGCATATCATATTCATGCCTTCATACATCATATATCTGATATGTGTCTATCTGAGGCACGGACACGAGCACGTGGTATCGCACATATATGTAGATGTATCAGGATATTTATTGAGGATATTACTAGTTTTGACCTAGGATAGCGTCATACATGCGATTTCTGCTGGTAGATGTTTTCTACTCACGAGTTGGCAACTCACCCCCGTTGTGCCACAGTTCCTTGCAGGTTTTGTCGTACAGGTTTCGTTGCGGCTTTGCTGGCACACTGTCCCTTCCGGGTGATTGCTTCGGTAGGTGGGTTCTTTTGCATCAGGACCACCATTGTTTATTTATTATTTCAGTTGTATCTAGAAACTCCATCAACCAGATTGTATATTTGACAGAGATAGAAGACCAGTGTATATTCTTTCGACCTTAGAGTCGTGCGTTGTATTATTATGGTTTTCATGCTGACTTTGGGTTTTCTTTTGAGTTTTGATCCTCGCCCTTCGGCGTTGTATATTATATTGCTTGCGTGGTTGTGACCGTCGTTTGACGAAGAGCTAGCTCCTGCTTGGGGATGCCATTTATCATTTCGTATACTATTCATGTTGTATCCCGTTTGGGGGCCAGTATTTACAAAGGAGACTCTGCCGAAACTTTTAGAAAATACTTGAGATTTTAAAAAAATACATACTTCGGCCTATGTTGATTAAAACTACTTGCTTTAAATTGGTTTTTCTTTCACTCTACTGCTTCTTTGGTTTTGATTTCTGGGTTTTGGCTTACTTAGATTACGTACGTCTCGAGACGTTTCATAATTTAAGTGTCGGTCATGTGCCGTACTTTTCGGGGCGTGACAGTTCTCTACCTGTCTTTAGCCCATGTAACAAATTACATATATGGGATCCTGATCCAGTATCCAATACCCAGGACGTAGAGCTAACTGAGAAACAGTTCTTGGTTATGAACACACCCGAAGACAATGCATCAACATGCTTTTTCTTCATTTGGGTGGCGTGGGAATCCGGATATTCCCCTATTCCTTGCTCAGACTTATGACAATTATAAGATAGAGCGGAACCTATCCCAGTATAATAAGTAGGTTCGGTCAAAACGTCCATATTATTATCTTGATTAAGGCATTTCATTGGTCGCTTCCAGGAGAGAGAAAAGGATAATCACTTTGCGTGTGCACTTCGTAAAATTAGATTGGTTATTTTATCTAATCAGGATGGCTCCCACTTTTTTTATCAAATCTTCCTTCAAACCCTAAAAGGTAAGATTAGCCGGGATTAATTACACCCTACAGGTTCGCCAATCGTTCGGCCAGACAGGTATCGGTACTCGTAGGGAGGTTCCCCGTGCTTTCGCACGGACCTAATTAAAATAAACCTCGTTTCCCTAGAGGCATAACTCCGTTGACACCTTTCTAGACACCTAATTTGATTAGCTAATTGTAAAGTGCAAAACTCTCTCAGGAGTAACTCTTACTCGCAGTGGGTATCGGGATCCAACTATCATATAGAAAGTATGCAATCTCATTGCAAATTTCAACACTTGAAATTCCCGATAATGTTTTTACCCCTAGCATCCTATGACCTTGACGGAGGCCAAACTACCCATAGGTCGCTAGTCAAGTTCAACCCGTTCATTTCTTGATTGAATTAGACCCACCCGCACGACCCTTGACGGAGGCCAAACAATGTCGTACGACTACCCTAATCCAATCGCATCACATGTTACAGATAAGTACTAATCAGCTACCGTACACTACGCCTTGACAGAGGCCAAACAACCGTAGCACGAATACTAAAATAGCACTTATCTGAAATGACGGAGGGCTATGCAGGTTTTTAAGAAAACCATGAGCGTAATGAACTTGAAATCGTTGTAGAATCTAATGATTTTGAAAAGGAGTGATTTTTAGGCTTTTGCTAGTTTCTCTAAAGAGGTCACTCCCGGTGAAGGGATCTCGGCTCTTTCCTCATCGAATGAGGTGCAGGATATTCAGGAATACCACTATGCAAAGCAAGAACTAAAGAAGCTTTCAAAAACAAAACCGAGTGAGTTGTAGCATTTTCTAGTTTTGCTAAAGAGGTCACTCCCGGTGAAGGGATCTCGGCTCTTTCCTCATCGAATGAGGTGCTGGATATTCATTAAGGAATACCACTATGCAAAGCAAGAACTAGAGCTACCCTTTTTGAAAATTTGATTCTACATCATCTTTAGGTTTCTTTCTTTTCATTAATCTCATTAATGAAGTCCCATCAATTAATGTTTTCTAAACATTATAGAAAAGTGAAATGAAAATAGAACGTATGCTTATGCCATCCGCATTCGCCACTGGGCCCCGTCATGCACCGTTAGGTTACTTAACTACCGGCAGAGCGGAGGCTGGACTAGCGCGGGTGCAAAACATAAGCAACGTTTATTATATATCATATATATAATACAACATTCGTCTCACGCGGTTATATGATCACATCACAGGACCAAGCAGCAGAAGCAACATATGAAATATTGGATATACTAGGATTTCCGTGTTTTAAATTTATCCAGTAATATAAAACACGGATTCCACAGTTGTGATGAATAGCCAAACCACATCCCATAGACCCCTACGAGAGCAGCAAGTAACCCTACCAATTCTAGAGTTAGAAGACCAGGTCTCAACTCCTTGAGATGGTCTCCCACTGGATTCTAGAACCCGGATACTTATGCTCCCCACCTTGGGTCTATTCTAATGCGGAAAAGTAAATAATATACATCAGTGGTGACATCATCCTCAATCCGGAAGTGCCCCAATAAAAGAATATTACATACAAATTTTACATGAATGAAAATTGAAAAACTCTCATCTCACATAAAACCCCCGGCTATTCAATCACGACGATCCAATAAATCATATCAGCGACACATAATATCATATATCATCAACGTAAGTAAATACGCGTATCCTAAATTCCATTGACATATAGTAACAAGATTTGGGATACCCCACGCATTACACTTACAGTCGCAGAAAAGAAATGTAAAACTGCAATAATTAAAATCCGCATTTCCTTAGACATCATAAACCCGGAATATCTCATATTCCGAATTTCATACCTAATTCTATAAACCCTGCATTTTAGTCTCATATCAAAAACACTTTTCGATAATTTAGTCGGGTAATTCAACAAGATTCCAGACTAGCCGATCGAATACGCGTCGGAAACTATAGTAGATGGCCGCACCCCCAATGTCGTCGACCAAGTGCACTTAGGCGGAACACCGTGGCCGCGAGCACCCGAGTGGGTGCTATTGGCAATGGGATTCTCCTACAGTCACTTAGTTGGGGCAATGGGGCGAAGCTATCTAGTAAAGTTATTTGGCGAGTATTCGCGTACGATACGCGATTGCGACGGAGTTTCAATCCAAATCGAAACTTCGTGGCAATCGATCTACCGAGACTAAAACGCTATATTTATAAACACTAACTAGTTATCACAAAACTAATTAAATGTGGATTCCAACTACTGCATCCATATCAAACTAAACCCGAAATGACGTAACAATTACGACTACGAAACACTCTGTATTAACCCTAATAGAACTGTTAACATCACATGCAAACTAGGCTAATCAAACAATACCAGAAACCCCAAAATCAAGTCCACAGAACACTAAAAAATTTCGAGCCAAAACGGAGAATGAAAAACCGGTGAGGCCGGTTTTTATAGGGTTCTCGCCGGGTTGTTTATGGTATTTTGGCCTCGAATTTCTCCAGTGTTCTAGTTGTATCACATACAACATTCTGCAGTTGCTTAAAAAAATTTACAAATCATTTTAAAATTGACAGAAACTTGATTTTTAGGTTTCGTTGTTTCTGAGTTTTTCGGTTTCGTGATTCTAATTATATCGTCTAATTTTCTAGCTTAGGCTCTGATACCATGAAAGTCTACCCTAGCACCAGCAAGAAGTCTAAGTGGCATCAAGCATGCCGAATTTAAATTTTTATAGGTGATATGCTATACTATCCAAGATCTTTATCTAGTTGATTAGGGTTTTAAAGTTTGATATCAAGAAAATAGAAGAAGTGAAAGATGGCTATACCCTCGTAGATCGAGTCCTTCACTTCACATGCTCCGTGTAGTAGTCCCGCGACTCCACTAGGCTCCACTTAAGGGTTTGGACGAGTTTCCTCCGATGGCCTTCGTGCCGAAAATGATCCACGCGAAGTCCCTCCAACTCAATCTACCTCTACACTAAACTCTTTAGCATAGGAAACACGCTACACTCGATCGCTAGTCAAGAGTGGGATAGTGAAGTAGGGGATTTAAGGCTCACTAATGTATGTTCAAGCTTCATGATTCACATCACATGTGAGGGTTGAAGATTAAACCATGGTGGCATGAAGAAGAGGAAGAAGATGAGAGCAAGAGAGCATATTAGAGCAAGCCATCCAAAAAATGGCTAAGTGTTAGAATGAGCAAGTGAATGGCTAACCCCTTGACCTCACTCATTCAAGTATGGAATTATTGCAATATAAAATTGCACCCATGCTTGAATAGTGAGTCAAGATGAATAAACAATGATAAAAGCCCATGCTTGCAACCATGCTCCCAAAGTCTTTCCATTTTCCACCTCATTTCTATTTTCATAAAATAGAAATTTATGACATGCTATATATATATATATATATATATATATATATATATTAATACATATAATAAAATATTTAGTGAGCTAATGATATTAGTTAAGATATAATTATATCAAATATAATATATATATCACATTATTAAATCAACACTTGATTTAATAATCCGGTTATATCACATATGACCGACTAATATCATTTATCTGTATATCACATTATCAAATCAACACTTGATTCGACAATCTGGTTATATCACATATAACCGAACCGATAACAGATAACTGCCAGATTACAATACGGTATCACATACACATATTTAATCGTGCCCACACACATATCACATATGTGTCATGCTTCGTTTCGCTTGAACCAGGGAACTTCTGTGTGGGACTCTAAAGACTCGTCAATACGCCGGCAGTAGGTGATGATCACATCAGTCACCCACAAGCCGTCAGCGGTACTAGCTGGACGTAACGGCTACCCGGGTATTGAGCAATATGAAGATCAACAAGCAAGCTTGTCTATACTCTCTATGAAGCCTATCAGTAACACTACCGTACAGTCCGGTCTCTTCGTCTGATATGTCGCATATCATGTCTAGGAGTGGTTAACGTCAGACCCCAGTAACATGATAAGTCGTGCCGATGTCTGGCCTATAACCGTTTGAGAAACAAATGATAACACTTATTAGTAAATCTCATAAGCAGCCGTGGCCAGGGATTTCCAGTTATAGCCAATCGAGCATAGCGCAACATCAACCCCCAATACCGGGAGAGACGAAACCCCTCCTATCGCTCGTTGCCTCCATGTGACTCGGGACTGTACCCAAAATCCACCTGTTTGCACAACTCCTCTTGAGCATGGTAGGGAGGAAATCAAAGCACCGTGGGAGCCACACAAGACTCTATGACGATCTCGGGTCTATAGACTAATCTGTACCAGTGTCACCAGAGGACTGCTATCTGACGATAGGTATACTACCAACTAGGAGTTATCGGCGAGTCCGTTCAGCCATTCTCCAATGAGCACCTGTATACAATCTTTGATGTCACACACCAATGGTTGTGGGATTAACCATCGCCCTCTAAGGGACAAGAAACATACACACTAGTCTACTCTGGAATATCGATGCGCTAGTCTCGATATTCTCTCGACTAGGAACTGATTAAAGGATTTACTTGTTGGATATGTATGCCCTAGAGGCCATTATTGTATATGTATATATATGGATGCTTGGACATATATATGTACAGGACAGTCTTGCTCGATATGATAGTATGCTATTTGGTTTGACTTTATCTTAACATGTGTATGTTTTACTTGTTATTATATATCTTTTATACATGTTGATAAAGCCCATAGGATCAATGTTAGACTACCTGCGTTGTGATGGCGACCATACTTGTGGGAGCTGGGTAGTCAGTACGCACATCCTTAAATGGCCCTAGTCGTGGGAGTATCGAGACTGGGCATCGATATTCCAGAGTAGACTAGTGTATACGTTTCTAGACCCCGACGAGGGAAGATGGTTTGTGTAAGTCCACGTTGCCTACCCCGGTGCTTGCGGGGAGGCGGAAAACGGAATAAAAATCGGATTTTTATCGAACTAGGCAACATGGACTAACTAAAGGAGGATCTTTGCTAAACAAAAACTAACTACAAGCTAACTAGATTTAGCTACATGGAAGAAATGTTATACCTTGAGCTTTATGTCCTTCTCTCCTTGCTCCTTGGAGTGGAAGAAAGAGATCACATTGTCGCCTTCTCTAGTCGAAGAAGGATCCACCCGAGAGCCTCAACCTTTGGCTTCAACTTCAAGCTAGAAGTAACTAGGGTGCTAGAATTGCTAATCCTAGAACCTTAGATGAGAGTAGAGATTACTTTAGAGAGGTTTATCTCAAGCTCAAGTGTTTCTCAACACATGAGAGGGGGGAGCTTGAGAGAGAGGAAGAGGAGGAGAGAGAATCAATATGATAGAATGAGAGAAAATAATGAACCATTCTCTCTAATATGGGTGAATTATGAAATTAGATAATTAACTAGATAATTGCCATGGTTAATCAAGACTTGACCATTATCATTTCATATTTAATGCAAATTGTAAGGATCAAAGAGCATCTTTTATATGGAATGATGATGGTCAAAGTGTCAACCTAGGTCAACAAGTCAAGTATGGTCAAAAGGCCAACAACCCTAACCAAGCACAATTATATATAACTAATTGTAAGTGCACGGCGGCGCCCTGGCCGTCAATCCGACGCCGGAATGCGGAAGCGAAAAACTTTGCAAACTAGCAAACCAGCACCACCGCGCACTAAAACCCGGATCGGGCCATTAAACTAGTCCTAGCTAACTACAAAATGGGGAAGAGAGATATACAGAGTGATCCGAGTCCTCCGGTCTTCTCGCCGTAGTCTCGATCTCCCGCGGAATGTCCGGTCTCCACCTCCTTGCCGGAAAGGCACCACGTCGCCGGCTTCTTTTACGGGCTCCCGCCTCTATACCGAGGCAACTCGGGCACGAAGCTGGCGAGTCAACGTGCCCAAGATTTGCTGTAGAATATAGTGTAGAAGCTATGTCTCATTTGGGGTATTGGAAGTTGCCATATAAGTGGAGGAATGATATGTGAACTTTTTCTAGATGAACTTGGGGATTTTCTTAACATGAAAAGAACCAAAATCCCCATACCAAAACCTTGGACAGCCCCTCCCCTTTCTTGGCCGGCCATCAAGGTGAGAATGAGAGGAATGTGAGTGGCCAAATGAAATATGGATATCTCCAATAATCAAGAGAGATAAAAGGATTATCATTCACAAAAGAAATGATCATGAAACAAAGTCCAATACTCTACCACAACCATCATGATACCACAAGTCAAACCATGATGACTAAAGAAAGTCTAGCAATGATGGATTAATCAAGTCAATGGATGGTGCACCCATCATAAAAACCATCATGATGCAACAAAATGCAAAGAACACCTTCCACAAATGCTTATTTGCACAAATGCAAATAAGCCCTCTTCCACCAATCTTCAGCCAATGAATGATACAAAGAAATATGGCTGAAACGGAAAACAAACTGGCAACTCCAAAAACTGATCCCGTAATAAATTACAAGAAAACCCCGATACTGTGTATACACACCCGCATCTGTATTCCGACCGAATACAAATGCAATGAGACAAAATCTACACTGTACAATACTAGGATCCGGCTTAAACCAAAGCCCGCTAGTATTAACCGTCCGATCCTGATCCGTGCAATGCCGCACGTATCTGATCGAACCCTGCAATATCTCTATACGGCCTCTACAGCGTTTCGCCCGAAAACTTGAGCAACTGAATGTGGGGGACTCTAAAGACTCGTCAATACTATGGCTATAGATTTAACCACTAGCACGTCAGAGGTATTAGCCATACGTGACGGGCCACCAGCTATTGAACGAAAGGGACGTCGATGAGCGAACTCATCCTGACACCCTACTGAGCCTGTCAGTGACAATATCCGTACAGTCCGGTCCGTTCGTCTATCAGCATCGTATGGCGGGCCTAGGGGGTTGGTAAAAGTCAGACCCCCAAAAGCGGTACAAGTCATGTCAGAGTACATCCCAGAACACCCTGAGATACTACTGGAATACCTACCAGTAAATCTCCTGCCTTAGCTAAGGACTTTTCATGTTCTGGCTCACCTAGACACAGCGCGACCTCACCCCCAATACCGGGAGAGACGAACCCCTGAAGATCCGCTCACTGCCTCCATGTGGCTCGGGACTGTACCTAACTAAAACCTGTTTGCACGTCTCCTTTGAGCGTAGTAGGGTAGTAATCAAAGTACAGTGGGAACTCACACGAGACAAATGACGATCCCAAGGTCGATGAACTAACCTGTACACATGTCACCAGGGAACTGCTATCTGACGTCAGGTATAAGACCAACTAGCATGTTCCCGGCGAGTCCTGTCCGGTGTACTCATAACCCAATGAGCACCTGTATACATCTTAGGTGAACCAACTGACACCAGTGGCTTATGAGACCGGCCACCGCCCCTCGTCGGGGTCTCGACTGTATACACTAGTCTACTCTGGAGAATCGATGCCCTGTCTCGAAACTCCCACGACTAGGGACCTTTTAAGGATGTGCTTATAGACTACCAGCTCCCACGTATATGATCGCCCTCATACTGCTGGCAATCAAGCAAGAATCCTAGGGGCTCTACCAACGTGTAATAGCGACCAGTCAGGTCACCTAAAACAGTACACGATGATAAAGATAAACCAGATAGCATACTATCATCTCGAGTAAGACTGTCTACCGGGATAGGTCCTCCCTCAATCATTGCAATCACGTGCCTGTGATCCAATAATTGACTCTGAGGGCACTATCTCCAACAATCTCCCACTTGCACTCAAGGCTAATTATTGCGATGTCGCATACTCACAGCCCGTGTGATACCGAACACCCAACTCCTCTACTAGTCAGTCTCACAAAGCTCGTTTGCGAAACTATTGCGTTCGAGGAATAGCCTCAGTGAGTGGATCCGCTTTGATGTTTCTTTCTATGTCTCTCTATATCTCAAGTTCGTGGAGAAAGCCATCTCTCGAAAAGAGCAATACCTGTCTTAGAATGTGTCTGGATGTCTGATGGGACCTAGCTCATAAATGAACTCCAAAACCAAACTTCTTAGACTGTATCGTCAACTGAACTTAATCAGTATCCTGCGCCATGCCTCCCTCAGTATTGCCTTGGACCACCTGTCCAAAATACTGTCCCTCATCAGAAGGAAAACTATAACTCTGACAACCTCCTTGTCGTCCCGGTCACCTTGAAAGCCTGGAATGATAACTGTCTCCCGAAAAAGGCTGTCGTTATCATATCCCTAGAACATCCACTTATGTTCTAAAACTGCTTCCGACTGTTTCTCCAGGATTGGATCAATGTCAACTTATTGCATCTAGTGTAAGAACAACATCAGGTGTGGTACTTGACATCTCATGATTGACTCAATTGCCTAAGCAAGTGATCTGCCAATCATGCATATCCCTCTCCCCTTTAGTCTGTAAGACACCTTTAGAGAGGGTGACTCCATCACCTGCAGGTACACCACCATGCCAGGAGTCGTCCATTCTAAATACTCTTAGAATGCTGTCTAAGTACCCTGATTGGGAAACCACCCAAATCTAGATCTAAAACCATAGATCTAGTAACCAGTATGTCTGATATAATATCCAAGTCGCATGTGGAGAAACCACTGTGTGACGACCAAAGTATAACCGATCGTAGTATAGGAATATCACTTCCTACTCTGTGTATGTCATCCAAATACCAGGACATCACACCCTACTACCTTCTTAACAGATCCATCCCCTATTCTGATGAAGTCAAACCTATGACTGTCACATCAGAAATAGATGATCTATCTCCGCTACTCTGCTTTAGTCTATAAATAGACATAAGCCACCTGTCCACCAATGCTTCCGCTGCTCCCACTGACTACGACAACCCTCTGGCAGAGTCATATACACGTACACTTCTAAAGCTAGTTTAGAACGACGCTATACTCATCCTCCTGCCGGGTCTCGCAGCCTGGAACAACAGCAATGGCAAGTCTGGGTAAACAAGAACCTCCCTGTCACCGTCCTTGAGGCTACCGGAGTACCTCTCGGGTGCCTGAGGTTACCCACCTTATCTGCGGAGTGGCCAATGGAATGTCAAATCAGATTGAATCTTTAGGTTCCTATCAAATCTTCAGTAATCGTTTGTGGTTCTGGAATCACTTCCAGTTCTACCATACTCCCACTACTGTTTTCTGAAAAAATCCATTTTTATTAAAACTGTGGCGAGTCTAGAACAATATCACTATTGATCTTCCAGATGGTAGAAAATCAACCCTCGTCATAGCCTGGGTCAACCCACAAACAGCCATTACAGAAACGTGCCTTGAGTTATCCAGAGTCTGGTTTTAAGAATAAGCCGGACAACTCCCCGTACCTTAACATCGTTAAGATATGAACTGTTCTATATCCAATATAGAACCAGAGGCACTGATTTAATTGAACCAGATTCAAATCATGCAGCTGTCTCCAGTGCATGTCAACTAAATGGAAGGAGGCCGATCAGCGTTACTCAACTTAGGAATGCTTCCACTTATGAGTAACCTGAAAGAGAAGCAAGGTCTCTTAATCATTACTATCAACTGAATACCATACACAAGTATCTACATCTTCGATCACTTTGAAGAATCCCGATACTTGCAACATCTGGTTCTCTACTTTATTCATATACCTATAACTTCTCAAAACTTTGACCCTGTGTTTCTACGAAACACCTGTCTAAAAACTAGAGAAGTCATAAGTAAACCGAATATAGTACGAGGACCAACCCCTCTGTCCTAATGGACCCTGGACAACATACAATACTCTGTATAAGTCCCTTGAGTCTAATAACTCAATCACTGTGTTTCGTAGGTTGAAAACTGTACTTATGGTTAAGAAGAATTACACCGTTGTTCAATGCTCCTTATCTAACCATCCACTGATATAGGTAAATGTCATAGACATAATATCAAAAAGGTATATCTCACTCCGTAAAAATAGACGTACAGATATATCAATTTGAAATTGGTGCATAACAACGGATATTCAAAACCAAATATTTACCGTCCAGCAAACAACCCAGGTGACTTCCTCAAATATCACCGATTACAATGAATCCCGATATAATAAGGATGATCACCCAATTCCCAATAACTTACTCCCACTCATCATCTGTAAAACCATACAGATGTGAGAATCATACCTGGTAAATACATTCCCTGGAGTAAGTATCTAATCGGGAAATCAGTTTTCTTTTAACAGTACACAGTGAAACTGAAACATTGAAATGTTTCGATGGGGTATCCGGGTATTCCTAGTAATGCCTCTTCCATTATCCAGATTCACGAATGTAACCGTATAATTCTTTGCTATCTTTCCAAATCCCTTTCTATGTCTTTAGTCATTACCTTCTGTACACCCCTTTAGGCCAAATGGTTTTCTTCCTTCCCTACCGTTCGGCACCAGCCTATGGTTTGGAAGAAGACTATCCAATAAGCATAATGGGTGTACTGTCCTAATCCTAGGAGCACTCGCAACGCAAGAGAAGGTGAAGATAAAAGACAATCGAATAAACCTTATTCCTATTTCTCCTGAACCAGAATCCATCCCCGAACTGGAACAAGTTCCTTTCGAGTTCGTATATAAGCATACGATGGAGTATCCAATAAACTGAGGATCTTCGTAGTGATATGGAGTGTCCTGGAGAAATACAAAGTTGATTTAGGATTGGCGAAGAAATACTTGGTTTGGTCGTGAATAGCAGTCGCAATTTACTTTGCCCTCTTACTAATCCCTTTCTTTGTCTTAACTCAATACCTTCTGCACACCATCGTTCTGCTAATTGGTTTTCTTCATTCCCCACTGTTCGGCACCAGCCTAAGGTTTGGAAGAAGACTATCCAATTTGCGTAATAGGTGTACTACTCCTAAACCAAGGAGTACTCGCAACCTGAGAGAAGGTAAAAGGAAAAGACAACTGAATAGTCCTATTCGTTTTCTTCAGAACCGGAAACCATCCTCGAATTCGTTCGAGTTCGTATCTAACCATACGATGGTTTTGTCCAATGGAAGTGGACGTTCGTAGTAATACGGGGTGTCCTGGAGAAAAGGGTAAAAGTAGGAGTGGCAATGAGGTTTGCAACTCTGACAATCCAAAAGCCAGTGTTAAGAAGGTTCGGTCAACTTGGTCACTGAGTCATAGTCTAGGGTCGGGTCAATGGTCGCTGCCAAAGATAGAGAGAAAAGAAACACTCAGCGTGCACTCTAACCTAGATCAGAATGGTTACCAATTTATCTAATCAGGAAACCTCCCACTGTAACCTCAAATTCTTCTCCAAACCCGAAAGAAGAATTAGTAGGGATCACCCAAGGAGTAAACCAACTCATCAGTGGGAATCGGGATCCAACTATCATCGCATGATAACGTGACGGAATCCGCTCACGCTATCACACTCCAAAAGGTATGCGCATATCTGGCAAGTTTCAGTTTCTTTAGAAACTCCCGATGTGATTTTTGCCCCATGCTCTTATGACCTTGACTTTGGCCAACAAATCATAAGTCACATGTCAAGTTCTACCCGTCATTCTCCAGGTTAATTTGAGCCCACCCGCACAAGCCCTTGACTTTGGCCAACAAGGCTATACGACTGCCCCAAACCAACGCATCTATCTATGCTGCATATGAATACCCAACAGCTACCAAACACTGTGCCTTGACTTTGGCCAACAAACACAGCTTGAATACTATTGACCACCCATATGAAATGACGGAGGGCTACGAATGGTTTCTGGCGAAAACCTTTAACGTAAAGAACTTGATATCGTTGAAGGAACTGGATAGCTTTTCTAAAAATATAGTGACGAAAACCTTTGCTAAAGAGGTCACTCCCGGTGAAGGGATCTCGGCTCTTTCCCCGTAGAATGAGGTGCAGGATATTCCAACTGAATACCACGATGCAAAGCAAAAGTAATCGGCTACAGTGAAGTTATTGCCCTAACGCAAACTTTTTGTCCAAGGGGTCACTCCCGGTGAAGGGATCTCGGCCCTTGCCTCGTCGACTGAGGAGCAGAATATTCCAACTGAATACCACGATGCAAAACAAAAGAGAACGTCCTTGCAATAACAGCTTTTTGAAAAGTGTTCCAACAACATCAGAATAGGTTTGTTTTTAACTTGCATTGATCCGAATCAACGCAGTCCCATCAATTGATCACACCACAAAGAACGAAATATAATCATATGTATATGCCATCCGCATTCACCACTGGGTCCCGTCATTACCCGTTAGGTTAGCTAACTAACGACAGAGCGGGGACTGGACTAGCGCGGATGCAAAATATATACAACATCTACTAGTATATATATCAATATATAATATTTCGCTCAAGACGTGATAAAATGCAACATCACAGAAATGTACAGCATCACATAACAATACAGATATCTGGGATCCCCGGGTTTCACAGAGCCACTACTGAAACCCGACGTTCCCCTGGTCGTATGGATAGCCTGTGCAATGAAATCCTAGACCCCTACGGGCGCGGCAAGTTATCCGCCAAAACCTGAAGCGAGGCAGCCCCCTTCAGCAACGTGAATGGACCACCCAGCACTTCACGGAATCCGGTAACTTGGGCACCCCTCCTGGGTCAACCTGTACCCCCTACGAGTGCGGCGAATAGCCCGCCAATTCTAGAGTAAAGCCCCCTCCGTCTCAATGCCATGAGTTGCGGGCCCGTTGCCCTCTAGAACCCGGCTATCCGTGCACCCCTCCTTGGGGTAATCCTAGTATAGAAAGTAAAATATACATACAACGGGTACATCGACCTCGACCTGGTCGTGCCCCAAAAGAATAATACAAACAGGCAGTGACGGCAATCCACATGTCGGATGCTCGCCCCGCAATACCAAATGTACATAATACAACCAAAAACTGTACTAGCATTGCATCCAGGCTATCCCCCACGACCAATCCGCAACATCACAGCACAATCACAGAACATCAACGTGAATGTCACGTTCGCAAATCCGTCTAACCGGGCTATAGCAGTTAGACAGGAATTACCGATCAAGTGACATTCACGGTCGCAGATATAATATAAATACTGTGAACTAATGTGTTTAAAAATATTCGATCAATCAAATTTTACCAAGTGGGCCCCAAGCATTACTGTAGCACTTAAAGAAATTCTGGGCCCAAAAATAATATTCCAAAACCCCTATTTTCAGCCCAAAAGCCCACTGCAAAAAATTGGTGAAATGAAGCTAACATACTGCGGCGGAACCGCGGCTAAAGAGGGGTTACGGCCGCGGTTCCGCGGCCATATGGAGAGATCATGTCATCAAAATTTACAGTGTTCTTAGGATTCTCTGCCCATCATTCTGCAACACCCTGAAAAATTTTTGGAGACAAAAAAATTTCGACAGAAACTGATTGTACATGAAAACGCAGTTTTGGGATTTTTTGTTCGATCGGAAATGTAAAACACAATAGACAAAGCTAGACTATGTTAATGGCGAGGCTCTGATACCACTGTAAGTGCACGGCGGCGCCCCGGCCGTCAATCCGACGTTGGAATGCGGAAGAGAAAAAATTTGCAAACTAGCAAACCGGCACCACCGCGCACTAAAACCCGGATCGGGCCATTAAACTAGTCCAAGCTAACTCCAAAATGGGGAAGAGAGATATACCGAGTGATCCGATTCCTCCGGTCTTCTCGCCGTCATCTCGATCTCCCGCGGAATGTCTGGTCTCCACCTCCTCGCCGGAAAGGCACCACGTCGCCGACTTCTTTTACAGGCTCCCGCCTCTATACCGAGGCAACTCGGGCACGAAGCTGGCGAGTCGACGTGCCCAAGATTTGCTGTAGAATATAGTGTAGAAGCTATGTCTCATTTGGGGTATTGGAAGTTGCCATATAAGTGGAGGAATGATATGTGAACTTTTTCTAGATGAACTTGGGGATTTTCTTAACACGAAAAGAACCAAAATCCCCATACCAAAACCTTAGACAGCCCCTCCCCTTTCTTGGCCGGCCATCAAGGTGAGAATGAGAGGAATGTGAGTGGCCAAATGAAATATGGATATCTCCAATAATCTGTAAGTCGATGTACAACACCCCACGACTTGCGGGGAGGCGGAAATATGAAAAACGATCTTGTTTTTATGCTAAACATCGACTAACCGCATGAATCGAAGCTAAATGATAACTAACAACAAACATAGAAGTTCTAAACTACTATGTAAAGGGATTATACCTAAAGAACCGTGTCCTTCTTCTTTACGAACTCCACCTCCTCCTCGGCCTTCTCCAAGTAGTAGACGATCCACCACGAGAGCTAAACTCCAAGCTTTGACTCTAAACTTGAGGCAACTAGGTATCTTTAAGTGCTAATCAAAGTACCTAGATGAAATAGAGAGAGGGTTATGGATTAAGTAGTCTAACTAATCCTTGTACTCAACACATGAGAGGGGATGATTAGGGTTTGAAGAGGGAGAGCTTGAGGAGAGAGAAGGTGAGAATAATAATGAAATGAGAAAATGAGTTATCATAATATATATCAAGCATTTTATTTTATCAAGAAAAGAAAAGATAATGATTTAAAACCATGCTTGATAAATATCTAATGGTGATTCACATCCATGAGTCATTAAGCAATTATGAAGCATTAATGATATGGATGAATCATCCATATGACTCACTAATCTCATTTAATGTATATGCCACCTTAACCTCCTTAGTCACCATCTTCTAGAAGCTTCTCGCGCAATTACGAGAACGCCCCTCCTATCCGTGAAAACACGGAAAAACTTTAGACTGTATAAATCCAATAACCGGATACTAGTAACTGGCTTAAACCAAAGCCGAATAGTAAAAACTGTCCGAAAGTCGTACGTGCGTAAACACACGTATGCGTCCGAACCCTTGTCGTAAAACCATACGACCTCTATATCGTTTCGCCTGGAGTAGGGAAACTCTCTGCGTGGGACTCTAGAGACTCGACTACTACGCTGGCAGTGGATTTAACCACAGACCGCAAGCGGCACTAGCTGTACGTAACGGTCCCCAGGTAGATGTCGATAAAAAGGCCGATGAGGGAACCCATCCGAACTCCTACTGAGTCTGATGTGACAATCTCCGTACAGTCTGGTCTGTTCATCTAAGACTATCGCATATCGGGCCTGGGGGGCGGCAAGCGTTAGTCCCCTAATTGCGGTATAAGTCGTGTCGGAGCGAAGCCCATTACACCCTGAGAAACTACGGGAACCTACCAGCAAATCTCGCTTGCCCTGGCCAGGGACTTTGCGTAATGGCTCTCTGACACAGCGCGATATCAACCCCCAATACCGGGAGAGACGAATCATGTCTAACCGCCACTGCCTCCAAGTGCTCGGGACTGCATCCAACTGCTACCTGTTTGCACGACTCCTTTGAGCCGTGGTAGGGTAGCAATCTAAGAACAGTGGGACACACTCGAGGCGAAGTAGCAGTGTCAAGTCTGCGGACTATGCTGTACTCATGTCACCTGGGAACTGTTCACTGACGACTGGTATAAAACCAACCAACAGTTCCCTGTGAGTCCTGTCCGGTGTACCCGTAACCTAACGAGCACCTGCATACTATCTCCAGTACGACGTACTGACGGCTGTGGGACAGACCATCTCCCCAACTGGGATGAGAAGCGTACACACTAGTCTACTCCGGAGTATCGATGCCCTGTCTCGATAATCCAACGACTAGGGACCTGAATAAGGATGTACTTGTAGACTACCCAGCCCCCACTAGTGTGACTGCCATCACAACGCTGGTAGTCAAGCAAGATCCTAAGAGCTCTATCAATACGTATACTCACATATTAAGATAGAAAAACCAAGTAGAATACTACCATGTTTAGCAAGACTGTTATATACATGTGAATATCCCAAGCTTCCATTAAGTAATATACAAACTAGTATGATACAATAATGGCCCCTAGGGCATATACACTAACAATCTCCCACTTGCACTAGGGCCATGTACTGGCATATCGAAGACCGATGATCTCGAGTAGCCTTTCGAACTGAATCTGAGGTAGGGCCTTCGTGAATGGATCAGCAATGTTCTCTTCAGAAGCAACTCTCTGAACCTCGATCTCCTGACGATCAATGATCTCCCTGATCAGGTGATACCGCCTTAAGATGTGTCTGGATTTCTGATGGGACCTTGGTTCCTTCGCTAAAGCTATAGCTCCGTTGTTGTCGCAATACAGAGGTATTGGATCAACTATGGTAGGAACCACCTGAAGTTCTGTTAGGAACTTCTTCATCCAGACTGCTTCTTTTGCGGCATCGCAAGCAGCTATATACTCCGCTTCCATCGTTGAGTCAGCAACGGTGTCCTTCTTGGAGCTCTTCCAGCACACCGCCCCTCCATTGAGGGTAAAGACATAACCCGACATGGACTTGGAATCGTCCTTATCACTCTGGAAGCCGGAATCAGCAAAGGCCTCCAACCTGAGGTCTTTTCCGCCGTAAACCAAGAACATCTCCTTAGTCCTTCTCAGGTACTTGAGAATATTCTTTACTGCTATCCAGTGCTTCTCCCCTGGGTCTGACTGATACCGGCTTACCACGCTCAGTGCGTAAGCTACATCTGGTCTGGTGCACAACATCGCATACATTATAGAGCCTACCGCAGAAGCGTAGGGTATAATAGACATGCGTTCCCTTTCCAAATCAGTCTTGGGAGACATCTCTTTGGAGAGGGTGATTCCGTGACAAGCCGGTAGATTACCGCGCTTAGAATCTTCCATACTGAATCTTTTCAGTATAGTGTCGATATACCTGGACTGCGAAAGTCCCAACATCCTCTTGAATCTATCACGATAGATCCGGATCCCTAGAATGTAAGAGGCATCACCCAGGTCTTTCATGGAGAACCTGTGTGACAAGAATCCTTTGACAGATTGTAGCATAGGAATGTCATTTCCTATCAATAAAATGTCATCCACGTACAAGACGAGGAATACGACACTTCTGGCTACAACTTTACTATATATGCACGGTTCATCTGGATTTTTGATAAAGTCATATTCTTTGACTGTCTCATCAAAACAGATGTTCCAACTCCGCGATGCCTGCTTTAGTCCATAAATGGACTTAAGCAGCTTGCATACTTTCCCGCTGCTCCCACTCTGATTGAAACCCTCTGGCTGATCCATATAGACGCACTCTTCTAAATTTCCATTCAGAAAAGCCGTCTTTACGTCCATCTGCCAGATTTCATAATCATGGAAGGCAGCAATAGCAAGAAGGACCCGAATGGATTTGAGCATAGCCACTGGAGAAAAAGTTTCGTCATAGTCCAAACCAGGTCTTTGACGAAAACCCTTTGCAACAAGTCTAGCCTTATAGGTTTCCACCTGTCCATCTACACCAATCTTTTTCTTGAAGATCCATTTGCATCCTATGGGTTTTACCCCATCTGGAGCAAAGTCCAAAGTCCATACTTTGTTGGTGTACATGGACTCCATTTCGGTCCGCATTGCATCTAGCCATCGTACCGAGTCGCCGCTCTGGATGGCCTGGTGGAAGTCAGTAGGTTCATCATCATCTATGATGCAATCCTCTCTATCCCCATCTATGAGAAAACCGTAGTATCTCTCAGACGGATGAGACGGCCTACTACTCCTGCGGAGAGGTGCGGGAATGTCCTGTTCTTCTTGAACTTCCGGTTCTACCAAACTTTCTGTATTAGTTTGTGGTTCTGGAATTTCTTCCAGTTCTATTTCGCTCCCACTTGATTCCTTTTCTAAAAACTGATGTTCTAGAAAATGGGCATTACGAGAAACAAATACCTTTTGTTCCTCTGTGTAATTGAATAGATATCCCCTGGAGTTCTTTGGATATCCCACAAACTTACACTTTACTGATCGTGCCTTGAGCTTGTCCACATGCTGCTTTTTAACAAAAGCTGGACATCCCCAAATCTTTATATACTGTAGATGGGGTTTCTTCCCGCTCCACATCTGATATGGAGTGGTAGGCACAGTCTTGGTAGGTACCATGTTCAAAAGATATGCCGCTGATTCTAGCGCATAACCCCAGAAAGATCGCGGTAACTCAGCATTACTCATCATGGATCGTACCATATCTAATAGGGTTCGATTCCGTCTCTCCGATACACCGTTGTGCTGTGGAGTGTATGGAGGAGTAAGCTGAGAGAGAATTCCTTTCTCTTTTAGGTAACCTAGGAACTCGGCACTCAAGTATTCACCACCTCGATCAGATCTTAGTGTCTTGATACTTTTGCCGGTTTGGTTTTCTACTTCATTCTTATACTCTTGGAATTTCTCAAAAGCCTTGGATTTATGTTTCATCAGATAAATGAATCCGTATCTTGAGTAATCATCCGTGAAAGTAATGAAATAGGAAAAACCACCTCTTGCATGCGTAGACATTGGACCACATACATCACTGTGTATGAGTCCTAAGAGCTCGCTCGCTCTTACTCCTTGTCCAGTAAATGGAGTCTTTGTCATCTTTCCTTTGAGACAAGATTGACAAGTGTTATAAGTTTGATATTCGAACGAGTCCAAATATCCTTCTCTATGCAACTTAGTCAACCTTCTCTCATTGATGTGACCCATTCTACAATACCATAAGAAAGCTTTATTTAAATCTGGAGACTTTTCTCAATTACAAACACACCTGAAGTCGAAGCCACAGCTTGCTTCGGTTCCTGGTTCTTGGCGTTCCACGCCTTGCAATCCTTCTTCCAGTGCCTTTTCCTGTGACAATGTTCATCCTGGCCCACTACCGGTACCGCATACTTTTTCTTTCCCTTCCCTCCCACCTTACTTACACCTCCTCTAGGTCTGGGGGCGGCCTTCTTCTTCCTTCCTTTGGCCCTTGCCTTGGACCCGGAAGAAGATGCACCGCCAAAAAACATAGCGGGTGTTTCCCTTGCCTTCTGCAAGGTGCCCTCTGCACTCCTTAACATGTTCAGGAGTTTCGGAAGTTCAACTTCTTTTCTTTGAATGTTGAAGTTCAGGATAAACTGGGCGTAGGTGGAAGGAAGGGACTGGAGAATAAGGTCTGTATAGAGCTCATTATCCAAAATCGTCCCAAGGTCTGCGAGCTCTTCTATATAGCCGATCATCTTTAGGACATGTTCTCCTACCGATGACCCAACAGCCAACCTCGCTCGAAACAAGTTCTTAGAGGTCTCGTATTTTGCTATACGAGATTGCTCTCCATAAAGTTCCTTTGTATGGAGAAATATGGCATCTAGTTCCATATCCTCGTGCCTCCTCTGATGTTCATTGTTCATCGAGGCAAGCACGATGCACTTGGCTTTCGCGCAATCGAAATCCCAGGTTTTGCGGATTTCCTTATCCGCATTACTGGATTTGGGACCAGGGACAGCAGGTGCCGTAGCGGTGAGGACGTACCCCAATTTGTCATAGGTCAAAGCCATTTTGACATTCCGCGGCCAATCTTTATAATTTGGCCCTGTCCGTATATTTTTCTCTAAAAGTAACTTAAGTCCAGTCATTTTCAGGGTCGCTGCAATTAGGAGAGAGAGAAGAAAACTCTTTAGCATGATGCTCTTGCAAGTTTAGAGTGGTTTTTAGTTTATCTAAACTGGATGGCTCCCACTGTTTCTCGAATCCTTCCTCAAACCATAAAATAAGAATTAGCCAGGACTATTCTCACTGTACAATTCTTGCTTAACCGTTCAGCCAGGCTAGTGTCGATACTTCGAGGGAGGTTTTCCAACGCTTTCGCGAAGTTCCTTAATTAAAGAACCTCTTTTCTCTGGGGGCGTAACCCCGCTGACACTTTTCTTGACACCTACTAGGTTTATAGCATTGATCGTTAAGTGACGAATATCCTGATAAGTAGCATATACTCACAGTAGGATCGGGATCCAAATATCATCGTATGATAATGTTGAAGGAATCCTACCAACATTCATCAAACTCCAAATGGTATGCATCTCTTTGCAAATTTCAGTTTCTTTAGAAATTCCCGATATATATTTTTGCCCCATGCTCTTATGACATTGGCGTTAGGTCAAAATGTCATAAGTCATATGTCAAGTTCTACCCATCATTATCTTGTCAATTTGAACCCATCCGTATATATCCTTGACGTTCGGCCAAAATGATAATACGACTGTCCCAAACTAACTCATCTATCTATGCAACAAATGAATATCCAGTAGCTACCAAACACTATGCCTTGGCATTAGGTCAAAATACATAGCTTGAATACTACTGAATACCCAGATGAAATGACGGAGGGCTACGAATGGTTTTGGCGAAACCGTGAACGTAGTGAACTTGATATAACCGAAGGAACCTGATAGCTTTTAAAAGGAGTGGTTAAAGCTCCGTATTTAAAAATATCTGTTTTTAAAATTAACCGAGTGGTTTCTTTTAAATTGTTCCAACGATTAAACTTTTGGTTTATTTTCTTTGCATTATAAATAATGCGTCCCATCATTAACCTATCATTGCAGAAAGCAACGAAAATGCAACGTCCTCTTATGCCATCCGCATTCGCCACGGGGTCCCGTCATCACCCGTTAGGTTACTTAACCAACGACAGAGCGGGGGCTGGGCTAGCGCGGGTGTAAAACATAAGTGACGTTTAAATATCTATCATATATAGATATTGTACATTCGTCAGACGCAATAATAGGCATTCCAGATCACATATGAACTTTAATTGGATTTGCAAGCAATCCGTGTTTGTTTTGAGCCTGCAACAAAAGACGAATTACACAGTTGTTATGAATAGCCATTACCCCACCTAAGACCCCAACGGGTATGGCAAACTACCCACCCGGCAGTTTGTGCACCCCACCTTGGGTCTGTCCTGGGAGCAAAAACAGTAAAATGAAATAATACAACGGTGGCTACAACCGCAACCTGGATGTGCCCCGCAAAATAATATTACAACAAATTACATTTACATCAAATGAATTAAATAATAACCCATCACATAACCCCGGCTATACATCACAACAGTCCAATACAGTTCATATACACAAACAGATAAAATCCATTACAGAAATGTGCAACCCCCTGCCAACCGACATACTAGCAGTTAGGGGAGGTTTACGAACACATTATACAAACACAGATATAATCCAACAAGCAAATACCGTATAATTTCGATCGATTAAACACATTTAATTTTGCTCCAATACTTATCTGTAAATATGAAACCTGAGCAAAAATTAAAAAATTCCAGAAAATACCAAATATCACAGAGAACCAACACAGGAAATTTAGGATGGTGAATCGGCAACTCGGCGGCGGAATCGCGGCGGATCGGGGGGATTCGCCGCGGTTCCGCGGCGCTTTAGCCGATTCATGAGCCCAATTTTCTTGGGTGTTCTTCTACTATCATTTAAGGCTTTCTGAAGGTCCCTGAAAAATTTTTGGACCTCATTTAAAAATCGACAGAATCCATGATATCGGGGTTTTCCGGTTTTGGTTTTTTCCGTTCGAAATTCATACAATTTTGCAAGTGAGTTAATTATTGTTTAGCGAGGCTCTGATACCACTGTAAGTCGATGTACAACACCCCACGACTTGCGGGGAGGTGGAAATATGAAAAACGATCTTGTTTTTATGCTAAACATCGACTAACCGTATGAATCGAAGCTAAACGATAACTAACAACAAACATAGAAGTTCTAAACTACTATGTAAAGGGATTATACCTAAAGAACCGTGTCCTTCTTCTTTACGAACTCCACCTCCTCCTCGGCCTTCTCCAAGTAGTAGACGATCCACCACGAGAGCTAAACTCCAAGCTTTGCCTCTAAACTTGAGGCAACTAGGTATCTTTAAGTGCTAATCAAAGTACCTAGATGAAATAGAGAGAGGGTTATGGATTAAGTAGTCTAACTAATCCTTGTACTCAACACATGATAGGGGAGGATTAGGGTTTGAAGAGGGAGAGCTTGAGGAGAGAGAAGGTGAGAATAATAATGAAATGAGAAAATGAGTTATCATAATATATATCAAGCATTTTATTTTATCAAGAAAAGAAAAGATAATGATTTACAACCATGCTTGATAAATATCTAATGGTGATTCACATCCATGAGTCATTAAGCAATTATGAAGCATTAATGACATGGATGAATCATCCATATGACTCAATAATCTCATTTAATGTATATGCCACCTTAACCTCCTTAGTCACCATCTTCTAGAAGCTTCTCGCGCAATTACGAGAACGCCCCTCCTATCCGTGAAAACACGGAAAAACTTTAGACTGTATAAATCCAATAACCGGATACTAGTAACTGGCTTAAACCAAAGCCGACTAGTAAAAATTGTCCGAAAGTCGTACGTGCGTAAACACACGTATGCGTCCGAACCCTTGTCGTAAAACCATACGACCTCTATATCGTTTCGCCTGGAGTAGGGAAACTCTCTGCGTGGGACTCTAGAGACTCGACTACTACGCTGGCAGTGGGTTTAACCACAGACCGCAAGCGGCACTAGCTGTACGTAACAGTCCCCAGGTAGATGTCGATAAGAAGGCCGATGAGGGAACCCATCCAAACTCCTACTGAGTCTGATGTGACAATCTCCGTACAGTCCGGTCTGTTCGTCTAAGACTATCGCATATCGGGCCTAGGGGGGCGGCAAGCGTCAGTCCCCTAATAGCGGTATAAGTCGTGTCGGAGCGAAGCCCATTACACCCTGAGAAACTACTGGAACCTACCAGCAAATCTCACTTGCCCTGGCCAGGGACTTTGCGTAATGGCTCTCTGACACAGCGCGATATCAACCCCCAATACCGAGAGAGACGAATCCTGTCTAACCGCCACTGCCTCCAAGTGCTCGGGACTGCACCCAACTGCTACCTGTTTGCACGACTCCTTTGAGCCGTGGTAGGGTAGCAATCTAAGAACAGTGGGACACACTCGAGGCGAAGTAGCAGTGTCAAGTCTGCGGACTATGCTGTACTCATGTCACCTGGGAACTGTTCACTGACGACTGGTATAAAACCAACCAACAGTTCCCTGTGAGTCCTGTCCGGTATACCCGTAACCTAACGAGCACCTGCATACTATCTCCAGTACGACGTACTGACGGCTGTGGGACAGACCATCTCCCCAACTGGGATGAGAAGCGTACACACTAGTCTACTCCGGAGTATCGATGCCCTGTCTCGATAATCCAACGACTAGGGACCTGAATAAGGATGTGCTTGTAGACTACCCAGCCCCCACTAGTGTGACTGCCATCACAACGCTGGTAGTCAAGCAAGATCCTAAGAGCTCTATCAATACGTATACTCACATATTAAGATAGAAAAACCAAGTAGCATACTACCATGTTTAGCAAGACTGTTATATACATGTGAATATCCCAAGCTTCCATTAAGTAATATACAAACTAGTATGATACAATAATGGCCCCTAGGGCATATACACTAACATAATCAAGAGAGAGAAAAGGATTATCATTCACAAAAGAAATGATCATGAAACAAAGTCCAATACTCCACCACAGCCATCATGATACCACAAGTCAAACCATGATGACTAAAGAAAGTCTAGCAATGATGGATTAATCAAGTCAATGGATGGTGCACCCATCATGAAAACCATCATGATGCAACAAAATGCAAAGAACACCTTCCACAAATGCTTATTTGCACAAATTCAAATAAGCCCTCCTCCACCAATCTTCAGCCAATGAATGATACAAAGAAATATGGCTGAAACGGAAAACAAACTGGCAACTCCAAAAACTGATCCCGTAATAAATTACAAGAAAACCCCGATACTGTGTATACATACCCGCATCTGTATTCCGTCCGAATACAAATGCAATGAGACAAAATCTACACTGTACAATACTAGGATCCGGCTTAAACCAAAGCCCGCTAGTATTAACCGTCCGATCCTGATCCGTGCAATCCCGCACGTATCTGATCGAACCCTGCCATATCGCCATACGGCCTCTACAGCGTTTCGCCCGAAAACTTGAGCAACTGAATGTGGGGGACTCTAAAGACTCGTCAATACTATGGCTGTGGATTTAACCACTAGCACGTCAGAGGTATTAGCCATACGTGACGGGCCACCAGCTATTGACCGAAAGGGACGTCGATGAGCGAACTCATCCTGACACCCTACTAAGCCTGTCAGTGACAATATCCATACAGTCCGGTCCGTTCGTCTATGAGCATCGCATGACGGGCCTAGGGGGTTGGTAAAAGTCAGACCCCCAAAAGTGGTACAAGTCATGTCGGAGTACAGCCCAGAACACCCTGAGATACTACTGGAATACCTACCAGTAAATCTCCTGCCTTGGCCAAGGACTTTTCATGTTCTGGCTCTCCTAGACAAAGCGCGACCTCACCCCCAATACCGGGAGAGACGAACCCCTGAAGATCCGCCTCCATGTGGCTCGGGATTGTACCTAACTAAAACCTGTTTGCACGTCTCCTTTGAGCGTGGTAGGGTAGTAATCAAAGTACAGTGGGAACTCACACGAGACAAATGACGATCCCCAGGTCGATGAACTAACCTGTACACATGTCACCAGGGAACTGCTATCTGACGTCAGGTATAAGACCAACTAGCATGTTCCCGGCGAGTCATGTCCGGTGTACTCATAACCCAATGAGCACCTGTATACATCTTAGGTGAACCAACTGACACCAGTGGCTTGTGAGACTGGCCACCACCCCTCGTCGGGGTCTCGACTGTATACACTAGTCTACTCTGGAGAATCGATGCCCTGTCTCGAAACTCCCACGACTAGGGACCTTTTAAGGATGTGCTTATAGACTACCAGCTCTCACGTATATGATCGCCCTCATACTGCTGGCAGTCAAGCAAGAATCCTAGGGGATCTACCAATCTGTAATAGCGACCTGTCAGGTCACCTAAAACAGTACACGATGATAAAGATAAACCAGATAGCATACTATCATCTCGATTAAGACTGTCCTACCGGGATAGGTCCTCCCTCAATCATTGCAATCACGTGCCTGTGATCCAATAATTGACTCTGAGGGCACTATCTCCAACAATCTCCCACTTGCACTCAAGGCTAATTATTGCGATGTTGCATACTCACAGCCCGTGTGATACCGAACACCCAACTCCTCTACTAGTCAGTCTCACAAAGCTCGTTTGCGAAACTATTGCGTTCGAGGAATAGCCTCAGTGAGTGGATCCGCTTTGATGTTTCTTTCTATGTCTCTCTATATCTCAAGTTCGCGGAGAAAGCCATCTCTCGAAAAGAGCAATACCTGTCTTAGAATGTGTCTGGATGTCTGATGGGACCTAGCTCATAAATGAACTCCAAATCCAAACTTCTTAGACTGTATCGTCAACTGAACTTAATCAGTATCCTGCGCCATGCCTCCCTCAGTATTGCCTTGGACCACCTGTCCAAAATACTGCCCCTCATCAGAAGGAAAACTATAACTCTGACAACCTCCTTGTCGTCCAGGTCACCTTGAAAGCCTAGAATGATAACTGTCTCCCGAAAAAGGCTGTCGTTATCATATCCCTAGAACATCCACTTATGTTCTAAAACTGCTTCCGACTGTTTCTCCAGAATTGGATCAATGTCAATTTATTGCATCTAGTGCAAGAACAACATCAGGTGTGGTACTTGACATCTCATGATTGACTCAATTGCCTAAGCAAGTGATCTGCCAATCATGCACATCCCTCTCCCCTTTAGTCTGTAAGACACCTTTAGAGAGGGTGACTCCATCACCTGCAGGTACACCACCATGCCAGGAGTCGTCCATTCTAAATACTCTTAGAATGCTGTCTAAGTACCCTGATTGGGAAACCACCCAAATCTAGATCTAAAACCATAGATCTAGTAACCAGTATGTCTGATATAATGTTCAGGTCCCATGTGGAGAAACCACTGTGTGACGACTAAAGTATAACCGATCGTAGTATAGGAATATCACTTCCTACTCTGTGTATGTCATCCAAATACCAGGACATCACACCCTACTACCTTCTTAACAGATCCATCCCCTATTCTGATGAAGTCAAACCTATGACTGTCACATCAGAAATAGATGATCTATCTCCGCTACTCTGCTTTAGTCTATAAATAGACATAAGCCACCTGTCCACCAATGCTTCCGCTGCTCCCACTGACTACGACAACCCTCTGGCAGAGTCATATACACGTACACTTCTAAAGCTAGTTTAGAACGACGCTATACTCATCCTCCTGCCGGGTCTCGCAGCCTGGAACAACAGCAATGGCAAGTCTGGGTAAACAAGAACCTCCCTGTCACCGTCCTTGAGGCTACCGGAGTACCTCTCGGGTGCCTGAGGTTACCCACCTTATCTGCGGAGTGGCCAATGGAATGTCAAATCAGATTGAATCTTTAGGTTCCTATCAAATCTTCAGTAATCGTTTGTGGTTCTGGATTCACTTCCAGTTCTACCATACTCCCACTACTGTTTTCTGAAAAAATCCATTTTTATTAAAACTGTGGCGAGTCTAGAACAATATCACTATTGATCTTCCAGATGGTAGAAAATCAACCCTCGTCATAGCCTGGGTCAACCCACAAACAGCCATTACAGAAACGTGCCTTGAGTTATCCAGAGTCTGGTTTTAAGCATAAGCCGGACAACTCCCCGTACCTTAACATCGTTAAGATATGAACTGTTCTATATCCAATATAGAACCAGAGGCACTGATTTAATTGAACCAGATTCAAATCATGCAGCTGTCTCCAGTGCATGTCAACTAAATGGAAGGAGGCCGATCAGCGTTACTCAACTTAGGAATGCTTCCACTTATGAGTAACCTGAAAGAGAAGCAAGGTCTCTTAATCATTACTATCAACTGAATACCATACACAAGTATCTACATCTTCGATCACTTTGAAGAATCCCGATACTTGCAACATCTGGTTCTCTACTTTATTCATATACCTATAACTTCTCAAAACTTTGACCCTGTGTTTCTACGAAACACCTGTCTAAAAACTAGAGAAGTCATAAGTAAACCGAATATAGTACGAGGACCAACCCCTCTGTCCTAATGGACCCTGGACAACATACAATACTCTGTATAAGTCCCTTGAGTCTAATAACTCAATCACTGTGTGTCGTAGGTTGAAAACTGTACTTATGGTTAAGAAGAATTACACCGTTGTTCAATGCTCCTTACCTAACCATCCACTGATATAGGTAAATGTCATAGACATAATATCAAAAAGGTATATCTCACTCTATAAAAATAGACGTACAGATATATCAATTTGAAATTGGTGCATAACAACGGATATTCAAAACCAAATATTTGCCGTCCGGCAAACAACCCAGGTGACTTCCTCAAATATCACCGATTACAATGAATCCCGATATAATAAGGATGATCACCCAATTCCCAATAACTTACTCCCACTCATCATCTGTAAAACCATACAGATATGAGAATCATACCTGGTAGATACATTCCCTGGAGTAAGTATCTAATCGGGAAATCAGTTTTCTTTTAACAGTACACAGTGAAACTGAAACATTGAAATGTTTCGATGGGGTATCCGGGTATTCCTAGTAATGCCTCTTCCATTATCCAGAATCATGACTGTAACCGTATAATTCTTTGCCACCTCTCCAAATCCCTTTATATGTCTTTAGTCATTACCTTCTGCACACCCCTTAGGCCAAATGGTTTTCTTCCTTCCCTACCGTTCGGCACCAGCCTATGGTTTGGAAGAAGACTATCCAATAAGCATAATGGGTGTACTGTCCTAATCCTAGGAGCACTCGCAAAGCGAGAGAAGGTGAAGATAAAAGACAACCGAATAAACCTTATTCCTATTTCTCCTGGACCAGAGTCCATCCCCGAACTGGAACAAGTTCCTTTCGAGTTCGTATATAAGCATACGATGGAGTATCCAATAAACTGAGGATCTTCGTAGTGATACGGAGTGTCCTGGAGAAATACAAAGGTGATTTAGGATTGGCGAAGAAATACTTGGTTTGTCGTGAATAGCATTCCCAATTTACTTTGCCCTCTTACTAATCCCTTTCTTTGTCTTAACTCAATACCTTCTGCACACCATCGTTCTGCTAATTGGTTTTCTTCATTCCCCACTGTTCGGCACCAGCCTAAGGTTTGGAAGAAGACTATCCAATTTGCGTAATAGGTGTACTACTCCTAAACCAAGGAGTACTCGCAACCTGAGAGAAGGTAAAAGGAAAAGACAACTGAATAGTCCTATTCGTTTTCTCCAGAACCGGAAACCATCCTCGAATTCCTTCAAGTTCGTATCTAACCATACGATGGTTTTGTCCAATGGAAGTGGACGTTCGTAGTAATACGGGGTGTCCTGGAGAAAAGGGTAAAAGTAGGAGTGGCAATGAGGTTTGCAACTCTGACAATCCAAAAGCCAGTGTTAAGAAGGTTCGGTCAACTTGGTCACTGAGTCATAGTCTAGGGTCGGGTCAATGGTCGCTGCCAAAGAGAGAGAGAAAAGAAATACTCAGCGTGCACTCTAACCTAGATTAGAATGGTTATCAATTTATCTAATCAGGAAACCTCCCACTGTAACCTCAAATTCTTCTCCAAACCCGAAAGAAGAATTAGTCGGGATCACCCGAGGAGTAAACCAACTCATCAGTGGGAATCGGGATCCAACTATCATCGCATGATAACGTGACGGAATCCGCTCACGCTATCACACTCCAGAAGGTATGCGCATATCTGGCAAGTTTCAGTTTCTTTAGAAACTCCCGATGTGATTTTTGCCCCATGCTCTTATGACCTTGACTTTGGCCAACAAATCATAAGTCACATGTCAAGTTCTACCCGTCATTCTCCAGGTTAATTTGAGCCCACCCGCACAAGCCCTTGACTTTGGCCAACAAGGCTATACGACTGCCCCAAACCAACGCATCTATCTATGCTGCATATGAATACCCAACAGCTACCAAACACTGTGCCTTGACTTTAGCCAACAAGCACAGCTTGAATACTATTGACCACCCATATGAAACGACGGAGGGCTACGAATGGTTTCTGGCGAAAACCTTTAACGTAAAGAACTTGATATCGTTGAAGGAACTGGATAGCTTTTCTAAAAATATAGTGACGAAAACCTTTGCTAAAGAGGTCACTCCCGGTGAAGGGATCTCGGCTCTTTCCCCGTAGAATGAGGTGCAGGATATTACAACTGAATACCACGATGCAAAGCAAAAGTAATCGGCTACAGTGAAGTTATTGCCCTGACGCAAACTTTTTGTCCAAGGGGTCACTCCCGGTGAAGGGATCTCGGCCCTTGCCTCGTCGACTGAGGAGCAGGATATTCCAACTGAATACCACGATGCAAAACAAAAGAGAACGTCCTTGCAATAACAGTTTTTTGAAAAGTGTTCCAACAACATCAGAATAGGTTTGTTTTTAACTTGCATTGATCCGAATCAACGCAGTCCCATCAATTGATCACACCACAAAGAACGAAATATAATCATGTACGTATATGCCATCCGCATTCGCCACTGGGTCCCGTCATTACCCATTAGGTTAGCTAACTAACGACAGAGCGGGGACTGGACTAGCGCGGATGCAAAACATATACAACATCTACTAGTATATATATCAATATATAATATTTCGCTCAAGACGTGATAAAATGCAACATCACAGAAATGTACAGCATCACAGAACAATACAGATATCTGGGATCCCCGGGTTTCACAGAGCCACTACTGAAACCCGATGTTCCCCTGGTCGTGTGGATAGCCTGTGCAATGAAATCCTAGACCCCTACGGGCGCGGCAAGTTACCCGCCAAAACCTGAAGCGAGGCACTTCAGCAACGTGAATGGACCACCCAGCACTTCACGGAATCCGGTAACTTTGGCACCCCTCCTGGGTTAACCTGTACCCCCTACGAGTGCGGCGAATAGCCCGCCAATTCTAGAGTAAAGGCCCCTCCGTCTCAATGCTATGAGATGCGGGCCCGTTGCCCTCTAGAACCCGGCTATCCGTGCACCCCTCCTTGGGGTAATCCTAGTACAGAAAGTAAAATATACATACAACGGGTACATCGACCTCGACCTGGTCGTGCCCCAAAAGAATAATACAAACAGGCAGTGACGGCAGTCCACATGTCGGATGCTCGCCCCGCAATACCAAATGTACATAATACAACCAAAAACTGTACTAGCATTGCATCCAGGCTATCCCCCACGACCAATCCGCAACATCACAGCACAATCACAGAACATCAACGTGAATGTCACGTTCGCAAATCCGTCTAACCGGGCTATAGCAGTTAGACAGGAATTACCGATCAAGTGACATTCACGGTCGCAGATATAATGTAAATACTGTGAACTAATGTGTTTAAAAATATTCGATCGATCAAATTTTACCAAGGGGCCCCAAGCATTACTGTAGCACTTAAAGAAATTCTGGGCCCAAAAATAATATTCCAAAACCCCTATTTTCAGCCCAAAAGCCCACTGCAAAAAATTGGTGAAATGAAGCTAACATACTGCGGCGGAACCGCTGCCAAAGAGGGGTTACGGCCGCGGTTCCGCGGTCATATGGAGAGATCATGTCATCAAAATTTTACAGTGTTCTTAGGATTCTCTGCCCATCATTCTGCAACACCCTGAAAAAATTTTGGAGACAAAAATTTCGACAGAAACTGATTGTACATGAAAACGCGGTTTTGGGATTTTTTTGTTCGATCGGAAATGTAAAACACATTAGACAAAGCTAGACTATGTTAATGGCGAGGCTCTGATACCACTGTAAGTGCACGGCGGGGCCCCGGCCGTCAATCCGACGCCGGAATGCGGAAGCGAAAAACTTTGCAAACTAGCAAACCGGCACCACCGCGCACTAAAACCTGGATCGGGCCTTTAAACTAGTCCTAGCTAACTACAAAATGGGGAAGAGAGATATACCGAGTGATCCGAGTCCTCCAGTCTTCTCGTCGTCGTCCCGATCACCCGCGGAATGTCCGGTCTCCACCTCCTCGCCGGAAAGGCACCACGTCGCCGGCTTCTTTTACGGGCTCCCGCCTCTATACCGAGGCAACTCGGGCATGAAGCTGGCAAGTCGACGTGCCCAAGATTTGCTGTAGAATATAGTGTAGAAGCTATGTCTCATTTGGGGTATTGGAAGTTGCCATATAAGTGGAGGAATGATATGTGAACTTTTTCTAGATGAACTTGGGGATTTTCTTAACATGAAAAGAACCAAAATCCCCATACCAAAACTTTGGACAGCCCCTCCCCTTTCTTGGCCGGCCATCAAGGTGAGGATGAGAGGAATGTGAGTGGCCAAATGAAATATGGATATCTCCAATAATCAACAGAGAGAAAAGGATTATCATTCACAAATGAAATGATCATGAATCAAAGTCCAATACTCCACCACAACCATCATGATACCACAAGTCAAACTATGATGACTAAAGAAAGTCTAGCAATGATGGATTAATCAAGTCAATGGATGGTGCACCCATCATGAAAACCATCATGATGCAACAAAATGCAAAGAACACCTTCCACAAATGCTTATTTGCACAAATGCAAATAATCCCTCCTCCACCAATCTTCAGCCAATGAATGATACAAAGAAATATGGCTGAAACGGAAAACAAACTGGCAACACCAAAAAATGATCCCGTAATAAATTACAAGAAAACCCCGATACTGTGTATACACACCCGCATCTGTATTCCGACCGAATACAAATGCAATGAGACAAAATCTACACTGTACAATACTAGGATCCGGCTTAAACCAAAGCCCGCTAGTATTAACCGTCTGATCCTGATCTGTGCAATGTCGCACGTATCTGATCGAACCCTGCCATATCTCCATACGGCCTCTACAGCGTTTCGCCCGAAAACTTGAGCAACTGAATGTGGGGGACTCTAAAGACTCGTCAATACTATGGCTGTGGATTTAACCACTAGCACGTCAGAGGTATTAGCCATACGTGACGGGCCACCAGCTATTGACCGAAAGGGACGTCGATGAGCGAACTCATCCTGACACCCTACTGAGCCTGTCAGTGACAATATCCGTACAGTCCGGTCCGTTCGTCTATGAGCATCGCATGGCGGGCCTAGGGGGTTGGTAAAAGTCAGACCCCCAAAAGTGGTACAAGTCATGTCGGAGTACAGCCCAGAACACCCTGAGATACTACTGGAATACCTACCAGTAAATCTCCTGCCTTGGCCAAGGACTTTTCATGTTCTGGCTCTCCTAGACACAGCGCGACCTCACCCCCAATACCGGGAGAGACGAACCCCTGAAGATCCGCTCACTGCTTCCATGTGGCTCGGGACTGTACCCAACTAAAACCTGTTTGCACGTCTCCATTGAGCGTGGTAGGGTAGTAATCAAAGTACAGTGGGGACTCACACGAGACAAATGACGATCCCCAAGTCGATGAACTAACCTGTATACATGTCACCAGGGAACTGCTATCTGACGTCAGGTATAAGACCAACTAGCATGTTCCCGGCGAGTCCTGTCCGGTGTACTCATAACCCAATGAGCACCTGTATACATCTTAGGTGAACCAACTGACATCAGTGGCTTATGAGACCGGCCACCGCCCCTCGTCGGGGTCTCGACTGTATACACTAGTCTACTCTGGAGAATCGATGCCCTGTCTCGAAACTCCCACGACTAGGGACCTTTTAAGGATGTGCTTATAGACTACCAGCTCCCACATATATGATCGTCCTCATACTGCTGGCAGTCAAGCAAGAATCCTAGGGGCTCTACCAACGTGTAATAGCAACCTGTCAGGTCACCTAAAACAGTACACGATGATAAAGATAAACCAGATAGCATACTATCATCTCGAGTAAGACTGTCCTACCGGGATAGGTCCTCCCTCAATCATTGTAATCACGTGCCTGTGATCCAATAATTGACTCTGAGGGCACTATCTCCAACACTAATATCAATTATTCATAATACACACATAAGCATTAGGGTTAAGAAAATGACAATGGTCATTAACCCTAATCAAAGTCCTCTCCCTCTGTCTCAGTCAACTGTGCATACGCACCCGTATTCGTGATCCGAGGAACACGAATACAATGAGATAAAACCAATCCCAAATCATATACTAGGATCTGGCTTAAACCAAAGCCCGCTAGTATAAGCTGTCCGGACAGCAAACGTGCACAAGTGCGCGGATGTGAACGAACCCTGTCGCAAAACCATGAGACCTCTACTCATTTTGCCTAAAGGCGAATAACTCTCTGTGTGGGACTCTAAAGACTCGACACTACGCTGGCAGTGGGTTTAACCACAGACCGCAAGCGGCACTAGCTGTACGTAACGGTCCCCAAGTAGATGCCGATAAGAAGACTGACGAGATGACCCCATCTGAACTCCTACTGAGCCTGAATGTGACAGTCTCCGTACAGTCCGGTCTGTTCGTCTGATACATCGCATGGCGGGCCTAGGGGCGGAAATCGTTAGTCCCCTAATAGCGGTACAAGTCGTGTCGGAGTGTAGCCCAGAACACCCTGAGATAACACTGGAAACCTACCAGTATATCTCGCTTGCCCTGGCCAGGGACTACTTGTGTAATGGCTCTCTTGGACACAGCGCGATGTCAACCCCCAATACCGGGAGAGACGAATCCTGTCTAACCGTCACTGCCTCCAAGTGCTTCGGGACTGCACCCAACTACTACCTGTTTGCATGACTCCTTTGAGCCGTGGTAGGGTAGTAATCAAAGTAGCATGGGAACACACTCGAGGCGAAGTGACAGTGTCAAGTCAGCGGACTAAGCTGTACTCATGTCACCTTGGAACTGATAACTGACGATAGGTATAATACCAACCAACAGTTCCCGACGAGTCCTGTCCAGTGTACTCGTAACCTAACGAGCACCCGCATACTATCTCAAGTACGACGTACTGACGGCTGTGAGACAGACCGTCTCCCACGCTGGGATGAGAAGCGCATACGCTAGTCTACTCCGGAGTATCGATGCCCTGTCTCGATAGTCCTACGACTGTATAAGGATGTGCTTATAGATTACCCAGCCCCCACGAATGTGAGCGCCATCACAACGCTGGTAATCAAGCAAATATCCTAAGGGCTCTACTAATATGTATATAAGCGATATGCTAAAAGAAACACATGCACATATTAAAGTAGAGACAAACCAAGTAGCATACTACCATTTCGAGCACGATTGTATATACAACTGTGAATATCCCAAGCTTCCATCAAGTAATATACATACTAGTATGATACAGTAATGGCCTCTAGGGCATATACACTAACAATCTCCCACTTGCACTTAAGGCATAAACAGGATGGCTCCCACTGTCTCTCGAATCCCTCCTCAAACCATAAAGGAAGACTTAGTCGGGATCAATCTCATCGTACAATACTTGCTTAACCGTTCAGCCAGGCCAGTGTCGATACTTCGAGGGAGGTTTTCCAACGCTTTCGCGAAGTTTCTTAATTAAGTAACCTCTTTTCCCTGTGGGCGTAGCCCCGCTAACACCTTTCTAGACACCTACTAGGTTTATAGCATTGATCGTTAAGTGAGAGTTTTCCCGAGGAGTAGCATATACTCACAGTAGGATCGGGATCCAAATATCATCGCGTGATAAAACCGAAGGAATCCTACCAGAATCATCACACTCCAAATGGTATGCAGCGCTAGCAAGTTTCAGTACTTATGAAACTCCCGATGTGGATTTTTGCCCCATGCTCTTATGATCTTGGCGTGAGGTCAAAATGTCATAAGTCACATGTCAAGTTCTTCCCATCATTGTCCCGGTTAATTTGAACCCATCCGTACCTACCCTTGACGTAGGCCAAAATGGCAGTACGACTGTCTCAAACCAACGCATTCTATCTATGCAACAGATAAATATCCGGCAGCTACCAATCACTATGCCTTGGCGTGAGGTCAAAATACATAGCTTGAATACTACCGAATATTTAACTGAAATGATGGAAGGCTACGAATGGTTTTGGCGAAACCGTGAATGTAGTGAACTTGATATAATCGATAGAACGAGATAGCTTTTAAAAGGAGTGGCTCAAGCTCCGCATTAAAAAGTTTAGTTTTTGAAAAGAACCGAGTGGTTTTTAAAGTGTTCCAACGACTTTTACATGGTTTATTTTTCTTGCATTAGTTCTTTTAATGCGTCCCATCATTTAATCCTACCATTGAAGAAAACAACCAAAATATGACGTACGCTTATGCCATTCGCATTCGCCACGGGGCCCCGTCATCACCCGTTAGGTTACTTAACTAACGACAGAGCGGGGGCTGGGCTAGCGCGGCTGTAAAACATATGCAACGCCTAAATAGTTATCGTATATAGATGTATAGCAATGATAGACATTACAGATCACAAATGAATACATTGGATATACTAGGAATCCGCAATCCGTTCGAGCCTGCAACGAAAAGCGGATTACACGGTCGCGGTGAATAGCCAATACCCCACCCAAGACCCCTACGGGTGCGGCAAACTACCCGCCAAGTATCCGAAGCGAAGCAACCTCCCTCAACACTGTGAGTAGGCCACTCAGCACTTCGAGATACCCAGTAGTTTGTGCACCCCCTCCATGGGTCTATCCTAGGAGCAAAAACAGTAAAAAGAATTATACAATGACGGCTACAACCCCGAACCGGTTGTGCGTCCATACAAATAATATTACATCAATTTACATGTTACATGAATTGAAAGAAAAGAAAACTCTCGTCTCACAAAATCCCCCGGCTATTCACCCACGACAATCCAACGCATTCATATACACAAACCAATAAGCATTACAGATCACAGATATGTATAACCCCCACTAATCGACGTATAGCGATTAGCAGACGTTAAATACATATAAACATCACAGATATAACCCAATAGTCAAAGTATAGTAAAGTTCGATCAAAAAATACGGATTTATAGCCACCCAAATACAAATTTCTATTCTGGAAAATACGGGCAGAAATAAAATGTCTTAAAAATCCCAAAACCATATCAGAAGAACACTGCACCAAACTCGGTCCAGAACCGAGTCAACTCGGCCGCGGATCCGCGGCAAGAGTATGATCTTGCCGCGGAACCGCGACGCTTTGAACGGTTCACTGGATCATCTTTGGTGAGTTTCTTAACAAAACTCAGAGCCGATTTTTGAAGTATGATTTATTAGATTCTGAGCAGAAAAAAAATCAACAGAAACTTAGGGTTTTGAAATTTTAGTTTTGCGATTTTTCCGATCGAACTTCCATACACTTTACTACCTAGCTAGTTTATGTTTAGTTAGGATCTGATACCACTGTAAGTCCACGTTGCCCACCCCGGTGCTTGCGGGGAGGCGGAAAAAGGAATAAAAATCGGATTTTTATCGAACTAGGAAACATGGACTAACTAAAGGAGGATCTTTGCTAAACAAAAACTAACTATAAGCTAACTAGATTTAGCTACATGGAAGAAAGGTTATACCTTGGGCTTTATGTCCTTCTCTCCTTGCTCCTTGGAGTGGAAGAAAGAAATCACCTTGTCGCCTTCTCTAGTCGAAGAAGGATCCACCCGAGAGCCTCAACCTTTGGCTTCAACTTCAAGCTAGAAGTAACTAGGGTGCTAGAAGTGCTAATCCTAGAACCTTAGATGAGAGTAGAGATTACTTTAGAGATGTTTATCTCAAGCTCAAGTGTTTCTCAACACATGAGAGGGGGGAGCTTGAGAGAGAGGAAGAGGAGGAGAGAGAATCAATATGATAGAATGAGAGAAAATAATGAACCATTCTCTCTAATATGGGTGAATTATGAAATTAGATAATTAGCTAGATAATTGTCATGGTTAATCAAGACTTGACCATTATCATTTCATATTTAATGCAAATTGCAAGGATCAAAGAGTATCTTTTATATGGAATGATGATGGTCAAAGTGTCAACCTAGGTCAACAAGTCAAGTATGGTCAAAAGGTCAACAACCCTAACCATGCACAATTATATATAACTAATATCAATTATTCATAATACACACATAAGCATTAGGGTTAAGAAAATGACAATGGTCATTAACCCTGATCAAAGTCCTCTCCCTCTGTCTCAGTCAACTGTGCATACGCACCCGTATTCGTGATCCGAGGAACACGAATACAATGAGATAAAACCAATCCCAAACCAAAGCCCGCTAGTATAAGCTGTCCGGACAGCAAACGTGCACAAGTGCGCGGATGTGAACGAACCCTGTCGCAAAACCATGCGACCTCTACTCATTTTGCCTAAAGGCGAATAACTCTCTGTGTGGGACTCTAAAGACTCGACACTACGCTGGCAGTGGGTTTAACCACAGACCGCAAGCGGCACTAGCTGTACGTAACGGTCCCCAGGTAGATGCCGATAAGAAGACTGACGAGGTGACCCCATCTGAACTCCTACTGAGCCTGAATGTGACAGTCTCCGTACAGTCCGGTCTGTTCGTCTGATACATCGCATGGCGGGCCTAGGGGGCGGTAAACGTCAATCCCCTAATAGCGGTACAAGTCGTGTCGGAGTGTAGCCCAGAACACCCTGAGATAACACTGGAAACCTACCAGTATATCTCGCTTGCCCTGGCAAGGGACTACTTGTGTAATGGCTCTACTGGACACAGCGCGATGTCAACCTCCAATACCGGGAGAGACGAATCCTGTCTAACCGTCACTGCCTCTAAGTGCTTCGGGACTGCACCCAACTACTACCTGTTTGCACGACTCCTTTGAGCCGTGGTTGGGTAGTAATCAAAGTACAGTGGAAATACACTCGAGGCGAAGTGACAGTGTCAAGTCAGCGGACTAAGCTGTACTCATGTCACCTGGGAACTGATAACTGACGATAGGTATAATACCAACCAACAGTTCCCGACGAGTCATGTCCAGTGTACTCATAACCTAACGAGCACCCGCATACTATCTCAAGTATGACGTACTGACGGCTGTGGGACAGACCGTCTCCCACGCTGGGATGAGAAGCACATACGCTAGTCTACTCCAGAGTATCGATGCCCTGTCTCGATAGTCCTACGACTAGGGACCTGTATAAGGATGTGCTTATGGATTACCCAGCCCCTACGAGTGTGAGCGCCATCACAACGCTGGTAATCAAGCAAAGATCCTAAGGGATCTACTAATATGTATATAAGCGATATGCTAAAAGAAACACATGCACATATTAAAGCAGAGACAAACCAAGTAGCATACTACCATTTCGAGCAAGATTGTATATACAACTGTGAATATCCCAAGCTTCCATCAAGTAATATACATACTAGTATAATACAGTAATGGCCTCTAGGGCATATACACTAACAGTTTGGTCCCGCAACCATTGGTCTTTAGACCTAAGATCGTATACAGGTGCTCACTGGGGGTGAGTACACCGGACGGACTCGCCGAGAACTTCCAGATGGTACTATACCTATCGTCAGGTAGAAGTTCTCAGGTGACATGAGTACAGGTTAGTCTTTAGACCTGAGATCGGCATTTTTCTCGTGTGAGTTCCCACTGTGCTTTGATCACTACCCTACCACGGCTCTACTGAGTCGTGCAAATAGGTTTTGGTTGGGTACAGTTCCGAGACACATGGAGGCAGTGAGCGATTGTCGGGGATTCGTCTCTCCCGGTATAGGGAGTAAATATCGCACTGTGTTCGATTAGTCAGGACCATAAGACCTTGGCCAAGGCAGTTGGGATTTACTGATAGGCTGATCAGTAGTTTCCCGGATTGGTCCTGAGCCACATCGGCATGACTTATCGGGTTTTTAGGGTCTGACGTTTACCACCCTCTAGACCCGGTATGTGATACTCTCAAACGAGGAGACCGGACTGTATGGAGATTGTCACATATAAGCTCAGTAGGGATCCAGATGAGTTTGCTCGTCGGCCTTCCTTTTGACCGGTACCCGGGTAGCCGTTACGTACTGCTAGTGCCACTGACGTGCTTGTGGTTATGGATTTATCTAGTAACTCATTGCCGACGTACTGTCGAGTCTTTAGATCCCACACAGAGGGTTTCCTTGGTTCAGGCGAAATGATGTAGTAGCCATATTGGATACGTGCAGGGTCCCAGACTTTCGATCGATGTACTTTGTACCCGGACTTTCGATTGGATAGTTGGTAATACTAGCCGGCTCGGGTTAGAGCCGGATAATTAAATCAGGTATTGATTTGATTATTTACATATATGTATTTCGTTATGTATATTCTAGTATTGCGTTCTTCGTGATATTCTATCTCTTTAGGCATTCGTGTTTTTATCCGAATGCAGGTATGTTTATACTGCAGACTGTAATCCATATTTTATTACAGATTACCTTCTAGAAGGTGGCCACCTCATTATACTTTTTCCATTTATTTGATAAATGGAAAATGAGGTGGAAAGTGTGAAGTATGGGAGGAATGGCAATAACCATGCTTCAATATTTAACAAATGAATTTTTAATTCATTTGGAGTTACTATTGAAGTATGGTTGTTGATTGTTTATTCAAGAAATTCATACACAAAACCATTGTGTTGATTTTCTCTCACTTGCATGCTTCATTATTTTCTTGAGCTCCCATTTTTCTTTATCTCCTCCCTTCTCTTGAGTTTCCTCCACCTTCATCATCTTCCTCTTCACTACCATTCTCATAAGTTGAGAAACAAGTGAATAGGTAAGAAAAAGATAGCATAACACTTAGATCTTCACACTACATCCTAGATTACTTGGTTTAGCAACCCAAGCTCTCTAGTTGCTCCACTTGACATATTGTGAGGAGCTAAAGCTATAGATCATATCTCTCGGGTGGATCATCTACGACGAAGGAGGACCGAAGATCAAGATCGATCGCGGAGAACCAAAGGAGCCAACAAAGAAGATCAAGCATGTTCAAGGTGGCCACTTGGAGCTAAAGATGAAGAAAGAAGACCAAAGGACTTGGTTCGTTTGGTGAGATTTCTCATCATAGTAGATAGCTCTCTTTATTTTGCTAGTTAGGTTTATGGTAAAAATCCGGGTTAAAAGTTATTCTAGTGCCATTTTCTAATCGTTAGAAAAAAATTTGTTCCGCATTTGGCCACGGAAGTTGGCCGGGGCACTAACGTAACCTTTTATGGTATCAGCGCCAGCCCATAAACCCTACACTAGCAAGTTTAAACAATGTTAAAACAACGAAACCGAAACGACTCCGTAACATTGAAACCAAACTGCAGTTTCTGTCGAATTTTTAAAGGCTTCAAAAAAAAATTTAGCAAGTGCAGACTGATCCTTTGACTGTGAGATGTACCCTGAACAAAAATGATGCAATTATACCAAGTTTTGGCCGGCCACAACCCTCAAAAAACTGAGCTCACCGGTTTTATTACAAGGAATTGCATCGAGTTTTGGCCAGTGTTCTTATCTCTTGAATTTTGGGTTTCAGGTGTTGCTAGTTTTTTTCCCAAGTTTGATTTTTTGTTGTTTTTCAGTTTGGGGCAATTTGGAGTGTTTCGAAGTCATTATATTTTTAACATCTGTTTAATTGTTATCAGTACTTAGATTAGCATCTGCAACCGTGAATGTCATTTGATCGGTAAACCCGTCTATCTGCTATATGTCCTTTTAGACGAGTTTGCGAACGTGACATTCACGTTGATATTTTGTGCTTGTGCTATGATTGTGGTTGGATAGTCGTGGTGGATAACATGTGGTGCAATGTTAGTGATACAATTTAAGATTCATTTGTATATTCATTTGCGGGGCGAGCGTCCGACATGTGGACTACCGTCTTTGCCGGGTTGTATATTATTTTGGGGCATAACCGGGTTGAGGTCGATATCACCATTTGTACATATTATTTTCATTTTCTGTACTAGGATTTATAGGTTTCCTAGGCACACTCATGAGGTTCAACAACTGATCAAACATGTCCAATTCAAAATTTTCTATGTGCCAAAGAACCCTAAACTAGATCGTTACTAAAGGTAAGGCGAAAGAACATGCAAGTTAACAACTTAACTACAAGTGAAAGGAAATACAACCTTTGTAGATCCGGTCCTCCACTTCTTTAGCTCCGTGTTGACGTCCCTCCGCTGCGATCATCGGAATCCCGGACTCTAGCGTCGGTTTCATCGGAGAAATGGGCGGGCTAGGTCGTTGACTTCGATGGCGAAGATGATCTACGTCGAGGCAACTCAAACTCAAGCTCCATCTTCACTAAGTCACGAAACTTGTGAAGAAAACACCCTATACAACATGGCAAGTGGTAGAGGATGAAGAAATAGGAAATGGGTTCACTTTGTATTTGGATTTCTCACTTGATTTCATCACTTGGAATTTTCAAGAAGGGTTTTTCTTCTTCATGAAGAAGATGAAGAAGAAGATAGAAAAAGAATTATCTTGAAAATAATAAATCAAGTGAATCTTATCATAATGCAACCATGGGTGAGTTTAACACATGTAGAGAATAAACTAGGGGTTAGGTGTAATGGTTAGGTTAAGGGAAAAAACAAAATGGTTAAGACTTTTCAAAGCGTCATGAAGCTTCAAGTAAAAACCAAAGAAAGCCACCATTTTATTTCTTGACAAAAATAAATAAAGAAAATAAATAAATAAGTTAAAACCCTAACCATTAACCTAAACATGGTTTAAAGCATACACACACCCAAGTTTGCATGTATCATCAAACATGATACAAACTAGTGCACAAACATATATCATATATACAATGTGCACAATCTAGTGAGAAAATTCATCTTAAGTGAACAATACTAGTTAATGTAAATTAATATATCAAATATATAATTATACATTAAATCATTAAATCAACACTTGATTTAATGATCCGGTCATAATGCATATAACCGACTAATATCAAGTGCATCATCATATCGAATCAACATTTGATTCGGTAACCCGGCTATATCTTATATAACCGTCTGATGATAAAAATCGCGAGAATAGAATTCAGTATCACATACTGGTATTATTCTCGGTCCCGCACATATCTCATATGCGCTCCTATTTCGTTTCGCTTGAGCCAGGAAACCACTGTGTAGGACTATAAAGACTCGTCAATATGCCGGCAGTAGGTGATGATCATATCAAACACCCACAAGCCGCAAGCGGTCTGCTAAACGTAACGGCCACCCGGGTATTGAGCGATTAGAAGATCAACGAGCAAGCCCGCTCACACTCCTGTGAATCCAACCAGTAACACTTACCGTACAGTCCGATCTGTTCGTCTGATATGTCGCATATCTCGCCTAGGGGTGGTAAACGTCAGACCCCAGTAGCTTGATAAGTCATGCCGATGTAAGGTCCACAACAAGCATGAAACTACTGATAGCTCTTATCAGTAAATCACAGCAACCCTGGCCAGGGATTTCCAGTTATGGCCAGTCGAGCATAGCGCAACATCAACCCCCAATACCGGGAGAGACGAATCCCCTCCTATCGCTCATTGCCTCCATGTGAATCGGGACTGTACCCAAAAACCACATGTTTGTACGACTCAGTAGAGCCGTGGTAGGGTGGAAATCAAAGCACAGTGGGATACACACAAGACTCTATGACGATCTCGGGTCAACAGACTAAGCTGCACCAGTGTCACCAGAGAACTGCCATCTGACGTGAGGTATAATACCATCTGGGAGTTCTCGGCGAGTCCGTTCAGTGTACCCAGTCTCCACTGAGCACCCGCATACCATCTCTGATGTCAAACACCAATGGATATGGGATCATCCATCGCCCATCACATGGGTCGAGAAGATATACGCTAGTCTACTCTGGAATATCGATGCCCCGTCTCGATATTCCCACGACTAGGAACATTGAAGGATGTACTCATGGACTACGCAGGCCCCACTAGTATGATCTACATCATAGTCCTGCAAGTCGAGTACAGATCCTAAGGGCTTTATCAACATGTAACAGAGAGACAGAAAGTATACATGTTAAGATAAAGAGCAACCAGATAGCGTACTATCATGTCGAGCAAGAAAGTCCTACCTATATATGTCCCAGCATCCACTACAATATACATCCTATGTACAGTAATGGCCTCTAGGGCATACATATAACTAATAATCTCCCACTTGCACTAGGGCCATCTGTAGCAGTGGTTGCAGTATCTAATACTCAACCATCCCATAAAAGTCTCTCTCTGGGAAAAAGCCTTTGTGAGTGGATCCGCCGTGTTGTCCTCTGAGTCTACTCTCCTAACCTCGATCACCCTGGAGATCAACTATCTCCATAATCAGGTGATGCTGCCTCAGAATATGTCTGGGTCACTGATGGGACCGGGGTTCCTGGGCCAAAGCCATATTTCCGTTGTCAAACAACGGTAGGAACCTAGTTCATCACATTAACCAATATACACCCAAACTGCCTCTTTGGTAGTATCTTTAATAGCGATGTTACCAGCCTTTATCGTCTAGTTTGCCACGGTATCTAGCTTGGAACTCTTCCAACATACCGTCCCTCTACTGAGGGTAAAGACAATGCTTGCGACTGACATTCAGTCGTCCTTATCACCCTGGAATCTTTCCAGTGATTCTCCCTAGGATCGATTGATACCATCTCACTAAACCTAGTGAGAATCCTAAAAATCCACTTAGATCTATCTCATAGATCCAAATCCCAGGATTTAGGAGGTATCACCTTCATCCTATTTGGAGAATCCTTATGATAAGAGGAGATTGACCGAGTGTAGCATAGGAAACTCTTTTCCTATCAAGAGTATGTTGTCCACGTACAATACGAGGATGACCACCTTACCCTCTACCACCGTTTTGTATATACAAGGTTCATCTACCATTTTGATGAAGTCAAACACTTTGACTATCACATCAAAACAGATGTTCCAACTACGCGATGCCTGCTTTAATCTGTAAAGGAACTTGCACACGTTTCCGCTGCTCCCACAGTTTACGAAGCCCTCTGGCTGTGTTCTTATAGACGTTCTCTTCTAAATCAATATTTAGAAAAGCAGTCATGGCACCCAACCACCAGATATCGTAGTCATGGTATGTAGCAATGGCAAGTAGGATCTGGATGGACTTAAGCATAGCCACTGGAAAAGGTTTCATCATTATCCACGCCTGGTCGATGACGAAAACCTTCAACAAGTCTAGCTTTGAAAGTCTCAACTTTTCCATCTACACCAAGTAATCTTCTCAAGATATACTTTCTCCTGATGGGGATTTAACCCTTCAGATATAGCAACTAAAGTCCATACTTTGTTGGTGTACATGGATTCCATCTCAGATCACTAAGCATCCAGCCATTCTTACAGAGTCCCTACTCTTGATGGCCTGCTCGAAACTAGTTGGGTCATCATCTCATGATGCATTCCTTGCTCCCACTGTCATCGAGAAACCGAAGTATCTCTCAGGCGGATGAGGAACCCTACCAGATCGGCGGAGAGGCTGAGGTTCGTCGGGGACTATTGAATCCTTTGGTCCTGTCAAATCAGCTGCAGTTTTGTATAGCTGGAACCTTTCCAGTTCTACAGAACTGACCTTGCCTCGATCTTGTCCGGATTTTGCTTTTGATATAGGCCGGACAATCCCAAATCTTAACTTACTTAAGAGATAGGCTCTTCCCATACCATATCTTATATGGAGTGGTAGGCATTGATTTGATTCGAATCCAATTCAATAGGTATGCAGCTTTTCAAGTGCATAACCCCCTAAAAGAAACAGGTAACTCAGTAATACTTATCATAGAGCACACCATATCTAATATGGTGCGATTCCTCCGCCCCGATACACCGTTGTGCTGTGGTATATTCAGAGGAGTAATACAGAGAGAGAATCTCATTCTCCTTTAGAATAGTCCAGGAATTATATGCACAAGTATTCTCCTCCCTGATCTTATCATAGGACATTATACTTATACCCGTATTTTGGTTCTCTACTTCTAACTTATATTCTGTGAATATCTCAAAAGCTTCAGACTTATGTTTCAACAGGAACATATGACTGAATCTTGAGAGATTATCAGAGAATGTAATGAAGTGCAAAGAACCGGTCCTGGCATGTGTAGACAGAGGACCTTATATACATCACTATGTATCAGTCCCAAGAGTTCACTAACTCTTTCTCTATTTCTAATAAACAAAGCTATGGTCATCTAATCTTTGTGACATGACTAGCAAGTTTCACAAGATGTAAACTCAAACTGATTTAAATATGCATCTAAAATGTAACTTAAGCTAGTCGGGTCACATTGATATGACCTAGTCTACAATACCTCAAGAAGGAATCGTTCATCTCTAAACTCGTCCTCTTGTGTGTGTTCTGTATACTAGGAACTGTAGTTTGATTTAGAATGTCAATGCTTTTAGATAACGTGCCTGAACGGATCAACTTTTGAAATGTTCAAAACAAAATTATATCCTTCTTTAATAAATAAGGAGATTGATATGATTTTGTATACCAGGTTCGGTATCTAATAGCATTTGTTCAGAATCAATGTATTTATAATACAGGGTGACAGTGACCAATAGACTTGGCTGTAACACTTGCACCGTTTTCTGTCTCATGAAACTTATCACCCGTTCTCAGTTCTCTACCTTTCTATGGCCCATGTAACGGATTACATTTGCGGGATCCTGATCCGGTATCAAATACCCAGGACGTAGAGGATACTGAGAAACAGTTCTTTGTAATGAACACACCCGAAGGAGATGCATCTCATGCACTCTCTTCGTTTGGGCGGCATGGGAATCCTGATATTCCCCTATTTCCTGCTCGATCTTATAACAATTATAAGTTGGAGCGGGACCAACGTTCCCCAGCTCAGTAAAACAAGCGGGTTCGGTAAATACATCCATATTATTATCTTGATTAAGGCGTGATATGGTCGCTACCTGGAGAGAGAGAGAGAAGAAAACACTCTGCGTGCACTCTTGCAAGATTAGATTGGTTATTTATTTTATCTAATCAGGATGGCTCCCACTGTTTGTATCAAATCTTCCTTCAAACCCTAAAAGGAAAGACTAGCCGGGATTAATTACACTCTACAAGTTCGCCAATCTTTCAGCCAGGCCAGTGTCGGTACTTTGAGGGAGGTTCCCCGTGCTTTCGCACGGACCTAATTAAAGTAAACCTCGTTTTCCCAGGGGCGTAACCCCGTTGACACCTTTCTAGACACCTACTTGATCGGCTAATTGCAAAGTGCAAAACTCTCCCAGGAGTAACAATTACTCGCAGTGGGTATCGGGATCCAACTATCATATAGAAGATATGCAATCTCATTGCAAATTTCAACACTTGAAACTCCCGATAATGGTTTTTACCCCTAGCACTTATGACCTTAACTATGGTCAACAAATCATAAGCACTAGTCAAGTTCTACCCGTCATTTCGTGATTAATTAGACCCACCCACATGACCCTTAACTAAGTTCAACAAAGTCACGCGACTGTCCTAACTAATCGCATCATATGCGGTGTAGGAAGACATCACTTAGCTACCGTACACTGTGCCTTGACTATGGTCAACAAACATAGCACGAATACTAAGTACTCTACTTCCTAAAATGACGAAGGGTTGCGGATGGTTTTTAAGAAAACCTTTGACGCTTTGAACTTGATCTCGTTGCGGAATCAAATGGTTTTTAAATGGATTGTTTTTTAGGCTTTTCTAGTTTTGCTAAAGGGGTCACTCCCGGTGAAGGGATCGTCGGCACTTTCCTCATCGAATAAGGTGCAGGATATATCATATATACCGCTGTGCAAAGCGAAAACTATAGAAGCAATCAAAATACGAACCGAGGGTTGTAGCATCTGCCAGTTATTGCTAAAGGGGTCACTCCTGGTGAAGGGATCGTCGGCCCTTTCCTCATCGAATAAGGTGCAGGATGTTCTACAAGGAACACCGCGATGCAAAGCAAGAACTGTAGCTACCTGTTTTTATTTTTGAAATTCGATTCCACAACATCTTTTAGGTTTATTTTCTTTCATTAATCTCATTAATGAATGTCCCATCATTTAATTCCACCTAAACATCACAGATAAATATAACGTACGCTTGTGCCATCCGCATTCGCCTCGATGTCCCGTCTGCACCGTTAGGTTAGGTAACTAACGCCAGAGCGAGGCAGGGTTAGCGCGGGTGTAAAGCATAAGCAACGTCTATATAATATATCATATATACTATATACAATATCTATCTGAACAAATCACATGATCACATCACAGATAACGCAGCAGAAAATATCATATGAAATATTGGATATACTAGGACGTCCGTGTTTTATATTGAGCCTGTATAAAGCACGGATTCCATGGTCGTGATGAATAGCCAATCCCACACCCCTAGACCCCTACGAGAGCGGCAAGCAAACCTACCAATTCTAGGGTTAGGAGACCCGGACTCGACTCCTCGAGATGGTCTCCCACTGGACCCTAGAACCCGGTTACTTATGCTCCCCTTCTTGGGTCTATCCTAATGCGGAAAAAGTAAATAATATACATCAACGGTGACATCTTCCGCAACCTGGAAGTGCCCCAATAAAAGAATATTACATACAAGTTTTTACATGAATGAAAATGAAAAACACTCATCTCACATAAAAAAACCCGGCTATTCAAACACGACGATCCAATATAACATATCCAGCAACACATAACATCACATGTCATCAACGAAAGTAAATATGCGCATCCCAATTGTCGTTGATATATAGCAACGAAACCGGCGATATCACATATTACACTTACGGTCGCAGAAAAGAAAGTGTAAAACTACAACAGTTGGAATCCGCAACCTGCATAGACATCGCATGCCTAACCAAATGAATTCCTTAGACATCGCATGCCTAACAATTATAAACCCCGCATTTTAGTCTCATTATCGAAAACTCTTTTCAATGTCAAGTCGGGCAATTCAACAAGATCCCCGACATCCAGAACGAATGCTCGTCGCAAACTTTAGTAGACGGCCGCACCCCCAATGCCATCGACGAAGTGCACTAAGGCGGAACACCGCTACCGCGAGCACCCGAACGGATGCTTTCGGCGACGGGGTTCTTCTACAGTCACTTGGTCGGGGCTTTGGGGCATGGCTATCTATTAAGTTTATCCGGCGAGTATTCGCGTACGCTACGTGATTGCGATGGACTTTTGATCACATCAAAATTCTGTGGCAACCGATCAAGTGAGACTAAACTGCTAGATTTATAACATTCATAATCAGTTATCTCACAACTACTTGTGGATTCCAAATATTGTATCACATTCCAGATAAATAGAAAATGTTAAACTTTCCGATCGAACAATCAAACACCCAAGTTTTCCCGAAACAGCTCAACACATGAAATAAGTTTAAAAACATTCACTTCATGCCACAATACCAACGGTCCAGCCGTAGAAGGGTCAAGCCAACGCCTCACATGTGGCACGCCGTACTGGCCCAAACCCTAAAGTTCAAAGGGCAGTTCAAGACGGTCACATAATCGAGTTAAGGTTTGTTGTCTTCTAGAGGGACCATCGCGTTACTTGCACTACTTAGAACATTCTTAAACCACGGAAAAATCCAACACTTGGAAATTTTCCGGCAGGGGAAAAATTGGGTATTTATATCAGGTCGAACTTTTTAACATATTCTAAATTATCCGGAAAAACACATAGACAAAATTAGACAATCCGATCGAATCTACGAACTCCCAATACAACCCAGAAAACTCAACTCTTGAGTGCATATTAAAAATTCCCAAAAAACACAGGAATAATATTAAGACATTACTGTGCAAACAGTGAACAAAGAGGCCACTTTATGGCCGCGGAACCGCCGCGTGACCTAGGGTACGGCCGCGGTTCCGCGGCAACTTTATCGAATTGGGGTCACGTGCTTCACTGTAATGCTTAGAAATCCCTTCTGATTTTTCTGCATATTTTTAATTCACAAAATTCAACAGTTTCAGAAAATGTACAGAGAGGGGTGTAATTTAGGGTTTCGGGGTTCGATCGGGTTTCTAACATCGTCTACACTTCGCCTAAAGCTCTAGCTAGGCTCTGATACCACTGTAGGGTTCCTAGGCACACTCATGAGGTTCTACAACTAATCAATCATGCCAAAATCAAAATTTTCATGTGCCGAAGAACCCTAATGCTAGATCGTTAACTAGAGGTAAGGCGAAACTATGCAAGCAAACTACTTTGCTACTAAGTGAAAGGAAATACAACCTTTGTAGATCCAGTCCTCCACTTCTTTAACTCCGTGTTGACGTCCCTCCGCTGCGATCATCGGAATCCCGGACTCTAGCGTCGGTTTCATCGGAGAAATGGGCGGGCTAGGTCGTTGACTTCGATGCCGAAGATGATCTACGTCGAGGCAACTCAAACTCAAGCTCCATCTTCACTAAGTCATGAAACTTGTGAAGAAAACTGTTAGTTATATGTATGCCCTAGAGGCCATTACTGTACATAGATGTATATTGTAGTGGATGCTAGGACATATATAGGGAGGACTTTCTTGCTCGACATGATAGTATGCTATCTGGTTGTACTTTATCTTAACATATACTCTGATTGTCTCTATGTTACATGTTGATAAAGCCCTTAGGATGTGTACTCGACTACTGGGACTATGATGAGATCATACTAGTGGGGCCACGGTAGTCGACGAGTACATCCTATAACTGTTCCTAGTCGAGGGTGTATCGAGACAGGGCATCGATACACCAGAGTAGACTAGCGTATACGCATCTTGACCTATATGATGGGCGATGGATGATCCCATATCCATCGGTGTTTGACATCAAGGATGGTGTACGGGTGCTCAGTGGAGACTGGGTATACTGGACGGACTCGCCGAGAACTCCCAGATGGTATTATACCTCACGTCAGATGGCAGTTCTCCGGTGACACTGGTACAGAGTAGTCTGTTGACCCGAGATCGTCATAGAGTCTTGTGTGATTCCCACTGTGCTTTGATTTCCATCATACCACGTCCAAGAGGGCGTGCAAAAAGGTGGCTTTTAGGTACAGTCCCGAATCACATGGAGGCAATGAGCGATAGGAGGGGATTCGTCTCTCCCGGTATAGGGGGTTGATGTTGTGCTGTGTTCGATTGGCTATAACCGGAAATCCCTGGCCAGGGTTGCTGAGATTTACTGGTAAGTGTTATCAGTAGTTTCTCGAGCTGTTATAGACCTCGTATCGACACGACTTATCGAGCTACTGGGGTCTGACATTTACCACCCCTAGGTGAGATATGCGACATATCAGACGACGAGACCGGACTGTACGGGAGTGTTACTGTTTGGATTCACAGGAGAAGTTACAGGCTTGCTTGTTGATCTTCTGAGCGCTCAATACCTGGGTGGCTGTTACGTTTAGCTGACCGCTTGCAGCTTGTGGGTGTTTGATATGATCATCACCTACTGCCGGCGTATTGACGATTCTTTAGAGTCCTACACAAAGGTTTCTTGACTCAGGCAAAACGGAGTAGGAGCACGTATGTGATATGTGCGGGACCGAGGATAATACGATATGAGATACCGTATTCTATTCTCGCGATATTTGATATCAGCCGGGTCATCGGATCAAGTGTTGATTCGATGAATCGGTACGGATAAATATTAGTCGGTTATATGCAATATAGCTGGATTGTCGGATCAAGTGTTGATTCGATAATTTAATGTATAATAATATATATGATATATTAAATTAAATTAACTAATATTTGCTCACTAAAAGATTCTTTTTCTCACTCGGGTAATACATTGATATATGTGCGATATATGTTAATTGTATTATTTTATTTTGTTACGATAAATATTATATATGTGATATATAAAATTGTAACATGTTATGATAATTAATGCAACTTGTTTAGTGGAGATTAAACATGGTTAGGGTTTGATTAGGGTTAAGGTTTTCTAGAAGTTTCTAGAAGCTTTCTTTTTATGTTTTGGAACATATATTTTGCAAGATATTTCCTTAACCTAACCAAACCTTTAACCTTAGTCAAATCTCTACAAGGGTTAGTTTGACCATGGTTGCATTATTCATCATTATTCTCTTTTCATTATTCATCACAAAAGGTTTAACAATTCATTATTCATTCATCTTCTTCTTACTTGAGTTCTTCATGAAAACCTTTCTTGTTTTGCTTTAAGTGATGAATGAGTGTGAGAAAAAGATAATAAAAGAGAGCAAAAATCCTACTTCATCATCCTCATCTATCCTTGCCATTTAGATGAAGGTGTTCACTCCGTATTATGAGTGTTAGCTTGTGTTAACGAAACTTCAATGTAGATCATCTTTGTATCGAAGATTGGAAGCAAGACTGCATCTTTCTCTTCGTGGAACCTCTCCAGAGTCCGGAGCACGATGATCGCAGCGAAGGGACCTCAACACGGAGCATGTGAAGTGAAGGACCGGATCTACAAAGGTTGTAATCCCTCTCACTTAGTGTTAAAATGTTTAACATGTTTGTTTTTCTCCTAAACTGTTGCGCCACGGCAGCGCCCCGGCCGTCTATCCGAGGCCAAAATGCGGAATCAAAAATTTTCCTTACTTGGAAACTGGCGCTACCGCGGACAATGAAAACCCGGATCGTAACCATTAACCTAATGCTAGCTAACAAGAGATGGGAAGAGAAGTATACCGAGTGATCCGAGTCCTCCGGTCTTCTCGTCATCGTCCCAATCTCCCGCGGAAAGTCTAGTCTCCATATCGTCGCCTCCTCGCCGGAAGGGCACCACATCGCCTGCGTCTTTTACGGGCTCCGCCTCAATACCGAGGCAACTCGAGCATGAAGCCGGCAAGTCGACATGCCCAAGGTGTGCTGTAGAATGTAGTGTAGATGATGCTTGTCTCTTTGGGGTTTGTTGCCTTTGAAGATGATGGAGGAATCAAGATTAGAAAAATGGTGCTTGCATTTTTCTAGCATGAAAGTGAGATCAAGAATACTACCCTCTCAAAAATGAAGCTCTCATCTTCTTTTTCTCTCAAGTGAGTTCTCTCATATCCAAATGAGAATGGTGGAGGAGGGAATACTAAACCACAACCTTAGAAGGAAGGTAATGGTAGTAAAAGCAAGTGGTGACCATAGCCAAACATCATGATAACAAAACTCATATCAAACTCTAAATCAATCCTAATCACCTTTTGCAAGAAATGATGAAGGAAAAGAATGGTATCTAAAGATGCTATCATAATTAAAACATATGCAAGAAACCCCCTCCTCAAATGTAATTTGCAAAACTGCAAATTACCCCCTCCATCAGAAAAGTCCGGCCGGGAAAGAACAAAGGAAAACCGGCCGGAACGGAATGCAAACTGGCAACTCCAGAAAACTGGTCCCATAATAAATTACAGGAAAACCCCGATACTGTGCATACACACCCGCATCTGTATTCCGTCCGGATACAAATGCAATGAGACAAAATCTACACTGTACTAAACTAGGACCGGCTTAAGCCAAAGCCGGCTAGTAATATCCGTTCGATCCTGATGCGTGCAATACCGCACGTATCAGATCGAACCCTGCCATATCTCCATACGGCCTCTACAGCGTTTCGCCCGAAAGCTTGAGTAACTGTAAGTGTGGTGGACTCTAAAGACTCGTCAATACTATGGCTTTGGATTTAACCACTAGCACGTCAGAGGTATAAGCCAATACGTGACGGGCCACCAGCTATTGACCAAAAGGGACGTCGATGAGCGAACTCATCCTGACACCCTACTGAGCCTGTCATTGACAATATCTGTATAGTCCGGTCCGTTCGTCTATGAGCATCGCATGGCGGGCCTAGGGGGTTGGTAAAAGTCAGACCCCTAAAAGCGGTACAAGTCGTGTCGGAGTGTAGCCCAGAACGCCCTGAGATACTACTGGAATACCTACCAGTAAATCTCCTGTCTCGGCCGAGGGCTTTGCGTAATGGCTCTCCTAGACACAGCGCGACCTCACCCCCAATACCGGGAGAGACGAACCCCTGAAGATCCGCTCACTGCCTCCATGTGGCTCGGGACTGTACCCAACTAAAACCTGTTTGCACGACTCCTTTGAGTCGTGGTAGGGTAGTAATCAAAGTACAGTGGGAACTCACACGAGAAAAATGACGATCCCCAGGTCGATGAACTAACCTGTACACATGTCACCAGGGAACTGCTATCTGACGTCAGGTATAAGACCAACTAGCATGTTCCCGGCGAGTCCTGTCCGGTGTACTCATAACCCAATGAGCACCTGTATACATCTTAGGTGAACCAACTGACACCAGTGGCTTGTGAGACCGGCCACCGCCCCTCGTCGGGGTCTCGACTGTATACACTAGTCTACTCTGGAGAATCGATGCCCTGTCTCGAAACTCCCACGACTAGGGACCTTTTAAGGATGTGCTTATAGACCACCAGCTCTCATGTATATGATCGCCATCATACTGCCGGCAGTCAAGCAAGAATCCTAGGGGCTCTATCAGCGTGTAATAGCGACATGTCAGGTCACCTAAAGCAGTACACGATGATAAAGATAAACCAGATAGCATACTATCATCTCGAGTAAGACTGTCCTACCGGGATAGGTCCTCCCTCAATCATTGCAATCACGTGCCTGTGATCCAATAATTGACTCTGAGGGCACTATCTCCAACAATCTCCCACTTGCACTCAAGGCTAATTATTACGATGTCGCATACGCACAGCCCGTGTGATACCGAACACCTAACTCCTCTACTAGTCAGTCTCACAAAACCTGTTTGCGAAACTATTGCGTTCGAGGAATAGCCTCAGTGAGTGGATCCGCAGTGAAGTTTCTTTCTATGTCTCTCTATATCTCAAGTTCGCGGAGAAAGCCATCTCCCGAAAAGAGCAATACCTGTCTTAGAATGTGTCTGGATGTCTGATGGGACCTAGCTCATAAATGAACTCCAAATCCAAACTTCTTAGACTGTATCGATAACTGAACTTAATCAGTACCCAGCGCCATGCCTCCCTCAGTATTGCCTTGGACCACCTGTCCAAAATACTGCCCCCCGTCAGAAGGAGAAACTATAACTCTGACAGCCACTCTGCAATCCATGTCACCTTGGAAGCCTGGAGTGATAACCGTCTCCTAAAAGAGGCCGTCGTTATCACATCCCTAGGACACGCACTTATGTCCTAAAACTGCTTCCGATTGGTTCTCCAGGATTGGATTAATATCAACTTATTGCATCTACTGCAAGAACAACATCTGGTGTGGTACTTGACATCTCATGATTGACTCAATTACCTAAGCAAGTGATCTGTCAATCATGTGTATCCCTCTCCCCTTTAGTCTGTAAGACACCTTTAGAGAGGGTGACTCCATTACCTGCAGGTGTACTACCGTGCCAGGAGTCGTCCATTCTAAATACTCATAGAATGCTGTCAAGGTACCCAGATTAGGAAACCACCCAAATCTAGATCTAAAACCATAGATCTAGTAACCAGTATGTCAGATATAATGTCCAAGTCCCATGTGGAGAAACCACTGTGTGACGACCAAAGTATAACCGATCGTATTATAGGAGTTTCCTTTCCTACTCTGTGTATGTCACCCAAATACCAGGATATCACACCCTACTACCTTCTCAACAGATCCATCCCCTATTCTGATGAAGTCAAACCTATGACTGTCACGTCAGAAATAGATGATCTATCTCCGCTACATCTGCTTTAGTCTATAAATAGACATAAGCCTGATGTCCACCAATGCTTCCGCTGCTCCCACTGACTACGACAACCCTCTGGCAGAGTCATATAGACGTGCACTTCTAAAGCTAGCTTAGAACGACGCTATACTCATCCTCCCACCGGGTCTCGCAGCCTGGAACAACAGCAATGGCAAGTGTGGGTAAACAAGAACCTCCCTGCCACCGTCCTTGAGGCTACCGGAGTACCTCTCGGGTGCCTGAGGTTACCCACCTTATCTGCGGAGTGGCCAATGGAATGTCAAATCAGATTGAATCTTTAGGTTCCTTATCAAATCTTCAGTAATCGTTTGCGGTTCTGGAATCACTTCCAGTTCTACCATACTCCCACTACTGTTTTTGAAAAATCCATTTTTTAATAAAACTGTGGCGAGTCTAGAACAATATTTCTATTGATCTGCCAGATGGTAGAAAGTCAACCCTCGTCATAGCCTGGGTCAACCCACAAACAGCCATTACAGAAACGTACCTTGAGTTGTCCAGTGTCTGGTTTTAAGCATAAGCCGGACAACTCCCCGTACCTTAACATCGTTAAGATATGAACTGTTCTATATCCAATATAGAACCAGAGGCACTGATTTAATTGAACCAGATTCAAATCATGCAGCTATCTCCAGTGCATGTAAACTAAATGGAGAGAGGTCGATCAGCGTTACTCAACTTAGGAATGCTTCCAATTATGAGTAACCTGAAAGAGAAGCAATTTCTCTTAATCATTACTTTCAACTGAACACCATACACAAGTATCTACATTTTCGATCACTTTGAAGAATCCCGATACTTGCTACACCTGGTTCTCTACTCTATTCAAATACCTATAACTCCTCAAAACTTAGACCCTGTGTTCCTACGAAACACATGTCTAAGAACTAGAGAAGTTAAAAGTAAACAGAATATAGTATGAGGACCAACCCCTCTGTCCTAATGGACACTGGACAACATACAATACTCTGTATAAGTCCGCTGAGTCTAACAACTCTTTCACTATGCGTCGTAGGTTGAAAACTGTACTTATGGCTAAGAAGAATTACACCGCTGTTTAATGCTCCTTACCTAACCATCCACTGATATAGGTAAATGTCATCGACATAATATCAAAAGGTATATCTCACTCTATGAAAATAGACGTATAGATATATCAATTTGAAATTGGTGCACAACAGCGGATATTCAAAACCAAATATTTGCCGACCGGCAAACAGCCCAGATGATCTCCTCAAATATCACAGATTACAACGAATCCCGACATAATGAGGATGATCACCCTATTCTCAATAACTTACTCCCACTCATCATCTGTAAAACCATACAGATGTGAGAATCATACCTGGTAAATACATACCCTGGAGTAAGTATCTAATCGGGAAATCAGTTTTCTTTTAACAGTACACAGTGAAACTGAAACATCGAAATGTTTCGTTGGGGTATCCTGGTATTCCTAGTAATGCCTCTTCCATTATCCATATTCACAACTGTAACCGTATAATTCTTTGCCACCTCTCCAAATCCCTTTATATGTCTTTAGTCATTACCTTCTGCACACCCCTTAGGCTAAATGGTTTTCTTCCTTCCCTACCGTTCGGCACCAGCCTATGGTTTGGAAGAAGACTATCCAATAAGCATAATGGGTGTACTGTCCTAATCCTAGGAGCAATCGCAAAGCGAGAGAAGGTGAAGATAAAAGACAACCGAATAAACCTTATTCCTATTTCTCCTGGACCAGAGTCCATCCCCGAACTGGAACAAGTTCCTTTCGAGTTCGTATATAACCATACGATGGAGTATCCAATAAAATGTGGATCTTCGTAGTGATATGGAGTGTCCTGGAGAAATACAAAGGTGATTTAGAATTGGCGAAGAAATACTTGGTTTGGTCGTGAATAGCAGTCGCAATTTACTTTGCCCTCTTACTAATCCCTTGCTTTGTCTTAACTTAATACCTTCTGTACACCATCGTTATGCTAATTGGTTTTCTTCATTCCGCACCGTTCGGCACCAGCCTAAGGTTTGGAAGAAGACTATCCAATTTGCGTAATAGGTGTACTATCTCCTAAACCAAGGAGTACTCGCAATGAGAGAAGGTGAAAAGAAAAGACAACTGAATAATCCTATTCGTTTTCTCCAGAACCAGAAACCATCCTCGAAGTCCTTCGAGTTCGTATATAACCATACGATGGTTTTGTCCAATGGAAGTGGACGTTCGTAGTAATACGGGGTGTCCTGGAGAAAAGGGTAAAAGTAGGAGTGGTAATGAGGTTTGCAACTCTGACAATCCAAAAGCCAGTGTTAAGAAGGTTCGGTCAACTTGGTTACTGAGTCATAGTCTTAGGGTCGGGTCAATGGTCGCTGCCAGAGAGAGAGAAAAGAAACACTCAGCGTGCACTCTAACCTAGATCAGAATGGTTATCAATTTGTCTAAACTGGAAACCTCCCACTGTACCTCAAATTCTCCTCCAAACCTGAAAGAAGAATTAGTCGGGGTCACCCGAGGAGTAAACTAACTCATCAATGGGAATCGGGATCCAACTATCATCGCATGATAACTTGACGGAATCCACTCAAGTCACCACACTCCAGAAGGTATGCGCATGCCTGGCAAGTTTCAGTTCTTTTGAAACTCCCGATGTGATTTTTACCCCAAGCGGTTTATGACCTTGACTAGGTCAACAAACCATAAACCGCCAGTCAAGTTCAACCCGTCATTATTCTGGATTGCATTAAACCCACCCGTACGTGCCCTTGACTAGGTCAACAAGGCCGCACGACTGTCTTAACCAATCCCACTTATGCAATAAACAAGTACCACTCAGCTACCGAACACTACGTCTTGACTAGGTCAACAAACGCAGCACGAATACTAAATAATACCTGTAGGAAATGACAGAGGGCTACGGCTGGTTTTTGGCGAAAAACCTTTAACGTAATGAACTTGATATCGTTGAAGGAACTGCATAGCCTTTTATAAAAATATAGTGACGAAAACCTTCGCTAAAGAGGTCACTCCCGGTGAAGGGATCTCGGCTCTTTCCCCGTAGAATGAGGTGCAGGATATTCCAACTGAATACCACGATGCAAAGCAAAAGTAATCGGCTATAGTGAAGTTAATGCCCTGACGCAAACTTCTGTCCAAGGGGTCACTCCCGGTGAAGGGATCTCGGCCCTTGCCTCGTCGACTGAGGAGCAGGATATTCCAAATGAATACCACGATGCAAAACAAAAGTGAACGTCCTTGCAATAACAGCTTTTTGAAAAAGTGTTCCAACAACATCAGAATAGGTTTGTTTATCTTGCATTGATCCGAATCAACGCAGTCCCATCAATTGATCACACCACAAAGAATGAAAATATACTGATGTACGTATATGCCATCCGCATTCGCCACTGGGTCCCGTCATCACCCGTTAGGTTACTTAACTAACGACAGAGCGGGGACTGGACTAGCGCGGATGCAAAACATATACAACATCTACTAATATATATACCAATATATTATATTCGCTCAAGGCGTGATAAGAATGCAACATCACAGAAATGTACAGCATCACAGAACAATACAGATATCTGGGATCCCCGGGTTTCACAGAGCCGCTGCTGAAACCCGACATTCCCCTGGTCGTGTGGATAGCCTGTGCAATGAAATCCTAGACCCCTACGGGCGCGGCAAGTCACCCGCCAAAACCTGAAGCGAGGCAGCCCCCTCCAGTACCGTGAATGGACCACCCAGCACTTCACGGAATCCGGTAACTTGGGCACCCCTCCTGGGTCAACCTGTACCCCCTACGAGTGCGGCGAATAGCCCGCCAATCCTAGAGTGAAGCCCCCTCCGTCTCAATGCCATGAGATGCGGGCCCGTTGCCCTCTAGAACCCGGCTATCCGTGCACCCCTCCACGGGGTAATCCTAGTACAGAAAGTAAAATATACATACACCGGGTACATCGACCGCAACCAGGTCGTGCCCCAAAAGAATAATACAATCAGGCAGTGACGGCAGTCCACATGTCGGACGCTCGCCCCGCAATATCAAAAGTACATATAAAACAAAACTATACTAACATTGCATCCAGGCTATCCCCACGACCGATCCGCAACAACACAGCATAAACATAGAACATCAACGTGAAAGTCACGTTCGCAAATCCGTCTAACCGGGCTATAGCAGTTAGACGGGATTTACCGATCAAGTGACATTCACGGTCGCAGATATAATGTAAATACTGTGAAATAATGTGTTTAAAATATCCGATCGATCAAATTTACCAAGTGGGCCCCACAAGTAATACTGTAGTACTCACAGAAATTCTGGGCCCAAAAATAATATTCCAAAACCCCTATTTTCAACACTTAAGCATTCTGCAAAATTTTGGGGGACTGAACAGTCCAAGTCGCGGCGGAACCGTGGCCCAAGCATGGACTTGGCCGCGGTTCCGCGGCGTTATGGACTGTTCACGAGCCCAAATTTTTAGAGAACTCTTAGAATGTTCTGTACATCATTCTGCAATCACCTGAAAAATTTTTAGAGCCCGTAAAAAATCGACAGAAAACTGATGCATGCAAAAATGCGGTTTTTGGAATTTTGGTCGATCGTATAAGTAAAACGCATTAGAACAAGCTAGGCAAGGTTAATGGCGTGGCTCTGATACCATGTTGCGCCACGGCAGCGCCCCGGCCGTCTATCCGATGCCAAAATGCGGAATCAAAAATTTTCCTTACTTGGAAACTGGCGCTACCGCGGACAATGAAAACCCGGATCGTAACCATTAACCTAATGCTAGATAACAAGAGATGGGAAGAGAAGTATACCGAGTGATCCGAGTCCTCCGGTCTTCTCGTCATCGTCCCAATCTCCCGCGGAAAGTCTAGTCTCCATATCGTCGCCTCCTCGCCGGAAGGGCACCACATCTCCTGCGTCTTTTACGGGCTCCCGCCTCAATACCGAGGCAACTCGAGCATGAAGCCGGCAAGTCGACATGCCCAAGGTGTGCTGTAGAATGTAGTGTAGATGATGCTTGTCTCTTTAGGGTTTGTTGCCTTTGAAGATGATGGAGGAATCAAGATTAGAAAAATGGTGCTTGCATTTTTCTAGCATGAAAGTGAGATCAAGAATACTACCCTCTCAAAAATGAAGCTCTCATCTTCTTTTTCTCTCAAGTGAGTTCTCTCATATCCAAATGAGAATGGTGGAGGAGGGAATACTAAACCACAACCTTAGAAGGAAGGTAATATTAGTAAAAGCAAGTGGTGACCATAGCCAAACATCATGATAACAAAACTCATATCAAACTCTAAATCAATCCTAATCACCTTTTGCAAGAAATGATGAAGGAAAAGAATGGTATCTAAAGATGCTATCATAATTAAAACATATGCAAGAAACCCCCTCCTCAAATGTAATTTGCAAAACTGCAAATTACCCCCTCCATCAGAAAAGTCCGGCCGGGAAAGAACAAAGGAAAACCGGCCGGAACGGAATGCAAACTGGCAACTCCAGAAAACTGGTCCCATAATAAATTACAGGAAAACCCCGATACTGTGCATACACACCCGCATCTGTATTCCGTCCGGATACAAATGCAATGAGACAAAATCCACACTGTACTAAACTAGGACCGGCTTAAGCCAAAGCCGGCTAGTAATATCCGTTCGATCCTGATCCGTGCAATACCGCACGTATCAGATCGAACCCTGCCATATCTCCATACGGCCTCTACAGCGTTTCGCCCGAAACTTAAGAAACAGGTCTGTGGGGGACTCTAAAGACTCGTCAATACTTTGGCTGTGGATTTAACCACTAGCACGTCAGAGGTATAAGCCAATACGTGACGGGCCACCAGCTATTGACCAAAAGGGACGTCGATGAGCGAACTCATCCTGACACCCTACTGAGCCTGTCAGTGACAATATCCGTACAGTCCGGTCCGTTCGTCTATGAGCATCGCATGGCGGGCCTAGGGGGTTGGTAAAAGTCAGACCCCCAAAAGCGGTACAAGTCGTGTCGGAGTGTAGCCCAGAACGCCCTGAGATACTACTGGAATACCTACCAGTAAATCTCCTGCCTCGGCCGAGGGCTTTGCGTAATGGCTCTCCTAGACACAGCACGACCTCACCCCCAATACCGGGAGAGACGAACCCCTGAAGATCCGCTCACTGCCTCCATGTGGCTCGGGACTGTACCCAACTAAAACCTGTTTGCACGAATCCTTTGAGCCGTGGTAGGGTAGTAATCAAAGTACAGTGGGAACTCACACGAGACAAATGACGATCCCCAGGTCGATGAACTAACCTGTACACATGTCACCAGGGAACTGCTATCTGACGTCAGGTATAAGACCAACTAGCATGTTCCCGGCGAGTCTTGTCCGGTGTACTCATAACCCAATGAGCACCTGTATACATCTTAGGTGAACCAACTGACACCAGTGGCTTGTGAGACCGGCCACCGCCCCTCGTCGGGGTCTCGACTGTATACACTAGTCTACTCGGGAGAATCGATGCCCTGTCTCGAAACTCCCACGACTAGGGACCTTTTAGGGATGTGCTTATAGACCACCAGCTCTCACGTATATGATCGCCATCATACTGCCGGCAGTCAAGCAAGAATCCTAGGGGCTCTATCAGCGTGTAATAGCGACATGTCAGGTCACCTAAAGCAGTACACGATGATAAAGATAAACCAGATAGCATACTATCATCTCGAATAAGACTGTCCTACCGGGATAGATCCTCCCTCAATCATTGCAATCACGTGCCTGTGATCCAATAATTGACTCTGAGAGCACTATCTCCAACATAAACCCTAGTTTAAAGATCCGGCTTCGGGTTGTTCGGCACGGCTAAAATTTTAATCGGGCATGGTTGATGCCTCGTAGACCCTTGTGCGCGTGCATAGCAACCCTACAAAAACACCCTATACAACATGGCAAGTGGTAGAGGATGAAGAAATAGGAAGTGGGTTCACTTTGGATTTGGATTTCTCACTTGATTTCATCACTTGGAATTTTCAAGAAGGGTTTTTCTTCTTCATGAAGAAGATGAAGAAGAAGATAGAAAAAGAATTATCTTGAAAATAATAAATCAAGTGAATCTTATCATAATGCAACCATGGGTGAGTTTAACACATGTAGAGAATAAACTAGGGTTTAGGTGTAATGGTTAGGTTAAGGGAAAAAACAAAATGGTCAAGACTTTTCAAAGCTTCATGAAGCTTCAAGTAAAAACCAAAGAACGCCACCATTTTATTTCTTGCCAAAAATAAATAAAGAAAATAAACAAATAAGTTAAAACCCTAACCATTAACCTAAACATGGTTTAAAGCATACACACACCCAAGTTTGCATGTATCATCAAACATGATACAAACTAGTGCACAAACATATATCATATATACAATGTGCACAATCTAGTGAGAAAATTCATCTTAAGTGAACAATACTAGTTAATATAAATTAATATATCAAATATATAATTATACATTAAATCATTAAATCAACACTTGATTTAATGATCCGGTCATAATGCATATAACCGACTAATATCAAGTGCATCATCATATCGAATCAACATTTGATTCGGTAACCCGGCTATATCTTATATAACCATCCGATGATACAAATCGCGAGAATAGAATTCAGTATCACATACTGGTATTATTCTCGGTCCCGCACATATCTCATATGCGCTCTTATTTCGTTTCGCTTGAGCCAGGAAACCTCTGTGTAGGACTCTAAAGACTCGTCAATACGCCGGCAGTAGGTAATGATCATATCAAACACCCACAAGCCGCAAGCGGTCTGCTAAAAGTAACGGCCATCCGGGTATTGAGCGATCAGAAGATCAACGAGCAAGCCCGCTCACACTCCTGTGAATCCAACCAGTAACACTTATCGTACAGTCCGGTCTGTTCGTCTGATATGTCGCATATCTCGCCTAGGGGTGGTAAACGTCAGACCCCAGTAGCTTGTTAAGTCATGCCGATATAAGGTCCACAACAAGCGTGAAACTACTGATAGCTCTTATCAGTAAATCACAGCAACCCTGGCCAGGGATTTCCAGTTATGGCCAGTCGAGCATAGCGCAACATCAACCCCCAATACCAGGAGAGACGAATCCCCTCCTATCGCTCATTGCCTCCATGTGAATCGGGATTGTACCCAAAAACCACATGTTTGCATGACTCAGTAGAGCCGTGGTAGGGTGGAAATCAAAGCACAGTGGGATACACACAAGACTCTATGACGATCTCGGGTCAACAGACTAAGCTGCACCAGTGTCACCAGAGAACTGCCATCTGACGTGAGGTATAATACCATCTGGGAGTTCTCGGCGAGTCCGTTCAGGGTACCCAGTCTCCACTGAGCACCCGCATACCATCTCTGATGTCAAACACCAATGGATATGGGATCATCCATCGCCCATCACATGGGTCGAGAAGATATACGCTAGTCTACTCTGGAATATCGATGCCCCGTCTCGATATTCCCACGACTAGGAACATTGAAGGATGTACTCATGGACTACGCAGGCCCCAATAGTATGATCTACATCATAGTCCGGCAAGTTGAGTACAGATCCTAAGGGCTTTATCAACATGTAACAGAGAGACAGAAAGTATACATGTTAAGATAAAGAGTAACCAAATAGCGTACTATCATGTCGAGCAAGAAAGTCCTACCTATATATGTCCCAGTATCCACTACAATATACATCCTATGTACAGTAATGGCCTCTAGGGCATACATATAACTAACAGAATTACCCCACGATGGAGTGCACGAATAGCCGGGTTCTAGAAGGCAACAAGCATGCATCTCATGGCGTTGAGACGAAGTGGGCTTCATTCTAGAATTGGCAAGCTATTCGCCGCACTCGTAGGGGGTATAGGATGACCCACGAAGGGACGCCCAAGTTACCGGATTCCGTGAAATGCTGGGTGGCCCATTCACTTTGTTGAAGGGGGTTGCCTCAATTCTGGGATTGGCGGGTAACATACCGCACTTGTAGGGGTCCAGGTTTTCATTGCTAAGACTATCCTCACGATCGGGAACGTCGGGTTTTATTTGCGGCTCAAATAAAACCCGGGGCTCCAAGATTATCCACCTTTCTGTATTGTTGGCTGAGATTCTGTGATGTTGCTTATTATCATGCCTGGAATGAATGTTATATATACTTATATATATACTAGTAGATGTTGTATATGTTTTACACCCGCGCTAGTCCAGCCCCCGCTCTGTCGTTAGTTAAGTAACCTAACGGGTGATGACGAGGCCCCGTGGCGAATGCGGATGGCATATACATACATTGTATTTTCATTCTTTTTGTGGTGTGATAGGATTAACTGATGGGACCGCATTAATTTTGATTAATGCAACATAAAATAAACCTAAAAGATGTTGTTGGAACAAATTTCAAAAAACTACAGTTATATTCTTTCGCTTTGCATAGTGGTATTCGGTCATGAATATCCAGCACCTCATTCTACGAGGCAAGAGCCGAGATCCCTTCGCGGGGAGTGACCTCTTGAGCAAAAGTCTATACTATAGATTACTCGGTTTTTTCAAAACCATAAGTTTTCAAAAGCGGGGCCTAAACCACTCCTTTTCAAAACTACTCAGGTTCCTTCAACGATATCAAGTTCATTACGTTAACGGGTTTTTTCGCCAAAAACCCAGCCGTAGCCCTCCGTCATTTCAGAATAGTAATATTTAGTATTCGTGCTGCGTTTGTTGACCTAGTCAAGGCGTAGTGTACGGTAGCTAAGTGGTATTTTTCTGTGCATTGTAAATGCGATTTGTTAGAACAGTCGTGCGGCCTTGTTGACCCAGTCAAGGGCACGTACGGGTGGGTTTAATGCAATCAAGAAAATGATGGGTAGAACTTAACTAGCGGTTTATGGTTTGTTGACCTAGTCAAGGTCATAAACCGTTAAGGGCAAAAACCACATCGGGAGTTTCAAACATACAGGAAACTTGCAGATTTAGCATACCTTTTGGAGTGTGGTGACTAGAGTGGATTCCATCTAGTGCATCATACAATGATAGTTGGATCCCGATCTCACTGATGAGTAGGATTACTCTCGGGAGATTATCACACTTAACAATCAATGATATAAACCAAGTAGGTTTCTAGAAAGGTGTTAGCGGGGCTACGCCTCCAGGGAAAAGAGGTTATGTAATTAAGGAACTTTGCGAAAGTGTTGGAAAACCTCCATCGAAGTACCAACACTAGACTAGCTGAAAGGTTAAGCAAGTATTGTGACGTGCGATTAATCCTGACTGGTTCTTCTTTTAAGGTTTGAAGAAGAATTCGAGGAAACAGTGGGAGCCATCCTGATTAGATAAATTAATAACCAATATAAATCTTGCAAGAGTGCACGCAGAGTGTTTCTTTTCTCTCTCTCCAGGTAGCAACCATTTCACGCCCTAATCAAGATAATAAAATGTATCGCTTGACCGATCCGAATTCTTATTTGGAGCTGGGAAACGTCGGTTCGGCTCTAACTTATGACAACAGTCATAAGTGTGAGCAAGGGAAAGCGGATTGTTTGAATTCCTCGATGACCCCATCGAAGAAGAAACATACTATTGTGTCTTCTTCAGGTGTTTTTGTTATTGAGAACTGTTTTTCGGTCAGTCCTATCTTCTGGGTACTCGATACCGGATCGGGATCTCATATCTGTAATTTATTACGGGGACTGAGAAAAAGTAGGATGGTTGGACCTGGTGATATTTCCCTCAGAGTAGGGAACGGAGCACAGGTTGATGCTTCTGCCATCGGTGAATATCACCTAGCATTGCCAAATGGCAATACTATGATTTTGAACAACTGCTACTATGTACCTTTCATGGTTTGCAAAATCATATCAGTTTCTTTACTTGATAAAGATGCATATAAGTTTGTTCTTGATAGAAATATCATGAACATTTACCTTAATCAGGTATTGGTTGCAGAAGATGCACTGTGTAATGGTATCTATGTTCTTAATCAAAACACAGTTCTCAGTATACAAAACACACGCAAGAGGAAGAGTTCAAATGTGAACGAATCATACTTGTGGCATTGTAGACTTGGTCATATCAGAGAGAAAAGACTGAGTAAGTTGCATAAAGATGGACTTTTGGATACGTTCGAATTTTCATCTTATGAAACTTGTCAATCTTTTCTCAAAGGAAAGATGGCCAAATCTCCGTTCACCGGACATGGAGAAAGAGCAGCAGAGCTCTTGGGACTCATACACAGTGATGTATGTGGTCCAATGTCTATACATACAAGGGGTGGGTTCTCGTACTTCATCACATTCACTGACGATCTCTCTAGGTTTGGATATGTATATCTTATGAAACACAAATCTGAAGCTTTTGAGAAATTCAAAGAATTCAGAAATGAAGTAAAGAACCAGACTGGCAAAAGTATCAAGATCCTCCGATCTGATAGAGGAGGGGAGTACTTAAGCACAGAATTCCTAGAATACCTAAAAGAGAATGGAATTCTCTCTTAGCTTACTCCTCCGTATACACTACAGCACAACGATGTGTCGGAGAGGAGGAATCGTACCCTGTTGAACATGGTTCGCTCCATGATGAGTAATGCTGAGTTGCCTCTTTCATTTTGGGGGCATGCGCTTCAGACAGCAACATACCTATTGAATGATGTTCCGTCCAAATCAGTGCTTAAGACACCGTTCGAGATATGGAATGGAAAAAGGCAATATCTTAAAAGATTTAAGATATGGGGTTGTCCGGCTTATGTTAAAAAGCATAAACCAGATAAACTAGAGGCACGGTCAGTTTTGTGTAAGTTTGTGGGATATCCAAAGAATGGTTATGGATATCTGTTCTACTACACCGAGGAACAGAAGGTGTTTTTTGCTCAACATGTTATTTTCTTAAAAACAGAGTTTATTGCAAAAGAAATTAATAGGAGCACGGTAGAACTGGAAGAAATTCAGCTACCACAAACTGAAACTGAAGATTTGACGGAACCTCAAGATTCAATAACCTCAGATGAACCTCAGCCACTCCGCAGATCTAATAGGATTTCTCATCCGCCCGAGAGATACTATGGTTTTCTCATAGACGGGGATCGAGAGGATTGCATCTTGGAAGAAGATGATCCTACTAGTTTCAGGCAGGCCAATATCAGTAAGGACTCTGATAAATGGCTAGATACTATGCGATCTGAAATGGAGTCCATGTATGCCAATAAAGTGTAGACCCTGGAAGTTGCTCCACCTGAGGTAAAACCCGTTGGATGCAAATGGATCTACAAGAAGAAGTTTGGTGTAGATGGGCAGGTGGAAACCTATAAGGCTAGACTTGTTGCAAAAGGTTTTCGTCAAATACTAGGAGTGGACTATGACGAAACTTTTTCTCCAGTGGCTATGCTCAAATCCATTCGAATCCTACTTACCATTGCTGCCTTCCATAACTATGAGATCTGGCAGATGGACGTAAAAACGGCTTTTCTGAACGGAAGTTTATAAGAGTGCATTTATATGGATCAGCCGGAAGGTTTCGTAGACAGTGAGAGCAGCAGGAAGGTGTGCAAATTGCTTAAATCCATTTATGGATTGAAGCAAGCATCGCGAAGCTGGAACATCTGTTTTGATGAAACAGTCAAGGAATTTGACTTTATCAAGAACGAGGATGCGCCTTATATTTATAAGAAGATTGTAGGACGAACTGTCGTATTCCTAGTCTTGTACGTGGACGACATTCTTTTGATAGGAAATGACATTCCTATGCTACAATCGGTCAAGCTATTCTTGTCACAAAGGTTCTCCATGAAGGACCTGGTGATGCCTCGTACATTCTGGGGATCAAGATCTACAGAGATAGATCCAAGAGATTACTGGGACTTTCACAGTCCAGGTACATAGAGACCATACTAAAAAGATTTAGTATAGAAGATTCCAAGCACGGTAACATATCCGTATTGCACGGAATCACCCTCTCCAAGAAGATGTCTCCCAAGACTGACGAGGAGAGGGTTCGCATGAGCACTATACCCTACGTTTCGGTGGTAGGATCTATAATATATGCGATGCTATGTACAAGACCAGATATAACTTATGCGCTAAGCATGGTGAGCCGGTATCAGTCGAACCCAGGTGAGGACCACTGGACAGTAGTAAAGAACATTCTCAAATACCTGAGAAGGACTAAGGAGATGTTCTTGGTTTACGGTAATGGAGACATAAAGGTCGAGTCCTTTACCGATTCAAGCTTCCAGAGTAACAAGGATGACAGCAAGTCTGTCTCGGGTTTTGTATTTACCCTCAACGGAGGGGCGGTGTATTGGAAGAGCTCCAAACAGAATACCATTGTAGACTCGACGATGGAGGCTAAATACATTGTTGCAAGCGATGCCGCAAAAGAGGCGGTCTGGATGAAGAAGTTCATTAATGAACTTCAGGTCGTTCCGTCCATTGTTGACCCAATACCTTTGTATTGCGATAACAATGGGGCTATAGTTTTAGCGAAGGAACCACGGTCCCATCAAAAATCCAGCATATCTTAAGGCGGTATCACCTAATCAGGGAGATCGTAGATCGCCAGGAGATCGAGGTCCGGAGAGTAGATACAAAAGACAACACTGCGGATCCATTCACCAAGGCTCTTCCTCAAGCACAGTTCGAGAGACTTTTTGAGATGTTGGGTATGCGGTACGCCAACAGCTGGCCCTAGAGCAAACGTTGGATACTCGGTACGCCAATATATATGACCTTAGTGCAAGTGGGAGATTGTTGGATATGTATGCCCTAGAGGCCATTATTGTATATGTATATATATGGATGCTTGGACAAATATATGTACAGGACAGTCTTGCTCGATATGATAGTATGCTATTTGGTTTGACTTTATCTTAACATGTGTATGTTTTACTTGTTATTACATATCTTTTATACATGTTGATAAAGCCCGTAGGATCAATGCTAGACTACCTGCGTTGTGATGGAGATCATACTTGTGGGAGCTGGGTAGTCAGTACGCACATCCTTAAATGGTCCCTAGTCATGGGAGTATCAATACTGGGCATCGATATTCTAGAGTAGACTAGTGTATACGTTTCTAGACCCCGACGAGGGGCGATGGTTTGGTCCCGCAACCATTGGTCTTTAGACCTAAGATCGTATACAGGTGCTCACTGGGGGTGAGTACACCGGATGGACTCGCCGAGAACTTCCAGATGGTACTATACATATCGTCAGGTGGAAGTTCTCAGGTGACATGAGTACAGGTTAGTCTTTAGACCTGAGATCGGCATTTTTCTCGTGTGAGTTCCCACTGTGCTTTGATCACTACCCTACCACGGCTCTACTGAGTCGTGCAAACAGGTTTTGGTTGGGTAAAGTTGTTTCCTGATTAAAAATCAGGAATTACCTCAATGAGGTATCACGTGTTCACACGTGACCAAGGGTCACGTGTTGACACGTGATCTCTTTACAGAATTAAATTCTAATCAAGTAAAAGTGTAAACAAATGGCTAAGGAAAGACTCCAATGGGGCGTCACGTGCTCACACGTGACCAAGGGTCACGTGCTCACACGTGATGGTCTTTAGCTCAGTTAAAAGACAGAATTAAAATTCTGAAGGAGGAGGGATCACGTGCCAACACGTGATAAGCTTTGAAAGCCCTCATAACTTGATAGAATTAAAATTCTAATTAAGGGAAATCAAAGACCCTAACTGGGAAAATATTTCTTTAAATCTTTCCAAACAAAAAAAAAAGATAGTGCTCTATATAATAGAGCACCGTTGGATTAAAAATCCAAGGGTGATTAAAAAATCACCAATTTATGGAAAGATTTTAGACAAGGAAAGATTTCCCTAAATTTCACCAAAAATAACAAACAGAATATCTTTTGGAGTGAAAATCCAATGGTGAATAAAATTCACTGAGTGATCAAAAAGATCATATTAGTTATGAAAAACAAACAAAATCTTCCAATGAAAGATTTACTAAACAAATTGATTCTTTTCCTTCTCCTATAAATAGGAGACAAGGAGAGGGAAAAAACGAAGAATTTTGAGATCTTAAAATTTTCTGAAGGCAAATAGCAGAGAGAAAAGAAAGGAGAATTTAATTCTCAAGAAAAGAAACCCTAGGTGAGAAAGGGGAAAAGGATCAAAACTTCAAAAAGAGAATTTAATTATCAATCTAAGAGTTTAACTCTTCTGTAAAAGAACTTAGTTCTTCATCTGGTTGAAGATCTGCAGAAGTAAATCTCCCCATAGGTTGAGAATTTAATTCTCATCGGGGAGATTCTGCCATGCAGATCGAAAACTTAGAGGGAGAATTAAGTTTAGAGAATTTAATTCCTCCAAGATAAAACTAGGGTTTAACCCTATATGAGAATTCAATTCTCCCAAACTCACAGGAATTTAATTCCTTCAAGATAAAATTAGGGTTTAACCCTATATGAGAATTTAATTCTCTTAAAATTATAGGAATTTAATTCCTCCAAGACAGAACTAGGGTTTAACCCTACATAAAAATTTAATTCTTTCACATACATGGGAATTTAATTCCTTTAAAACATAATTAGGGTTTAACCCTACAAAGAATTTAATTCTTAAAAAAATAAAGAGACTTGAAAGATCTCCATGCATATAAAGAATTAGGTCATGTGTCCCTACGTGACTCCTGAAAAGATCCTCCAAAAATAAGAAGGAAACAGCTTAGAGGCAATGCCTTACGTGCTCCCACGTGACCTCCAAAACAACAAGAATTAAAGCAAAGGCAGATTCTAATTTGGGCGCCATCACGTGTCCTCACGTGACCCCTAATAAAAGCCTTAACAAATCAGTGCATGAGTGTCTATCACGTGCCCACACGTGATGGCCAGGAAATTAAAAGTGTTTAACACTTATTCGCAGATTTGAGGATAAAACAAAGCAGATCTGGCCCCACATTTGGGCGCCCTCACGTGTCCTCACGTGACCCCTAATAAAAGCCTTAACAAATCAGTGCATGAGTACCTATCACGTGTCCACACGTGATGGCCAGGAAATTAAAAGTGTTTAACACTTATTCGCATATTTGAGAATAAAACAAAGGAGATCTGGCCCCACCTTTGGGTGCCCTCACGTGTTCCCACGTGACATCTTCCTCTCTAGTGTTTAACACTAATTTGAGAGTTTTATTCCCAGTGTTTAACATTGTTGTCTTCTAGTGTTTAACACTACTCTGAGCATTTCATTTCCAGTATTTAACACTATTGTGTTTTCGCCAAATTGGCTAAGTTTCCAGAGGCAAAAACCTCTCCTTTAACTAAATCTCAAGATTGAATAAAACTTAGAGCTATAATGTTTAATGCTCAGTCAAAGACAAAATGATATCAGAGCCCTCAAACTCTTGTTTAGCATTGCTAAGTGATGAGGGGCTGAACCCAGACAAATGTCTAATGGTCCAATAAAGGGCCAACATTTCAAATCTAATTGGACTTAGCCCAAGTTGGTCATAAGTCCTCAATCCAGATTTAACTGAGCCAATGAGCTCATAATCTAATTAATTGATCTTAGTTCCAAATTGGACTACAGATCCCCAATCAACCTCGGTTCAAGGGTACATCTCTTCACTCCTTTGATATTTGTCGTTGTAATCCCTCAACGTCTTCAAAGAGGTGACGGGTCCCGACAACCACACATTTCACAGACTATGACGTCTCTAAACTATGGACTGTGGACTCCTTAAACTCATGGACTATGATGTCCTTAATCTCGACCGTAATGTCTTTAAAATAACATTGGACTGTGGGGTCCTTAAACTCATGGACTATGATGTCCTTAACCTTGACTGTGAGGTCTTTAAACTCACGGACTATGATGTCCTTAACCTCGACCGTGATGTCTTTAAACTAACAATGGACCGAGATGTCCTTAAACTAACAATCGACCGCAATGTCCCTAAACTAAACAATAGAGCCCAATTTCTCTCTTGTTAGATCTAAATGATCCCGTTAAGTTGGTCTTAGTCTAAAATGAGACTAACGTATCCTTAACAAACGTTTAAGTTGATCTTAGTCTTAAATGAGGCTAACGTATCCTTAAACCCAACCCCCCAAACCCAAATCTAAGAGAGATACGAATTTGGACTAGTCCACGCCCTACGGGAGACAATATAAATTAGTCTCCGTATACAATCCACGGGCAACCAAACAAACTCCCACGACACGAAGTGACCATATAAAGAAGGAGAAAGTTGTTACCGCGATGCGGTAGCGTAATTAACTGCAGGGGCTTGCGCCTGCAGGGAAGAGCGTCCCCATAATCAAAAACCCCTCAAACGAGGGGGAATCTGACGAAGTCTGCTACATCGGCCGTATCCGTTTAAACCTTCGATACATGGTGCCATAAATCAACTTGGCCGCTTCGGAGAGGTGGACGGATAGCACCAATTAGCATCTGCGCCGAATTTCAGGCAAGACGTTTATCGCGTCTTCCCCCGTCTTTCGGAAGGGAACAAATTCCGGCATGCCCGGTGGGACCTTTTCCTCTTTCCACTCCACACTTCGTGTGTCGTGTTCGCGAACGAATCGCGGTTTGCTATGGTTGCCTGTGGATTCGAGGTACTAAGATTTGGTCTCTTGCTCAGTGCAGAAAATAGAAGTTCAATGGCTTCAAACTGCACCAGCTGCAACTGCAACTCACGTTCCGCCTCATCTGGAGGCATAGCTTACGGGCCCCAAGCGGCTTCCCTGTTCACGATGCCGGTGGAACTGTTAGTGATATGTATACCCTAGAGGCCATTACTGTACATACAGATGTATATTGTAGTGGATGCTTGGACATATATAGGGAGGACTTTCTTGCTCGACATGATAGTATGCTATCTGGTTACTCTTTATCTTAATATGTACTCTGATTGTCTCTATGTTACATGTTGATAAAGCCCTTAGGATGAGTACTTGACTACCAGGACTATGATGCAGATCATACTGGTGGGGACAGAGTAGTCGCTATGTACATGCTTCAAATGTTCCTAATCATGGGAGTACCGAGACAGGGCATCGATACTCCAGAGTAGACTAGTGTATGCACTTCTTGACCCATATGATGGGCGATGGATGATCCCATATCCATTGGTGTTTGACATCAGAGAAGGTATACGGGTGCTCAGTGGAGACTGGGTACACTTGACGGACTCGCCGAGAACTCCCAGATGGTATTATACCTCATGTCAGATGGCAGTTCTCTAGTGACACTGGTACAGGTTAGTCTGTAGACCCGAGATCGTCATAGAGTCTTGTGTGATTCCCACGCTTTGATTTCCATCATACCACGTCCAAGAGGAAGTGCAAAACGGTGGCTTTTGGGTACAGTCCCGAATCACATGGTGGCAATGAGCGATAGGAGGGGTTCCGTCTCTCCCGGTATAAAAAGTTGATGTTGCGCTGTGTTCGATTGGCTATAACTGGAAATCCCTGGCCAGGGTTGCTGAGATTTACTGGTAAGTGTTATCAGTAGTTTCTCGAACTGTTATAGACCTCATATCGACACGACTTATCAAGCTACTGGGGTCTGACGTTTACCACCCCTAGGCGAGATATGCGACATATCAGACGAAGAGACCGGACTGTACGGGAGTGTTACTGGTTGGATTCACAGGAAAATGTACAGGCTTGCTTGTTGATCTTCTGATAGCTCAATACCTGGGTGGCTGTTACGTTTAGCTGACCGCTTGCAGCTTGTGGGTGTTTGATATGATCATCACCTACTGCCGGCGTATTGACGATTCTTTAGAGTCGTACACAGAAGTTTCTTGGCTCAGGCAAAACGGAGTAGGAGCACATATGTGATAGGTGCGGGACCGGGAATAATACGAGTATGTGATACCGTATTAGATTCTCGCGATATGTGATATCGGCCGGGTATATGTGATATAGCCGGGTCATCGGATCAAGTGTTGATTCGATGAACTGATACAGATTATATTAGTCGGTTATTTGTGAAATAGCCGGATTATCGAATCAAGTATTGATTCGATAATTTAATGTATAATTATATATTTGATATATTATATTACATTAACTAATATAAGCTCACTTAAAGATTCTTTTTCTCACTTAGATAATACATTGATATATATGTGATATATGTTAATTGTATTATTTTCATTTGTTACAAAAATAAATTATATATGTGATATATAATATTATAACAAGTTAGGGTTACAAATGCAACATGTTTTGTGGAGTTTAAACAAGTTAGGGTTTGATTTGGGTTAGCATTTGGGTTAGCTTTTGCATGAAGCTTCCTTTTGTTTTTGGGTTTTTTTTTTTGAAATAGGATGGTTTGAATTTAAAATTATAAAAATAGGGCAGTTAGATTTTTATTTGTGAAAATATGGCGGTTTGGTGGACCCCATCCCCCTCTCCAGTTTAGAGAGTGGGTTCCTAGAACCCGCCCTCTGCCTATTATAGGGGAGGGCGGGTTCCTAGAACCCGCCCTCCCCTCAATTTTGAAGAGGGCGGGTTCTGAGAGAACCCGCCCTCTCCGTTCTAAAGGAGAAGGCAGGGCCCGCCCTCTATTATAAAAATAAATTAAATTATGTGGGGTCCACAAACCATCCTATTTTCACAAATAAAAATCTAACTACCCTATTTTTATAATTTTAAAATCAAACTAACCTATTTCAAAAAAAACCCTTTGTTTTTTGCTAAGATATTTTGTATAGATATTTTCTAACCCAACCCAAACCCTTTACTCTAGTTAACTCTCTACATGGGTTAAGTCTTCATTCTTAACCCATGGTTGATTTGTAACTATATCCATGATTTTATTGTTCATCACAAATAGATTTCTTCTTCTTCCTCCTCTTGAAAAGCTTTTTAGCTTTTGGGTTTGTAATGATTTTGAGTGAGATAAAGAAAACAAATGAGAGCTAAATTCCTACTTCATCATCCTCATCTATTCTAGCCACTTAGATTAGGGTGTTTGCTTTTCTAATACTTGATTAGTGAAGAAGAGCTTAGGTTTGAGATTCTTCAAGGTAGATCATCTTAGTTGTTGAAGATTGGAAGCAAGCTTGTATCTTTCTCTTCATGGTGCCTCTCTAGAGTCCGGGTACTTGATGATCGCAGTGAAGGGACCTCAAAATGGAGCTTATGAAATGAAGGAATGGACTACAAAGGTTGTAATCCCTAACTCTTAGAAGTAAAGTTGTTTACTTGCTATGTTTACCCTAAGTCTCTAGTTAAGATCTTGGTTAGGTTTTGTTTAGCACCCCAAAAAATTTAAAGTAGCATGATTGATACTTGCCAAAATCTTGCTAAGGTGCTAAGCTAACCCTGCAGTGGTATCAGAGCCAAGCTAGAGCATTAGGCGTTGTCTAGACGAAGTTAAAAGTCCGATCGAACCCCGAAACATCAATTAAGACCCCGTCTCTGGAAATTTTCTAAAAAGTTGGTTTTTTCCGTATTAAAAATACTAAGAAAATTAAGCAGGGAATTCTAAGGATTACTATGAAGTACGAAGCCATAACTCCACCAAGTGACCGCGGAACCGCGGCCAAACCATGCGTTTGGCGGCGGTTCCGCGGCCAACTTTTGGAGTTAAGGGCTAATACTTCAGGGCTTTATTTTTGGGTACTTTTTCATGCTTATAGGAATTTTTAATTCTACTCAAGAGTTTAGTTTTCTGGAGATCTTTAGAATTCGTTGATTCGATCGGAAAGTTTAATATCGTTTAGTTTTTCCGGGTAATTTAGAACGTGTTAAAAGGTTTGAACGGATATCAATAACTCACTTTTCCCCTGTCGGAAAACTTTCAAGTGTTGGATTTTTCCTAAGTTTAAAACTTTCAGAAAATCATGCAAGCGAATCTGTGGACCCTCTAGAAGAACGTAAGCTTAACTCGATTATGTGACCGTCAAAACCGCCACTGAACCATATGGTTTGTGGTAGTTTAGCGTTGCCACATGTGAGGCGTTGGTTTGACCCTTTTACGGCTGGTTCATTGGGGCTGTGACATGTTCTGGGACTTTTTTGAACTCCGCTCAAGTGTTGAGCTATTTGGGAAATCTTGGGTGTTTGTTTATTCGAATGGAAAGTTTAACATTGTCTATTTATCTGGAATGTGATACAATATCTGGAATGTGATACAATATCTAGGGTCCAGTGGGAGGCCATCTCGAGGAGTCGAGACTGGGTGTCCTAACTCTAGAATTGGTAGGGTTGCTTGCCGCTCTCATAGGGGTCTAGAGATGTGGGATTGGCTATTCATCGCGGCCGTGGAATCCGCGTTTTATACAGGCTCGCATTAAAACACGGACCTCCTAGTATATCCAATATTTCATATATGTTCTTCTGCTACAATGTTCTGTGATGAGATCATATTACTGCCTGAGACGAATGTTTATATTATATATATGAGATATATGTTATATTGCTGATTTCGTTTCAAATGTGATGCTTGTGAAGCATAATAAAATGGGACTTCATTAATGAGATTAATGAAACTAAAAGAAACCTAAAGATGTTGTAGAAACTTGTCTCAAAAACAGGTAGCTCTAGTTTTTGCTTCGCATAGCGATATTCCTTGTAGAATATCTAGCACCTTATTCGATAAGGAAAGAGCCGAGATCCCTTCACCGGGAGTAACCTCTTTAGCGAAACTAGCAGATGCTACACACTCGATTTGTCTTTTGATTGTTTTTATAGTTTTTGCTTTGCATAGTGATATTTGTGAAATATCCTGCACCTTATTCGATGAGGAAAGAGCCGAGATCCCTTCACCGGGAGTGACCTCTTTGGCAAAACTAGAAAAGGCCTTAAAAACATTCCATTTAAAATCACTCGATTCTAAAACGATATCAAGTTCATTACGCAAAGGGTTTTCTTAAAAACCTGCCGTAACCCTCCGTCATTTTAGGAAATAGAGTACTTAGTATTCGTGCTGCGTTTGTTGACCATAGTTAAGGCGCAGTGTACGGTAGCTGAGTGATGTTTTCTTATATAACATATGATGTGATTAATTAGGACAGTCATATGACTTTGTTGACCATAGTTAAGGGTCATGTGGGTGGGTCTAATTAATCAAGAAATGACGGGTAGAACTTGACTAGTGCTTATGATTTGTTGACCATAGTTAAGGTCATAAGTCACTAGGGGTAAAATATTATTGGGAATTTCAAGTGTTGAAATTTGCAGTGAGATTGCGTACCTCCTATGAGATAGTTGGATCCCGATACCCGCTGCAAGTAAGAGTTACTCCTGGGAGAGTTTTACACATTACAATTAGCCGATCAAGTAGGTGTCTAGAAAGGTGTCAACGGGGTTATGCCTCTGGGAAAACGAGGTTTACTTTAATTAGGTCCATGCGAAAGCACGGGGAACCTCTCTCAAAGTACTGGCACTGGCCTGGCTGAAAGATTGGCGAACTTGTAGGGTGTAATTAATCCCGGCTGGTCTTTCCTTTTAGGGTTTGAAGGAAGATTTGACTAAAACAGTGGGAGACATCCTGATTAGATATATTAATAACCAATCTAATCTTGCAAGAGCATACGCCGAGTGTTTTCTTCTTTCTCTCTCTCCAGGTAGCGATCATGTCACGCCTTAATCAAGATAATAATACGGATGTATTGACCGAACCCACTTGTTATACTGCGCTGGGGAACGTTGGTTCCGCTCCAACTTATAATTGTTATAAGACAGAGCAGGAAATAGGGGATTACCAGAATTCCCGTTCCGACCAAACGAAGAAAGTACATGCTGATGCATCTTCTTCGGGTGTGTTCATTACTGAGAACTGTTTCTCAATATCCTTTATGTCCTGGGTATGAGATACCGGATTAGGATCCCGCAAATGTAATTTGTTACATGGGCTACAGAGAGGTAGAGAACTGAGAACGGGTGATAAGTTTCAAGAGTTGGAAATGATGCAAGTGTTGCAGCCAAGTCTGTTGGCAGTTATCACCCTGTATTACCAGAATACATTGATTCTGAACGAATGTTATTAGATACCGAACCTGATATACAACATCATATCAGTCTCTTTATTAGTAAAGAAGGATATAATTTTGTATTGTTGGATAATGTTTTGAACATTTCCTATATCAAGAGTTGATCGGTTCAGGCACGTTATCTAAAAGCATAGACGTTCTAAATCAAACTACAGTTCTTAATTTACAGAACACACACAAGAGGAAGAGTTCTGAAAGGAACGAATCCTTCTTGAGGCATTGTAGACTAGGTCATATCAATGCGACCAGACTAGCTGAAGTTACATAAAGATGCATATTTAAATTAGTTTGGACTTACATCTTGTAAAACTTGCATGTCATGTCACAAAGATAAGATGACTACAGCTCCGTTTATTAGAAACAAAGAAAGAGTTAGTGAACTCTTGGGATTGATACATGCTGATGTATGAAAGTCCCTTGTCTACATATGCCAGGACCGGTTCTTTGTACTTCATTACATTCACTGATGATCTCTCAAGATTCAGACATATGTTCCTGTTGAAACACAAGTCCAAAACTTTTGAGATAATCATAGAATATAAGTTAGAAGTAGAGAACCAAAACGGGTAATAGTATTATGTCCTTTGATGAGATCAAGGAGGAGAATACTTGAGCACGGAATTCCTGGACTATTCTAAAGGAGAATGAGATTCTTTCTCAGCATTACTCCTCCGAATGCACCACAGCACGTTGGTGTATCGGGGCGGAGCAATCGCACCATATGTGATATGGTGTGCTCTATGATGAGTACTACTGAGTTGCCTATTTTCTTTTGGGGTTATGCACTTGTGAAGTTGCATACCTATTGAATAAGGTTCCAATCAAATCAAATGCCTACCACTCCATATGTGATATGGTATGGGAATAGCCCATCTCTTAAGGAAGTTAAGATTTGGGTTGTTCGGCCTATGTCAAAAGCAAAAGATGTTTTATTTCTCGGCATACCAATTTTTGAGAAAAAAGGAATTTCTTGTGAAGAAATTAGTGGTCATGAGGTAGAACTGGAAGGAGTTCCAGCTATACAAACTGCAGCGGATGATTTGGTAAACCCGGAGGATTCAATAGTTCCCATTGAACCTCAGCCTCTCCACCGATCTGGTAGGGTTCCTCATCCACCTGGGAGATACTTCGGTTTCTCTATGACAATGGGAGAGAGGATTGTATCATGAGATGATGACCCAACTAGTTTCGAGCAGGCCATCAGGAGTGGGGACTCTGTGAGAATGGCTAGATGCTTAGCGATCTTAGATGGAATCCTTATACACCAACAAAGTATGGACTTTGGTTGCTTTATCTGAAGGGTTAAATCCCCATCAGGAGCAAGTATATCTTGAGAAGATTACTTGGTGTACATGGAAAAGTTGAGACTTTCAAAGCTATGCTTAAGTCCATCCAGATCCTACTTGCCACTGCTACATACCATGACTACGATATCTGGCGGTTGGGTGTCATGACTGCTTTTCTAAATAGTGATTTGGAAGAGAGCGTCTATAAGTACACAGCTAGAGGGCTTCGTAGACAGTGGGAGCAGCGAAACGTGTGCAAGATGTTTTATGGGATAAATCAGGCATCGCGGAGTTGGAACGTCTGTTTTGATGTGGTAGTCAAAGAGTTTGACTTCATCAAAATGATAGATGAACCTTGTATATACAAAAAGGTAGTAGGGAGTGTGGTGGTGATCCTCGTATAGTACGTGGATGACATACTCTTGATAGGGAAGGACTTTCCTATGCTACGCTCGGTCAATCTCCTCTTATCACAAAGATTCTCCATATAGGATCAAGGTGATACCTCCTAAATCCTGGATTATGGATCTATGAGATAGATCTAATAGGATGTTAGGATTCTCACTAGTTGTAGTGAGATAGTATCAATCGATCCTGGGGAGAATCACTGGAAAGGTTCCAGGGTGATAAGGACGACTGAATGTCAGTCGCAGGCATTGTCTTTACCCTCGGTGGAGGGACGGTATGTTGGAAGAGTTCCAAGCTAGATACCGTGACTTACTAGAAGATTAAAGGCAAGATACATCATTACCAAAGATGCTACCAAAGAGGCAGTCTGTATATATTTGAGTTCATGAGATAAATTTCGTTCCTACCATTGTGTGACAATGGAGTTGTGGCTTAGGCCTAGGAACCACCGTCCCATCTGTGATCCAGACATATTCTTAGGCAGTATCACATGATCATGGAGATGGTTGATCTCCATGGAGATCAAAGTTAGGAGAGTAGACACAGAGGACAACAGCGCGGATCCACTCACAAAGGCCTATTTTCCAGTAGAGACTTTTATGGGATGAATGAGTATGAGATACTTCAACCACAGCTGATTGTTGGGTATGCGATACCACAACAGATGGCCCTAGTGCAAGTGGGAGATTGTTAGTGATATGTATGCCCTAGAGGCCATTACTGTACATACAGATGTATATTGTAGTGGATGCTTGGACATATATAGGGAGGACTTTCTTGCTCGACATGATAGTATGCTATCTGGTTACTCTTTATCTTAATATGTACTCTGATTGTCTCTATGTTACATGTTGATAAAGCCCTTAGGATGAGTACTTGACTACCAGGACTATGATGCAGATCATACTAGTGGGGACAGAGTAGTCGCTAAGTACATCCTTCAAATGTTCCTAGTCGTAGGAGTACCGAGACAGGGCATCGATACTCCAGAGTAGACTAGTGTATGCGCTTCTTGACCCATATGATGGGCGATGGATGATCCCATATCCTTTGGTGTTTGACATCAGAGAAGGTATACGGGTGCTCAGTGGAGACTGGGTACACTGGACGGACTCGCCGAGAACTCCCAGATGGTATTATACCTTACGTCAGATGGCAGTTCTCTGGTGACACTGGTACAGGTTAGTCTGTAGACCCGAGATCGTCATAGAGTCTTGTGTGATTCCCACGCTTTGATTTCCATCATACCACGTCCAAGAGGGCATGCAAAACGGTGTCTTTTGGGTACAGCCCCGAATCACATGGAGGCAATGAGCGATATGAGGGGTTTCGTCTCTCCCGGTATAGGGAGTTGATGTTGCGCTGTGTTCGATTGGCTATAACTGGAAATCCCTGGCCAGGGTTGCTGAGATTTACTGGTAAGTGTAATCAGTAGTTTCTCGAACTGTTATAGACCTCATATCGACACGACTTATCAAGCTACTGGGGTCTGACGTTTACCACCCCTAGGCGAGATATGTGACATATCAGACGAAGAGACCGGACTGTACGGGAGTGTTACTGGTTGGATTCACAGGAGAATGTACAGGCTTGCTTGTTGATCTTCTGATTGCTCAATACCTGGGTGGCTGTTATGTTTAGCTGACCGCTTGCAGCTTGTGGGTGTTTGATATGATCATCACCTACTGCCGGCGTATTGACGATTCTTTAGAGTCCTACACAGAGGTTTCTTGGCTCAGGCAAAACGGAGTAGGAGCACATATGTGATATGTGCATGACCGAGAATAATACGAGTATGTGATACCGTATTAGATTCTCGCGATATATGATATCGGCCGAGTATATATGATATAGCCGGGTCATCGGATCAAGTGTTGATTCGATGAACTGATACAGATTATATTAGTCGGTTATTTGTGAAATAGCCGGATTATCGGATCAAGTGTTGATTCGATAATTTAATGTACAATTATATATTTGATATATTATATTACATTAACTAATATAAGCTCACTTAAAGATTCTTTTTCTCACTTAGATAATACATTGATATATATGTGATATATGTTGATTGTATTTTTTTTTGTTACAAAAATATATTATATATGTGATATATAATATTGTAACAAGTTAGGGTTACAAATGCAACATGTTTTGTGGAGTTTAAATAAGTTAGGGTTTGATTTGGGTTAGCATTTGGGTTAGCTTTTGCATGAAGCTTCATGAAGCTTTCTTTTGTTTTTTGCTAAGATATTTTGTATAGATATTTTCTAACCCAACCCAAATCCTTTACTCTAGTTAACTCTCTACATGGGTTAAGTCTTCATTCTTAACCCATGGTTGATTTGTAACGATAACCATGATTTCATTATTCATCACAAATAGATTGCTTCTTCTTCTTCCTCTTGAAAAGCTTTCTAGCTTTTGGGTTTGTGATGATTTTGAGTGAGATAAAGAAAACAAATGAGAGCTAAATTCCTACTTCATCATACTCATCTATTCTAGCCACTTAGATTAGGGTGTTTGCTTTGCTAATACTTGATTAGTGAAGCAAGAGCTTGGGTTTGAGATTCTTCAAGGTAGATCATCTTAGTTGTTGAAGATTGGAATCAAGCTTGCATCTTTCTCTTCATGGAGCCTTTCTAGAGTCCAGGTACTTGATGATCGCAGCGAAGGGACCTCAATACGGAGCTTATGAAGTGAAGGAATGGACTACAAAGGTTGTAATCCCTAACTCTTAGAAGTAAAGTTGTTTACTTGCTATGTTTACCCTAAGTCTCTAGTTAAGATCTTGGTTATGGTTTGTTTAGCACCCCAAAAATTTTAAAGTAGCATGATTGATGCTTGCCAAAACCTTGCTAAGGTGCTAAGCTAACCCTGCAGGAACAGGTCACTCAGGCCACCACTGGATTGTTTTTCGGGACCATGCTCCTGCCAACGAACTTCAGCGTTCCTATACCAACACAAGAAGCTTCCAAGAAGTCGGTCTTTGATCGGCTTACAACTACTGCGGCCCCTCTCAACGGGTCGTCCAGCTCCAGCGCCTCGGTCTTCTCCAGATTGGGCCAAAGTTCCTGTGGGCCCATGATGAAGCCTGCAGTTCCAGAAAAAGTTATTCCGAAGAGGATAGCCATCCCTGCTCCCGAAGTCGTCAAGGCGGCTTCTCCTGCCAAAGGGTCGGTCTTTACAAGACTGACTGTTCCGGCTCCCGTCCCTGCTCAAAAGTCTGTCTTTGATAGATTAGATACTTCTACTCAACGGACATCAGTCTTCAAGAGGCTGACGCCGGCAACAGCCTTTCTCCAAAACAGGGGGCACGACGAAGCCATTCCTATCGCTGAATCAATCCCAGCAGCTCGGCACGCTCAACGTCGCCACTAGCGCCGAGTAAGGAAAGCTGGGGGCAACTCCCCCTCTGGGTTAACTCTACCAGCCCCAACGGTGGAAGTCAATGCTGCTGTTCCAACCGCGAACAGCTTTCAACTGTTGAACAAGGTGCGTAGGAACTCTCCTACCGCCGTACTGAAAAGATCTCCTCCACCGGTGGAGAATGTTACAGAAATAAAGCCGAATCAGCCCCCTCAACGGCTATCCTCCAAAGTTTAGAAAGTCTGGCGACGGGTCCAAGAATCGGTGATTAATCAAGACTATCCCCGTCGACAGAAGAAGCTGAAAGCCCAGCAGGAAGAAACTAGCAAGATGCAAAGGACGACAACCACCTGGGTGCCCGCTGCAACGGCCCCCTCAACGTCAACTGCTCAAAAGAGAAGGAGGCCAGAGAAAGCCCCTGTGACTACGGCAGATCGCAAAGACGCTGAGCCCAAACGCCCCAAATCTGGGGGCATAATGGTGCACACTGTTTACATGGCTTCCGGAAAAGAGGAAAGCCGCGCTTCAACGGGTCACTGACCACTCACCCGATCCGTGAAAAAAGCCCAGGAGTAGCAACAGAAGCTTCAGGAAATGTTGACGCAAATGGCCGCACTCACCAGACCAAAAGAAAGCCCGGAGGCGTCATCAGAGCAGCGTCACGAATAAGAAACCGACGCTGACTTCCTACGCAGAGTCCTCGAAAAGAAGGACAGAGAAGCTGCAGAACAAGCTGCCAACATAAAACCAATGGCGCTTCTCTTCCAAGACATGGTCGGGATGATGTTACAGACGGATCCTCCAGCTGAAGACCCTCCAATCATTATTGAAGACGACAGAGGAGAGACATCGAATCCTCCTCCGGCTCTTTCAGCAGCCAAAGAGGAAACTATTTCCAAGGCCGTCCTGGATGGCTATATTGCTCAGCAAATACGAGCTCACCAGGCAAATGAAGCGGATGGCCAAGTCGTTAAAACTGGGCGGCCGTATCAGGCTGGTATGACCAAATAAAGTACCCGTCGGGATACACAATCCCAAAATTCCATGTGTACAAGGGGACAGGCAACCCCCATCAACATGTCGCTCAGTTCAGGGCTCTTTGCGGCAACACCGGGGGTGATGATAAACTTTTGCTCCGCCAATTCGTCGGCAGCTTGTCGGAGACGGCATTTGAGTGGTACTCCGAACTTCCAAACGACTCCGTCAAGACTTTCGCATCAATGGAGTTATTATTCACCCAGCGATTCGCGAGTGCTAGTGAACGCACCCCAATAACGGTATTGATCAATTCCAGGGTGAAGCCAGGCGATACGTGGGTTCAATACGCAATCCGATGGCGGAATCTGTGGTCGAAATGCGAACAGCGCATCGAAGAAGCACCAGCGGTGGGCATGTTCGTGGGCACCCTAGACCCTCATGCAACTATTTCACAATTCATGATGTTCTTCAAACCAACCATGTTCCAAGCTTTAATCGACAAGCTAGCCCAGATGGACCAGATGGGTCATAGACCGTCTCCTCCGAAGCCGGAGCCGCGGAACGAAAAGGGTAAAGGGAAGGCGGCCTTCGTTGCGAATACCCAACAGCAGCCCAGTGCCCCAAAACCAACGGATCAACTGGAAGAGAGACGGCGCTATTATAATGAGAAAATGAAGCGTCCTTATTCGTTCCCTCGGGACAAAACGAAGAGACTGTTCAAATTGGCGATGCGCAACAGGCTCATTAATCTGCCAAATCCTAAGCGACCACTATAACCCGGCGAGGCTAATAGTCCCAATTATTTCCCTTACCACCAAACGGTAAGCCATCCAATCGAAGATTGCTTCGTCTTTAAGGGATGGATCGAGGACCAATACCAACAAGGCAAGTTTGCACTATCTGAGAAGTGGAAAGTAAGCCCACCACAACCGCACACTCCTAAGAAGACGGACACACCAGGGGCATCGTGCTCTTTTGTTGAAGAAACTCCATGGGAGGTCGCTCTTTCAGCCAAAACTAAAAGAATGCTGAACGATCTCCAGACATGCCCGGCGATCAGGTGGAAGAATCCGTTGGAACCTGAGATCATCGAGGGGATGCTGAAGCCGCACCCAACTCCAAAGATTGGTGGTGATAGCCAAAGCGTTCACACCCAGCCGTCGAAATCTTTGAAGAAGAAGAAGAAGAAGACCAAAAAGCCCGTGAAACCTAGTGACAAGCACACGGACCTGCAAAAGCAGATTGACGCGCTGGAAGAGTACAACCAGAAGGCGCGGACCCCAATCACACTCCAAGAATTTCTCAATCACGTCCTTGAAGACGGAGATGATGGAGAAGACTCGTCGGATGAATCTGAAGATTACGTGGCAAGTTGCCATATGATCTCTCACTCGTCGATAAATGATGAAGAAGCTCCTTATGCAGAGAAACTGGGGGCAGGTCCTGAGCCGGAACTTCTAGGGCCGTCAGACGAAATGATTGATGCATTCCTAAATGAAGCTCTTCTTAAAAGCAAAGGTGCCCGAGAGCGTGAGATGGCCATATTTGAAAAAGCCAAGTGCCGGCGACTGGACGAAAGGGTTGGAATGCTCCTGCCAAATCAAAGTACATCCGCCGCGAATAAAAGCAGGTTCAAAACGAGGAAGATGTTCGCCAAAGCCATATCAATGGGAATGAAGCTGCCACCCTCCGAAGGAAACATTCTTGGAGAAGCAGAAATGCATCCTAGCTACTGCTTATATCATCGAAAGATTGTGCATCCTACCGAAGAGTGCAACACTTTTAAAAGATGGTGGCAGGGATATGTTGCTCACCGGCAACATTTTAAGTGGATGAAACGCAAAACTCGTCGGGAATGAAGAAGTACGATCGAGGAGCTTAGAAGAACTACCGGCAACTGTCGCATGGCTAACGCCGGGGGATCGCAAGTTCCCACCTTCGGGAGCGACTCTGACGAAGAAATTGCTAGTATATATGCCCTAGGGGCCATTATTGTATCATACTAGTTTGTATATTACTTAATGGAAGCTTGGGATATTCACAGATATATAATAGTCTTGCTAAACATGGTAGTATGCTACTTGGTTTTATCTATCTTAATATGTGAGTATACGTATTGATAGAGCCCTTAGGATCTTGCTTGACTACCAGCGTTGTGATGGCAGTCACACTAGTGGGGGCTGGGTAGTCTACAAGCACATCCTTTTCAGGTCCCTAGTCGTAGGATTATCGAGACAGGGCATCGATACTCCGGAGTAGACTAGTGTGTACGCTTCTCATCCCAGTTGGGGAGATGGTCTGTCCCACAGCCGTCAGTACGTCGTACCGGAGATAGTATACAGGTGCTCATTGGGTTACGGGTACACCGGACAGGACTCGCAGGGAACTGTTGGTTGGTATTATACCCATCGTCCGTTAACAGTTCCCAGGTGACATGAGTACAGCATAGTCCACAGACTTGACACTTCTACTTCGCCTCGAGTGTGTCCCACTGTTCTTAGATTGCTACCCTACCACGGCTCAAAGGAGTCATGCAAACAGGTAGCAGTTGGGTGCAGTCCTGAGCACTTGGAGGCAGTGGCGGTTAGACAGGATTCATCTCTCCCGGTATTAGGGGTTGATATCGCGCTGTGTCAGAGAGCCATTACGCAAAGTCCCTGGCCAGGGCAAGCGAGATTTACTGGTAGGTTCCAGTAGTTTCTCAGGGTGTAATGGGCTTCTCTCCGACACGACTTATACCGCTGTTAGGGGACTGACGCTTGCCACCCCCTAGGCCCGATATGCGATAGTCATAGACGAACAGACCGGACTGTACGGAGATTGTCACATCAGGCTCAGTAGGAGTTCGGATGGATTTCCTCATCAGCCTTCTTATCGACATCTACCTGGGGACCGTTACGTACAGCTAGTGCCGCTTGCGGTCTGTGGTTAAACCCACTGCCAGCGTAGTAGTCGAGTCTTTAGAGTCCCACACAGAGAGTTTCCCTGCTCCAGGCAAAACGATATAGAGGTCGTATGGTTTTACGACAAGGGTTCGGACGCATACGTATTTAAACGCACGTACGTCGTTCGGACAGTTTTTACTAGTCGGCTTTGGTTTAAGCCAGATTCTAGTATCGGATTATTGGATTTATACAGTCTAAAGTTTTTCCGTGTTTTCACGGATAGGAGGGGCGTTCTCGTAATTTCGCGGGAAGCTTCTAGAAGGATGGTGACTTGAGGGTTTAGGTGGCATTTGCATTTATTATGTTAATAACTCATTTGTGTGATTCATCCATGGAGTTAATGCATCATTTATTGATCTAATGACTCATGAGATGAATCACTAATATGAATGAATGAAGCATGGTTGTTAAATGATTTAATTTATTTATTTCATAAAACATTATGCTTCATATATTTAAATGAGTTCATTATCTCTTCTCATTCCCATGCTCACCTTCTCTCTCCTCAGGCTCACTTTCTCTTCAAACCCTAATCCTACCACTCATGTGTTGAGACCAAGGATTAGAATAGACTAATTCATCCATAACCCTTCTCTATATCATCTAGGTACTTTGATTAGCAACTAAAGAAACCTAGTTACCTCAAGTTTAGAGGTGAAGCTTGGAGTAAAGCTCTCGGGTGGATCATCTACTACATAGAGAAGGCCGGAGAGGAGGTGGAGAACGAAAAGACGAAGGACACGGTTCATTAGGTATAATCACTTCTCATAGTAGTTAATAACTTCTATGTTTCTTGTTAGTTATAGTTTAGCAAAGATTCTTCGGTTAGTCGATGTTTACGCAAAGAACAAGATCGTTTTTCATTTTTCCGCCTCCCCGCAAGTCGTGGGGTGTAGTACATCGACTTACAGAAATGACTCTTGGCCCTCTCTTCAAATAATCCACCTCGTGGAAAGAGGAAGAATCGAAGACCTGTGAAAATATTCAGCTGCGCAATCGTACGCTGCCCGAAAAGAATCTCGGACCCACAAATAGAAAAGATAAGGGAAAAGAAAAAGTCTCTGAGGATATCGCCCTAGATGACCAAGCCATCAAAGAGCTGACCGCCAAGGACCCGCCAAAGAAAAGTAAGGTGGACTACAACGTCCTGGCACACTTGAGGAAGCTACCCTCGCAGCTCAGCATTCTCGACGCTATTATGCTATCCAAAGAGGCGAGAGATTCATTGATCAAAGTGCTACAAGAGACAGAGCAATTCTAAGCGTTCCTCGCCGAAGAAAAGATGAAGGACGAGATGGAAGAAGTGCACACAGCCGATATCACCTTTGGCGATGAAGATCTCCTCCTTGGGACATGTGAGCACAACCGCCCCCTTTATGTCTCCGGATACTGTCACGATATCAAGATAGGCAAAATCCTGGTCGATAATGGGTCCTCCGTCAATCTCCTCAATGTGCGAGTGTTGAAGGAAATCTGCATGAGCGTTCAGCACCTCGCTCGTGATAAAATCACCATCTCCGGTTTCGACTCCCAGTCATCACGAACCCTCGGGTCTGTGATACTGACGTTATGCTTTGGGCTACTTGTCATGGATATTAAATTTCACGTCATTGACGCCAAGACATGCTACAATGCTTTGCTCGGCAGGCCTTAGTTACACGAATACAACATTATCCCTTCTACACAACATCAGTGTATGAAGTATTTCAAGGATGGTCTTATGTACACTGTGACGGGGGAGTTAAACCCATTCTCCGTGAACGAAGTCCGAAAGTACGGAGATGCAAAATACTTCTTACCAGATTTTGAGGACACGAAAAGATGTCACAAACCGAAAAACAAAGTTATCACCACTATTCCATTCTTCGGGAGTGATATCGAGGAGGAAGAAGAGATAGTTTATTCAGGGCCGCCTCAACGCAACAACCCGGGACCGTCCGCTCCCATGTTGATCTTCGGCAGCGACTCGGAAGATGAGGTTAACGCTATATTTTCTGCTCGGCCGTCAATACAAGCCTTCGCTGGCGATAATCAGAGTTTGCAAATTACCATGGTTCCACAAGAGCATTACAAAGATCTCAGTGCACTTGAAACTTATAGTGTGCAAGAGCTGCAGACGTTTTACGTCCCTCCCAGACGGAAAGGTGAAGGGGCGATCCTATTCTACCGATCCGGGGAAACCAAAGCAAAGAAAGAAATCTGGCACTGCGCCGATTCTACGCTCGACAGGCTCCAGCCCATCCGTCTGCCTAGATATTACACGGAAGGCTTGAAAAGGCTATTGAAGCGCCAAGGGGTACCCTTCAGACAGACTACTCGACAAGCTCGATTCTACAATAGGATTTGGGACGTCCCCGGAACTCAGTGAAAGTTGCCAAACGGGAGAATGGAAATGGTCGGGCTTGGATATGTTCAATCCAAAAAACGAGAACGAGTCCATGGCAGCTACGTCATACATGACTTCGATGAAGAATGAGACATTTTGTTAGAAAACACTGACCCTGAACCAAAACGAGATCCTACCATCAAAATGCCGAGTCCGTCGTTTGAAGAACGAATGGACAAGCTCATAAAGGAAGTAGGTCGAAAGGTCCGGGATGACCATAATCGTAAGATGGCCATTTACGAGAAAGCCAGGACGCAGCGCCTCCTTCAACAGGCCGCGGAGAATGACAATGCTCTTCGACGCCAGCCCATCATACAAAAGGCCCGACGCAGAGGCAAAAATAAATCAAAGAGCGGGAAAGGCGTTCGACAGCGACAAAGCGGGACCAAAAAGCCACGCGATCGGGAATTGAGCAATCCGGATTCGTCTCTTATAAAGAAGATGGGTCGAGCATACTCTTTTCCTCAGAACAAAACACGGAAGATACTTGATCTTGTCATAAAACATCAGATGATGACACTCCCGGAGTCCAAGCACCCCGAGCAAGCAGGTGAAGTCTCTCACCCAAACTATTGCTCCTATCATAGGGCAATAGGACATCCTCTTGAAGACTGCTTCACATTTAAAGACTGGGTAGAAGACCAGTATCAGCAAGGCAGGTTCGCTCTATCCAGCGGCTGGAAGGTAACTCCGCCGTAGAAGCACGAACCAAAAGCCGCGCATACAGCGAGAGTAGAACCAGATCAACATCGGTCTTAGAAGCGAGCTCGTACCTGTCATATGATAACGCAATCAAAAGGAGAGCCCGAGGATATGGATGACCTTCCCTGGTGCTTCGAAAACAGTGATGACGAGGTGATCTCAGAGTTTCCACCGGCGCCAAAAGAGCTGGAAGATGGAATACATACTACTGTAGATAACCTCAAGAAAATTGATTTAGGGACGGCAAGTGACCCACGACCGACATTCGACAGTGAGCTGTTGTCTGAAGAAAGGGTGGCTATGCTAAAAGACGTGCTCATGCAGCATAAAGATTGCTTCACATGGAACTATTCCGAGATGCCAAGGTTAGATCCAGAGATTGCTGTGCACAAATTGGCAATATCTCCGGACGCCAAGCCAATCAAACAAGCATCGAGAAGAATGCGGCTCGAGCTTGAAATGAGCGTCAACGCCGAGGTTAAGAAGCTAATCGACTCTGGCTTCATCCAAGAGGTCCAGTATCCTGACTGGATTGCCAACATCGTCTCGGTGAAGAAGAAAAATGGGATAGTGCGCATATGCGTGGACTTTCGGGATCTCAATAAAGCCTGTCCAAAGGACGACTTCCCAGTACCAGTCACTGAGCTGATAATAGATAACACATCCACTCATGAAGTCTTCTCCTTCATGGACGGATCGTCAGGATACAATTAGATAAAGATGCATCCCGAGGACCAGAAGCACACCGCTTTCCGGACCCCTTTGGGTGTATTCTGCTACAAGGTGATGCCTTTCGGTCTAAAGAACACTGGTGCCACCTATCAGAGGGCCATGACGAAGATTTTCGACGACCTCATACATGAAATCGTCGAATGTTATATCGACGACCTCATAATTAAAAGCAAATCATACGAGGAACATCTAGAGCATCTGAAGATCGTATTTCAACGCCTTCAGAATACAACTTGAAGATGAACCCTCTCAAATGCGCGTTTGGAGTTTCCTCGGGCAAGTTCCTAGGATTCATCATCCGACACCGAGGCATCGAGATAGATCCGTCAAAGATCAAGGCGATTATAGAAATGCCCCCGCCAAGGACTCTCAAGCAATTGCGGTCTCTCCAAGGGAAGCTCGCGTATATCCGGCGATTTATAGCCAATCTCTCAGGCAAGTGTCGTCCTTACAATCACCTGATGAAGAAGGGAACCCCTTTCGTCTGGGATCGCAAATGCCAAAACGCACTGGACGAAATCAAGCAATACCTGCAGAATCTGCCAGTACTGGCCGCTCCTGTTAAAGAAAAACCTCTCGTCCTGTATACAACAGCTCTCGAAGGTTCGCTAGGCGCATTATGGGTACAAGAGAACGACCAAGAGAAAGAGAGAGCCCTTTATTATCTGAATCGAGTTCTCCTGGGGGCAGAAAGTAATTATTCTCCAATCGAAAACCACTGCCTGGTATTGATCTTCGCGATAACAAAGCTCAGGCACTATGCGTTGGCACATGAGGTCCATCTCATATCAAAAGTGGATCCTCTCAAATACTTGATGTCGAAGGCCATATTAACAGGATGACTTGCTAAATGGGCCCTGTCCTTGATAGAGTTCTCGATAACTTATCGACCTCTTAAGGCAGTGAAAGGCCAGGCCATCGCCGACTTCCTCGCTGAGCATCCGATACCTGCCGATTCTCCTTTGAATTGCGAACTGCCAGACGAACTTGCGTTTGACACGATCGACGGGGATGATACCCTGTGGGAACTCTATTTTGATGGGGCATCTTCTATGAAGAAGCGTAAACAAAGCACCCCTATAATCAAATCGGGGGTAGGCCTCATCTTTGTAACTCCACAAGGAGGGATAATGCGCTTCGCCTTCTCCTTGACAGAGCCGAGGACAAACAATGAAGCCGAATATGAAGCTTTGATAGCAGGTCTCGAGATCGCCATCGACATGGGAATTGAAAACCTCTTCATATACGGAGACTCCCAATTGGTCGTTAGTCAAGTAAACGGCGACTATCAAACGTGCAAGCCAGAGTTGGTAAAGTATGGCGAGAAAGTACAGCAGCTGCTGACTCAAATTCCTTCCTACAACTTGGAAAGCATACCGCGTGCGGAAAATAGCAAGGCAGATGCATTAGCCAAGCTCGCTAAGGAACTGGCTGACGAGAACCTCGATGACGTGAGGATCATTGTACAAAGCCGTCGGGTTCTTGCACCGGCAGAAATATCTCCGGAGTCGTCCGAAGAAAAGGGAGCGACCGAGCAAATGGCTCTGCAAGTAAAAGACCAAGAAAAGGTTGAGGATTGGAGAGAAGTCTTTATAGACTACTTCAAATCCCGTCGAACGCCTGAAGATGCGTCCTCAAAACATCAGCTCATGAAACGAGCCCTATCTTTTGCCTTTGTCAATGATACTCTGTACAAGAGGTCATTTGATTCTCTGTGGTTAAGATGCCTCGGACCTGAAGAAGCAAAAAGAGTCGTCCAAGAAACTCACGACGGACTCTGCAGTTCTCACCAAGCCGGCCCGAAGATGAAGCTGAAAATCAAAAGGATGGGCTACTATTGGCCCACGATGATTCAGGACTGCCTCGAGTACGCAAAGCAATGCCACTCGTGCCAGATTCACGGGGATTTTATCCATCAGCATCTGAATCCTCTACATCCGACAGTAGCTAGCTGGCCATTCGAAATGTGGAGGACTGACATAATCAGCCCCATCGAACCAGCATCGTCCAGAGGACATCGATTCATTTTGGCGACAACTAATTACTTCTCCAAATGGGCAGAAGCAGTACCGCTGAGGGAAGTGAAGATGGAAAATATCCTCCATTTCTTCAAGACACACGTCATTTATTGGTTTGGAACTCCAAGACGGATCATCTCCGATAACGGGCCGACCTACAGAAGCCACAAAGTCAGCCGCTTCGCGCAACAGCATAACATAGACTGGAGATACTCCTCAGTCTATAATCCCCGAGCTAACGGTCTAGCTGAGACTTTTAACAAGACCTTGACAAAGATCGTGAAAAAAGACGGTGTCTCGAAATAAAAAGGACTAGCATGAAAGACTGCATGAAGCTCTCTGGGCATATCGAACTATGTTCAAAACGGCCACGAACACAACGACGTACGCATTGGTATTCGGTACAGAAGCAGTACTCCCCCTCGAGATAGAGCTACCCTCTTTACGAGTGGCAGTTCATTACGAGCTAACGGACGAAGAGAATGCCCACCTTCGGCTTGAGGAGCTCGATGCCCTTGATGAAACCCGGCTCATAGCGCAACAAAATCTGGAGGCTTATAAAGCAAAGATGACGCGCTCATACGAAAGATTGACTAGGCCGAGGACATTCCGCCAAGGCGAACTCGTGGTAGTGGTCAAAAGACCCATGATCCCCAATCGTGCCAAACGAGGGAAATTCGAGCCGAACTATGAAGGCCCATAAATTATAGACAAGGTCTACCAGGGTGGGGCCTATCTACTCATAGACATGCATGGTGAAAGACCTTTCAGGCCAATAAACGGTCGCTTCCTAAAGAAATACTACGCTTGACGAGTCACGACCTAGGTCAACGATAGATGACGACGCCTATGTCCGCTCGCTATCTTCCTAAGCCCAAACTTTATAAGTAGTAACCGTACATGGACCGAAACGTCCTTAAACTAACAATGGACCGAAACGTCCTTAAACTAACAACGGACCGAAACGTCCTTAAACTAACAATGGACCACTATGTCCTAAAACTAGCTGTTGACCGAGGTGTCGATAAACGACTGTGGATTGCAGCATCCCAACGCTGATACAAAAAAAGAAGGATAAAAGAATTAAAAAAGAGAGAGAAAGAAAAACGGTATGTCCATAAGCGAAATGGGCACGGATGAAAACCCGAAAGGGCTCCGTGAGTAAAAACAGCAGGGCTACCGGCGAGTTTTGTGAAAACCCGAAAGGGCGCAATCTCGTTAAAAGACACTTGCAAGGTCCTCTCGACTTTGTAAGGAGAAACCACCTGCGTGAGATCCTTACGACTCAAAAGAGAGCAACACACTTAGGAATCCCCACAGTTCCTAAGGAGAAATTACACTTGCGAGATCCTCACGACTCGTAAGGAGAATCCTCTTATGAGACCCTCACGGCTCATAAAATTCAAAAGTCTTAAGCTACATGGATCTAAAACTGTTTTTAAGCAGCCACCACAACCTCCAATATTGCCCTACAAGCGGCTCAATGCTGACCCTTGTATACAATCCACGGGCACAAATAAACGTTTCCCTAACAAAGTCCTACCCGCGACTAGGGATATGTCTACATGGTGAGCAACCCTTGTAAGTCCTCTCGACTTATAAGGAGAAAACATTCTTGTAAGATCCTTACGAATTATAAGAGATCATACACTTAGGAGTCCTCACGACTCCTAAGGATAAAACGCACCTACGATATCCTCACGACTCGCAGGGAGAAATACATTTATGAGACCCTTACGGCTTATGAAGTCAAAAGCCTTAGTCGACAGAATCTTAACCATGTTTACTAAGACACCTTTGTTCGTCATCGACAGAGGAAAATGATGATTCGCTCCTGGCAATATCCCAATGGTAGCGATGCTGATGCCGAAATCGGTGTCTAATTCCAAGCTTGCAGCAAAAATCCAGCGAGCCGCACATGCATACGAAATAGCCGAAATGATGGGGCAACTTGCGACAAAATCAGTAAGTAAAAATGTATGCATGCAAAATAGCCGAAATGATTGGGCAACTCACAATAAAAAGCAGCGAGTAAAAAAAATAAAAATAAAATAAAATAACCGAAATGATTGGGCACCGCGAAAAATAGCCGAAATGATTGGGCAATCGCGACCTTCGCGATATAAAAGCTAAAATGATATAGCATCGCGGAAAGAAATAAAAAAAATGAAATTTACGCCTTACAGGTGATATCACATCAATCCCTATATACAATCCAGGGGCGCAAACAAAGAGGGAATCACATCTTTCCTCCCAGGCTTCATCAGAAGAAGAAGCCAAATCTCAACGGTTCACAAATAGCCTGGAGATCATCTCAACATTCGTCTCATTACAACAGACACAACATCAAGCAAAGCGGAACAACGACAACTCCCATTTCCATGACTCGGCGGTGCACAGATGACCGAGAGTCAAACCCCGACTCCGTGAAATGCGGATAAAGTCAACCATTCCTGGTCACGTGGAACGCGGCTTATGTCAATCCTGACCCCGTGGGAAACGTCCAGAGCAGATCCTGGTCCTCACAGAGCACGCAATGACCCCGTGTGAAGCATCCAGAGCGGAGCCTGGTCCTCACAGAACACGGCAATGAACCCGTGGGAAGCATCCAGAGCAAATTCCTGGTTACGTGGAACGCGGCTTATGTCAATCCTGACCCCGTGGGAAACGTCCAGAGCGGATCCTGGTCCTCGCAGAGCATGGCAATGACCCCGTGTGAAGCATCCAGAGCGGAGCCTGGTCCTCGCAGAACACGGCAATGACCCCGTGGGAAGCATCCAGAGCAAAATTCCTGGTTACGTGGAATGCGGCTTATGTCAATCCTGACCCCGTGGGAAACGTCCAAAGCGGATCCTGGTCCTCGCAGAGCACGGCAATGACCCCGTGTGAAGCATCCAGAGCAAAGCCTGGTCCTCGCAGAACACGGCAATGACCCCGTGGGAAGCATCTAGAGCAAAATTCCTGGTTACGTGGAACGCGACTTATGTCAATTATGACCCCGTGGGAAACGTCCAGAGCGGGGCCTGGTCCTCGCAGAACACGGCAGTGAACCCGTGGGAAGCATCCAGAGCAAATTCCTGGTCATATGGAACGCGGCTTATGTCAATCCTGACCCTGTAGGAAACGTCCAGAGCGGATCCTGGTCCTCGCAGAGCACGGAAATGACCCCATGTGAAGCATCCAGAGCGGAGCCTGGTCCTCGCAGAGCACGGCAATGACCCCGTGTGAAGCATCCAGAGCAAAATTCCTGGTTACGTGGAACGCGGCTTATGTCAATCCTGACCCCGTGGGAAACGTACAGAGCGGATCCTGGTCCTCGCAGAGCACGGCAATGACCCCGTGTGAAGCATCCAAAGCGGAGCCTGGTCCTCACAGAGCACGGCAATGACCCCGTGTGAAGAATCCAGAGCAAAATTCCTGGTTACGTGGAACGCGGATTATGTCAATCCTGACCCCGTGGGAAACGTCCAGAGCGGATCCTGGTCCTCGCAGAGCACGGCAATGACCCCGTGTGAAGCATCCAGAGCATAGCCTGGTCCTCGCAGAACACGGCAGCGACCTGGTGGGAAGCATCCAGAGCAAAATTCCTGGTTACGTGGAACACGGCTTATGTCAATCCTGACCCCGTGGGAAACGTCCAGAGCGGATCCTGGTCCTCGCAGAGCACGGCAATGACCCCGTGTGAAGCATCCAGAGCAAAATTCTTGGTTACGTGGAACGCGGCTTATGTCAATCCTGACCCCGTGGGAAACGTCCAGAGCGGAGCCTGGTCCTCGCAGAACACGAATATGACCCCGTGGGAAGCATCCAGAGCAACTCCTGATTCCGTGAAATGCGGATAAGGGTAACCTCACCCATCACTTGCGGGTCCTCACGACTCATAAGGGAGCAAACTCTCTTGTGAGATCCTTACGACTTGCAAGAGAAAACACACTTAGGAATCCTCACGATTCTTAAGGAGAAATTACACCTACGGGATCCTCTCGATCGGTAGGGAGAAAATTCTTTATGAGACCCTCACGGCTCATAAACTTGAAAAGTCTTAGGAGGCAGATCTTAACCCTGAATCCTAAGCCATCGTTGTCCTGCAAAGAAATCGAGATAGACTATCCACAGAATACATTTAATAAAAGGGACACTGGCATTTATAGGATGTGATGGGAAACGTTTCATCTCCCATATTCCCTAGACAGATCCAACAGTCACAAAGGTGACAGCGTTGCACTCACGTGCAGACACGTGAGAGCAACGCTGTGGGGGCATTTGTTCCCTGATTAAAAATCAGGAATTATCTCAATGAGGTATCATGTGTTCACACGTGACCAAGAGTCACATGTTGACACGTGATCTCTTTATAGAATTAAATTCTAATCAAATAAAAGTGTAAACAAATGGCTAAGGAAAGACTCCAATGGGGTCACGTGACCAAGGGTCACGTGCTGACACGTGATGGTCTTTAGCCCAGTTAAAAGACAGAAATAAAATTCTGAAGGAGGAGGGGTCACATGCCAACACGTGATAAGCTTTGAAAGCCCTCATAACTTGATAGAATTAAAATTCTAATTAAGGGAAATCAAAGACCCTAATTGGGAAAATATTTCTTTATATCTTTCCAAACAAAAAAAAAGATGGTGCTCTATATAATAGAGCACCGTTGGATTAAAAATCCAAGGATGATTAAAAAATTACCAATTTATGGAAAGATTTTAGACAAGGAAAGATTTCCCTAAATTTCACCAAAAATAACAAACAGAATATTTTTTGGAGTGAAAATCCAATGGTGAATAAAATTCACTGAATGATCTAAAAGATCATATTAGTTATGAAAAACAAACAAAATCTTTCAATAAAAGATTTACTAAACAAATTGATTTTTTTCCTTCTCCTATAAATAGGAGCCAAAGAGAGGGAAAAAAGAAGAATTTTGAGATCTTGAAATTTTCTGAAGACAAATAGCAAAGAGAAAAGAAAGGAAAATTTAATTCTCAAGAAAAGAAACCCTAGGTGAGAAAGGAGGAAAGGATCAAAACTTTAAAAAGAGAATTTAATTCTCAATCTAAGAGTTTAACTCTTCTGTAAAAGAACTTAGTTCTTCCTCTGGTTGAAGATCTGCAGAAACAAATCTCCCCATAGGTTGAGAATTTAATTCTCATCGGGGTGATTCTGCCATGCAGATCCAAAACATAGAGGGAGAACTGAGTTTAAAGAATTTAATTCTCCCAAATTCACAGGAATTTAATTCCTCCAAGATAAAACTAGGGTTTAACCCTATATGAGAATTCAATTCTCCCAAACTCACAGGAATTTAATTCCTTCAAGATAAAATTAGGATTTAACCCTATATGAGAATTTAATTCTCTTAAAATTATAGAAATTTAATTCCTCCAAGACAGAAATAGGGTTTAACCCTACATAAGAATTTAATTCTTTCACATACATGGGAATTTAATTCCTCTAAAACATAATTAGGGTTTAACCCAACAAAGAATTTAATTCTTAAAAAAATAAAGTTACTTGAAAGATCTCCATGCATATAAAGATTAGGTCATGTGTCCCCACGTGACTCCTGAAAAGATCCTCCAAAAATAAGAAGGAAACAGCTTAGAGGCAATGCCTCACGTGCTCCCACGTGACCTCCAAAACAACAAGAATTAAAGCAAAGGCAGATTCTAATTTGGGCGCCCTCATGTGTCCTCACGTGACCCCTAATAAAAGCCTTAACAAATCAGTGCATGAGTGCCTATCACGTGCCCACACATGATGGCCAAGAAATTAAAAGTGTTTAACACTTATTCGCGGATTTGAGGATAAAACAAAGGAGATCTGGCCCCACATTTGGGCACCCTCACGTGTCCTCACGTGACCCCTAATAAAAGCCTTAACAAATCAGTGCATGAGTGCCTATCACGTGCACACACGTGATGGCCAAGAAATTAAAAGTGTTTAACACTTATTCGCAGATTTGAGAATAAAACAAAGAAGATCTGGCCCCACCTTTGGGTGCCCTCACGTGTTCCCACATGACCTCTTCCTCTCTAGTGTTTAACACTAATTTGAGAGTTTTATTTCCAGTGTTTAACACTGTTGTCTTCTAGTGTTTAACACAACTCTGAGCATTTCATTTCCAGTATTTAACACTGTTGTCCTTTAGTGTTTAACACTATTTTTAGCCAAATTGGCTATGTTTCCGGAGGCAAAAACCTCTCCTTTAACTAAATCTCAAAATTGAGTAAAACTTAGAGCTATAATGTTTAATGCTCAGTCAAAGACAAAAATGATATCAGAGCCCTCAAACTCTTGTTTAGCATTGCTAAGTGATGAGGGGCTGAACCCAGACAAATGTCTAATGGTCCAATAAAAGGTCAAATTTCAAATCTAATTGGACTTAGCTCAAGTTGGCCATAAGTCCTCAATCCAGATTTAACTGAGCCAATGAGCTCATAATCTAATTAATTGATCTTAGTTCCAAATTGGACTACAGATTAGTGACGTCTTTCATCTTACTAACCCTTGGGACAACGGCTCATAACTACTTATTACTAGTTCGTATAAGAAAACTTCTAATTTTCTTGGTTTTCTTAAATTTTTCTAATCTCATGGATGCAATTTTTCACTATCTAAACTTTTATTATCTTATTTATATACAAAAAATATTTTTATTTTTCGAAATTTTTTAAATTTTTATGGGTTTTCGAAAATGTTTTGTGCTTATGCAAAGTATGATGCAAATGATGCGAAAATAAGCACAAACCTCCCCCAAACTTGTTTTCAACAGTGTCCTCACTGTTGCCTTCTGCTAAATCTCGAAAACCTGTAAGCTTGGGAGGAATTTTATTAACGGGGGCAAAATATTTAAGTGAAGAACCTCCCTCAAACTTATTTTTGGCTCAAAATTTTGTAAAAATTTTCTTTTCAAGAGCCAGAAAAAATGTACCCCCCCCAAACTTGAGTTATGCAATGTTAATCTTTGAAAATCATATGAGGGGGTCAAAAATCAATGGTCGATGCCAAGCTTTGCAAAGACCGAATGTTAACACCAACCATTCAAAAATTTTATCAATGCAGTGCTCTGGTTGGTGGAAGAAGAAGTGGAGAAAAGGTAAGTGGTGGAATAGAATGTGTGTGCGTCTCATTTTGGAGAGACGATGCAGTGAATGTGATGGATTACTCGCATTCTTTTTACAGTTCGGAAGAAGGGGTGGAGGTTCAATTTCAATGTTTGGGACATGATTCATCTCAACACCCGTGTCATTTAAAAATGCGAGTTCATCAGCGAAGATCTCCTCAAAAGTTCCATCTATACCCCGATGAATAATGTCATCACAAAGTGCGGGGTGATCTTCAGACTCTAAGAACGGTTCATAATCAGTGTTAATTGTTGACCCGGACATCTCGGTGGAAGAGTCCGTATGTGTATGATACATAGTTGGGTCAAACAATAACGTATGAAAAGAGTCTAGATCAATATCAGGAGGATCATCAAATTCGCTGCTGTCGACATCCATTAAGTCGACAGAACAGACTTGAGCAGTAGGTTCAGAGGGTACACTTCCCAACTTGTAAATGTTCAGCTCTATTGACCTATTCCCGAAAGATAGGGTCATAGAACCATTACGACAGTTGATGATAGTATTGGAAGTGGCCAAAAAGGGGCGACCTAAAATCACCAGAATTTGATTCCGTGGGTTCGCTACAGGCTGTGTATCAATTACAATAAAATCCACAGGGAATATAAATTCCCCGATTTTTATTAACACATCCTCCAGTTCACCCCTAGGTTTGGTGATTAATCGGTCAGCCATTTGGAGAGTTATGCTCGAGGGCTTTAACACTCCGATACCTAGTTGCTCATAAACCGAATATGGAAGCAAGTTAACACTAGTGCCAAGGTCTAGTAGAGCACGGTTAATATGTTTTTCCCCAATAGAAATTGAAATAGTAGGACAGCCAGGGTCCTTACGTTTCCTCGGTACTTGTTGGGGGAAAGCCGTGTCTACAGTCTTTGCCATGAAAATTTTCTTGGGCACTTGTTTCTTCCTCTTCCTAGTGCACAAGTTCTTAAGAGTTTTCGTATAGGACGAAACTTGTTGGATGGCATTTAGGAGAGCTATGTTGATGTTAACTTGCTTAAAAATGTTCATAATCTTCTCCATATGTGGACTCGGTGTATTAGCCCTTAACCGATTAGGGTAAGGTGCTTTAGCAATAAGCGCTGGGTCCATCATAGGAGAAGGAAGTGTGTGTGGAACCGATCCCAGAATAGAAGTGGGGATCGTCCGTGAAGGGGTAGAAGAAATGGGCTGAAGTGGCGAGCCTTGTGGGAAACGAAGAATAGGCTCGCAAGAAGGTGGTGGGGTAGAAGAACTGGGGTCAGAATTAGAAGTGTGTGTGTAAGAAAAGGTCTCAGCCGGGGTGTTATTGATTGATTTATCTGTACCATCAAACTCTTCCCCAACGTGAGTGTCAAGCACTCTTCCAGATCTCAACGTGATTGCATCCACATGATGTGAATAGCTAGGATTGGGTAAAGGTTGAGCTGGAAGTTTCCCTTTCTCTCTTGCACGCATTTCGGCTTTTAGTTATGCAATTTGTTCTTCCATCGATTTGATGTTCTCATTTTGAGAGATAATGATCTTCATCACATTCTCGACGGAAGATTGCAAACTTGCCGTCCCTTGGATGGATTGTTTCATGAAAGTATCTAAGGTTTGTGCTAGTGCAGAGGTATTATCTGTACCGGTCAATTGCAAAAGACTAGATGGTGCAGGTGTGTTGACCGGATTTTGGAAGTTTTGTGATTGGATGACTCAATTGAAGTGGTGGGTGCTGTTGTGGTGGAGGGACCCTTTGGAAATTGTTTTGGGTTGGAACCGTGTTTTGAGATTGTGATTGGTTCCAAGCAAAATTTGGGTGATTCCTCCAACCCTGATTATAAATGGAAGAAAATGGATCATTTCTAGGTCTTTGAAATGCGGCATGGGTATGCTCATGACCTTGAAACGGACATTCTTCCGTCAAGTGAGAAGGATCAGAACAGCATCCACATACAGTTTTGGAGAGTGATATTTGACTTAGGGCGGCAGCTAAAAATTTGTTTTCCATAGTCTCAAGTTTCTTTTGCATAGCTGAAATGTCAGCTCTAACTCCTATGGAAATATCATTGCCATCCCTAGACGATTGACTCACGCCCTCCCACTGTAAAGATTTTTCAGCGAAATCTTCTAGAAATTTCCAGGCTTCCCCATCATCTCTGGTCATGAAGTTGCCTTGACACATGGATTCAAGGATCTGTCTTGTGTTAGGAGTAAGGCCCTCATAAATGATTCGGCACAGATCCCATCTTGGGATGCCGTGATGTGGACATTGGACTAACAGATCTTTGAAACGTTCAAGATATTTTGAAAATGTTTCATTTGGAAGCTGGGTGAATTGATAGATTTCGCTACGGACTCGAGTTGTCTTTTGATGTGGGTAGAATTTCTTAAGGAATGCTTTGACGAATTCTTCCCAATTTGAAATGGAATGTGCGGTAGTGTTATATAGCCACTTCTCGTCTAAATCGCACAAGGTGAATGGGAGAAGACGAAGACGTAAAGCATCCACAGAAAGCTGTGAAGTACCCATCATTACGCATACATTTTCAAATTTCGTGATAAACACGTATGCGTCTTCAGACTCGAGACCGTGAAATTTTGGTAGAAGGTTGATGTATTGGGGTTTTATTTGAAAATTTTCCCCGTTGGCTGGTGGAATGGAAAGGCAGGTAGAAAGTGGACCTCGTGTAGGATAGCATCTCTCTTGGAGAGAGATGCGAGGTGGATTCTGCGCACCAACGGACGGCGGTAGAGTAGTGGTAAAGAAGTTCGATGGAGACGGATCCATCGATGTGGGTGTGGTGGTGGGTAAAGAAAAGGTAAGTGTAGAAATACCGACTTTAGGGTCGATCGGAAGGACGCGGACTAACAGGCACTAGAATCCCGTTGTCCAGCGTATCTTGCACTAAAAAAGGTTAGTACAAGTGGAAGCGTGAATTATAATTAGGGGAAATGATATGAATGCGGTGTTTGTTTTGAAAATTGGACGGATTTTTGAAAATATGATGCAACACAACAAATGCAACACACAAAACCCTAGAATCTAGTGGTCTCCTAGGTCCGGCTCTAGACCGCTCCTAACTGCCAAAAGACAAGTCGCAGGATAAATCCTCCACTGCCTCTTTGTCCCCCCGTGGCCAGGTAAGTGCCAGGTAAGTGGGAAGGTACTCCACTACGTAAGTAGTGGGCCTAATTAATAACCACTAGCCTTCGACACACTTGCCTTAGACACCACAAGAAAACGCGGATAAGCAATGAATTACCCACGGCCTTCTCTTGTCCTAAGTGAGCGCGACGGTCCTTAGAGTCATCTCTAGATCTTTTTTAATTAATGAGGGTAAATGCGGATGCAAGTTTGTGATTTTTGGGGCTTAGGAAGGGTAATGAACTCCCCACCTAATCTGGATTTGGTCTTTGCCCCTTAATATCCGTATTAATTATGCAAACAACCACGAAAATCAAAACACGCACAATTTATTTTGCTTTTGCGGCGCTGCGATTTATTTGCAAAGAAACCTGCAGCAAAGTGTTATTTGGAGCAGATGAGGGAGAAGATAAGAAAGTGTGAAAGTATACCTGAAAGTTTGGAACAGTGAAGAAGTTAACCTACGGCGGAACCGCGGTTTAAGTAGCCAAATGCCGCGGAATCGCGGTCTTCTAATGGGATCACTGCACCAATTTTTGTGTACAAGCTCCTGTTCACTTACACAGCTCTCTGGAGTTTGCAGAAAATTTTTTCCACAGCTCCACAAGTTCCAGATTTCCTCGCAATCAAATCACAACACACGTATTAGGGTTTGTGCGAGTTTAGATCTAAAAATTATAATGGAATAAATTTTTCAACTCAAATTTCAAAATACGAACAATTAGCGCACTATCCCCGGCAACGGCGCCATTTGATTGTATTGAATATTCTTGTTTGTGTATATCAAATCAAATGATCCCCGGCAACGGCGCCATTTGATTGAAAAGAATTCTTGATGTGTAGTATTTGAAAAATTGTATTGAAATCACAACCAAAAATTATTTGACCGCAATCAACTACGGTGTCTGATGTAGATTGTAAGTGAGTGTGGATCGTCCACAGGGAAAATGTAATCGTTCGTCTTTTGAATTAGATGAGTCGAAACTTTAAAGAAAAGAAAACACAACAATTCATGATTTATATTTGAAGTTCAAGAATTAGAAAATATAGATCTAATAACAAGAAAAAGATAGAATCAAGAATTGATAGTTTGATTATTTTTTCAACCAAATATCAAGAATCGAAATGAGGCTCGTAGGAATCGATCGGATCTATAGATGTGATGTAATCTCAAGATGTCGTATTCTCATCCTTCGATGAATTGATACTAGATCGATGATGATCGACGATAATTAGGGATTTCTAGTGAAACTAGGGTTTCATCTTATCCCTTATTCCTTCGTCGATATCATTCACATTCTAGCCTCTAGTAAATTCAAGAAACGATCGTAGATCCCTAATTTCGAGCGATAACAATCAAGAAAGCATCGCAATGAAACTAGGTCATCGATTCTTGAACTTGCTAGGGTTTACAAAACTCGTAGGACTTAAGTATCGTATTAATATTTGTTACATCATCATTCTATTGATCGTCTCGACTCCTTTACGAGCGGAGTTTTACTCAAACATCACAACAAGAACTACAATTACAAATTGAGATCGAATCATGATAAAACGAGATTAAAGAATTTCACCTTTTATTTATATCAACAATTTCATTACAATCGCTCAAGAACTACAAGAGGAAGAACTCGATCGTCGATTTGGCTTCGCTCGTCTCCGTGAGTCGCGGATCGGCTTGGATCACTTGCTCGATTGAAGATCGGCTCGGCTCATAAAAGGTTGAAGGCTTCTCGCTTGATTTGGTACTCGGGATCTTGAATTTGGATTGGAATTAGGGTTAGGGTTTCGCACAAGTCTTGTCACAAGACTTGTGGAATGAAGATGAAGAATTAGAGATTAAGGAACTAAAGATTAGCAAAAATTAGCCTCAACCCTTAGATCTAGGATCCTATTTATAGATATCAAAACCCTAGATCTAGGATTTGAATTTTAAGTTTCCCTCCAAAAGTTTGTTGAGGAAATTTGAATTTCCCTCCAAAAGTTTGTTGAGGAGAAGCTTCTAGATGTGATTAGTTAGGAGCTTAATCAAGATTAGCATAATTAATCATCTTTGCTGATCTAGCAGAAGCTTCGAGGGTTTTCTGGAGATTGACATATATTTCTGAGTTGTAGCCACTGAGAGAAGAATTTTGCGCCAAAAATGAAATGATGATGTTTCCAAGCCACCGCGGAACCGCGGCGCAAGCCGGCTCCCGCCGCGGTTCCGCGGCTCTTTGGGGGCTTCATGGCTTGGTCTTTTCTGGTAATTCCCTCTATAATATTTGGGCCTTATTTTGATGTGTTTAATTTCATTTGGCCTTCTGTATTGCTACCAGTTCTCAGATCTTTGAGTTGGCGTAATGTTTGATCAGCAAAATGACAATTTTGGCTTTTCTTCCGGATTTTCCTGCACAATTTCTCAAGACAAGTGTTGCGCAATATAGGGATGATGCGATGCCATGATAAACACACAATTTCCTCAGAAATATCGGTTTTAGAGTCTAACACATGCAATCTGATATTTCAGGACTGTTTTGCTAATATGTGAAATATGAATGCCGAACACTTCTAGATGAGTGCAAATGTTAGGAAAATTGCCGTGTTAAAAATACATTATTTTCGACTGATCAACTATCCAATAAGCATAATGGGTGTACTCTCCTAATCTTAGGAGCACTCGTAACGCGAGAGAAGGTAAAGATAAAAGACAACTGAATAAACCTTATTTCTATTTCTCCTGAACCAGAATCCATCCCCGAACTGGAACAGGTTCCTTCGAGTTCGTATATAACCATACGATGGAGTATCCAAATAACTGTGGATCTTCGTAGTGATACGGGGTGTTATGGAGAAATACAAAGGTGAAGTAGGAGTGACGATGAAATACTTGGTTTGGTCGTGAATAGCAGTCGCATTTTACTTTGCTCTCTTACTAATCCCTTTATTTGTCTTAACTTATTACTTTCTGTACACCGTCGTTAGGCTAATTGGTTTTCTTCATTCCCCACAGTTCGGCACCTGCCTATGGTTTGGAAGAAGACTATCCAATAAGCGTAATAGGTGTACTGTCCTAATCCAAGGAGCACTCGCAACCTGAGAAAAGGTAAAAGGAAAAGACAACTGAATAGTCCTATTCATTTTCTCCAGAACCAGAAACCATTCTCGAATCTGGAACAAGTTCCTTCGAGTTCGTATATAACCATACGATGGCTTTACCCAATGGAAGTGGATGTTCGTAGTAATACGGGGTGTTCTGGAGAAAAAAGGTAAGAGTAGGAGTGGCAATGAGGTATGCAACTCTGACAATCCAAAGGCCAGTGTTTTAAGAAGGTTCGGTTAACTTGGTCACTGAGTTATAGTCTAAGGTCGGGTCATGGTCGCTGCCAAAGAGAGAGAGAAAAGAAATACTCTGCGTGCACTCTAACATAGATCAGAATGGTTATCAATTTATCTAATCAGGAAACCTTCCACTGTATCGTTAAATTCTCCTCCAAACCTGAAAGAAGAATTAGTCGGGATCACCCGAGGAGTAAACCAACTCATCAGTAGGAATCGGGATCCAACTATCATCGCATGATAATGTGATGGGATCCACTCACAATATCACACTCCAGAAGGTATGCACATGCCTGATAAGTTTCAGTTTCTTTAGCAACTCCCGATGTGATTTTTTTTACCCCATGCTCTTATGACCTTGACTTTGGCCAACAAATCATAAGTCACATGTCAAGTTCTACCCGTCATTATCCAGGTTAATTTGAACCCACCCGTACCTATCCTTGACTTTGGTCAACAAAGTAGTACGACTGTCCCAAACCAACGCATCTATCTATGCAGCAGAAAGATAACAAATAGCTACCATACACTATGCCTTGACTTTAGCCAACAAACATAGCATGAATACTATACCCGTCTGAAATGATGGAGGGCTGCGAATGGTTTTTGGCGAAAAACCTTTAACGTAATGAACTTGATATCGTTGAAGGAACCGGATAGCTTTTTATAAAAATATAGTGGCGAAAACCTTTGCTAAAGAGGTCACTCCCGGTGAAGAGATCTTGGCTCTTTCCCCATAGAATAAGGTGTAGGATATTCCAACTGAATACCACGATGCAAAGCAAAAAGTAATCGACTATAGTGAAGTTATTATCCTGACGCAAACTTCTGTCCAAGGGGTCACTCCCGGTGAAGGGATCTCGGCCCTTGCCTCGTCGACTGAGGTGCTGGATATTCATAACCGAATACCACTGTGCAAAACAAAAGAGAACGTCCTTGCAATAACAGCTTTTTTGAAAAATGTTCCAACAACATCAGAATAGATTTGTTTAACTTGCATTGATCCGAACCAATGCAGTCCTATCAATTAATCACACCACAAAAGAACGAAAATATGATGTACGTATATGCCATCCGCATTCGCCACTGGGTCCCGTCATCACCCGTTAGGTTACTTAACTAACGACAGAGCGGGGACTGGACTAGCGCGGGTGTAAAACATATACAACATCTACTAGTATATATATCAATATATAATATTCGCTCAAGGCGTGATAAAATGCAACATCACAGAGAGAGTAATAAGCATCACAGAACAATACAGATAATCTGGGATCCCCGGGTTTCATAGAGCCGCTACTGAAACCTGACGTTCCCCTAGTCATGTGGATAGCCTGTGCAATGAAATCCTAGACCCCTACGGGCACGGCAAGTTACCCGCCAAAACCTGAAGCGAGGCAGCCCCCTTCACAAAGTGAATGGACCACTCAGCACTTCACGGAATCCGGTAACTTGAGCACCCCTCCTTGGGTCAACCTGTACCCCCTACGAGTGCGGCGAATAGCCTGCCAATTCTAGATTGAATCCCCCTCCGTCTCAAAGCCATGAGATGCGGGCCCGTTTCCCTCTAGAACCCGGCTATCCGTGCACCCCACCTTGGGGTAATCTTAGTACAGAAAGTAAAAATATATACAACGGGTACATCGACCTCGGCCCGGTCGTGACCCAAAAGAATAATATACAAACAGGCGGTGACGACAGTCCACATGTCGGACGCTCTCCCCGCAATAACAAATGTACAAATACAACCAAACTGTACTACCATGGCATCCAGGCTATCCACCACGACAAATCCGCAACATCACAGCACAACACAGAACATCAACGTGAATGTCACGTTCGCAAATCCGTCTAAAAGGCCTATAGCAATTAGACAAGATTTACCGACCAAATGACATTCACGGTCGTAGATATAATGTAAATACTGTGAACTAACAGGTTTAAAATTTTCGATCGATAAAATTTTCCGAAGTGGGCCCCAAGCACAATTCCCAGTACTCAAAATAATCTGGGCCAAAACAAAAAATACCAGAAACCTCATTTCCAAGTCAGAGACCACCTGAAGAAAGTTGGTGCGATGAAGCACCAGAACGGCAGCGGAACCGCGGCCAAAACGAGGGTAAGGCCGAGGTTCCGCGGCATTCCTGTGGGATCGTCCTACCAAATTTCTACAGTGTTCTTAAAAAACCCTGCCTGATTTTCTGACATACACAAAAAAAAATTTTAGAGCACAAAAATTTCGACAGAAACTGCAGAATTGGAAATGCGGTTTTGGAAAATTTCGTTCGATCAATGTTTTAAACACGTTAGAGCAAGCTAGTAAAGGTTAATGGCGTGGCTCTGATACCATGTAAGTCTACGGTAGCGCCCCGACCGTCTGTCCGAGGCCAAAATGAGGAAACGAAAACTTTTTCAAAACTTGAAACCGGCGCTATCGTATACTTTAAATCCGGATAGAACCATTAACCTACAACTAGCAACTAGAGAAAGGTTAGAAAAGCTATACCGATCAATCCGTGTCCTTCGGTCTTTAGCCACCAACTCAAGCTCATAGCGGCATCTTCGATCTCGATCTCCTCGTCGGAAAGGGCACCACATCATCGAGTCTTTTTACGGGCTCCCGCTTCATCCGAAGCAACTCGGGCATGAAGTTCGCTAGCCGACGTGTCCAAGGTGAAGTAGAGAATATGTGTGATCACTTTGTCCCTTGCATCCATTGCATGGATGGGGTTGAAGATGAAGCCATCAATGGAGGTTGTGAGCTAGAGGAGGAAGAAGAAGAGGAGCCATTTTCTTTCCTTTGTTCTCCATGATAAAATGAGAGAGTGTAAGCAAAATAATACAAGAGCAAACATTATCATGGCCGCCCTTCTCTCTCTTCCCCTCATTTCAAACCACAAATTAATCACATAATGTGACATTAGCACAAGAAAAGAGACCATGAGTCGCTAATGAAGTCTATGTCACATTAAATGCTCAAAATGATGATTTAAGCTCACAATTTCCATTTGTAAACATTAATCCAAATGTTTACAACAATAAAAAGATACGGCAACATCTAAAGTAAACTCGTGACGGATCACAAGGATACCGCTCACTTGTATATACATACATGTATCCGCATTCCGACTGAATGCGAATACGATAAGACTAAAGTAATCCAACAAATCTAATACTAGGATCCGGCTTAAACCAAAGCCCACTGGTATGATCCGTCCGATCATGATCCGTGCACTACTGCACGTATATGATCGAACCCTGCCATATATCATACGGCCTCTACAACGTTTCGCCCGAAACTTGAGAAACTGTCTGTGGGGGACTCTAAAGACTCGTCAATACTTTGGCTGTGGATTTAACCACTAGCATGTCAGTGGTACTAGCTGTACATAACGGGCTACCAGGTATTGACCTGAAAGGTTAGTATAGCACCCTATGAAGTGTTTTGAAGCATCACATGACCCAAAGTTATAATTTTTAAGGTGCTAAACTAACATGCAAAGGGATCGATCCTAGAAAATTAGGGTTATGAAACTTTAAGCTAGTAAAGTTAAGGGTTTGAAGGCTACAACCTTTGTAGCTCCCCTTCGCTGGACTCCTTGGTCTCTAAGGTGTTGAACGAAGGTCCTTTTGATGTCTCCTTGTATCCACGACGATCCACTACGGAGATATCCGTCCAAGCTCGCAACTTCAACAAACCGAAGAGAACACTCTAAACAAAGCGGCTAAGCTTGTGTAGAATGATGTTGTGGTTAGGTTTCTCACTTCAAAAACCTATCTTTGAGTGGTATTTGATCACTAGAAAGAACTAGAGAGCAAAAGAGCAAGAGGAAGAAGATGGTGGCAATTTTTTAACAAGAGATCAAAGATTAACACTAGTGAAGAAAAAGAAATATATCCATATATATTTTATTCCTTCATGCTATGAACCATGGTTAAAGTGATGGAGACATTATTTAACTTTAGTTTGGAATGATAAAGAGAAGGATAACCTAAGGTTAGTGGTAGTTGAGAATGGTTAGGTCAAAGGAAGAATGTAGAAGCATGAATGATTATCCTTCCCTTTTTCATTTTCTTTTAAATCCAAAATTAAACAATAATCCATAATATAATCCATGGTGTGAGTCTTATATTGCCACCATTTCCATATGCTAACAACCATGATGGATGAGTGTATGTATGTGTGCATGTATGCACATCTTCATATGCATAAAACTAGCATGAAAGAAAGAAAGAAAAGCACACATGCATGCACACATCCATCATCCAAGAAAAGGTTTTAAGTGAGAAAACTAATGGTTAAATGATAAATCAACACTTGATTTATCAATCCGGTCATATCTCATATGACCCTACCAAAAGCAGTTCACCCGATCAATGTTCAGTATCATATACGCACATTTCAATCGGGTGCATGCGCATATCGCATATGCGCACCACAGCGTTTCGCCTGGACTGGGTAACTCCTCTGTGGGACTCTAAGACTTGTCAATACGCCGGCAGAGGGTAATGATCATATCAAGTACCCTCAAGCCGCAAGCGGTCAGCTAAACGTAACGGCCACCCGGGTATTGAGCGATCAGAAGACAACAAGCGAACCTGCTACAACTCCCGTCGAGCCATCCGGCAACACTACCGTACAGTCTGGTCTCTTCGTCAGATATGCTGCATATCGAGCCTAGGGATGGTCACGTCGACCCCAATAACTCAATAAGTCGTGTCGGTGAATGGTCTATAACAGATCGAGAAACTACTGATAACACTTATCAGCAAATCTCAGCAGCCTTGGCCAGGGACTTGCTGTTATAACCAGTCGGGCACTGCACAGCATCAACTCCCAATACCGGGAGAGACGAAACCCCTCCTATCGCTCATCGTCTTCGTGTGTCTCGGGACTGTACCCAACGGCCACCTGTTTGCACGACTCAGTAGAGCCGTGGTAGGGTGGCAATCAAAGTGCAGTGGGAGAACACACAAGACTCCATGACGATCTCGGGTCTACAGACTAACCTGTACCAGTGTCACCTGAGAACTGCTATCCGACGATAGATATAATTCCATATAGGAGTTCTCGGTGAGTCCGTCCAGTGTACCCAGTCACCATTGAGCACCCGTATATGATCTTGATGTCAAACATCGATGAATGTGGGAACATTCATCGCCCATCGTATGGGTCTAGTATCATATACGCTAGTCTACTCTGGTATATCAATGCCCCGTCTCGATATACCTACGACTAGGGACGTTCCAGGATATGCTTATAGACTACAGATGTCCCACTAGTATGATCTCCATCATAATCAGAGTAGTCAAGCCGATATCCTCAGGGCTTTATCAGCATGTATGAATGAATAAAAGCATGATCAAATCAACATGTCAGATAAAGAATAACCAGATAGCATACTATCATGTCGAGCAAGAATGCAAACTGAATATATATACATGTACAGATACATCCACTATCACATAATGGCCTCTAGGGCATACATATATCCAACAATCTCCCACTTGCACTAAGGCCAGTTATTGGCGTATCTCATACCCAACATCTCAAAAAGTCGCTCATGCTGTGGTTGAGGGAGGGCCTTGGTGAGTGGATCCGCGGCGTTGTTCTTTGTGTCAACTCTCTTAATCTCGATCTCGCGGCGATCTACAATCTCCCGGATCAAATGAAAGCGCCTCAGGATATGTCTGGACTGCTGATGGGATCTGGGCTCCTTGGCTAACGCCATTGCCCCATTATTGTCACAATACAAAGGTATTGGATCAATAATGGTTGGAACTACTCCTAGCTCCGAGACGAACTTCTTCATCCAGACGGCTTCCTTGGCGGCATCATTTGCAGCAATGTACTCAGCTTCCATCGTAGAGTCTGCAACGGTATCTTGTTTGGAACTCTTCCAACTTATCTCCCCTCCATTGAGGGTAAATATAAACCCTGAGATAGATTTGCTGTCATCCTTATCGCTCTGGAAGCTCGAATCGGTAAAGGCCTCCATTTGGAGGTCTGTATTACCATACACCAAGAACAATTCTTTAGTCCTTCGCAAGTACTTAAGAATGTTCTTCACGGCTGTCCAGTGGTTCTCCCCTGGGTTGGATTGATACCTGCTTACAACACTAAGTGCATAAGCTACATCTGGGCATGTACATAACATCGCATACATTATAGATCCTACTGCCGAAGCATAAGGTATAATGCTCATGCGAGCTCTCTCTTCATCGGTCTTTGGACAAGAATCCTTGGAGAGAGTGACTCCATGGCAAGCGGGTAAGGCACCCCGCTTGGAGTCTTCCATACTAAACCTCTTTAGGATGGTGTTGATGTACCTGGTTTGGGACAGTCCCAATAACTTTTTGGATCTATCCCTATAGATCCTTATGCCCAAGATGTATGTGGCATCACCCAGGTCCTTCATGGAGAACCTCAGTGATAAGAATGATTTGACCGACTGTAGTATAGGAATATCATTTCCTATCAGAAGAATGTCATCCACGTACAATACGAGGAATGTGACAGCTCTTCCTACAGCCTTCCTATAAACACAAGGTTCATCTAGATTTTTGATGAAATCAAACTCTTTGATAACATCATCGAAACAGATGTTCCAACTCCGAGATGCCTGCTTTAACCCATATATGGATTTAAGCAATCTACATGCTTTCTCGCTGCTCCCACTGTCAATGAAGCCCTATGGCTGATCCATATAAACGCATTCTTCTAAATCTCCATTTAGAAATGTTGTTTTAACGTCCATCTGCCAGATTTCATAGTCGTAGTGAGCAGCAATAGCAAGTAGGATCCGAATGGATTTAAGCATGGCTACAGGCGAAAAGGTTTCGTCATAGTCCAAACCTGGTCTTTGACGAAAACCTTTCGCTACAAGTCTTGCCTTATAGGTCTCTACCTGCCCATCCACACCAATCTTTCTTTTAAAGATCCATTTGCACCCTACAGGTTTTACCCCAGGGGGTACAACGTCCAAAGTCCATACTTTGTTGGTGTACATAGACTCCATTTCGGATCTCATGGCATCCAGCCACTTCACAGAGTCACCACTCGTGATAGCTTGCTGAAAACTGGTAGGATCATCATCTTCCATGATACAGTCTTCTCTGTCACCATCAATAAGGAAACCGTAGTACCTCTCCGGTGGGCGAGAAGTCCTACCAGACCTACGGAGTGGCCGAGGTTCTTCAGTTTCTGTTGCAACAGCCGGTTCAACCAAATCGTCATTTGTAGTTTGTGTCTCCAGAACCTCTTCCAGATCTACTACCTTGCCATCATCTTTATCTGTGAAAAACTCTTTTTCCAAGAATGTGGCATACTGAGAAACAAACACCTTTTGTTCCTCTTTGTGGTAGAATAGATATCCATAAGAATTCTTTGGATATCCCACAAAGTTACACATGACTGACCGTGTCTCGAGTTTGTCCGGATTCTGCTTTTTAACATAGGCCGGGCAACCCCAAATCTTAATTCTTTTAAGAGATGGTCTCTTCCCATTCCATATCTCATATGGCGTGGTAGACACGGCTTTGGTTGGAACCCTGTTTAGCAGAAACGCTGCAGTCTCCAATGCATGTCCCCAAAACGAAACTGGTAACTCAGCGTCACTCATCATGGACCGGACCATATCTAATAGGGTCCTATTCTGTCGTTCTGACACACCGTTGTGCTGTGGTGTGTAAGGAGGAGTGAGCTGAGAGAGAATCCCATTCTCTTTTAGGAAGTTTGCAAATTCTGTACTGAGATACTCTCCACCTCGATCTGATCGAAGCATCTTAATACTCAAGCCGGTTTGTTTTTCTACTTCTTGTTTATATTCAATGAATTTCTCGAAAGCGTCGGACTTGTGCTTTAATAAAAATACATGACCGAATCTTGAGAAATCGTCAGTGAATGTAATGAAGTATGAAAAACCGCCTCTAGCCTGTGTAGACATAGGCCCACATACATCACTATGTATGAGGCCCAGGAGCTGAGTAGCTCTTTCTCCGTGTCCGGTAAACGGAGTTTTGGTCATTTTACCCTTGATACAAGACTGGCAAGTCGCATAAGATTTATATTCAAAAGAATTTGAATATCCATCTTTGTGTAACTTGTTTAGTCTTGTTTCGTTAATATGACCAAGTCTACAGTGCCAAAGAAAAGCTTCATTTAATTCTGAAAGTTTTCTTTTATTAGTGTGTTGTATACTGAAAACTGTGTGTTGATTTAGGACATATATTCCGTTATTAAGTGTACCATACCCAACCAACATTTGATTCAGGTGAATGTTCATAACATTGTTTTGCAACACAAAATTATACCCTTCATTGTCCAACAAAGAAATGGATATTATATTACATAGCATACTTGGTACAAAATAACATGGATTCAAAATCAAAATACATCCAGATGGCAACCCCAAGTGATACTCTCCCACTGCGACTGTATGTACATTGGAACCATTTCCAACGCGGAGAGTATGGTCACCTGTCCTCAAAACCTTGCTATTTCTCAGCCCCTGCATAGAATTGCAAATGTGAGAACCTGAACCGGTATCCAATACCCAGGAAGCAGAGTTTATAGAAAAACAGTTTTCAGTCACAAACGCACCTGAAGCAGAAGCATCACCATGCTTCTTCTTGAGACTTAGGTACTCCGTGCAGTTGCGCTTCCAATGTCCTGTCTTGTGGCAATGAAAACACCCGCCTTTCCCCGGGTCTCCAGCTGTGGACTTTCCCTTTCCTTTCACCTTTTTGACTCCGCCCTTAGGATTAGTGGGTTTCTTCTTTTTCTTTCCCTTGGCCTTAGCTTTCGGGCGAGAAGAAGAAGACTGTCCAATAGTCATAACGGGAGTCTTTGCTGACTTCATAGTGCTCTCTGCACTCCTTAACATATTAAGGAGTTCAGGGAGTTCCTTCTCCATGCCATGCATGTTAAAGTTCACTATGAACTGAGCAAAGGTGGAGGGGAGGGACTGCAGAATAATATCGATATATTGTTCATTGTCCATTGTCCATCCGAGGCCCTCAAGCTCTTCTATAAGAGCTATCATCTTCAAAACATGGTCTGCTACCGGTGTGCCAGGGGCCATCCTCATCTGAAACAGTTTCTTTGATGCTTCGTATCGTAATACGCGGGACTGTTCCCCATACAACTCCTTTGTATGGAGCAATATCCCGTGAATGTCCATGTCCTCGTGCTGCTTTTGATGTGTGTTGTCCATCGATGCAAGCGCGAGGCATTTTGCCGTGGCACAGTCAGCGTCCCATGTCTTGCGGACTTCAATGTCCGCAACTGAGGACTTTGGGCCTGGGACGGACGGGGCTGAAGCCGTGAGGACATATGATACTTTATCATAAGTCAAGGCGATCTTTAGATTCCTCAGCCAGTCTTTATAGTTGGTCCCATTCAGTTTGTTCTTATCTAGTAGAAGCTTAAGTCCAGTCATTGGTATCTGCCATTAAGAGAGAGAAAAGAATACACTCAGCGAAAGCTCTTGCACAGATTAGATTGGTTTATTATCTTGTCTAATCAATGTTTCCCACTGCTTTTTATCAAGTTTTCTTTCAAACCTTAAAAAGAAAAACTAGCCAGGATTAATTACAGTCTACAACTTCGCTAACCGTTCAGCCAGGCCAGTGTCGGTACTTTGAGGGAGGTTCCCCGTGCTTTCGCACGGACCTAATTAAAGTAAACCTCGTTTTCCCAGAGGCGGAGCCCCGTTAACACCTTTCTAGACACCTAATGAGTTAGCTAATTGTAAATTGTAAAACTCTCCTAGGAGCAACTATTGCCCACAGTGGGATCGGGATCCAACCATCACATGGAAGGTATGCAATCTCATTGCAAATTTCAACACTTGAAATTCCCGATGTAATTTTTTTTACCCCTAGTACTTATGACCTTAACTATGGTCAACAAATCATAAGTACCAGTCAAGTTCTACCCGTCATTTCTTGATCAATTAGACCCACCCATATGACCCTTAACTATGGTCAACAAAGTCGCATGAATATTCTAATTAATCTGCATCATATGCATTGTAGGAAGACATCACTTAGCTACCGTACACTACGCCTTAACTAAAGTCAACAAACGTAGCACGAATACTAAGTACTCTACTTCCTAAAATGACGGAGGGTTGCGAATGATTTTTAAGAAAATCTTTAACGCTTTGAACTTGATATCGTTGTAGAATCAAACAGTTTTCAAAAGGAGTGGCGTAAGCTCCGCAGTTTTAAAATGTAGCTTTTTCATAAATAGCCGAGTAATTTTTAAATCCGATTCTACAACATCTTTTAGGTTTATTTTCTTTACATTAATCACATTAATGTAATCTCATCATTTAAGTCCTTAAGCCAATCACAAAAAAGAAACGAAAATAACACGTACGCTTATGCCATCCGTATTCGCCGCAATGTTCCGTTATGCACCGTTAGGTTACTTAACTAACGGCATACCGGGACGGGACTAGCGCGGGTGTAAAACATAAGCAACGTCTACTATATATCATATATATAATATGTCATTCGTCTCAGATATCACAGAACACAGGCAGCAGAAATATAGATATAACGTGGGATATACTAGGACGTCCGTATTTAGTATTTAGCCAGAATAGAAAATACGGATTCCACAGTCGCGATGAATAGCCAAGCCCACACCCTGGACCCCTACGAGAGCGGCAAGCGACCCTACCAATCCTGGAGTTTAGGAGACCCGGTCTCGACTCCTCGAGATGGCCTCCCACTGAACCCCAGAACCCGGTCACCTGTGCTCCCCTCCTTGGGTCCATCCTAATGCGGAAAAGTAAATAATATACAACACGGGTGACACAACCGCAACCTGGAAGTGCCCCAAATAAAAGAATATTACATTACATTTGAATTTACATGAATGAAAATACAAAACTCTCATCTCACAAAAACCCCCCGGCTATTCGATCGCGACAATCCTACACATCATACCTCAGCAACACATAATATCACATATCATCAACGTAAGTAAGTATGCATACCCCAATTGTCGTTGACGTATAGCAACGAAACCGGCGATATCTAACATACTACACTTACGGTCACAGAAAAGAAAGTGTAAAACTACAATATTTGGAATCCAGATTCTCTTTAGACATCATAAATGCGAAATATCACATATTTCGTATTTCATGCCTACACTATATGAATTCCACATATTGTATCACATTCCAGACAAACAGACAGTATTAAAGTTTTCGAACGAACAATCAAGCACCCAAGATTCACTAAAGCTCAACACTTGAGCAGGGTTCAAACATCCGGAGTGTGTGACACAGTAGTAGCGGTCCAGCCGTAGAAGGGTCAAGCCAACGCCTCACATGTGGCACGCCGTACTGCCCCAAACCCTAAGGTTCAAAGGGCAGTTCGAGACGGTCACATAATCGAGTTAAGATTTGTTGTCTTCTAGAGGGACCACCGCAAAAAGACTTGCACGTATTTCCAAACTATTTAAACCCCGTGAATAGTGAGTAAATGATACTCGTTCAAACACTTCAGTACTTTCTAATTTATCCGGAAAAGCTACGAAATGAAAGTCCCGATCGAATCGACGAATCTAAAAACATCTCCAGAATTTTTCAAAACTTTATACAGTTTAAAAATACCCAAAAAATTATACATGCAGAACCAAGAATTACTGAAGAAAACTTATCCATTAATTCACATATAAGGCAGCGGAACCGCGGCCTAAGCAAGCTTAGGCCGCGTTTCCGCGGTAAGAAACACTGTTCATGGTATAATTTTTCTGCCGTAATCCTTATTTTTCCCTGCTTTATTTTTTACACATTTTTAATTCTGCAAAATGTCAAAATTTAGAAAATTTCCAGAGAGCATCCCATAATATCGTATTTTTGTCCGATCGGGATTTTCACTTCGTAAAAACGTCGCCTAATGTTCCAGGTCGGCTCTGATACCAATGAAAGGTTAGTATAGCACCCTATGAAGTGTTTTGAAGCATCACATGACCCAAAGTTATAATTTTTAAGGTGCTAAACTAACATGCAAAGGGATCGATCCTAGAAAATTAGGGTTATGAAACTTTAAGCTAGTAAAGTTAAGGGTTTGAAGGCTACAACCTTTGTAGCTCCCCTTCGCTGGACTCCTTGGTCTCTAAGGTGTTGAACGAAGGTCCTTTTGATGTCTCCTTGTATCCACAACGATCCACCACGGAGATATCTGTCCAAGCTCGCAACTTCGACAAACCGAAGAGAACACTCTAAACAAAGCGGCCAAGCTTGTGTAGAATGATGTTGTGGTTAGGTTTCTCACTTCAAAAACCTATCTTTGAGTGGTATTTGATCACTAGAAAGAACTAGAGAGCAAAAGAGCAAGAGGAAGAAGATGGTGGCAATTTTTTAACAAGAGATCAAAGATTAACACTAGTGAAGAAAAAGAAATATATCCATATATATTTTATTCCTTCATGCTATGAACCATGGTTAAAGTGATGGAGACATTATTTAACTTTAGTTTGGAATGATAAAGAGAAGGATAACCTAAGGTTAGTGGTAGTTGAGCATGGTTAGGTCAAAGGAAGAATGTAGAAGCATGAATGATCATCCTTCCCTTTTTCATTTTCTTTTAAATCCAAAATTAAACAATAATCCATAATATAATCCATGGTGTGAGTCTTATATTGCCACCATTTCCATATGCTAACAACCATGATGGATGAGTGTATGTATGTATGCATGTATGCACATCTTCATGTGCATAAAACTAGCATGAAAGAAAGAAAGAAAAGCACACATGCATGCACACATCCATCATCCAAGAAAAGGTTTTAAGTGAGAAAACTAATGGTTAAATGATAAATCAACACTTGATTTATCAATCCGGTCATATCTCATATGACCCTACCAAAAGCAGTTCACCCGATCAATGTTCGGTATCATATACGCACATTTCAATCGGGTGCATGCGCATATCGCATATGCGCACCACAACGTTTCGCCTGGACTGGGTAACTCCTCTGTGGGACTCTAAGACTCGTCAATACGCCGGCAGAGGGTAATGATCATATCAAGTACCCTCAAGCCGCAAGCGGTCAGCTAAACGTAACGGCCACCCGGGTATTGAGCGATCAGAAGATAACAAGCGAACCTACTACAACTCCCGTCGAGCCATCCGGCAACACTACCGTACAGTCCGGTCTCTTCGTCAGATATGCTGCATATCGAGCCTAGGGATGGTCACGTCGACCCCAATAACTCAATAAGTCGTGTCGGTGAATGGTCTATAACAGATCGAGAAACTACTGATAACACTTATCAGCAAATCTCAGCAGCCCTGGCCAGGGACTTGCTGTTATAACCAGTCGGGCACTGCACAACATCAACTCCCAATACCGGGAGAGACGAAACCCCTCCTATCGCTCATCGTCTTCGTGTGTCTCGGGACTGTACCCAACGGCCACCTGTTTGCACGACTCAGTAGAGCCGTGGTAGGGTGGCAATCAAAGTGCAGTGGGAGAACACACAAGACTCCATGACGATCTCGGGTCTACAGACTAACCTGTACCAGTGTCACCTGAGAACTGCTATCCGACGATAGATATAATTCCATATAGGAGTTCTCGGTGAGTCCGTCCAGTGTACCCAGTCACCACTGAGCACCCGTATATGATCTTGATGTCAAACATCGATGAATGTGGGAACATTCATCGCCCATCGTATGGGTCTAGTATCATATACGCTAGTCTACTCTGGTATATCAATGCCCGTCTCGATATACCTACGACTAGGGACGTTCCAGGATATGCTTATAGACTACAGATGTCCCACTAGTATGATCTCCATCATAATCAGAGTAGTCAAGCCGATATCCTCAGGGCTTTATCAGCATGTATGAATGAATAAAAGCATGATCAAATCAACATGTCAGATAAAGAATAACCAGATAGCATACTATCATGTCGAGCAAGAATGCAAACTGAATATATATACATGTACAGATACATTCACTATCACATAATGGCCTCTAGGGCATACATATATCCAACATGACCAAATGGGAGGTCGATGAGCGAACTCATCCTGACACCCTACTGAGCCTGTCAGTGACAATATCCGTACAGTCCGGTCCGTTCGTCTATGAGTATCGCATGGCGGGCTTAGGGGGTTGGTAAAAGTCAGACCCCCAAAAGCGGTACAAGTTGTGTCGGAGTGTAGCCCAGAACATCCTGAGATACTACTGGAATACCTACCAGTAAATCTCCTGTCTTGGAAAAGGACTTCGTGTAATGGCTCTCCTAGACACATCACCCCTAATACCGGGAGAGACGAAACCCCTGCCGATCCGCTCACCGCCTCCATGTGGCTCGGGACTGTACCCAACTAAAACCTGTTTGCACGACCCCTTTGAGCCGTGGTAGGGTAGTAATCAAAGCACAGTGGGAACTCACACGAGACAAATGACGATCTCAGGTCGATGAACTAAGCTGTATACATGTCACCAGGGAACTGCTATCTGACATCAGGTATAATACCAACTAGCATGTTCTCGGCGAGTCCTGTCCGGTGTACTCATAACCCAATGAGCACCTGTATACATGTTAGGTGAACCGACTGACACCAATGGCTTGTGAGACCGGCCACCGCCCCTCGTCGGGGTCTCGACTGTATACACTAGTCTACTAATGGAGTATCGATGCCCAGTCTCGAAACTCCCACGACTAGGGACTTTTTAAGGATGTGCTTATAGACCCCAGCTCCCACGTATATGATCGCCATCATACTGCTGACCGTCAAGCAAGAATCCTAAGGGCTCTATCAACGTGTAATAGTGACATGTAAGGTCACCTAAAGCATGCACACGATGATAAAGACAAACCAGATAGCATACTATTATCTTGGGTAAGACTGTCCTACCAGTATATGTCCTCCCTCAATCATTGCAATCACGTGCCTGTGATCCAATAATTGACTCTCACGGCACTATATCCAACACTCTCCACAAGCCTATAGCCATTACACTTTTACACTCTCAACTAGCTTATAACCATCATATACCTTTATTTGTAGTCATTAATCATGTCAAATTTGATAGTCTAAAAAGCAAATCTATCAAGTGTCATTGATATTCTTCACGAATAAAGATAATTAATATGAAAATGAACATAAAGTAATAAGTAAGCGAACTATATATTTATCGGTTGTAATTTATCAGTTTGAGAGATTGATTTTCAGCAAAACAAAGTTATAATGTAAACCGACTTTGTACCGTTCGTTTTAATTCAAAATCCACAAAATATAAGCAAAATCGATTTTGAGGTTGAGTACGTCCTGATGACGGCGATCGCATGACGTATCTCTAACGATAAATACCACCGTAATAAGCCATAAAAATATATTATTCAACCGCCTTAGCTTGTGAAGATGTGGTTTACCGTAGCGAATTTAATATTGTTGACTGCAATTTCAAATTGTATATCAGTCTTAAAAATACCTGTAAAACACGAGAAAATGAAATGAAATTTTCAGTATTTTACCTCTTTGAAGATGGATACACTTAAGAAGGTTAAAAGATACACTATGAAGGTATAAACATGACAGGAACAGATTCCAAATTTCCTTGAAAAGCAAGGGGTGGAGTAAATTCCGCATGAAAGGAATCTTGGCATGATGAAGTTTTAAGGGGCTAATGTGAATTTTCTTAAAAGTTGAGGGGCTAAATATAATTATTTCCCCAGAAAACAGCCAAAAAATGCCGGATCTGCTCCCGCGTACAGCTTTCTTATGTAACTATAAGGAGGCCCTGCGCAAGCGCAGGCACCCTATGCAAATATCCGGAAAATCCAAGCAGCCGAGCATAAGTTTTTGTGGTAGAATTAGCTTCCGATGACCCCAGCAGGGAATGATTGCAAATATTCTTAAATTCCAAAGGATGGAGCATAATTTTGGCGGTAGAATAAGCTCCAGATGACCCAGCACAGACTGAATACAAATATCCTTAAATTCCAGAAGGAGCAGGATAATGTTGACGGAGGATAATTTTCCTTGTTAGAGAACAAAAGATGGCCGGATGCATGCGCGAGAAGCCAAGCATTTTATAACATATAAAGAATGATTCTTTATAGGTTGATGAAAGCGAAACTTTCTCAATTTGTTTGCATAATTGACACTCTCCATCTTGATCTTTATGGTTTGCAGCATATATACATTCAGAGACGGATGCAGAAATTGTGATCAGTGGAGGTAAAATAAAGACAATGATGTTCTATTTAAAGTACTACTAACTAATATTTAAAAATACATTACTCAATTTAAAAACTAAACAATAGTCATTAAAATAATTTGAGCATTTAGAAATTTCTATATTACAAAGACATATTAGAGCCCAGATCATTAATATGAAGTATTTTGCTATTATGCACCGCTTCAACTTTGATATTGTTTCCTTATTGTTAAAGAGGCTTCAACAGGGAGGTCACCAGATTTGCAAAGATCTAATGAGAAAAGAGCGTAATCGCACAACTTTTCATTCTTCCATACTTTGGGGTGTGAGGATCATGACACAACATATAAGGCCTTGTTTGGGAATGAAGTTAAGTTTTCTAAACCGTGGTTTCATCAAGTTTGCAAAGCTTAACTCTGAAATTCTAATTTTGACTTGTCTGGCAACCACTTTAGGTTTGCATTCAACTCTAGTCTGATCAAAGTTTTGTAAACTCTGATTTTTCTGTCTGGGACTTGCAAACCACAATTTGTATCTTTTCTACTCCCATTTAAAATGAACCACAATTTGCGAAGATCCAAATTCCTTTTAGGACAAAGAACCTTTGGAAATCGAGCCGAAAATATATGACTTCCTAGACGAAGTTCTTACCACATCAACCATGTCCAGCGGTCAACTTTATCACAAACAAAATGGTGTATGAAAAGGACAGCTTTGGCTGCACAAACCCTTCCCGCTCCCTAGAAGAATAATATAAAAGCAAACATTTCGAGAAGAGGAAATAAAAATCTCATTTTTATGGAATCCTCACTCTCCATCCGTAACCCTAGCTCCCACGTCTGAGGCCCCATGATCTCTTTCCCTCGATCTCTTCTTCCTCTCATCTTTCTCTTCGTCTCGAGATTAGTTCTCAAATTAGGCTTAGGGTTAGGGTTTCAGCCGCCGCCGCCGCCGCCGCCGCCACTCGAAGTATCCCTAAACGGATCGAAACAGGTTTGGGCTGTTATTTAATTGGATTCGATTCGATTTTGATGGTTCGATTTGCTTTTGTTATTTTAATTTTGCTTCTTTTGTTTTTGATTTCTCCCCTTAATTAGAGGAAATGGGGATGAAGAGCTTAGAGGCGAATGAGAAGGAAAGGACACCAATATCGAGAGATTTTGATTCAGGTTTGTTCTTTTTCGATTTGTTGATGTTGTTATTAATTTCTTTTTTGTTGGATCTAGGAGTTTAGGGTTTAACTATCTTAATTGTATGGACATGAGTGCTTTAATTGAGCAGTAATCATAAGCAAAGCCGATAAATTGGGAGAAGAAAGCAAATGAAATAAATCGGGAGAAGAAAACAATGATTTGTTTGGGGAAATCATGTTTAGTTGAGGTTAGAAGGATAAATATGATGGTGGCAATCAAGGTAAAAATATTTCCATTTATAGGTATGGCCTTTTATGGAAGATTAAACAAAAAAGTTGTTGCCATTCTGTGAGCATTCTTTAATATTTATTGGCTTTTTCTGCAGCAGCTTGTTGTATGGAGAGAAAAATTGTAAAGTAGAAAAAGAGATGCTTGCAGACCGAGTCTCTGTGAATAGCTTTGATTTTCAAAACATGGACTTCATTGTTATTATAGTAGTTTAATTGGCATGCAATTTCTAGAATTAGGATTTTTATAATTTATGTTTGATCGGAGCTTATTGGTAATGAAGATATCTATTGGGAAGCCACTCAAAAACATTTGAGATTTCCCTGCTTATTAGTTGTAAGTTGTAAAACAAGTTGAAATGGTCTTACATCTTAGAATATAACAATGGTATATCATTTTACCAAGGCTTGGTTCCATAATAGAAGTGGATGCATATATGAAATTAGACTTTGTGTTTTTCTATGGTTGTTTATGCTAAAGAATGTTCTAGAGGGAGCTATATATTTGCAGGTTGCTTATGTTACTCAAGGCACTGATGACGACTTTTTCTGTTTCAAAACATTAAGTGCGTGCTGCATTATCCATTATCATCTAGTTACATATAAAGGTTATCACATTTATGGGATTATGTGACTTTGAATAAATGTCCTGCAGATATTGATTAAGATGTGCTGCTGCATCATTCTTTCAGTGTTTTGAAAGATACCAGCTTTGAACACCCTAGTACTTGATAGGCATGCCATATGCTAATATTGGCCAAATGTGAAATTAGTTCAACTTAAGTGGTTGATGTAATATTAGAAGCACTGAGGTACAGATGCATAATGTGTTTGGGCCTCTTTTGATGTGATGGATATAGCCAATTTACGTAAAAAGCTTTGTCACATGAAGGCATGCTTGTTCTGATATGGTGCAGGACTAGAAAACAGTTTAATTGTGGGGAAAAAACCTCGTGTAACTGGTCCTTTCTCGTAGTTCATATATGCTAGAGAAGCGCTGATTTTAATTATTTTTTATGACTACCAACTTTCCTCTCCGTCTTTCTAGACCACCTGCAAAGCTAGTCTTAGCGAATAAGAACCAAGTTGAAAGGTTAATGAGCATTGCAAGACCATGGAAGTCTTGGGAGCTGACATTAAAGAGTTGTTTCAAGGACTCTTCCCATCCTTTAGAAGGATGAAATCCACTAATAACAGATGAAGGCTCATTTAACAAAAAAAATTCATTTTTATAAATGTCTGATCACTTATCACTACTCCATATAGTACATATGGTAACGGTTTAAACCGTTGCTCTATTGGTAACGGTTTAAACCGTTATACAACCGTTACCTAAAACCCCGTAACCAGGAGTCTGGTAACGGTCGACACCGTTACCATAGCACCCTTTTTTGGTAACGATTTAAACTGTTGCCAATTTGATGCATTGTGAAGAAAATAAAATTCCCCTTCCCTCCTCCAGCAACCCCTGCCTCAATTTCTCCATCGACCAAGACTCGGATAGAGTAAAACCCCGCCGTTCTAACAAAAGAATGCTCAATTTCAGAACCACGGACGCTCAAATCCAAAGAGTGAAGGAATCAAAACACTAATCACAAACAAAAACAAAGAATTCGAAGCTGACATCTAATATCTCAGATCTAGATCGCTGATCTCGAGCCAAGACTGGATCCAATCCGATCGATTCTATCTCAAGCTTCCACTTTTCACTAGCAAAGTGGAGGGCTTCACCTCCGCGACCCCAAATGCAGCCTTGTAGAACTCAACCTTCGCCACCTTCTTCTGAGAGGCCATCACGAGCTGGGGCTTCATGCCTACCATCCAAAAATACAAAAAAGTACCCAAATCAACAACACCACCATCGAAAACATCATCAACAACATTATCATCAACAAGAACGACAAAAAACCCCCAATTTTTTGGAACGGACAGAAAATTAAAAATTACACCAAATATTATTAAAATCAAAACTAAATATACTTAACTTTTGACGACCACGAAGCTATGGCTTCGATTGACGGCGGCGAAGAGTTTCGACGAGCTCGATCAGCGGCGAGCTTCGACCACGGAGCTAGAGTTTCGACTGCGGCTCCTAGGGCTTCGATCAACGGCGCCAAACTCGACCAAGCAGGAGAGGCAGCGACGAGCTCGATGCGGTGGGAACGAGGCGGCCACGGACCGGAGGCGAGGGCGGGAGAATTTGGGGCAGAAATTTTTTCGGGAGGAAAAGAGATGGGCTCGGGGCAAAAAAGAAGGGGAAATTGGGGTTATATAACGAGTGGGTTGTGGGGCCCGCAGCCTATTGGATTTGGTAACGGTTTCATCAGTTACCAAATCCATTAAAACCGTTGCGAGGAAATGGTAACGGTGTAAACCGTTACCAATTCCTAGCCCACTTTTGTAGTAGTGTATATGCTCCTTGGCTTCCATTCTCATGACTTGTGATGAAATTGTTAAGAATTCATGCTTTAATATTTATGATATACACGATATTAAAATTGTTTCCATGTTTTTTGTCTTGTCTAAATTAAAAGATAAAATACACTACAATTCATTTCTGGAATTTTCTTATTTGTTAACATTTCAAAATGTATTTTTCTTATAATCCCAACTAATGATTTACATATTTGCTGGGAAACAAACATGCTATGTTACTGCTTACTATCTGTTTACTCAAGCCTCTGGCGTTAACTCTGTTATGAATGCAATTATGTGTCCCAGGATTTGACACCCCGGACCTAAAATTTTCACAAGACTCCATGGCATGTCTAGCTCACAAAAAGGAACGGACTTACCAAAATGGGGAGGCGACTGTATCCAGTCATTCCGATAGACTTGTTCAAGATAACATTAATTCTAATGATGAAACTGTAGAAAATTCAACTTCATTAGGGAACAATTCCATGTATTCCTTAAAAAACTTGGGACAGCTACACTTTGCATTTAAATCAAACAATGCTTGCACTGCTAGTCCTAGGGACGAAACTGATGCAATGAGAAAGTGGAAGGAAATTAAACAAAATGGTTTTCTCTCACACCCACATGGAGGTGTACCGATGCCAGAGCCACAACCTGGGAAGAAATCTAAAAAAAGGAAGCAAAAGGGAATTAATCACCACAGGGAAATGCAAACAATAAAGGTAGAAATGGGCAGTCAAAAAATGGAAACAACAAAGAGGAAACAGGAAAATAGGAAGATGGAAGAAGTTAAAGGGGAACAAGAAAAAATGAAAATCGAAACAGCAAAAAAGATGGAACAAGATAATCTGCTAAAAAGCGCTCCTTGTAGTGGATTACTTTCTCGAATCAGTACCGGGATCATTCGCCGCGTCAAAAATTATGAAGAGGTCCATGCAATTTTGGAGGCGATGCTTATAGACAAGCATACTTGTCAAATGCAAAGCTAATTCATAATTTAGTTGAAAACCTATGGAACAAGTTATCAGAATCGATTATTTCGATCTCTTCATTGACCATTTATTCATTCATGTTATGCACAGAAGGCAAAGGAATTGTTTCAGAGAGTTTTCCTGTATGAAGCTGCTGCAACTCCAATGCTGATTCTGAGTTTGTTATATGTAATCGCATTGGATTTTGACTACATTTTCAAAGATTGCTATGAGGGTATAAGTAGAACTTCTAAATGGACCTCTTACTTCCACACTCTGAGAATGGAGACAGATTTCGATTAATGCTTTAGAGAGCTCTTGCCATGAACTTATTATTTCTTCATAATGTTTCTTGGATCATTCTAAAAGGTGCCGTTGGCAATGATTGAGACCATTATTTTTGGAATCGTGGTATACAGCTGCTTCGTGAAGCATCAACCGAGCTCTTGTAGCTGGCCCTGGGTTGTGGCAATCTTCTGTTGCTCAATGTCTCTAGTGATGACTGGATTACAGATATATATATATTCAATATGCTCTGTAGTCCACTATGCAAAGAGAAGAATCTCCTTGTAAGTATTTGCAAAATTCTTATGCTATTGTTTCTAAGTTCTCTTAAGGTTAAGTCTTCACGTCTGTTATTTTTCATAATCAAACTTTAATTTTAAATCCCTAAGGTTTTCCATTCCAGTGGATGATTTGGAACTTTATCGTCATGGCTCTTCATCCTGGTTTATTCTGTGCTCTTTAAGTTAACAATTACAGGCAGTCTGGCATGTGCCCACGTGTAACTAAAATATTGAAACCACCAATTTCATAAACTTGTAACTTTAATTGTATAAAATATATTAGGGTAAATTGTCAAAAAAACTCTAAGCACTTTTTTCAGCTGTCAAAACCCCCCGGCCTTGAACCCGACCTTGAAATGGTAATCAAAAACCTCCTTAGAAATTTTTCCTGCAGTATTTACATTAGTAGCCTGCTATATCTAACCAATTCATACACACTATTTAGATATCGGAGGAAACGACTTAGATATCACATGTTGCTTAGATATCGCAGGAAACTAGATATAGTAGGCAACTACTAGATATCGTAAGGGGTTTCTTGACAACAAAAAACCTTTTTAGGAGGGTTTTGACTAACTTTTCGAGCTCGGAGGGTTTTTGACAACAAAAATAAGTGCTTGGTTTTTTTTTGACAATTTACCCAATATATTATTATTTTGACTCAATGCAAATGTCTTGATTTAACTTGATATGGAAGCAGTGTTGGGAACCTTTACTATTTTGAATCATAATTGGGAACTGGAGTGCATTGTGGATTTGTGAACATCATCAAAACCTATACAGGTAATCAGTTGAGTTTGCAGGAACTAATCCATTAAATTCGTACATCTAGGGCTTCCCTTATATCCCATCCCTGAAGTTAGAACATTTTTATTGTTCAACTACATTGGTTACCTTCTCAGAATGTATAATTCATATGGGAAATCTCCCATCTTTCACCTTCTCATACGACCTAAATTGTCCTTTAGGACTAAGTCACTCTTTTATCCATAGTTTCCTGGCCAGAAATGTCGTTGGCTAAGAGTGAATTAATGAGAGGACAAACGATCACAATTGTGTCAAGTATAACATAGATCTTGCTCCATGGCTGAACCTCTTTTAATGTGAAGCTGTTAAAGCACTTGCATGATAAGGAGCCGGCAACTTTGTAGGTTTTCAGTGGTGTCTGCTCTCGAATATACATGAATGATATCTTATCCCTTGTCAAAACAGAGGATGGTTGACTGAAATTTACCATATGTTGTCTAAAAAATGTTTGTCTTGTTAAGAGTCTGACACGGCAAATTTCTGACCTTTTTTCGTTGTTGTTGTTGTTGTTGTTTTGTGTATGAGGGCCTCTTTTTTCCTTTGCGCGCGATATAAAATTCGAGCAATGTACTGAAATTGAAGGCGAGGGATAGGGGTGGGATCCCATGGTTTGGACAGAAAGCGAAAAAATTATAGATAATGGCATAAGTAGAGATGGGGATGGACCTACATAATTAAGAATGATAGAGGAATTGTTAGAGTAAGGGAGAAGATGGTCATAGAAACTAACACCATATTTAAATCCTAACGTTCTATTAATATTAGGGAAAAATGGGTCTTAGAAAAACAATAGGTTTAGGTTTCTGATCCAAAAAGCAATAGGTTAAGCTCTCTATAGTACATTTACTATTCTTTATGCCAACACTTACTTTTCATGTAAACTATTATATTTACCCTTTAAAGTGCCACATATATCTTTCAAAGTGCTACATTTATATTGAAATATGTTAAATGTAATAAAGAAGCGTATACGCTAGTCTATTCTGGAATATTGATGCCCTGTCTCGATACACTCTCGATTAGAAACAATTAAAAGATGTACTTGTGGACTACTCTGGCCCCATTAGTATGATCTCCATCACAGTTCTGGTAGTCAAGTACACATCCTAAGAGCTTTATCAACATGTGAGAGTAAGCCAGTATCACAATACAAATCTACATGTTTAGATAAAGAGCAAACAGATATCATACTATCATGTCGAGAAAGAAAGTCCTTTCTTTATATATCCGAGCATCCACTATAATATACATCATATGTACAATAATGGTCTCTAGGGCATATACATAACTAACACCAGATAGAAGGGAATGGGCTCAGGTTTCTAGGGTAGGTTTCTTGTTGCCTGCTCGTCTTTCTGTAATCGCTAAATAATTTTTAGGGTCCCTAGGTTATAGCAAATCCTACAGAGAAGTCACAATTCACCAAAAACCGATATCGGGGAAATTCTAAGTTCGTGTTTTGGTTTCTAGTCTCAGGTCTTGGCCAGTAAAAACATCACTCAAGCCTTGCAAACACTCACTACACCTCAATTTACCACTTAACATCAACTTGGAAATTTCCAAGATCACAATACTCACTAAATCAATTTCTAAACTAGACTAGGATATGCTAAACACAAATACTTAACTAAAAGTGTAGGAATTACCTTATTTGGCAAGTCAAGAAAATACTTGAGTTGCCCAAAGTCTTCAAAATCCAAACTTGAATGGTTCAAAGGGTTTAGCATGAGGTTGTGCATCTCTTTAATGAAGATGGCATGGGATTTTAGTGATTAATTGGAGATGATACATGGAGGTAGAGGAGGTTGAAGGAGGAGGAGAAATGGTGAAGAAATGAAGAAGAATAAATGAGAAGGAAATGGAATAAGGAAGAAGTCAAGGCCACTCTCTCTCTTTTGACCTCACTCTCCCTAAAATATCTATTTTGTCTCCTCTCTCTCATCAACCATTGCATCTCTTTTGTTTTCTTTTCTTTTTTAAATAAAACCAAATTAAATGAACAAACATGTAACAAAAATGCACATGACATGGTGCACTAACCATGGAAAAATGTAGAAATACGAATTTGACTTAATCTTGATTAGTAGTGCACTAATCAATTTAATTTAAACTTGCATATCGTTAATTATAAAAATGCCAAAATCCGATAAATATCTTTTTAATGAATAAATCATTTTAATCTCCACGTATATTCCAATTATCGGTATATAATTATACAAATTTACGAGAAAACCCCTATTCGCAAATCGAATAGTTTTCGCGAAATATATTATTTTAATATTTAATTTTCAAAAATGATATTTTATTTTTCTGAAATGTTACAATCTTCCCCCCTTAAATAAATTTGGTCTCCGAATTTAAATTTAAACCTCCAAATACTAAAACATTTCAATAATCCGTCCAATACAACGGGGCTTCGAAATCACGGAATACACAGAAATATCACAGCGCATCTTGTGCGCCTGAAAACGAGTACGAAACTCAAAATCAAACTCCGTTAAGCATCACGCAATCACTGAAGTGATAATAGAGATGCAAATCTCGAAATCCACCGCTGAAATCCAAATATACCATGGTCAAATCATAATACGTATATAGTACGCATCCTTGTAAAACCATTTTAAAAGCTGAATAACTCATGCCAAATCTTCTTTTTATATCGCCGTGTTATGCGTAACTCACGACACAAGTGGCGGATGATCATTTGTAAAGTAGTAAATATATATACCTATATATGTTTGGCTCAAATTATACGTCCCGCCTTTTTGAAATTTTCCAGAAGGTTTTCTTTGTAAAATTTCGTGTCACTCGCGGACACGTAGGAAATAGCGAGACTATAACTCTTTTTTTTTGAAAACCTCTTGGTAAATTTTTATGTATGCAAAAGTACTCAGGCACTGTCCTCAAATCAGCACTACTCAACTACTATATAATATAGCGTCCATCATCAAAACGCGATACTCATAAATAAAATCAGCCTCAAAAGGCGTATCCAATATCACGTGCGTCTGGTGCGTACGAAAAACCAAATCCAATACAAGTGCTACGAATATGCACAAAAGAAAAACTAAGTGCAACGGGTGTGCACATAAGCATCTATCCAGTGCAACAAATGTACACGACAACAATATCAAGTGCATCTATAGCGCAACTAACATAAACGAATGAAAATCTCAATCAAGTGCATTCGGTATGCATAAAATCCATACCATGTGCCCAATATGCGCGAAAATCCAAATCAAGTGCGTCAGGTCCACACAAAACATCTAGTGCAGTAGCGTGCACGATAACGAACGTCAAGTGTAGACGCGCACGAACAAATAAATCTGGTGTAACAAATGCACGAAATACATATCTGGTGCAACTAATGCACGAAAACTCATCAATATCTCAAATGCTCACAAAAACAACACCGAGTATACCAAGGTGTATAGAATCATAAACGTGTGTAATTACGTGCACAAAATCCATCCCAATGCACTACAAGTACATATAAGCTATATCGAGTGCATAAGTAAAGGCAAGTGCATACAACATTCACGAAATCAAATCGACAGTATCGAATTCACGAAACCATAATTACGTGTAATGAAGGCACAAATCGATACCAAGTGCAATAGGTATGCAAAATTCATAAACCAATGTAGCGGTGTATAAAACATAAATCAAGTGCAATAACTGTGTACAAAATGTAAATATCTAATAGGTGTAGCCATGGTGTACGGAAACATAAATCACGAAACCCAATCATCGAAACTCAAGTCCAAGCAATAAATGTGTGGTACTCGGATCACAAAACGCAAATCGCAATAACTGACATTGAGGTACACCTCCTTCAATGTCGAAAAATGCCGGCGCGTCCAAGCTAGCAGAGCAAGATCATCTACTTGCCTCCTGCTCACGATATGGCGTCCTCGATCCTAGGGTCCTCGTCTTCTCTGTGGATTACCAATCTCACGATCCTTCTGCTCGTCGGCCTGGTCAATTGTACTAACGGAACGGTTCCGCTCCGGAACTCCTTTGATCGCCGTTTGGCCAATCAACATGACCACTCTCAAACGGCACATTACTGATGGCGGCATCTGGCCCTCTGAATACACACGATATAACTGATCCCGGGTGCAAATCTTTATCGCTGCGGTGTCCTGAAAAGAACATACTCAAGGTCTCTTCCGATCTCACCTATGCTGAACTATACGAAGGTTGGCACTCTTGCTTAACTATTTTCTCATAACCGGACAACTGCGTCCCCAGCACGGTTTTCCTATGAAATTTGGCTGTATCTAACACCTCTGGCATCAACGGAGAGTAACAACCGCTCGTTAACATCTCGCACGGACATCTTGTTCCACTCGTCTTTATTATCGTTCACTTTGACGCCATCTCTTGCTGTCTGCATATTGCAATTCGTTCTCGGCTACAGTCAATCCGGAGTCTCTCATACGGACTCGAAATTACGAACTCGGTATCTTCACCACTCCGTGGAAGATATCTAGCCGAACACGCCCTCGGGAACTCGTCCAAATCATCGGAGGAATACTCTTTTATTCGTCCGTTCTCGATCAACTCACAACGCATCTGGGTGAGGTCCTTCTATCTGAAACCGGTCAACTTACCGATCTCACATCGGAGTATCCGACGAACAACGTCCTCTCTTGATCGATCTAATCTAGATCTGAGTAAGATCCACTCTAGATCTGAGTAAGATCCACTTTAGATCTGAGTAAGATCCTTCAATTGGAATTCTTCATCTCAACTGAGCCTGCGTCGGCACATCAAATCTGACGAATCATATCAATCGCTCAACTCAAAATAGACCGGCTATCTCCTTTCACATCTCTGCCTGAAATCTCCAGCGGTTTCAGCTCATAAGCTCTGAAAACGGCATCCCATCAATGTCAGCAACAACTGGGTCATCTGTCTGCACGGTAGACAACATCACGACCTCAGGGGTAGGCTGTACATCAATAGTCCTCTCAATCCGGCAGCCTCTATCAATGGCCCGATCATCCGGTGAAAAACCGAACACTCACCTCTAACGAGAGGTCACGATACAAACACTGTACCTACACGTTTCTATGTCACCAGAAAACATCATAGTCATCCCTCGTCCGTGACGAGCTCGCTCTGACCACATCTCTAGCAGCAACTCTCTCTGCGCTCAAACCAAGGTGACAGGAACCTCAAGCAGGTATCGATGAAGATAGATCAAATGAACGAAAGAAATCAACGGATCCCAATTGGTTATATGATCATAGGAACGAATAGTATCACATATCTCAAGATATGTACATCCTAAGGTTACTTAAGTGGAGTATCGTATCGTAAGTATGCCGCGGAACATACGCACGGAACGTCACTCTACTCAAGCCACCTACTCCATCAATCAAGGTCAACCTATGAAACGAAAGTTCGGGTCTAATACCCCCCATCAAGTCTAAGTTCTGTAAGGTGAAGCCTAGGTTCCGAAATATATATTACGTCCCAGACTCCGCATAGTCAAACCCAGACTCAAACCAAGGTTAAACGTAATGCTCTGATACCAATTTTGTCACGACCCGTAATTTAGCACGTGGCCGGCACTTAAATTACGCAACATCTAAAGACGTGACGTAAATCAAGTAAGCCGAAGCCCAGAAAATCTAAATCTTTTTGCGGAAAATGATGGGGGTGCGGTTTTTGAAATAAAGGTATAATGAAATCAAGTTTTGCTTTAAATGCATAGATAATGAAATATGAAAATGCACGTGGATTATACTATAGTTGAAAACATGTTTCGTCTTTTAAAATTTCAGGCACCACATCCCTTGTATATTTTGATCCAAAACCACATACACAACAATATATAGGCATCCCCAAGCGGGAGCTAGCTCTTTGCTAACTGGCGGAATCATAACCACGCAATAACATATATACAACGCCCAACGACGAAGATCAACCCAGAAAGAACAATAAATAAGCAAGACATCAAAACTCAAGAAGCGAACATAAACCCATCGCTCTAAGTCTCGCACAATACCCAAGTCTGACTAGGTCTACAAATATACAAAGTCTAGTTCTGATTTGATTTGATGGAGTTTATCTAGATACAACGGAATATAAAAGTACGAGAATGGACACGATCAAATGTGTGTCCCACCTACCAAAGCAAAGCACCCTAGAAGAAGCTGTGTGCCAGCGATACCGCAACTGATCCCAAGCGGTCAAACCTACAAGAACTGTGGTACAACGGGGGTGAGTTGCCAACTCGTGAAGAAAACATCAGCAGGTAGAAATCGAATAAAACAACGATTTCCTAGGTCATTATATCCTGAAGGTAATATTATGATATCTAGGGTGACCACATATGCATATATGTCAACAATCGATCAATGCAATGACATATATAAATAAACATCCGACATCATATGCCTGTATGCATGTGGATATCATCCACGTGTCCATCAACGATACAAACAATATCATGGAACCCGAGTGTCCCACACCGACACTCGAAACATCATGAAAATATATGCATGTATATATGAGGATATCAACCACGTGTGTCCATCAACGATGCATCAAAATCATGGAATCTGAGTGTCCAACACCGACACTCGAAACATCATGAAACCCGTGTTTAGCATCGACACGTAAATCCTCATATCTCGGGCTCCGTCAGTCCGGATCGGCCCATATCACAACTACGGTCGGTATCCTCCAGATATCCGCCGCGCCAAACTATCTCGAGCTATGTCAGTCCAGATCGGCCCATATCATCTCACGACTCCGGTCGGTATCCTCCAGATATCCGCCGAGCCCAAAACTATCACTGGTAGGTAGTGCTCCTCTGCAAGGCTCATCGTCTACACCACAAAAATCATTTCTTGCCCCGGGGTACTATACCGGGTCCACCATGTATCCGCAGATGGTGCCTACCGCTCCCCGAATTGTGTATAATCATAGCTCAGAACCGAGAAAACTTCTGGTGGACGCTTCGAAATATCATATCAAGAGAAACCGCGTTTTAAAGCAATACATAATTCCCTTTGAAATATAACTGCGGTTCTCAAATCCAGAGATCTCATGAAAACATCTCAAGCGTATAACCATAAAGTACGATGTATGCAACATAGAGTAGTAATATGAGCATATCGAGTATATCATGCAAGCATGTCAAGTGATAGTACTGAAAAATGAATGTACTTTTATGATTAAGATTAATCTCATGATATGGCAGTTCTACTGTGTAAGTGGCATGGCAATTACCGATGATAAATATGTGTGAGCCGGCAAATCCGTGTAAGTGAAACATGCGCATCAACGGTAATTGTGCATGTGTACCAGCAAATGATATCATATACCATTAAATACTGGAAACATGATAGGTATCACACGAGGAATAATCCAACATAAACATGAAATATAATAAGGTAGCCTCTTTATGCCGACGATCCCGCCTCATAGTATCAAGTGTCGCAATACCCTCGATCATCATCCTCAATTCATGAGCGCGGATCAAACATTCGGTAAACGCATTGCATACGGTAATCCATCGTACAATGTCATCAAATAGAATAGGGATTCTATTGTCCTATTCATCAATAAGGGTACGGATCTAAAATCTCGTACGACATACCACTCTTTATCGACATAAATAAATATATATACACATATATCTCAAATCACATCTGTATCAATCTTATATCATGACATCTTGCATATACGTCATATCTTATTAATCTTAAGTCGTATCGATCTCGATCTCATATCATACCATTATCAACTCATACTTGTTCTCTTTCAATTCATACTTATCATGATTCACTTTCTCATTTCATATTCTCATAACAATTCGAGTCATCTATATTTATCATCACAATATCCCACGTCAAGTTATCTTATATACATATATCATATTTTTAAGCCAATATATCCATCACTGTCAACTTTTATCACATCATCTCTTACTAAAAGCTTTATCAAAATTATAATTTATATAACAATCTTTCCATATCAATTGTTGCGGGGCACCCGACTTCCTTCGTAGATATAAATCTACTCACCTGCTAAACTCCTCGCTTAGCCGAAGTCGATGTGCTTCGTCGTCTCGGAAGTCCACGCGAAGGTACCTACAATCAATACACATCGAAATGCAATTAAAACCAAGCCCGGAAAACCGATACGGCACACGAAGTGCTCATAGGTTAGAACCTATAACTTGCGCATGCAAATATAACCAAACAACCCTCGTCGTTGACGTACAAACGTCCAACGACGGAATCCAAACTCAAATATAAAAACCAAGTTTCAGAAATCGCAAAACCCGAAATCAGCAACTAAGGAAATCTATCCCAGATTTTACCTTAGGTCAAACCAGAAGATTTTGCATATAGGGTTGCTCTAGATATCAGATAAGGAATCCATGGACCAAAAGTCAACACTTTTCACCTCGACTTGGCCGCAATTTGCGGCCCTAGGAAATAAATCTGCGGCCCAGATAGAAGGGAAGGGGCTCAGGTTTCTAGGGTAGGTTCCTGGTTGCCTGCTCGTCTCTCTGTAATCGCTAAATAATTTTAGGGTCCCTGGGATATAGCAGATCCTACAGAGAAGTCACAATTCATAAAACACCGATATCGGGGAAATTCTAAGTTTGTGTTTTGGTTTCTAGTCTCAGGTCTTGGCCAGTAAAAACAACACTCAAGTCTTGCAAACACTCACTACACCTCAATTTACCACTTAACATCAACTTGGAAATTTCCAAGATCACAATACTCACTAAATCAATTTCTAAACTAGACTAGGATACACTAAACGCAAATACTTAACTAAAAGTGTAGTGAATACCTCATTTGGCAAGTCAAGAAAATTCTTGAGTTGCCCAAAGTCTTCAAAATCCAAACTTAAATGGTTCAAAGGGTTTAGGATGAGGTTGTGCATTTCTTTAATGAAGGTGGCATGAGATTTTAGGGATTAATTGGAGATAATACATGGAGGTTGAAGGAGGAGGAGAAACGGTGAAGAAATGAAGAAGGAAGAAGAATAAATGAGAAGGAAATGGAATAAGGAAGATGTCAAGGTCACACACTCTCTCTTATGCGCACTCTCTCGAAAATATCTATTTTGTCTCTTCTCTTTCTCTCATCAACCATGGGATCTCTTTTGTTTTTTTATTTTTTAAATAAAACCAAATGAAATGAACAAACATGAAACAAAAATGCACATGACATGGTGCACTAACCATGGAAAAATGTTGAAATACGGATTTGGCTTAATCGTAATTAGTAGTGCACTAATCAATTTAATTTAAACTTGCATATCATTAATTATAAAAATGCCAAAATCCGATAAATATCTTTTTAAAGAATAAATCATTTTAATCTCCACTTATATTCCAATTATCGGTATATAATTATATCATTTTACGAAAAAACCTCTATTCGCAAATCGAACAGTTATCGCGAAATATATTATTTTAATATTTAATTTGCAAAACTAATATTTTATATTTCTGATATGTTACATTAAACCACTCTTTTTCAAAAGCTATCCGGTTCCTTCAACTATATCAAGTTCATCACGTTAACGGTTTTCGCCAAAACCAGCCGTAGCCCTTCGTCATTTCAGATAGGTATCTACTAGTATTCATGCTATGTGTTTTGATCTTCGCCAAGGCATAGTGTTTGGTAGCTAGTGGGTGTTTATCTGTAACATAAATAGATGCATTAATTTAGAACAGATGTATAGCTGTTTTGGCCTTCGTCAAGGGCTTGTATGAATGCGTCTAGATTAATCTGGATAATGACGGGTTGAACTTGACCTGCGACTTATGATGTTTTGACCTTCGTCAAGGTTATAAGCCTTGGGGCAAAAACCATATTGGGAGTTTCAAACATACAAAAAACTTGCTAGTGTTGCATACTTTCCGCAGTATAGTAGTTTTGGTAGGCTTCCTTCAAAATTATCACACAATGATAGTTGGTTCCTGATCCTACTGTGAGTATCCGCTACTTTTCAGGAGAATCTTTCGCTTTGCAATTAGCTAATCATGTAGGTGTCTAGAAAGGTGTTAACGGGCCCACAGCTCTTGGAAAACGATGTTATTTAATTGGGTCCGTGTGAAAGCACGTGGGCCCTCCCTCCGAAGTACCAACATTGGCCAGGCCGAAAGATAAGCGAACTTGTAGGGTGCGATTAATCCTGACTAATTCTTCTTTTAGGGTTTGAAGGAGAATTCGAGGAAACAGTAGGAGCCATCCTGTTTAGATAAACTAATAAACAATCTAAACTTGCAAGAGTATATGCTGAGTGTTTCTTTTCTCTCTCCTAATTGCAGCGACCATGACGGGACTTAAGCTTATATTAAATAAAAACAAACTGACTGGGCCAAACTATAAAGACTGGCCGAGTAACGTCCAAATGGCCCTTACTTATGATAAGGTTGCATACGTCCTCACGGCTAAAGTCCCCCCTGTTCCAGGTCCGACATCCTCGATCGCGGACATTAAGGCCCGTAAGACTTGGGATCTGGATTACGCGAAGCCAAGTGCTTCGTGCTGGCCTCCATGGATAACGAACATCAGAAGCGGCAAAAGAAGATGGACCTTACTTCCATCTTCTTCCATACCAAAGATTTATATAAAGAGCAATCTCGTATCGCAAGATATGAGACCTCGAAAAAACTGTTTCAAGTGAGGTTGGTTGTCGGATTATCTGTTGGGGACCACGTCCTGAAGATGATTACTCTCATTGAAGAGCTCGCGGACCTAGGAACTACGTTGGAGAATGAGTTGTATACCAACTAAATTCTACAGTTCCTTCCCTCCACCTATGTCCAATTCATATTGAATTTCAATATGCAAAACCTGGAAGTTTCACTTCCTGAGCTCCTTAACATATTGATGGTGGCAGAGGGAACCTTGAAGAAATCCAAAGAAACACCCACTCTGTTTGTTGGGGAATTTTCTTCCACTAAATCCAAGGCTAAGACCAAGGGAAAGAAGAAGAAGGCCCCTATTAAACCGAGAGTAGGTGTGCAGAAGGTGCAGGGCAAGGGAAATGAAAAGATCGGGGGAGCAGCCACAAAAGAAGAGTGCTTCTACTGTCATAAGAAGGGACATTGGAAGAAGGATTGCCGGGCTTTAAAAGCCAAGAATCAGGACACAAAGCAAGTTGTGGCTTCGGTTTCAGGTGTGTTCGTGATTGAAAACTGTTTCTTTATTAACTCTACTTCCTGGGTATTGGATACCGGATCAGGATCTCATATCTGTAATTCTTTGCAGCCGCTGAGAAGTCGTAGAGTTTTGAGGAAAGGTGATATGACCCTCAGGATTAGCAACGGAACCAGTGTGGATGCTGTTGCAATAGAAGAATATCACCTTGGATTGACGAGTGGACATATTTTGTTATTATATAACTGCTTTTGTGTACCTAGTATGATATGTAATATTATATCTGTATCTTTGTTATCTAATGAAGAATATAATTTTGCACTTGAAAGCAATGTCATAAACATTCACCTAAATCATGAAATGATTGGGTCGGGTACACTTAATAACGGGATATACATTCTTAATCAACATCAAGTTTTCAACGTCCAAAACATGCTAAAAAGAAAAGCTCCAGAATCAAATTAAACTTTCTTATAGTATTGTAGACTTGGTCATATCAATGATACACGAATAACTAAGTTACATAAAGATGGATATTTAGATCCGTTAGAATATCAATCATATGCAACTTGTTAATCATGTATCAGAGGAAAGATGACCAATACTCCGTTCACTGGACACGGAGAAAGAGCCACTGAGCTCTTGGGACTCATACACAACGACGTGTGTGGGCAAATGTCTACGCATGCAAGAAGTGGCTATTCCTACTTCATTACTTTTACCGATGATTTCTCAAGGTATGGACATGTATTCTTGATGAAACATAAATCCGAGGCCTTTGAGAAATTCCAGGAGTATAAGAATGAAGTGGAAAAGCAAACCGGCAAAAGTATCAAGATGCTCCGATCTGATCGAGATGGTGAATACTTAAATGCCGAGTTCCTGGAATATCTAAAAGAGAATGGAATTCTCTCTCGGCTTACTCCTCCATACACACCACAATACAACGGTGTATCAGAAAGATGGAATCGCACCTTGCTTGATATGGTGCGTTCCATGATGAGTAATGCTGAGTTGCTGCCATCCTTCTGGGGTTATGCACTAGTATCTGCTGCATACCTATTGAATAAGGTTCCAACTAAGTCCGTGCCTACCACTCTATATGGAATGTGGAGTGGGAAGAAACCCTGTCTTGAGTATCTTAAGATATTGGGTTGTCATGCTTTTGCCAAAAAGGTTCATCCGGACAAGGTCGATGCACGTTCAACATTGTGTAAGCTTGTGGGATACCCCAAGAACTCTACGGGGTATTATTTCTATTACGCTGAGGAACAAAAGGTCTTTGTTTCTCATCATGTCCGTTTTATGGAAACTCAATTTCTTGAAAAAGAGATTAGTAAGAGCGCAATAGAGTTGGAAGAAATTCTAGAACCACAAACTATTACTAAAGACTTAGTAGAACCTGAGATTTCAATGGAACCAGACGTACCTACGCTACTTCACAGATCTAGTAGGCAGTCTCATCCGCCCGAGAGAAACTACGGTTTTCTCATAGACGGGGATCGAGAGGATTGCATCATTGATGAAGATGACCCGACTGGTTTTCAGCAAGCCATCACGAATAGAGACTCAGTGAAGTGGCTGGATGATATGAGATCCGAGATGGAATCTGTAAGTCCATGTCACGCACCCCACGAGCTTGCGGGGATGCGGAATATATGAAAAACGATTATCAAAGCTTCATAACACGGACTTGAGCACATGGATCGTATCTAAACCATTACTAGCAAACTACGAAAGGTTTAACTACTCGGATTCGAAGTTATACCTCACGTTACTTGTCCTTCGGGTCTTCATCGCTGTCCTCCACTCCTCGTAGGATCTTTGGAATGTCGGCACCTCAACGGCCTCCTCGAGTCAAAGACGATCCACCCGAGAGCTCCTACTTCAAGCTTGATCTCTAACTTGAGATAACTAGGTTTCTTTAGTTGCTAATCAAAGTCACCTAGGTGATATAGAGTGAGGATATGGATTAATTAGTCTATCTAATCCTTGACCTCAACACATGAGGGGTAGGATTAGGGTTTGAAGAGAGAGTGAGCTTGAGGAGAGAGAAGGTGAGCATGAATAATGATATAAAAGCTTCTCACTTCTAATATATATTATGAAGCATAAAGAAAAAACAAATAAATAAATCTAAATGATTTATCATCATGCTTCATTAAATATATGCAATGAATCATCAAGTGAGTCATTAAGCAATAAATGCTTCATTAACTCACTTGAATGATTCATCTAAATGAGTCACAAATGCATTTAATGTAAATGCCACCTAAACCTTCAAGTCACCAAGCTTCTAGAAGCTTCCCGCCAAATTACGAGAACGCCCCTCCTATCCGTGAAAATACGGAAAAACTTTAGACTGTATAAATCCAATAATCCGATACTAGAATCTGGCTTAAACCAAAGCCGGCTAGTAAAAACTGTCCGAACGTCGTACGTGCGTAAACACACGTATGCGTCCGAACCCTTGTCGTAAAACCATACGACCTCTATATCGTTTTGCCTGGAGCAGGGAAACTCTCTGTGTGGGACTCTAAAGACTCGACACTACGCTGGCAGTGAGTTTAACCACAGAGCGCAAGCGGCACTAGCTGTACGTAACGGTCCTCATGTAGATGTCGATAAGAAGGCCAATGAGGAAACCCATCTCAAACCCCTATCGAGCTTAATGTGACAATCTTCGTACAGTCCGGTCTGTTCGTCTAAGACTATCGCATATCGGGCTGTCACGACCCGAAAGAGCACGTGACTGGCCGTTGAACCATATGAAGTCTATAGGACTCCATCTGATCCAAGTAAGCCAAAAGCCCAGAAATCTAAAACCATTTTAAGGATAAATAAACAACAAGCAATATACTATACAACGCCGAATGGCGAGGATCAAAATTCAAAAGAAACTCAGATAAGCATGAAAACTGTAACACTACTAAGCGCAACTCTAAGGTCGAAATAATACATCACTAGTGTCTGAGTCTGAAACAATATACAAGTTTTGGTTGATGGAATTTCTAGATACAATGAATAATACAAGTACAATGGTGGTTCTTGATGCAAAAGAATCCACCTACCAAATGCAATTCACCCGCAAGGAGCAGTGTGCCAGTAATGCCGCAATGGAACCTGTACGGCAAAACCTGCAAGAACTGTGGCACAACGGGGGTGAGTTGCCAACTCGTGAATAGAAATATCTACAAGCAGAAACCGAATGCAAGACATAATCCTAGGTCAAACAATCAGTATAATAATAAAACCCTCAAGAGTAAGTCTGAAGCATGATAAAGTGGCAATGTAACATCTAATCATGTAGGTAGTGCCAAGTACTCGTGCCAGTGCCTCAGATAATAACATGTCATCAGTATAAGGTATGTCTGCATGAAGTATGATCAATGTAAATCCAGTCTGTATGTGATCAAGTCTGTATAAACGTGGAACCCGTCCACCCGTCACCCAATGACAATAAACGTGGAACCCGTCCACCCGTCACCCAATAACAATAAACATCATGTATATAAATATGAGGATATAATCAAATCATGGAAAACATCATGAAACCCGTGTCTAGCATCGACACATAAATTCTCATCTATCGGGCTCCGTCAGTCCGGATCAGCCCACGGGCTATGTCTGCGGAATCGGCCCTCGGCCCCGGCAGTACGCCCATATCCATTTATTGACTCTGGTCAGTATCCTCTGGATAACCGCCAGGTCCAACCAATCACCGGTAGGTAGTAGTCCCTCTGCCAGGCTCACCGTCTACTACACAACGAAACCGTTCTCGCCCCGGGGTACCATACCGGGTCCACCATGTACCCGCAATCGGCCTCATCCGCCTCCTCGAATCGGGTTTCACATGTCACTCTCAGCACCGAGAAAACACATGGTTGACGCACTGAAATATCATATCAAGGTTAGCCGGGTTTTTAAAACAATTATATATTCTCTTTTGAAATACCCACGGTTCCCAAATCCAGAAATATCATGGAAACAACATATCTCAACGCGTATAATCAAAACATGATGCATGCGACATGTAAAGAAAGGTAAGCATATCAGAAGTCATGCAACATGGAATAGTAATGTGCACATGTCGAGTGAAACCGCTCTTTTAAAACGAATCAGTTTTGAAGAACATCTTGCGGTCCCCAAATCTCTAATCAAGTCAGAATCATCTATGTTTGTGTACGGGTATAAGTGTACAATATGCCATGCAAGAATCATATCATGAATGCAACAGTACTACAGTGTAGTGGCATGGCAATTATCGATGATGAAGTGTGTGAGCCGGCAAATAGTGTACGTGGAACATACGCATCATCGATAATGGTGCTGGTGTCCTAACATCATGATAATAATATAGCAATAAACATATGCAAGCAATGCGAATAGCATGAATATGCGGAAATCAAATAATCAACACCACAGTGAAGAATCTACTATGCAAACTACAGATCTAAGTATCAAGTCAATCGGGAGAGGTATGGAAACCACCTAAATCTGAGTCGATATATATATATATATATATATAATAGTCGGTGATCCCGCCTCAATATATATCCCGCCTCAATATATATATATATATATATATATATATATATATAATAGTCGGTGATCCCGCCTCAATAATATCGCGTACGATACAGTATATCGTAAGACATTCTCGAGTCATGAGTGCGGATCTATCATCAATATAGGCTCGTATGGTAAATCGTCGTACGACATCCCAATAGCTGGATACGGGTCAATATCACATTCCTTTCATCAGATATCGGGTATCATTATCATCATAACACATAATCTGGGGTACTGATCTAAGTCTAGTACAAATCGATACCATCTATATACTGCGTGTGCAGGCACACGTCCCAAGGCCCGCTAGAGATCACGTATCGTATCCTAAATACGAATCACATCAAATCACCGATCTCGCGGCACAATGCCCAACATCATCGACTCATCTCCAATGTCATCCAATATCATCAAACACAGTGCAAGTATAATGAATATGCAAGGGTGTGCGTGTAGGTGTAAATCTATTCTAGGGTTCGCGACTATGAACTACACTAGTTACTTCTAACCCTACACTATCCATAATACACCTAACTATCATATATATAATATATCAACTACGGACTGTGGGGGTGCTATACGCCATCCACCCGACTTCCCCCAGTAGATATAATCTACTCACCTTGCGTCTTCATTTGTCGACGTCACCACGCGTTTGCTTGTCGTCCCGAAGGCTTCGTGGGGTACCTACACATCAAAGTGTCGTATATGCGCATTAAAACCAATTCAAAACTAAAACGGCATACGAATCCCAAAACGATACGATAAGGGGCATATAGGTTAGAACCTATGACACGCCTTCAAAACCATCAATAAATGCTCTATATCGTCGTATAAACGCCAAATAGTCGAGGTAAAACACAAGACACAAATTCAGAATTAAGAATACGGAATACGGAAACACGAATCCAAAACAGCAACTAAGGAAATATGTTCCAGATTTCATTCTAGGTCAAATTAGACAAATCTATATATACCAGGGGTCTAATCTATACATGTAAGAGCAGCAGAACCAAAACGAGGAAAAATGGGGCAGGTATGGCCGCAAATTGCGGCCAATTGGAATAAATCTGCGGCCAGGTTGATGAGTTAGCGGTTGGGGTCTTGGTGGTAGCTTCCTGGGTGCCTGCACATGTCACTGTCCAATCAATTTTAATTTAGGATGTATCGGGTGATAGCAGATTCAATATACCCTTCACAGATTCCACAAATTCTCCGATATCGGTTTCTAAATCCGCATTTCGGGTTTCAACTCTCAGGTTAGGGTCTCAATTCATGCACTAGGGTGTTGGTGTAGCCTCTACTGAACTCAATTTCACATTACAACTCATAATTTCCTCAAACCCTAACTAGGTTTTCTTTAAGTCCACAAAATCAACAATATCGGTTCTAAACTAAACATGGGGTATCAGTAATGCATAAACCAAGCTAATGATCCAGAAAATACCTCATTTGGCAACTCAAGAATTTTCTTGAGTTGCCCCTAGTGGCCAAAATCCTTGCTTCCTTGGTCCAATGTGTAGATCTTGAGCTTGTGCACACTTTTAATGAAATGAATATGGGGTTTTGGTGATATTTTTGAGATGTTTTGAGGAGGTGAAGTGGGGAGGGAGGTGAGGAGCAGCAGCAACTGCAGGGAGTTGAGGGAGAGGGAGAGAATATGAGTGTTGGGATCAAAGGAAATGGCTAAGTCCTTGGTCAAAGAAGCCCATACTTCTCTCTCTCACCATACCTAATAAAATATTCCCCTTTCTCTTTTTTTTTTTTTTTCTTTTCTCTAAATTCCTTCTCACTCAAATAGTAAACCCAAATGAGAAACCATGGTAGAAAATGCACAAGTGTAGGAAAATAAAAGATATGTGCATGTTTTGCACAAAATTACTAAAAAACCGATTAGCGATTTTTAATCGCGATTAGCACTAAATTAGCATATAACTAATCAATTAAACTTAGAAATGGCATAATTCTCTAATTTACCCTATTTTAGAATTTTCCATAATTTCCCAAAATTTCCCCCCATTTATTTGTATTTAATTATACCGAATTATTAAAATATTCAATAAAATAATATTAAATTATAAATTTCCCAAAAATAATATTTTTATTATTTCGAAATGTTACACGGGCCTAGGGGGCGGCAAGCGTCAGTCCCCTAATAGCGGTATAAGTCGTGTCGGAGCGTAGCCCATTGCACCCTGAGAAACTACTGGAACCTACCAGTAAATCTCGCTTGCCCTGGACAGGGACTTTGCGTAATGGCTCTCTGACACAACGCGATATCAACTCCCAATACCGGGAGAGACGAATCCTGTCTAACCGCCAATGCCTTCAAGTGCTCGGGACTGCACCCAACTGTTACCTGTTTGCACGACTCCTATGAGCCGTGGTAGGGTAGCAATCTAAGAACAGCGGGACACACTCGAGGCGAAGTAGCAGTGTCAAGTCTGCGGACTATGCTGTACTCATGTCACCTGTGAACTGTTAACTGACGACGGGTATAATACCAACCAACAGTTCCCCTGCGAGTCCTGTCCGGTGTACCCGTAACCTAACGAGCACCTGTATACTATCTCTAGTACGACGTACTGATGGCTGTGGGACAGACCATCTCCCCAACTGGGATGAGAAGCGTACACACCAGTCTACTCCGGAATATTGATGCCCTGTCTCGATAATCCAACGACCAGGGACCTTTATAGGATGTTGCTTATAGACTACCCAACCCCACTAGTGTGACTGCCATCACAACGCTGGTAATCAAGCAAAGATCCTATGGGCTCTACTAATATGTATAAATGATACGTTACAAGAAACATATGCACATATTAAAGTAGAAACAAATCAAGTAGCATACTACCATTTTTAGCAAGACTGATATATAACTGTGAATATCCCAAGCTTCCATTAAGTAATATACAAGCTAGTATGATACAATAATGGCTCTTAGGGCATATACATTAACAATCTCCCACTTGCATTAGGGCCATGTGCTGGCATATCGCAGACCTATCATCTCGAATAGCCTCTCGAACTGCGTCTGAGGAATGGCCTTTGTGAATGGATCAGCAGTGTTATTATCTGTATCTACTCTCTTTACCTCAATCTCCCGGCGATCTACGATCTCCCTGATCAGGTGATACCGTCTTAAGATGTGTCTGGACTTCTGATGGGACCTGGGTTCCTTCGCTAAAGCTATAGCGCCGTTGTTGTCGCAATACAGAGGTATTGGACCAACAACGGTAGGAACCACCTGAAGTTCTGTGAGGAACTTCTTCATCCAGACAGCTTCTTTTGCGGCATCGCAAGCAGCTATGTACTCCGCTTCCATTGTTGAGTCAGCAACGGTCTCCTGCTTGGAACTCTTCCAACAGACCAGCCCTCCATTGAGGGTAAAGACATAACCCGACATGGATTTGGAGTCATCTTTGTCACTCTGGAAGCTGAAGTTGGCAAATGCCTCGATCTGGAGGTCTTTTCCGCCATACACCAAGAACATCTCCTTAGTCCTCCTCAGGTACTTGAGAATGTTCTTTACTGCTATCCAGTGCTTCTCCCCTGGGTTTGCCTGATACCGGCTTACAACGCTTAATGCGTATGCTATATCTGGTCTGGTACATAACATCACATACATTATAGAGCCTACCGCAGAAGCGTAGGGTATAATCGACATGCGATCCCTTTCCAAATCAGTATTGGGAGACATCTCTTTGGAGAGGGTGATTCCGTGATAAGCCGGTAGGTTACCGCGCTTAGAATCTTCCATACTGAATCTTTTCAATATGGTGTCTATGTACCTGGACTGCGAAAGTCCCAACATCCTCTTTGATCTATCACGATAGATCTGGATCCCCAGAATGTAGGTGGCATCACCTAGGTCCTTCATGGAGAACTTCTGTGACAAGAATCTTTTGACTGACTGTAGCATAGGAATGTCATTTCCTATTAGGAGAATGTCATCCACGTACAAGACGAGGAATACACCAACTCTCCCTACAATCTTACTGTATATGCATGGTTCATCTGGATTTTTGATAAAGTCGAATTTTTTGACAGTATCATCAAAACAGATGTTCCAACTCCGCGATGCCTGTTTTAGTCCATAAATGGACTTAAGAAACTTGCACACTTTACCGCTGCTCCCACTCTGAATGAATCCCTCTGGCTGATCCATATAGACGCACTCTTCCAAATTACCATTTAGAAAGGCCGTCTTTACGTCCATCTGCCAGATCTCATAATCGTGGAAGGCAGCAATAGAAAGAAGGACCCGAATGGATTTGAGCATAGCCACTGGAGAAAAGGTTTCGTCATAGTCCAAACCAGGTCTTTGACAGAAACACTTTGCAACAAGTCTAGCCTTATAGGTTTCAACCTATCCATCTACACCAATCTTCTTTCTGAAGATCCATTTGCATCCTACGGGTTTTACCCCATCTGGAGCAATGTCCAAAGTCCATACTTTGTTAGTGTACATGGACTCCATTCGGTCCGCATTGCATCCAGCCATTTTACCGAGTCACCGCTCTAAATGGCTTGCTGGAAGCTAGTAGGGTCATCATTGTCAATGATGCAATCTTCTCGATTCCCGTCTATGAGAAAATCGCAGTATCTCTCAGGCGGATGAGACTGCCTACTACTTCTGCGGATAGGCGCTGGTATGTCCCTTTCATCTGAAACCTCTGGTTCTACCATACTTTCAGTAACAACTTGTGGTTCTGGAATTTCTTCGAGTTCTACTGCGCTCCCACTCTTCTGATTTTCTAAAAATTCAGCTTCTAAGAAGTGGGCATGACGAGAAACAAAAACCTTTTGTTCATCTGCGTAATAGAAACAATATCCCTTGGAGTTATTTGGATATCCCACAAACTTGCACTGTACTGAGCGTGCCTCGAGCTTGTCCGCATACTGCTTCTTTACAAAAGCTGGACATCCCCATGTCTTAATGTGCTTAAGATAGGGTTTCTTCCCACACCATATCTGATATGGTGTGGTAGGCACAGTCTTAGTTGGAACTCGGTTCAAAAGGTATGCAGCTGATTCTAGTGCATATCCCCAGAATGATCGCGGCAACTCAGCGTTACTCATCATGGAACGTACCATATCCAATAGGTTTCGGTTCCGTCTCTCCGATACACCGTTATGTTGTGGAGTGTATGGAGGAGTAAGCTGAGAGAGAATTCCATTCTCTTTTAGGTAATCCAGGAACTCGGCACTCAAGTATTCACCACCTTGATTCGATCTCAGTGTCTTGATACTTTTGCCTGTTTGTTTTTCTACTTCATTCTTGTATTCTTGGAATTTCTCAAAGGCCTCGGATTTATGCTTCATCAAGAAGACATATCCATACCTAGAGAAATCATCCGTAAAAGTAATGAAGTAGGAATAATCACCTCGCGCATGTGTAGACATTGGACCGCACACGTCACTGTGTACGAGTCCCAAGAGCTCGCTCGCTCTTACTCCGTGTCCAGTAAACGGAGTCTTTGTCATCTTTTCTATGAGACAAGATTCACAAGTAGCATAAGATTGATATTCGAACGGATTCAAATATCCGTCTCTATGTAACTTAGTTAATCGTGTTTCATTGATGTGACATAGTCTACAATGCCATAAGAAAGCCTGATTTATTTCTGGAGACTTTCTTTTAAGTGTGTTCTGGACATTGAAAACCTGAGCTCGACTCAATACGTATATACCGTCATCTAATGTACCGTATCCAATCAGAACTTGATTTAGGTGGATGTGAACTACATCGCTTACGAATGTAAAATCATATCCCTCTCTCGAAAGTGAGGATACCGATACGATATTATAAGTCAAACTAGGTACATATAAATAGTTACGCAGAATCAATATCTGCCCATTTGTCAAACCTAGGCGATATTCTCCCACGGATTCAGCGTCCACGCTCATTCCGTTTGCAACTCTAAGAGACAAATCACCTATCTTTATAACTCTACGGTTTCTCAAAGCATTTAATGTATTATAGATATGATATCCTGCTCCGGTATCTAGTACCCAGGAAGTAGAGTTAATTGACAAACAGTTCTCAATTACAAACACACTTGAGGTCGAAGCCACAACATGCTTCGTATCTTGGCTACTGGCTTCCAAAGCCCTGCAATCTTTCTGCCAATGCCCAATCTCATAACAATAGGAACATCCCTCTTTAGTTACACCAAGTCCCGAAACTTTTGCTCTTCCGTTTCCTCCTACTTTACTGGTGTAAGTAGAGGGTAGAGACTGTGGAAATAAGTCAACATATGACCTGTTTCCCAACGTAGTCTCCAGGTCCTTGAGCTCATCAATATAGCTAGTCATTGTAAGGACGTCGTCCTTTACAGATGATCCGACAGCCAACCTCGCTTGATTTATTCGTTCGAGGTCTCATATCTTGCGATATGAGATTGCTCTCCATATAAATCTTTGTTATGGAGAAAGATGGAAACTAAGTCCATCTTCTCGTGCTGCTTCTGGTATACACCATCAACTGAAGCCAACACGAGGCACTTAGCTTTCTCTTTATCCTTTTCCCTTGTCTGACGGATATCCATATCCGCGACGGTGGAAACTGGATCTGAGACGGCGGGATCTTGAGTAGTAATAGGGTGGTCCAGCTTGTCATAGGCAAAGGACATCTGGACAGACCTTTTGCCAGTCATATAAGTTAGATTCAGTCAAATTGTTATCTAGATGTAACCCAATCATGGTCACAAGGTCGCTGCAATGAGAGAAAGAGAAGAAAACACTTTAGCATGATGCTCTTGCAAGTTTAGAGTGGTTTTTAATTTATCTAAACTGGACGGCTCCCACTGTTTTTCGAATCCCTCCTCAAACCAAAAAGGAAGAATTTGCCTGGACAATTCTCACCGTACAATACTTGCTTAACCGTTCAGCCAGGCCAGTGTCGATGCTTCGAGGGAAGTTTTTGAATGCTTTCGCGAAGTTCCTTAATTAAAGAACCTCTTTTCTCTGGGGGTGTAACCCCGCTGACACCTTTCTAGGCACCTACTTGGTTTATAGCATTGATCGTTAAGTAACGAATCTCCTGATAAGTAGCTCATATTCACAGTAGGATCGGGATCCAAATATCATTGTATGATAATGTTGAAGGAATCCTACCAACATTCATCAAACTCCAAATGGTATGCAACATTAGCAAGTTTCAGTTTCTTTAGAAACCCCCGATGTGGATTTTTGCCCCATGCTCTTATGACCTTGACTTTGGCCAACAAATCATAAGTCACATGTCAAGTTCTACCTGTCATTCTCCAGGTTAATTTGAACCCACCCGTACATACCCTTGACTTTGGCCAACAAGACAGTACGACTGTCCCAAACCAACGCATCTATCTATGCTGCATAGGAATATTCAATAGCTACCAAACACTGTACCTTGATTTTGGCCAACAAACACAGCTTGAATACTATTGACTATCCATATGAAATGACGGAGGGCTACGATCGGTTTTGGCAAAACCATGAACGTAGTGAACTTGATATAATCGAAGGAACCTGATAGCTTTTTAAAAGGAGTGGTTAAAGCTCCGCAATTAAAAATATCTTCTGTTTTAAAAATAACCGAGTGGTTTCTTTTAAACTGTTCCAACGATTCTTTTGGTTTATTTTCTTTGCATTATAATAATGCGTCCCATCATTTATCCTATCATTGCAGAAAACAACGAAAATACCACGTCCTCTTATGCCATCCGCATTCTCGAAGCCCGCATAAACCAATGAATGCCTAATAAGCTCCGCCCCCTCAAAGTTGTTTCCCTGTCTTCAAGTGACCACTGTGGAGACTCTCGGATAAGAGAAGAGGCAAAGTGGTCACTTCCCTTTTCATAATCGCATAGGTGGTAAACTACTTTGTAAATGGCCCGAGGAAAGACAAGCAGAGGAAGCCCTCACATAGTTGGGCCCTCGACAAAACCTTAGTTTCACATCAACTTGCATGACCAATCCTCTTTCAATGTGAGAAAACTCTAGCGAAATCTTTTCCACTGGGTACCGTCATCACCCGTTAGGTTACTTAACTAACGACAGAGCGGGGGCTGGGCTAGCGCGGGTGCAAAACATAAGTGACGTCTAATAGCTATCATATATAGATATTGTACATTCGTCAGACGCAATAATAGGCATTCCAGATCATAGATGAACATTATTGGATATGCAAGCAATCCGCGTTTGCTTTGAGCCTGCAACAAAAGACGGATTACACAGTTATGATGAATAGCCATTTCCCCACCCTAGACCCCTACGGGTACAACAAACTACCCGCCAAGTATCCGAAGTGAAGCGGTCTCCCTCAACGACGTGAGTAGGCCACTAAACACTTCGACGTACCCGGTAGTTTGTGTACCCCACCTTGGGTCTATCCTAGGAGCAAAAACAGTAAAATGAAATAATACAACGGTGGCTACAACCGCAATCTGGATGTGCCCCGTAAAATAATATTACAACATATTACAATTATATCGAATGAATGAATATAATAACCCATCTCAAACCCCGGCTAATCATCACAACAATCCAATACAGTTCATATACACAAATAGTAGAATCATTACAGAAATGTGCAACCCCCTGCCAACCATCATACTAGCAGTTAGGGGAGGTTTACGAATACATTAAACATTACAGATGAAAACCCGATTAGCAAATAATTTAGAACATCGATCGACAAGCTTTTTCCGTGTCTACCCCAAATGCAAGCCATCATGGAAGTAACCTGGGCAGAAGCAGAATATACTGGAAAACAAAACACCAAATATTATGAATTACAGAGCAAATTCGAGTCAACTCGGGGTTGACTCCGCGGTGGATCCGCAGCCAAAAGCACCATTTGGCAGCGGATCCGCGGCCGTCTTGTCGAGTTGAGTGCTCGTATTTTCCCAGTATTCTTATATTCCCCTGCTGTGAATTTTAAGGCATATCAAATAATTTTTTCGACACGTTTAAAATTAACAGAGATTGATAGGGGTCAGAGTTAAGTTTTCGCGTTTTTTTTGATGATCGAAGTTCTAATTAGTTACTAACAAGCTAGTAAAGGTTTAGTTGGCTCTGATACCACTGTAAGTCCATGTCACGCACCTCACGAGCTTGCGGGGAGGCGGAATATATGAAAAACGATTATCAAAGCTTCGTAACACGGACTTGAGCACACGGATCGTATCTAAACCATTACTAGCAAACTACGAAAGGTTTAACTACTCGGATTCGAAGTTATACCTCACGTTACTTGTCCTTCGGGTCTTCATCGCTGTCCTCCACTCCTCGTAGGATCTTTGGAACGTCGGCACCTCAACGGCCTTCTCGAGTCAAAGACGATCCACCCGAGAGCTTCTACTCCAAGCTTGATCTCTAACTTGAGATAACTAGGTTTCTTTAGTTGCTAATCAAAGTCACCTAGGTGATATAGAGTGAGATTATGGATTAATTAGTTTATCTAATCCTTGATCTCAACACATGATGGGTAGGATTAGAGTTTGAAGAGAGAGTGAGCTTGAGGAGAGAGAAGGTGAGCATGAATAATGATATAAAAGCTTCTCACTTCTAATATATTATGAAGCATAAAGAAAAACAAATAAATAAATCTAAATGATTTATCATCATGCTTCATTAAATATATGCAATGAATCATTAAGTGAGTCATTAAGCAATAAATGCTTCATTAACTCACCTAATGAACCGTGTCCTTCGTCTTTTCGTTCTCCACGTCCTCTCCGGCCTTCTTCATGTAGTAGATGATCCATCCGAGAGCTTTACTTCAAGCTTCACCTCTAACTTGAGGTAATTGGGTTTCTTAAATTGCTAATCTAAGTAACCTAGGTGATATAGAGAAGGGTTATGGATTAAGTAGTCTATTCTAATCCTTAGTCTCAACACATGAGAGGGGAGGATTAGGGTTTGAAGAGAGAGAGAGAGCTTGAGGAGAGAGAAAGTGAGCAAGAGCCTGGAATGAGATAATGATCTCTCATGATATATATGAAGCATTATCATTATCAAGATAAATCAAATAAATGATTTAACAACCATGCTTTATAAATATAAATGGGTGATTCATCTCCATGAGTCATTAAGTATTTATGATGCATTAATGACAAGGATGAATCACACAAATGAGTCACTAATCCCATTTAATACTTATGCCACCTAAACCCTCAAGTCACCAACCTTCTAGAAGCTTCTCGTGAAATTATGAGAACGCCCCTTCTATCCGTGAAAACACGGAAAAACATTAGACTGTATAAATCCAATAACCGGATACTAGAAACCGGCTTAAACCAAAGCCGGTTAGTAAAAACTGTCCGGATGTCGTACGTGCGTAAACACACGTATGCGTCCGAACCCTTGTCGTAAAACCATACGACCTCTATATCGTTTCGCCTGGAGTAGGGAAACTCTCTGTGTGGGACTCTAAAGACTCGACTACTACGCTGGCAGTGGGTTTAACCACTGACCGCAAGCGGCACTAGCTGTACGTAACGGTCCCCAGGTAGATGTCGATAAGAAGGCCGATGAGGAAACCCATCCAAACTCCTACTGAGTCTGATGTGACAATCTCCGTACAGTCCGGTCTGTTCGTCTAAGACTATCGTATATCGGGCCTAGGGGCGGCAAGCGTCAGTCCCCTAATAGCGGTATAAGTCGTGTCGGAGTGTAGCCCATTACACCCTGAGAAAACAACCGGAACCTTCCAGTAAATCTCGCTTGCCCTGGTCAGGGACTTTGCGTAATGGCTCTCTGACACAGCGCGATATCAACCCCCAATACCGGGAGAGACGGATCCTTTCTAACCGCCACTGCCTCCAAGTGCTCGGGACTGCACCAAACTGCTACCTGTTTGCACGACTCCTTTGAGCCGTGTTAGGGTAGCAATCTAAGAACAGTGAGACACACTCGAGGCGAAGTAGCAGTATCAAGTCTGCGGACTATGCTGTACTCATGTCACCTGGGAACTGATAACTGACGATGGGTATAGTACCAACCAACAGTTCCCGACGAGTCATGTCCAGTGTACGCGTAACCTAACGATCAACCGCATGCTATCTCAAGTACGACGTACTGACGGCTGTGGGACAGACCGTCTCCCCAGCTGGGATGAGAAGCGCATATGCTAGTCTACTCCGGAGTATCGATGCCCTGTCTCGATAGTCCTACGACTAGGGACCTGCATAAGGATGTGCTTGTGGATTACCCAGCCCCCACGAGTGTGACCGCCATCACAACGCTGGTAGTCAAGCAAGATCCTAAGAGCTCTATCAATATGTATACTCACATATTAAGATAGAAAAAACCAAGTAGCATACTACCATGTTTAGCAAGACTGTTATATACATGTGAATATCCCAAGCTTCCATTAAGTAATATACAAACTAGTATGATACAATAATGGCCCCTAGGGCATATACACTAACAATCTCCCACTTGCACTAGGGCCATGTACTGGCATATCGAAGACCGATGATCTCGAATAGCCTCTCGAACTGAATTTGAGGTAGGGCCTTCGTGAATGGATCAGCAATGTTCTATTCAGTAGCAACTCTCCGGACCTCGATCTCCCGACGATCAATGATCTCCCTGATCAGGTGATACCGCCTTAAGATGTGTCTGGACTTCTGATGGGACCTTGGTTCCTTCGCTAAAGCTATAGCTCCGTTGTTGTCGCAATACAGAGGTATTGGATCAACAATGGTAGGAACCACCTGAAGTTCTGTTAGGAACTTCTTCATCCAGACCGCTTCTTTTGCGGCATCGCAAGCAGCAATATACTCCGCTTCCATCGTCGAGTCAGCAACGGTGTCCTGCTTGGAACTCTTCCAGCACACCGCCCTTCCATTAAGGGTAAAGACATAACCTGACATGGACTTGGAATCGTCCTTATCACTCTGGAAGCCGGAATCAGCAAAGGCCTCCATCTTGAGGTCTTTTCCGCCGTAAACCAAGAACATCTCCTTAGTCCTCCTCAGGTACTTGAGAATGTTCTTTACTGCTATCCAGTGCATCTCCCCTGGGTCTGACTGATACCGGCTTACCACGCTCAGTGCGTAAGCTACATCTGGTCTGGTGCACAACATCGCATACATTATAGAGCCTACCGCAGAAGCGTAGGGTATAATAGACATGCGTTCCCTTTCCAAATCAGTCTTGGAAGATATCTCTTTGGATAGGGTGATTCCGTGACAAGCCGGTGGATTACCGCGCTTAGAATCTTCCATACTGAATCTTTTCAGTACAGTGTCGATATACCTGGACTGCGAAAGTCCCAACATCCTCTTGGATCTATCACGATAGATCCGGATCCCCAGAATGTAGGAGGCATCACCCAGGTCTTTCATGGAGAACCTGTGTGATAAGAATCCTTTGACAGATTGTAGCATAGGAATGTCATTTCCTATCAATAGAATGTCATCCACGTACAAGACGAGGAATACGACAGTTCTTGCTACAACTTTACTATATATTCATGGTTCATCTGGATTTTTGATAAAGTCATATTCTTTGACCGTTTCATTAAAACAGATGTTCCAACTCCGCGATGCCTGCTTTAATCCATAAATGGATTTAAGCAACTTGCATACTTTCCCGCTGCTCCCACTCTGATTGAAACCCTCTGGCTGATCCATATAGACACACTCTTCTAAATTACCATTCAGAAAAGCCGTCTTTACGTCCATCTGCCAGATTTCATAATTATGGAAGGCAGCAATAGTAAGAAGGACCCGAATGGATTTGAGCATAGCCACTGGAGAAAAAGTTTCGTCATAGTCCAAACTAGGTCTTTGACGAAAACCCTTTGCAACAAGTCTAGCCTTATAGGTTTCCACCTGTCCATCTACACCAATCTTTTTCTTGAAGATCCATTTGTATCCTATGGGTTTTACCCCATCTGGAGCAAAGTCCAAAGTCCATACTTTGTTGGTGTACATGGACTTCATTTCGGTCCGCATTGCATCTAGCCATCGTACCGAGTCGCCGCTCTGGATGGCCTGCTGGATTCTAGTAGGTGTTGGATATATATGCCCTAGAGGCCTACATTGTATAGGATACTTGGGATATGTATGTACATGACAGTCTTGCTTGATATGATAGTGCGCTATTTGGTTTGTCTTTATCTTAACATATGATATATTTTGTGTTGTATTCATTTATATATTCATATTGATAAAGCCCATAGGGTGTTTGCCTGACTACCGGCGTTGTGATGGCAGTCATATTAGTGGGAGCTGGATAGTCAATAGGCACATCCTTAGATGTCCCTAGTCGCAGGAGTATCGAGACTGGGCATCGATACTCCGGAGTAGACTAGTGTATACATATCTAGACCCAGACGAGGGGAGATGGATTGGTCCCGCAACCATTGTTGGTGTGCACCTAAGATTGTATACAGATGCTCACTGGGTGTGAGTATACCGGACATGATTCGCCGAGAACTGACTGGATGGTATTATACCTAACGTCAGATAGCAGTTCTCAGGTGACATGTGTGCAGATAGTCTGTTGACTTAAAGTCATCATTTGTCTCGTGTGAGTTCCCACTGTACTTTGATTATTATCCTACCACGGCTCAAAGGAGTCGTGCAAACAGGTTTTAGTTGGGCACAGTCCCGAGCAACGTGGAGGCAGTGAGCGACTGTTAGGGATTCGTCTCTCCCGGTATAGGGAGTTGATATCGCACTGTGGTCGGTCGGTCATTAACATAAGTCCCTGGCCAGGGCTGATTGAGAATTACTGATGGACTGATCAGTAGATTCTCGGATGGTCTTGAGCCATACCGACACGACTTGTACGGTTATTAGGGGTCTGACGTCCACCACCTCCCTAGACCATACATGCGATACTCTTAGACGAACAGACCGGACCGCGCGGATATTGTCACGGACAGGCTCAGTAGGATTTCAGATGGGTTACCTCATCGGCTTTCTTATCGACAACTATCTGGGGACCGTTACGTACAGCTAGTGCCGCTTGCGGTCTGTGGTTAAACCCACTGCCAGCGTAGTAGTTGAGTCTTTAGAGTCCCACACAGAGATTTCCCAAACCCAGGCGAAAAGATATAGAGGTCGTATGGTTTTACGACAAAGGTTCGGACGCATACGTGTTTGAACGCACGTACGACATTCGGACAGTTTTTACTAGCCGGCTTTGGTTTAAGCCAGATTCTAGTATCATGTTATTGGATTTATACAGTCTAAAGTTTTTCCGTGTTTTCACGGATGAGAGGGGCGTTCTCGTAATTTTCCGAGAAGCTTCTAGAAGGATGTGACTTGGATGGAGATGTGGCATTATCATTTAATGATTTAGTGACTCATTGTGAGTGATTCATCATGTCATTAATGCATTATTAAATGCTTAATGACTCACATAATGAATCACCCACTTGCATTTATGAAACATGATGAATAATCTCATATTATTCATTTCTTTTTAATTCATTATGTTTCATATATCAAGTGAGAAGCTATTTCATTATTTTATAATTATCATTATCATCTTCTCATTCTCTCTCTTCAAGCTCTCTCCTTCACCAAACCCTAATCCTACCACTCATGAGTTGAGAACAAGGATTATGAAAGACTAATTACTCCATAACCTATCTCTACATCACCTTAGCTACTCTATTTAGCAACTAGAGAAACTAAGTAACCTCAAGTTTAGAGGTTATAGCTTGGATTAGGGTTCTCGGGTGGATCGTCTATCACGGAAGGAAGCCGAGGAGGACGTGGAGATCCAAAGAGGCCGTAGATAACATAAAGACGAAGGACTAGAACCGTTTGGTATAATCTCTTAACATAATAGTTTAGAACTCTATAGGTTTTGTTAAGTATTGTTTAGCAAACGATTCATACGGTTAGTCGATGTTTAACTAAAGAACAAAATCGTTTTTCATATTTCCGTCTCCCCACAAGTATTGGGGTGTTGTACATCGACTTACAGTGGTATCAGAGCCTCACTAAATAATAATTAACACACTTGCAAAATTGTATGAATTTCGAACGAAAAAACAAACCGGAAAAACCCCGAGATTATGGAGTTTCTGTCGAATTTTAAATGAGGTCCAAAAATTTTTCAGGGACCTTCAGAATGACCTAAATGAAAGTATAAGAACACCCAAGAAAATTGGGCTCCTGAATCGGCTAAACCGCCGTGGAACCGCGGCCGATACCACAGATCCGCCGCGATTCCGCGGCCGAGTTGTGGCCGATTCAGCCCAAATTTCCTGTGTGGGTTCTCTGTGATATTTAGTATTTTCTGGTAATTTTTAATTTTTGCTCAGGTTTCAGATTTACAGAGAAGTATTGGAGCAAAATTAAATGTGTTTAATCGATCGAAATTATACGGTGTTTGCATGTTTGATTATATCTGTGAAATGTTTTATTTGTTCGTAAACCTCCCCTAATTGCTAGTATGTCAGTTGGCAGGGGGTTGCACATATCTGTGATGTTATATATAACTGTTTGTGTATATAAACTGTATTGGACTGTTGTGGTGATTAGCCGGGTTTCGTGATGGGTTATTGTATTAATTCATTTGATGTAAATGTAATAAGTTGTAATATTATTTTGCGGGGCACATCCAGATTGCGGTTGTAGCCACCGTTGTATTATTCTTTTTACTGTTTTTTGCTTCTAGGATAGACCCAAGGCGGGGTACACAAAATACCGGGTATTTTGAAGTGTTGAGGTAGACCGCTTCATTTCTGGTACTTGGCGGGTAGTTTTCCGTACCCGTAGGGGTCTAGGGTGGGGTAAAATGGCTATTCATCACAACTGTATAATCCGTCTTTCATTGCAGGCTCAAAAGAAATGTGGATTGCTTGCAAATCCAATATTGTTTATCTGTAATCTGGAATGCCTATTATTGCGTCTGACGAATGTACAATATCTATATATGATAGCTATTTAGACGTCACTTATGTTTTACACCCGCGCTAGCCCAGCCCCCGCTCTGCCGTTAGTTAAGTAACCTAACGGGTGATGACGGGACCCCGTAGCGAATGCGGATGGCATAAGAGGACGTTGTATTTTCGTTGTTATCTGTAATGATAGGTTAATGATGTGACGCATTATTATTAATGCAAAGAAAATAAAACCTAAACTGAATCGTTGGAACAATTTCTAAAAACCACTCGGTTTTCTTGAAAAAGCAAATTTTTAATGCGGAGCTTAAACCACTCCTTTTAATAAAAGCTATCTTAGTTCCTTCGATCAAATCAAGTTCACTACGTTAACGGTTTTTTGCCAAAAACCAGCCGTAACCCTCCGTCGTTTCAAATAGACAGCACATCGTATTCATGCTATGCTTGTTGGCCTACGTCAAGGCATAGTGAATGGTAGCAGTGTGTGCCTATTTGTTGCATAGATAGATGCATTAGTTTAATACAGACGTACACCTTGTTGGCCTACGTCAAGGGCTTGTACGATGTACTTAAATTGATCAGGACAACGACGGGTAGAACTTGACTTGCGTCTTATGACTTGTTGGCCTACGTCAAGGTCTATAAGAGCTTGGGGTAAAAATCACATCGGGAGTTTCAAACATAAAGGAAACTTGCAGATTTAGCTTACCTTCTGGAGTGTGGTGACTAGAGTGGCTTCCATCTAGGGCATCATACAATGATAGTTGGATCCCGATCCCACTGATGAGAAGGATTACTCTCGGGAATTTCTCTCACTTAACAATCAATGCTATAAACCAAGTAGGTGCCTAGAAAGGTGTTAGAGGGGCTACGCCTCCAGGGAAAAGAGGTTCTTTAATTAAGGAACTTCGCGAAAGCGTTGGAAAATCTCCCTCGAAGTACCAACACCAGCCTGGCTGAAAGGTTAAGCAAGTATTGTAACGTGTGATTAAATCCTGACTAGTTCTTCTTTTAGGTTTTGAAGAAGGATTTGAGGAAACAGTGGGAGCCATCCTGTTTAGATAAATTAATAACCAATCTAAACTTGCAAGAGCATATGCTGAGTGTTTCTTTTCTCTTTCTCTGGCAGCTACCATGACTGGACTTAAACTATTACTTGAAAAGAATATACTGACCGGGCAGAACTATAAAGATTGGCTAAGGAACGTCAATATTGCGCTGACTTATGACAAAGTTGCATATGTTACCACCGCTGTTCCTCCCCTTATCCCAGGACCAGATTCCTCAGTTGCGGACAAGGAAGTTCGCAAAACCTGGGATCTAGACTGTGAGCGAGCTAAGTGTATCGTGCTGGCGTCCATGAATAATGAACTCCAGAAACAGCACGAGAGTATGGATATTGTATCCATATTCCTCCATTGTAAGGAATTGTATGGTGAACACTCCCGTATCGCGAGGTACGAAACTTCAAGGAAACTCTTCCAGATGAGGTTAGCTCCAGGATCGCCTGTTGGAGAGCACGTCCTTAAAATGATCACCCTCATTGAGGAACTCGCAAACCTGGGATGCGTGCTAGAGAGTGATTTGTATATCGACTTGATTTTGCAGTCCCTTCCCCACACCTTCTCTCAGTTCGTGCTGAACTTCAATATGCACGAGATGGAAGTTGATCTTCCAAAGCTCCTCAACATGTTTAGGGTAGCAGAGACCTCCTTGAAAAAGGAGAAGACCCCCGTTCTGTATGTCGGCCAATCATCCTCTTCTAAATCTAAAGCGAAAGCTAAAGGGAAGAAGAAGATGAAAGCCACCAAACCGAAGGGTGGGGTCAAGAAGGTGCAGGGAACGAACAAGGCAGGAAGGGTGAAGGCAGAAAAGAACGAGTGCTTCTATTGTCACAAGCAAGGGCACTGGAAGAAGGACTGTTTGGCCTTTAAAGCCAAGGACATGAAGCAAGTTGTTGCTTCTGCTTCAGGTGTGTTCGTAATCGAAAATTATCTTTCAGTAAACTCTACTTCATGGGTACTTGATACCGGTTCTGGTTCTCACATCTGTAATTCTTTGCAGGATCTGAGAAATAGTAGAGTACTGGGGGCAGGTGATATGACTCTCCGGATGGGCAATGGAATGCATGTAGATGCAGTTGCAATAGGGGAATATCACCTAGGGTTGAATAGTGGACACATTTTGGTATTGTACAGCTGTTTTTGTATTCCCAGTATGTTGTGTAATATTATATCAATATCTTTGTTGTCTAATAAAGGATATAATTTTGCGCTTGAAAGAAATGTCATGAACATTCTCCTAAATCAATAACTGATTGGGTTTGGCACACTGGAAAACGGCATATACATACTTAATCAACCTCAAATTTTCAATATACAAAAACCACGTAAAAGAAAGGCTCCAGATTCAAATCAAGCCTTCCTATGGCATTGTAGACTTGGTCATATAAACGAAACAAGGTTGACTAAGTTACATAAAGATGGATATCTAGATCCGTTTGAATATTCATCATATGCAACTTGTCAATCATGTATCAAAGGAAAAATAACCAAATCTCCGTTTACTGGACACGGAGAAGGAGCCACACGACTTATACACAGTGATGTATGTGGTCCAATGTCTACACATGCACGGAGCGGTTACTCCTATTTCATAACTTTTACTGATGACTTCTCTAGGTATGGACATATATTCTTAATGAAACATAAATCCGAGTCTTTGAGAAGTTTAAGGAGTATAAAAATGAAGTAGAGAAACAAACTGGTAAAAGTATCAAGACATTTCGATCTGATCGAGGTGGAGAATACTTAAGTACCAGTTTCCTTGAATACTTAAAAGAGAATGGAATTCTCTCTCAGCTTACTCCACCTTATACACCTCAGCATAATGGTGTATCAGAAAGGAGGAATCGCACGCTATTAGATATGGTGCGTTCAATGATGAGTAGTGCTGAGTTGTCACTTTCCTTCTGGGGATTTGCTCTAGAATCAGCCGCATACCTATTGAATAGAGTTCCAACTAAGTCTGTACCTACCACTCCATATGAAATGTGGTGTGGGAAGAGACCATATCTCAAGTATATCAAGATATGGGGGTGTCCGGTATATGTTAAAAAGCATAATCCGGACAAGCTCGAGGCACGATCAGTTTTATGCAAGTTTGTAGGATACCCCAAGCATTCAAGGGGGTACATGGTCTACCACACTGAAGAACAAACGGTGTTTGTCGCTCGTCACATTGTCTTCATAGAAAGCGAATTTCTTGCAAAAGAAATTAGTGGGAGCGCGGTAGAACTGGAAGAAATTCCAGAACCTCAAACTGCAACTTAGGACTTAGAAGAATCTCAGATTTCAATAGAACATGACGAACCAACATCACTCCGCAGATCTAGTAGGTTTTCTCATCCTCCTGAAAGATACTATGGTTTTCTTCTTGATGGGGATCGAGAGGATTGTATCATCGATGATGATGAGCCTACTAGTTTTCAGCAGGCTATCACGAGTACCGACTCAGTGAAGTGGCTAGATGCTATGAGATCCGAAATGGAATCCATGTACACCAATAAAGTATGGACTTTAGAAGTTGCTCCTCTTGGGGTAAAACCAGTTGGGTGCAAATGGATTTTCAAAAAGAAGATTGGTACATTTGGACAAGTGGAAACCTACAAAGCTAGACTAGTAGCAAAATGTTTTCGTCAAAGACCAGAATTGGACTATGATGAAACTTTTTCACCAGTAGCTATGCTTAAATCCATTTGGATCATGCTTGCCATTACTGCCTTCCATGACTATGAAATCTGGCAAATGGATATAAAAACAGCTTTTCTAAATGGACATCTAGAAGAGAGTGTTTACATGGATTAACCAGAAGGTTTCTTAGACAGTGGGAGCAGCGGAAGAGTGTGCAAATTGCTTAAATCCATTTATGGGTTAAAGCAAGCATCGCGGAGTTGGAACATCTGCTTTGATGAGACAGTCAAGGAATTTGACTTTATAAAAAATGTAGATGAACCATGTATTTATAGGAAGATTGTAGAAGGAGCAGTAGTCTTCCTCGTTTTGTACGTCGACGACATACTACTGATAGAGAATGATATCCCTATACTACAATCAGTAAAGCTCTTCTTGTCACAGAAAATCTCCATGAAAGACTTGGGAGATGCATCATACATTCTGGGCATTAAGATCTATCGTGATAGATCTAATAGAACGTTGGGACTTTCACAGTCCAGGTATATAGACACTATACTAAAGAGATTTAGTATGGAAGATTCCAAGCGCGCCAATATGCCCGCTTGTCACGGAATCACCCTCTCCAAAGAGATGTCTCCAAAGACTGATGAAGAGAGGGCTCGCATGGGCATTATACCCTACGCTTCGGCGGTAGGATCTATAATGTATGCGATGTTATGTACCAGGCCAGATGTAGCTTACGCACTTAGTGTGGTAAGCAGGTATCAGTCGGACCCAGGTGAGAAACATTGGATAGCGGTAAAGAACATTCTCAAGTACCTGAGAAGAACTAAGGAGATGTTCTTGATTTACGGTAATGGGGACCTCCAGGTAGAGGCTTTTACCGACTCCGGCTTCCAAAGTGACAAAGATGATTCTAAATCCATTTCGGGTTTTGTGTTTACCCTCAATAGAGGGGCGGTAAGTTGGAAGAGTTCCAAACAGGATATCGTCGCAGACTCAACTATGGAGGCTGAGTATATAGCTGCTAGTGAAGCTGCAAAAGAGGCTGTCTGGATAAAGAAGTTCATTTCTGAACTTCAAGTGGTTCCGTCCATTGCCAATCCAATACCTTTGTATTGTGATAACAATGGGGCTGTAGCATTAGCGAAGGAACCAAGGTCCCATCAGAAATCCAGGCATATCTTAAGGCGGTTTCACCTGATCAGGGAGATCGTGGATCGTCGGGAAATCGAGGTACAGAGAGTAGATACAAAAGGCAACACGGCAGATCCATTCACTAAGGCCATCCCTCAAGTCCAGTTCGAGAGGCTGTTTGAGATGTTGGGCATGCGGTATGCCAGCAACTGGATCTAGTGCAGATAGTGGGTACTTATTACGCCAATTATAGGCCTTAGTGCAAGTGGGAGATTGTTGGATATATATGCCCTAGAGGCCTACATTGTATAGGATGGTTGGGATATGTATGTACATGACAGTCTTGCTTGATATGATAGTGCGCTATTTGGTTTGTCTTTATCTTAACATATGATATATTTCGTGTTGTATTCATTTATATATTCATATTGATAAAGCCCATAGGGTGTTTGCCTGACTACCGGCATTGTGATGGCAGTCATACTAGTGGGAGCTGGATAGTCAATAGGCACATCCTTAGATGTCCCTAGTCGCAGGAGTATCGAGACTGGGCATCGATACTCCGGAGTAGACTAGTGTATACATATCTAGACCCTGACGAGGGGCGATGGATTGGTCCCGCAGCCATTGGTGGTGTGCACCTAAGATTGTATACAGATGCTCACTGGGTGTGAGTACACCGGACAGGACTCGCTGAGAACTGACTGGATGGTATTATACCTAACGTCAGATAGCAGTTCTCAGGTGACATGTGTGCAGATAGTCTGTTGACTTAAAGTCATCATTTGTCTAGTGTGAGTTCCTACTGTACTTTGATTATTACCCTACCACGACTCAAAGGAGTCATGCAAACAGGTTTTAGTTGGGCACAGTCCCGAGCCACGTGGAGGCAGTGAGCGACTGTTAGGGATACGTCTCTCCCGGTATAGGGAGTTGATATCGCACTGTGGTCGGTCGGTCATTACCATAAGTCCCTGGCCAGGGCTGATTGAGAATTACTGATGGACTGATCAGTAGATTCTCGGATGGTCTTGAGCCATACCAACACGACTTGTACGGTTATTAGGGGTCTGACGTCCACCACCTCCCTAGACCATACATGCGATACTCTTAGACGAACAGACCGGACTTCGCGGATATTGTCACGGACAGGCTCAGTAGGATTTCAGATGGGTTACCTCATCGGCTTTCTTATCGACAACTACCTGGGGACCGTTACGTACAGCTAGTGCCGCTTGCGGTCTGTGGTTAAACCCACTGCCAGCGTAGTAGTTGAGTCTTTAGAGTCCCACACAGAGATTTCCCAAATCCAGGCGAAAAGATATAGAGGTCGTATGGTTTTACGACAAAGGTTCGGACGCATACGTGTTTGAACGCACGTACGACATTCGGACAGTTTTTACTAGCCGGCTTTGGTTTAAGCCAGATTCTAGTATCATGTTATTGGATTTATACAGTCTAAAGTTTTTCCGTGTTTTCATGGATGAGAGGGGCGTTCTCGTAATTTTCCGAGAAGCTTCTAGAAGGATGTGACTTGGAGGGAGAGGTGGCATTATCTTTTAATGATTTAGTGACTCATTGTGAGTGATTCATCATGTCATTAATGCATTATTAAATGCTTAATGACTCACATAATGAATCACCCACTTGCATTTATGAAACATGATGAATAATCTCATATTATTCATTTCTTTTTAATTCATTATGTTTCATATATCAAGTGAGAAGCTATTTCATTATTTTATAATTATCATTATCATCTTCTCATTCTTTCTCTTTAAGCTCTCTCCTTCACCAAACCCTAATCCTACCACTCATGAGTTGAGAACAAGGATTAGGAAAGACTAATTACTCCATAACCTATCTCTACATCACCTTAGCTACTCTATTTAGCAACTAGAGAAACTAAGTAACCTCAAGTTTAGAGGTTATAGCTTGGATTAGGGTTCTCGGGTGGATCGTCTATCACGGAAGGAAGCCGAGGAGGACGTGGAGATCCAAAGAGACCGTAGATAACATAAAGACGAAGGACTAGAACCGTTTGGTATAATCTCTTAACATAGTAGTTTAGAACTCTATAGGTTTTGTTAAGTATTGTTTAGCAAACGATTCATGCGGTTAGTCGATGTTTAACCAAAGAACAAGATCGTTTTTCATATTTCCGCCTCCCCACAAGTATTGGGGTGTTGTACATCGACTTACAGTAGGTTCATCATCATCTATGATGCAATCCTCTCTATCCCCATCTATGAGAAAACCGTAGTATCTCTCAGGCGGATGAGACGACCTACTACTCCTGCGGAGGGGTGCGGGAATGTCCTGTTCTTCTTAAACTACTGGTTCTACCAAACTTTCAGTATTAGTTTGTGGTTCTGGAATTTCTTCCAGTTCTATTTCGCTCCCACTTGTTTCCTTTTCTAAAAACTGATGTTCTAGAAAATGGGCATTACGAGAAACAAATACCTTTTGTTCCTCTGCGTAATAGAATAGATATCCCCTGGAGTTCTTTGGATATCCCACAAACTTACACTTTACTGATCGTGCCTCGAGCTTGTCCACATGCTGCTTTTTAACAAAAGCTGGACATCCCCAAATTTTTATATACTGAAGATGGGGTTTCTTCCCACTCCACATCTGATATGGCGTGGTAGGCATAGTCTTGGTAGAAACTATGTTCAAAAGATATGCCGCTGATTCTAGCGCATAACCCCAGAAAGATCGCGGTAACTCAGCATTACTCATCATGGAACGTACCGTATCCAATAGGGTTTGATTCCGTCTCTCCGTTACACCGTTATGCAGTGGTGTGTATGGAGGAGCAAGCTGAGAGAGAATTCCTTTCTCTTTTAGGTAACCTAGGAACTCGGCACTCAAGTATTTACCACTTCGATCAGATCTTAGTGTCTTGATACTTTTGCCGGTTTGGTTTTCTACTTCATTTTTATACTTTTGGAATTTCTCAAAAGCCTCGGATTTATGTTTCATCAGATAAATGAATCCGTACCTTGAGTAATCATCCGTAAAAGTAATGAAATAGGAAAAACCACCTCTTGCATGTGTAGACATTGGACCACATACATCGCTGTGTATGAGTCCTAAGAGCTCGCTCGCTCTTACTCCATGTCCAGTAAATGGAGTCTTTGTCATCTTTCCTTTGAGACAAGATTGACAAGTGGCATAAGTTTGATATTCGAACGAGTCCAAATATCCTTCTCTATGTAACTTAGTCAACCTTCTCTCATTGATGTGACCCAGTCTACAATGCCATAAGAAAGCTTTATTTAAATCTGGAGACTTTCTTTTTAATGTGTTCTGGACATTGAAAATTTGGAGTTGGTTTAAGACATATATACCGTTATCCAGTGTACCGGACCCAATCAAACTATGATTAAGGTGGATGTTAACATCACTTACAAACGTGAAATCATAACCTTTATTTGATAACAAGGAAACTGATATGATATTACACGTTAAGCTAGGTACACAAAAACAGTTATGTAAAACCAAAATGTGTCCACTCGTCAATCCCAGGTGATAATCCCCTACGGACACAGCTCCCACGCTAGCTCCGTTAGCAACCATCAGGGTCATATTACCATTCTTCAGCACTCTACGGTTTCTCAGTGCCTGCAATGAATTGCATATATGAGATCCTGATCCGGTATCCAATACCCAGGAAGTAGAGTTGATTGACAAACAATTCTCAATTACAAACACACCTGAAGTCGAAGTCACAGCTTGCTTCGGTTCCTGGTTCTTGGCGTTCCACGCCTTGCAATCTTTCTTCCAGTGCTCTTTCCTATGACAATGGAAACACTCATCCCGGGCCACTACTGGTACTGCAAACTTTTTCTTTCCCTTCGCTCCCACCTTACTAACACCTCCTCTAGGTTTGGTGGCGGCCTTCTTTTTCCTTCCTTTGGCCTTAGCCTTGGACCCGGAAGAAGAAGCACCGCTAACAAACATAGCGGGTGTTTCCCTTGCTTTCTGCAAGGTGCCCTCTGCACTCCTCAACATGTTAAGGAGTTCCGGAAGTTCAACTTCTTTTCTTTGAATGTTGAAGTTCAGAATAAACTGGGCGTAGGTGGAAGGAAGGGACTGGAGAATAAGGTCTGTATAGAGCTCGTTATCCAAAGTCGTCCCAAGGTCTGCGAGCTCTTCTATATAGCCAATCATCTTTAGGACATGTTCTCCTACCGATGATCCGACGACCAACCTCGCTCGAAACAAGTTCTTAGAGGTCTCGTATCTTGCTATACGAGATTGCTCTCCATAAAGTTCTTTTGTATGGGGAAATATGGCATCAAGATCCATATCCTCGTGCCTCCTCTGATGTTCATTGTTCATCGAGGCAAGCACGATGCACTTGGCCTTCGCGCAATCATACTCTCAGATTTTGCGGATTTCCTTATCCGCATTACTGGATTTGGGACCTGGGACTGCAGGTGCCTTAGCGGTGAGGACGTACCCCAATTTGTCATAGGTCAAAGCCATTTTGACATTCCGCAGCCAATCTTTATAGTTTGGCCCTGTCAGTATATTTTTCTCTAAAAGTAACTTAAGTCCAGTCATTTTCAGGGTCGCTGCAAGTAGGAGAGAGAGAAGAAACACTTTAGCTTGATGCTCTTGCAAGTTTAGAGTGGTTTTTAATTTATCTAAACTGGATGGCTCCCACTGTTTCTTGAATCCTTCCTCAAACCATAAAAGAAGAATTAACCAGGACTATTCTCACTGTACAATACTTGCTTAACCGTTCAGCCAGGCTGGTGTCGGTACTTCGAGGGAGGTTTTCCAACACTTTCGCGAAGTTCCTTAATTAAATAACCTCTTTTCTCTGAGGGCGTAACCCCGCTGACACCTTTCTTGACACCTACTTGGTTTATAGCATTGATCGTTAAGTGACGAATCTCCTGATTAGTAGCATATACTCACAGTAGGATTGGGATCCAAATATCATCGTATGATAATGTTGAAGGAATCCTACCAACATTCATCAAACTCCAAATGGTATGCATCTCTTTGCAAATTTCAGTTTCTTTAGAAATTCCCGATATATATTTTTGCCCCATGCTCTTATGACCTTGGCGTTAGGTCAAAATGTCATAAGTCACATGTCAAGTTCTACCCATCATTATTTTGTTAATTTGAACCCATCCGTACATATCCTTGACGTTCGGCCAAAATGATAATACGACTGTCCCAAATCATCTCATCTATCTATGCAACAACTGAATACCCAGCAGCTACCAAACACTATGCCTTGGCGTTAGGTCAAAATACATAGCCTGAATACTACTGAATACCCAAATGAAATGACGGAGGGCTACGAATGGTTTTGGCGAAACCGTGAACGTAGTGAACTTGATATGACCGAAGGAACCTGCTAGTTTTTTTTAAAAGGAGTGGTTAAAGCTCCGCAATTTAAAAACATCATCTGTTTTAAAATAACCGAGTGCTTTCTTTTAAATTGTTCCAACGATTCATCTTTTGGTTTATTTTCTTTGCATTATAAATAATGCGTCCCATCATTAACCTATCATTGCAGAAAACAACGAAAATACAACGTCCTCTTATGCTATCCGCATTCGCCACTGGGTCCCGTCATCACCCGTTAGGTTACTTAACTAACGGCAGAGCGGGTCTGGGCTAGCGTGGATGTAAAACATAAGTGACGTCTAAATAGCTATCATATATAGATATTGTACATTCGTTAGACGCAATAATAGGCATTCCAGATCTCATATGAACATTATTGGATTTGCAAGCAATCCGCGTTTGTTTAGAGCCTGCAACAAAAGACGGATTACACAGTTGTGATGAATAGCCATTACCCCACCCTAGACCCCTACGGGTACGACAAACTACCCGCCAAATACCCGAAGTGAAGCGGTCTCCCTCAACAACGTGAGTAGGCCACTAAACACTTCAAAGTACCCGGTAGTTTGTGCACCCCACCTTGGGTCTATCCTAGGAGCAAAAACAGTAAAATGAAATAATACAACGGTGGCTACAACCGCAACCTGGATGTGCCCCGCAAAATAATATTACAACAAATTACAATTACATTGAATGAATGAATATAACAACCCATCACAAACCCCGGCTAATCATCACAACAGTCCAATACAGTTCACAACCACAAACAGTAAAAACCATTACAGAAATGTGCAACCCCCTGCCAACCGACATACTAGCAGTTATGGGAGGTTTACGAACACATTATACAATCATAGATATAATCAAATTAGCAAACATCGTATAATTTCGATCGAGCAAACATATCAGATTCTACTCCCAAAACTTCTCTGTGCGTCTGAGACTTGAGCAGAAAATAAACATTCCAGAAAATACAAAAATATCACAAAATAGTTACTGGAGCAAACTGGGTTGAATCGGCCCCAACTCGGCCTCGGATCCGCGGCGGATCGGTGGGATCGGCCGCGGTTCCGCGGCTGTATGGCCGATTTAGGAATCCATTTTTCTCCAGTGATAATATATTTCTCTGCCTGTTATTCTGAAGCTCCCTGAAAAATTTTTAGAGCCAGTTTTAAAATCGACAGAAACATGGTGATATCGATGTTTTTTTCGGTTCGTTTTGCGTTCGAAATTCATACGACTTTGCTAATGAGTTAATTATTGTTTAGCGAGGCTCTGATACCACTGTAAGTCGATGTACAACACTCGACAACTTGCGGGGAGGCGGAATAATGAAAAACGATCTTGTTCTATGCGTAAATATCGACTAACCGAGAATCTTTGCTAAACTATAACTAACAAGAATCATAGAAGTTAACAACTACTATGAAAAGTGATTATACCTAATAAACCGTGTCCTTCGTCTTTTCGTTCTCCACGTCCTCTCCGGCCTTCTCTATGTAGTAGATGATCCACCCGAGAGCTTTACTTCAAGCTTCACCTCTAACTTGAGGTAACTAGGTTTCTTAAAGTGCTAATCTAAGTAACCTAGGTGATATAGAGAAGGGTTATGGATTAAGTAGTCTATTCTAATCCTTGGTCTCAACACATGAGAGGGGAGGATTAGGATTTGAAGAGAGAGAGCTTGAGGAGAGAGAAAGTGAGCAAGAGCCTGGAATGAGATAATGATCTCTCATGATATATATGAAGCATTATCATTATCAAGATAAATCAAATAAATAATTTAACAACCATGCTTCATAAATATAAATGAGTGATTCATCTCCATGAGTCATTAAGCATTTATGATGCATTAATGTCAAGGATGAATCACATAAATGAGTCACTAATCCCATTTAATACTTATGCCACCTAAACCCCCAAGTCACCAACCTTCTAGAAGCTTCTCGTGAAATTACGAGAACGTCCCTCCTATCCGTGAAAACACGGAAAAACTTTAGACTGTATAAATTCAATAACCGGATACTAGAAACTGGCTTAAACCAAAGCCGGCTAGTAAAAACTGTCCGGATGTCGTACGTGCGTAAACACACGTATGCGTCCGAACCCTTGTCGTAAAACCATACGACCTCTATATCGTTTCGCCTGGAGTAGGGAAACTCTCTGTGTGGGACTCTAAAGACTCGACTACTACGCTGGCAGTGGGTTTAACCACAGACCGCAAGCGGCACTAGCTGCATGTAACGGTCCCTAGATAGATGTCGATAAGAAGGCCGATGAGGAAACCCATGCAACTCCTACTGAGTCTGATGTGACAATCTCCGTACAGTCCGGTCTGTTCGTCTAAGACTATCGCATATCGGGCCTAGGGGCGGCAAGCGTCAGTCCCCTAATAACGGTATAAGTCGTGTCGGAGCGTAGCCCATTACACCCTGAGAAAACAACTGGAACCTACCAGTAAATCTCGCTTGCCCTGGCCAGGGACTTTGCGTAATGGCTCTCTGACACAGCGCGATATCAACCCCCAATACCGGGAGAGACGAATCCTTTCTAACCGCCATTGCCTCCAAGTGCTCGGGACTGCACCCAACTGCTACCTGTTTGCACGACTTCTTTGAGCCGTGGTAGGGTAGCAATCTAAGAACAGTGGGACACACTCGAGGCGAAGTAGTAGTGTCAAGTCTGCAGACTATGCTGTACTCATGTCACCTGGGAACTGTTAACTGACGATGGGTATAATACCAACTAACAGTTCCCCGTGAGTCCTGTCCGGTGTACCCGTAACCTAACGAGCACCTGCATACTATCTCCAGTACGACATACTGACGGCTGTGGGACAGACCATCTCCCCAACTGGGATGAGAAGCGTACACACTAGTCTACTCCGGAGTATCAATGCCCTGTCTCGATAATCCTACGACTAGGGACCTGAATAAGGATGTGCTTGTAGACTACCCAGCCCCCACTAGTGTGACTGCCATCACAACGCTGGTAGTCAAGCAAGATCCTAAGAGCTCTATCAATACGTATACTCACATATTAAGATAGAAAAAACCAAGTAGCATACTACCATGTTTAGCAAGACTGTTATATACATGTGAATATCCCAAGCTTCCATTAAGTAATATACAAACTAGTATGATACAATAATGGCCCCTAGGGCATATACACTAACAGGAATCACACAAGACTCTATGACGATCTCGGGGCGACAGACTAACCTGTACCTGTATCACCAGATAACTGCTATCGGACGATAGGTATAATACCATCTAGGAGTTCTCGGCGAGTCCGTCCGGTGTACCCAGTCTCCACTAAGCACCCGTATACCATCTCTGATGTCAAACACCAATGGATATGGGATCATCCATCGCCCATCATATAGGTCGAGAAGCGTATACGCTAGTCTACTCTGGAGTATTGATGCCCCGTCTCGATACTCCTATGACTAGGAACTATTGAAGGATGTACTTGCCGACTACCTCTGCCCCACTAGTATGATCCACATCATAATCCTGGTAGTCAAGTACACATTCTAAGGGCTTTATCAACATATAATAGAGAGACAATAAGTGTACATGTTGAGATAAAGTGCAACCAGATAGCATACTATCATGTCGAGCAAGAAAGTCCTCCCTATATATGTCCAAGCATCCACTACAATATACATTGAATGTACAGTAATGGCCTCTAGGGCATACACTTAACTAACAATCTCCCACTTGCACTAAGGCCATTTATTGTAGTATCTCATACTCAACGTCCTATAGATGTCTCTCTAGGGAAAAGCCTTTGTGAGTGGATCCGCCGTGTTGTCCTTCATGTCAACTCTCATGATCTCGATCCCCTGGAGATCAACCATCTCCCTGATCAGGTGATACCGTCCTCAAAATATGTCTGGACCGTTGATGAGACCTGAGTTCCTTGGCCAAAGCCACTGCTCCATGGTTATCGCAATACAAAGGTATTGGATGCTCGATGGAAGGAACCACACCAAGTTCGTTTATGAACTTCTTCATCCAGACAGCCTCTCTGCCACGGTTTCCTGTTTGGAACTCTTCCAACAAACCACCCCTCCATTGAGGGTAAAGATAAATCCCGAGACCGACTTAGAGTCGTCCTTATCATTCTAGAAGCTCGAATCGGTAAAGGACTCCGCTTGGAGTTCACCGTTACCATACACCAAGAACATCTTTTTAGTCCTTCTCAAGTACTTGAGAATGTTCTTTACAGCTATCCAGTGACTCTCTCCTGGATCTGCTTGATACATACTCACTACACTTAGTGAGTATGCTACATCGGGTCTGGTACATAGCATCACGTACATGATAGAGCCTACTGCCGAAGCATAGGGTATCTCTTGCATGCGAGCTCTCTCCAAATCAGTCTTGGGAGACATCTCTTTGGAGAGAGTGAGTTATGTGATCGTGGGTAAATTCTCACGCTTGAAATCTTCCATACTAAACCTCTTTAGTATGGTGTCAATGTACCTGGATTGGGACAATCCTAGTATCCGTTTAGATCTATCTTTATAGATCTTAATCCCCAAGATGTAGGAGGCATCATCTAGATCTTTCATTGAGAATCTTTGTGATAAGAAGAGCTTGACCGAGTGCAGCATAGGAACATCATTTCCTATCAAGAGTATGTCATCCACTTACAATACGAGGAAGACAACCTTACTCTCTACCTCCTTCTTGTATATACAAGATTCATCTGCGTTTTTGATGAAGTCAAACTTTTTGACTATCACATCAAAACAGATGTTCCAACTCCGCGATGCCCGCTTTAACCCGTAGATGGATTTATGCAGCTTGCACACCTTCCCGCTGCTCCCACTATCCATGAAGCTGTGACGACCAAATTTTTGGTCCGTGACCGGCACTTAGGTTGTATGACATCTAAAAATGACGACACAATCCAAGTAAGCCAGAAAACCAAGATCAACAACCTATTTGCGGAATTAAGAAACTTTCAGTTTTTAAGTAAAAGAAATGGGACAGCATGTCGATTGGTTTTTAAGAAATAAAATTTAAACAACTGATTTTTAGCCTTTAAAAATTCGACCACACCTCCCTTTTTAATTATTAATAATAGCAGTTATAATTTGTTTAGATAAATTGCATCCCTAGTTGGGGGCAAAACCACGCCAAACGGCGGAAATCAAGACACAATAAAAATACGACACTCAAGGTGCAGAATCTCATACATAGGTAAAGGAAGCATAAATTAACACAACTAAACGACCTCACTCGGTCAATTTAAACATATACAACATAGACCATTCTAAGTCAATTATATAGGGCTGATGGAGTAACACTAGATCCAATATACATATACCAAAATAGGAGGTTACTGCGTAGGTAACCCATCTAGCAAAAAGAGCGATAAAAACTGATAAGTGGATCCGCACTGCTGCTACGCGTCCACACGACTCCTGTAAGGAACTATGGCACAACGGGGGTGAGTTGCTAACTCAGCGAATAAAACTAACATATATCGGTTGATAACGTAAGTATGACGAATTAGAGCTAATATCAGTAAAGATGAATATAATGCATGATAATATGTGGAAGCATGAACATGTACTACTAAATATATAAATCAAAACTGAAAATCTCATCAATTATTTCCAAATAAGGTTCATTTTTCCGTATCCAACATCGACACAAATCTTCTGTTTCCATCATGCATCGTTCCCCGAACGATCCTGTCAATCAATAACACCGGTCGGTATCACCTAGATATCCGCCGTGTTTCACAACTGTTTCCGGTATCGAGTATCCTCGCTAGGCTCCCCGTCTATAATGCGACTTTTCTGCCCCTCGGTCTCGACCGAGTCCACCATGAATCCGACTGTATAGCTACCCCACTCAGCCCAGATAACGTAAAAATCCGCAACCGTATATCTACCCTACTCGGTTCGGAATAAAACCAAATCATAAAAATATCTCATGGTGGACATGTCACATCAATCATGAAGAATCACTGAATACACTTAATAGTGCATAAAAACTCAAAACCAGAAATCCGAAATAATCCAATGCATCTTATATCATACTTACTAATATTTGAATATGAAACATGATAAGTATTCACAATAACGTATGCCTACCCCATATGTTTGAGATAAAAGGCTCAGTTGTTGTTGTATTGATGCTTAAGGTATGATATGAATCATATTGGACATAATAAGTACTAAGTGTGTATGTGACATGTCAATATCGACGAGGTGTAAATATGTGCGCGTGCACATGACTCGTCGATAATTTGTGCAGTGTTCTAGTAATCTTTAAACATGACGATTTATGAATGCATACGATGAAGTTACTAAAATCAACTTTTATACACCAAGGAACAATTTTAATTTAAACTTAAAACTACGGGCGTATTACGCCATCCATACAAAATCCTCCGGTAGATGTTAATCTACTCACCGGAATGCGTCGAATCTATTCGGATATCATTAATTACTTTCCTTTCCTTACGTCTTTCGAAGTTTCCGTATTCGAATCTAATATCGAAATTAACTGTGTATAAGAAACGGCTAAACTTCGATACGGAGAAACGTGAAAATACAAGATTTGCATACTACACAAGCTACGAGTGGCTATTGTGAACTTTCTAAGACTTATCTGATCTGGTTTAACCCTTTGCTGTTCATAACAGAACACGCAGAATCGTGACATAAACTATCCGTATCGTATTTAGAAGTTTTAACCCCAAAACAGATATTAGCTTCCAGATTTTATATACTGATAATATAACATAAAGTAGCAATACCATACATCCTAATATAAACACAAAAAGCTACTCTACAAAAATCCAACACCCAATTCAATGGAAGACCCGGCGGGCTCGGATTTTGGGTAAGTGTCGCCGGCCAAAATCCGAGGAAATGGGTTCGTCTTCCTACTGGTTATTCTAGGTCTAAATTACAATATGAAGGCACTGTTTGATTTTGTTAATTATCATCTAAATTATAGCAGATTCAAAAACATAGCCTAAATTATCTAAATACGATATTTCCGATATCCTATTTCTATACTAAAACAGTACTGAATTAAAAATTTGCAGAGTTGAAACTTATATCTATAGAAAGATCACTGAAAAAGCTCAATCAAAGATGCACAAGTACAATAGATCCTAGCTTGAGAGTGGTTGTAGTGATCCTTAGCATTAGTTTCCCTTCTCTTCTTTTTTTCTTGGTGCTCTAGGATTTTCTTTATTTTCTAATGCAAAACTTTTGTTTCAACTTAATAATCTCAACTGAACTAAAGAAAAGATATGAACAATGGAGCGATGAGGTTTAGGAGGAGGTGTCACCTAGAAAGAATGTGGTATATCCATGTAAGTAGGTGGTGTATGAGCATGAAGTGTTCATGCAAGCATGAAGTGTCATCTAGGTTATGATATTCCAAGGGTTTAATTTAACCTTAACCATGACCCTAGATCTTTTACACATAAACCCTCACAACATTTCCAATTTCCAAAATTAATTAAACTTTCCATAAAACCACTCACACTATATCATACTACATAATGAAGCTAAATTTTTCACTAAAACCCTTCTTAATAACTAATGTTACAAACTAAATATTCAAATTAATTAGTTTCACACACTACTTATGAAATGTCCTATTTTGTTTCAATAAAATTTTAAATTAACATTTTTAATTAATTAACTAAATTAATTATTATCTAAAATATTTCAAAATGTTACAGAAGCCCTCTGGCTGAGTCATGTACACGCTCTCTTCTAAATCACCATTTAGAAAGGCGGTCTTAACATTCATTTGCCAGATTTCGTAGTTATGGTATGCAGCGACGGCAAGTAGGATCCGGATGAACTTAAGCATAGCCACTGGAGAAAAGGTTTCATCATAATCCACACCTGGTCGTTGACGAAAATCTTTTGCAACAAGTCTAGCTTTGAAAGTCTCAACTTTTCCATCTATACCAAGTTTCTTCTTAAAGATCCATTTGCTCCCGATGGGTTTTACCCCTTCACGAGCATCTTCCAAAGTCCATATTTTGTTGGTGTACATGGATTCCATATCAGATCGCATTGCATCCAGCCATTTCACAGAGTCCCCACTTGTGATGGCCAGCTCGAAGCTAGTTGGGTCATCATCTTCCATGATGCAATCATCGCTCCCACCGTCTATGAGAAAATCGTAGTATCTCTCAGGTGGATAAGGAACCCTACTAGATCGGCGGAGAGACCGAGGTTCGTTTGGAGCTATCGAATTCTCTGGTTCTACCAAATCTTCTGTCGTAGTTTGTATCGCTGGAACTTCTTCCAGTTCTACCTCCTCGCCACTAATTTCTTTTGCAAGAAATTCCTTTTCTAAAAAGGTGGTATGCTGAGCAACAAACACCTTTTGTTCCTCAGTGTAACACCTTAGAATGCGATTAGTGTTAATTAAGCGATAATGCGAGTTTTCTGTAAAAAGTTTACCAATTTGGGTTCCTCATATTTTATAACAATTAATTAATATTTTATTATTATTTGTTGTGGACTTGCACACACATGTGCACGTTAATGTGAGGTTTTTTTTGTGTTAATCTCGTTAGTGACCATGACAACCTTTAAGTTAATCCTTCCTTGCTTAACCCTAAACACTTGATATTTGTTTGTGAGAGATATTTCTTCTTTGTGTTTTGTTTTGGGAGGAGGTGGCTTGGTGAGTCATGAGGGAGGCATGGCTTGCATTAACGGGAGAGTTACTGCTAGGGTGCACTTACCCTCTCGCCATTACACTCACCTCTCATCTCATTAACACCTCACTCATTATCATCTTTCTCTTTCTCTTTCTCTTTCTCATTATTTTCTTCATCCCTTTTCCCTCAACTGAACCCTCATCTCTTCATCACCAATCCTTCACAAAACCTTCACTAAACATCACCCAAATCACTTATCTTGCCTTGTTTTGCCTCTAAGATCCCTTGGAGCTTGGAAAGCTAGGATTTTTGATCTTGTGGGAGTAGATAATGATCTCTATCTGTTAAGTAGGTGTTTTTAATGTTGCGTAGTTTGTTAGTTTCAGTTTAGAACGCGTAAAGTTTCGTTTCGTGCAAATATCGTAATTTTAGTGTAGTTTTGGGTCTTGGATGATCTGCTATCAAACCAGGTGTTTGTTGGAAAAGTTCCCATCACAGTGACCTAGTGTTATGACCTAGAACCCACCATAAAAACCTGAGATCCATCCCTTCCAACTTGGCCGCAGATTTATTGGTTCTGGCCGCAAATTGCGGCCAGAGGGGGGGCTGGGGTGTTATGTTTTGGTGTAGGGGTCTCTGGGGTTGTATGTGGTCTTGTGGAACTTGCAACTTTTACAAATTGTTTGTGTAGAAAAATCTGGGATCACTTTGCTTGTTTTCTAGTATTTCGACTACGCGCGTTACATTATCCGACACGGTTCGTGTTCTTGTGTAGCTGTTGCTCTTGGGTTGGTTTCGTAGTGTCGCTACGCATATTAGCCACTAGACGAACACTTGAGAGTATGCTTGGAGTTGATGCGTCGGTCAAACGTAGTGGTTACGTGTTATTGGTCAATTGCTAATGTGAACTTGTTATATTTTTGTTTTATGATCTTAGGGTTGCAGGCGAGGACTTCGGGCGCTGCGAAGAAGAGAAAGCGAGTGGTTAGTTTTAGTTAGCCCAAGATCATTTGTGAGTAGATTTAACATCTACAGTGTAACATTTCAGAAAATATAAAATATTATTTTTGGAATTTAATATTAAATAATATATTTCCTGAAAACTGCCTGATTTGCGAAATTGGGATTTTCGAAAAAAGGTATAAATATATACCAATAATTGTGAAATAAATGGAAATTAAAATGATTTATTCATTTAAAAATATATTTAAAGGATTTGGTATTTTAAAAAATTTATTATATGCAGTTTGGATAAAACCCCGATTAGTGCACTGCTAATCGCAATTAAGCCAAATCCGTGTTTCTACAGTTTTCCATGGCTAGTGCATCATGTCATATTACATTTGGTTACATGTTGCATTTGTGTTGTTTTATGGGTATTATATGATTTGGTTTTGAAATTTAAAAGAGAAGAAAAAGAAATGAAAAGGGTTAAAAAGGTGAATGATGAGAGAGAGAGTGTGTGTGTGTGAGAATAAGTGAGAGAGAGGGGGGGCTGCTGCTGCCATACTTCATCCCATCATTTTATCTTCTCCTTCTTCTTCTTCCTCACCCTCATCTTCCTCCACCTTCAACTCTTAAATTCATCTCCAAAACTCCATCAAAACCCTAAACCTCTTTCACAAAAAATGATCCCCTCTTCATGCTCATCATATTGGACCAAGAAAAGTTGGATCTTGATGACTTTGGACTTCTAGGGTTTGCTTAAGTGACATCCATGAGGTATAATTTCTACCATTTTGTAAGTTTCAAGTTTCTTTATATTCTAGTTAGTTAGAAATTGGGTTGAGATGTGGATTTGTGAAGTTAGAAAATTCTAGAGAGGGTTTGGGTGACTTTTAGACTTGTGTTCAGTAGTAAGGGTGTGCAAGACCCTATAGATCAATTGGTGGACCTAGAATAGAGAATACAAACTTAGAATTGTGTCCATGTTGGTTTTGTTGCGTTTGGTGTGCCTACAGTGAATCTGGAGCAACCCGGGGAATTTCTGAGTTTAGCAAACAACTCCAGGGACCAAATTAGGGTACTAGGAGACCACCTTGACGAGACGGACCCCATCTGAGCAGGGGGAACCGAGATCACCGGAATTTGGAGGGTTCTGGCCGGTCACTTGGTGGATTCTGCTGCCTAGGTTGCTTCTGTAGGTCGCTTCTGTAGGTCATATACCCTATATACATCATCCCAGTATTGTTTGTTCATCCTAATTTCACCTGAGTCAAAATCTGGGAGCACTTTGGTGTGATTTTGGCTATATTTTCCCTATTTTGAAATGCTTGGTTTTGATATTTGATTTTGTATTTGGTTGTTGGATGTTTATACCTCAACAACAAGGGTGGTTTGATTGTTTTTGCACGCGTAGGCCATAGGTTTTAACCTATGAGCGTGCCGTATGCCGTGTCGGTTATCTGGATTCGATTTTAATAGTGATTTCGATTGTGTATTATTGTAGGTAGCTTCGCGTGGATTCCGAGGCGACGGAGCGTGGCGTCATCAACTTCGGCAAGCGAAGACCACGGTGAGTAGATCTATATCTACAGGGGAAGTCGGGTAGATGGCGTATAGCACCCCTGCAAAGTTTTGGTGGAAACCGATTTGTAGCATATGGTTAAGAAAACCTAGATTAGGAAACTAGGATTAGAGTTAAAAGATTGTTAGTGAAACCATATTAGAAACTAAGGATAGTTAGAAGTGATATGATACGACTAATATATGATGACGGGATTTGAGGATGACGTTTGACGATATTGCCGTTTAAGGTACTATAGGACTAGATAGCCGACATAATGTGTCATCCGAACCATACCTATTTTCAAACCAAGGAATCGTATGCATCTTTTAAACAGATATCTTGAGGGACGTTACGGATTTTCAAATGATATCTTTTTCTTAAAACACCATAGCCCCTACTTTCAAAACTACGATTCGCTTCTTTCAAAAAAACTGTTTGTATGGTTTGGGTATGTATGTTAGATTAGATACTTATGCTTATAGTAAGGGTAGAATGTATATGTAAAATTGACCTTATGTGAGATATAAATGCGATGAAAAGAGAATACGATTTGACATGTGATATGATGATATGTTTGTATACGGATGCGAGTCGATTGAGATGATTGATAGCTTGCCGGTCCCCTGATATGAGATTGTTATGGATGTGACCTGGGATATAGGTATATAGATATATATACATATCGTGGTGAATCGTGAGTGATTTTTCGTACGTGACGTTATGTCCGTACCCCTCATTGTCATATAGGTTGATAGGATCCTTAATGTTTTAATGCCGCCGTACGATGATTTTTCCGTACGTGATGAGTTGACTTGATGATTGGTCCATACTCTTGACTAGAGGATGCCGTACGATAGATTGTACCGTACGCGATGTTGTGAGGCTGGATTCCGATTGATAGATTCACCGACTCGGTCTTGTAGACACGTATACCTTATAACTTTAGCTGATGATTTACCTTATGTTGCATTCATGTTATTCGCATTGCATTACTTATACCGGTGCTAGTACACCTGCACCATTATCGATGATGCGTATGTTACACGTACACAGATTCGCCGGCTCACACACTTCATCATCGATAATTGCCATGTCACTACACAGTAGAATTGCTGCATCATGATATGACTCCTTGCATAATTTATTTGCTATTGTTGCATATGCACATTTATACGATGTTGCATTTGACTTTGGAGAAATTGGGAACCGCAGGATATATTTTTAAAACTGGAATCATTTAAAAGAGCGGTTTTCCCTTAATATGTTATATCACTGTTCCATGTTGCATGATATACGGATACGCTTACATTTCGGTTATATGTCGCATACATCACGCTTTACACTTTTACACATTGAGATATGCTGTTTTCATGAGATTTCTGGATTTGAGAACCGTGGCTATTTCTAAAGAAAGCATGTACTGTTTTAAAAACCCGGTTTCTCTTGATATGATATAACAGTGCGTCCACCATGTGTTTTCTCTGTTCTGAGACGTGTGGCATGTTAAACCCGATTCGAGGAGCTGGATGAGGCCGATTGCGGGTACATGGTGGACCCGGTATGGTACCCCGAGGCAAGAAAGGGATACTGTGCAATAGACGGTGAGCCTGACAGAGAGACTACTACCTACCGGTGATAGTATTTGGGCTCGGCGGATATCCGGAGGATACCGACCGGAGTCGAGAGATGAGATGGGCCGATTCGGACTGACGGAGCCCGAGATATATGAGGATTTACGTGTCGATGCTGGACACGGATTTCATGATATTTTCGAGTGTCGATGTTGGACACTCAGGTTCCATGATTTTGCGGTGTCGCGAGGGACACCCGTTGATTTATATCCTCATACTTTCATGCATATGCTTTTATGATATTCACAGACATTGATTATATGGTTGGACGAGACCCACATGCATACATACATTGATTATATGGTTGGACGAGATCCACTTGCATACATACATTGATTATATTGTTGGATTATATCCGCATACATATATGTATTGATTACATTGTTGGCACATATACAAATACGGTCACCCTAGATATCATAGAATTACCTTTATGATATAGTTGACCTAGGAGTCGTTGTTTATTCGATTTCTACTTGTAGATGTTTTTCTATTCACGAGTTGGCAACCCACCTCCTTTGTGCCACAGTTCTTGCAGGTTTACCGCATGGATCAGTAGCGGCATCGCTGGCACATAGCTAATTTTGGGTGGTTTGCTGGGTAGGTGGGACATTTGTATCGTACCCACTCTTGTATCTATATTTCATATTGTATCTAGTTAACTCCATCAAATCAAACTAGTATTTATATAAGTAATGAGACTTAGCAAGACTTGTAGTTGCGAGACTTGAGAGATGGGTTTTATGTTCGCATTTGGGTTTGATGTCTTGCTTATTTCTTTATCTTTATGGTGATCTTCGCCGTTGGGCGTCGTATACTTATATTTACTGTCTTGTGTGGTTGTAATCCGCCGGTTGGCGAGAGCTAGCTCCCGCTTGGGATGCCTTTATTATCTTTATGTATTGGTGGTTTTGGATCAAAAATACAAAGGAGGTGCTGCCCAAATTTTTAAAAGACGAAACGCGTTTTTCAAACTAGTAAACTTCACCTCCTTTATTTTATTAAAAAGGTTTAGATTTCTGGGTTTCAGCTTACTTGAATTACGTTACGCCTTTAGACGTTGCGTGATTTAAGTGCTGGTCACGAGCTAATATTTTGGGTCATGACAAAGTTGGTATCAAAAGTCTAGGTTTATTCTTGGTTCGAGTCTATATTTGACTATGCGGAGTCTAGGACGGGTATGTATTTCGGAACCTAGGCTTGGCCTTACGGAACTTAGACTTGAACGGGGGGTATTAGACCCGAACTTTCGTTTCATAGGCTGACCCTGATTGATGGAGTAGGTAGCTTGAGTAGAGTGACGTACCGTACGTATGTTCCGCGGCATATTTACGATACGATGCTTCAATTAAGAAAGCTTAGGATATACATATTTTTGAGACATGATTCTCTTCATACCCATGATTATACATCCATTTGAGATCCTTGATTCTATTCGTTTCCATGATCATACTCTCATTTTCAGGGTTACCTAAGACGGCAGCAAGGTTTCGGGAGGCATCGTCCATGCCAAATTCAAAAATTTGTCGTTTTAGCTAACCCTAACTAGAATCGTAAACTAGAAATATACGGAATACTAAAGCAAACACTTTGCAAATGAAAAGAGAATAAGGAATACAACCTTTATATACTGGTGCTTCACTTCAATAGCTCCGTGTACTGTCCCTTTCGCTGAGATCGTAAACTCCGGACTCAAGAAAGGCTCCACGAAGAAACGAACTTGCTTGCTTAGATGACTTCGAGGCCGAAGATGATCTATGTGGAGGAGACACTAACCCAAGCTATTTCTTCACTAGGTCATGAACTTTGTGAAGATAACACCCTATACTAAATGACAAGTAGTAGAGGATGATGAAGTAGGAAGTGGGCTCACTTTAGAATTGATTTTCTCACACTTTTTCTTATAACTCCATTAGAGCTAGAAAGCTTTTGAGGAGGAGGAAGAAGAAGAAGATGAACTCAAGTTAATCATTCATCCAAATGAATTATGTAACCATAGGTGAGTTAAGTCATCATGCTTAACTCATGTAGAATTAACCTAGGTATAAGGTTAAGGGTTGGGTTAAGAAATATCTAAAGAAATGACAAAAGAGAAGACTTTGTCAATATTTCTACAAGCTTCATGTAAGCTTGACAACATTGACCAAGTCAATGCTCTTTTGTAATAACTTAAGAAAATAGAAACCCTAACTTAACCCTGGGTTGATATAAGTCTCATACACCCATCTAGCATGTATCAACCATGACACAATACATGTACACAAAAATATATCACATATATACAATGTGTACATCAAGTGAGAAAAGAATCATAAGTGAGCTAATACTAGTTAATGTAATGTAATATATCTAATATATAATTATACATTAAATTATTAAATCAACTCCTGATTTAATAATCCGGCTATATTACATATAACCGACTAATATCAAGTGTAACAACTTATCGAATCAACACTTGATCCGATAATCCGGCTATATCGCATATAACCGACCAATGTCACAAATCACGAGAATAGAATACGGTATCTCATATCGTATCAATCTCGGTCCCGCACATATCCCATATGTGCTCCTACTCCGTTTCGCTTGAGCCAGGAAAACCCTGTGTAGGACTCTAAAGACTCGTCAATACGCCGGCAGTAGGTGACGATCATATCAAACACCCACAAGCAGCAAGCGGTCTTCCAAACGTAACGGCCACGCGGGTATTGAGCGATCAGAAGATCAACAAGCAAGCCTGCTCACACTCCTGCGAATCCAATCAGTAACACTACCGTACTGTCCGGTCTCTTCGTCTGATATGTCGCATATCTCGTTTAGGGGTGGTAAACGTCAGACCCCAGTAACTCGATAAGTCGTGTCTATATGAGGCTCATAACGGGTCGAGAAACTACTGATAACACTTACTAGTATATCTCTAAAGCAGTCTTGGCCAAGGACTTCATGTTATAGTCAATCGAGCACAGCGCAAGATCAACTCGCAATACCGGGAGAGACGAAACCCCTCTTATCGCTCATTGCCTCCATGTGACTCGGGACTGTATCCAAAAGCCACCGTTTTGCACGTTCTCTTGAACGTGGTAAGGTGGAAATCAAAACACAGTGGGAATCATACAAGACTCTATGACGATCTCGGGTCTACAGACTAACCTGTACCAGTTTCATTAGAGAACTGCCTTCTGACGTGAGGTATAAAACCATCTGGGAGTTCTCGGCGTGTCCGTCCAGTGTACCCAGTCTTCACTGAGCACCCGTATACTGTCTCTGATGTCAAACACCAATGGATATAGGATCATCCATCGCCCATTTGTATGGGTCGAGAAGCTATACGCTAGTCTACTCTGGTATATCGATACCCTGTCTCGATACACTCACGACTAGGAACATTTGAAGGATGTACTTAGCGACTACACTGTCCCCACTAGTATGATCTACATCATAGTCTTGGTAGTCAAGTACTCATCCTAAGGGTTTTATCAACATGTAATATAGAGATAATCAGAGTACATGTTAAGATAAAGAGCAACCAGATAGCATACTATCATGTCGAGCAAGAAAGTCCTCCCTATATATGTCCAAACATCCACTACAATATACATCGTATGTACAGTAATGGACTCTAGGGCATACATATAACTAACAATCTCCCACTTGTACTAGTGTAACATTTCAGAAAAATAAAATATTATTTTTGGGAATTTTTATAATTTAATAATAATATATTGAATATTTTAATAAAGCGGTATAATTAAATACCGATAAATTGGAAATTTTTTTGGAAAATTATGGAAATTACAAAAAAATGGTGTTTTATGTGAATTATGCAAATTAAAAGTTCTTATGATTAATTGTACGCTAATTTAGTGCTAATCGCGATTAAAAATCGCTAATCGGGTTTTAAGCGTGTTTTGTGCAAAACACGCACAAGTCTTTTTTTTCATGAGTTACAATTTTCTTTTATCATGGCATTCTACATGATTCTTGCATGGTTGTAAATTAGAGAGAATGAGAAAAAAAATAAAGAAAAGAAAAAGGAATTAGATTAAAGAATTAGGTATGAGTGAGAGAGACAAAGGTGATGGTGCTTTGACTTGGCCATTCCCTCTTCATTCTTCACTCATTTCCTCTCCCCTCAACTCCCTTGCTGTTGCCCCTCTCTTCCTCCTCTACAAAATCCCCCAAAACTCCATGAAAAACAACCTCAAACCCTATTTCCATTTCACAAAAATTGTGCATGAGCTCACTAGCTACCCCATGGACCAAGAAAGCAAGGATTTTGGACACTTGGGGCAACTCAAGAAAATTCTTGAGTTGCCAAATGAGGTATTCTCTCAACCATTAGCCTAGTATTTCTATTGCTTTTGCATCCAAGTTAACTTAAAACCGATATAGTGATGTTTAGTGAGATTTGGAAATTTGTAGTTAGGGTTTGAGGGAAACTTGATTGAGATAGTGTAATTAAGGTTAGTAGAGACTATACAATCCCTGTGGTGATCTTATTTTGGATTAAAACCTTAGACAAACCCCAGGTTGCGAACTTTGAATTCTGCAGATACGGATATTGTGAGAATTGTGTAGGGAAATTGGAATCTGCCAACACCCGGAGCCTCTGAAAATTTTATTGCATACACAGAGATACATGCAGGCACCCAGGAAGCTAACCCTAAGACCCTAGCCCCTGACTCCATACTACGACCGCAAATTTAATCCTTCTGGCCGCAAATTGCGGCCAGACCTGGTCCAAATGGGTTCGTGTTTGTTCTGTAGTTCCTTCATCTGTAAACTAGACTCCTGGCATATGCAAAATTGACCAATTTGACCTAGGGTAAAATCTGGGACCATTTACAAGAGTTACTGTTTTGATTCGTGGTTTCGTTTTGCATATTTTAAATTCTGGATTTTGCGTATTTGTGTTTTACCTCGATCACTTGACGTTTGTACGACGATATCGAGGGTTGCTTGATGGTTTTGAAAGCGTAGCCTATAGATTCTAACCTATAGGCCTTAGTGTGCCATTTTGGTTTCCGATGTGATTTTAATACGCATTTGCGATACGTTAATGTGTAGGTACCCTGCGAAGACTTCGGGACGACAAGCAAGCGCGTGGCGACGTCGGCAACGGAAGGCGAAGAGCAAGGTGAGTAGATTATATTTACGGGGGAAGTCGGGTGGATGGCGTATGTCACCCCCGCAGTTCAATATTTAGTATACTATATATATAAGTATGATAGCGTTAAGTGTGATATGGATATTCTAGATGTGTTTAGGTGTACTATGGATATATTAGGGTTTTGAAGTAAACTAGTATAGTTCCCTAGTTGCGAACATTAGAATATGTTTACACCCACACACACACATTGCTTGCTTGTTATACTTATATTTGGATGATGAGGATAGTGTATGATATTTGGAGATGAGTCGATGAGATTGGGCATAGTGCCATGAGATCGTTGATATGATGTGATTCGTATTTGGGATACGACATGAGATTTTAGCGGGCCTTTGGACGTGTGTTTCACACACGCATTTGTATTTATATAGATGGTATCGATTTGTACTAGACTTAGACCAGTACCCCAGATCATGAGATATTATGATAAGGATACCAGATAATTGATGAGATGAATGTGATATTGACCTGTACCCAGCTTTTGGGATGCCGTACGATGATTTACCGTACGAGCTTTATATTGATGATAGATCCGCACTCATGACTCGAGGATGTCATATGATATTGTATCGTACGCGGTACCACTGAGGCGGGATCACCGACTATTATATGTATATATGTATCGACTCAGATTTAGGCGGTTTCCATACCCTTTCCATTAGCTTATTAGTTCGATCTGTAGTTACCTTGTAGATGTTAGACTAGACCCGAGTCATACATATTTCAAAACTAACGAATCAGGAGTATTTTAAAGTCAGGCAAAGGGATTATACGGATATTTTCAAAGGACACATCTTTTCTTTAAAACACCATAGCCCTTATTTTCCTAAAAAGCCCGATTCGTCTTCTTTCAAATGGCAAAACAGTATGACATAGATACATTGTTGTAGATTCTGCACTGTTGTGGTTATTATTCATTTGCCGCATATTCTTGCTGTTCGCATCGTATTGCATGTTAAATATATTTAATGTTGTATTAAAACCATGTTGTTATGACACCAGCACCATTATCGATGATGCGTATGTTCCACGTACACCTGCTTGCCGGCTCACACACTTCATTATCGATAATTGCCATGTCATTACACAGTAGCATTATTGCATCAGGATATGATCCCTTGGATGTCATACTTGTGCACATACTTATTGTACACTCATACTTGTGCACATACCCATTGTACATACATATTTGCACATACATAGATGATTCTGGCTTGATTAGAGATTTGAGAACCACAAGATACTTTTAAAAACGATTCATTTCAAAAGAGCGGTTTCCCTCAATATGTGTATATTATTATTCCATGCTGCATGATATACTGATATGCTTACATTTCCTTTACATGTCGCATACATCATGCTTTATGATTATACGCATTGAGATATGTTGTTTCCATGATATTTCTGGATTTGGGAACCGTGTGTATTTCAAAAGAGAGTATGTATTGTTTTAAAAACCCGGTTCCCTTGATATGATATTTCAGTGCGTCCACCATGTGTTTTCTCGGTTCTGTAAGGCATGTGGAACCCGATTCGAGGAGCGGTAGGCATCGTCTGCGGGTACATGGTGGACCCGGTGAGGTACTCCGGGGCAAGAAGACTCGTATATATTGGACGGTGAGCCTAACAGGGGAGCACTACCTATCGGTGATAGTATTGGGACTCGGCGGTTACCTTGGGGGATACTGACCGGAGTTATGTATGTATGGATACGTCGAAATTCGAGGGTCGAAGCTGGGCACTCGGGTTTTCGAGATAGCGTATGATACGTACCTATCAGGGCCAGTCGTGGTGACAGCACCTGATAGATGATGATTTACGTGTCGATGATGGATACGGATTTCATGATGTTTTCATGATTTTGTTGTGTCGCGAGGGACACCCGTTGATTTATATCCGCATACTTTCATGCATATGCTTTTATGACTTTTACATGTATGATGTTGCTATGTCATTGGTTGACACGTGGACGGGATCCACATGCATGTAGACATTGATTAAATAGTTGGATGCCATCCACATACTTAGACTTCATGATATGGTGGACACTGATTACATTGATCATACCTCATATTTTTGATATGTTACTACCTGAGGCACTGATATGAGCACTTGGTATTACACATAGTATAGATGTTTACCCTTGCCACCTTTTCATGCTTCAGACTTATTCATTTGAGGTTTATATGTATATATTTGATCGTATTGACCTAGGATTGTGTCATACATACGATTTCTGCTCTGCGATGTTTTCTATTCACGAGTTGGCAACTCACCCCCGTTGTGCCACAGTTCTTGAAGGTTTTGCCGTACAGGTTTCATGGCGGCTTTTCTGGCACACTGCTCCCTTTCTGGGTGATTGCTTTAGTAGGTGGGTTCACTCGCATCGTGACCACCCTTGCATTTATTTTAATCAGTTGTATCTAGTAATTCCATCAACCAAACTTGTGTATTATTTCAGACTTAGAAAACCAGTTATATATTATTTCGACCTTAGAGTCGTGCGTTGTAGTATTTTGGTTTTCATGCTGATTTTGAGTTTCCTTTTGAGTTTTAATTCTCGCCCTTCGGTGTTGTATATTATATTGTTTGCGTGGTTGTGACCGTCGATTGACGAAGAGCTAGCTCCCGCTTGGGGATGTCTTTTATCATTATGCATATATTATTCTTGTTGTATCCTGTTCGGGGCCAGTATTTATAAAGGAATTTTTGCTGAAATTTTCAGAATAGACTAGAGATTTTAAAAATGCATATTCGGCTTATTATTTTAAAAAAAACCTTGTTTTTAAAACATGTTTTCTGCACCTCTTTAAATCTAGTTTTCATTCATTATTATTTAAAATGGTTTTAGATTTCTGGGCTTTTGGCTTACTTGGATTAGATGGGGTCCTATAGACTTCATATGATTCAAGGGCCAGTCACGTGCTATTTCGGGTCGTGACAAAGTTGGTATCAGAGCGCTAGGTTAACCTTTGTTCGAGTCTAAGTTGGACTATGCGGAGCCTAGAGCGTTTATATATATACGGAACTTAGGCTTGACCTTACGGAACTTAGACTTAGTCGAGGGGGTATTATACCCGAACTTTCGTCTCGTAGGATGACCCTTGGTTGATGGAGTAGGTAGCTTGAGTAGAGTGACGTACCGTACGTATGTTCTGCGGCATACTTACGATACGCTACTCCGTTTAAGAAACCTTAGGATGTACATTTCCTTGCACAGTATTATACTCATTCCTATGATCTATCCTCATCGATATTGGTTATGATTTCGCTGCCACGACTACACGGGCAGAGAGAGCTACGGCTAGAGTTGCGTCAGCGCGAGCTCGTCACGGACGAGGACTGACCAGGGCGTGATTCCAGAGACATACGATTGCATATTGAGGCGTTGTTTTAGTGTGTTTTCACGCCATGAGCGTTTGACAGATCGCTTTTACGAGATTTCTCGGACGTGCAGATCAGCACCAGGGGATCAGGCTACTGTTAGGGGCCAGCCAGAATGTGATGACCATTGATATACGGTTTATTCATGATGATTGAGGCACTGTTCAGCATACAGACGAATGAGCCAGTTGTTGCTGCAAATGACGAGATATTGCCCAGATGTTGGAGCTACTGCAGCATGGGTATATACTTAGAGGTATGATGGAAGGTCGCTACTCACCCGAGGATGAATGACTAGGATATGTGGTTCGTTCGCTTACCCCGATGCGAGATCATCGGATAGATTGATTCCAGGTAGAGACGATTTCACGCAGGTACGTTGAGAGTTGATGGAGGCAATCGGATGTCAGAAACCCATATTCCAAGTTTAAAGTATTCGGAAAGACGTGAAAGCGAGTCTATGGACCCTCTAGAAGAATGAAACCCTAACTCGACATAATGACCGTGTGAAAGCATTTGAACCTTAGGGTTTGCGGCAGTTCCACGGCGCCATTAGCGAGGCTTGGGTTTGCCCTTCTACGGCTGGTCCACCGATACTGTGGTATGTACTCGATACTATTAAACTGTACCCAAGATGTTGAGCTCTTGGGGATTATAAGGTTTTGACGAATCGATCAAAATGTTCGACATCTTTCGGATATCATATGATGGGATGCATTGCTTGGGAGACTCTAAACACGAGTATAGCCGTTGGAGCACAGTCTATGCAGCCACGATGAGACGAGTCCGAATCAGTCGACATTGGAACAGAGTGGAGTAAAGAGTTCGCACGAGATTTCGACGAGATAATGTTCCACTCCGCTGACATCAGAGATGCGATACGCATGCAGAGACGTTGTATATGGATATACCTTCCAGAAAGAGTCGCGATGAGTATGCAGCCATTCCGGAACAAGAAATAGATATAGTAAAGGGGTGAGAACTTCCGGGCACTTCGGCAAAAAAACGAGATTTGAGAGAGACATCGACATGACCTTTCTGGAATACTATACGAGGAGACTTGGACCCAGGAGCGGTCATATGGTGCACACCCAGCAGGCCAGAGTTCGGCATAGTTTTCATGCATTTTTAGTGTTCTGATTTGATTTGTGCACCCTGGTGCACCCTGATGCACATGGTTGTGAGATTATATACCGCGGTATACCTGATCTGGATTGAGCTGTATTGTATAATGTCGATTTCGATTATGATATTGGATTTCATGATTTCGTGCACGTCGGATGCACATGCTTTAGATTTTATTCGTGCATGATGGATACACCTGATTTGGATTTTTGGCGCATGTTATGAGATGCGATTTTGGTGCACACCAGATGCGCTAAATCGAGATTCTTCGTGCATGTCAGATGCACCTGATTTTGCTGTCAGGCACACACGTTGCCCATGACAGATGTTTCGTGCACACCCGTTGCACCTAGATGTTGTTTCTGTGCACATGTATGACACATATATGGATTTTGATTTTCGTGCGCACCAGACGCACGTTGCATTCATATACACATTTTGGGATTGGTTTCTTATGGAGCAGTACGTTTTTATGATATTTGCTATTTGTTTTCGTACTGAGCAGGACTAGTCAGAGGACAGTACCTGGATATGTTTTGCATGCATCGATAGTTATTGAAGGGATTTTCAAAAAAAGGGAGCTATAGTCTCAGTATTTATCTACGTGTCTGATATGACACGAAACGTTTAAAACAAGAAAACCCTTCTAAATTGTTTTCAAAACGGCGGAACGTACATATTAAACAAAAGATATGTACATATATGGTTATCTTCTTACAATAGACGTCCGCCACTGTGCAGTGTTATGCGTATCGCACAGCGATTTAAAAAGGTTTGGCATGCATTTCCTTCAGATATCTATATGTATAGATTTGATGTTTACATGTATAGTTCTGATTTATATCATATTGGTTTTATTTTGGATTTGACAATTGTGTCTTTACCATGACTCCGATGATTGCGGGATGTTTGACGGAGCTTTGTTTTTGAGTTGTCTGCTCATTATTCATGCGCATGCATTGCGCTATGATGCGTTTTATGTATTGATGATTTCGGAGCCCCGACGACTTGAACTTTTACTGAAATGTTTTAGTATTTGAGGGGTTTAAATTTAAATTCGGGGACCGAATTTATTTAAGGGAGGAAGATTGTGACATTTCAGAAAAATAAAATATTATTTTTGTAAATTTTTATAATTTAATAATAATATATTGAATATTTTAATAAAGCGGTATAATTAAATACCGATAAATTGGAAAAAATTGGAAAATTATGGAAATTACAAAAAAGGGTGTTTTATGTGAATTAAAAGTTTTTATGATTAATTATACGCTAATTTAGTGCTAATCGCCCTTAAAAATCGCTAATCGGATTTTAAGCGTGTTTTGTGCAAAACATGCACAAGTCTTTTTTTCATGAGTTACATTTTTCTTTTATCATGGCATTTTAAATGATTCTTGCATGGTTGTAAATTAGAGAGAGTGACAAAAAAAATAAAGAAAAGAAAAAGGAATTAGAATAAAGAATTAGGTATGGGTGAGAGTGAGAATGGTGATGGTGCTTTGACTTGGCCATTCCCTCTTCATTCTTCACCTATTTCCCCTCCCCTCAACTCCCTTGCTGCTGCTGCTGCTGCCCCTTTCTTCCTTCTCCACAAAACCCCTCAAACTCCATGAAAAACAACCTCAAACCCTATCTCCATTTCACAAAAATTGTGCATGAGCTCACTAGCTACCTCATGGACCAAGAAAGCAAGGATTTTGGACACTTGGGGCAACTCAAGAAATTCTTGAGTTGCCAAATGAGGTATTCTTTCAACCATTAGCCTAGTATTTCTATTGCTTTTGCATCCAGGTTAACTTAAAACCGATATAGTGATGTTTAGTGAGATTTGGAAATTTGTAGTTAGGGTTTGAGGGAAACATGATTGAGATAGTGTAATTAAGGTTAGTAGAGACTATACAACACCTGTGGTGATGTTATTTTGGATTAAAACCTTAGACAAACCCCAGGTTGCGAACTTTGAATTCTGTAGATACGGAAATTGTGAGAATTGTGTAGGGAAATTGGAATCTGCCAACACCCGGAGCCTCTGAAAATTTTATTGCATACACAGAGATACATGTAGGCACCCAGGAAGCTAACCCCAAGACCCTAGCCCCTGACTCCACACTACGGCCGCAAATTTAATCCTTCTGGCCGCAAATTGCGGCCAGACCTGGTCCAAATGGGTTCGTGTTTGTTCTGTAGTTCCTTCATCTGTAAACTAGACTCCTGGCATATGCAAAATTGACCAATTTGACCTAGTGTAAAATCTGGGACCATTTACAAGAGTTGCTGTTTTGATTCGTTGTTTCATTTTGCGTATTTTAAATTCTGGATTTTGCGTATTTGTGTTTTATCTCGATCACTTGATGTTTGTACGACGATATCGAGGGTTTTTTGATGGTTTTGAAAGCCTAGTCTATAGGTTCTAACCTATAGGCCTTAGCGTGCCATTTTGGTTTCCGATGTGATTTTAATACGCATTTGCGATACGTTAATTTGTAGGTACCCCGCTAAGACTTCGGGACGACAAGCAAGCGCGTAGCGACGTCGGCAACGGAAGGCGAAGAGCAAGGTGAGTAGATTATATCTACGGGGGAAGTCGGGTGGATGGCGTATAGCACCCCCGCAGTTCGATGTTTAGTATACTATATATATAAGTATGATAGCGTTAAGTGTGATATGGATATTCTAGATGTGTTTAGGTGTACTATGGATAGATTAGGGTTTAGAAGTAACTAGTATAGTTCCCTAGATTAGGTTTACACTCCCCCACACACATTGCTTGCTTGTTATACTTATACCTGGATGATGAGGATAGTGTATGATATTTGGAGATGAGTCGATGAGATCGGGCATAGCGCCATGAGATCATTGATATGATATGATTCGTATTTGGGATACGACATGAGATTTTAGCGGGCCTTTGGACGTGTGTTTCACACACGCATTTGTATTTATATAGATGGTTGTAACGCCTTAGATTTCGGTTAGTGTTCGTTTAGACGTTAATGCGGGTTTACTGTAAAAAGTTTACCAATTCGGGTTCCTCACATTTTATAACATTTAATTTATAATTTATTTTTATTTGTTATAAGCATCCACGCACGTGTGCACGTAAATGTGAGTTTTGTTTGTGCTAATTTTGTTCTTAGCAACCTTGACACTTAACCCTAATCTAATCCCTTTGCTTTAATCCTTGATTTAAACCCTTTGCTTAATCCTTAACCCTTGAATCTCTTGATCTTTTGTGAGAGAGAGAGATATTTGTTTGAGTGATGAGGTGTGTGTGAATGCATTAATGAGGATTAAATGCTATGATACACTCACTCTCATTCTCACCCTACACACCCTCCTCTCTTATCCTCATTCCCTCTCTCATTTCTCTATCTCTTTTCTTTTTCTCTCTTCCTCTCTCATAAACTGAACACTCACCCTTTTCCTACACAAATCCATCACAAAACCTCAAAATCTTTACAAAAATCACATCTTTATCTTGGTTTTTCCTCATGGATGCCTTGGAGCATGCAAAGCTTGGATCTTTGAGTTCTTTTGAGTAGGCATTGATCTCTTTCTGTTCTTTAGATGTTTATTGTGTAGCTTAGCTTTAAAGTTTCAGTTTTTATCGCGTATCGTATCGTTTCGGGTAAATATCGTATTTTTTAGTGTTGTTTTGGGGTCTCGGATGATCTGCTGTTAAATCAGGTACTTGTTGCAAAAATTGACTTGATAGTAACCTAGTGTAGTGACCTAGAACATACCTTCAAAATACGAACCAATTCCATCATGATCGGGCCGCAGATTTATTGCTTCTGGCCGCAATTTGCGGCCAGACTCGTGAGTTGGGGTTTGAGTTTTTGGGTAGGGGTCTCTAGGGTTATTTGTAGTCTCATGGTACTTGCAATTTTTACAGATTACTGGTACAGAAAAATCTGGGACCACTTGTGTGTTTCTAGTGTTTCGTTTCGTGCGATGCGTTATCCGATACGATGCGTGTTACGTGTTGCTGTCGCGCTAAGTTGGTTTCGTAGTGTCGCTATACGCGTTAGCTGCAATACGAACCCTTTTGAGTACGTAGGTGTGTCGTGTTGGTCCGTATAGATTGTATATGTTTTTGGTCTATTATTAATATATACTTATTATATCGTATTATGTTGCAGGTTCGCAGGCGGGGACTTCGGACGCTGCTACAAAAGGAAAACAGGTGGTAGACTTCACTTAGCCAGGAGCGTTGGTGAGTAGATTTAATATCTACAGGGGAATCGCCCGCATGGCGTTATGCGTCTGGGCTAGTGATATTAATACTTGTCGCATATTCTATGTTATATTTAGAATTGCGCAGTTACCCTATTACTTAGATGTTGTTGTGCTTGGATTAGTAGCCTTAGGACACTGCACATATTATTGACGATTCATATTGCACGAGCACTGATTGTATGCTACACACACCGTCAATAATTGCCATGTCACGCACAACCTACTTATAGATATGATATTGCTTGGTTAGGGACATTGAGATTTTGATTCATATTTCTTATCGCATTGACTTATAGCATACTTGTATACCTACATGCTTACACATATGCTCTGACATACTTACATGCTAGTTACCTGTATACCTATAGAGTATTGTACCATTAGTGATAGGTACATGCACACTTTATGACATAGCTACATGTACACGTTGTACACCTATTTCACTTATACCTAGGGGGTATACCACATCATTACTTATAGGTACATACATATATCTTACTATACCTTTATGTTTTCACATACATCTCGTTATAGCTACATGTTTACCTTTACTTGATGTTATTTTAGAATTTGAGAAAATTAGGAACCGCATGATATTTATATTAATTTGTTGCAGTTAATTAGCGGCTTTTCTTTTATATGCTTTCATTACAGTTTTATGTTGCATATATTATATTCATGGATCTTTGCATTATGATATGGATTTTTCATGATGTTTTCTGGATTTGGGGACCGTGGGAGTTCATGAAATTATGCATTAGTTTGAAAAACCCGGTTTCCCTTGATATGATATTTCAGCAGCCACCATGAGATTTATCGGTTTAGATATATATATACCCCACGCGAGGAACGGAGGGGTCCGTGTGCGGGTACATGGTGGGGCCCGGAGGTACCCCGAGGCAAGAATGAGGTCGTGGTGCTAAACGATGAGTATCATGGGAACCATACCATCCAGTGACATTACCAATGACTCAGCGGTTATTATGGGGATACCGACGGGAGTCATGTACGTATAGATACGTCGAGAGGCGAGGGTCAGAGCTAGGCACTTGGGCTTTCGGGATAGCGTATGATACGTACCTATCATGGGGCCAGTCATGGTGACAGCACCTGATAGATCAGCATTTCTGTGTCGATGCTTGACACATTGGTTTCATGATATTTCTTTTTATTCCTTTGTATATATAATAGGGGTTTAGGCCGCTGTTATATATGCCCTTACACCAATATTAGTGGAATGAGACGCTAATATATGTGTATTGACTTTAATTTATATACATCATCATACTTATTCATGCAAATATATTTAGGATGTTAGATTTTTACTTGATATTGGATTTGGGATATAAGTGATTCATTTGATATTGGATACAAGATATATATGAGATTGCTGATTTGTACATTCAGGATATATGAGATTTATTCGATATTGTACATTCAGGATTTGTGAGACTTAAATGATATAAGAGCCAATTTGGGGGCTGATTTGAGGATTTGGGATTTGGATTGTCTTGTTGGATTGTGATCTTACCACGATGTCAGGATTCCGTGGAAATGATATATTTCATTCCATACTCCACATTTATCGTTTATGCATTGCTTCATATATTAGTAGTACCCGTTAGTGTATCTTTCATGACTATTGCATTTACATACCTTTATTTATATGCATTATCTCATGTGTTAGTTGTATCTACTAGTGTACCTTTCATGATTACTGCATACTTATGACCTGTTACTGCTTTTAACCTACATATGTTAGATCCGCGCTGTACGTGTATACTTGCGATTACCTGCATATGTTATTTACTATTCATGAGTTGACAATTCACCCCCGTTGTGCCACAGTTGTTTTGCAGGGTGTTCCCTAGAGTAGTCGAGGCAGGCTATTCATTTATCTATCATCTTTTGCTACGGATACCGCATTGGCTCACAGTGTGCTGTTTTGCTTAGGTGGGTTTTGTGGTTATTCGTGTTGTATTTTATATTCGTTGTATCCTTGTACTCTCCATCTACTACTTTCATGTTTGACTTAGAGACGTGTGTGAGGACGATATTGTATATTATTTGTGATTTGTTATCTTTTATACAGTTTTCTTTCTATCGTCTTTTATTTTTTCGCTTCGGAGTCGTATATTTGTTGTGGTGGTTGTTTTCCCCCTTTGGGCGTGTTTTTGCTCCCGTTTGGGGATGCTTTACTTTTATTTATGTTGTACCCATTTTTAGGGCTAGTTTTTACATTGAAGGTGCTGCCAAAATTTTAAAGAAAAAAAAGTTGGACTTTTAAAGAATTTGGGTTGCGATTTCAAATGTTTCAAACTTATATTATCTTTTCTTGTCTTTTTTTAATAGTTTAGATTTCTGGGTTTTGGCTTTCTTTTACTGCGTTACGTCTGTAGGCGTTGCGTAGTATTAGGGCCATCACGTGCCATTTTCGGGTCGTGACAAAGTTGGTATCAGAGCGCTCGGTTTTTACCTTTCGGAGTGTAGGATGACTTTGGTATGATGGAGTAGGTAGCTTAAGCAGAGTAACATAGTGTGTGTATGTCTGCAGCATACTCACGATGCGGTATTTTGCCTAAAGTGACCTAAGTACATTGCTTGAAATTCCTTTATTGATGATTCATATCCTTGTGATTCGATTTCCGTGTTCTTATCGAATCTTATTTCCATTTATAGCCTTGCCGTCGATGAATATGGAGACTCAGAGTGATGCAGCGAGGGCCGAGGTCAGGATTGACTCGGGTGAGACGAGGACTGATCAGGATGGCACGCTTGTTGCACAGGTGCAGACGGATTCGCCTTCGACAGATAGTATCGCTAGGCTTGGGGCAGAGATGCAGGACATGCGCCAGACGATGAGTTCATTGGTTGAGGTCGTTCGAGCGCAGCGACATGAGGTTGTCACTCCTGTTAACCAGTTGTTCCTTACGATCAACATGCAGCAGTCCGTCACCTACATATCACCAGTGGATGCAGCCCCAGTTTACGAGACACGTATTCCAGAGACTTTGGGAGTTCCGGAACAGTGGAGGACTGTACCATCTCAGAGACATAGGCCTAGTCGTCGAGACGGATTTCGTGACCGTCGCAGGAGTAGCAGAGGCTTTGGACGTGGACAGTCGTTCAGCTCTCATCCCCAGGAGGGTCAGCAGTCGTCACGCGGATGTTTCTGGTGTGGGAGACTTCATCACCTCATTAGGGATTGTTCCTTAGCACTGCGTCAGGGTCATATTCAGAGAGGTTGTGGACGCGGAAGGTTCGCTCAGAGGGGTCAGTCTAGCAGAGGAGGAGTTCAGCCAGTTGCGGGTAGGGGACAGACACGAGGGTTTGCTTCTACTCATCGGGACACGCGGGCTGTTAGTGTATATGCCCTAGAGGCCATTACTATATCATACTAGTTTGTATATTACTTAATGGAAGCTTGGAATATTCACCTTGTATTGACATTCTTGCTCAAAATAGTAGTATGCTACTTGGTTTGTTTCTGCCTTAATGTGTGCATGTGTTTCTTATAGCATATCGTCTTTGCACATTAGTGGAGCCCTTAGGATCTTTGCTTGATTACCAGCATTGTGATGGCTGTCACACTCGTGGGGGCTGGGTAATCCACAAGCACATCCTTATGCAGGTCCCTAGTCGTAGGACTATCGAGACAGGGCATCGATACTCCGGAGTAGACTAGCGTATGCGCTTTTCATCCCAGCTTGGGAGACGGTCTGTCCCACAACCGTCAGTACGTCGTACTTGAGATAGCATGCGGGTGCTCGTTAGGTTACGAGTACACTGGACAGGACTCGTCGGGAACTGTTGGTTGGTATTATACCTATCGTCAGTTATCAGTTCCCAGGTGACATGAGTATAGCTTAGTCCATTGACTTGACACTGTCACTTCGCCTTGAGTGTGTTCCCACTGTTCTTAGATTGCTACCCTACCACGGCTTAAAGGAGTCGTGCAAAAAGGTAGCAGTTGGGTGCAGTCCCGAAGCACTTGGAGGCAATGACGGTTAGACATGATTCGTCTCTCCCGGTATTGGGGGTTGATATCGCGCTTGTTGTGCCACGGCAGCGCCTCGGCCGTCTACTCGAGGCCAAAATGCGGAATAAAATTTTTTCTTAATTTTAAACCGGCGCTACCGCGGACAATAAACCCGGATCGTAACCATTAACCTAATCCTAGCTATCAAGAGAATGGGGGGAGAGATATACCGAGCGATCCGTGTCCTTCGGTCTTCGTCTCCACTCCGATCTCCTCGCGGAATCTCCGCTCGTCGCCTCCTCGTCGAAACGGGCACCACATCGCCGGGTTCTTTTACGGGCTCCCACCTCTAGACCGAGGCAACTCGGGCACGAAGTTGGCTAGCCGACGCGTCCAAGATTTGCTGTAGACTAGTGTAGAAAACCTTTGTCTCAATGGGGTGAAGTTGCATTTTGATGGAGAAGAGAATGAAAGAACTTTGGAGAGAGGTTGAGAATTTAGCAAGCATGCAAATGTGATATGAATAATTACCTCATAAAAAATGAACTCTCTCTTCTCACCTCTAATATGTGGTCGGCCCCCTATATGGAAAAATGAGGAGAGGGAAAACTAAAGCAAGAAGGGAGGTGAGTGTAGTAGAAGCCAAAGGGTGACCACATCCAAAAGCAAGCCTCACATCAACTTCTAAGCCATTCTAATGTCATTAATGCAAGACCATCATGAAAAAGCAAAGATGCTTAACTTATTATAATGCCACAAATACAAATAACCCCCTTCCACAATGACTAATTTGCACAATTGCAAATTAGCCCTTCCATCGGAAAAATCCGGCCGGGAAGGAACAAAGGAAAACTGGCCGGAACGGAATGCAAACTGGCAACTTCAGAAAACTGATCCCGTAATAAATTGCAGGAAAACCCCATGACTGCATATACATGCCCGCATTTGTATTTCCACTGAATATAAATGCAAAGAGACAAAATCTACACTGTACTATACTAGGATCCAGCTTAAACCAAAGCCCGCTAGTAGTATCCGTCCGATCATGATCCGTGCAATACCGCACGTATCTGATCGAACCCTGCCATATCTCCATACGGCCTCTACAGCGTTTCGCCCGAAACTTAAGAAACAGGTCTGTGGGGGACTCTAAAGACTCGTCAATACTTTGGCTGTGGATTTAACCACTAGCACGTCAGAGGTATTAGCCAATACGTAACGGGCTACCAGGTATTGACCAAAAGGGACGTCGATGAGCGAACTCATCCTGACACCCTACTGAGCCTGTCAGTGACAATATCCGTACAGTCCGGTCCGTTCGTCTATGAGTATCGCATGGCGGGCCTAGGGGGTTGGTAAAAGTCAGACCCCTATAAGCAGTACAAGTCGTGTCGGAGTGTAGCCCAGAACACCCTGAGATACTACTGGAATACCTACCAGTAAATCTCCTGCCTCGGTCGAGGGCTTTGTGTAATGGCTCTCCTAGACACAGCGCGACCTCACCCCCAATACCGGGAGAGACGAACTCCTGCAGATCCGCTCACTGCCTCTCTGTGGCTCGGGACTGTACCCAACTAAAACCTGTTTGCACGACTCCTTTGAGCCGTGGTAGGGTAGTAATCAAAGCACAGTGGGAACTCACACGAGACAAATGACGATCTCAGGTCGATGAATTAACCTGTACACATGTCACCAGGAAACTGCTATCTGACGTCTGGTATAATCCCAACTAGCATGTTCCCGGCGAGTCCTGTCCGGTGTACTCATAACCCAATAAGCACCTGTATACATCTTAGGTGAACCAACTGACACCAGTGGCTTGTGAGACCGGCCACCGCCCCTCGTCGGGGTCTCGACTGTATACACTAGTCTACTAATGGAGTATCGATGCCCAGTCTCGAAACTCCCACGACTAGGGACCACTTTAAGGATGTGCTTATAGACCCCAGCTCCCACATATATGATCGCCATCATACTGCTGGCCGTCAAGCAAGAATCCTAAGGGCTCTATCAACGTGCAATAGTGACCTGTAAGGTCATCTAAAGCAGTACACGATGATAAAGATAAACCGGATAACATACTATTATCTTGAGTAAGACTGTCCTACCGGTATAGGTCCTCCCTCAATCATTGCAATCACGTGCCTGTGATCCAATAATTGACTCTGAGGGTACTATCTCCAACAATCTCCCACTTGCACTCAAGGCTAATTATTGCGATGTCGCATACTCACTGCCCGTGTGATACCGAACACCTAACTCCTCTACTAGTCAGTCTCACAAAGCTCGTTTGCGAAACTATTGCGTTCGAGGAATAACCTCAGTGAGTGGATCCGCCCTAATGTTTCTTTCTATGTCTCTCTTTATCTCAAGTTCGCGGAGAAACCCATCTCCCGAAATGAGCAATACCTGTCTTAGAATATGTCTGGATGTCTGATGGGACCTAGTTCATAAATGAACTTCAAATCCAAACTTCTTAGACTGTATCGTCAACTGAACTTAATCAGTATCCTGTGCCGTGCCTCCCTCAGTATCCGCCTGGACCACCTGTTCAAAATACTGCCCCTCGTTAGAGGGAAATTTATAACTCTGACAGTCATTCTGTCATCCAAGACACCTTGGAAGCCTGGAATGATAACCGTCTCCCGAATGAGGCTGTCGTTATCATATCCTTAGAACATCCACTTATGTTCTAAAACTGCTTCCGAATGTTGCTCCAGGATTGGATCAATATCAGCTTATTGCACCTACTGCAAAAGCAACATTTGGTGTGGTACTTGACATCTCATGATTGACTCAATTGCCTAAGCAAGTGATCTGCCATTCATGCACATCCCTCTCCCCTTTAGTCTGTAAGACACCTTTTGAGAGGGTGATTCCATCATCTGCAGGTATACTACAGTGCCAGGAGTCGTCCATTCTAAAACACCTTTAGAATGTTGTCTAAGTACCCAGATTGGGAAACTACCCAAATCTAGATCTAAAACCATAGATCTAGTAACCAGAATGTCTGATATAATATCCAAGTCCTTTGAGGAGAAACCACTGTGTGACAACCAAAATATAACCGATCGTAGTATAGGAATTTTACTTCCTACTCTGTGTGTGTCATCCAAATACCAGGACATCACACCCTACTACCTTTTTAACATATCTATCCCCTATTCTGATGAAGTCAAACCTATGACTGTCACATCAGAAATAGATGATCTATCTCCGCTATATCTGCTTTAGTCTATAAATAGACATAAGCCACTTGTCTACCAATGCTTCCGCTGCTCCCACTGACCACGACAACCCTCTGGCAGAGTCATATACACGTACACTTCTAATACAAGTTTAGAACGACGCTATACTCATCCTCCTGCCGGATCTCACAGTCTGGAACAACAACAATGGCAAATCTTGGTAAATAAGAGCCTCCCTGCCACCGTCCTTAAGCATACCGAAGTACCTCTCGAGCGCCTGAGGTTACCCACCATATCTGCGGAGTGGCCAATGGAATGTCAAATCAGATTGAATCTTTAGGTTCTTATTAAATTTTCAGTAATCGTTTGCGGTTCTGGAATTACTTCCAGTTCTACCATACTCCCACTGCTGTTTTCTGAAAAAATCCATTTTTATTAAAAACTGTGGAGAGTCTAGAACAATATCACTATTGATCTTCCAGATGGTAGAAAGTCAACCCTCGTCATAGCCCGGGTCAACCCACAAACAGCCATTACAGAAACGTGCCTTGAGTCATCCGGAGTCTGGTTTTAAGCATAAGCCACACAACTCCCCGTACCTTAACATCGTTAAGATATGAACTGTTCTATATCCAATATAGAACCAGAGGTACTGATTTAATTGAACCAGATTCAAATCATGCAGCTATCTCTAGCGCATGTCAATTAAATGGAAGGAGGCCGATCAGCGTTACTCAACTTAGGAATGCTCCCAATTATGAGTAACCTGAAAGAGAAGCAAGTTCTCTTAATCATTACTATCAACTGAATACCATACACAAGTATCTACATCTTCGATCACCTTGAAGAATCCCGATACTTGCAACACCTGGTTCTCTACTTTATCCACATACCTATAACTTCTCAAAACTTGGACCCTGTGTTTCGTAGAAACACATGTCTAAGAACCAGAGAAGTCACAGGTAAACAAAATATAGTACGAGGACCAACCCCTCTGTCCTTATGGACATTGGACAACATACAATACTCTGTATAAGTCCCTTGAGTCTAATAACTCATTCCCTGTGTGTCGTAGGTTGAAAACTGTACTTATGGTTGAGAAGAATTACACCGCTGCTTAATGCTCCTTACCTAACCATCCACTGATATAGATAAATGTGATCGACATAATTTCAAAAAGTTATATCTCACTCTATAAAAATAGACGTACAGAGATATCAATTTGAAATTGGTGCATAACAACGGATATTCAAAACCAAATATTTGCCGTCCGGTAAACAACCCAGATGATTTCCTCACCAATTACAACGAATCCCGATATAATGAGGACAATCACCTAATTCCTAATAACTTGCTCTCACTCATCATCTGTAAAACCATACAGATGTGAGAATCATACCTGGTAAATACATACCCTGGAGTAAGGACTAATTGGGAAATCAGTTTTCTTTTAACAGTACACAGTGAAACTGAAACATTGAAATGTTTCGTAGGGGTATCCGGGTATTCAGTAATGCCTCTTCCATTATCCAGATTCACAACTGTAACCGTATATTTCTTTGCCATCTCTCCAAATCCCTTTTAAATGTCTTTAGTCATTACCTTCTGTACACCCTCTTAGGCTAAATGGTTTTCTTCCTTCCCTACCGTTCGACACCAGCCTATGGTTTGAAAGAAGACTATCCAATAAGCATAATGGGTGTATTGTCCTAATCCTAGGAGCACTCGCAATGCGAGAGAAGATGAAGATAAAAGACAACCGAAGAAACCTTATTCCTATTTCTCCTGAACCAGAATCCATCCCCGAACTGGAACAAGTTCCTTTCGAGTTCGTATATAACCATACGATGGAGTATCCAAATAAACTGTGGATCTTCGTAGTGATACGGAGTGTCCTGGAGAAATACAAAGGTGAATTGGGAGTGGTAATGAAATACTTGGTTTGGTCGTGAATAGCAGTCGCATTTTACTTTGCCCTCTTATTAATCCCTTGATATGCCTTTACTTAATACCTTCTGTACACCATTGTTATGCTAATTGGTTTTCTTCATTCCCCACCGTTCGGCACCATCCTAAGATTTGGAAGAAGACTATCCAATTTGCATAATAGGTGTACTATCTCCTAAACCAAGGAGTACCCGCAACTGAGAGAAGGTCAAAGGAAAAAGACAACTGAATAGTCCTATTCGTTTTCTCCAGAACCATAAACCATCCTCGAATAAATTTCTTCGAGTTCGTATATAACCATACGATGGTTTTGTCCAATGGAAGTGGACGTTCGTAGTAATACGGGGTGTCCTGGAGAAAAGGGTAAAAGTAGGAGTGGCAATGAGGTTTGCAACTCTGACAATCCAAAAGCAGTGTTTAAAGAAGGTTCGGTTAATCTTGGTCACTGAGTCATAGTCAAGGGTCGGGTCATGGTCGCTGCCAAAGAGAAAGAGAAAAGAAACACTCAGCGTGCACTCTAACCTAGATCAGAATGGTTATCACTTTATCTAATCAGGAAACCTCCCACTGTAACGTCAAATTCTCCTCCAAACCTGAAAGAAGAATTAGTCGGGATCACCCGAGGAGTAAACCAACTCATCAGTGGGAATCGGGATCCAACTATCATCGCATGATAACGTGACGGAATCCACTCACATTATCACACTCCAGAAGGTATGCGCATGCCTGGCAAGTTTCAGTTTCTTTAGAAACTCCTGATGTGATTTTTACCCTAGGACCCAAGTGACCTTGACACAGTCAACAAATCAGAGAGTCCTAGTCAAGTTCAACCCGTCATTATCCTGGATTGCATTAAACCCACCCGTACAAGCCCTTGACACAGTCAACAATGCCGCACGACTGTCCTAACTAATCCCATTAATATGCCACAAACTAACACTACTTAGCTACCGTACACTACGCCTTAACACAGTCAACAAGCGCAGCACGAATACTAAGTAATATTGTTGAAGGAACTGCATAGCCTTTTTATAAAAATACAGTGACGAAAACCTTTGCTAAAGAGGTCACTCCCGGTGAAGGGATCTCGGCTCTTTCCCCGTAGAATGAGGTGCAGGATATTCCAACTGAATACCACGATGCAAAGCAAAAAGTAATCGGTTATAGTGAAGTTATTACCCTGACGCAAACTTCTGTCCAAGGGGTCACTCCCGGTGAAGGGATCTCGGCCCTTGCCTCGTCGACTGAGGTGCAGGATATTCCAACTGAATATCACTGTGCAAAACAAAAGAGAACGTCCTTGCAATAACAGCTTTTTGAAAAATTGTTCCAACAACATTAGAATAGGTTTGTTTAGCTTGCATTGATCCGAATCAACGCAGTCCCATCAATTGATCATACTAATAAAGAACGAAAATACGATGTACGTATATGCCACCCGCATTCGCCGCTGGGTCCCGTCATCACCCATTAGGTTACTTAACTAATGACAGAGCGGGGACTGGACTAGCGCGGATGCAAAACATATACAACATCTACTAGTATATATATCTCAATATATAATATTCGCTCAAGGCGTGATAAAATGCAACATCACAGAAATGTAACAAGCATCACAGAACAATACAGATAATCTGGAAGCCCCGGGTTTCACAGAGCCACTGCTGAAACCCGAAGTTCCCCTGGTCGTGTGGATAGCCTGTGCAATGAAATCCTAGACCCCTACGGGCGCGACAAGTTACCCACCAAAACCTGAAGCGAGGCAGCCCCCTTCAACGACGTGAATGGACCACCCAGCACTTCACGAAATCCGGTAACTTGGGCACCCCTCCTTGGGTCAACCTGTACCCCCTACGAGTGCGGCGAATAGCCCGCCAATTCTAGAATGAAGCCCCTCCATCTCAATGCCATGAGATGCGGGTCCGTTGCCTTTTAGAACCCGGCTATCCGTGCACCCCTCCTCGGGGCAATCCTAGTACAGAAAGTAAAATATACATACAACGGGTACATCGACCTCAACCCGGTCGTGCCCCAAAAGAATAATATACAAACAGGCAGTAACGGCAGTCCACATGTCGGACGCTCGCCCCACAATATCAAATGTACATATACAACAAAACTGTACTACCATTGCATCCAGGCTATCCACCACGACAGATCCGCAACATCACAGCACAACACAGAACATCAACGTGAATGTCACGTTCGCAAATCCGTCTAAAAGGGCTATAGCAGATAGACTGGATTTACTGATCAAATGACATTCACGGTCGCAGATATAATGTAAATACTGTGAACTAACATGTTTAAACTTTTCAATCGATCAAATTTACCCAAGTGGGCCCCAAGCACAACTGTAGCACTCGGAGAAATTCTGGGCCTGTCACGACCCAAGTTTGGATGTGACAGGCACTTAGATTTGTATCATATCTAAAGATATGCACAAGTCCAAGTAAGCTAAAAACCAAGATCAAAATACCTTATTTCGGAATTAATTATGAAAATTTAGTTTTAAGTAGAAATCTCGAGTTATGAAGTTAATTCATTAAGCAAATAATAAAGGTTAAGTTTGGTTGTATTCCGGGTTGGAATCAACAATATCAATAAGAATATGAATATGCATATAATGAACATCACTGAATCTCATAAAGAAAAGACTATAATACTGATCCACATTTTTCAACTGTACATATATTTACCAACTCTCTTTTCTAAGTCAAAATACAAGTCTGATGGAGTCTTTCTAGATACAAAAGTACAAAAACCAAAAAGGAGGTTACTACACATGTAACCTACCGATCAAAAGATGGAAACAACCGCAAAAGTGATCCTGCCTCGCAACTACCCGTCCACTCTATCCCTATAAGGAACTGTGGCACAACGGGGATGAGTTGCCAACTCAGTGAATACAACTAACATATAACGGCGAATAAAGTAAATATGGTAATCATGATAATGAACATGAATCAATATGATATATGAGTATATGTGAAATCCAACAATAAATCACATCATACTTCTGAAATCATAACTCAATATAAATCATCTCTCGGTGTCCATCAACGACACAAAACTTCCATTTCTGATAGGCATCATTCCACGAATGATCCTATACCCATAATATCGGTCGTCATCCTCTAGATGCACGCCGCATATTTCTAAAACCAATATCCGGAATCGAGTAACCTCGCTAGGCTCACCCGTCTCAATACGGCTATCTTGCCCCTCGGTCTCGACCGGGTCCACCCTGTATCCAACTGTATAGCTCCCCCACTCAGTATGGATAACGTAAATCCGCGACCGTATATCTCCCCCACTCGGTCCGGAATAAAACCAAAAACAGAAATCAACTCAGGGTGGACATGTCACATCAATCATGAAAACGGGATTTATGTAATAGTATTTAAAAACTCAAAATCATAAATCCTCAATTCTGTATCTATCTCATATCCAACATGGAAATACGCATAAAGCGACAAAGTGTAAATAAGGAATTCTACTAATATACTTAACATTTGAAAAACAATATAATCCATGTTAATAAGTATGCTATTTAAGTGTATGTGACATGGCAATATCGACGAGGTGTGTGTAGCATATAAGATGTGCACGTGGCATGACTCGTCGATACTTGTGAAGTGTTCTAACAACTAAGCAACATATAAGTAATGAAATGAATGATATTCTAATTATTTAACATGATGATATGAATATCGTATTAATGTAAAACCATGGGCGAAACACGCCATCTCTACTAAATTCCCCGGTAGATGTTTAGTCTACTCACCGGAAAGTCGATCTACTCCGGAATCGCTAATCCTTTCCCTTTCCTCGCGGCTTCCGTATTCTTCGTATCCGCGTCTAAATATACCAATATATCGTATATAAGAAAAACTGTATTTCCGACATAACGGAAATAGAAAACACGTTATACCCTTTTTCTAGTTATCTAATATTAGGTTATATCAATTGTTTCACACTTAGTCTCGCTGGATTTTAGCTTAAACCTGCACAGTTTCAGAATTTAAAACGCGACTTAGTTTCGTCGTGTCGTATTTAGCGTTTTACGATTTCATTTCCGATATATCATTCCAGATTTTAGTTACAGTAAAACTAAGTTAAATAAACAGTGCCAAAATACCCTAAATTGAACACTGTAGACTACCCAATTGACCAAACCCCCAAAGCTCTTCACATGGCCGGCGACGCCGGCCAAAACACTACTGTCGCCGGCCCAAAACCGGCGCCCTGCCTCCGTATTCTTGTGGTGTGTTCTATTTAATTCCTACATCATTTCTACTCTGTTGAATTTATTTAATTAAGTTCCAGATTATAGCAGATTCTGGCAGACTCTATTTTCACCTAGAATACGATATTATGTGATATACTAAACTTTAACTAATTAAGCTACAGAACTTAATTACCTACTGTGATTTAGAATTTTACCTTCCTATTAGTTGTAGGAATAACCCTTCTTGATCAATCAACTCCTCTTAGCTTGAGGATGAACAATCTCCATGAACAAGCTCCTCAATCCTCTTCTTCTTCCTCTTATTTTCTTTCCTCCTTTTCTTTTCTTTTCTTTTGATTTTCTTTCAGTTCATTTGAAGTTTTAAATCTGAAGACTAACTGAAATGGAGCTATTTAAGTGAAGGTATAAAGAGATAAGGGAAGGAGGAGGTGTCTTAGGCTAAAGTGTGCACAATTCATGCAAGGAGGAGGTGTAAGGAATTTGCAACCATGCAAGCATGAGGTGGTTCTGCATTATCCTCTATTTTCCCTTTTCTTTTGTTTTATTTTGAATTTTAATTCAGAACTGAATTGTTATCATTTATTCACTTAAACCCTTGACAATACCCTATTTGCATACAACCTAACTTTACAATTTAACCCTTCACAATTAACTTATTACAAAACACTTCTTTTATTAAAATGAAGCTAAAATTATCTTAAAAACCCTTATAACTTATTAAAATTACATTCTAAAATTCTAATTTAATTTGTATTATATATATCTTATGAAGATTGACATATTAGCTTTTAACCATTTTGTGATTTATCAGCTTATTCTTATTTTAATTAAATTTATTTATTTCTAAGTTTTTCCTAAATGTTACAGGGCCCAAAAAGAATATTCCAAAAACCCCAATTTCAACTCAGAAGCCCACTGTTAAAATTTGGTGCGTTGACAAGTCAAAGTGGCGGCGGAACCGCGACCAATGCGATGGTTTGGCCACGGTTACGTGGTGGAATGGTTACGTCACGCGACCAAATTTTCACATAATGCTTAGAATTCCCTGCACGTGTTTCTGCAATGTACTGGAAAATTTTTGGAGCCAAAAAAAAATTCGATAAAAACCTGATACAATAAAAATGCGGTTTTCGGAAAATTCGTTCGATCGAACTTGTAAACACGTTAGAGCAAGCTAGACTAGGTTAATGGCGTGACTCTGATACCATGTTGTGCCACGGCAGCGCCCCGGCCGTCTACTCGAGGCCGAAATGCGGAATCAAAATTTTTCTTAACTTTAAACCGGCGCTACCGCGGACAATAAATCCGGATCGTAACCATTAACCTAATCCTAGCTATCAAGAGAATGGGGGGAGAGATATACCGAGCGATCCGTGTCCTTCGGTCTTCGTCTCCACTCCGATCTCCTCGCGGAATCTCCGGTTGTCGCCTCCTCGTGGAAACGAGCACCACATCGCCGGGTTCTTTTACGGGCTCCCACCTCTAGACCGAGGCAACTCGGGCGTGAAGTTGGCTAGCCGACGCGTCCAAGGTTTGCTGTAGACTAGTGTAGAAAACCTTTGTCTCAATGGGGTGAAGCTGCCTTTTGATGGAGAAGAGAATGAAAGAAGTTTGGAGAGAGGTTGAGAATTTAGCAAGCATGCAAATGAGATATGAATAATTCCCTCATAAAAAATGAACTCTCTCTTCTCACCTCTAATATGTGGCCGGCCCCCTATATGGAAAAATGAGGAGAGGAAAAACTAAAGCAAGAAGGGAGGTGAGTGTAGTAGAAGCCAAAGGGTGACCACATCCAAAAGCAAGTCTCACATCAACTTCTAATCCATTCTAATCTCATTAATGCAAGACCATCATGAAAAAGCAAAGATGCTTAACTTATCATAATGCCACAAATACAAATAACCCCCTTCCACAATGGCTAATTTGCACAATTGCAAATTAGCCCCTCCATCGGAAAAATCCGGCCGGGAAGGAACAAAGGAAAACTAGCCGGAACGGAATGCAAACTGGCAACTTCAGAAAACTGATCCCGTAATAAATTACAGGAAAACCCCGTGACTGCATATACATGTCCGCATTTGTATTCCCACTGAATATAAATGTAAAGAGACAAAATCTACACTGTACTATACTAGGATCCAGCTTAAACCAAAACCCGCTAGTAGTATCCGTCCGATCATGATCCGTGCAATACCGCACGTATCTGATCGAACCCTGCCATATCTCCATACGGCCTCTACAGCGTTTCGCCCGGAACTTGAGAAACAGGTCTGTGTGGGACTCTAAAGACTCGTCAATACTTTGGTTGTGGATTTAACCACTAGCACGTCAGAGGTATTAGCTAATACGTAACGGGCTACCAGGTATTGACCAAAAGGGACGTCGATGAGCGAACTCATCCTGACACCCTACTGAGCCTGTCAGTGACAATATCCGTACAGTCCGGTCCGTTCGTTTATGAGTATCGCATGGCGGGCCTAGGGGGTTGGTAAAAGTCAGACCCCCATAAGCGGTACAAGTCGTGTCGGAGTGTAGCCCAGAACACCCTGAGATACTACTGGAATACCTACCAGTAAATCTCCTGCCTCGGCCGAGGGATTTGTGTAATGGCTTTCCTAGACACAGCGCGACCTCACCCCCAATACCGAGAGAGACGAACCCCCGCAGATCCGCTCACTGCCTTCATGTGGCTCGGGACTGTACCGAACTAAAACCTGTTTGCACGACTCCTTTGAGCCGTGGTAGGGTAGTAATCAAAGCACAGTGGGAACTCACACGAGACAAATGACGATCTCAGGTCGATGAACTAACCTGTACACATGTTACCAGGGAACTGCTATCTGACGTCTGGTATAATCCCAACTAGCATGTTCCCGGCGAGTCCTGTCCGGTGTACTCATAACCCAATGAGCACCTGTATACATCTTAGGTGAACCAACTGACACCAGTGGCTTGTGAGACCGGCCACCGCCCCTCGTCGGGGTCTCGACTGTATACACTAGTCTACTAATGGAGTATCGATGCCCAGTCTCGAAACTCCCACGACTAGGGACCACTTTAAGGATGTGCTTATAGTCCCCAGCTCCCACGTATATGATCGCCATCATACTGCTGGCCGTCAAGCAAGAATCCTAAGGGCTCTATCAACATGCAATAGTGACCTGTAAGGTCATCTAAAGCAGTACACGATGATAAAGATAAACCAGATAGCATATTATCATCTTGAGTAAGACTGTCCTACTGGTATAGGTCCTCCCTTAATCATTGCAATCACGTGCCTATGATCCAATAATTGACTCTGAGGGCACTATCTCCAACAGCGCTGTGTCTAGGAGAGCCATTACACAAAATCCCTGGCCAGGGCAAGCGAGATATACTGGTAGGTTTCCAGTGTTATCTCAGGGTGTTCTGAGCTACACTCCGACACGACTTGTACCGCTATTAGGGGACTGACGTTTACTGCCCCCCTAGGCTCGCCATGCGATACTCTTAGACGAACAGACCGGACTGTACGGAGACTGTCACATTCAGGCTCAGTAGGAGTTCAGATGAGTTTACCTCGTCAGTCTTCTTATCGGCATCTACCTGGGGACCGTTACGTACAGCTAGTGCCGCTTGCGGTCTGTGGTTAAACCCACTGCCAGCGTAGTGTCGAGTATTTAGAGTCCCACAAAGAGGGTTATTCGCCTTTAGGCAAAACGAGTAGAGGTCGCATGGTTTTGCGACGGGGTTCGTTCACATCCGCGCACTTGTGCACGTTTGGTGTCCGGACAGATTATACTTGCGGGCTTTGGTTTAAGCCAGATCCTAGTATATGTTTCGGGATTGGTTTTATCTCTTTGTATCCGTGTTCCTCGGAACACGGATACAGGTGTGTATGCACAGTTGACTGAGGCAGAGGATTTTCATTAGGGTTAATGACCGTTGTCTTTTTCTTAATCCTAACGCTTATGTGTGAAATATGATTATTAATATTAATTAATTATAATTGTTTTATGGTTAGGGTTGTTGACCATTTGACTATGGTTGACTTGTTGACCTATGTTGACATATTGACCATCATCATTTCATATGAAAGATGCTTTTTGATTCTTGCAAAAGTAATTAATGTGAAATGATAATGGTCATTTCAAGTTAACCATCACAATTATCTTTAGTTAATTTTTTAATCATCATAATTCACACATATATGTGAGAAGGTTGTCATTATCTTCTTATTCTATCATTCTCATTCTCTCTCATCCTCTTCCTCTCTCTCAAAGCTCTCCCCTCTCATGAGTTGAGAACCATTGAGCTTGAGATAAAACCTTCAAAATTACTCTTTACTCTTTCTAAGGTTCTAGGTTTAGCATACCAAGCACCTTAGTTACTTCTAGTTTGAGGTAGGAGCCAATGGTAGAGGCCCTCGGGTGGATCTTTTTCGGCGAGAGAAGGCGACGAGGACGACCCATTCATCCCACTCCAAAGAGCAAGAAGAGAAGGACTTCAAGACTTAGGTATAACCCCTTAACCAAGTAGCTAACTCTTTTAGCTTGGCTGTTAGTTTAGGTTTAGCAAAGATCCTCCTTTAGTTAGTCCATGTTTCCTAGAGTTGTAAAAATCAAATTTTTATACCGTTTCCGCCTCCCCGTAAGCACCGGGGTGGGCAACGTGGACTTACAGTGGTATCAGAGCCTAGCTAAACACAAACTAACTAGTTAGCAAAGCATCTAGAACTTCGATCGTACGAAAAACCGCAAAACACCCCGTATAATTCAAGTTTCTGCCGATTTTTATTTCTGCTCAAAAAATAATAAATCATGTACTAAAAATCGGCTCAGGCTTTTGTTAGAACATGCAAGAAAAACGATCCAGTGAGTCGACCAACTCACCGCGGATCCGCGGCAAGAGCTTGCTCCTGCCGTGGAACCGCGGTCGAGTTGACTCGGCCGTGGATCGTTTCTCCTGCAGTTTTCTCCTGTTGGTGTTTTGTGATTTTTGAGATGGTTTGTTTCTGCCCAGAATTTCCAGAGAACAAGTTTGTTTTTAGGGTGGTTACAAATCCGTATTTTGATCGATTTTCTGTAGACTTTAGCTAATGGGTTGTATCTATAATGTGATATATGTATTGAACGTCTGCTAATCGTTATACGTCGATTAGTGGGGGTTATACATATCTGTGATCTGTAATGTTGATCGTTTGTGTATATGAATTCGTTGGATTGTCGCGGATGAACAGCCGGGGGGTTGTGAGACGAGAGTTTTCTTATTCTTTCAATTCATGTAATATGTAAATTGATGTAATATTATTTATATGGCCGCACAACCGGGATGGGGTTTTAGCCGTCATTGTATAATTTCTTTTACTGTTTTTGCTCCTAGGATAGACCCAAGGTGGGGTGCACAAACTACCGGGTATCTCGAAGTGCCGAGTGGCCTACTCACGGTGTTGAGGGAGGTTGCTTCGCTTCGAGTACTTGGCGGGTAGTTTGCCGCATCCGTAAGGGTCTAGAGTGGGGTTTGGCTATTCATCGTGACCGTGTAATCCGCTCTTCGTTACAGGCTCGTACGAAATGCGGATTCCTAGTATATCGAATGTGTTCATCTGTGATCTGGAATGGTTATCATTGCATGTGACAAATGTATATATATCTATATATATGATATCTATTTAGGCGATGCTTATGTTTTGCATCCGCGCTAGTCCAGCCCCCGCTCTGTCGTTAGTTAAGTAACCTAACGGGTGATGACGAGACCCCGTGGCGAATGCGGATGGCATAAGCGTACGTCATATTTTCGTTTTTTTCTGCAATTGTAGGATTAATTGATGGGACGCATTAAAATTAATGCAAGAAAAATAAACCAAGTAAAAGTCGTTGGAACACTTTCAAAACCACTTGGTTCTTTTCAAAACCAACTTTTAAATGCGGAGCTTGAACCACTCCTTTTGAAAGCTATCTCGTTCCTTCGATTATATCAAGTTCACTACGTTCACGGTTTCGCCAAAACCATTCGTAACCCTCCGTCGTTTCACATGGATAGTCAATAAGTATTCAAGTTATGTTTGTTGGCCAAAGTCAAGGCATAATGATTGGTAGCTATTGGGTATTCATGTGCAGCATAGATAGATGCGTTGGTTTGGGACAGTTGTATTGCCTTGTTGGCCAAAGTCAAGGGTATGTGCTGGTGGGTTCAAATTAACCTGGAGAATGACGGGTAGAACTTGACATGTGACTTATGATTTGTTGGCCAAAGTCAAGGTCATAAGAGCATAGGGCAAAAATCCACATCGGGAGTTTCAAAAGAAACTGAAACTTGCTAGCGCTGCATACCATTTGGAGTGTGATGATTCTGGTAGGATTCCTTCAGTTTTGTCACGCGATGATATTTGGATCCCGATCCTACTGTGAGTATATGCTACTCCTCCGGAACTTTCCCACTTAACGATCAATGCTATAAACCAAGTAGGTGTCTAGAAAGGTGTTAGCGGGGCTACGCCCACAGGGAAAAGAGGTTATTTAATTAAGGAACTTCGCGAAAGCGTTGGAAAACCTCCCTCGAAGTACCGACACTGGCCTGGCTGAACGGTTAAGCAAGAATTGTACGGTGAGATTGATCCCGACTAATTCTTCCTTTATGGTTTGAGGAGGGATTCGAGAGACAGTGGGAGCCATCCTGGTTAGACAAATTAAAAACCACTCTAAACATGCAAGAGAATCATGGTAAAGTGTTTCATCTCTCTCTCCTAATTGCAGCGACCAAATATCATGACTGGACTTAAGTTACTACTAGATAAAAACATACTGACAGGGCCTAACTACAAAGATTGGCTCAGGAATGTCAAAATGGCAATCACTTATGACAAGTTGGGGTATCTCCTTACCACCAAAGCTCCCTCTGTCCTAGGTCCCAAATCCAGCGTCGCGGATAAGGAAATCCGTAAGAACTGGGAAATCGACCGCGCGAAGGACAAGTGCCTCGTGCTTGCCTCTATGGACAATGAACATCAGAGGAGGCACAAGAATATGGACCTCGAATCCATATTTCTCCATACAAAAGAACTGTATGGAGAGCAATCCCGTATCGCCAGATACGAAGTCTCGAAAAATCTGTTTTCGGCAGGATTGGCCGTCGGATCATCGGTAGCGGAACACGTGCTTCAGATGATTGGTTACATAGAGGAGCTCGCGGACCTTGGGACCACGTTGGAGAATGAGCTCTATACGGACGTGATTCTCCAGTCCCTTCCTTCCACTTACACCCAGTTTATCCTGAACTTCAACTTGTAAGAAAAAGAGGTTGAACTTTCAGAGCTCCTCAACATGCTGAGGAGTGCAGAGGGCACCCTACAGAAAGGTAGGGAAACATCCACTTTGTTTGTAGGAGGATCTTCCTCTTCTAGGTCCAAGGCGAAAGCCAAGGGAAAGAAGAAGAAAACCCCCGCCAAACCAAGGGGCGGTGTTAGTAAAGTGGATACGAAGGGAAAGGCAAAAGCAACAAAGGTAGCGGGAAAGCTTGTCGGGAAGGAAGAATGCTTTTACTGTCACAGGAGTGGACACTGGAAGAAAGATTGCAGGGCTTGGAAGGCCAGAACCTAGGATCTGAAGCAAGTTGCGGCTTCAGCTTCAGGTGTGTATGTTATTGAAAACTGCCTATCAATAAACTCCACTTCCTGGGTATTTGATACCAGGTCAGGATCTCATATCTGTAATTCTTTGCAGGCGTTGAGAAAGCGTAGGTTTTTGAAGGCATGTGATATGACCCTCAAAGTTACAAACGGAGCTAGCATGGATGTTGAGGCCGTGGGGGACTATTACCTGGGAATGTCAGATGGACATGTTTTGGTTTTACGTAATTGTTTTTTTGTACCCAATGCAACTTGTAATATCATTTCTGTATCTTTAATATCTAAAGAAGATTATGAATTTGCATTTGTAAGTAATGTTGTAAACATTCACCTTAATCAAGTTCTGATTGGGTCAGGTACATTAAGCAATGGTATATACGTACTAAACCAACCACAAATTTTCAATTTCCAGAATACACACAAAAGAAAGTCTCCGGAAATAAATCAGGCTTTCTTATGGCATTGTAGACTGGGTCACATCAATGAGAGAAGGTTGACGAAGTTACATACAGAAGGATATTTGGATCCGTTCGAATATCAATCATATGCAACTTGTCAATCCCGTCTCAAAGGAAAAATGACAAAGACTCCGTTCACTGGACACGGAGTAAGAGCGAGCGAGCTCTTGGGACTCGTACACAGCGACGTATGCGGTCCAATGTCTACGCATGCGCGAAGCGGTTATTCTTACTTCATTACTTTTACGGATGACTTTTCAAGGTACGGATATGTCTTTTTAATGAAACATAAATCCGAAGCCTTTGGAAAATTCCAGGAATATAAGAATGAAGTAGAAAAACAAACAGGCAAAAGTATCAAGACACTGAAATCAGATCGAGGTGGTGAATACTTGAGTGTCGAGTTCCTGGATTACTTAAAAGAGAATGGAATTCTCTCTCAGCTTACTCCTCCATACACTCCGCAACATAACGGTGTATCGGAGAGACGGAACCGGACCCTATTGGATATGGTACGTTCCATGATGAGTAACGCTGAGTTACCGCGATCATTCTGGGGATATGCACTAGAATCAGCTGCATACCTTTTGAACCGAGTTCCAACTAAGACTTTGCCTACTACACCATATCAGATGTGGTGTGGGAAGAGACCCTATCTTAATCAAATTAAGACATGGGGATGTGCAGCTTTTGTCAAAAAGCAGCATGCGGACAAACTCGAGGCACGCTCAGTACGGTGCAAGTTTATGGGATATCCAAAGAACTCCAAGGGATATTTCTTCTATTGCGAAGAGGAACAAAAGGTTTTTGTTTCTCGTCATGCCCACTTCTTGGAAACTGAGTTTTTGGAAAATCAGATAAGTGGGAGCGCAATAGAACTGGAAGAAATTCCAGAACCACGAGCTATTACTGAAAGCTTAATAGAACCAGAGGGTTCGAAAGATCAGGACATTCCTGTGCCGCTCCGCAGAAGTAGTAGGCAGTTTCATCCGCCCGAGAGATACTACGGTTTTTCATAGACGGGGATAGAGAGGATTGCATCATTGATAGTGATGAGCCGACTAGCTTTCAGCAGGCCATTCAGAGCGTCGACTCGGTAAAATGGCTGGATGCAATACGGACCGAAATGGAGTCCATATACACCAACAAAGTATGGACGTTGGACGTTGCTCCAGATGGGGTAAAACCCGTAGGATGCAAGTGGATCTTCAAAAGGAAGATTGGTGTAGATGGAAAGGTTGAGACCTATAAAGCTAGACTTGTTGTAAAGGGTTTTCGTCAAAGACCTGGTTTGGACTATGACGAAACTTTTTCTCCAGTGGTTATGCTGAAATCCATTCGGATCCTTCTTGCCATTGCTGCCTTCCATGATTATGAGATTTGGCGGATGGACGTAAAAACCGCTTTTCTAAATGGAAATTTAGAGGAATGTGTCTATATGGACCAGCCAGAGGGTTTCATTCAGAGTGGGAGCAGTGGAAAGGTGTGCAAGTTGCTTAAGTCCATCTATGGACTAAAGCAGGCATCGCGGAGTTAGAACATCTGTTTTGATAAGACGGTCAAAGAATTTGGCTTTATCAAAAATCTAGATGAACCATGCATCTATAGTAGATTTGTAACAAGAACTGTAGTATTCCTCGTTTTATACGTGGATGACATTCTCTTGATAAGAAATGACATTTCTATGCTACAATCTGTCAAAAGGTTCTTGTCACACAGGTTCTCCATGAAAGACCTGGGTGATGCTTCTTACATTCCGGGGATCCGGATTTATCGTGACAGATCCAAGAGGATATTAGGACTTTCACAGTCCAGGTACATCGACACCATACTGAAAAGATTCAGTATGGAAGATTCCAAGCGCGGTAATCTACCGGCTTGTCACGGGATCATCCTCTCCAAAGAGATGTCTCCCAAGACTGATTTGGAAATAGATCGCATGTCTATTATACCCTACGCTTCTGCGGTAGGCTCTATAATGTATGCGATATTGTGTACCGGACCAGATGTAGCTTATGCACTGAGTGTGGTAAGCCGGTATCAGTCAAACCCTGGGGAGAAACACTGGATAGCGGTAAAGAACATTCTCAAGTACCTGAGAAGGACTAAGGAGATGTTCTTGGTGTATGGTGGAAAAGACCTCCAGATCGAGGCCTTTGCTGACTCCAGCTTCCAGAGTGACAAGGATGATTCCAAGTCCATGTCGGGTTATGTCTTTACCCTCTATGGAGGGGCGGTGTGTTGGAAGAGTTCCAAACAGGAAACCGTTGCTGACTCGACGATGGAAGCGGAATATATCGCTGCTGCAGATGCCGCAAAAGAAGCTGTCTTGATAGGGAAGTTCTTGACAGAACTTCAGGTGGTTCCGTCCATTGTTGATTCAATACCTCTGTATTGCGACAACAACGGGGCTATAGCTTTAGCGAAGGAACCCATGTCCCATCAGAAGTCCAGACACATCTTGAGGCGATATCACTTGATCAGGGAGATCGTGGGTCGCCAGGACATCGAGGTTCGGAGAGTTGCTACGGAAGATACACTGCCGATCCATTCACGAAGGCCTTACCCCAGACTCAGTTCGAGCGGCTGATCGAGATGATAGGTCTTCGATATGCCAGTACATGGCCTTAGTGCAAGTGGGAGATTGCTAGTGTATATGCCCTAGAGGCCATTACTGTATCATACTAGTTTGTATATTACTTAATGGAAGCTTGGGATATTTACTTTGTATTGACATTCTTTCTCAAAATAGTAGTATGCTACTTGGTTTGTTTCTGCTTTAATGTGTGCATGTGTTTCTTATAGCATATCGTCTTTGCACATTAGTGGAGCCCTTAGGATCTTTGCTTGATTACCAGCGTTGTGATGGCAGTCACACTCGTGAGGGCTGGGTAATCCACAAGCACATCCTTATGCAGGTCTCTAGTCGTAGGACTATCGAGACAGGGTATCGATACTCCGGAGAAGACTAGTGTATGCGATTCTCATCCCTGCTTGGGAGACGGTCTGTCCCACAGCCGTCAGTACGTCGTACTTGAGATAACATGCGGGTGCTCGTTAGGTTACGAGTACACTGGACAGGACTCGTCGGGAAATGTTGGTTGGTATTATACATATCGTCAGTTATCAGTTCCCAGGTGAAATGAGTACAGCTTAGTCCGTTAACTTGACACTATCACTTTGCCTCGAGTGTGTTCCCACTGTTCTTAGATTGCTACCCTACCACTGCTCAAAGGAGTCGTGCAAACAGGTAGCAGTTGGGTGCAGTCCCGAAGCACTTGTAGGCAGTGACGGTTAGACATGATTCGTCTCTCCAGGTATTGGGGGTTGATATCGCGCTGTGTCTAGGAGAGCCATTACACAAAGTCCCTGGCCAGGGCAAGCGAGATATACTGGTAGGTTTCCAGTGTTATCTCAGGGTGTTCTGGGCTACACTCCGACACGACTTGTACCGCTATTAGGGGACTGACGTTTACTGCCCCCTAGGCTCGCCATGCGATACTCTTAGACGAACAGACCGGACTGTACGGAGACTGTCACATTCAGGCTCAGTAGGAGTTCAGATGAGTTTACCTCGTCAGTCTTCTTATCGGCATCTACCTGGGGACCGTTACGTACAGCTAGTGCCGCTTGCGGTCTGTGGTTAAACCCACTGCCAGCGTAGTGTCGAGTCTTTAGAGTCCCACAAAGAGGGTTATTCGCCTTTAGGCAAAACGAGTAGAGGTCGCATGGTTTTGCGACGGGGTTCGTTCACATCCGTGCACTTGTGCACGTTTGGTGTCCGGACAGATTATACTAGTGGGCTTTGGTTTAAGCCATATTCTAGTATATGTTTCGGGATTGGTTTAATCTCTTTGTATTCGTGTTCCTCGGAACACGGATACGGGTGTGTATGCACAGTTGACTGAGGCAGAGGATTTTCATTAGGGTTAATGACCGTTGTCTTTTTCTTAATCCTAATGCTTATGTGTGAAATATGATTATTAATATTAATTAATTATAATTGTGTTATGGTTAGGGTTGTTGACCATTTGACTATGGTTGACTTGTTGACCTATGTTGACATATTGACCATCATCATTTCATATGAAAGATGCTCTTTGATTCTTGCAAAAGTAATTAATGTGAAATGATAATGGTCATTTCAAGTTAACCATCACAATTATCTTTAGTTAATTTTTTAATAATCATAATTCTCACATATATGTGAGAATGTTGTCATGATCTTCTTATTCTATTATTCTCATTCTCTCTCATCCTCTTCCTCTCTCTCAAAGCTCTTCCCTCTTATGAGTTGAGAACCATTAAGCTTGAGATAAAACCTTCAAAATTACTCTCTACTCTTTCTAAGGTTCTAGGTTTAGCACACCAAGCACCTTAGTTGCTTCTAGTTTGAGGTAGGAGCCAAAGGTAGAGGCCTTCGGGTGAATCTTTCTTCGGCGAGAGAAGGCGACGAGGACGACCCGTTCATCCCACTCCAAGGAGCAAGAAGAGAAAGACTTCAAGACTTAGGTATAACCCCTTAACCGAGTAGCTAACTCTTTTAGCTTGGCTGTTAGTTTAGGTTTAGCAAAGATCCTCCTTTAGTTAGTCCATGTTGCCTAGAGTTGTAAAAATCAAATTTTTATACCGTTTCCGCCTCCCCGTAAGCACCAGGGTGGGCAACGTGGCCTTACACTGGCGTCCAATGCAGGGTTTTCAGGTATCCTTAATTCACATGTTCTTTGATGTACTTGTTGGTTTTTCACACTTGTGTCGTGGTTGGGACGAGAGTCGTGTTAGGTAGATCAGCCGTTTGTTGTGTTAATTTCTGTCAGCGATTCTTTTGTTGCGCAACACGTATTTCAGTCGTGTGCCAATCGGGTAGGAGATTCGTCCGTCACTTGATCCTTCTAGAGATGTTGGATTGACGTTCTCCTTGGCACGGACGGGTTAGCTACGTGCTAGGCGTCTGTGGACTACCGTGAAAAAACAGTCAGGTGTTGTTTTCACCGGCGAGTCAGTTCTTGTTGTGCAGGTGGATAGTTGTGCCGCCTCTCACAGCTCGAATTTAGCCTTTTTCGTTAGTCGGCTTTTGAGGAGAGGATGTCGTGGATTCTTGGCGTTCATTCGTGGTACCGGAGCCACAGTTGGTTTGTTGGACTGGGTCCCTTTCGTGCGAGATTTATCCGACGTTGTTCCAGATGAGCCGGCGAAGCTTGGGGAGCTTAAGGATCAGCTGCAGAGTTGCTTGTTGGGGGGTTTGTGCGTCTGAGTGTTTCGCATTAGAGAGCTCCTATTTCTGTTCGTCAAGGAGGAAGACGGTAGTTTATGTTGTGTATTGATTGATCGTCAATTGAACCGGCTTACGGTGCGAATAGGTATCCTTTACCTCGCATTGACGATTTCTTTGATCAGCACCAGAGTGTGAGACATTTTCTAAGTTTGTTCGGGATCAGGTCATCATTGTTGCGGGTTCGGAGTGATGACATTCCGAAGACTGCCTTGTGCGTGCTACGGGCTTTGTGTGTTTTGGTGGTGTCATTGGACTCACCAATGCCCAAGCAGCATTCGTAGATATGATGAACCAGATTTCTTCAGGCCGTTCCTCGACCAGTTATTGTTGTGTTATTGACGACATTCTGGTCTATTCTTTGTGTCTTGAGGAACAGGAGCAGTACTTGAGTATTTGTTTTGCAGATACTGGGAGAGCACCAGCGGTTTGTAGATTCTCGGAGTGTTCCTTCAGACTTGTTTGTGTTGACTCCTAGGTCTTGTAGTCACGGGAGACGGTTTTGTATGGTTCCGAGGAAGATCGAGGCCGTACAGCTTAGGCCCAGACTTGCGTACGGACGAAGGTCCGTAGATTTTTGGGCTTATCAGGTTTTTACAGCCGTTTCGTGCAGTATTGCTAGTGTAGTGCTGCACCGTTGACTGGACTGACCGGAAAGGAGGTTCTTTTTCTTTAGAATGAGGCATGCGTGCGGAGTTTTTGGCAGTTGAAGACTCTGTTAACAACTGCATCAGTTCTTTCTTTGCTTTCTGGTTCGGGCGACTTTGTTGTTTAACTGTAATGTTTTGCGAGTGAGGCTCGATTGTGTACTGATGTGACACTATAGAGTTATCGCTTTTACTTCCCTACATCTGGAGGAAGTACGAGCAGGATATCCCACTCATGATCTGGAGATGGCCGCGGTGGTCTTGCGTTGGAGATTTGGAGACACTACTTGTTCGAGAATCGTGTCAGATTTTCACGGACCACCAGAGCTTAATGTACTTCCTGCAGCGGGTGTTGATTGCTGAGACAGTCTTCTGCAGATTTACAGTTCTTGTGCGATCGTTGAGTACAGGTTGTGTTCGCCTCTACTGAGGGGACAACTTGCTCATATCCGCGCCCGACCACTTTTCCTTAATCGCTTTCGCGAGGCACTGCCCGCCGATACTTGTTCGTCAGAGATACTTGAGCATACTCGGCTGGGTAATGATTCGGAGACCTTGATTTGTGACAAGGGTGTGCTAAGTTTAGGGACGCGTTTGTGTACCTGATACTATTGGGTAGAGACACGAAATCCTAGAGCAGGCACATCTGTCAACTCTCTGTACTCATTCAAGTTCCACCAACATTGACGTGACTTGTGAGATAGTTACGGGTGGGCAGGGATGTAAAGAGAAGTTTCGGGTTTCGTTTCAAAGTGTCTGTCTTGTTGTGTGTTTTGGTTGAGCATCTGAGACCGGCTGGAGAGTTTCAACCTTTAACCATTCCGGAGTGGGAGTGGGAGCAAATCTCCACGAATTTCGTTTTGGTGTCTACCCAGGTTTAGTCAGGGTGTGACTCCATTCGGATGCTTGTTGTCCGGTTTTGCTCAATTTGCTCAGTTGTCCTTTGTTAAGTTTGTGCGTTGCACTGAGTTCCTTCATGGGTCGTATCCAATGAAGGCACCCTGTTTGCTTGCCGTCTTGGGCAGGAACTTCAGGAAGTCTTGGGTACTTGTTGAGTTTTAGCTCCGTTTTTCCATCCACAGGATGATGGTTTCGTGAGAGCGGGCTATACCGACTCTGGAGGATATGGTTGTGCATGAGTTTTAGTTGTTGTCGGCAGTTGGGGATCGTCACTTGCCATTGTTAGGGTTCTTCTTCGATAGCAGTTATCAGGAGTCACTCCAATTGGCAACCTTTAGGTTTAGGGGTTAGGTCGTGTCGATCACCAGTCTGTTTTTCTGACTCTGCGTAGTAGGATTGTTGAACCCCAGCTAGTCTAGAGACTTCAGAGATGATCCAGTTGGTTCAGGTCAGGATGATGGTAGCCCCGTGCAGACATAGGTCTTATGCCGACCGTGATGGTCGCAGACTTGGGTTCGCAGTGGGAGATCATGAATTCCTACGGATTTTTCCGATAAATGACGTGTTGAGTTTTGGGAAACTTATCCCAGGATTGTAGGTCCTTTTAAGATCCTTAAAGCGAGTTAGTTCTGTTGCCTTTAATTGGGCACTTCCGCCCAGATTATTGAGTATTCACCCCGTGTTCCTTGTGTCGATACTTTGCAATTACCTTCATGACTTTCTCACATGATTCAGCACCAGACCATTTAGCTTGGACACGATCTTTTGTTCACCAGCAGCCAATTGTGTTAATGGCTCGGCAGGTGGAGAAACTTCGGTCAAGGGTCTTGCCATCTGTGAAGGGTTTTCTTGGACGTAGCCGTATAGTGAGGTAATCACTTGGGTGGCTGCAAATGAGATTTAAGAATTTGTAATCTTCTCTTTGAAGGTACGCTTAGTGAAAATTTTAAATTCGGGGACGAATTTTTATAAGGGGGGAGATTGTAACGCCTTAGATTTCGGTTAGTGTTCGTTTAGACGTTAATGCGGGTTTACTGTAAAAAGTTTACCAATTCGGGTTCCTCACATTTTATAACATTTAATTAATAATTTATTTTTATTTGTTATAAGCATGCACGCACGTGTGCACGTAAATGTGAGTTTTGTTTGTGCTAATTTTGTTCTTAGCAACCTTGACACTTAACCCTAATCTAATCCCTTTACTTTAATCCTTGATTTAAACCCTTTGCTTAATCCTTAACCTTTTAATCTCTTGATCTTTTGTGAGAGAGAGAGATATTTGTTTGAGTGATGAGGTGTGTGTGAAGGCATTAATGAGGATTAAATGCTATGATACACTCACTCTCATTCTCACCCTACACTCACCTCCCTCTCTCTTATCCTCATTCCTTTCTCATTTCTCTATCTCTTTTCTTTTTCTCTCTTCCTCTCCCATAAACTGAGCACTCACCCATTTCCTACACAAATCCATCACAAAACCTCAAAATCTTCACAAAAATCACATCTTTATCTTGGTTTTGCCTCATGGATGCCTAGGAGCATGCAAAGCTTGGATCTTTAAGTTCTTTTGAGTAGGTATTGATCTCTTTCTGTTCTTTAGATGTTTATTGTGTAGCTTTGCTTTAAAGTTTCAGTTTTTATCGCGTATCGTATCGTTTCGGGTAAATATTGTATTTTTTAGTGTTGTTTTGGGGTCTCGGATGATCTGCTGTTAAACCAGATACTTGTTGCAAAAATTGACTTGACTGTAACCTAGTGTAGTGACCTAGAACCTACCCTCAAAATACGAATCAATTCCATCATGATCGGGCCGCAGATTTATTGCTTCTGGCCGCAATTTGCGGTCAGACTGGGGAGTTAGGGTTTGAGTTTTTGGGGAGGGGTCTCTAGGGTTATTTGTAGTCTCATGGTACTTGCAATTTTTACAGATTACTGGTACAGAAAAATCTGGGACCACTTGTGTGTTTCTAGTGTTTCGTTTCGTGCGATGTGTTGTCCGATACGATGCGTGTTACGTGTTGCTGTTGCGCTGAGTTGGTTTCGTAGTGTCGCTATACGCGTTAGCTGCAATACGAACCCTTTTGAGTACATAGGTGTGTCGTGTTGGTCCGTGTAGATTGTATGTGTTTTGGGTCTATTATTAATATATACTTGTTATATCGTATTATGTCGCAGGTTCGCAGGCGGGGACTTCGGACGCTGCTACAAAAGGAAAACAGGCGGTAGACTTCACCTAGCCAGGAGCGTTGGTGAGTAGATTTAACATCTACAGGGGAATCGCCCGCATGACGTTATGCGTCTGGGCTAGTGATATTAATACTTGTCGCATATTCTATGTCATATTTAGAATTGCGCAGTTACCCTATTACTTAGATGTTGTTGTGCTTGGACTAGTAGCTTTAGGACACTGCACATATTATTGACGATTCATGTTGCACGAGCACTGATTGTATGCTACACACACCGTCAATAATTGCCATGTCACGCACAACCCACTTATAGATTTGATATTGCTTGGTTAGGGATATTGAGACTTTGATTCATATTTCGTATCGCATTGACTTATAGCATACCTGTATACCTACATACTTACACATATGCTCTGACATACTTACATGCTAGTTACCTGTATACCTATAGAGTATTGTACCATTAGTGATAGGTACATGCACACTTTATTACATAGCTACAGGTACACCTTGTACACCAATTTCACTTAAACCCAGGGGGTATACCACATCATTACTTATAGGTAGATACATATATCTTGCTATATTTTTATGTTTTCATATACATCTGGTTATAGCTACATGTTTACCTTTACTTGATATTATTTTAGAATTTGAGAAAATTAGGAACCTAATGATATTTATATTAACTTGTTGCAGTTAATTAGCGGCTTTTCCTTTATATGCTTTCATTACAGTTTTATGTTGCATATATTATATTCATGGATTTTCGCATTGTGATATGGATTTTTCAGGATGTTTTCTGGATTTGGGGACCGTGGGAGTTCATGAAATTATACATTGTTTGAATTATTCGGTTTCCCTTGATATGATAATTCTGCAGCCATCTTGAGATTTATCGGTTCAGATATATATATACCCCACGCGAGGAACGGAGGGGTCCGTGTGCGGGTACATGGTGGGACCCGGAGGTACCCCGAGGCAAGAATGAGGTCGTGGTGCTAAACGATGAGTATCAGGGGAACCATACCATCCGGTGACATTACCAATGACTCAGCGGTTATCATAGGGATACCGACGGGAGTCATGTACGTATAGATACGTCGAGAGGCGAGGGTCAGAGCTACGCACTCGAGCTTTCGGGATAGCGTATGATACGTACCTATCAGGGGGCCAGTCATGGTGACAACACCTGATAGATCAACATTTCTGTGTCGATGCTTGACAGATTGGTTTCATGATATTTCTTTTTACTACTTTGTATATATAACAGGGTTTAGGCCGCTGTTATATATGCCCTTACACCAATATTAGTGGAATGGGACGCTAATATATGTGTATTGACTTTAATTTATATACATCATCATACTTATTCATGCAAATATATTTAGGATGTTAGATTTTTACTTGATATTGGATTTGGGATATAGGTGATTCGTTTGATATTGGATACAGGATATATATGAAATTGCTGATTTGTACATTCAGGATATATGAGATTTATTCGATATTGTACATTCAGGATTTGTGAGACTTATATGATATGAGAGCCAATTTGGGGGTTGATTTGAGGATTTAGGATTTGGATTGTCTTGTGTAGGGTTATTAGGCACTCTCACAAGGGTCTATAAGGCATCAACCATGCCCGATTTCAAATTTAGACGTGCCGAACAACCCTAACCAAGATCTTTAAACTAGAGATTAGGCGAAACAATGCAAGTTAAACACTTTAACACTAAGAGTTTGTGATTACAACCTTTGTAGTCCGGTCCTTCACTTCTAAAGCTCCGTATTGAGGTCCCTTCGCTGCGATCATCGAGTATCCGAACTCTAGAGAGGCTCCACGAAGAGAAAGATGCAAGCTTGCTTCCGATCTTCGATAACAAAGATGATCTACATTGAAGTTTCTTTAACACAAGCTCTCATTCACTAAATGAAGTGAACACCCTAATCTAAATGTCTAGGATAGATTAGGATGTTGAAGTAGGATTTTAGCTCTCATTTGTTTTCTTAATCTCACTCATTTTCATCACTAATGAAAAAGCTAGAAAGCTTTTTCATGAAAGAAGAAGGAAGAAGAAGATCTAATCCTTTTGTGATGAATAATGAAAGTCAAGTGTAAGGTTAGAAATGCAACCATGGTATATGTAACCCTTGTAGAGATTTAACTAAGGTGAAAGGATTGGGTTGGCTTAAACAAATATCTTGCAAAATATCAAAACAAATATCTTTGCACAAAACAAAACAAAACCTTCTAGAAGGTTCTAGAAAAAATTAACCCAAATCAAACCCTAACCATGTTTAATCTCCACTAAACATGTTGCATTAATAACCCTAACATGTTACAATATTATATATCACATATACAATATTTATTGTAACAAAATAAAATAATACAATTAACATATATCACATATATATCAATGTATTACCCGAATGAGAAAAAGAATCTTTTAGTGAGCTTATATCAGTTAACGTAATTTAATATATCAAATATATAATTATACATTAAATTATTGAATCAACACTTGATCCGATAATCCGGCTATTTCACAAATAACCGACTAATATCATCTGTATCAGTTCATCGAATCAACGCTTGATCCGATGACCCGGCTATATCACATATACCCGGCCGATATCTCATATCGTGAGAATCTAATACGGTATCACATACACGTATTGTTCTCGGTCCCACACATATCATATATGTGCTCCTACTCTGTTTTGCCCGAGCCAAGAAACCTCTGTGTAGGACTCTAAAGGATCGTCAATACGCCGGCAGTAGGTGATGATCATATCAAACACCCACAAGCGGCAAGCGGTCAGCTAAACGTAACAGCCACCCAGGTATTGAGCGATCAGAAGATCAATAAGCAAGCCTGTACAATCTCCTGCGAATCCAATCAGTAACACTCCCGTACAGTCCGGTCTTTTCGTCTGATATGTCGCATATCTCGTCTAGGGGTGGTAAACGTCAGACCCCAGTAGCTTGATAAGTCGTGTCGATATGAGGTCTATAATAGTTCGAGAAACTACTGATAATACTTACCAGTAAATCTCAGCAACCCTGGCCAGGGATTTCCAGTTATAGCCAATCGAACACAGCACAACATCAACTCCCTATACCGGGAGAGACGAATCCCCTCCTATCGCTCATTGCCTCCATGTGATTCGGGACTGTACCCAAAAGACACCTTTTTGCACGCCCTCTTGGATGTCGTATGAAGGAAATCAAAGCACAGTGGGAATCACACAAGACTCTATGACGATCTCGGGTCTACAGACTAACCTGTACCAGTGTCACCAGAGAACCGCCATCTGACGTGATGTATAATACCATCCGGGAGTTCTCGGCGAGTCCGTCCAGTGTACCCAGTCTCTACTGAGCACCCGTACGCCATCCTTGATGTCAAACACCGATGGATATGGGATCATCCATCGCCCATCATATGGGTCAAGATGCGTATACGCTAGTCTACTCTTGAGTATCGATGCCCTGTCTCGGTAGTCCCACGACTAGGAACATTTGAAGGATGTACTTGGCGACTACCCTGTCCCCACTAGTATGATCTGCATCATAGTCCTGATAGTCAAGTACTCATCTTAAGGGATTTATCATCATGTGACATAGAGACAATCAGAGTACATGTTAAGATAAAGAGTAACCAGATAGCATACTATCATGTCGAGCAAGAAAGTCCTCCCTATATATGTCCAAGCATCCACTACAATATACATCGTATGTACAGTAATGGCCTCTAGGGCATACATATAACTAACAATCTCCCACTTGCACTAGGGCCATCTGTTGTGGTATCGTATACCCAACAATTAGCTGTGGTTGAAGTATCTCATACTCAACCATCCCATAAAAGTCTCTACTGGAAAATAGGCCTTTGTGAGTGGATCCGCGCTGTTGTCCTCTATGTCTACTCTCCTAACCTCGATCTTCCTGGAGATCAACCATCTCCATCATCAGGCGATACTGCCTAAGAATATGTCTGGATCTCTGATGGGACGGGGGTTCCTAGGCCTAAGCCACAACTCCATTATCACACAATGGCAGGAACGAAGTTCATCTCATGAACTAAAATATATCCAGACTGCCTCTTTGGTAGCATCCTTGGTAACGATGTATCTTGCTTTTAATCATCTAGTAAGTCATGGTATCTAGCTTGGAACTCTTCCAACATACCGTCCCTCCACTGAGGGTAAAGACAATGCCTGCGACTGATATTCAGTCGTCCTTATCACCCTGGAACCTTTCCAATGATTCTCCCTAGGATCGATTGATACCATCTCACTTCAACTAGTGAGAATCCTAACATCCATTTAGATCTATCTCATAGATCCATAACCCAGGATTTAGGAGGTATCACCTTGATCCTATAGAGAATCTTTGTGATAAGCGGAGATTGACCGGGCGTAGCATAGGAAACTCCTTCCCTATCAAGAGTATGTCATCCACGTACTCTACGAGGATCATCACCATACTCCCTACTACCTTTTTGTATATACAAGGTTCATCTACCATTTTGATGAAGTCAAACTCTTTGACTACCACATCAAAACAGACGTTCTAACTCCGCGATGTCTGCTTATCACATAAAATATCTTGCACACATTCCCGCTGCTCCCACTGTCTACGAAGCCCTCTGGCTGTGTACTTATAGACGCTCTCTTCCAAAACATCATTTAGAAAAGCAGTCATGACACCCAACCGCCAGATATCGTAGTCATGGTATGTAGCTGTGGCAAGTAGGATCTGGATGGACTTAACCATAGCTTTGAAAGTCTCAACTTTTCCATGTACACCAAGTAATCTTCTCAAGATATACTTGCTCCTGATGGGGATTTAACCCTTCAGATAAAGTAACCAAAGTCCATACTTTGTTGGTGTATAAGGATTCCATCTCAGATCACTAAGCATCCAGCCATTCTTACAGAGTCCCACTCCTGATGGCCAGCTCGAAACTAGTTGGGTTATCATCTCATGATGCAATCCTCGCTCCCACTGTCATAGAGAAACCGAAGTATCTCTCAGGTGGGTGAGGAACCCTACTAGATCGGCGGAGAGGGTGAGGTTCGTTGGTTACTATTGAATCCTTCGGTTCTACCAAATCATCAATTGCAGTTTGTATAGCTGGAACTCCTTCCAGTTCTACCTCATGACCACTAATTTCTTCACAAGAAATTCCCTTTCACAAAGGTGGCATGTTGAGAAACAAAACATGTTTTGTTCCTCGGTTAGGTAGAAGATATTCCCTTGCGAATGCTTGGGATATCCAACAAACTTCTACAGAACTGACTTTGCCTCGAGCTTGTCCGGATTATGATTTTAAACATAGGCTGGACAACCCCAAATCTTAACATACTTAAGATATGGGCTCTTCCCATTCCATATCATATATGAAGTGGTAGGCAACTGATTTGATTGGAACCCTATTCAATAGGTATGCAGCTTCTCAAGTGCATAACTCCCAAAAGGAAATAGGAAACTCAGCAATACTCATCATAAAGCGCACCATATCACATATGGTGTGATTGCTCCGCCCCGATACACCGAGGTGCTGTGGTGTATACGGAGGAGTAATGCTGAGAGAGAATCTCATTCTCCTTTAGAATAGTCCAGGAATTCCGTGCTCAAGTATTCTCCTCCCTGATCACATCAAAGGACATAATATTTATACCCGTTTTTGGTTCTCTACTTCTAACTTATATTCACTGAATTTCTCAAAAGGTTCAGACTTGTGTTTCAACTGGAACACATGTGCGAATCTTGAGAGATCATCAGTGAATATAATAAAGTACAAAGAACCGGTCTTGACATGTGTAGACAGGGGACCTTACATACATCATCATGTATCAATCCCAACAGTTCACTAACTCTTTCTCTGTTTCCAATAAACAGAGCTGTGGTCATCTTATCTTTGTGACATGACCGGCAAGTTTCACAAGATGTAAATTCAAACTAATTTAAATATGCATCTAAATGTAACTTCAGCTAGTCGGGTCACATTGATATGACCTAGTCTACAATGCCTCAAGAAGGATTCGTTCATTTCTGAACTTTTCCTCTTGTGTGTGTTCTGTATACTAAGAACTGTGGTTTGATTTAGAACGTCTATGCTTTTAGATAACGTGCCTGAACCGATCAACTCTTGACATAGGAAATGTTCAAAACATTATCCAACAATACAAAATTATATCCTTCTTTACTAGTAAAGAGACTGATATGATGTTGTATATCAGGTTCGGTATCTAATAACATTCGTTCAGAATCAATGTATTCCGGTAATACAGGGTGATAACTGCAAACAGACTTGGCTGCAACACTTGCACCATTTCTATCTCATGAAACTTATCACCCGTTCTCAGTTCTCTACATATCTGTAGCCCATGTAACAAATTACATTTGCGGGATCCTGATCCGGTATCTCATACTCAGGACGTAAAGGATACTGAGAAACAGTTCTCTGTAATGAACACACCCGAAGAAGATGCATCAGCATGCACTTTCTTTGTTTGGGCGGCACGGGAATTCTGGTAATCCCCAATTTCGTGCTCTGTCTTATAATAATTATAAGTTGGAGCGGGACCAACGTTCCTTAGCGTAGTATAACAAGCGGGTTCGGTCAATGCATCCATATTATTATCTTGATTAAGGCGTGATATGGTCGCTACCGGGAGAGAGAGAGAAGAAAACACTTAGCGTGCGCTTTTACAAGATTAGATTGGCTATCAATTTATCTAATCAGGATGGCTCCCACTGTTTTAGTCAAATCTTCCTTCAAACCCTAAAAGGAAAGACTAGCCGGGATTAATTACATCCTACAAGTTCGCCAATCTTTCAGCCTGGCCAGTACCGGTACTTTGAGGGAGGTTCCCCGTGCTTTCGCACGGACCTAATTAAAGTAAACCTCGTTTTCTCAGGGGAGTAACCCCGTTGACACCTTTCTAGACACCTACTTGATCGGCTAATTGTAATGTGTTAAACTCTCCCAGGAGTAACTCTTACTCGCAGCGGGTATCGGAATCCAACTATCTCATAGAAGGTATGCAATTTCATTGCAAATTTCAACACTTGAAATTCCCAATAATATTTTACCCCTAGCGTCCTATGACCTTTACGGAGGTCAACAAACCATAGGCTGCTAGTCAGGTTCTACCCGTCATTTCCTGATTGAATTAAACCCACCCGCACGACCCTTGACGGAGGTCAACAAGGCCGCACGACTACCCTAAAACAATCTGCATCATATGCATAAGCAGATAAATACTAGTTAGCTACCGCACACCACGCCTTGATGGAGGTCAACAAACGTAGCACGAATACTAAGTAGGACTTATCTGAAATGACGGAGGGCTACGACAGGTTTTTAAGAAAACCCTTTGCGTAATGAACTTGATATCGTTGTAGAATCGAGTGATTTTAGATGGAATGTTTTTGAGGCCTTTTCTAGTTTTGCTAAAGAGGTCACTCCCGGTGAAGGGATCTCGGCTCTTTCCTCATCGAATAAGGTGCAGGATATTTCACAAATACCACTATGCAAAGCAAAAACTATATAAGCAATCAAAAGATAAACCGTGTTTGTAGCATCTGCTAGTTTCGCTAAAGAGGTCACTCCCGGTGAAGGGATCTCGGCTCTTTGCTTATCGAATAAGGTGCTGGATGTTCTACAAGGAACACCGCTATGCAAAGCAAGAACTAGAGCTACCCTTTTTTAAACTAGTTTCTACAACATATTTAGGTTTCTTTTAGTTTCATTAATCTCATTAATGAAATCACATTTTATTATGCTTCACAAGCATCTGATTTGAAACGAAATCTGCAATATAACATATATCTCATATATATAATATAAACATTCGTCTCATGCAGTAACATGATCTCATCACAGAACATTGCAGCAGAAGAACATATATGAAATATTGGATATACTAGAAAGTCCGTGTTTTAATACGAGCCTGTATAAAACGCGGATTCCACGGTCGCGATAAATAGCCAAACCCACATCCCTAGACCCCTACGAGAGCGGCAAGCAACACTGCCAATTCTAGGGTTAGGAGACCCGGTCTCGACTCCTCGAGATGGTCTCCCACTGGACCCTAGAACCCGGTTACTTGTGCTCCCCGCCTTGGGTTTACCTAATGCGGAAAAGTAAATAATATACAATGGTGACATCATCCTCAGCCCGGAAGTGCCCCAATAAAAGAATATTACATACAAATGAATTTTACATGAATGAAAAAGAAAAACCCTTATCTCACATAAAACCCCCGGCTATTCAAAACGCGACGATCCAATATAATATATCCAATATAATATGATCCAATAAAACCCCCGGCTATTCAAAACGCAACACATAATATCACATTTCATCAACGTAAGTAAATATGCGTATCCCAATTGTCGTTGATGTATAGGAACGAAACCGGCGATACACCACATATTACACTTACGGTCGCAGAAAAGAAAGTGTAAAACTACAACAGTTGGAATCCGCAACCATCTTAGACATCGCATGCCTAACCAAATGAATTCCTTAGACATCTCATGCCTAACAATTATAAACCCCGCATTTTATTCTCATTATCAAAAACTCTTTTCAATATCAAGTCGGGCAATTCAACAAGATTCCCGACATTCTGATCGAATGCTCGTCGCAAACTTTAGTAGACGGCCGCACCCCCGGATGCCGTCGACGAAGTGTACTAAGGCGGAACACCGCTGCCGCGAGCACCCGAACGGATGCTTTTGGCGACGGGGTTCTCCTACAGTCACTTGGTCGGGGCTATGGGGCGTGGCTATCTATTAAGTTTACCCGGCGAGTATCCGTGTACGCTACGTGATTGCGACGAACTTTTGATCACATCAAAATCCCGTGGAAACCGATCATCTGAGACTGAAGTGCTAGATTTATAACATTCAAATTAGTTATCTCATAACTACTCGTGGATTCCAAATATTTTATCACATTCCAGATAAATAGACAATGTTAAACTTTTCGATCGAATGATAAACACCCAAGATTTCCCAAATTGCTCAACACTTAAGAGGAGTCCAAAAAGTATCCATCACATGCCACAGTACCAATGGTCCAGCCGTAGAAGGGTCAAACCAACGCCTCACATATGGCAACGTCGTACTGCCCCAAACCCTATGGTTTAGAGGCAGTTCAGACGGTCACATAATCGAGTTAAGGTTTGTGTTCTTCTAGAGGGTCCACCGCGTTACTTGTACGACTTAGAACGTTCTTAAACTACGGAAAAATCCAACACTTGGAAATTTTCCGGCAGGGAAAATAATGAGTTATTGATATCCGTTCGAACTTTTTAACACGTTCTAAAAAATTACCCGGACAAACTAAACGAAGTTATACTTTCCGATCGAATCAACGAGCTCCCAATAAAACCCAGAAAACTCAACACTTGAGTAAGAATTAAAAATTCCCAGAAGCTTGTAGAGACATCTATGGATATTACTGTAGAAAAACAAAATCCTAATACACATGAACGGCCGCGGAACCGCCGCGCAAGACATGGTCTTGCCGCGGTTCCTCGGCGGTATGAGGGAATTAGGGTCTCGTTTTCTATAGTTATCCTTAGAATTCCCTGCTTATTTTTCTGGGCATTTTTAATATGAAAAATGTCAACTTTTGAATTTTTTTCCAGAAACTAGGGTTTTACGGGTATTCGGAGTTCGATCGGACTTTAAACTTCGTCTAGACTTCGCCTAAAGTTTTAGCTTGGCTCTAATACCACTGTAGGGTTACTAGGCACTCTCACAAGGGTCTATAAGGCATCAACCATGCCCGATTTCAAATTTAGACGTTCCGAACAACCCTAACCAAGATCTTTAAACTAGAGATTAGGCGAAACAAAGCATGTTAAATACTTTAACACTAAGAGTTTGGGATTACAACCTTTGTAGTCCGGTCCTTCACTTCTAAAGCTCCGTGTTGAGGTCCTTTCGCTGCGATCATCGAGTATCCGAACTCTAGAGAGGCTCTACGAAGAGAAAGATGCAAGCTTACTTCCGATCTTCGATAACAAAGATGATCTACTTGATGTTTCTTTAACACAAGCTCTCACTCACTAAATGAAGTGAACACCCTAATCTAAATGGCTAGGATAGATTAGGATGATGAGGTAAGATTTTAGCTCTCATTTGTTTTCTTAATCTCACTCATTTTCATCACTAATGAAAAAGCTAGAAAGCTTTTTCATGAAAGAAGAAGAAGGAAGAAGAAGATCTAATCCTTTTGTGATGAATAATGAAAGTCAAGTGTGAGGTTAGAAATGCAACCATGGTATATGTAACCCTTGTAGAGATTTAACTAAGGTGAAAGGGTTGGGTTGGATTAAACAAATATCTTGCAAAATATCAAAACAAATATCTTTGCACAAAATAAAACAAAACCTTCTAGACGGTTCTAGAAAAGATTAACCCAAATCAAACCCTAACCATGTTTAATCTCCACTAAACATGTTGCATTAATAACCCTAACATGTTACAATATTATATATCACATATACAATATTTATTGTAACAAAATAAAATAATACAATTAACATATATCACAAATATATCAATGTATTACCCGAGTGAGAAAAAGAATCTTTTAGTGAGCTTATATCAGTTAACGTAATTTAATATATCAAATATATAATTATACATTAAATTATCGAATCAACACTTGATCCGATAATCCGGCTATTTCACAAATAACCGACTAATATCATCTGTATCAGTTCATCGAATCAACGCTTGATCCGATGACCCGGCTATATCACATATACCCGGCCGATATCTCATATCGTGAGAATCTAATACGGTATCACATACACGTATTGTTCTCGGTCCCGCATATATCATATATGTGCTCCTACTCCGTTTTGCCCGAGCCAAGAAACCTCTGTGTAGGACTCTAAAGAATCATCAATACACTGGCAGTAGGTGATGATCATATAAAACACCCACAAGCTGCAAGCGGTCAGCTAAACGTAACAGCCATCCAGGTATTGAGCGATCGGAAGATCAACAAGCAAGCCTGTACAATCTCCTGCGAATCCAATCAGTAACACTCCCGTACAGTCCGGTCTCTTCGTCTGATATGTCGCATATCTCGCCTAGGGGTGGTAATCGTCAGACCCTAGTAGCTTGATAAGTCGTGTCGATATGAGGTCTATAACAGTTCGAGAAACTACTGATAATACTTACCAGTAAATCTCAGCAACCCTGGCCAGGGATTTCCAGTTATAGCCAATCGAACACAGCACCGTTAGTTATATGTATGCCCTAGAGGCCATTACTATACATGAGATGTATATTGTAGTGGATGCTTGGACATATATAGGGAGGAATTTCTTGCTCGACATGATAGTATGCTATCTGATTACTCTTTACCTTAACGTGTACACTGATTGTCTCTCTGTTACATGTTGGTAAAGCCTTTAGGATATGTACTCGACTACTGGGACTATGATGAGATCATACTAGTGGGGCCACGGTAGTCGACGAGTACATCCTATAATTGTTCCTAGTCGAGGGTGTATCGAGACAGGGCATCGATGCACCAGAGTAGACTAGCGTATACGCATCTTGACCCATATGATGGGCGATGGATGATCCCATATCCATCGGTGTTTGACATCAAGGATGGTGTACGGGTGCTCAGTGGAGACTGGGTACACTGGACGGACTCGTCGAGAACTCCCAGATGGTATTATACCTCACGTCAGATGGCAGTTCTCTGGTGACACTGGTACAGCTTAGTCTGTAGACCCGAGATCGTCATAGAGTCTTGTGTGATTCCCACTGTGCTTTGATTTCCACCTTACCACGTCCAAGAGGGCGTGCAAAACGGTGGTTTTTGGGTACTGTCTCGAATCACATGGAGCCAATGGGGGATAGGAGGGGATTCGTCTATCCCGGTATAGGGAGTTGATGTTGCGCAGTGTTCGATTGGCTATAACTGGAAATCCCTGGCCAGGGTTGCTGAGATTTACCGGAAAGTGTTATCAGTAGTTTCTCGAACTGTTATAGACCTCATATCGACACGACTTATCGAGCTACTGGGTCTAACGTTTACTACCCCTAGGCGAGATATGCGGCTTATCAGATGAACAGACCGGACTGTACGGTAGTGTTACTGGTTGGATTCACAGGAGTGTGAGCAGGCTTGCTCGTTGATCTTCTGATCGCTCAATACCCGGGTGGCCGTTATGTTTAGCAGACCGCTTGCGGCTTGTGGGTGTTTGATATGATCATCACCTACTGCCGGCGTATTGACGAGTCTTTAGAGACCTACACAGGGGTTTCCTGGCTCAAGCGAAACGAAATAGGAGCGCATATGAGATATGTGCGGGACCGAGAATAATACCAGTATGTGATACTGTATTCTATTCTCGCGATTTGTATCATCGGGCGGTTATATGAGATATAGCCGGGTTACCGAATCAAATGTTGATTCGATATAATGATACACTTGATGCTAGTCGGTTATATGAAATATGACCGGATCGTTAAATCAAGTGTTGATTTAATGATTTAATGTATAATTATATATTTGATATATTACTTTACATTAACTAGTATTGGTTCACTTAAGATTGTCTTTCTCACTTGACGTGCACAAGTTGTATATGTGATATATTTTTTGTGCACTAGTTTGTATCATGTTTGATGATACATGCAAACTTGGGTGTGTGTATGACTTACACCATGTTTAGGTTAATGGTTAGGGTTTTATTTGTTTTATTTATTTTAGCAAAAATAAAATGGTGGCTTTCTTTGTTTTATGCTTGAAGCTTCATGAAGCTTTTTAGCATCTTTGAAAAAGTCTAACCATTTTGTTTTGTGCTTTGACCTAACCATCAACCTAAACTATAGTTTAGTCTCTACAATGGTTTAACTCACCCATGGTTGCAACATGATAGACTTCACTTGATTATTCATTTTTGTGGATAATGATTCATATTCTTTTCTTCTTCATCTTCTTCTTGAAGTGAAGAAAGCTTTCTTGAAAATTTTCAAGTGAAGAAAAAGAGTGAGAAATCCAAATCCAAAGTGAACCCACTTCCTATTTCTTCATCCTCTACCACTTGCCATGTTGTACAGGGTGTTCTCTTCACAAAGTTTTTGACCAAGTGAAGGAATAGTTTGAGTTTGAGTCTCCCCGACGTAGATCATCTTCGGCCTCGAAGTCAACGACCTAGCCCGCTCATTTTTCCGATGAAACCAACGCTAGGGTCCGGGATCCCGATGATCGCAGCGAAGGGACGTCAACACGGAGCTTTAGAAGTGAAGGACCGGATCTACAAAGGTTGTTATCCGTTTCACTTAGTAGCAAAGTAGTTTGCTTGCTTTTAGTTTCGCCTTACCTCTAGTTAACGATCTTGATTAGGGTTGTTCGGCACACATAAAAATTTGATTTTGGCATGGTTGATGCCTTGTAGAACCTCATGAGTGTACCTAGTAACCCTACAGTGGTATCAAAGCCTAGCTAGAGCTTTAGGCGAAGTGTAGACGAAGTTAGAAACCCGATCGAACCCTGAAACCCTAATCAAAACCTTTCTCTGTACATTTTCTGAAACTGTGGATTTTTCCTAATTAAAAATGCTCAGAAAATAGAGCAGGGAAATATAAGGTTAACTGTACAAAACGAAGCCCTAACTCTACTGTAGCGTCGCAGAACCGCGACCGTACCCTGCTTCGGGCGGCGGTTCCGCGGCCGTATGTAATGGTTATGGATTCTTTTTCATACAGTAATGCCCGTATCTGTTTCCTGTTTCTTCTGGGAATTTTTAATCTATACTCAACAGTTGAGTTTTCTGGTTTGTTTTGGGGACTCGATGTTTCGATCGGATTATTTAACTTTGTTTATTTTGTTTTTCCGGGTAATTTTAGAAAGTGTTAAAAAGTTCGACCGGATATCAATAACTCACTTTTTCCCGACCCGGAAAATTTCCAAGTGTTGGATTTGTAAGTCCACGTTGCCCACCCCGGTTCTTACGGGGAGGCGGAAACGGTATAAAAAATCAAATTTTAGTGCAAGAGGCAACATGGACTATGCAAGGTCGGGATCGTTGTCTAAACTAAAACTAGCAACCTAGCTAAAGAAGTTTAGCTACTCGGATGAAGATGGTTATACCTAGACTTGAACTCCTTCGTCTTCAAACTTTGTAGAGGTTGATGGTTCTCCTTTGTCGCCTTCTCCCGTCGAAGATGGATCCACCTCGAAGGCTCGACCTTTGGGCTCTTTCTCGTACTTGGAGTGAACTAGAATCGCCGGCTTGCTAGACCCTTGATCCTAGAGTGAGTAGAGAGTGTTTAGGGTTTGCTTTTGTTTTTCAAGAGAAGGATTCTCAACTCATGAGAAGGTTTCTCTTGACTAGAGGAAGAAGAAGATGAGAATGAAGAGAGAGAGTGAGTATGATAGAATGAGCTCACCTTTTTCCTTTTTGCAACCATATCAAAATGAAAAAGGTTTTATCAAATAATAATAATAATCAAAATGAAAAAGGTTTGATGGATAGTTTAGAATGACTAATATCATTACAAGCATTAAATGAATAAAGCAAGAATGAAAAGGCATCTTGCATTTGTAATGATGGTAGTCAAATGTTCAACCATGGTCAACAAGTCAACCATGGTCAACAAGTCAACAAAAACTAACCATGACACAATTTCATTTTATTATATATTATTAAATGATATAATACAAATCCATTAGGGTTTGGAAAAAGACGACTGTCAACTGTGCATACGCACCCGTTTCGAAACCCTAATGGAAATCATCTTCCTCCTCCTCAAATAACTGTGCATACACACCTGCATTCTTGTTCCGAGGAACATGAATACTGAGAGATAAAAGCAACCCCAAATACTATACCAGTATCCGGCTCAAACCAGAGCCCGCTGGTAATATCTGTCCGGACTCCAAACGTGCACAAGTGCGCGGATGAGAACGAACCCTGTCGCAAAACCATGCGACCTCTACTCTGTTTTGCCCATAGGCGAATACCCTCTGTGTGGGACTCTAAAGACTCGACACTACGCTGGCAGTGGGTTTAACCACAGACCGCAAGCGGCACTAGCTGTGCGTAACGGTCCCCAGGTAGATGTCGACAAGAAGGCTGACGAGGTGAAACCCCATCTGTACTCCTACTGAGTCTGAATGTGACAGTCTCCGTACAGTCCGGTCTGTTCGTCTGATACATCGCATGGCGGGCCTAGGGGGCGGTAAACGTCAGTCCCCCAATAGCGGTACAAGTCGTGCCGGAGCGAAGCCCAAAACACCCTGAGATAACACTGGAAACCTACCAGTATATCTCGTTTGCCCTGGCCAGGGACTACTCGTGTAATGGCTCTCCTAGACACAGCGCGATGTCAACTCCCAATACCGGGAGAGACGAATCCTGTCTAACCGTCACTGCCTCCAAGTGCTTCGGGACTGCACCCAACCACCACCTGTTTGCACGACTCCTTTGAGCCGTGGTAGGGTGGTGATCAAAGTGCAATGGGAACACACTCGAGGCGAAGTGCCAGTGTCAAGTCAGCGGACTAAGCTGTACTCATGTCACCTGGGAACTGATGACTGACGATAGGTATAATACCAACCTGTCAGTTCCCGACGAGTCCTGTCCAGTGTACTCGTAACCCAACGAGCACCCGTATACTATCTCCAGTACGACGTACTGATGGCTGTGGGACAGACCATCTCCCACACTGGGATGAGAAGCGCATACGCTAGTCTACTCCGGAGTATCGATGCCCTGTCTCGATAGTCCTGCGACTAGGGACCTGTATAAGGATGTGCTTATAGATTACCCAGCCCCCACTAGTGTGACTGCCATCACAACGCTGGTAATCAAGCAAAGATCCTAAGGGCTCCACTAATGCGTATAAGTGATATAGTAAAATAAACACAAGTACACATTGAAGTAGAGACAAACCAAGTAGCATACTACTATTTTGAGCAAGATTGTATATACAAGGTGAATATCCCAAGCATCCATTAAGTAATATACAAACTAGTATGATACAGTAATGGCCTCTAGGGCATATACACTAACAATCTCCCACTTGCACTAAGGCCATGTACTGGCGTATCGAAGACCTATCATCTCGATCAGCCGCTCGAACTGAGTCTGGGGCAGGGCCTTGGTGAATGGATCTGCAGTGTTGTCTTCTGAAGCAACTCTCCGAACCTCGATCTCCTTGCGATCCACGATCTCCCTGATCAGGTGATACCGCCTCAAGATGTGCCTGGATCTCTGATGGGACCTGGGTTCCTTCGCTAAAGCTATAGCCCCATTGTTATCGCAATACAGAGGTATTGGATCAACAATGGACGGAACCACCTGAAGTTCTTTCAAGAACTTCCTCATCCAGACAGCTTCTTTTGCGGCATCAGATGCAGCGATGTATTCCGCTTCCATCGTCGAGTCTGCAACGGTTTCCTGTTTGGAACTCTTCCAACACACCGCCCCTCCATTGAGGGTAAAGACAAAGCCCGACATGGACTTGGAATCATCCTTGTCACTCTGGAAGCTGGAGTCAGCAAAGGCCTCGATCTGGAGGTCTTTTCCGCCATACACCAAGAACATCTCCTTAGTCCTTCTCAGGTACTTGAGAATGTTCTTTACCGCTATCCAGTGTTTCTCCCCAGGGTTTGACTGATACCGGCTTACCACACTCAGTGCATAAGCTACATCCGGTCTGGTACACAACATCGCATACATTATAGAGCCTACCGCAGAAGCGTAGGGTATAATAGACATGCGATCCCTCTCCAAATCAGTCTTGGGAGACATCTCTTTAGAGAGGGTGATCCCGTGACAAGCCGGTAGGTTACCGCGCTTGGAATCTTCCATACTGAATCTCTTCACTATGGTGTCGATGTACCTGGACTGAGAAAGTCCCAATATCCTCTTGGATCTATCACGATGGATCCGGATCCCCAGGATGTATGAGGCATCACCCAGGTCTTTCATGGAGAACCTGTGTGACAAGAACCCCTTGACAGATTGTAGCATAGGAATGTCATTTCCAATTAAGAGAATGTCATCCACGTATAAAACGAGGAATACTACAGTTCTCGCTACAAATCTACTATAGATGCATGGTTCATCTGGATTTTTGATAAAGCCAAATTCTTTGACCGTCTCATCAAAGCAGATGTTCCAACTCCGCGATGCCTGCTTCAGTCCATAGATGGACTTAAGCAACTTGCACACCTTTCCGCTGCTCCCACTCTGAATGAAGCCCTCTGGCTGGTCCATATAGACACACTCCTCTAAATTTCCATTTAGAAAAGCTGTCTTTACGTCCATTTGCCAGATCTCATAATCGTGGAAGGCAGCGATGGCAAGAAGGATCCGAATGGATTTCAGCATGGCTACTGGAGAAAAGGTTTCGTCATAGTCCAAGCCAGGTCTTTGACGAAAACCCTTTGCTACCAGCCTAGCTTTATAGGTCTCAACCTGTCCATCTACACCAATCTTCCTTTTGAAGATCCACTTGCATCCTACGGGTTTTACCCCGTCTGGAGCAATGTCCAACGTCCATACCTTGTTGGTGTACATGGACTCCATTTCGGTCCGCATTGCATCCAGCCATTTCACTGAGTCAACGCTCTGAACGGCCTGCTGGAAGCTAGTAGGCTCATCATAATCTATGATGCAATCCTCTCTATCCCCGTCTATGAGAAAACCGTAGTATCTCTCGGGCGGATGAGACTGCCTACTACTTCTGCGGAGCGGCGTAGGAATGTCCTGTTCCGTTGAACCCTCTGGTTCCACCAAACTTTCAGTAACAGTCTGTGGTTCTGGAACTTCTTCCAGTTCTACTGTGCTCCCACTTATCTGGTTTTCCAAAAACTCAGTTTCCAAGAAGTAGGCATGACGAGAAACAAGAACTTTTTGTTCCTCTTCACAGTAGAAGAAATATCCTTTTGAGTTCTTTGGATACCCCACAAACTTGCACTGTACTGAGCGTGCCTCGAGCTTGTCCGCATGCTGCTTTTTGACAAAAGCCGGACATCCCCATGTCTTAATGTGCTTAAGATAGGGTTTCTTCCCACACCACATTTCATATGGTGTGGAAGGCACAGTCTTAGTCGGAACTCGGTTCAAAAGGTATGCGGCTGATTCTAGCGCATATCCCCAGAATGATCGCGGCAACTCAGCGTTACTCATCATGGACCGCACCATATCCAATAGGGTGCGGTTCCGTCTCTCCGATACACCGTTATGTTGCGGGGTGTATGGAGGAGTAAGCTGAGAGAGAATTCCGTTCTCTTTTAAATAGTCCAGGAACTCGGCACTTAAGTATTCTCCACCTCGATCCGATCTTAGAATCTTAATACTTTTGCCGGTCTGTTTCTCTACTTCATTCTTATACTCCTGGAATTTTCCAAAGGCCTCGGACTTATGTTTCATTAAGAAGACATAACCGTACCTTGAGAAGTCATCCGTAAAAGTAATGAAGTAAGAATGTCCGCTTCGGGCATGTGTAGACATTGGACCGCACACGTCACTGTGTACGAGTCCCAAGAGCTCGCTCGCTCTTTCTCCATGTCCAGTAAACGGAGTCTTTGTCATCTTTCCCTTGAGACAGGATTGACAAGTGGCATACGACTGATATTCGAACGCATTCAAATACCCTTCTGTATGTAACTTCGTCAACCTTCTCTCATTGATGTGACCCAATCTACAATGCCATAAGAAAGTCTGGTTTATTTCTGGAGACTTTCTTTTGTGTGTATTCTGGACATTGAAAATCTGTGGTTGGTTCAATACGTATATACCATTACTCAATGTACCTGACCCAATCAAAACTTGATTAAGGTGAATGTTTACAACATTACTTACAAACGCAAATTCATAACCTTCTTTAGAAACTAAAGATACAGAAATGATATTACAAGTTGCGTTGGGTACAAAAAAGCAATTACGCAAAACCAAAACATGTCCATCTGACATTCCCAGGTGATAGTCCCCCACGGCTTTAGCATCCATGCTAGCTCCGTTCGCAACTCTGAGGGTCATGTCACCTGCCTTCAAAACCCTACGGTTTCTCAACGCCTGCAAAGAATTACAGATATGAGATCCTGATCCGGTATCCAATACCCAGGAAGTAGAGTTTATTGAAAGACAGTTTTCAATAACATACACACCTGAAGCTGAAGCTGCAACCTGCTTCAATTCCTGTGTTCTGGCCTTCCAGGCCCTGCAATCATTCTTCCAGTGTCCTTTCTTATGACAAAAGAAGCATTCTTCCTTATCCACAAGCTTCCCCGCTATCTTTGTTGCTTTACCTTTTCCCTTCGTATCCACTTTACTAACACCGCCCCTTGGTTTGGCGGGGGCTTTCTTCTTCTTTCCCTTGGCTTTCGCCTTGGACCTAGAAGAAGATGATCCTCCTACAAACAAAGTGGATGTTTCCCTACCTTTCTGTAGGGTGCCCTCTGCGCTCCTCAGCAGGTTGAGGAGCTCTGAAAGTTCAACCTCCTTTTCTTGTAGGTTGAAATTCATTATAAACTGGGCGTAAGTGGAAGGAAGGGACTGGAGAACTATATCCGTATATAGCTCACTCTCCAATGTGATCCCTAGGTCAGCGAGCTCCTCAATGTAGCCGATCATCTTTAGCACGTGCTCGGCTACTGATGATCCGACGGCCATTCTTGTCGAAAACAACTTTTTCGACGCTTCGTATCTTGCGATACGTGATTGCTCTCCATACAGTTCTTTTGTATGAAGCAATATGGACTCCATGTCCATATTCTCATGCCTCCTCTGATGTTCGTTGTCCATCGAGGCAAGCAGGAGGCACTTGGCCTTCGCGCTATCAATCTCCCAAGTCTTGCGGATTTCCTTATCCGCGACGCTGGAAGTTGGACCAGGGACAGGGGGAGCTTTGGTGGTAAGAAGATACCCCAGCTTGTCATAAGTGATTGCTATCTTGACATTCCTGAGCCAATCTTTGTAGTTTGGCCCTGTCAACTTGTTTTTATCTAGGAGTAACTTAAGTCCAGTCATGTTGATTGGTTGCTGCAATTAGGAGAGAGAAGAAGAAACACTCAGCATGATGCTCTTGCAAGTTTAGAGTGGTTTTTAGTTTGTCTAAACAGGATGGCTCCCACTGTTTCTCGAATCCCTCCTCAAACCATAAAGGAAGAATTAGTCAGGATCAATCCCACCGTACAATACTTGCTTAACCGTTCGGCCAGGCTGGTGTCGGTACTTCGAGGGAGGTTTTCCAACGCTTTCGCGAAGTTCCTTAATTAAAGAACCTCTTTTCCCTGGGGGCGTAGCCCCGCTAACACCTTTCTAGGCACCTACTAGGTTTATAGCATTGATCGTTAAGTGAGAAATTTCCCGAGGAGTAGCATATACTCACAGTAGGATCGGGATCCAAATATCATCGCGTGACGAAACTGAAGGAATCCTACCAGAATCACCACACTTCAAATGGTATGCAAATCTAGCAAGTTTCAGTACTTATGAAACTCCCGATGTGGATTTTTGCCCCATGCTCTTATGACCTTGACTTTGGCCAACAAATCATAAGTCACATGTCAAGTTCTACCCGTCGTTCTCCAGGTTAATTTGAATCCACCCGTACCCACCCTTGACTTTGGCCAACAAGGCAGTACGACTGTTCCAAACCAACGCATCTATCTATGCTGCACATGAATACCCAATAGCTACCAATCACTATGCCTTGACTTTGGCCAACAAACACAGCTTGAATACTATTGACTATTCATGTGAAACGACGGAGGGCTACGGATGGTTTTGGCGAAACCGTGAACGTAGTGAACTTGATTTGGTCGATGGAACGAGATAGCTTTTAAAAGGAGTGGCTCAAACTCCGCATTTAAAAGTTGGTTTTGAAAAGAACCGAGTGGTTTTTCGAAAGTGTTCCAACGACTTTAACTTGGTTTATTATCTTGCATTAGTTCTTTTAATGCGTGATATTCTTGCATTAGTACTTTTAATGCGTCCCATCATTTAAATCCTACCATTGCAGAAAATAACCAAAATATGACGTACGCTTATGCCATTCGCATTCGCCACTGGGCCCCGTCATTACCCGTTAGGTTACTTAACTAACGACAGAGCGGGGGCTGGGCTAGCGCGTCTGTAAAACATAAGCAACGCCTAAATAGTTATAGATATAGCAATAGTAGACATTACAGATCACAGATGAATGCATTGGATATACTAGCAATCCGCAATCCTTTCGAGCCAGAAACGAAAAGCGGATAACACGGTCGCGGTGAATAGCCAAATACCCCACCCAAGACCCCTACGGGTGCGGCAAACTACCCGCCAAGTACCCGAAGCGTAGCAACCTCCCTCATCTCCATGAGTAGGCCACTCGACACTTTGGCATACCCGGTAGTTCGTGCACCCCTCCATGGGTCTATCCTAGGAGCAAAAACAGTAAAAAGAATTATACAATGACGGCTACAACCCCGACCCGGTTGTGCGGCCAAACAAATAATATTATTACATCAATTTACATTTACAATGAATGAAAGAAAAACAAAAGCTCATCTCACATCCACCCCGGCTATTCACCCGCGACAGTCCAACACATTCATATACACATTCCAGCACATTACAGATCATGTATAACCCCGACTAATCGTCTTATAGCGATTAGCCGACGTTCAATACATGCAAACATCACAGATATAACCATCATAGTCAAAGTGCAGTGAAGTTCGGAAAAATACGGAATTATAGGCCCCCAAAAGTAAATTTTAGTTCTGGAAAATCTGGGCATATAATATATATCCTAAAAATCCCAAAATCAACATAGAAAGACACTGCACGAAAAACGATGCAGAGAGGACATCAAACCGCGGCGCTTCCGCGGCACGAGCCTACCTCGTGCGGCGGAAGCGCCGCGGTTTGGATGAATCTCTGTGTCGTTTTTCATGGGTGTTTTTAAAAAACCCTGAGATGAATTTACAAATATAAATTTTTTCATTTTGAGCCCAAAAAATTTCAACAGAAACTCAGGTTTTGAAAAATACGGTTTTTGGGTTTTTTACGGTTCCGAACTTCGTTACACTTCACTACCAAGCTAGTTTAAGTTTAGTTAGGCTCTGATACCACTGTAAGTCCACGTTGCCCACCCCGGTTCTTACGGGGAGGCGGAAACGGTATAAAAAATCAAATTTTAGTGCAAGAGGCAACATGGACTATGCAAGGTCGGGATCGTTGTCTAAACTAAAACTAGCAACCTAGCTAAAGAAGTTTAGCTACTCGGATGAAGATGGTTATACCTAGACTTGAACTCCTTCGTCTTCAAACTTTGTAGAGGTTGATGGTTCTCCTTTGTCGCCTTCTCCCGTCGAAGATGGATCCACCTCGAAGGCTCGACCTTTGGGCTCTTTCTCGTACTTGGAGTGAACTAGAATCGCCGGCTTGCTAGACCCTTGATCCTAGAGTGAGTAGAGAGTGTTTAGGGTTTGCTTTTGTTTTTCAAGAGAAGGATTCTCAACTCATGAGAAGGTTTCTCTTGACTAGAGGAAGAAGAAGATGAGAATGAAGAGAGAGAGTGAGTATGATAGAATGAGCTCACCTTTTTCCTTTTTGCAACCATATCAAAATGAAAAAGGTTTTATCAAATAATAATAATAATCAAAATGAAAAAGGTTTGATGGATAGTTTAGAATGACTAATATCATTACAAGCATTAAATGAATAAAGCAAGAATGAAAAGGCATCTTGCATTTGTAATGATGGTAGTCAAATGTTCAACCATGGTCAACAAGTCAACCATGGTCAACAAGTCAACAAAAACTAACCATGACACAATTTCATTTTATTATATATTATTAAATGATATAATACAAATCCATTAGGGTTTGGAAAAAGACGACTGTCAACTGTGCATACGCACCCGTTTCGAAACCCTAATGGAAATCATCTTCCTCCTCCTCAAATAACTGTGCATACACACCTGCATTCTTGTTCCGAGGAACATGAATACTGAGAGATAAAAGCAACCCCAAATACTATACCAGTATCCGGCTCAAACCAGAGCCCGCTGGTAATATCTGTCCGGACTCCAAACGTGCACAAGTGCGCGGATGAGAACGAACCCTGTCGCAAAACCATGCGACCTCTACTCTGTTTTGCCCATAGGCGAATACCCTCTGTGTGGGACTCTAAAGACTCGACACTACGCTGGCAGTGGGTTTAACCACAGACCGCAAGCGGCACTAGCTGTGCGTAACGGTCCCCAGGTAGATGTCGACAAGAAGGCTGACGAGGTGAAACCCCATCTGTACTCCTACTGAGTCTGAATGTGACAGTCTCCGTACAATCCGGTCTGTTCGTCTGATACATCGCATGGCGGGCCTAGGGGGCGGTAAACGTCAGTCCCCCAATAGCGGTACAAGTCGTGCCGGAGCGAAGCCCAAAACACCCTGAGATAACACTGGAAACCTACCAGTATATCTCGTTTGCCCTGGCCAGGGACTACTCGTGTAATGGCTCTCCTAGACACAGCGCGATGTCAACTCCCAATACCGGGAGAGACGAATCCTGTCTAACCGTCACTGCCTCCAAGTGCTTCGGGACTGCACCCAACCACCACCTGTTTGCACGACTCCTTTGAGCCGTGGTAGGGTGGTGATCAAAGTGCAATGGGAACACACTCGAGGCGAAGTGCCAGTGTCAAGTCAGCGGACTAAGCTGTACTCATGTCACCTGGGAACTGATGACTGACGATAGGTATAATACCAACCTGTCAGTTCCCGACGAGTCCTGTCCAGTGTACTCGTAACCCAACGAGCACCCGTATACTATCTCCAGTACGACGTACTAATGGCTGTGGGACAGACCATCTCCCACACTGGGATGAGAAGCGCATACGCTAGTCTACTCCGGAGTATCGATGCCCTGTCTCGATAGTCCTGCGACTAGGGACCTGTATAAGGATGTGCTTATAGATTACCCAGCCCCCACTAGTGTGACTGCCATCACAATGCTGGTAATCAAGCAAAGATCCTAAGGGCTCCACTAATGCGTATAAGTGATATAGTAAAATAAACACAAGTACACATTGAAGTAGAGACAAACCAAGTAGCATACTACTATTTTGAGCAAGTTTGTATATACAAGGTGAATATCCCAAGCATCCATTAAGTAATATACAAACTAGTATGATACAGTAATGGCCTCTAGGGCATATACACTAACAGGATTTTTCCGTAGTTTAAGAACGTCTAAGTAGTGCAAGTAATGCCATGGACCCTCTAGAAGACAACAAACCTTAACTCGATTATGTGACTGTCTTGAACTGCCTTTTGAACCTTAGGGTTTGGGGCAGTACGGCGTGCCATATGTGAGGCGTTGGCTTGACCCTTCTACGGCTGGACCATTGGTACTGTGGCATGTGATGGATGTTTTTAAACTCCCCTCAAGTGTTGAGAACTATTTGAAAAACTTGTGTGTTTGAATATTCGATCGGAAAGTTTAACATTGTCTGTTTATCTGGAATGTGATACAATATTTGGAATCCACAAATTGTTATGAGATAACTGATTTGAATATTATAAACATAGCAATTTAGTCTCAATTGATCGGTTGCCACGGGATTTTGATGTGATCAAAAGCCCGTTGCAATCACGTAGTGTACGCGGATACTCGCCGGGTAAACTTAATAGACAGCCATGCCCCATAGCCCCGACCAAGTGACTGTAGGAGAACCCCGTCGCCAAAAACATCCGTTCGGGTGCTCGCGGCAGCGGTGTTCCGCCTTAGTGCACTTCGTCGACGGCATTTGGGGGTGCGGCCGTCTACTAAAGTTTGCGACGAGCATTCGATCAGGATGTCGGGAATCTTGTTGAATTGCCCGACTTGGTATTGAAAAGTGTTTTCGATTTGGAGACTATAATGCGGAGTTTATAATTGTTAGGCATGCGATGTCTAAGGAATTCATTTGGTTAGGCATGCGATGTCTAAGGTGGTTGCGGAATCCAACTGTTGTAGTTTTACACTTTCTTTTCTGCGACCGTAAGTGTAATATGTGATATCGCCGGTTTCGTTGCTATATGTCAACGACAATTGGGATGCGCATATTTACTTACGTTGATGACATGTGATGTTATGTGTTGCTGGATATGTTATATTGGATCGTCGCGTTTTGAATAGCCGGAGTTTTTATGTGAGATGAGAGTTTTTTCTTTTTCATTCATGTAAAATTCATTTGTATGTAATATTCTTTTATTGGGTCACTTCCGGGATGAGGTTGATGTCACCACTTGTATATTATTTACTTTTCCGCATTAGGTAGACCCAAGGCGGGGAGCACAAGTAACCGGGTTCTAGGGTCCAGTGGGAGACCATCTCGAGGAGTCGAGACCGGGTCTCCTAACCCTAGAATTGGCAGTGTTACTTGCCGCTCTCGTGGGGGTCTAGGGATGTGGGTTTGGCTATTCATCGCGACCGTGGAATCCGTGTTTTATACTGGCTCGTATTGAAAACACGGACGTCCTAGTATATCCAATATTTCATATATGTTTCTTCTGCTGCGATATCTGTGATGTGATCATTTGATATGTTATGATAGATACTGTATATAGTATATACGATATATTATATAGACGTTACTTATGTTTTACACCCGCGCTAGCCCTGCCCCGCTCTGCCGTTAGTTACCTAACCTAACGGTGCACGATGGGACATCGAGACGAATGCGGATGGCATAAGTGTACGTCGTATTTATCTGTGATGTTTAGGTGACTTAAATAATGGGACTTCATTAATATGATTAATGAAAGAAAAGAAACCTAAAAGATGTTGTGGAATCGAATTTTCAAAAACAGGTAGCTACGGTTCTTGCTTTGCATCCCGGTGTTCCTTGTAGAACATCCTGCACCTTATTCGATAAGGAAAGGGCCGAGATCCCTTCACCGGGAGTGACCCCTTTAGCAATGACTGGCAGATGCTACACTCCTCGGTTTGTCTTTTGATTGCTTTTGGAGTTTTTGCTTTGCATAGTGATATATATGATATATCCTGCACCTTATTCGATGAGGAAAGGGCCGACGATCCTTTCACCGGGAGTGACCCCTTTAGCAAAACTAGAAAAGCCTAAAAAACACTCCATTTTAAAATCATTTGATTCTACAACGATATCAAGTTCATTACGCAATAGGTATTCAGAAAAATCTGTCGTAGCCCTCCGTCATTTCAGATAAGTTGTATATAGTATTCGTGCTACATTTGTTGGCTTTCGTCAAGGTGTAGTGTGCGGTAGCTATATGCTTCTTATCTGCAGCATACGATGCGATTGGATTAGGGTAGTCGTACGGCTTTGTTGGCTTTCGTCATAGGTCGTGCCGGTGGGTTTAATTCAGTCAAGAAATGTACGGGTTGAACTTGACTAGAAGGCTATGGTTTGTTGGCTTTTGTCAAGGTCATAGCACCTTAGGGGCAAAATATTATCGGGAATTTCAAGTGTTGAAATTTGCAATGAGATTGCATACCTTCTATGAGATAGTTGAATCCTGATACCCGCTGCGAGTAAGAGTTACTCCTGGGAGAGTTTTATACATTACAATTAGCCGATCAAGTAGGTGTCTAGAAAGGCGTTAACGGGGTTACGTCTCTGGGAAAACGAGGTTTACTTTAATTAGGTCCGTGCGAAAGTACGGGGAACCTCCCTCAAAGTACCGACACTGGCCTGGCTGAAAAATTGGCGAACTTGTAGCGTGTAATTAATCCCGGCTAGTCTTTCCTTTTAGGGTTTGAAGGAAGATTTGATTAAAACAGTGGGAGACATCCTGATTAGATATATTAGATAACCAATCTGATCTTGCAAGAGCATACGCTGAGTGTTTTCTTCTCTCTCTCTCCAGGTAGCGACCATATCACGCCTTAATCAAGATAATAATACGGATAAATTGACCGAACCCGCTTGTTATACTGAGCTGGGGAACGTTGGTCCCGCTCCAACTTATAATTGTTATAAGACAGAGCAGGAAATTGGGGATTACCAGAATTCCCGTGCCGCCCAAACGAAGAAAGTACATGCTGATGCATTATCTTCGGGTGTGTTCATTACAAAGAACTGTTTCTCAGTATCTTTACGTCCTGGGTATGTGATACCGGATCAGGATCCCGCATATGTAATCTGTTACATGGGCTACAGATAGGTAGAGAACTGAGAACGGGTGATAAATTTCATGAGATAGAAAACGGTGCAAGTGTTGCAGCCAAGTCTGTTGGTCACTATCACCCTGTATTACCAGAATACATTGATTCTGAACGAATGTTATTAGATACCGAACCTGATATACATCATATCAGTCTCTTTATTAGTAAAGAAAGGATATAATTTTGTATTGTTGGATAATGTTTTGAACATTTCCTATATCAAGAGTTAATCGGTTCAGGCACGTTATCTAAAAGCATTGATGTTCTAAAATCAAACTATAGTTCTTAGTATACAGAACACACACGAGAGGAAGAGTTCAGAAATGAACGAATTCTTCTTAAGGCATTGTAGACTAGGTCATATCAATGCGACCCGACTAGCTAAGTTACATTTAGATGCATATTTAAATCAGTTTAAATTTACATCTTATGAAACTTGCCAATCATGTCACAAAGATAAGATGACCATAGCTCTGTTTATTGGAAACAGAGAAAGAGTTAGTGAACTCTTGGGATTGATACATGCTGATGTCTGAAAGTCTCCTGTCTACACATGCCAAGATCGGTTCTTTGTACTTCATTACATTCTCTGATGATCTCTCAAGATTCAGACATATATTTCTGTTGAAACACAAGTCCGAAGCTTTTGAGATATTCACAGAATATGAGTTAGAAGTAGAGAACCAAAACGGGTATAAGTATTATGTCCTTTGATGTGATCAGGGAGGAGAATACTTGAGCACGGGATCCCTGGACTATTCTAAAGGAGAATGAGATTCTCTCTCAGCATTACTCTTCCGTATACACCACAGCACGTCGGTGTATCGGGACGGAGCAATAGCACCCTATGTGATATGGTGTGCTCTATGATGGGTACTACTGAGTTTCCTATTTCCTTTTGGCAGTTATGCACTTGAGAAGCTGCATACCTATTGAATAGGGTTCAAATCAAATCAGTTGCCTACCACTTCATATGTGATATGGAAAGGGAAGAGCCCATATCTTAAGTTTGTTAAGATTTGGGGTTGTCCGGACTATGTCTAAAAGCAAAATCCGGACAAGCTCGATGCAAGGTCTGTTATGTAGAACTTGAAAGGTTCCATCTATACAAACTGCAACTGATGATTTGGTAGAATCAAAGGATTCAATAGTTTCCAACAAACCTCAAACTCTCCGCCGATCTAGTAGGGTTCCTCACCCACCTGAGAGATACTTCGGTTTCTCTATGACAGTGAGAGCGAGGATTGCATCATGAGATGATGACCCAACTAGTTTCGAGCAGGCTATCAGGAGTGAGACTCTGTAAGAATGGCTGGATGCTTATCGATCTGAGATGGATCCTTATACACCAACAAAGTATGGACTTTGGTTGCTTTATCTGAAGGGTTAAATCCCCATCAGGAGCAAGTATATCTTGAGATGATTACTTGGTGTACATGGAAAAGTTGAGACTTTCAAAGCTATGCTTAAGTCCATCCAGATCCTACTTGCCACGGCTACATACCATGACTACGATATCTGGCGGTTGGGTGTCATGACTGCTTTTCTAAATGATGTTTTAGAAGAGAGCGTCTATAAGTACACAGCCAGAGGGCTTCGTAGACAGTGGGAGCAGCGGAAACGTGTGCAAGATGCTTTATAGGATAAAGCAGGCATCGCGGAGTTGGAACATCTGTTTTGATGTGGTAGTCAAAGAGTTTGACTTCATCAAAATGGTAGATGAACCTTATATATACAAAAAGGTAGTAGAGAGTATGGTGGTGATCCTTGTAGAGTACGTGGATGACATACTCTTGATAGGGAAGGAGTTTCTTATGCTACGCTCGGTCAATCTCCGCTTATCACAAGGATTCTCCATATAGGATCAAAATGATACCTCCTAAATCCTGGGTTTTTGGATCTATGAGATAGATCTAATTGGATGTTAGGATTCTCACTAGTTGTAGTGAGATGGTGTCAATCGATCCTGGGGAAAATCACTGGAAAGGTTCCAGGGTGATAAGGACGACTGAATGTCAGTCGCAGGCATTGTCTTTACCCTCAGTGGAGGGACGGTATGTTGGAAGAGTTCCAAGCTGGATACCGTGACATACTAGACGATTAAAGGCAAGATACATCGTTACTAAGGATGCTACCAAAGAGGCAGTCTGGATATATATAAGTTCATGAGATGAACTTCGTTCCTACCATTGTGTGACAATGGAGTTGTGGCTTTAGCCAAAGAACTACCGTCCCATCAGAAATCCAGATATAATTCTTAGGCAGTATCACCTGATCATGGAGATGGTTGATCTCCAGGGAGATCGAGGTTAGGAGAGTAGACTCATAGGACAACACGGCGGATGCACTCACAAAGGCTTTTTCCCAGAGAGAGACTATTATGGGATGGTTGAGTATGAGATACTACAACCACTGTTATCAGATGGCCCTAGTGCAAGTGGGAGATTGTTAGTTATATGTATGCCCTAGAGGCTATTACTATACATGAGATTTATATTGTAGTGGATGCTTGGACATATATATGGAGGTCTTTCTTGTTCGACAAGATAGTATGCTATCTGGTTACTCTTTTCCTTAACGTGTGCACTGATTGTCTCTCTGTTACATGTTGGTAAAGCCCTTAGGATATGTACTCGACTACTGGGAATATGATGAGATCATACTAGTGGGGCCACGGTAGTCGACGAGTACATCCTATAATTGTTCCTAGTCGAGGGTGTATCGAGACAGGGCATCGATGCACCAGAGTAGACTAGCGTATACGCATCTTGACCCATATGATGGGCGATGCATGATCCCATATCCATCGGTGTTTGACATCAAGGATGGTGTACGGGTGCTCAGTGGAGACTGGGTACACTGGACGGACTCGCCGAGAACTCCCAGATGGTATTATACCTCACGTCAGATAGCAGTTCTCTGGTGACACTGGTACAGCTTAGTCTGTAGACCCGAGATCGTCATAGAGCCTTGTGTGATTCCCACTGTGCTTTGATTTCCACCTTACCACGTCCAAGAGGGCGTGCAAAACGGTGGTTTTTGGGTACAGTCCCGAATCACATGGAGGCAATGGGCGATAGGAGGGGATTCGTCTCTCCCGGTATAGGGAGTTGATGTTGCGCAGTGTTCGATTGGCTATAACTGGAAATCCCTGGCCAGGGTTACTGAGATTTACCGGAAAGTATTATCAGTAGTTTCTCGAACTATTATAGACCTCATATCGACACGACTTATCGAGCTACTGGGGTCTGACGTTTACCACCCCTAGGCGAGATATGCGGCATATCAGACGAACAGACCGGACTGTACGGTAGTGTTACTGGTTGGATCACAGGAGTGTGAGCAGGCTTGCTCGTTGATCTTCTGATCTCTCAATACCTGGGTGGCTGTTACATTTAGCAGACCGCTTGCGGCTTGTGGGTGTTTGATATGATCATCACCTACAGCTGGCGTATTGACGAGTCTTTAGAGTCCTACACAGGGGTTTCCTGGCTCAAGCGAAACGAAATAGGAGCGCATATGAGATATGTGCGGGATCGAGAATAATACCAGTATGTGATACTATATTCTATTCTCGCGATTTGTATCATCGGGCGGTTATATGAGATATAGCCGGGTTACCGAATCAAATGTTGATTCGATATAATGATACACTTGATGCTAGTCGGTTATATGCAATATGACCGGATCGTTAAATCAAGTGTTGATTTAATGATTTAATGTATAATTATATATTTGATATATTACTTTATATTAACTAGTATTGGTTCACTTAAGATTGTCTTTCTCACTTGATGTGCACAAGTTGTATATGTGTTTGTGCACTAGTTTGTATCATGTTTGATGATACATGCAAACTTGGGTGTGTGTATGACTTACACCATGTTTAGATTAATGGTTAGGGTTTTATTTGTTTTATTTATTTTAGCAAAAATAAAATGGTGGCTTTCTTTGTTTTATGTTTGAAGCTTCATGAAGCTTTTTAGCATCTTTGAAAAAGTCTAACCATTTTGTTTTGTGCTTTGATCTAACCATCAACCTAAACTCTAGTTTAGTCTCTACAATGGTTTAACTCACCCATGGTTGCAACATGATAGACTTCACTTGATTATTCATTTTTGTGAATAATGATTCATATTCTTTTCTTCTTCATCTTCTTCTTGAAGTGAAGAAAGCTTTCTTGAAAATTTTCAAGTGAAGAAAAAGAGTGAGAAATCCAAATCCAAAGTGAACCCACTTCCTATTTCTTCATCCTCTACCACTTGCCATGTTGTATAGGGTGTTCTCTTCACAAAGTTTTTGACCAAGTGAAGGAATAGCTTGAGTTTGAGTCTCCCCGACGTAGATCATATTCGGCCTCGAAGTCAACGACCTAGCCCGCTCATTTTTCCGATGAAACCAACGCTAGGGTCCGGGATCTCGATGATCGCAGCGAAGGGACGTCAACATGGAGCTTTAGAAGTGAAGGACCGGATCTACAAAGGTTGTTATTCCTTTCACTTAGTAGCAAAGTAGTTTGCTTGCTTTTAGTTTCGCCTTACCTCTAGTTAACGATCTTGATTAGGGTTGTTCGGCACACATAAAAATTTGATTTTGGCATGGTTGATGCTTTGTAGAACCTCATGAGTGTGCCTAGTAACCCTACAAGCACAACATCAACTCCCTATACCGGGAGAGACGAATCCCCTCCTATCGCTCATTGCCTCCATATGATTCGGGACTGTACCCAAAAGCCACCTTTTTGCACGCCCTCTTGGACGTGGTATGATGGAAATCAAAGCACAGTGGGAATCACACAAGACTCTATGACGATCTCGGGTCTACAGACTAACCTGTACCAGTGTCACCAAAGAACCGCCGTCTGACGTGAGGTATAATACCATCCGGGAGTTCTCGGCGAGTCCGTCCAGTGTACCCAGTCTCTACTGAGCACCCGTACACCATCCTTGATGTCAAACACCGATGGATATGGGATCATCCATCGCCCATCATATGGGTCAAGATGCGTATACGCTAGTCTACTATGGAGTATCGTTGCCCTGTCTCGGTAGTCCCACGACTAGGAACATTTGAAGGATGTAGTTGGCGACTACCCTGTCCCCACTAGTATGATCTGCATTCTAGTCCTGGTAGTCAAGTACTCATCCTAAGGTCTTTATCAACATGTGACATAGAGACAATCAGAGTACATGTTAAGATAAAGAGTAACCAGATAGCATACTATCATGTCGAGCAAGAAAGTCCTCCCTATATATGTCCAAGCATCCACTACAATATACATCGTATGTACAGTAATGGCCTCTAGGGCATACATATAACTAACATCTTGTTGGATTGTGATCCTACCACGATGTCAGGATTCCGTGGAAATGACATATTTTATTCCATACTCCACATTTATCGTTTATGCACTGCTTCTTGTATTAGTTGTACCCGTTAGTGTACCTTTCATGACTGTTGCATTTACATACCTTTATTTCTATGCATTACCTCATGTGTTAGTTGTACCTGCTAGTGTACCTTTCATGATTACTGCATACGTATGACCTGTTACTGCTTTTAACCTACATATGTTAGATTCGCGCTGTACGTGCATACTTGCGATTACCTGCATATGTTATTTACTATTCACGAGTTGGCAACTCATCCCCGTTGTGACACAGTTGTTTTGCAGGTTGTTCCCCAGAGTATTCGAGGCAGGCTATTCATCTATCTATCATCTTTTGCTACGGATACCGCATCGACTCACAGTGTGCTGTTTTGCTTAGGTGGGTTTTATGGTTATTCGTGTTGTATTGTATATTCGTTGTATCCTTGTACTCTCCATCTACTACTTTCATGTTTGACTTAGAGACTTATGTGAGGACGATATTGTATATTATTTGTGACTTGTTGTCTTTTATACAGTTTTCTTTCTATCGTCTTTTATTTCTTCGCTTCGGCGTCGTATATTTGTTGTGGTGGTTGTTTTCCACCTTTGAGCGTGTTTTTGCTTCCGTTTGGGGATGCTTTACTTTTATTTATGTTGTACCCTTTTTTGGGGCTAGTTTTTACAAAGAAGGTGCTGCCTAAATTTTAAAGAAAGAAAAGTTGGACTTTTTAAGAATTTGGGTTGCGATTTCAAATGTTTCAAACTTCTATTATCTTTTCTTGTCTTTTTTTAATGGTTTAGATTTCTGGGTTTTGGCTTTCTTTTACTGCGTTACGTCTGTAGGTGTTGCGTAGTATTAGGGCCGTAATGTGCCAATTTCGGGTCAATGGTATCGATTTGTACTAGACTTAGACCAGTACCCCAGATCATGAGATATTATGATAAGGATACCAGATAATTGATGAGATGCATGCGATATTGACCCGTACCCAGCTTTTGAGATGCCGTACGATGATTTACCGTACGAGCTTTATATTGATGATAGATCCGCACTCATGACTCGAGGATGTCATATGATATTGTATCGTACGCGGTACCACTGAGGCGGGATCACCGACTATTATATGTATATATGTATCGACTCAGATTTAGGTGGTTTCCATGCCCTTTCCATTAGCTTATTAGTTAGATCTGTAGTTACCTTGTAGATGTTAGACTAGACCCGAGTCATACCTATTTCAAAACTAACGAATCGGGAGTATTTTAAAGACAGGCAAAGGGATTATACGGATATTTTCAAAGGACGCATCTTTTCTTAAAAACACCGTAGCCCTTATTTTCCTAAAACCCCCGATTCGTCTTCTTTCAAATGGCAAAACAGTATGGCATAGATACATTGATGTAGATTCTGCATTGTTGTGGTTATTATTCATTTGCCGCATATTCTTGCTGTTCGCATCGGATTGCATGTTAAATATATTTAATGTTGTATTAAAACCATGCTGTTATGACACAAGCACCATTATCGATGATGCGTATGTTCCACGTACACCTGCTTGCCGGCTCACACACTTCATCATCGATAATTGCCATGTCACTGCACAGTAGGATTATTGCATCAGGATATGATCCCTTGCATGTCATACTTATGCACATATTTATTGTACACTCATACTTGTGCACATACCCATTGTACATACATATTTGCACATACATAGATGATTCTGGCTTGATTAGAGATTTGGGAACCGCAAGATACTTTTAAAACTGATTCATTTCAAAAGAGCGGTTTCCCTTAATATGCGCATATTATTATTCCATGCTGCATGATATACTGATATACTTACATTTCCTTTACATGTCGTATACATCATGCTTTATGATTATACGCATTGAAATATGTTGTTTCCATGATATTTCTGGATTTGGAAACCGTGGGTATTTCAAAAAAGAGTATGTATTGTTTTAAAAACCCGGTTCCCTTGATACGATATTTCAGTGCGTCCACCATATGTTTTCTCGGTTCTGAGAGTGGCATTTGAAACCCGATTTGAGGAGCGGTAGGCACCGTCTGCGGGTACATGGTGGACCCGGTGAGGTACCCTGGGGCAAGAAAACTCGTATATGTTGGACGGTGAGCCTGACATGGGAGCACTACCTACCGGTGATAGTATTGGGACTCGGCGGTTATCTTGAGGGATACCGACCGGAGTTATGTACGTATGGATACGTCGAAATTAGATGTTTACCCTTGCCACCTTTTCATGCTTCAGACTTATTCATTTGTGGTTTATATGTATATATCTGATCGTATTGACCTAGAATTGTGTCATACATACGATTTCTGCTCTGCGATATTTTCTATTCATGAGTTGGCAACTCACCCCCGTTGTGCTACAGTTCTTGCAGGTTTTGCCGTACAGGTTTCACAGCGGCTTTTCTGGCACACTGCTCCCTTTCTGAGTGATTGCTTTAGTAGGTGGGTTCACTCGCATCATGACTACCCTTGCATTTATTTTAATCAGTTGTATCTAGTAATTCCATCAACTAAACTTGTGTATTATTTCAGACTTAGAAAACCAGTTATGTATTATTTCGACCTTAGAGTCGCGCGTTGTAGTATTATGGTTTTCATGCTGATTTTGAGTTTCCTTTTGAGTTTTGATCCTCGCCCTTCGGTGTTGTATATTATATTGTTTGCGTGGTAGTGACCGTCGATTGACGAAGAGCTAGTTCCCGCTTGGGGATGCCTTTTATCATTGTGCATATATTATTCTTGTTGTACCCCGTTCGGGGCCAGTATTTACGAAGGAAACTCTGCCGAAATTTTCAGAAAAGACTAGTGATTTTAAAAATGTATATTCGGCTTATTATTTAAAAAAAACCTTGTTTTTAAAACTTGTTTTCTTCACCTCTTTAAATCTAGTTTTCATTCATTTATTATTTAAAATGGTTTTAGATTTCTGGGCTTTTGGCTTACTTGGATTAGATAGGGTCCTATAGATTTCATATGATTCAAGGGCCAGTCACGTGCTATTTCAGGTCGTGACAACTATGGCCATCTGTTATAGTATCTCACACCTAACAATCAGCAGTGGTTGAAGTATCTCATACTCAACCATCCCATAAAAGTCTCTCCTAGGAATAGGCCTTTGTGAGTGGATCCGCCATGTTCTCCTATGTGTCTACTCTCCTAATTTCGATCTTCCTGGAGATCAACCATCTCCATGATCAGGTGATACTGCCTAAGAATATGTCTGCATCACTGATGGGACGAGGGTTCCTAGGCCAAAGCCACAACTCCATTGTCTCACAATGGTAGGAACGAAGTTCATCACATGAACTAATATATATCCAGACTACCTCTTTGGTAGCATCCTTGGTAGCAATGTATCCAGCCTCTCGTCTAGTTTGCCACGGTATCTAGCTTGGAACTCTTCCAACATACCGTCCCTCTACTGAGGGTAAAGACAAAGCCTGTGACTGACATTCAGTCGACCTTATCATCCTGGAAGCTATCCAGTGATTCTCCCCAGGATCGATTGATACCATCTCACTACACCTAGTGAGAATCCTAACATCCATTTAGATCTATCTCATAGATCCAAAACCCAGGATTTAGGAGGTATCACCTTGATCTTATATGGAGAATCCTTGTGATAAGAGGAGATTGACCGAGCGTAGCATAGGAAACTCCTTTTCTATCAAAAGAATGTCATCCACGTACAATACGAGGATCACTACCATACTCTCTACTACCTTTTTGTATATACAAGATTCATCTACCATTTTGATGAAGTCAAATTCTTTGACTACCACATCAAAACATATGTTCCAACTCCGCGATACCTGTTTTATCCCATAAAGCAACCTGCACACGTTTCCGCTGCTCCCACTGTCTACGAAGCATTCTGGCCGTGTACTTATAGACGCTCTCTTCTAAATCATCATTTATAAAAGCAGTCATGACACCCAACCGCCAGATATCGTAGTCATGGTATGTAGCAATGGCAAGTAGGATCCGGATGGACTTAAGCATAGGCACTAGAAAAGGTTTCATCATTATCCATATCTGGTCAATGACGAGGGCCATTTACAACTAGTCTTTGTTTTGAAAGTCTCAACTTTTTCATGTACACCAAGTAATCTTCTCAAGATATACTTGCTCCTGATGGGGATTTAACCCTTCAGATAAAGCAACCAAAGTCCATACTTTGTTGGTGTATATGGATTCCATCTCAGATCACTTAGCATCCAGCCATTCTTACAGAGTCCCCACTCTTGATGGCCTATTCGAAACTAGTTAGGTCATCATCTCATGATGCAATTCTCGCTCCCACTGTCATATAGAAAACCGAAGCATCTCTCAGGTGGGTGAGGAACCCTACTAGATCGGCAGAGAGGCTGAGGTTCGTCGGGAACTATTGAATCCTCCGGTTCTACCAAATCATCAGCTGTAGTTTGTATAGATGGAACTCCTTCCAGTTCTACCTCATGACCACTAATTTCTTCATAAGAAATCCTTTTCTCAAAAGGTGGCATGCCGAGAAACTAAACACCTTTTTGCTCCTCAATGTGGTAGAAGATATTCCCTTGCGAATGCTTGGGATATCCAACAAACTTCCACAGAATTGACCTTGCCTCGAGCTTGTCCGGATTTTTCTTTTAGACATAGGCCGGACAACCCCAAATCTTAACATCCTTAAGAGATGGGCTCTTCCCATACCATATCACATATGGAGTGGTAGGCACCTGATTTGATTGGAACCCTATTCAATAGGTATGCAGCTTATCAAGTGCATAGCCCCCATAAGGAAATAGGCAATTCAGTAGTACTCATCATAGAGCACACCATATCACATAGGGTGCGATTGCTCCGTCCCGATATACCAACGTGCTGTGGTGTATGTGGAGGAGTAATGCTGAGAGAGAATCTCATTCTCCGTTAGAATAGTCCAGGAATTCCGTGCTCAAGTATTCTCCTCCTTGATCATATCAAAGGACATAATACTTATACCCGTTTTGGTTCTCTATTTCTAACTTATATTCTTTGAATATCTCAAAAGGTTCAGACTTGTGTTTCAACAGGAACACATGTGCGAATTTTGAGAGATCATCAGTGAATGTAATGAAGTACAGAGAACCGGTCCTGGCATGTGTAGACAGGGGACCTACATACATCATCATGTATCAATCCCAAGAGTTCACTAACTCTTTCTCTGTTTCCAATAAACGGGCTATGGTCATCTTCTCTTTGTGACATGACTGGCAAGTTTCACAAGATGTAAATTCAAACTGATTTAAATATGCATCTTTATGTAACTTCAGCTAGTCGGGTAGTATTGATATGACCTAGTCTACAATGTCTCAAGAAGAATTCGTTCATTTCTGAACTCATCCTCTTGTGTGTGTTCTGTATGTTAAGAACTGTGGTTTGATTTAGAACGTATATGCTTTTAGATAACGTGCCTGAACCGTTCAACTCTTGATATAGGAAATGTTCAAAATATTATCCAACAATATAAATTATATTCTTCTTTACTAAATAAAGAGACTGATATGATATTGTATATCATATTCGGTATCTAATAACATTCGTTCAGAATCAATGTATTTGGTAATACAGGGTGATAACCGCTAACATACTTGGCTGCAACACTTGCACCATTTTTCACTCTTAAAACTTATCACCCTTTCTCAGTTCTCTACCTATCTGTACACCATATAACAGATTACATATGTGGGATCCTGATCCGGTATCTCATACCCAGGACGTAAAGAATACTGAGAAACAATTCTTTGTAATGAACACACCCGAAGAAGATGCATCAACATGTACATTCTTCGTTTGGGTGGCACATGAATCCTGGTAATCCCCAATTTCCTGCTCGGTCTCATAACAATTATAAGTTGGAGTGGGACCAACGTTCCTTAGCGTAGTATAACAAGCGGGTTCGGTCAATACATCCGTATTATTATCTTGATTAAGGCGTGACATGGTCGCTACCTGGAGAGAGAGAGAAGAAAACACTCAGCGTATGCTCTTGCAAGATTAAATTGGTTTATTAATTTATCTAAACAGGATGGCTCCCACTGTTTTAGTTAAATCTTCCTTCAAACCCTAAAAGGAAAGACTAGCCGGGATTAATTATACCCTACAAGTTCGCCAATCTTTCGGCCAGGTCAGTGTCGGTACTTTGAGGGAGGTTCTCCGTGCTTTCGCACGGACCTAATTAAAATAAACCTCGTTTTCCCATAGGCGTAACCCCGTTAACACCTTTCTAGACACCTACTTGATCGGCTAATTGTAATGTGTAAAACTCTCCCAGGAGTAACTCTTACTTGCAGTGGGTATCGGGATCCAACTATCTCATAGTTGGTATGCAATCTCATTGCAAATTTCAACCCTTGAAATTCCCGATAATGGTTTTTACCCCTAGCGTCCTATGACCTTGACGGAGGCCAAACTACCCATAGTGCGCTAGTCAAGTTCAACCCGTTCATTTCTTGATTGAATTAAACCCACCCGCACGACCTTTGACGGAGGCCAAACTACGCCGTACGAATACCCTAATCCAATCGCATCTCATGCTACAGATAAGCACTAGTTAGCTACCGAACACTACGCGTTGACGAAGGCCAAACTACCGCAGCACGATTACTAAGTAGTACTTATTTGAAATGACGGAGGGCTACGCAGGTTTTTAAGAAAACCATGAGCGTAATGAACTTGATATCGTTGTAGAATCGAGTGAATTTTTAAAATGGAGTGTATTTTAGGCTTTTACTAGTTTTGCTAAAGAGGTCACTCTTGATGAAGGGATCTCGACTCTTTCCTTATCGAATAAGGAGCAAGATATTTCACAAATACCACTTTGCAAAGCAAAAACTATAAATGCAATCAAAAGAAAAACCGAATTTGTAGCATCTGCTAGTTTTGCTAAAGAGGTCACTCCCGGTGAAGAGATCTCAGCTCATTCCATATCGAATAAGGTGCTGGATATTCTACAAGGAATACCGCTATGCAAAGCAACAACTAGAGCTACCAGATTTTAAAACAAGTTTCTACAACATCTTTTAGGTTTCTTTTATTTCATTAATCTCATTAATGAAGTCCCATCATTTTAAGTTACCTAAACATCACAGATAAATACAAAGTACGCTTATACCATCCGCATTCGCCTCGATGTCCCCTTATGCACCATTAGGTTAGGTAACTATCGGCAGAGCGGGGCAGTGCTAGCGCGGGTGTAAAACATAAGCAACGTCTATATAATATATCACATATACTTTATCGTGTATCCATCTCAACATATCAAATAATCACATCACAGATATCGCAGCAGAAGAACAACATATGAAATATTGGATATACTAGGATTTCCGTGTCTTATTTTAAGCCTGTATAAAACACGGATTCCACGGTCGTGATGAATAGCCAATCCCACACCCCTAGACCCCTATGAGAGCGGCAAGCAATCCTACCAATTCTAGAGTTAGGAGACTCGGTCTCGACTCCTCGAGATGGTCTCCCACTGGACCCTAGAACCCGGTTACTTGTGCTCCCCGCCTTGGGTCTATCTAATGCGGAAAAGTAAATAATATACAATGGTGACATCATCCTCAACCCGGAAGTTCCCCAATAAAAGAATATTACATACAATGAATTTTACATGAATGAAAATGAAAAACTCTCATCTAACATAAAACCCCAAGATATTCATTCACGACGATCCAATATAACATATCACAACAACACATAACATCACATGTCATCAACGCAAGTAAATATGCGTATCCCAGTTGTCGTTGACATATAGCACCGAAACCGGCGATACACCACATATTACACTTACGGTCGCAGAAAAGAAAGTGAAAAACTACAACAGTTGGAATCCGCAACCACCTTAGACATCATAAACCCAACGTATCACATACTTTGGATTTCATGCCTAACTAAATGAATTCCTTAGACATCACATGCCTAACAATTATGAACCCCGCATTTTAGTCTCGATATTGAAAACACCTTTTAATATCTTGTCGGGCAATTCAATAAGATTCCCGACAACCTGATCGAATGTTCGTCGGAAACTTTAGTAGACGGCCACACCCCCCGATTCTAGGGTTACTAGGCACTACCACAAGGGTCTATAAGGCATCAACCATGCCCGATTTAAAATTTAGAAGTACCGAACAACCTAAAGCGAGGATCTTTGCTAGATTATTAGGGTTAACAAAACATGTAAATATCTTTACATCTAAGAGAGAGGGATTACAACCTTTGTAGTCCGCTTCTTCGCTTCATAAGCTCCGAGTAGTAGTCCCTTCGCCGCGATCCATGATCTCTCGGACTCTAGAGAGGCTCCACAACCCGAATGATCCATGCTTGCTTGAAGTCTTCCTTTTCGAAGATGATCTACCTTGAAGTTTCTTTAACTCAAGCTCTCACTTCTATAATCAAGTATTAATGAAGTGAACACTCTAATCTAATTGGCTAGATTAGATGAGGATGATGAAGTAGGAATTATGCCCTCTTTTATTTTCAAGATCACACACTAATTCATCACAAAATCAAAAAGCTAGAAAGCTTTCATGAAGGAAGAAGAAGATGATTTCTTTTGTGATGAATAATGAAAATTTACTATTCTTACAAATGAACCTTGAGTTAACAATATGAAGCATTAACTTATGTAGAGAGTTTACTAGGGTTAAGGGTTTGGGTTGGGTAAAATAATATCTCCAAAATATCAACACATAATATCTTTGCTTAAAACAAAACAAAAGCTTCTAGAAGCTTCAAGAAAAGACCAACCCAAATCAAACCCTAACCATGTTTAATCTCCACTAATCATGTTGCATTTGTAAAGATAACTTGTTACAATATTATATATCAAATATATAATATATTTTTGTAACATAAGAAAATAATACAATTAACATATATCGCTTATATATCAATTTATTACCCGGTGAGAAAATGAATCAATAAAGAGAGCCAATATTAGATAATGTAATGTAATATATGTTAGTTATGCATATGCCCTAGAGGCCATTGTTGTACATATGATGTATATTATAATGGATGCTTGGATATATATAGAGAGGACTTTCTTGCTCGATGTTCATATCATAATATTGCATTATTATATTTCCCATTCTTATTCATTTTATAAATAAACAGGTGCTTTTGACGCATGTCTGCTACATATTACAGGTTACAGGTTCCTGGATCTAAAACAGTGAAAAAGATAATGCAAAAGTGAGACTTTGACCAACAAACAGAGAATCTTGATCAAGCCTACACAGAGATCAGTACAAAACAGCGCAAGGTTCAGGACTTCGTCACGAAGCAACGATAAAAGTCCTCTACAATGTTCACTAGAGATCTGGAGAAGACCTAGAAGTCCAATTGAAAAAGGACATATATAAACAGGAACCACAAGTCAATAGAAGCCATGCCCAGAAGACTCAAAGCCCAAATACTTCTTTTGGCCGCGGAACCGCGGCCAAACGTGGCATCGGGCCGTGGTTCCGCGGCCGTGTATAGCACACGTCGGTGGAAAATTTCATGGGAGCTCTGGCGGTGCGTTGAATAGTCGTCCTAGGGGCAATTTTGTAATAGCACATGTGCGAGTCATTGTAACCCTAATTTTCCTATCCTCTATAAATAAGAATTCTAAATATTGTATTAGGGATGCCTCTTTTTCATAAATAAAATTCAGATTCATTTGAAGTTGGAAGAGCATCATTCTGTAAGTTCATTTTTATTTTTGCCGTAGTTCTATAATTAAATTCTTGCCCTAGATAAATTATTCTTTTGCCTTAGTTTAATCTAGTGTAGAATTTCTTAAACCGCAGTAGGTAATTAATCTATTAGATCTAAAAATACATATAATAAAAATGATGTTTTTAATAGATCCCTTAATGAGCGAGTAATTTCCTCGCTTGTTAGGGTTAGGAATAGGGAAGAGTTTGAGAGATGAAGATCTCTCATCTCTTTCGTGCCCAATTATTTGTAATAATTAGAACTTCATGCATGCATGCATGATCCGCTCCCTACGGCACCCTACCCACGAGGTAAAGGTGAAACCGTAGTATAAAGGACCGGACATACATGTCTTCCATGAAGGTTAGAGCAATTATTAGGAAAGGACGGACAAGGATCTAGAGGAAGAAACATCGTTTCTTCCCAATTATCCTAATCCCCTTTACTAATAATTGCTATAACTCCTAAAAAGATTTAATTTAGGGTATTGAAAGAGGTGTGAAATTTAATCTTACCAAACTTCACCTAGACCTAATCCTAGCAAGTTTCTTAATTCTCGTACAACTTAGTTTTTAGATTTAATTAGAAGATCCAACACCCATTGGAATTAGCTCGTAAGAACATTTAGGAAATTAACAACATCCCTGTGGACCGACCCGTACTCACCGGCTAGCTACCAAGGGACGCCGTTCTTGATTGCGGTTACTAGATATTTTTGAGACAAATCAAATGGCGCCGTTGCCGGGGATGGCGTAAAAATTTCCTTTTTGCAATTTCAGGTTAATCTAAAAGAAAAAAATTTCATAAAAATCTGAAAATATAAAAAATAAAAATTTTTTTATCATTTTTTTTATTGTTTGAAGGGTTTATCGTTTGAATTTTGCAGGAACAGCGAAGAATCTCGGATTTGGAAAATTTCAGAGTGTGAAACAGAAAAAGTTACATCAGAACAAAGGGGAAATTCTACAACAGAACAGTACAATTTTTCCAGAGCTGATCCTACCATTCCGCCGCTAAGCTGCGGCCTGACTGCGCCCCAAACCGCGGAACCGCAGTCGCTTTGCCACGTCAGCTCCTGAATTTTGCTCTGTTTGTTTTCTTTTCTCCTCCTCTGCCAACCTACATATATCTTTTTGCGAAATTTTCTGCAGGATTCTTTGAGCTAAAAATCTTTTTCCCCCTTCTCAATAACAGATTTTCTGCAGGATTCTTTGCGCCGCGCTAAAAAATAATTAATTGCAAGTGATTTACTGTTTTGCATATTTTAATCGGACTTTAAGGGGCTATTGGCCAATTCAGATTGGGTAGGGATTTCATCACCCTTCCCAGGACCCCAGAAATCACTTAAGGCATTTGCATTGACCACTCTTAATTAAAAAATACTAGACTCAGCCCTAAGGACTTCGAGCTCCATAGGACAGAGGACTAGTTATAGGCATCGACCGTTTATCCTAACCTGCATTTGCGGTGTTTAGGCAAGTGTGTCTAAGGCAAGTGGTTATTTAATTAGGACCGCTACTTGTAGCGGGGAGCCTCCCACTTACCGGGCACTTACCTGGCCGCAATTGGCGGTGAAGAGGCGGTTTGAGGTCCTATTTCTAACCCTTTGGAACAGTTAGGAGCTGTCTAGCTGACCTAGGTACCCTAGATCTAGGCCTGATTGTGCATTTGTGGTTGATCGCATTTGTGTCACAAGTCTCTTTTCAAAAATCTTTTTGCAAAAATTTCATATAAAAAAGGAAAAATCTTTTCAAAAAAACTTGCAACTTGTCGCTAAAGGAATCCTTGCACTCCACTTACACCACTTTTTCTCATTGACGTTTTCTTACCTCCACATTCTGTCTTTCATTTATCTGACTACACTACCCCTTTAGTGTATGTCACTTTGGACTAGGGACACTAGCGCCCGATTAGTCCGCGTTTCGTTAGTACCGACCGACGAACCTTTCGACACCGAAGTCGAAATTTCGTCCACTTCCTTACCTACACCTTCAAATTCTTCTTCCGAAGGTATGTCGGGATACAATCCTAACAACACCTTACCGACGGGAATAATTCCACCTCCGTTAGGTGCGAATAACCCGAATCTTCCGCATGTTGAAGCGTCCACACGAGTCGCGCTCCAGGATCTCTTCTATCCTGTCCGCACATCTTTACCTACCTGTCTTTCACCCCCACCGGCAAATGGGGACAATTTTGAAATAAAACCCCACTTCATCAATATGCTGCCAAAATTTCATGGATTGGAATCCAAAGATGCCTATATCTTTATTAATAAATTCCAAAACGTTTGCGCCATGATGAAAACTACCCAATTGAGTGATGACGCTATAAGGCTAAGGGCCATTCCTTTCACCTTATATGACTTAGCCGAGAAGTGGCTATATAGCACAACATCGCATTCAATTAGAAATTGGGATGAGTTTGTGAAAGCTTTTCTTAAAAAGTTCTATCCTCATCATAAAACTGCTAGAATCCGTAATGAGATTATACAATTTTCCCAGCTTCCTTACGAACCATTTTGGAAGTGTTTTGAAAGATTTAAAGACCTACTCGTTCAATGCCTTCTTCATGGGATCGAAAGTTGGGAACTCTGCCAAACATTATATGAGGGATTGAACCCGGCAATGAAGCAGTTGCTAGAAACCATTTGTCAAGGTCACTTTCTAACCAAATCTAGTGATGAAGCGTGGCAGTTTCTTGAGGACCTTAGTGAACAAACAATTCAGTGGGAGAGCACCAAGACCACATCATCTTCTTCTAGTGGTCAATCTAGGGCAGGCATACATCACTTAGATATGTCGATTGCTATGAAGGCCGAGATGGCCGCTCTTACGAAAAAGCTAGAAGTGATTGAGACCAAAATCTCATCGTCTTCTCCTGCCCCTGTTGTGCCTCCATGAACTGTTTGTGCTTGTTGTTCGGATCCATCACATCTTACCGAAGAGTGTCCTTACAATGCATCTACTCAAGGACATGATCGAGTCAATGCTTCCTTTCAGCAACGACAAAGAAACGATCCATACTCTTCGACATACAATCCGGGTTGGAGGAGTCACCCAAATTTCACTTGGAACCAAAATCAACAATTCCAAGAAAACAACAATTTTCAAAGGCCTCATCCTCCACAACAACAAGCACCTCCACAAACTCAATTTCAACAACCTTTCCAACAGCAACCTTATCCTAATCAAGTGAACAATTTTGTGCCTAACAATTCTTACTCGCTAAACAATTTTGTTCAACCTAATAATGACATGGTTACTTCGCTCGAAAGAAGTCTAGATGCGTTCCTAAAGTAATCTACACAATCTGCAGCAAGATTAGAGACTTATATTCAATCTTTGGTGCAAAACAGTGCCTCACACGATCAAAGCATCAAATCAATTGAGGCACAAATTGCACAACTCAATGCAGTATTGAGCGAGCGAGAAAAAGGAAAGCTCCCATCTCAACCACTGGCAAATCCCGGTCATGCACATGTTGCATATCAACAACAAAATCATAACGTAAATGCTGTGACCACGTTGAGATCCGGAAAAGTGTTGCAAAATAATGTGGGTATTAACAATGACACCCCTGCCGGTGGTCCTTCTTCATCTTCTTCACCTTCTTCTTCTTCTTATTCGTTAGAGCCTATTCTTCATCCTTCACACGGCTCTACCTCTTCTAGCTCGAACGGACCCCCTTCTCACAACACGAACACATCTACACGGGGATCCGTTCCAACTCCATAATCTGATCCGCAAAAATTGGACTCAACAACTTTTCAAAATGTACCTTTTCCAAACCGGTTGAGATCCAATAAACCAACTCCATAAATGGAGAAGATTGTCGAGTTGTTCAAACAGGTTAGCATAAATATCTCTCTTTTGGATGCAATCCAACAAGTTCCTTCATATGCAAAAATCTTAAAGGACTTATGCACCAAAAAGAGGAAGTCACAAGTACCAAAGAAAGTTTTCGTGGCTAATGCTGTTAGCGATGCTCTTGTCCAATCTTTACCCCAAAAGCACAAGGACCCCGGTTGTCCTACTATTTCGATCACAATTGGGGACAAGAACATCAATAGAGCACTATTAGATCTTGGTGCTAGTGTCAATTTGCTGCCTTATTCTGTGTACGAGCAATTTGGCGTTGGAGAGCTTAAGCCCACTCATTGTACTCTCCAAATGGCCGACCGATCAATCACCCATCCTAGGGGAGAGTTGGAGGATGTGTTAATTAGAGTAGGGGATTTCTTTTTTCCCGTTGACTTTATTGTTATGGATACACAACCTATCGCTAACCTCCGAAGTCAAATTTCGGTGATACTTGGTCGACTATTCCTTGCGACTTCTAACGCGGTGATCAATTGTCGTAACGGTTCAATGAATCTATCTTTTGGCAACATGACAATTGAACTCAATATTTTTAAGTTGGGAAATCAGCCTGCCGAGCCTAATTCTAGCGTACTTGATGTTTTCTCGATCAATGAGATTGCGGAGGAGGACTGTGAGTTCGAAAATTTTATGTTCGATCACAGCAGTGTTGACGCCACTAATGCGTTCCTCCTAGAATCCGACACAGCTTTCACGACGGACAAAGATTATGAGTGTTTCACCTTTGTAGATGATTTTGAAGACTCTCCACCCGAGTTTGAGTCTTTTGCTTTTTCGGATGAGTTAGTTGAACCATCTGTCGCGGTTGCGTACACTCGATTTGAACCTTTGATGGAATCCTTCGAGTTTGAAACAGTTACTCCATTGTTACCATCTATTGTTTCACCTCCTAAACTCGAACTAAAGCTTTTGCCGTCGCACCTTAAATATGCTTATCTAGGTGATAATGAGACCCTACCCGTTATCATATCGGCCTCTCTAGCTCTTGAGCAAGAGAAGGCCCTTTTAATGGTCTTACAAAATAATCGGCAAGCTTTTGGCTGGTCTATGGCGGACATCAAGGGGATTAGTCCCCTCATAATTGAACATCATATACACTTGATGAATGATGCCAAGCCGGCAAGGGATCCACAAAGACGCCTCAACCCCATTATGAAAGAGGCTGTCAAGAAGGAGATTGTTAAATGTCTTGATAGTGGTATCATTTACCCTATCTCGGATAGCCAATAGGTTAGTCCCATTCATGTAGTGCCAAAGAAATCGGGCATCACGGTCATTACCAATGAGGCAAATGAGTTAATTCCCACTCGCACCCAAACTGGGTGGCGAGTTTGCATCGACTATAAAAAAACTCAATGCCGCGACAAGGAAAGACCACTTTCCTTTACTTTTCATTGACCAAATGCTAGAACGATTGGCTGGGCACGAGTTCTATTGCTTTTTGGATGGCTATTCCGGCTATAACCAAGTCCCCATAGCCAAAGAGGATCAAGACAAGATCACATTTACTTGTCTTTTTGGCACTTTTGCTTATCGTCGCATGCCCTTTGGATTATGCAATGCACCCGCTACATTTCAGCGGTGTATGATGGGGACCTTTTCGGACATGGTCGAAAAGTTTTTGGAGATCTTTATGGATGATTTCTCCATTTTTGGTGACTCCTTCGACGAGTGTTTGCTACACCTTGACGCAGTTCTTACCCGCTGTAGGGATACGAACCTAACTTTAAATTGGGAGAAATGCCACTTTATGGTACGAGAAGGCATTGTCTTAGGACATGTGCAAAATGGCATAGAGGTTGATAGAGCCAAAATTGAAGTCATTTCCAATCTTCCTCCTCCTAAATGCGTCAAAGATATCCGAGCTTTTCTTGGCCATGCAGGTTTTTATAGACGGTTCATCAAGGATTTTAGCAAGATTGCTAGACCCTTGACTCTCTTATTGGCCAAGGACACAACATTTGATTTTGACTCAACTTGCATGGAAGTGTTCGAGTCTTTGAAACACTCTCTCATTTCTGCGCCCATTCTTTCATCTCCAGACTGGACGCATCCTTTCGAAATTATGTGCGACGCATCAGATTTTGCCATTGGTGCTGTTCTTGGACAGCACATTAATAAGATGCCGCACGTGATTTATTACGCTAGCCGAACACTAAATGAGTCCAACTAAACTACACAACAACGGAAAAAGAGTTTTTAGCAGTTGTGTTTGCACTTGAAAAATTCCGGCCTTATTTAATCGGTTCTCCAGTTATTGTATAATACGGATCATTCAGCTCTTCGCCACCTTTTTGCGAAGAAGGATGCTAAATCGAGGCTAATACGTTGGATCATCTTGCTACAAGAATTTGATCTTGTCATAAGGGACAAAAGAGGATGTGAAAACGTAGTAGCCGATCACCTTTCACGACTTCCTTCTTCTCTTACACTTGAAATTCCAATAGAAGATGTCTTTCCCGATGAGCAACTCTTAACCGTTTTTTGCGAACCATGGTTCGCTGATATCGTCAACTACTTAGCGACCGGCTTGATACCTAAAGATTGGTCGAAACAGGATAAACTTCGATTCTTGTCCCAAGCAAAACATTTTTACTGGAATGAACCTTATCTTTTTAAATACTGTTCTGACCAAATCATTCGTCGGTGTGTACCGAAAAACGAGTTTAAGAGTGTGCTGTCTTTTTGCCACGATCAAGCATGTGGCGGGCACTTTGGCCCAAAGAAGACAGCCGAAAAAATCTTGCAGTGTAGTTTCTATTGGCCACGATTCTTTAAGGTTGCATATGAATACTGCAAGACATGCTCCCGGTGCGGATATCGCGGAGAAACAAAATGCCGCTCCAAACAATTTTGGTTGTGTATGTTTTTGATGTTTGGGGAATAGACTTAATGGGACCATTTCCCAAATCTTTTGGGAATATTTATTTTCTTTTGGCTGTTGACTACGTTTCAAAGTGGGTCGAGGCTGTGCCTAGCCGAATGAATGACAATAAGGTTGTCGTTTGATTTCTTAAAGAACACATCTTTTCACGATTTGGGCACCCTCGAGCGATCATAAGTGATAATGGTTCTCACTTTTGCACTAGGACTTTTGAGTCCTTAATTCGCAAATATTCTATTACCCACAAGCTGTCAACGCCATACCATCCCCAAACATGTGGGCAACCTGAGGTTTCAAATCGGCAAATCAAGCAAATCTTGGAGAAAACGGTGTCTAAAAACCGTAAAGATTGGTCACTCAAACTGATCGATGCACTATGGGCTTTCCGTACTGCATACAAGACCGATCTTGGTATGTCTCCATACCGTCTTGTGTACGGGAAGGCTTGCCACCTCCCAGTAGAGATTGAACTTAAGGCATTTTGGGCTATCAAAGAGTTGAATTTATCATTAGGAGATGCGGGCAGCAATCGAAAGCTGCAGTTAAATGAACTAGAAGAGCTGCGGGATGAGGCTTATGATAATGCCGTAATTGTTAAAAACCGAACCAAGGTGTTCCATGATAAACACCTTCTGCGAAAAACTTTTAAACCTGGTCAACAGGTTTTACTCTATGATACTCGGTTACATTATCACCCCGGCAAGCTCCGTTCTAGGTGGAAATGACCATTTGTAGTTCGCACCGTTTATCCGCACGGTGCAGTCGATCTTGAAAATTCAGAGGACGGTACTTTATTCAAAGTAAATGGACATCGATTGAAACCGTTCCTCACAGCGGACCATTCAGAGGAGCTCCTGTTTTTGCAGGAGCCGATTTACACTGATTGATTTTCCTCCACTTTCACCCCCGAGTTTCCAATCAATTTTTCCGAAACTTTATTTCAAATAAGTTTGGGGGTGTGTATCATTTGTAAATATGTTAATAAGCAGGAAATTGCCGACATTATCGACCCACTTGGTGCAACATGACAGTGAGGACACTGTCCAGTTTAAGTTTGGGGGTATGCTCGGTAAGTTTTCTTCCTTCGCATTCATATGTATATTTCTGCATTGCATCTTGTTGGAGATAGTGCCCTCAGAGTCAATTATTGGGTCACAGGCACGTGATTGCAATGATTGAGGGAGGACCTATCCCGGTGCGACAGTCTTACTCGAGATGATAGTATGCTATCTGGTTTACCTTTATCATCGTGTACTGCTTTAGGTGACATGACAGGTCGCTATTGCACGTTGATAAAGCCCCTAGGATTCTTGCTTGACTGCCGGCAGTATGAGGGCGATCATATAAGTGAGAGCTGGAGTCTATTAGCATATCCTTAAAAGGTCCCTAGTCGTAGGAGTTTCGAGACAGGGCATCGATTCTCCAGAGTAGACTAGTGTATACAGTCGAGACCCCGATGAGGGGCGGTGGCCGGTCTCACAAGCCACTGGTGTCAGTTGGATCACCTAAGATGTATACAGGTGCTCATTGGGTTATGAGTACACCGGACAGGACTCGCCGGGAACATGCTAGTTGGTCTTATACCTTACGTCAGATAGCAGTTCCTAGGTGACATGTGTACAGGTTAGTTCATCGACCTGGGGATCGTCATTTGTCTCGTGTGAGTTCCCACTGTACTTTGATTACTACCCTACCACGGCTCAAAGGAGTCGTGCAAACAGGTTTTAGTTGGGTACAGTCCCGAGCCACATGGAGGCAGTGAGCGGATCTTCGGGGGTTTCGTCTCTCCCGGTATTGGGGGTGAGGTCGCGCTGTGTCTAGGAGAGCCATTACACGAAGTCCTTGGCCAAGGCAGGAGATTTACTGGTAGGTATTCCAGTAGTATCTCAGGGTGTTCTGGGCTACACTCCGACACGACTTGTACCGCTTTTGGGGGTCTGACTTTTACCAACCCCCTAGGCCCGACATGCGATGCTCATAGACGAACGGACCGGACTGTACGGATATTGTCACTGACAGGCTCAGTTGGGTGTCGGGGTGAGCTTCCTCATCGACGTCCCTTTTAGTCAATAGCTGGTGGCCCGTTACGTATTGGCATATACCTCTGACGTGCTAGTGGTTAAATCCACAGCCATAGTATTGACGAGTCTTTAGAGTCCACCACACTTTCAGTTACTCAGCTTTCGGGCGAAACGCTGTAGAGGCCGTATGGAGATATGGCAGGGTCCGATCAGATACGTGCGGTATTGCACGGATCAGGATCGGACAGTTTGTACTAGTAGCCGTATGGTTATATGGCAGGGTTCGATCAGATACGTGCGGTATTGCACGGATCAGGATCGAACGGATATTACTAGCCGGCTTTGGTTTAAGCCGGTCCTAGTTTAGTACAGTGTAGATTTTGTCTCATTGCATTTGTATCCGGACGGAATACAGATGCGGGTGTGTATGCACAGTATGGGGTTTTCCTGTAATTTATTACGGGACCAGTTTTCTGGAGTTGCCAGTTTGCTTTCCGTTCCGGCCGGTTTTCCTTTGTTCTTTACCGGCCGGACTTTTCCGATGGAGGGGGTTATTTGCAATTGTGCAAATAACTTTAGTGGAGGGGTTTTATTGCATAAAGATTGATTATGATAGCTTTCATTATCTTTTGCACCATTCTTGCATTAAATGAGATTTGATTGTATAAGGATGGGTTTAAAAGTAAAGCATGGTTGTATGTTTTCTTGTCTTGGGTTGTGGTCACCTCCTTCTTCTCCTACACTCACCTCCCTTCATGTTTTGATATTACCTCCTCCACCATTCTCTTTTGCATGAGAGGTTATTCATTATTCAAGAGAGAAAAAGAAAGAGAGAAGAAGAAGAAGAGAGCTTCATCTTGAGAGTTTCATCCATGATCTTATTTTCTTGCTAGAAAAATGCAAGCACCATTTTTCTATTCTCCATTCCTCCATCAAGGCAACTCCAAACCCTAAATGAGACTAGCATCATCTACACTACATTCTACAGCAAATCTTGAGCATGTCGAGTTGCCGGCTTCATGCCCGAGTTGCCTCGGTATCGAGGCGGGAGCCCGTAAAAGATGCAGGCGACGTGGTGCCCTTCCGGCGAGGAGGCGACGACCGGAGATCCCGCGAGGAGATCGGAGTGGAGATGAAGACCGGAGGACTCGGATCAGTCGGTATATCTCTAACTCATCTTCTAGTTAGCCTAGACTTGTTAATGGTTACGATCCGGGTGTTTAGTGCGCGGTGGTGCCGGTTTGCAAAGTCCGCAAAATTTAAGTTTATCACCGCTTCCGCGTTTGGCCGTCGGGTTGACGGCCGGGGCGCCGCCGTGCACTTACAGTGGTATCAGAGCCTCACCATTAACTTTGTCTAGCTTTGTTTGATGTGTTTGCATTTCCGATCGACCGAAATTTCCAAAAACCGTATTTTTCCTTCACATCAGTTTCTGTTGAAATTTTTTGAAGTCTAAAAATTTTTCAGGTGGTCTCAGAATGATGTGCAGGGAGTTCTAAGACTACTGGGAAAATACGACACAGTGACTCGACCAACAGAGCGCGGAACCGCGGCCAAACCCCCCCTTGGGCCGCGGTTCCGCCGCACATTGGTGACGTCACTGTATCGTTTTTCTCCAGTAGGCTTCTGGGCTATTTTTAGGGTTTTTGGAATATTAAAATTGGGCCCAGGTTTTCTGTGAGTGCTACAGTTTTGATTGGGGGCCCACTTGTTAATTTTTGGTCAATCGAAAAAATTTTAAACACATTTTTCACAGTATAGCTCGGTTAGACGGTGAATGTCACTCGATCGGTAAATCCGGTCTGACTGCTATAGATCGGTAGATCTGCGACCGTGAATGTCACTCGATCGGTAAATCCGGTCTGACTGCTATAGCTCGGTTAGACGGATTTGCGAACGTGACTTTCACGTAGATGTTCTATGTTTATGCTGTGATGTTGCGGATCGGTCGGTGGGGATAGCCTGGATGCAATGCTAGTGCAGTTTCGTTTTATATGTACATTTGATATTGCGGGGCGAGCGTCCGACATGTGGACTGCCGTCACTGCCTGATTGTATTATTCTTTTGGGGCACGACCTGGTTGCGGTCAATGTACCCGGTGTATGTATATTTTACTTTCTGTACTAGGATTACCCCGCGGTGGAGTGCACGGATAGCCGGGTTCTGGAAGGCAACAAGCCCGCATCTCATGGCATTGAGACGGAGGGGGCTTCACTCTGGGATTGGCGGGCTATTCGTCGCACTCGTAGGGGGTACAGGTTGACCCAGGAGGGGTGCCCAAGTTGCCGGATTCCGTGGAGTGCTGGGTGGTCCATTCACGGAGCTGAAGGGGGCTGCCTCGCTTCTGGTTTTGGCGGGTGACTTGCCGCGCCCGTAGGGGTCTAGGATTTCATTGCACAGGCTATCCACACGACCAGGGGAACGTCGGGTTTCAGTAGTGGCTCTATGAAACCCGGGGATCCCAGATATCTGTATTGTTCTGTGATGCTGTACATTTCTGTGATGTTGCATTTTATTCACGCCTTGAGCGAATATAATATATTGGTATATATATTAGTAGATGTTGTATATGTTTTACATCCGCGCTAGTCCAGTCCCCGCTCTGTCGTTAGTTAGCTAACCTAACGGGTGATGACGGGACCCAGTGGCGAATGCGGATGGCATATACGTACGTCAGTATATTTTCGTTCTTTGTGGTGTGATCAATTGATGGGACTGCGTTGATTCGGATCAATGCAAGTTAAACAAACCTAATCTGATGTTGTTGGAACACTTTTCTAAAAGCTGTTATTGCAAGGACATTCACTTCTGTTTTGCATCGTGATATTCATTTGGAATATCCTGCTCCTCAGTCGACGAGGCAAGGGCCGAGATCCCTTCACCGGGAGTGACCCCTTGGACAGAAGTTTGCGTCAGGGCATTAACTTCACTATAGCCGATTACTTTTGCTTTGCACCGTGGTATTCAGTTGGAATATCCTGCACCCCATTCTACGGGGAAAGAGCCGAGATCCCTTCACCGGGAATGACCTCTTTAGTAAAGTTTTTCGTCACTATATTTTCTAAAAGCTATCCGTTCCTTCAACGATATCAAGTTCATTACGTTAAAGGTTTTCGCCAGAAACCATTCGTAGCCCTCCGTCGTTTCATATGGGTAGTCAATAGTATTCAAGCTGTGTTTGTTGGCCAAAGTCAAGGTACAGTGTTTGGTAGCTGTTGGTTATTCATATGCAGCATAGATAGATGCGTTGGTTTGGGGCAGTCGTATAGCCTTGTTGGCCAAAGTCAAGGGCTTGTACGGATGGGCTCAAATTAACCTGGAGAATGACGGGCAGAACTTGACATGTGACTTATGATTTGTTGGCCAAAGTCAAGGTCATAAGAGCATGGGGTAAAAATCACATCGGGAGTTTCAAAAGTACTGAAACTTGCCAGATATGCGCATACCTTCTGGAGTGTGATGACGTGAGCGGATTCCGTCACGTTATCATGCGATGATAGTTGGATCCCGATTCCCACTGATGAGTTGGTTTACTCCTCGGGTGACCCCGACTAATTCTTCTTTCAGGTTTGGAGGAGAATTTGAGGTACAGTGGGAGGTTTCCTGATTAGAAAAAGTGATAACCATTTTGATCTAGGATAGAGTGCACGCTGAGTGTTTCTTTTCTCTCTCTCTGGCAGCGACCATTGACCCTACCCTAGACTATGACTCAGTGACCAAGTTGACCGAACCTACTTAACACTGGCTTTTGGATTATCAAAGTTGCAGACCTCATTGCCACCCTACTTTTACCCTTTTCTCCAGGACACCCCGTATTACTACGAACGTCCACTTCCATTGGACAAAACCATCGTATGGTTAGATACGAACTCGAAGGAATTCGAGGATGGTTTCTGGTTCTGGAGAAAACGGATAGGATTATTCAGTTGTCTTTTCTTTTCACCCTCTCTCAGGTTGCGAGTACTCCTTGGTTTAGGAGTAGTACACCTATTACGCAAATTGGATAGTCTTCTTCCAAACCATAGGCTTGTGCCGACCGGTAGGGAATGAAGAAAACCAGTTAGCCTAAACGGTGTACAGAAGGTATTAAGATTAAGACAAAGCAAGGGATTAGTAAGAAGGCAAAGTAAGTTGCGACTGCTATTCACGACCAAACCAAGTATTTCTTCGCCAATCCTAAATCACCTTTGTTTTTCTCCAGGACACTCCGTATCACTACGAAGATCCCATTTTATTGGATAATCCATCGTATGGTTATATACGAACTCGAAAGGAACTTGTTCCAGTTCGGGGATGGATCCTGGTTCAGGAGAAATAGGAATAAAGTACATTCGGGTGTCTTTTATCTTCACCTTCTCTCGCGTTGCGAGTGCTCCTAGGATTAGGACAGTACACCCTTTATGCTTTTTGGATAGTCTTCTTCCAAACCATAGGCTGGTGCCGAACGGTATGGAAGGAAGAAAACCAATTGGCCTAAAGGGGTGTGCAGAAGGTAATGACTAAAGACATATAAAGGGATTTGGAGATGTGGCAAAGAAACACATGGTTATAGTTGTGAATCTGGATAATGGAAGAGGCATTGCTAGGAATACCAGGAAACCCCGTCGAAACATTTCAATGTTTCAGTTTCACTGTGTAATGTTAAAAGAAAACTGATTTCCCGATTAGACACTTGCTCCAGGGTATGTATTTACCAGGTTTGATTCTCACATCTGTATGGTTTTACAGATGATGAGTGGGAGTAAGTCATTGGGAATTGGGTGATCATCCTCATTATATCGGGATTCGTTGTAATCGGTGATATTTGAGGAGATCATCTGGGTTGTTTGCCGGTCGGCAAATATTTGGTTTTGAATATCCGCTGTTGTGCACCAATTTCAAATTGATATATCTGTACGTCTATTTTTATAGAGTGAGATATACCTTTTGATATTATGTCGATGACATTTACCTATATCAGTGGATGGTTAGGTAAGGAGCATTGAACAGCGGTGTAATTCTTCTTAACCATAAGTACAGTTTTCAACCTACGACACACAGTGAAAGAGTTGTTAGACTCAGCGGACTTATACAGAGTATTGTATGTTGTCCAGTGTCCATTAGGACACAGGGGTTGGTCCTCATACTATATTCTGTTTACTTTTAACTTCTCTAGTTCTTAGACATGTGTTTCGTAGAAACACAGGGTCTAAGTTTTGAGGAGTTATAGGTATTTGAATAGAGTAGAGAACCAGGTGTAGCGAGTATCGGGATTCTTCAAAGTGATCGAAGATGTAGATACTTGTGTGTGGTATTCAGTTGATAGTAATGATAAAGAGAAATTGCTTCTCTTTCAGGTTACTCATAATTGGAAGCATTCCTAAGTTGAGTAACGCTGATCGGCCTCTCTCCATTTAGTTGACATGCACTGGAGACAGCTGCATGATTTGAATCTGGTTAATTTAAATCAGTGCCTCTGGTTCTATATTGGATATAGAACAGTTCATATCTTAACGTTGTTAAGGTACGGGGAGTTGTCCGGCTTATGATTAAAACCAGACACTGAACAACTCAAGGCACGTTTCTGTAATGGCTGTTTGTGGGTTGACCCAGGCTATGACGAGGGTTGATTTTCTACCATCTGGCAGATCAATAGAAATATTGTTCTAGACTCGCCACAGTTTATTAAAAATGGATTTTTTCAAAAACAGTAGTGGGAGTATGGTAGAACTGGAACTGATTCCAGAACCGCAAACGATTACTGAAGATTTGATAAGGAACCTAAAGATTCAATATGATTTGACATTCCATTGGCCACTCCGCAGATAAGGTGGGTAACTTCAGGCACCCGAGAGGTACTCCGGTAGCCTCAAGGACGATGACAGGGAAGTTCTAGTATACCCACACTAGCCATTGTTGTTGTTCCAGGCTGCGAGACTCGGCAGGAGGATGAGTATAGCGTCGTTCTAAACTTGCTTTAGAAGTGCACGTCTGTATGACTCTGCCAGAGGGTTGTCGTAGTCAGTGGGAGCAGCGGAAGCATTGGTGGACATCAGGCTTGTGTCTATTTATAGACTAAAGCAGATGTAGCAGAGGTAGATCATCTATTTCTGATGTGACAGTCATAGGTTTGACGTCATCAGAATAGGGGATGGATCTGTTGAGAAGGTAGTAGGAAAGGAAACTCCTATACTACGATCGGTTATACTTTGGTCGTCACACAGTAGTTTCTCCACAAATGACTTGGACATTATATCAGACATACTGGTTACTAGATCTATGTTTTTAGATCTAGATTTGGGTGGTTTCCCAATCTGGGTACTTAGACAGCATTCTAAGAGTATTTAGAATGGACGACTCCTGGCACGGTAGTATACCTGCAGGTAATGGAGTCACCCTCTCTAAAGGTGTCTTATAGACTAAAGTAGTGAGGGATGTGCATGATTGGCAGATCACTTGCTTAGGCAATTGAGTCAATCATGAGATGTCAAGTACCACACCAGATGTTGTTCTTGCACTAGATGCAATAAGTTGACATTGATCCAATCCTGGAGAAACAGTCGGAAGCAGTTTTAGAACATAAGTGTATGTTCTAGGGATATGATAACGACAGCCTCATTCGAGAGACAGTTATCATTCCAGGCTTCCAAGGTGACATGGACGACAAGGAGGTTGTCAGAGTTATAGTTTTCCTTCTGACGAGGGGCAGTATTTTGGACAGGTGGTCCAAGGCAATACTGAGGGTGGCATGGCGCAGGATACTGATTAAGTTCAGTTGACGATACAGTCTAAGAAGTTTGGATTTGGAGTTCATTTATGAGCTCGGTCCCATCAGACATCCAGACATTCTAAGACAGGTATTGCTCATTTCGGGAGATGGCTTTCTCCGCGAACTTGAGATATAGAGAGACATAGAAAGAAACTTCTAGGCGGATCCACTCACTGAGGCTATTCCTCGAACGCAATAGTTTCGCAAACGGATTTTGTGAAACTGACTAGTAGAGGAGTTGGGTGTTCGGTATCACACGGGCTGTGAGTATGCGACATCGCAATAATTAGCCTTGAGTGCTAGTGGGAGATTGTTGGAGATAGTGCCCTCAGAGTCAATTATTGGGTCACAGGCACGTGATTGCAATGATTGAGGGAGGACCTATCCCGGTGCGACAGTCTTACTCGAGATGATAGTATGCTATCTGGTTTACCTTTATCATCGTGTACTGCTTTAGGTGACATGACAGGTCGCTATTGCACGTTGATAAAGCCCCTAGGATTCTTGCTTGACTGCCGGCAGTATGAGGGCGATCATATAAGTGAGAGCTGGAGTCTATTAGCATATCCTTAAAAGGTCCCTAGTCGTAGGAGTTTCGAGACAGGGCATCGATTCTCCAGAGTAGACTAGTGTATACAGTCGAGACCCCGACGAGGGGCGGTGGCCGGTCTCACAAGCCACTGGTGTCAGTTGGATCACCTAAGATGTATACAGGTGCTCATTGGGTTATGAGTACACCGGACAGGACTCGCCGGGAACATGCTAGTTGGTCTTATACCTTACGTCAGATAGCAGTTCCCAGGTGACATGTTTACAGGTTAGTTCATCGACCTGGGGATCGTCATTTGTCTCGTGTGAGTTCCCACTGTACTTTGATTACTACCCTACCACGGCTCAAAGGAGTCGTGCAAACAGGTTTTAGTTGGGTACAGTCCCGAGCCACATGGAGGCAGTGAGCGGATCTTCGGGGGTTTCGTCTCTCCCGGTATTGGGGGTGAGGTCGCGCTGTGTCTAGGAGAGCCATTACACGAAGTCCTTGGCCAAGGCAGGAGATTTACTGGTAGGTATTCCAGTAGTATCTCAGGGTGTTCTGGGCTACACTCCGACACGACTTGTACCGCTTTTGGGGGTCTGACTTTTACCAACCCCCTAGGCCCGACATGCGATGCTCATAGACGAACGGACCAGACTGTACGGATATTGTCACTGACAGGCTCAGTTGGGTGTCGGGGTGAGCTTCCTCATCGACGTCCCTTTTAGTCAATAGCTGGTGGCCCGTTACGTATTGGCATATACCTCTGACGTGCTAGTGGTTAAATCCACAGCCATAGTATTGACGAGTCTTTAGAGTCCACCACACTTTCAGTTACTCAGCTTTCGGGCGAAACGCTGTAGAGGCCGTATGGAGATATGGCAGGGTCCGATCAGATACGTGCGGTATTGCACGGATCAGGATCGGACAGTTTGTACTAGTAGCCGTATGGTTATATGGAAGGGTTCGATCTGATACGTGTAGGGTTCCTAGGCACTCTTGTGAAGGTTCATGAGGCATCAAACATGCCCGGATTAAATTTTAGACGTGCCGAACAACCCAAAGCCGGGATCTTTGCTAGATAATTAGGGTTTAATATGCAAATAGATAACATTTATCTAAGTGTGAGGGATTACAACCTTTGTAGTCCGCTCCTTCACTTCACAAGCTCCGAGTAGAAGTCCCTTTGCCGCGATCCACGATCTCCCGGACTCATGAGAGGCTCCACGACTCGAACGATCCATTCTAGCTCGTCGTAATCCAAATCTCCGATGATCTACGTCGAGGTTTCGAAGAACTCAAGCTATCTCACTCAAAAGAGAAGAACACACTAATCCCATGGGCTAGATGAGATTAGTATGAGAGAGTAGTAATTTAGCTATCCTTTTATATCATTTTCTCATAATCTCTCATCACTTAAGGATTTTCAAGAGAGCTTTTCTTGAAGAAGGAAGAAGATGATAATGGAAAATATATTCATTAGCTTAAAACCTTTTGTGATGAATAGAATGAATTATATGATTGAATTGTAACCATGGTCAAGGATGAATGGATAAGAAAGAGTAGAGAATAAACTATAGTTAGGGTTTGGTTTGGTTAACAAATGTGTCATCCATAAATATCTTCATAATGACAAAAGAAAATGCTTCTAGAAGCAACTTGAAGCAACTAAACCAAATCAAACCCTAACCTCAATTAATCATCCTTAAACATGTTTAACAATTAATCATATCATGTCACAATAATATATATCACATATATATTATATATTTGCAACAAAAGAAAATAATACAATTAACATATATCGCATATATATCAATGTATCATCCACTGAGAAAATGAAATAATAAAGCAAGCCAATATTAGTTAATATAATAATATATCATATATATTATTATATATTAAATCATCGAATCAACACTTGATCCGACGATCCGGCTATATCGAATATAACCGACTAATATATCATGTACCGATTCATCGAATCAACACTTGATCCGATGACCCGGTTCATATCCATATATCGCGAGAATCTAATACGGTATCCCATATCGCATTATTCTCGCTCCTGCGCATATCACATATGTGCCACTACTCTGTTTCGCCTGAGCCAAGAAACCTCTGTGTAGGACTCTAAAGAATCGTCAATACGCCGGTAGCAGGTGATGATCATATCAAACACCCACAAGCTGCAAGCGGTCAGCTAAACGTAACAGCCACCCAGGTATTGAGCGATCAGAAGATCAACAAGCTAGCCTGTGCGTTCTCCTGTGAATCCGATCAGTAACACTCCCGTACAGTCCGGTCTGTTCGTCTGATATGTCGCATATCAAGTCTAGGGGTGGTATACGTCAGACCCCAGTAACCGATAAGTCGTGTCGATGTATGGCTCATAACGGGTCGAGAAACTACTAGTAACACTTACCAGTAAATCTCTATATCAGCCCTGGCCAGGGACTTCCAGTTATAGCCAATCGAACACAGCACAACATCAACTCCCTATACCGGGAGAGACGAATCCCCTCCTATCGCTCATTGCCTCCATGTGATTCGGGACTGTACCCAAAAGCCACCGTTTTGCACGCCCTCTTGGACGTGGTAAGGTGGAAATCAAAGCACAGTGGGAATCACACAAGACTCTATGACGATCTCGGGTCTACAGACTACCCTGTACCTGTGTCACCGGAGAACTGCCATCTGACGTGTGGTATATCACCATCTGGGAGTTCTCGGCGAGTCCGTCCAGTGTACCCAGTCTCTACTGAGCACCCGTACACCATCTCTGATGTCTAACACCGATGGATATGGGATCATCCATCGCCCATCATATGGGTCAAGATGCGTATACGCTAGTCTACTCTGGTGTATCGATGCCCTGTCTCGATATACCCTCGACTAGGAACAGTTATAGGATGTACTCATCGACTACCGCGGCCCCACTAGTATGATCTCATCATAGTCCCAGTAGTCGAGTACAGATCCTAAGGGCTTTATCAACATGTGAGAGTAAAACAGTAAACCAATACAAGTCAACATGTTAAGATAAAGTGAAACCAAATAGCATACTATCATGACGAGCAAGAAAGTCTTCTCTATATATAACCAAGCATCCATTATAATATACATCATATGTACAACAATGGCCTCTAGTGCATATACATAACTAACAATCTCCCACTTGCACTAAGGCCAGCTGCTGTAGTATCTCATACCTAGCATCCCGAATAATCTCTCAAACTGTATCTGGGGAATAGCCTTCGTGAATGGATCCGCAGTGTTGTCCTTCGTATCTACTCTCCTGACCTCGATCTCCCGGCGATCAACTATCTCCCTGATCAGGTGATACCGCCTCAGAATATGTCTGGACTTCTGATGGGACCTGGGTTTCTTGGCCAAAGCCACAGCTCCATTGTTATCGCAATACAGAGGTATTGGATGCTCAATGGATGGAACCACATCAAGTTCACTAATGAACTTCTTGATCCAGACAGCCTCTTTGGCAGCATCGTTGGCAGCGATGTATTCAGCCTCCATCGTTGAGTCTGCAACGGTATCCTGTTTGGAACTCTTCCAACATACTGCCCCTCCATTGAGGGTGAAGACAAAACCCGAATGCGACTTAGAGTCGTCCTTATCACTTTGGAAGCTGGAATCGGTAAAGGACTCCACCTGGAGTTCTCCGTTACCATACACCAAGAACATCTCCTTAGTCCTTCGTAAGTACTTGAGAATGTTCTTCACTGCTGTCCAATGACTCTCTCCAGGATCTGCTTGATACCGACTCACTACACTTAGTGAGTATGCTACATCGGGTCTGGTACATAGCATCGCATACATGATAGAGCCTACTGCCGAAGCATAGGGTATCCCTTGCATGCGAGCTCTCTCCAAATCAGTCTTGGGAGACATCTCTTTGGAGAGAGTGAGTCCAGATATCGTGGGCTGATTCCTACGTTTGGATTCTTCCATACTAAACCTCTTTAGTATGGTGTCAATGTACCTGGATTGGGACAGTCCCAGTATCCGTTTAGATCTATCTCTATAGATCATGATTCCCAATATGCAGGAGGCATCACCTAGATCTTTCATTGAGAATCTCTGTGATAAGAAGAGCTTGACTGATTGCAGCATAGGAATATCATTTCCTATCAAGAGTATGTCATCCACGTACAATACGAGGAAGACTACCTTACCCTCTGCCTCCTTCTTATAGATACAAGGTTCATCTATATTTTTGATGAAGTCAAACTCTTTGACCACAACATCAAAACAGATGTTCCAACTCCGCGATGCTTGCTTTAACCCATAAATGGATTTAAGCAGTTTGCACACCTTTCCGCTGCTCCCACTATCTACGAAGCCCTCTGGCTGAGTCATGTACACGCACTCTTCTAAATCACCGTTTAGAAAGGCGGTCTTAACATCCATTTGCCAGATTTCGTAATCATGGTATGCAGCAATGGCAAGTAAGATCCGGATGGACTTAAGCATAGCCACTGGAGAAAAGGTTTCGTCATAATCCACACCTGGACGTTGACGAAAACCCTTTGCTACCAGTCTAGCTTTGAAAGTGTCAACTTTTCCATCTACACCAAATTTCTTTTTAAAGATCCACTTGCTCCCAATGGGTTTTACCCCTTCAGGAGCATTTTCCAAAGTCCATACTTTGTTGGTGTACATGGATTCCATCTCAGATCGCATTGCATCCAGCCATTTCACAGAGTCACTACTCGTGATGGCCTGCTCAAAACTAGTCGGTTCATCATCATCCATGATGCAATCCTCGCTTCCACCATCAATGAGAAAACCGTAGTATTTCTCAGGTGGACGAGAAACCCTACTAGATCGGCGGAGAGGCTGGGGTTCGTCGGGTACTATTGAATCTTCTGGTTCCATCAAATCATCAGTTGCAGTTTGTGGTGCTGGAACCTCTTCCAGTTCTACCTCTGTGCCACTAATTTCTTTTGCAAGAAATTTCTTTTCTAAAAAGGTGGCATATTGAGAAATAAACACTTTTTGTTCCTCAGCGTGATAGAAAATATATCCTTGAGAATTCTTAGGATATCCCACAAATTTGCAAAGAACTGATTGTGCCTCGAGTTTGTCTGGATTTTGTCTTTTGACATAGGCCGGACAACCCCATATCTTAACTCGTTTAAAATATGGTCTCTTCCCACTCCATATCTCATATGGTGTGGTAGGTACAGATTTAGACGGAACTAGATGCAATATGTATATGGCTGTCTCAAGCGCATACCCCCAGAAGGAAATAGGTAACTCAGCTTCGCTCATCATAGATCGCACCATATCTAATAGGGTCCGATTCCTTCGTTCCGATACACCGTTGTGCTGTGGTGTATAAGGAGGGGTAAGCTGAGAGAGAATCCCATTCTCTTTTAGATAATCTAAAAACTCACCGCTTAAGTATTCACCTCCTCGATCAGATCGAAGAATCTTAATACTTTTGCCCGTTTGGTTCTCTACTTCGTGCTTATATTCTCTGAATTTCTCAAAAGCTTCAGACTTGTGTTTCATCAGGAACACATGTCCGAATCTAGAGAGATCGTCAGTGAATGTAATGAAGTAGGAAGAACCGTTCCTAGCATGCGTAGACATGGGACCGCATACATCACTATGTACCAGTCCTAAGAGTTCGGTAACTCTTTCTCCGTGTCCACTAAACGGAGCTTTGGTCATTTTTCCTTTGAGACATGAATGGCAAGTATCATAAGATGATAATTCGAACGGATTCAAATAACCATCTCTATGTAACTTAGCCAGTCGTGTCGCATTGATATGACCAAGTCTACAATGCCACAAGTAGGATTCGTTCATATCTGAACTTTTCCTCTTGTGTGTGTTTTGTATATTCAGGACTGTATTCTGATTTAGAATGAATATGCCATTATGTAACGAGCCTGATGCAATCAACTTTTGATCTAGGAATATGTTCATAACATTATCCTGTACTACAAAATTATATCCCTCTTTACTCAATAAAGAAACTGATATAATGTTGCACATCATGTTCGGTATATAATAGCATTCATTTAGAATCAGTGTATTACGACTTGGTAATACAAGGTGATATTCGCCAACTGCTTTGGCTACAATACTTGCACCGTTCCCTACTTGAACGGAATGATCACCTTTTCCCAGTTCTCTACCTTTACGTAGCCCATGCAACTGTTTGCATATGTGGGATCCTGATCCGGTATCTAATACCCAGGACATAGGGTGAACTGAGAAACAGTTCTCAATAACAAACACACCCGAAGAAGATGCATCAACATGCATGTTCTTTTGGGCGGCGTGAGAATCCAGATATTCTCCTGTTTCGTGTTCAATCTTATAACTCTTATAAGAAAGAATGGGTCTAACGTTCCCTTGCTCAGTACAATAATTAGTTTTAGTCAATACATCCATATTATTATCTTGATTATGGCCTGAAATGGTCGCTACCTGGAGAGAGAGAGAAGAAAACACTTTAGCGTATGCTCTTGCAAGATTAGATTGGTTATTATCTTATCTAATCAGGATGTCTCCCACTGTTTTTATCAAATCTACCTTAAAACCCAAAAAGGTAAGATTAGCCGGGATTAATTACACCCTACAATTTCGTCAATCTTTCAGCCAGATCAGTGTCGGTACTTTGAGGGAGGTTCCCCGTGCTTTCGCACGGACCTAATTAGTAAACCTCGTTTTCCCAGAGGCGTAACCTCGTTAACACTTTTCTAGACACCTACTTGAATGACTAATTGTCCTGTGTAAAACTCTCCCAGGAGTAACTCTTACTCGCAGTGGGTATCGGGATCCAACTATCTCATAGGAGGTATGCAATCTCATTGCAAATTTCAACACTTGAAATTTCCGATAATATTTTTGCCCCTAGCGATCTATGACCTTAACTAAGTCAACAAACCATAAATCGCAAGTCAAGTTCAACCCGTACATTTCCCGATTGAATTAAACCCACCCGCACGACCCTTAACTAAGTCAACAAAGCCGTACGAATACCCTAATCCAATCACATCTCATGTTTTAACAGATAAACATTACTTAGCTACCGTACACTATGCCTTAACTAAGTCAACAAACATAGCACGAATACTAAATAATATCTATCTGAAATGACGGAGGGCTACGCAGGTTTTTCAGAAAACCCTGAGCGTAATGAACTTGATATCGTCGTAGAATCATGTAGTTTTTGAAAAGGAGTGTTTTGAGGCTTTTCTTAATTTTGCTAAAGGGGTCACTCCCGGTGAAGGGATCGTCGGCCCTTTCCTCATCGAATAAGGTGCAGGATATATCATATATACCGCTGTGCAAAGCAAAATACTAAAAGCAATCAAAAGACAAACCGCGTTTTGTAGCATCTGCCAGTTTTGCTAAAGGAGTCACTCCCGGTGAAGGGATCTCGGTCCTTTCCTCATCGAATAAGGTGCAGGATATATCGTATATATCACTGTGCAAAGCAAAACTGTAGCTACCCCTTCTATAAAGTTTTTGATTCTACAACATCTTTAGGTTTCTTTTCTTTTATTAATCTCATTAATAAAAATCCCATCAGCTTATGCTTCCTAAGCATCACAGAAGAAACGAAAGCAGTAATATTTATATATCAGCATATATATATAGTATAAGCATTCGTCTCAGGCAGTAATATGATCTCATCACAGAACATTGCAGCAGAAGAACATATATGAAATATTGGATATTCTAGGACGTCCGTGTTTTCAATACGAGCCTATATAAAACACGGATTCCACGGTCGCGTCGAATAGCCAAACCCACATCCCAAGACCCCTACGAGAGCGGCAAGTAACACTGCCAATTCTAGGGTTAGGAGACCCGGTCTCGACTCCTCGAGATGGCCTCCCACTGGACCCTAGAACCCGGTTACTTGTGCTCCCCTCCTTGGGTCTACCTAATGCGGAAAAGTAAATAATATACACTGGTGACAGCAACCGCAACCTGGAAGTGCCCCAAATAAAAGAATATTACATTACAAAAGAATTTTACATGAATGAAAATAAAAACCCTCATCTCACATATAACCCCCGGCTATCCTGATCGCGACGATCCAATATAACATATCACAGCAACACATAATATCTCATATCATCAACGTAAGCAAGTATGCGTATCCCGATTGTCGTTGATGTATAGCAACGAAGCCGGCGATACACCACATACTACGCTTACGGTCACAGAAAAGAAAGTGTAAAACTACAATATTTGGAATCCACAATCACTTTAGACATCGTAAATCCGAAATATCACATATTCCGCATTTCATGCCTAACTCTATGAATTCCACATATTGTATCACATTCCAGATAAATATACGGTATTAAACTATTTGAACAGATAATCAAACACCCAAAATTTCCCGAAGTGCTCAACTCTTGAGCGGAGTTCAAATAATCCCAGAATATGTCACAGTACCAGTGATCCAGCCGTAGAAGGGCCAAGCCAACGCCTCACATGTGGCACGCCGTACTGCCCCAAACCCGAAGGTTCAAAAGGCAGTTCAAGACGGTCACATAATCGAGTTAAGGTTTGTTGTCTTCTAGGGGGTCCACCGCTTAACTTGTACAATTTTCCGAAAGATTTAAACCCAATAAAAATTCAACGCTTGAAAGTTTGCCGTGCCGGAATAAAGTGGGTTAATGATATCCGTTCAACCAGTTTAACAGTTTCTAAATATCCGGAAAGAAATACGAACTTAAATATTCCGATCGAGTCTACTATTACAAAACAAACCCCAGAATTTTAAACACCTGGAACAGAATAAAAATATCCAGAAGCCTCAGCAAGTACCTACGGACATTACCATGAAGCCACGTGTCCTGATGTTACTGTTCAGCCGCGGAAGCGCCGCACGAGCCATGCTTGTGCCGCGCTTCCGCCGCCGTTTGGTGGAATTAGGGGCTCGGGTTTTATGGTAATTCTTACAATTCCCTGCTGATTTTTTTACATATTTTTAATTCAGAAAAATCCCAAAATTTAAAAAATTTCCAGAGAGGGGTCAAGTTTCGTCGTTTCGGGTTCGATCGGAGTTTTAACTTCGTAAACACATCGCCTAATGCTCTAGCTAGGCTCTGATACCCCTGTAGGGTTCCTAGGCACTCTTGTGAAGGTTCATGAGGCATCAAACATGCCCGGATTAAATTTTAGACGTGCCGAACAACCCAAAGCCGGGATCTTTGCTAGATAATTAGGGTTTAATATGCAAATAGATAACATTTATCTAAGTGTGAGGGATTACAACCTTTGTAGTCCGCTCCTTCACTTCACAAGCTCCGAGTAGAAGTCCCTTTGCCGCGATCCACGATCTCCCGGACTCATGAGAGGCTCCACGACTCGAACGATCCATTCTAGCTCGTCGTAATCCAAATCTCCGATGATCTACGTCGAGGTTTCGAAGAACTCAAGCTATCTCACTCAAAAGAGAAGAACACACTAATCCCATGGGCTAGATGAGATTAGTATGAGAGAGTAGTAATTTAGCTATCCTTTTATATCATTTTCTCATAATCTTTCATCACTTAAGGATTTTCAAGAGAGCTTTTCTTGAAGAAGGAAGAAGATGATAATGGAAAATATATTCATTAGCTTAAAACCTTTTGTGATGAATAGAATGAATTATATGATTGAATTGTAACCATGGTCAAGGATGAATGGATAAGAAAGAGTAGAGAATAAACTATAGTTAGGGTTTGGTTTGGTTAACAAATGTGTCATCCATAAATATCTTCATAATGACAAAAGAAAATGCTTCTAGAAGCAACTTGAAGCAACTAAACCAAATCAAACCCTAACCTCAATTAATCATCCTTAAACATGTTTAACAATTAATCATATCATGTCACAATAATATATATCACATATATATTATATATTTGCAACAAAAGAAAATAATACAATTAACATATATCGCATATATATCAATGTATCATCCACTGAGAAAATGAAATAATAAAGCAAGCCAATATTAGTTAATATAATAATATATCATATATATTATTATATATTAAATCATCGAATCAACACTTGATCCGACGATCCGGCTATATCGAATATAACCGACTAATATATCATGTACCGATTCATCGAATCAACACTTGATCCGATGACCCGGTTCATATCCATATATCGCGAGAATCTAATACGGTATCCCATATCGCATTATTCTCGCTCCTGCGCATATCACATATGTGCCACTACTCTGTTTCGCCTGAGCCAAGAAACCTCTGTGTAGGACTCTAAAGAATCGTCAATACGCCGGTAGCAGGTGATGATCATATCAAACACCCACAAGCTGCAAGCGGTCAGCTAAACGTAACAGCCACCCAGGTATTGAGCGATCAGAAGATCAACAAGCTAGCCTGTGCGTTCTCCTGTGAATCCGATCAGTAACACTCCCGTACAGTCCGGTCTGTTCGTCTGATATGTCGCATATCAAGTCTAGGGGTGGTATACGTCAGACCCCAGTAACCGATAAGTCGTGTCGATGTATGGCTCATAACGGGTCGAGAAACTACTAGTAACACTTACCAGTAAATCTCTATATCAGCCCTGGCCAGGGACTTCCAGTTATAGCCAATCGAACACAGCACAACATCAACTCCCTATACCGGGAGAGACGAATCCCCTCCTATCGCTCATTGCCTCCATGTGATTCGGGACTGTACCCAAAAGCCACCGTTTTGCACGCCCTCTTGGACGTGGTAAGGTGGAAATCAAAGCACAGTGGGAATCACACAAGACTCTATGACGATCTCGGGTCTACAGACTACCCTGTACCTGTGTCACCGGAGAACTGCCATCTGACGTGTGGTATATCACCATCTGGGAGTTCTCGGCGAGTCCGTCCAGTGTACCCAGTCTCTACTGAGCACCCGTACACCATCTCTGATGTCTAACACCGATGGATATGGGATCATCCATCGCCCATCATATGGGTCAAGATGCGTATACGCTAGTCTACTCTGGTGTATCGATGCCCTGTCTCGATATACCCTCGACTAGGAACAGTTATAGGATGTACTCATCGACTACCGCGGCCCCACTAGTATGATCTCATCATAGTCCCAGTAGTCGAGTACAGATCCTAAGGGCTTTATCAACATGTGAGAGTAAAACAGTAAACCAATACAAGTCAACATGTTAAGATAAAGTGAAACCAAATAGCATACTATCATGACGAGCAAGAAAGTCTTCTCTATATATAACCAAGCATCCATTATAATATACATCATATGTACAACAATGGCCTCTAGTGCATATACATAACTAACAATACGTGCGGTATTGCACGGATCAGGATCGAACGGATATTACTAGCCGGCTTTGGTTTAAGCCGGTCCTAGTTTAGTACAGTGTAGATTTTGTCTCATTGCATTTGTATCCGGACGGAATACAGATGCGGGTGTGTATGCACAGTATGGGGTTTTCCTGTAATTTATTACGGGACCAGTTTTCTGGAGTTGCCAGTTTGCTTTCCGTTCCGGCCGGTTTTCCTTTGTTCTTTACCGGCCGGACTTTTCCGATGGAGGGGGTTATTTGCAATTGTGCAAATAACTTTAGTGGAGGGGTTTTATTGCATAAAGATTGATTATGATAGCTTTCATTATCTTTTGCACCATTCTTGCATTAAATGAGATTTGATTGTATAAGGATGGGTTTAAAAGTAAAGCATGGTTGTATGTTTTCTTGTCTTGGGTTGTGGTCACCTCCTTCTTCTCCTACACTCACCTCCCTTCATGTTTTGATATTACCTCCTCCACCATTCTCTTTTGCATAAGAGGTTATTCATTATTCAAGAGAGAAAAAGAAAGAGAGAAGAAGAAGAAGAGAGCTTCATCTTGAGAGTTTCATCCATGATCTTATTTTCTTGCTAGAAAAATGCAAGCACCATTTTTCTATTCTCCATTCCTCCATCAAGGCAACTCCAAACCCTAAATGAGACTAGCATCATCTACACTACATTCTACAGCAAATCTTGAGCATGTCGAGTTGCCGGCTTCATGCCCGAGTTGCCTCGGTATCGAGGCGGGAGCCCGTAAAAGATGCAGGCGACGTGGTGCCCTTCCGGCGAGGAGGCGACGACCGGAGATCCCGCGAGGAGATCGGAGTGGAGATGAAGACCGGAGGACTCGGATCAGTCGGTATATCTCTAACTCATCTTCTAGTTAGCCTAGACTTGTTAATGGTTACGATCCGGGTGTTTAGTGCGCGGTGGTGCCGGTTTGCAAAGTCCGCAAAATTTAAGTTTATCACCGCTTCCGCGTTTGGCCGTCGGGTTGACGGCCGGGGCGCCGCCGTGCACTTACACATCTTTATATGAAAATCATAAAAATTTGAAAAATTTGAAAAATAAATAAAAAAAATAGTAAAAGAAAAACTCATAAAAATTGAATAATTTCAAAAATTATAAAAAGTATTGTATTCAATTTTGGCCATATTTAACTTGAGTTTGACAAATAGGTTAACTGGCTACGAACAACTAGATCTTAGACTTAGTAAATTAAAAACCCTAAAAATAACCTTCTTTAAAGATTAACGGTAGAAAGTATATGTCTTTGTAGTTTATTTACAAATAGGCAAATTTTGGGTTCACTTCTTGGGATAAGTCGAAATAAAGGAAAAGTATTGATTTTTATTAGAGTATAAGTTTGAAAAATAATTCGTAGCTTAAGTATAGATTCTGAAAATGTATACCCTACAAATTGCACAATTACGCACCTTGAAACTTGGAATAGTAGAGGAGCCTTGAAATGCTCTTGTCTAAAGTCCTTAGTATGATGGAAAAAAAAATTACTCAAGTGTGAATAAAGAATAAAAAAAATGAACACTGGTTTTTGTGATTACTTAAGGCTGCAAAAATAGAAAAACTATTTAGCGAGGGTGCTTGATCACCTAGTGCCTTAGACCAACTGGTTTAGGAGTCACTGCTAAAAAGCCTTGGGTGTTGCAAGAATAGGAAGTACGCTTTAAATTGCAAACGCATCTTGTAATCGGTCGTTGGTACCTCAAGAAGTATTAACGGTCGCATGAAGGATGTGTAAGCAAAAATTCAATTAAAAATTCACCAACTAATAAGTACTTTGGACAACGGACAAGGGTATGATTGCTTGATTTGAATTTCCAAGTGTAGGGGTGATTTATACACACACGTGGGGATATATGATTAGAGTTTAGATAAGAGAAAGGAATGAAAGATAGAACTTGTATCTTTAGTAGAGTTGATAAAAAATTCCTAAGTGGAGATGGAACCCTAGAAGGAAAACTTAAGAAATGCCGAAAGCTTAGTGAGTCTATAGAACATATATAATCTTAAGTTACATGATGAGGAAGTGTGATGATTATGGGTGGATAATTTATGAGTCAATGATAATAGAATTCCTTGTTAGAAAACCTAATTGGAGAATTAAATTCAGTGGGCCTAATTGATAGGATTTTGTAGGTAGTATCCGCTGAAAACCCTCAGGAGACAACACTCCTCCTACTAGGGACACCTAGAGGTTTAACGGCTTGTTGCACGAGCTCAGTGCAATCGCGATTCCCTGCGAAAGTGAGGTTAGGTTTTTGTCGAGAATAAAACTAGGTTTGCTCGAGTACGAGCAAAAGATAAGTTTGGGGGTATTTGTTCATACCATAATATTGCATTATTATATTTCCCATTCTTATTCATTTTATAAATAAACAGGTGCTTTTGACTCATGTCTGCTATATATTACAGGTTACAGGTTCCTGGATCTAAAACAGTGAAAAAGATAAAAGATAATGCAAAAGTGAGACTTTGACCAACAAACAGAGAATCTTGATCAAGCCTACACAGAGATCAGTACAAAACAGCGCAAGGTTCAGGACTTCGTCACGAAGCAACGGTAAAAGTCCGCTACAATGTTCACTAGAGATCTGGAGAAGACCTAGTGTTAGTTATATGTATGCCCTAGAGGCCATTACTGTACATTGGATGTATATTGTAGTGGATGCTGGGACATATATAGGTAGGACTTTCTTGCTCGACATGATAGTACGCTATCTGGTTGCTCTTTATCTTAACGTGTATACTTTCTGTCTTTCTGTTACATGTTGATAAAGCCTTTAGGATGTGTACTCGACTTCCAGGACTGTGATGCAGATCATACTAGTGGGGCCTGGATAGTCCATGAGTACATCCTTCAATGTTCCTAGTCGAGGGAATATCGAGACGGGGCATCGATATTCCAGAGTAGACTAGCGTATATCTTCTCGACCCATGCGATGGGCGATGGATGATCCCATATCCATTGGTGTTTGACATCAGAGATGGTATACGGGTGCTCAGTGGAGACTGGGTACACTGAACGGACTCGCCGAGAACTCCCAGATGGTATTATACCTCACGTCAGATGGCAGTTCTCTGGTGACACTGGTACAGCTTAGTCTGTTGACCCAAGATCGTCATAGTGTCTTGTGTGTCTCCCACTGTGCTTTGATTTTCACCCTACCACGGCTCTACTGAGTCGTGCAAACAGGTAGTTTTTGGGCACAGTCCCGATTCACAAGGAGGCAATGAGCGATAGGAGGGGATTCGTCTCTCCCGGTATTGGGGGTTGATGTTGCACTATGCTCGACTGGCCATAACAGGAAATCCCTGGCCAGGGTTGCAGTGATCTACTGGTAAGTGTTATCAGTAGTTTCACACATGTCATGGACTTCAAGTCGGTATGACTTATCGAGCTACTGGGGTCTGACGTATACCACCCCTAGGCGAGATATGCGACATATCAGACGAACAGACCGGACTGTACGGTAAGTGTTACTGGTTGGATTCACAGGAGTGTGAGCGGGCTTGCTCGTCGTTCTTCTGATCGCTCAATACCCGGGTGGCCGTTACGTTTAGCAGACCGCTTTCGGCTTATGGGTGTTTGATATGATCATCATCTGCTGCCGGCGTATTGACGAGTCTTTAGAGTCCTACACAGAGGTTTCCTGGCTCAAGCGAAACGAAATAGGAGCACATATGGGATATGTGTGGGACCGAGAATAATGCGTGTATGTGATACCGTATTTCATTCTCGCGATGAATGTGTCGAAAGGTTGTATGCGATATAATCTAGCTATCGAATGAAGGATTGATTCGATAAGCCGATACATTGGATACTAGCCGGTTATATGCGACATGACCGGATCAATGAATCAAGTGTTGATTTAATGATTTAATGTATTATAATATATTTGATATATTACTTTGCATCAACTAGTATTGGTTCACTTTAAATGGATTTACTCACTTGAAATGCACATTGTATATGTGATATTTTTTTTTGTGCAAATGATTGTATCATGTTTGATGATACATTCTAGCTTGGGTTTGTGTAAAGGATTAAACCATGGTTGGTTAGTGGTTAGGGTTTCATTTCTTTTACTTATTCTTTTATCTATTTATTTATTTTATTTATTTCATTTAGAAAAGATAAAGAGAAAAGAATGGTTGCTAGTTTTGTTTTTATTTGAAGTTTCTTGAAGCTTTGAAAAAAGTCCACCATTCTTGTCTCTTCTCTAACCCTAACCACTTATCTAACCTTAGTTAAATCTCTACACTAAACCATGGTTGAAGATATGATAAGTATTGATTTATTTATCTAAATATTTAACACTTAATATATCTTCTTCTTCTTCTTCATCTTCTTCTTCCATGAAGAAAAGCTTGCTACATCAATGGCAAGTTATGAAAACAAGTGAGAAATCCAATTCTAAAGTCAACCCACCTCCTATTTCTTCATCCTCTACCTCTTGCCAAGTAGTATAGGGTGTTTCCTTCACAAGTTTTCAAGGCTTGGTGAAGTTGGAACTTGATCTTGTGATGCCTCGACGTAGATCATCTTCGGCATCGAACCGACGACCAAGCCCGCCCATTTCTTCGATGAAGCCGATGCTAGAGTCCAAGATATGATTTGGACAGTGAGGGGACTTCATCATGGAGCCTAGGAGGTGGAGGACCGGATCTACAAAGGTTGTAGCTTCTTTCCTTTTAGTTAAATTCGTTTACATGCTTGCATCGCCTATATATCTAGTTAACGATCCGTATTAGGGTTTGTAGGCACTTGTAAAATTTGAATTAGCCATGTTTGATGCCTTGTGAGACTTCATTAGTGTGCCTAGGAACCCTACACCTAGAAGCCCAATTGAAAAAGGACATATATAAACAGGAACCACAAGTCAATAGAAGCCATGCCCTGGAGGCGTAGCCCCTCTAACACCTTTCAGCCAGGCCGGTGTTGGTACTTCGAGGGAGGTTTTCCAACGCTTTCGCGAAGTTCCTTAATTAAATAACCTCTTTTCCTTGGAGGCGTAGCCCCTCTAACACCTTTCTGGACACCTACTTGGTTTATAGCGTTGATTGTTAAGTGAGAAAGTTTCCCGAGAGCAATCCTACTCATCAGTGGGATCGGGATCCAACTATCATTGCATAATGTACTAGATGGAAGCCACTCTAGTCACCACACTCCAGAAGGTATGCTAAATCTGCAAGTTTCCTTTATGTTTGAAACTCCCGATGTGATTTTTACCCCAAGCTCTTATTGACCTTGACGTAGGCCAACAAGTCATAAGACGCAAGTCAAGTTCTACCCGTCGTTGTCCTGATTAATTTAGATACATCGTACAGGCCCTTGACGTAGGCCAACAAGGCTGTACGTCTGTCCTATACTAATGCATCTATCTATGCAACAAATAAGCAAGCCACACTGCTACCATCCACTATGCCTTGACGTAGGCCAACAAGCATAGCATGAATACGATGTGTTGTCTATTTGAAACGACGGAGGGTTACGGCTGGTTTTTGGCAAAAAACCGTTAACGTAGTGAACTTGATTTGATCGAAGGAACCAAGATAGCCTTTATTAAAAGGAGTGGTTTAAGCTCCGTATTTAAAATTTGCTTTTTTAAGAAAACCGAGTGGTTTTAGAAATTGTTCCAACGATTCAGTTTAGGTTTTATTTTTCTTTGCATTAAAAATAATGCGTCCCATCTTTAACCTATCATTACAGATAACAACGAAAATACAACGTCCTCTTATGCCATCCGCATTCGCCACGGGGTCCCGTCATCACCCGTTAGGTTACTTAACTAACGGCAGAGCGGGGGCTGGGCTAGCGCGGGTGTAAAACATAAGTGACGTCTAAATAGCTGTCATATATAGATATTGTACATTCGTCAGACGCAATAATAGGCATTCCAGATCACAGATAAACTTTATTGGATATGCAAGCAATCCGCGTTTCTTCTGAGCCTGTAAGAAAAGACGGATTACACAGTTGTGATGAATAGCCAATACCCCACCCTAGACCCCTTACGGGTACGGCAAACTACCCGCCAAGTACCCGAAGTGAAGCGGTCTCCCTCAGCAACGTGAGTAGGCCACTAAGCACTTCGAAATACCCGGTAGTTTGTGCACCCCACCTTGGGTCTATCCTAGGAGCAAAAACAGTAAAAAGAAATAATACACCGGTGGCAACAACCGCAACCTGGATGTGCCCCGCAAAATAATATTACAACTTATTACAATTACATCGAATGAATTAATATAATAACCCATCACAAAAACCCCGGCTAATCATCACAACAGTCCAATAGAGTTCATAATCACAAACAGTTAAAACATTACAGATATGTGCAACCCCCTGCCAACCGACATATTAGCAGTTAGGGGAGGTTTACGAACACATAATACAGTTCACAGATATAATCAAACAAGCAAACATCGTATAATTTCGATCGATCAAAACCATTAGATTCTGCTCCAAAGCTTCTCTGTAAACCTGAGACCTGAGCAAAAAATAAACTATACCAGAAAAGACAAAATATCACAGAAGATGCACAGAGAAAAACTGGGCTGAATCGGCCCCAACTCGGCCGCGGATCCGCGGCGGATCGGTGGGATCGGCCGCGGTTCCACGGATCAGTGGCCGATTTAGGAGCCCATTTTTTTGTGTGTTCTTATAATTTCATGTAGAGTGTTCTGGAGGAACCTGAAAAATTTTAGGACCTCATTTTAAAATCGACAGAAACTATGTGATATCGGGGTGTTTTCTGGTTTGTTTTGCGTTCGAAATTCATACGACTTTTCAAGTGAGTTAATTATTGTTTAGTGAGGCTCTGATACCACTGTAAGTCGATGTGCAACACCCCACGAGTTGCGGGGAGGCGGAAATATGAAAAACGATCTTGTTCTTGAAGCATACATCGACTAACCGAAGATCTTTGCTAAACGATAATTAACACCTACCATAGAAGTTCTAAACTACTATGTAAAGAGATTATACCTAGTGATATGTGTCCTTCGTCTTTACGATCTCTTCGTCCTCCTCGGCCTCCTCCAAGTGATAGATTATCCACCCGAGAACCCTAATCCAAGCTTCACCTCAAGTCTTGACTTAACTAAGTTTCTCTAGTTGCTAACCAAAGGGACTTAGGTCATATAGAGTTAGCTTATGGGATGTTTAGTCTTTTCTAACCCTTGTACTCAACTCATGATTGGTAGGATTAAAGCTTGAAGAAAGAGAGAGCTTGAGGAGAGAGAAGGTGAACTCGAATTATGAAATGAAAATTGCTTCTTACTTAATATATCAAGCATAATGAAATATCAATAAAATGAATAATAATAGATTATTCATCATGCTTCATAAATGAATATGAGCGATTCACTATGTGAGTCATTAAGCATTTAATGATGCATTAATGACATAGTGAATCATACATAATGAGTCACAATTTACATTAATGACAATGCCACCTTAACCCCTCAAGTTACCATGCTTCTAGAAGCTTCCCGAAAATTACGAGAACGCCCTTCTCATCCGTGAAAACACGGAAAAAATTTAGACTGTATAAATCCAATAACCTGATACTAGAATCTGGCTTAAACCAAAATCGTCTAGTAAAAACTGTCCGAATGTCGTACGTGCGTTTAAACACGTATTCGTCCGAACCCTTGTCGTAAAACTGTACGACCTCTATATGGTTTCGCCTGGAGTTGGGAAAACTCTGTGTGGGACTCTAAAAACTCGACTACTATGCTGGCAGTGGGTTTAACCACAGACCGCAAGCGGCATTAGCTGTACGTAACGGTCCCCAGGTAGATGTCGATAAGAAGGCCGATGAGGATACCCATCCGAACTCCTACTGAGCCTGTGCGTGACAATATCCGTGCATTCCGGTCTGTTCGTCTAAGAGTATCGCATGTATGGTCTAGGGAGGTGGTAAACGTCAGACCCCTATTAACCGTACAAGTCGTGTCGGTATGGCTTTATCACCATCCGAGAATCCACTGATCAATCTATCAGTAATTCTCAATCAGCCCTGGCCAGGGACTTATGGTAATGACCAACCGATCACTGTGCGATATCAACTCCCTATACCGGGAGAGACGAATCCCTAACAGTCACTCACTGCCTCCACGTGGCTCGGGACTATGCCCAACTAAAACCTGTTTGCACGACTCCTTTGAACCGTGGTAGGGTAGTAATCAAAGTACAGTGGGAACTCACACGAGACAAATGACGACTTTAAGTCAACGGACTATCTGCACACATGTCACTGTTAGTTATATGTATGCCCTAGAGGCCATTACTATACTTGAGATGTATATTGTAGTGGATGCTTGGACATATATAGGGAGGACTTTCTTGCTCGACATGATAGTATGCTATCTGGTTACTCTTTACCTTAACGTGTATACTGATTGTCTCTCTGTTACATGTTGGTAAAGCCCTTAGGATGTGTACTTGACTATCTGGACTATGATGCGAATCATACTAGTGGGGACATGGTAGTCCATAAGTACATCCTTCAAGGTCCCTAGTCGTGGGTGTATCGAGACGGGGCATCGATATACCAGAGTAGACTAGCGTATTCCTTCTCGGCTCATACAGATGGGCGATGGATGGTCCCATATCCATTGGTGTTTGACATCAGAGATGATATACGGGTGCTCAGTGGAGACTGGGTACAATGGACGGACTCGCCGAGAACTCCCAGATGGTATTATACCTTACGTCAGATGGCAGTTCTCAGGTGACACTGGTACAGGTTAGTCTGTAGACCCGAGATCGTCATAGAGTCTTGTGTGATTCCCACTGTGCTTTGATTTCCACCTTACCACGTCCAAGAGGGCGTGCAAAATGGTGGTTTTTGGGTACAGTCCCGAGTCACATGGAGGCAATGAGCGATAGGAGGGGTTTCGTCTCTCCCGGTATTGGGGGTTGATGTTGCGCTATGCTCGATTGGCTATAACAGGGAAGTCCCTGGCCAGGACTGGTTTAGAGATATGCTGGTAAGTGTTACCAGTAGTTTCTCGAACCGTTATGAGCCTCACATCGACATGACTTATCGGTTATTGGGGTCTGACGTTTACCACCCCTAGACTTGATATGCGACATATCAGACGAGGAGACCGGACTATACGGTAGTGTCACTGTCAGGCTTTTTGCAGGAGTTGGAGCGGGCTTGCTTGCTGATCTTCTGATCGCTCAATACCCGGGTAGCCGTTACGTCCAGCTAGTACCGCTGACGGCTTGTGGGTGCTTGATATGATCATCACCTACTGCCGGCGTATTGACGAGTCTTTAGAGTCCTACATAGTGGTTTTACTCGCTCAGGCGAAATGAAATAGGAGCGCATATGTGATATATGCGGGACCGAGAATTATGCGAGTATGTGATACCGTATTCTATTCTCACGATGTTTGTATCGATCGGTTATATGTGATATAACCACGTTATCGAATCAAAGGTTGATTCGATAAATCGATACATTGTATGTTAGTCGGTTATATATGATATAACCGGATTATTAAGTCAAGTGTTGATTTAATAATTTAGTGTCTAATTGTATATGTGATATACTAATTTACATTAACTAACATTGGTTCACCTTAAGCATTTGTTTTTCTCACTTGTGCATAAGTTAATATATATATGATATATATTTATTTGTGTTCTTTTTTGTATCATGGTTGTTGATACAAATGTCATGGTTGTATAAGACTTATACCATACTAATTATATTAGTTAGGTTTTTATATTTAAAGTAATTCTAAAACAAATGGATAATGAGCACAAATGCATGAAGCTTCATGAAGCTTATGTTGCATTGACTTAGTCCACTAGTTTTTGTTTTACTTAAGATATTAGTTAACCTAACTACTATGATTACCCATGGTAAAGTCACTACATAAGTTAGTATATGATACTCACTCACCATGGTTAGCAAATTCTCTCTCTTGATTATTTTCATATTCATTTTTGAGCTCATCTTCTTCCTCCTCAAAAATTTCTTTCTAGGGTTTGAAATAGAGAGAGAATCAAAGTGAGAAAAGAAATTCTAAAGTGTACCCATTTCCTATCTCACCATCCTCTACTAGACTAGCACTTTAGTTTAGGGTGTTTGCTTCACTAATTCTTTGGTTAGTGAAGTAGAAGCTTGAGTCCGTATTCCTTCGACGTATATCATCTTCGGCCTCGAAGACTTCAAGAAATACCGTTGCAACTTTCTCATGGAGCCATCCGAGAGTCCGGAAGCACGTGATCGCAGCGAAGGGACTACAACAAGGAGCTTTAGAAGTGAAGGACCGATCTACAAAGGTTGTATTTCGTATTCACTTAGTGTACACGTGAAAACCCTAATCTCTAGTTAACGATCTTGTTTAGATTTATTCGGCACGGCTAAAATTTTAATCCGGCATGGTTGATGCCTTGTTGAACCTCATTAGAGTGCCTAGTAACCCTACAGTAACCTGAGAACTGCTATCTGACGTTAGGTATAAATACCATCCAGTCAGTTCTCGGCGAGTCCTGTCCGGTGTACTCACACCTAGTGAGCATCTGTATACAATCTTAGGTGCACTCCACCAATGGCTGCGGGACCAATCCATTGCCCCTCCTCAAGGTCTAGATATGTATACACCAGTCTACTCCGGAGTATCGATGCCCAGTCTCGATACTCCTGCGACCAGGGACATCTAAGGATGTGCCTATTGACTATCCATCTCCCACTAGTATGACTGCCATCACAACGCCGGTAGTTAGGCAAACACCCTATGGGCTTTATCAACATGTATATATGTATGAATACCATGCAAAATATATCATATGTTAAGATAAAGACAAACCAAATAGCGTACTATCATATTAAGCAAGACTGTCATGTATATACATATCCCTAACATCCTATACAATGAAGGCCTCTAGGGCATATATATCCAACAGATAAAGCCCTTAGGATCTGTACTCGACTACTGGGACTATGATGAGATCATACTAGTGGGGCCATGGTAGTCAATGAGTACATCCTATAATTGTTCCTAGTCGAGGGTATATCGAGACAGGGCATCGATACACCATAGTAGACTAGCATATACGCATCTTGACCCATATGATGGGCAATGGATGATCCCATATCCATCGGTGTTTTGACATCAGAGATGGTGTACGGGTGCTCAGTGGAGACTGGGTACATTGGACGGACTCGCCGAGAACTCCCAGATGGTGATATACCACACGTCAGATGGCAGTTCTCCAGTGACACTGGTACATGGTAGTCTGTAGACCCGAGATCGTCATAGAGTCTTGTGTGATTCCCACTGTGCTTTGATTCCCACCTTACCACGTCCAAGAGGGCGTGCAAAACGGTGGCTTTTGGGTGCAGTCCCGAATCACATGGAGGCAATGAGCGATAGAAGGGGATTCGTCTCACCAGGTATAGGGAGTTGAAGTTGTGCTGTGTTCGATTGGCTATAACTGGAAGTCCCTGGCCAGGGCGGATATAGAGATTTACTGGTAAGTGTTACCAGTAGTTTCTCGACCTGTTATGAGCCTCACATCGACACGACTTATCAGTTACTGGGGTCTGGCGTATACCACCCCTAGACTTGATATGCGACATATCAGACGAAGAGACCGGACTGTACGAGAGTGTTACTGATTGGATTCACAGGAGAATGGACAGGCTAGCTTGTTGATCTTCTGATCGCTCAATACCTGGGTGGCTGTTACGTTTAGCTGACCGCTTGCAGCTTGTGGGTGTTTGATATGATCATCACCTGCTACCGGCGTATTGACGATTCTTTAGAGTCCTACACAGAGGTTTCTTGACTCAGGCAAAACGGAGTAGGGGCACATATGTGATATGTGCAGGACCGAGGATAATGCGATATGAGATACCGTATTATATTCTTGCGATATTTAGATATGAGCCGGGTCATCGAATCAAGTGTTGATTCGATGAATCGGAACATGATATATTAGTCCGTTATATTCGATATAGCCGGAAATGTCGGATCAAGTGTTGATTCGATGATTTAATGTATAATAATATATACGATATATTGTATTACATTATCTAATATTGACTCGCTTTATTATTTTATTTTCTCACCGGGTAATACATTAATATATATGCGATATATGTTAATTGTATTATTTTCTTTTGTTACAAATATATAATATATATGTGAGATATATTATTGTAACATGATATGATTAATGATGAAACATGTTTAGTAGAGATTAAACAAGGTTAGGGTTTGATTTGGGTCAGTTTCTTCTTGCACCTTCTAGAAGGAATTTCTTTTGTCATGGTTAAGATATTTTTGTTGATATTTTCTCATGACTCATTCTTTAACCCAACCAAACCCTAGCCATAGTTAATTCTCTACAAAGGTTATCCTTGTCATCTTTGACCATGGTTCCATGATTAATCATATATTCATTTCATTATTCATCACAAAAGGATTATGCATTATTTCTTCTTCTTCTTCAACCTTAAGCTTTGAGAAAGCTTACTAGGTTTTCATTTTGTGATGATTTCATGTGAGAATTTGATATAAAAAGAAAGCATAAATACTACTCCATCATCCTCATCTAATCTAGCCAATTAGACTAGGGTGTTCACCTCATTAGAGTGAGAGAGCTTGAGTTATAGCAACTTTGACGTAGATCATCCGAGAAAATGAACACTACAAGCTAGCATGGATCGTTCGAGTCGTGGAGCCTCTCTTGAGTCCGGGAGATCGTGGATCGCGGAGAAGGGACTTTTACTCGGAGCTTATAAAGCGAAGGAGCAGACTACAAAGGTTGTAATCCCTCACACTTAGTTGTAAAGATGTTAACTTGCATATTTAACCCTAATAATCTAGCAAAGATCCCGTCTTTGGGTTGTTCAGCACGTCTAAATTTTTATTCTGGCATGGTTGATGCCTTTTGAACCCTCACAAGAGTGCCTAGGAACCCTACAGTGGTATCAGAGACTAGCTAGAGCATTAGGCGACGTGTATACGAAGTTAAAACTCCGATCGAACCCCGAAACGACGATTTGAACCCCTCTCTGGACAAATTTTAAAAATGTGATTTTTTTGTATTAAAAATACCTAAAAAATCAGCAGGGAATTTTGAGCATCACTGTGGAAAACTAGATGGTAAGTCGTACGGATCGCCGCGGAACCGCGGCCATACCTTGCTTGGGCCGCGGATCCGCGGCCGTACAGTTGGATTTAACATTGTTTTTTGCACAGTAATGCCCGTAGCTGCTAGGGTATATTTCTGGGTATTTTTAATCTGACTCAAGTGTTGAGTGTTCTGGGGATTATTTTGTATTCGTTGATTCAATCGGAAAATTTAATTTCGTTATGTTTTTCCGGATATTTAGAAACTGTTAAAATGTTCGAACGGATATCATTAACTCAATTTTTCCCAGCATGAAAAACTTTCTGTTAGTTATATGTATGCCCTAGAGGCCATTACTGTACATACGATGTATATTGTAGTGGATGCTTGGACATATATAGGGAGGACTTTCTTGCTCGACATGATCGTATGCTATCTGGTTGTACTTTATCTTAACATGTACTCTGATTGTATCTATATTACATGTTGATAAAGCCCTTAGGATATGTACTCGACTACTGGGACTATGATGAGATCATACTAGTGGGGCCACGGTAGTCGACGAGTATATCCTATAACTGTTCCTAGTCGAGGGTGTATCGAGACAGGGCATCGATGCACCAGAGTAGACTAGCGTATACGCATCTTGACCCACATGATGGGCGATGGATGATCCCATATCCATCGGTGTTTGACATCAAGGATGGTGTACGGGTGCTCAGTGGAGACTGGGTACACTGGATGGACTCGCCGAGAACTCCCAGATGGTATTATACCATACGTCAGATGGCAGTTCTCCGGTGACACTGGTACAGAGTAGTCTGTTGACCCGAGATCGTCATAGAGTCTTGTGTGGTTCCCACTGTGCTTTGATTTCCATCATACCACGTCCAAGAGGGTGTGCAAAAAGGTGGCTTTTGGGTACAGTCCCGAATCACATGGAGGCAATGAGCGATAGGAGGGGATTCGTCTCTCCCCGGTATAGGGAGTTGATGTTGTTCTGTGTTCGATTGGCTATAACCGGAAATCCCTGGCCAAGGTTGCTGAGATTTACTGGTAAGTGTTATCAGTAGTTTCTCGAACTGTTATAGACCTCATATCGACACGACTTATCGAGCTACTGGGGTCTGACGTTTACCACCCCTAGGCGAGATATGCAACATATCAGACGACAAGACCGGACTGTACGGGAGTGTTACTGTTTGGATTCACAGGAGAAGTTACAGGCTTGCTTGTTGATCTTCTGAGCGCTCAATACCTGGGTAGCTGTTACGTTTAGCTGACCGCTTACAGCTTGTGGGTGTTTGATATGATCATCACCTACTGCCGGCGTATTGACGATTCTTTAGAGTCCTACACAGAGGTTTCTTGACTCAGGCAAAACGGAGTAGGGGCACATATGTGATATGTGCGGGACCGAGGATAATGTGGTATGTGATACCGTATTGTATTCTCGCGATATTTGATATCAGCCGGGTCATCGGATCAAGTGTTGATTCGATGAATCGGTACGGATTAATATTAGTCGGTTATATGCGATATAGCCGGATTGTCGGATCAAGTGTTGATTCGATAATTTAATGTATAATAATATATATGATATAGTAAAAGACATTAACTAATATTTGCTCACTAAAAGATTCTTTTTCTCACTCGGGTAATACATTGATATATATGCGATATATGTTAAATGTATTATTTTATTTGGTTACAATAAATATTATATATGTGATATATAATATTGTAACATGACATGATAAATAATGCAACTTGTTTAGTAGAGATTAAACATGGTTAGGGTTTGATTAGGGTTAAGGCTTTCTAGAAGTTTCTAGAAGTTTTCTTTCTTTGTCTTTGTTAAGATATTATGCTAGATATTTTCTTAACCCTAACCAAACCTTTAACCTTAGTTAATTCTCTACAAAGGTTCACTTGACCATGGTTGCATAATTCTATCATATTATTCTTTTCCTATTCATCACAAAAGAATACTAACATTATTCATCTTCTTCCTCCTTCAATCTTTCATGAAAAAGCTTACTAGTTTTTCAAAAGGTGATGAATAAATATGAGAAAAAGATAAATAAAGAGAGCAAAAATCCTACTTCATCATCCTCATCTTCCCTTGCCATTTAGATGAGGGTGTTCACATCATTTTATGAGTGTTAGCTTGTGTTAAAGAAACTTCAAGGTAGATCATCTTAGTATCGAAGATCGGAAGCAAAGGTTGCATCTTTCTCTTCGTGGAACCTCTCGAGAGTCCGGATCCCGATGATCGCAGCGAAGGGACCACAACACGGAGCATATGAAGTGAAGGACCGGATCTACAAAGGTTGTAATCCCTCTCACTTAGTGTTAAAATGTTTAGCATGCTTGTTTTCGCCTAATCTCTAGTTTAAAGTTCCGTATTCGGGTTGTTCGACACGGCTAAATTTTTAATCGGGCATGGTTGATGCCTCGTAGACCCTTGTGCGCGTGCCTAGCAACCCTACAGTGGTATCAGAGCTACTAGGCATTGGATGTCGACCTATGGGGGGTTCTCACTGTGTGACAGTGTGGCGAAGCATAGGCTCTTACCCCCAGGGTGTCCCGAGACCGGAAGGTGTTCCGGCGGGTTGTTGTCCTCGCGAGGGGGCATGCGTAAAAAGTAGCGGCTGAGGGACCCGTTGGTGCCACGGCGACCCCATTGGATGGGGTGGCTACCTGACCTACAGTGGTATCAGAGCCAAGCTAGAGCTTTAGGCGAAGTCTAGACGAAGTTTAAAGTCCGATCGAACCCGAAACCCCGACTCCAAAATGCTCTCTGGAAATTTTTTGAAAATTTGGATTTTTGTCAATTAAAAATTTCTAAAAAATTCAGCAGGGTTTTATTAGAATTACTGTGAAATTCGAGGGGCTAATTCGTCAAAAGTGCGGCGGAACCGCGGCAGAAGCCTGGCTTCTGCGGCGGTTCCGCGGCCATTTGATGACGTCACCCCTCCTATGTTGCACAGTAATTCCTACTACACAGTGCTGAGTTCTCTGGGAATTTTTAATTTTTATTCTACAGTTGAGTTTTCTGGGGTTGTTTTGGGGATTCGATGTTTCGATCGAAGTATTAGATTTTGTCTATGTGGCTTTCCGGATAAATTTTAGAAACTGTTAAAAAGTTCGAATGGATATCAATAACTCACTTTTTCCCCTGTCGGAAATTTTTTCAAATGTTTGATTTTTTCTTCTCGTGTTTAAGAATATTCTAAGTCATGCAAGTAACTCGGTGGACCCTCTAGAAGACAACAAACCTTAACTCGATTATGTGACCGTCTTGAACTGCCCTTTGAACCTTAGGGTTTGGGGCAGTACGGCGTGCCACATGTGAGGCGTTGGCTTGACCCTTCTACGGCTGGACCATTGGTACTGTGGCATATAATGGATGTTTTTAAACTGATTTCAAGTGTTGAGATATATTGGGGAAATCTTGGGTGCTTGATGATTCGATCGGAAAGTTTAACCTTTTCTATTTATCTGGAATGTGATACAATAATTGGAATCCACAGGTAGTTATGAGATAACTAATTTGAATATTATAAACATAGCAGTTTAGTCTCAAATGATCGGTTGCCACGGAATTTTGATGTGATCAAAAGTCCGTCGCAATCACGTAGCGTACGCGGATACTTGCCGGGTAAACTTAATAGACAGCTACACTTCTTAGCCCCGACCAAGTGACTGTAGGAGAACCCCGTCGCCGAAAGCATCCGTTCGGGTGCTCGCGGCAGAGGTGTTCCGCCTTGGTGCACTTCGTCGACGGTATCGGGGGTGCGGCCGTCTACTAAAGTTTGCGACGAGTATTCGATCAGGACGCCGGGAATCTTGTTGAATTGCCCGACTTGATATTGAAAAGAGTTTTCGACAATGAGACTAAAATGCGGGGTTTATAATTGTTAGGCATGTGATGTCTAAGGAATTCATTTGGTTAGGCATGCGATGTCTAAAGAGGTTGCGGATTTCAACTGTTGTAGTTTTACACTTTCTTTTCTGTAACCGTAAGCGTAGTATGTGGTGTATCGCCGGCTTCGTTGCTATACATCAACGACAATCGGGATACGCATACTTGCTTACGTTGATGATATGAGATATTATGTGTTGCTGTGATATGTTATATTGGATCGTCGCGTTTTGAATAGCTGGGGGGTTTTATGTGAGATGAGAGTTTTTTCTTTTTCATTCATGTAAAATTCATTTGTATGTAATATTCTTTTATTGGGGCACTTCCAGGTAGCGGAAGATGTCACCGTTGTATATTATTTACTTTTCCGCATTAGGTAGACCCAAGGCGGGGAGCACAAGTAACCGGGTTCTAGGGTCCAGTGGAAGACCATCTCGAGGAGTCGAGACCGGGTCTCCTAACCCTAGGATTGGCAGTGTTACTTGCCGCTCTCGTAGGGGTCTAGGGATGTGGGTTTGGCTATTCATCGCGACCGTGGAATCTGTGTTTTATACAGGCTCGTATTGAAAACACGGACGTCCTAGTATATCCAATATTTCATATATGTTCTTCTGCTGCAATGTTCTGTGATGAGATCATATTACTGCCTGAGACGAATGTTTATATTTTATATATATGAGATATATGTTATATTGCAGATTTCGTTTCAACTGTGATGCTTGTGAAGCATAATAAAATAGGACTTCATTAATGAGATTAATGAAATAAAAGAAACCTAAAGATGTTGTAGAAACTTGTTTATAAAAACTGGTAGCTACAGTTCTTGCTTTGCATAGCGGTGTTCCTTGTAGAACATCCAGCACCTTATTCGATAAGGAAAGGACCGAGATCCCTTCACCGGGAGTGACTCCTTTAGCAATAACTGGCAGATGCTACAACCCTCAGTTTGTCTTTTGATTGCTTCTATAGTTTCTGCTTTGCACAACGGTATATATGATATATCCTGCACCTTATTCGATGAGGAAAGGGCCGACGATCCCTTCACCGGCAGTGACCCCTTTAGCAAAACAAGAAAAGCCTCAAAAACACTCCATTTAAAATCACTCGATTCTACAACGATATCAAGTTCATTACGCTCAGGGTTTTCTGAAAAACCTGCGTAGCCCTCCGTCATTTCAGATAGATATTATTTAGTATTCGTGCTATGTTTGTTGACTTAGTTAAGGCATAGTGTACGGTAGCTAAGTAATGTTTATCTGCTAAAACATGAGATGTGATTGGATTAGGGTATTCGTACGGCTTTGTTGACTCAGTTAAGGGTCGTACGGGTGGGTTTAATTCAATCGAGAAATGTACGGGTTGAACTTGACTTGCGATTTATGATTTGTTGACTTAGTTAAGGTCATAGATCGCTAGGGGCAAAATATTATTGGGAATTTCAAGTGTTGAAATTTGCAATGAGATTGCATACCTTCTATAAGATAGTTGGATCCCGATACCCGCTGCGAGTAAGAGTTACTCCTTGGAGAGTTTTACACATTACAATTAGCCGATCAAGTAGGTGTCTAGAAAGGTGTTAACGGGGTTACGCCTCTGGGAAAACGAGATTTACTTTAATTAGGTTCGTGCGAAAGCACGGGGGACCTCCCTCAAAGTACCGACACTGGCCTGGCTGAAAGATTGGCGAACTTGTAGCGTGTAATTAATCCCGGCTAGTCTTTCCTTTTAGGGTTTGAAGGAAGATTTGACTAAAACAGTGGGAGACATCCTGATTAGATATATTAGATAACCAATCTAATCTTGCAAGAGCATACGCTGAGTGTTTTCTTCTCTCTCTCTCCACGTAGCGACTATATCACGCCTTAATCAAGATAATAAAACGGATATATTGACTGAACCCGCTTTTTATACTGAGCTGGGGAACGTTGGTCCCGCTCCAACTTATAATTGTTATAAGACAGAGCAGGAAATTGGGAAATACCAGATTTCCCGTGCCGCCCAAACGAAGAAAGTGCATGCTGATGCATCATCTTCGGGTGTGTTCATTACAGAGAACTGTTTCTCAGTATCCTTTACATCCTGGGTATGTGATACCGGATCAGGATCCCGTATATGTAATCTGTTACATGGGCTACAGATAGGTAGAGAACTGAGAACGGGTGATAAGTTTCCTGAGACAGAAAACGGTGCAAGTGTTGCAGCAAAGTCTGTTGGTCACTATCACCCTGTATTACCTGAATACGTTGATTCTGAACGAATGTTATTAGATACCGAACCTGATATACAAAATCATATCAGTCTCTTTATTAGTAAAGAAAGGATATAATTTTGTATTGTTGGATAATATTTTGAACATTTCCTATATCAAGAGTTGATCGGTTCAGGCACGTTATCTAAAAGCATTGACGTTCTAAATCAAACTACAGTTCTTAGTATACAGAACACACACAAGAGGAAGAGTTCAGAAATGAACAAATCCTTCTTGAGGCATTGTAGACTAGGTCATATCAATGCGACCCGACTGGGTGAAGTTACATTTAGATGCATGATTAAATTAGTTTGAATTTACATCTTGTGAAACTTGCCGGTCATGTCACAAAGATAAGATGATCACAGCTCTGTTTATTGGAAACAGAGAAAGAGTTAGTGAACTCTTGGGATTGATACATGCTGATGTATGAAGGTCCCCTGTCTACACATGCCAAGACTGGTTCTTTGTACTTCATTACATTCTCTGATGATCTCTCAAGATTCAGACATATGTTCCTGCTGAAACACAAGTCTGAACCTTTTGAGATATTCACAGAATATGAGTTAGAAGTAGAGAACCGAAAAATACGGGTAAAAGTATTATGTCCTTTGATGAGATCAAGGAGGAGAATACTTGAGCACGGAATTCCTGGACTGTTCTAAAGGAGAATGAGATTCTCTCTCAGCATTACTCCTCCGTATACACCATAGCACGATGGTATATCGGGGTGGAGCAATAGCACCCTATTTGATATGGTGTGCTCTATGATGAGTACTACTGAGTTTCCTATTTCCTTTAGGGAGTTATGCACTTGTGAAGTTGCATACCTATTGAATAGGGTTCAAATCAAATCAGTTGCCTACCACTTCATATGTGATATGGAAAGGGAAGAGCCCATATCTTAAGTTTGTTAAGATTTTGGGTTGTCCGGCCTATGTTTGAAAAGAAAAATCCGGACAAGCTCGAGGCAAGGACTGTTATGTAGAACTGGAATGGTTCCAGCTATACAAACTGCAGCTGATGATTTGGTAGAACCAAAGGATTCAATAGTAACCAACGAACCTCAGCCTCTCCGCCGATCTAGTAGGGTTCCTCACCCACCTGAGAGATACTTCAGTTTCTCTATGACAGTGGGAGCGAGGATTGCATCATGAGATGATGACCCAACTAGTTTCGAGCTGGCCATCAGGAGTGGGACTCTGTAAGAATGGATGGATGCTTATCGATCTGAGATGGAATCCTTATACACCAACAAAGTATGGACTTTGGTTGCTTTATCTGAAGGGTAAAATCCCCATCAGGAGCAAGTATATCTTGAGAAGATTACTTGGTGTACATGGAAAAGTTGAGACTTTCAAAGCTAGACTTGTTAAAGGTTTGCATCATAGACCATGTATGGATTATGTTGAAACCTTTTCTAAGGATCTATGCTTAAGTCCATCCAGATCCTACTTGCCACGGCTACATACCATGACTACGATATCTGGTGGTTGGGTGTCATGACTGCTTTTCTAAATGGTGTTTTAGAAAAGAGCGTCTATAAGTACACAGCCAGAGGGCTTCATAGACAGTGGGAGCAGCGGAAACATGTGCAAGATGTTTTATATGATAAAACAGGCATCGCGGAGTTGGAACATCTGTTTTGATGTGGTAGTCAAAGAGTTTGACTTCATCAAAATGGTAGATGAACCTTGTATATACGAAAAGGTAGTAGAGAGTTTGGTGGTGATCCTCGTAAAGTACGTGGATGACATACTCTTGATAGGGAAGGAGTTTCCTATGCTACGCTCGGTCAATCTCCGCTTATCACAAGGATTCTCCATATAGGATCAAAGTGATACCTACTAAATCCTAGGTTTTGGATCAATGAGATAGATCTAATTGGATGTTAGGATACTTACTAGTTGTAGTGAGATGGTATCAATCGATCCTGGGGAGAATCACTGGAATGGTTCCAGGGTGATAAGGACGACTGAATGTCAGTCGCAGGCTTGTCTATACTCTCAGTGGAGGGACGGTATGTTGGAAGAGTTCCAAGCTAGATACCGTGACAAATTAGATGATTAAAGGCAAGATACATCGTTACCAAGGATTCTACCAAAGAGGCAATCTGGATATATATAAGTTCATAAGATGAACTTCGTTCCTACCATTGTGTGACAATGGAGTTGTGGCTTCGGCCAAGGAACTACCGTCCCATCAGAAATCCAGATATAATTCTTAGGCAGTATCACCTGATCATGGAGATGGTTGATCTCCAGGCAGATCGAGGTTAGGAGAGTAGACACAGAGGACGACAGCGCGGATCCAATCACAAAGGCCTTTTTCCCAGTAGAGACTTTTATGGGATGGTTGAGTATGAGATGCTTCAACCGCAGCTAATTGTTGGGTATGCTATACCACAACAGATGGCCCTAGTGCAAGTGGGAGATTGTTAGTTACATGTATGCCCTAGAGGCCATTACTGTACATACGATGTATATTGTAGTGGATGCTTGGACATATATAGGGAGGACTTTCTTGCTCGACATGATCGTATGCTAAGGTTGTACTTTATCTTAACATGTACTCTGATTGTCTCTATATTACATGTTGATAAAGCCCTTAGGATATGTACTCGACTACTGGGACTATGATGAGATCATACTAGTGGGGCCACGGTAGTCGACGAGTATATCCTATAACTGTTCCTAGTCGAGGGTGTATCGAGACAGGGCATCGATGCACCAGAGTAGACTAGTGTATACTCATCTTGACCCATATGATGGGCGATGGATCATCCCATATCCATCGGTGTTTGACATCAAGGATGGTGTACGGGTGCTCAGTGGAGACTGGGTACACTGGACGGACTCGCCGAGAACTCCCAGATGGTATTATACCATACGTCAGATGGCAGTTCTCCGGTGACACTGGTACAGAGTAGTCTGTTGACCCGAGATCGTCATAGAGTCTTGTGTGGTTCCCACTGTGCTTTGATTTCTATCATACCACGTCCAAGAGGGCGTGCAAAAAGGTGGCTTTTGGGTACAGTCCCGAATCACATAGTGGCAATGAGCGATAGGAGGGGATTCGTCTCTCCCCGGTATAGGGAGTTGATGTTGTGCTGTGTTCGATTGGCTATAACCGGAAATCCCTGGCCAGGGTTGCTGAGATTTACTGGTAAGTGTTATCTGTAGTTTCTTGAACTGTTATAGACCTCATATCGACACGACTTATCGAGCTACTGGGGTCTGACGTTTACCACCCCTAGGCGAGATATGCAACATATCAGACGACGAGACCGGACTGTACGGGAGTGTTACTGTTTGGATTCACAGAAGAAGTTACAGGCTTGCTTGTTGATCTTCTGAGCGCTCAATACCTGGGTAGCTGTTACGTTTAGCTGGCCGCTTACAGCTTGTGGGTGTTTGATATGATCATCACCTACTGCCGGCGTATTGACGATTCTTTAGAGTCCTACACAGAGGTTTCTTGACTCAGGAAAAACGGAGTAGGGGCACATATGTGATATGTGCGGGACCGAGGATAATGTGGTATGTGATACCGTATTGTATTCTCGCGATATTTGATATTAGCCGGGTCATCGGATCAAGTGTTGATTCGATGAATCGGTACGGATTAATATTAGTCGGTTATATGCGATATAGCCGGATTGTCGGATCAAGTGTTGATTCGATAATTTAATGTATAATAATATATATGATATATTAAAAGACATTAACTAATATTTGCTCACTAAAAGTTTCTTTTTCTCACTCGGGTAATACATTGATATATATGCGATATATGTTAAATGTATTATTTTATTTGGTTACAATAAATATTATATATGTGATATATAATATTGTAACATGATATGATAAATAATGCAACTTGTTTAGTAGAGATTAAACATGGTTAGGGTTTGATTAGGGTTAAGGCTTTCTAGAAGTTTCTAGAAGTTTTCTTTCTTTGTCTTTGTTAAGATATTATGCTAGATATTTCCTTAACCCTAACCAAACCTTTAACCTTAGTTAATTCTCTACAAAGGTTCACTTGACCATGGTTGCATAATTCTATCATATTATTCTTTTCTTATTCATCACAAAAGAATACTAACATTATTCATCTTCTTCCTCCTTCAATCTTTCATGAAAAAGCTTACTAGTTTTTCAAAAGGTGATGAATAAATATGAGAAAAAGATAAATAAAGAGAGCAAAAATCCTACTTCATCATCCTCATCTTCCCTTGCCATTTAGATGAGGGTGTTCACATCATTTCATGAGTGTTAGCTTGTGTTAAAGAAACTTCAAGGTAGATCATCTTAGTATCGAAGATCGGAAGCAAAGGTTGCGTCTTTCTATTTGTGGAACCTCTCGAGAGTCCGGATCCCGATGATCGCAGCGAAGGGACCACAACATGGAGCATATGAAGTGAAGGACCGGATCTACAAAGGTTGTAATCCCTGTCACTTAGTGTTAAAATGTTTAGCATGCTTGTTTTCGCCTAATCTCTAGTTTAAAGTTCCGTATTCGGGTTGTTCGACACGGCTAAATTTTTAATCGGGCATGGTTGATACCTCGTAGACCCTTGTGCGCGTGCCTAGCAACCCTACACTTTCAAGTGTTGAATTTTTCTCGATTATGTGCCCGTCTGAACGTGCAAGTAACACGGTGGTCCCTCTAGAAGAACACAAACCTTAACTCGATTATGTGACCGTCTGAACCGCCTCTAAACCTTAGGGTTTGGGGCAGTACGGCGTGCGACATATGAGGCGTTGGCTTGACCCTTCTACGGTTGGACCATTGGTACTGTGACGTGTTCTGGGATTATTTGAACTCCGCTCAAGTGTTGAGCTATTAAGGAAATCTTGGGCATTTGATTATTCGATCGGAAAGTTTAATACTGTCTATTTATCTGGAATGTGATACAATATATGGAATTCATATAGTTAGGCATGAAATGCGAAGTATGCGATATTTCGGATTTACGATGTCTAAAGTGATTGTGGATTCCAAATGTTGTAGTTTTACACTTTCTTTTCTGTGACCGTAAGCGTAGTATGTGGGGTATCCCCGGCTTCGTTGCTATACATCAACGACAATCGGGATACGCATACTTGCTTACGTTGATGATATGAGATATTATGTGTTGCTGTGATATGTTATATTGGATTGTCGTGTTCTGAATAGCCGGGGGTTTTATGTGAGATAAGGGTTTTTATTTTCATTCATGTAAAATTCATTTGTATGTAATATTCTTTTATTGGGGCACTTCCGGGATGAGGTTGATGTCACCAGTGTATATTATTTATTTTTCCGCATTAGGTAGACCCAAGGAGGGGAGCACAAGTAACCGGGTTCTAGGGTACAGTGGGAGGCCATCTCGAGGAGTCGAGACCGGGTCTCCTAACCCTAGAATTGGTAGTGTTACTTGCCGCTCTCGTAGGTGTCTAGGGATGTGGGTTGGCTATTCATCGCGACCGTGGAATCCGTGTTTTATACCGGCTCGTATTAAAAATATGGACATCCTAGTATATCCAATATTTCATATATGTTCTTCTGCTGCAATGTTCTGTGATGAGATTATATTACTGCCTGAGACGAATGCTTATACTATATATATGCTGATATATAAATATTAATGCTTTCGTTTCTTCTGTGATGCTTAGGAAGCATAAGCTGATGGGATTTATTAATGAGATTAATAAAAAGAAAAGAAACCTAAAAGATGTTGTAGAATCAAAACTTTATAAAAAGGGTAGCTACAGTTTTGCTTTGCATAGCGGTATATATGATATACCCTGCACCTTATTCGATGAGGAAAGAGCCGAGATCGCTTCACCGGGAATGACCTCTTTAGCGAAACTGGCAGATGCTACAAACTCGCGGTTTAGTTTTTGACAGCTTATATAGTCTTGCTATGCACAGCGGTATATATGATATATCCTGCACCTTATTCGATGGGGAAAGAGCCGAGATCCCTTCACCGGGAGTGACCACTTTAGCGAAACTAGAAGCCTAAAAAACACTCCTTTTCAAAATCACTTGTTTCTACAACGATATCAAGTTCATTACGTTCATGGTTTTCTGAAAAACCTGCGTAGACCTCCGTCATTTCAAATAGATATTACTTAGTATTCATGCTACGTTTGTTGGCCTGCGTCAAGGCGTAGTGTGCGGTAGCTAACTAATACTTATCTGCAACATGAGATGTGATTGGATTAGGGTAGTCGTACGATTTTGTTGGCCTGCGTCAAAGGTCGTACGGGTAGGTTTAATTCAATCAAGAAATGTACGGATTGAACTTGACTAGAGGACTGTGGTTTGTTGGCCTGCATCAAGGTCATAGGACGCTAGGGATAAAAGTATTATCGGGAATTTCAAGTGTTGAAATTTGCAATGAGATTGCATACCTTCTATGAGATAGATGGATCCTGATACCCACCACGAGTAAGAGTTACTCCTCGGAGAGTTTTACACAGGACAATTAGCCGATCAAGTAGGTGTCTAGAAAGGTGTTAACGGGGTTATGCCTCTGGGAAGACGAGGTTTATTTTAATTAGGTCCGTGCGAAAGCACGGGGAACCTCCCTCAAGTACCGATACTGATCTGGCTGAAAGATTGACGAAATTGTAGGGTGTAATTAATCCCGGCTAATCTTACCTTTTAGGGTTTGAAGGAAGATTTGATAAAAAACAGTGGGAGACATCCTGATTAGATAAGATAATAACCAATCTAATCTTGCAAGAGCATACGCTAAAGTGTTTCCTTCTCTCTCTCTCTAGGTAGCGACCATGCCAGGACTTAATCAAGATAATAAAATGGATGTATTGACTGAACCTAGTTATTATACTGAGCAGGGGATCGTTGGACCCGTTCTTTCTTATAAGAGTTATAAGACTGAACAAGAAACAGGAGAATATTCGGATTCTCATGCCGCCCAAACGGAGAACATGCATGTTGATGCACCTTCTTTGGGTGTGTTAGTTATTGAGAACTATTTCTCAGTTCACCCTACGTCCTGGGTATTAGATACCGGATCGGGATCCCATATATGTAAAATGTTACATGGGTTACGTAAAGGTAGAGAACTGGGAAAAGGTGATCATTCCGTTTAAGTAGGTAATGGTGCAAGTATTGCAGCCAAAGCAGTTGGCGAATATCACCTAGTATTACCAAGTTGTAATACACTGATTCTGAATGAGTGCTATTATATACCGAACATGATGTGCAACATTATATCAGTTTCTTTATTAAGTAAAGAAGGATATAATTTTGTAGTAAAGGATAATGTTATGAACATATTTCTAGATCAAAAGTTGATTGCATCAGGCTCGTTACATAATGGAATATTCCTTCTCAATCAAAATACAGTCCTCAATATACAAAACACATACAAGAGGAAGAGTTCAGAAATGAACGAATCCTTCTTGTGGCATTGTAGACTTGGTCATATCAATGCGACACGACTAGCTAAGTTACATAAGGATGGATATTTGAATCCATTCGAATTATCATCTTATGATACTTGCCATTCATGTCTCAAAGGCAAAATGACCAAAACTCCGTTTAGTAGACACGGAGAAAGAGTTACCGAACTCTTAGGACTGCTACATAGTGATGTATGCGGTCCCATGTCTACACATACCAGGAATGGTTCTTCCTACTTTATTACATTCACTGACGATCTCTTAAGATTCGGATATGTGTTCCTGATGAAACAAAAGTCTGAAGTTTTTGAGAAATTCAGAGAATATAAGCACGAAGTAGAGAACCAAACGGGCAAAAGTATTATGATTCTTCAATCTGATCGAGGATGTGAATACTTAAGCAATGAGTTCCTAGATTATCTAAAAGAGAATGTGATTCTCTCTTAGCTTACTCCTCCTTATACACCACAGCACAACGGTGTATCGGAACGGAGGAATCGCACCCTATTAGATATGGTACGCTCGATGATGAGTACAGCTGAGTTACCTATTTCCTTCTGGGGATATGCACTGGAGACAGCTGCAGACCTATTGAATATGGTTCCCACCAAATCTGTCCTAACCACTCCATATGAGATATGGAAAGGAAAGAGACCATATCTTAATTATGTTAGGATATAGGGTTGTCCGGCATATGTGAAAACACAAAATCCGGACAAGCTCGGGGCAAGGTCTATTCTATGTAAGTTTATTGGATATCCCAAACATTCGCGAGGGTATATCTTCTACCACACCGAGGAACAAAAGGTGTTTGTTTCTCGGCACGCCACCTTTTTAGAAAATGAATTTCTTGCAAAAGAGATTAGTGGCTCTAAGGTAGAACTGGAAGAAGTTCCAGCAGAACAAACTACGACAGATGATTTAATGGAACCAGAGGATTCAGTAGTACCCGATGAACCCCAGCCTCTCCGCCGATCTAGTAGGGTTTCTCATCCACTTGAGAGATACTACGGTTTTCTCATTGATGGTGGGAGCGAGGATTGCATCATGGAAGATGATGACCCGACTAGTTTCGAGCAGGCCATAACGAGTGGTGACTCTGTGAAATGGCTGGATGCAATGCGATCTGAGATGGAATCCATGTACACCAACAAAGTATGGACTTTGGAAAATGCTCTTGAAGGGGTAAACCCCATTGGGAGCAAGTGGATTTTTAAAAAGAAAATTGGTGTAGATGGAAAGGTTGAGACTTTTAAAGCTAGACTTGTTGCAAAGGGTTTTCTTCAACGACCAGGTGTGGATTATGACGAAACCTTTTCACCAGTGGCTATGCTTAAGTCCATCCGGATCTTACTTGCCATTGCTGCATACCATGACTACGAAATCTGGAAAATGGATGTTAAGACCGCCTTTCTAAACGGTGATTTAGAAGAGTGAGTGTACATGACTCAGCCAGAGGGCTTCGTAAATAGTGGGAGCAGCGGAAAGGTGTGCAAGCTGCTTAAATCCATTTATGGGTTAAAGCACGTATCGTGGAGTTGGAACATCTGTTTTGATGTTGTAGTCAAAGAGTTTGACTTCATCAAAAATATAGATGAACCTTGTATCTATAAGAAGGTAGCAGAGAGTAAGGTTGTCTTCCTTGTATTGTACGTGGATGATATACTCTTGATAGGAAATGATATTCCTATGCTGCAATCAGTCAAGCTCTTCTTGTCACAAAGATTCTCAATAAAAGATCTAGGTGATGCCTCCTGCATATTGGGAATCATGATCTATAGAGATAGATCTAAACGGATATTAGGATTGTCCCAATCCAGGTACATTGACACCATACTAAAGAGGTTTAGTATGGAAGAATCCAAGCGTGGGAACCTACCCACGATCTCTGGACTCACTCTCTCCAAAAAGATGTCTCCCAAGACTGATTTGGAAAGAGCTTGCATGCAAGGGATACCCTATGCTCCAATGAGATGTCTCCCAAGACTGATTTGGAGAGATCTCGCATGCAAGGGATACCCTATGCTTTGGCAGTAGGCTCTATCATGTATGCGATGCTATGTACCAGATCCGATGTAGCATACTCACTAAGTGTAGTGAGTCGGTATCAAGCAGATCCTGGAGAGAATCACTGGACAGCTGTGAAGAACATTCTCAAGTACTTGAGAAGAACTAAGGAGATGTTCTTGGTGTATGGTAACAGGGAACTCCAGGTGGAGTCCTTTACCGATTCGAGCTTCCAAAGTGATAAGGACGACTCTAAGTCGCACTCGGGATTTGTCTTTACCCTCAATGGAGGGGCGGTATGTTGGAAGAGTTCCAAACAGGATACCGTTGCAGACTCGATGATAGAAGCTGAATACATCGCTGCCAACGATGCTGCCAAAGAGGCTGTCTGGATAAAGAAGTTCATTAGTGAACTTGGTGTGGTTCCATCCATTGAACATCCAATACCTCTGTATTGTGATAACAATGGAGCTGTGGCTTTGTCCAAGGAACCCAGGTCCCATCAAAAGTCCAGACATATTCTGAGGCGGTATCACCTGATCAGGAAGATAGTTGATCGCCGGGAGATCGAGGTCAGGAGAGTAGATACGAAGGACAACACTGCGGATCCACTCACGAAGGCCATTCCCCAGATACAATTTGAGAGATTATTCGGGATACTAGGTATGAGATACTACAGCAGCTGGCCTTAGTGCAAGTGGGAGATTGTTAGTTATGTATATGCCCTAGAGGCCATTGTTGTACATATGATGTATATTATAATGGATGCTTGGATATATATGGAGAGTACTTTCTTGCTCGACATGTGTTCATATTAGATTTTTGCATTTTTATACTGCCCATTTTTTATCACATTGTTTATCGGTAGGTACTCTTGAGCCGTGTTTGCTAGTTAATTGCAGGATACAGGTTCTCAGCTCTAAACAGTGAAATTCATGAAAAAAGTGCGACAAATTATGGATTACTGCCAACTACAGATAAAATACAGGTCTCTGCTTTCTATCCGTATGTTGCCGCACACCAGTTTAAGGGACAAAATGGCAAATCGATGGTCATTTTCATGCACAAAGCACAATGTCAACACAAGATCCAACACGTCTACGCGGAGCTCAAGAAAAATCATGGCAAAAGATCCACATCAAATCACCTTTTGATTAGCTGAAATTCTGGAAAAAATGTGAAGAGCTTCTGAGAAACCAAGTATACCACACTGAAGGACATAGCAAACCAGGGAAAACCACAAAAAATGAGACATCAATTCAACTTAATGACCACGGATCCGCGGCCAACATGGCGATTAGGTCGCGGATCTGCGGCCTAATTGACTCGGCAATTGAAGATTTTTCAGGGGCAATTTGGTCATTGCATGTTGGTCCTGAATGTTGCCCTAGGTTCTCTGTTTCCTGCTTATAAATAGCCCAGAACTTGCCAAGCCAAGTGTGCTTAATTCTTGTGTTAGATTTTAGGATATATGTTGTTGTTATTCTTCTTCCTTCCATCTTTTCTCCATTAAAACTTTGTAGTGAGCTTTTATGAGTGAAGTGATGAATAAAAGAGTTCTTTTCTTTATCATGCTTGTCTTGTTATGTTGTTAATTATAATTGCTTGTAATTTTCATTTGCTAATCTAGTTGTTGTTATTTATTGTTTGTTTGTTTCTTGTTCTATTTTTCCTTATCCTTAACAACAATGATGCTTAAGCTTGATCCTTGCCAAGGTGAGGTCTCAAATAGCTAGTTGTAAACTTCTAACCTCTTTCTTTCTATCTTCCTCCTTTTGTTGTATTTTCTTTTTCTTTGTAATGGGTGAGTAGTTTCTCACTTGTTAGGGTAGGATAAGGAAAGTTTGAGAGAAGGAAATCTCTCTCACTCTTTCCTTTCCCAACATCTTAATTCGGACTCCCGCTAATTGAACCACAATCCGCTCTCTACGGCACCCTATCCTACATGATAGTGGTGATTCCTTAGTGAGACCGGTTGTGGTTGAATTAACCGGAGGTTAAGGCTAAGAGCCAAGAACGGACGGACAAGGACCAAAAGGAAGGAACTGAGCGTTGGAAAGCCTAGCTTATACTCGCAAGTTCCTTCCTAGTTGTGCTAATCCCCGTTGTTGCCGATTACCGTAACACCAACATTAAGAGTGGAAATGAAAGAAGTGGGCGACTCCTATCTCAAACTAACCTAATCCTAACCCTAACAAGATCTCTTTATATATAAATTTTAGCATATAGTTAATCTCAAACAAACCTGGACATTTGGACTTAACTCGTTAAAGCACATAGAAAACGATTCCCATCTCCCTGCGGACGACCCGTACTCAACCGGCTAGCTACAAGCGAAACCGTCTTGATTGCGGTAATTAATTAAGCATGCAAAACTTCCAACAATCAACATGATAGTATGCTATTTGGTTTCACTTTATCTTAAACATGTTGACTTATATATTGTTTACTGTCTTACTCTCACATGTTGATAAAGCCCTTAGGATCTGTACTCGACTACTGGGACTATGATGAGATCATACTAGTGGGGCCATGGTAGTCGATGAGTACATCCTATAACTGTTCCTAGTCGAGGGTATATCGAGACAGGGCATCGATACACCAGAGTAGACCAGCGTATACGCATCTTGATCCATATGATGGGCGATGGATGATCCCATATCCATCGGTGTTTTGATATCAGAGATGGTGTACGGGTGCTCAGTGGAGACTGGGTACACTGGACGGACTCGCCGAGAACTCTCAGATGATGATATACCACACGTCAGATGGCAGTTCTCCAGTGACACTGGTACAGGATAGTCTGTAGATCCGAGATCGTCATAGAGTCTTGTGTGATTCCCACAGTGCTTTGATTCCCACCTTATCACGTCCAAGAGGGCATGCAAAACGGTGGCTTTTGGGTGCAGTCTCGAATCGCATGGAGGCAATGAGCGATAGGAGGGGATTCGTCTCTCCCGGTATAGGGAGTTGATGTTGTGCTGTGTTCGATTGGCTATAATTGGAAGTCCCTGGCCAGGGCGGATATAGAGATTTACTGGTAAGTGTTACCAGTAGTTTCTCGACCTGTTATGAGCCTCACATCGACACGACTTATCGGTTACTGGGGTCTGACGTATACCACCCCTAGACTTGATATGCGACATATCAGATGAAGAGACCGGACTGTACGAGAGTGTTACTGATTGGATTCACAGGAGAATGGACAAGCTAGCTTGTTGATCTTCTGATCGCTCAATACCTGGGTGGCTGTTACGTTTAGCTGACAGCTTGCAGCTTGTGGGTGTTTGATATGATCATCACCTGCTACCGGTGTATTGACGATTCTTTAGAGTCCTACATAGAGGTTTTTTGACTCAGGAAAAACGGAGTAGGGGCACTGTAAGTCGATGTACAACACCCCACGACTTGCGGGGAGGCAGAAATATGAAAAACGATCTTGTTCTTTGCTTAAACATCGAATAACCACATGAATCGAAGCTAAACGATAACTAACATCAAACATAGAAGTTCTAAACTACTATGTGAAAGGATTATACCTAAAGAACCGTGTCCTTCATCTTTACGAACTCCACCTTCTCCTCGGCCTTCTCCAAGTAGTAGACGATCCACCACGAGAGCTAAACTCCAAGCTTTGCCTCTAAACTTGAGGCAACTAGGTATCTTTAAGTGCTAATCAAAGTACCTAGATGAAATAGAGTATGGTTATGGATTAAGTAGTCTAACTAATCCTTGTACTCAACACATGAGAGGGGAGGATTAGGGTTTGAAGAGAGAGAGAGAGCTTGAGGAGAGAGAAGGTGAGAAGAATAAATGAAATAAGAAAATGAGTTATCATAATATATATCAAGCATTATTGTTTTTCAAGAAAAGAAAAGAAAATGATTTACAACCATGCTTGATAAATATCTTATGGTGATTCATCTCCATGAGTCATTAAGCAATTATGAAGCATTAATGACATGGATAAATCATCCATATGACTCACTAATCTCATTTAATGTATATGCCACCTTAACCTCCTTAGTCACCATTTTCTAGAAGCTTCTCGCGCAATTACGAGAACGCCCCTCCTATCCGTGAAAACACGGAAAAACTTTAGACTGTATAAATCCAATAACCGGATACTAGTAACTGGCTTAAACCAAAGCCGACTAGTAAAAACTGTCCGAAAGTCGTACGTGTGTAAACACACGTATACGTCCGAACCCTTGTCGTAAAACCATACGACCTCTATATCGTTTCGCCTGGAGTAGGGAAACTCTCTGTGTGGGACTCTAGAGACTCGACTACTACGCTGGCAGTGGGTTTAACCAAAGACCGCAAGCGGCACTAGCTGTACGTAACGGTCCCCAGGTAGATGTCGATAAGAAGGCCGATGAGGAAACCCATCCGTACTCCTACTGAGTCTGATGTAACAATCTCCGTACAGTCCGGTCTGTTCATCTAAGACTATCGCATATCGGGCCTAGGGGGCGGCAAGCGTCAGTCCCCTAATAGAGGTATAAGTCGTGTCGGAGCGAAGCCCATTACACCCTGAGAAACTACTGGAACCTACCAGCAAATCTCGCTTGCCCTGGCCAGGGACTTTGCGTAATGGCTCTCTGACACAGCGCGATATCAACCCCCAATACCGGGAGAGACGAATCCTGTTTAACCGCCACTGCCTCCAAGTGCTCGGGACTGCACCCAACTGCTACCTGTTTGCACGACTCCTTTGAGCCGTGGTAGGGTAGCAATCTAAGAACAGTGGAACACACTCGAGGCGAAGTAGCAGTGTCAAGTCTGCGGACTATGCTGTACTCATGTCACCTGGGAACTGTTCACTGACGACTGGTATAAAACCAACCAACAGTTCCCTGTGAGTCCTGTCCGGTGTACCCGTAACCTAACGAGCACCTGCATACTATCTCCAGTACGACGTACTGACGGCTGTGGGACAGACCATCTCCCCAACTGGGATGAGAAGCGTACACACTAGTCTACTCCGGAGTATCGATGCCCTGTCTCGATAATCCAACGACTAGGGACCTGAATAAGGATGTTCTTGTAGACTACCCAGCCCCCACTAGTGTGACTGCCATCACAACGCTGGTAGTCAAGCAAGATCCTAAGAGCTCTATCAATACGTATACTCACATATTAAGATAGAAAAACCAAGTAGCATACTACCATGTTTAGCAAGACTGTTATATACATGTGAATATCCCAAGCTTCCATTAAGTAATATACAAACTAGTATGATACAATAATGGCCCCTTGGGCATATACACTAACAATCTCCCACTTGCACTAGGGCCATGTACTGGCATATCGAAGACCGATGATCTCGAGTAGCCTCTCGAACTGAATCTGAGGTAGGGCCTTCGTGAATGGATCAGCAATGTTCTCTTCAGAAGTAACTCTCCGAACCTCGATCTCCCGACGATCAATGATCTCCCTGATCAGGTGATACCGCCTTAAGATATGTCTAGACTTCTGATGGGACCTTGGTTCCTTCGCTAAATCTATAGCTCCGTTGTTGTCGCAATACAGAGGTATTGGATCAACTATGGTAGGAACCACCTGAAGTTCTGTTAGGAACTTCTTCATCCAGACTGCTTCTTTTGCGGCATCGCAAGCAGCTATATACTCCGCTTCCATCGTTGAGTCAGCAACGGTGTCCTGCTTGGAGCTCTTCCAGCACACCGCCCCTCCATTGAGGGTAAAGACATAACCCGACATGGACTTGGAATCGTCCTTATCACTCTGGAAGCCGGAATCAGCAAAGGCCTCCAACCTGAGGTCTTTTCCGCCGTAAACCAAGAACATCTCCTTAGTCCTTCTCAGGTACTTGAGAATGTTCTTTACTGCTATCCAGTGCTTCTCCCCTGGGTCTGACTGATACCGGCTTACCACGCTCAGTGCGTAAGCTACATCTGGTCTGGTGCACAACATCGCATACATTATAGAGCCTATCGCAGAAGCGTAGGGTATAATAGACATGCGTTCCCTTTCCAAATCAGTCTTGAGAGACATCTCTTTGGAGAGGGTGATTCCGTGACAAGCCGGTAGATTACCGCGCTTAGAATCTTCCATACTGAATCTTTTTCAGTATAGTGTCGATATACCTGGACTGCGAAAGTCCCAACATCCTTTTGGATCTATCACGATAGATCCGGATCCCCAGAATGTAAGAAGCATCACCCAGGTCTTTCATGGAGAACCTGTGTGACAAGAATCCTTTGACAGATTGTAGCATAGGAATGCCATTTCCTATTAATAGAATGTCATCCACGTAGAAGACGAGGAATACGGCACTTCTGGCTACAACTTTACTATATATGCACGGTTCATCTGGAATTTTGATAAAGTCATATTCTTTGACTGTCTCATCAAAACAGATGTTCCAACTCCGCGATGCCTGCTTTAGTCCATAAATGGACTTAAGTAGCTTGCAAACTTTCCCGCTGCTTCCACTCTGATTGAAACCCTCTGGCTGATCCATATAGACGCACACTTCTAAATTTCCATTCAGAAAAGCCGTCTTTACGTCCATCTGCCAGATTTCATAATCATGGAAGGCAGCAATAGCAAGAAGGACCCGAATGGATTTGAGCATAGCCACTGGAGAAAAAGTTTCGTCATAGTCCAAACCAGGTCTTTGATGAAAACCCTTTGCAACAAGTCTAGCCTTATAGGTTTCCACCTGTCCATCTACACCAATCTTTTTCTTGAAGATCCATTTTCATCCTATGGGTTTTACCCCATCTGGAGCAAAGTCCAAAGTCCATACTTTGTTGGTGTACATGGACTCCATTTCGTTCCGCATTGCATCTAGCCATCGTACCGAGTCACCGCTCTGGATGGCCTGCTGGAAGTCAGTAAGTTCATCATCATCTATGATGCAATCCTCTCTATCCCCATCTATGAGAAAACCGTAGTATCTCTCAGGCGGATGAGACGGCCTACTACTCCTGCGGAGGGGTGCGGGAATGTCATGTTCTTCTTGAACTACCGGTTCTACCAAACTTTCAGTAGCAGTTTGTGGTTCTAGAATTTCTTCCAGTTCTATTTCGCTCCCACTTGATTCCTTTTCTAAAAAATGATGTTCTAGAAAATGGGCATTACGAGAAACAAATACCTTTTGTTCCTCTGCGTAATAGAATAGATATCCCCTGGAGTTCTTTGGATATCCCACAAACTTACACTTTACTGATCGTGCCTCGAGCTTGTCCACATGCTGCTTTTTAACAAAAGCTGGACATCCCCAAATCTTTATATACTGAAGATGGGGTTTCTTCCCACTCCACATCTGATATGGAGTGGTAGGCACAGTCTTGGTAGGAACCATGTTCAAAAGATATGACGCTGATTCTAGCGCATTAACAGAAAGATCGCGGTAACTCAGCATTACTCATCATGGATCATACCATATCTAATAGGGTTCGATTCCGTCTCTCCGATACACCGTTATGTTGCGGAGTGTATGGAGGAGTAAGCTGAGAGAGAATTCCTTTCTCTTTTAGGTAACCTAGGAACTCGGCACTCAAGTATTCACCATCTCGATCAGATCTAAGTGTCTTGATACTTTTGCCGGTTTGGTTTTCTACTTCATTCTTATACTCTTGGAATTTCTCAAAAGCCTCGGATTTATGTTTCATCAGATAAATGAATCCGTATCTTGAGTAATCATCCGTGAAAGTAATGAAATAGGAAAAACCACCTCTTGCATGCGTAGACATTGGACCACATACATCGCTGTATATGAGTCCTAAGAGCTCGCTTGCTCTTACTCCATGTCCAGTAAATGGAGTCTTTGTCATCTTTCTTTTGAGACAAGATTGACAAGTGTCATAAGTTTGATATTCGAACGAGTCCAAATATCCTTCTCTATGCAACTTAGTCAACCTTCTCTCATTGATGTGACCCAGTCTACAATGCCATAAGAAAGCTTTATTTAAATCTGGAAACTTTCTTTTTAGTGTGTTCTGGACATTGAAAATTTGGAGTTGGTTTAAAACATATATACCGTTATTTAGTGTACCGGACCCAATCAAACCATGATTAAGATGGATGTTAACAACATCTCTTACAAACTTAAAATCATAACCTTTATTTGATAACAAGGAAACTGATATGATATTACACGTTAAGCTTGGTACAAAAAACAGTTATGTAAAACCAAAATGTGTCCACTCGTCAATCCCAGGTGATAATCCCCGACGGACGCAGCTCCCACGCTAGCTCCGTTAGCAACCTTTAGGATCATATCACCTTCCTTCAGCACTCTACGGTTTCTCAGTGCCTGCAATGAATTGCAAATATGAGATCCTGATCCGGTATCCAAAACCCAGGAAGTAGAGTTAATTGACAGACAATTCTCAATTACAAACACACCTGAAGTCGAAGCCACAGCTTGCTTCGGTTCCTGGTTCTTGGCGTTCCACGCCTTGCAATCTTTCTTCCAGTGCCCTTTCCTGTGACAATGGAAGCACTCATCCTAGCCTACTACCGGTACTGCAAACTTTTTCTTTCCCTTCTCTCCCACCTTACTAACACCTCCTCTAGGTTTGGTGGCGGCCTTCTTCTTCCTTCCTTTGGCCCTAGCCTTGGACCCGGAAGAAGATGCACCGCTAACAAACATAGCGGGTGTTTCCCTTGCTTTCTGCAAGGTGCCCTCTGCACTTCTTAACATGTTCAGGAGTTCCGGAAGTTCAACTTCTTTTCTTTGAATGTTGAAGTTCAGGACAAACTGGGCGTAGGTGGAAGGAAGGGACTGGAGAATAAGGTCTGTATAGAGCTCATTATCCAAAGTCGTCCCAAGGTCTGCGAGCTCTTCTATATAGCCGATCATCTTTAGGACATGTTCTCCTACCGATGACCCGACAGCCAACCTCGCTCGAAATAAGTTCTTTGAGGTCTCGTATCTTGCTATACGAGATTGCTCTCCATAAAGTTCCTTTGTATGGAGAAATATGGCATCTAGTTCCATATCCTCGTGCCTCCTCTGATGTTCATTGTTTATCGAGGCAAGCACGATGCACTTGGCTTTCGCGCAATCGAAATCCCAGGTTTTGCGGATTTGCTTATCCGCATTACTGGATTTGGGACCAGGGACAGCAGGTGCCGTAGCGGTGAGGACGTACCCCAATTTGTCATAGGTCAAAGCCATTTTGATATTCCGCAGCCAATCTTTATAGTTTGGCCCCGTCAGTATATTTTTCTCTAAAAGTAACTTAAGTCCAGTCATTTTGAGGGTCGCTGCAATTAGGAGAGAGAGAAGAAAACTCTTTAGCATGATGCTCTTGCAAGTTTAGAGTGGTTTTTTGTTTATCTAAACTGGATGGTTCCCACTGTTTCTCGAATCCTTCCTCAAACCATAAAAGAAGAATTAGCCAGGACTATTCTCACTGTACAATTCTTGCTTAACCGTTCAGCCAGGCTAGTGTCGATACTTCGAGGGAGGTTTTCCAATGCTTTCGCGAAGTTCCTTAATTAAATAACCTCTTTTCTCTGGGGGCGTAACCCCGCTGACACCTTTCTTGACACCTACTTGGTTTATAGCATTGATCGTTAAGTGACGAATATCCTGAGGAGTAGCATATACTCACAGTAGGATCGGGATCCAAATATCATCGTATGATAATGTTGAAGGAATCCTACCAACATTCATCAAACTCCAAATGGTATGCAACTCTTTGCAAATTTCAGTTTCTTTAGAAATTCCTGATATATATTTTTGCCCCATGCTCTTATGACCTTGGCGTTAGGTCAAAATGTCATAAGTCACATGTCAAGTTCTACCCATCATTATCTTGTCAATTTGAACCCATCCGTATATATCCTTGACGTTCGGCCAAAATGATAATACGACTGTCCCAAACTAACTCATCTATCTATGCAACAAATGAATATCCAGTAGCTACCAAACACTATGCCTTGGCGTTAGGTCAAAATACATAGCTTGAATACTACTGAACACCCAGATGAAATGACGGAGGGCTACGAATGGTTTTGGCGAAACCATGAACATAGTGAACTTGATATAACCGAAGGAACCTGATAGCTTTTAAAAGGAGTGGTTAAAGCTCCGCATTTAAAAATATCTGTTTTTAAAATTAACCGAGTGGTTTCTTTTAAATTGTTCCAACGATTAAACTTTTGGTTTATTTTCTTTGCATTATAAATAATGCGTCCCATCATTAACCTATCATTGCAGAAAACAACGAAAATACAACGTCCTCTTATGCCATCCGCATTCACCATGGGGTCCCGTCATCACCCGTTAGGTTACTTAACTAACGGCAGAGTGGGGCTGGGCTAGCGCGGGTGTAAAACATAAGTGATGTCTAAATAGCTATCATATATAGATATTGTACATTCGTCAGACGCAATAATAGGCATTCCATATCTCATATGAACTTTATTGGATTTGCAAGCAATCCGCGTTTGTTTAGAGCCTGCAACAAAAGACGGATTACACAGTTGTGATGAATAGCCATTACCCCACCCAAGACACTTACGGGTACGGCAAACTACCCGCCCGGCAGTTTGTGCACCCCACCTTGGGTCTGTCCTAGGAGCAAAAACAGTAAAATGAAATAATACAACGGTGGCTACAACCGCAACCTGGATGTGCCCCGCAAAAATAATATTACAACAAATTACATTTACATCAAATGAATCAAATAATAACCCATCACATAACCCCGGCTAATCATCATAACAGTCCAATACAGTTCACATCCACAAACAGTAAAAACCATTATAGAAATGTGCAACCCCTTGCCAACCGACATACTAGCAGTTAGGGGAGGTTTACGAACACATTAAACAAACACAGATATAATCCAACAAGCAAATACCGTATAATTTCGATCGATTAAACACATTTAATTTTTCTCCAATACTTCTCTGTAAATCTGAAAGCTGAGCAAAAATTAAAAAATTCCAGAAAATACCAAATATCACAGAGAACCAACACAGGAAAATTGGGCTGATGAATCGGCAACTCGGCGGCGGAATCGCGACGGATCGGTGGGATCCGCGGCGGTTCCGCGGTGCTTTAGCCGATTCATGATCCCAGTTTTCTTGGGTGTTCTAATACTATCATTTAAGGTTTTCTGAAGGTCCCTGAAAAATTTTTGGACCTCATTTAAAAATCGACAGAAACTCATGATATCAGGGTTTTCCGGTTTTGTTTTTTTCGTTCGAAATTCATAAAATTTTGCAAGTGAGTTATTTATTGTTTAGCGAGGCTCTGATACCACTGTAAGTCGATGTACAACACCCCACGACTTGCGGGGAGGCGGAAATATGAAAAACGATCTTTTTCTTTGCTTAAACATCGACTAACCACATGAATCGAAGCTAAACGAAAACTAACATCAAACATAGAAGTTCTAAACTACTATGTGAAGGGATTATACCTAAAGAACCGTGTCCTTCGTCTTTACGAACTCCACCTCCTCCTCGGCCTTCTCCAAATAGTAGACGATCCACCACGAGAGCTAAACTCCAAGCTTTGCCTCTAAACTTGAGGCAACTAGGTATCTTTAAGTGCTATTCAAAGTACCTAAATGAAATAGAGTATGGTTATGGATTAAGTAGTCTAACTAATCCTTGTACTCAACACATGAGAGGGGAGGATTAGGGTTTGAAGAGAGAGAGAGCTTGAGGAGAGAGAAGGTGAGAAGAATAAATGAAATGAGAAAATGAGTTATCATAATATATATCAAGCATTATTGTTTTTCAAGAAAAGAAAAGAAAATGATTTACATCCATGCTTGATAAATATCTTATGGTGATTCATCTTCATGAGTCATTAAGCAATTATGAAGCATTAATGACATGGATGAATCATCCATATGACTCACTAATCTCATTTAATGTATATGCCACCTTAACCTTCTTAGTCACCATCTTCTAGAAGCTTCTCGCGCAATTACGAGAACGCCCCTCCTATCCGTGAAAACGCGGAAAAACTTTAGACTATATAAATCCAATAACCGGATACTAGTAACTGGCTTAAACCAAAGCCGACTAGTAAAAACTGTCCGAAAGTCGTATGTGCGTAAACACACGTATGCGTCCGAACCCTTGTCGTAAAACCATACGACCTCTATATCGTTTCGCCTGGAGTAGGGAAACTCTCTGCGTGGGACTCTAGAGACTCGACTACTACGCTGGCAGTGGGTTTAACCACAGACCGCAAGCGGCACTAGCTGTACGTAACGGTCCCCAGGTAGATGTCGATAAGAAGGCCGATGAGGAAACCCATCCGAACTCCTACTGAGTCTGATGTGACAATCTCTGTACAGTCCGGTCTGTTCGTCTAAGACTATCGCATATCGGGCCTAGGGGGCGGCAAGCGTCAGTCCCCTAATAGCGGTATAAGTCGTGTCGGAGCGAAGCCCATTACACCCTGAGAAACTACTGGAACCTACCAGCAAATCTCGCTTGCCCTGGCCAGGGACTTTGCGTAATGGCTCTCTGACACAGCGCGATATCAACTCCCAATTCCGGGAGAGACGAATCCTGTCTAACCGCTACTGCCTCCAAGTGCTCGGGACTGCACCCAACTGCTACCTGTTTGCACGACTCCTTTGAGCCGTGGTAGGGTAGCAATCTAAGAACAGTGGGACACACTCGAGGCGAAGTAGCAGTGTCAAGTCTGCGGACTATGCTGTACTCATGTCACCTGGGAACTGTTCACTGACGACTGGTATAAAACCAACCAACAGTTCCCTGTGAGTCCTATCCGGTATACCCGTAACCTAACCAGCACCTGCATACTATTTCCAGTACGACGTACTGACGGCTGTGGGATAGACCATCTCCCCAACTGGTATGAGAAGCGTACACACTAGTCTACTCCGGAGTATCGATGCCCTGTCTCGATAATCCAACGACTAGGGACCTGAATAAGGATGTGCTTATAGACTACCCAGCCCCCACTAGTGTGACTGCCATCACAACGCTGGTAGTCAAGCAAGATCCTAAGAGCTCTATCAATACGTATACTCACATATTAAGATAGAAAAACCAAGTAGCATACTACCATGTTTAGCAAGATTGTTATATACATGTGAATATCCCAAGCTTCCATTAAGTAATATACAAACTAGTATGATACAATAATGGCCCCTAGGGCATATACACTAACAGAGTCAGGTACACGCACTCTTCTAAATCACCATTTAGAAAGGCGGTCTTAACATCCATCTGCCAGATTTCGTAGTCATGGTATGCAGCATTGGCAAGTAAGATCCGGATGGACTTAAGCATAGCCACTGGAGAAAAGGTTTCGTCATAATCCACACCTGGTCATTGACGAAAACCTTTTGCAACAAGTCTAGCTTTGAAAGTCTCAACTTTTCCATCTACACCAAGTTTCTTTTTAAAAATCTACTTGCTCCCAATGGGTTTTACCCCTTCAGGTGCAACTTCCAAAGTCCATACTTTGTTGGTGTACATGGATTCCATCTCAGATCGCATTGCATCCAGCCATTTAACAGAGTCCCCACTCGTGATGGCCTGCTCGAAACTAGTCGGGTCATCATCTTCCATGATGCAATCTTCGCTTCCACCATCGATGAGAAAACCGTAGTATCTCTCAGGTGGATGAGAAACCCTACTAGATCGGCGGAGAGGCTGGGGTTAGTTAGGAACTCCTGAATCATCTGGTTCCATTAAATCTTCAGTAGTAGTTTGTGGTGCTGGAACTTCTTCCAGCTCTACCGCTTCGCCACTAATTTCTTTTACAAGAAATTCCTTTTCTAAAAAGGTGGCATGCTGAGCAACAAACACCTTTTGTTGTTCACCGTGGTAGAATAGATATCCATTTGAATGTTTAGGATATCCTACAAACTTACAAAGAACTGATCGTGCCTTGAGTTTGTCTGGATTTTGCCTTTTGACATAGGCAGGACAACCCCATATCTTAACTCGTTTAAGACATGGTCTCTTCCCACTCCATATCTCATATGCTGTGGTAGGTACAGATTTTGATGGAACCTGATTCAATACGTATGCTGCTGCTTCAAGCGCATAACCCCAAAAGGAAATAGGCAACTCAGCAGTGCTCATCATAGAGCGTACCATATCCAATAGGGTGCGATTCCTCCGCTCCGATACACCGTTGTGCTGTGGTGTATAAAGAGGAGTAAGCTGAGAGAGAATCCCATTCTCTTTTAGATAATCTAGGAACTCATTGCTCAAGTATTCTCCTTCTCGATTAGATCGAAGGATTTTAATACTTTTGTCCATTTTGTTCTCTTCTTCGTTCTTATATTCTCTGAATTTCTCAAAAGCTTCAGACTTGTGCTTCATCAGGAACACATGTCCGTATCTAGAGAGATCGTCAGTGAATGTAATAAAGTAGGAAGAACCGTTCCTATCATGTGTAGACATGGGACCACATACATCACTATGTATTAGCCCTAAGAGTTCTGTAACTCTTTCTCCGTGTCCACTAAATGGAGTTTTGGTCATTTTACCTTTGATACATGAATGGAAAGTTTCATAAGATGATAATTCGAACGGATTCAAATATCCATCCTTATGTAACTTAGCTAGCCGTGTCGCATTGATATGACCAAGTCTACAATGCCATAAGTAGGATTCATTCATTTCTGAACTCTTCCTCTTGTGTATGTTTTGTATATTAAGGACTGTAGTTTGATTGAGAACGTATATGCCATTATGTAACGAGCCTGATCCAATCAACTTTTGATTTAGGAAGATGTTCATAACATTATCCTGTATTACAAAATTATATCCTTCTTTACTTAATAAAGAAACTGATATAATATTGCACATCATGTTCGGTATATAATAGCACTCGTTCAGAATCAATGTATTACTACTTGGTAATACAAGGTGATATTCGCCAACAGCTTTGGCTGCAATATTTGCACCATTCCCTACTTGTACGGAATGATCACCCTTTCCCAGTTCTCTACCTTTACGTAACCCACGTAACAAATTACATATGTGGGATCCCGATCCGGTATCTAATACCCAGGACGTAGAGTGAACTGAGAAACCGTTCTCAATAACTAACACACCCGAAGAAGATGCATCAACATGCTTGTTCTTCGTTTGGGCGGCGTGAGAATCCAGATATTCTCCTATTTCCTGCTCAGTCTTATAACACTTATAAGAAAGAATGGGACCAACGTTCCCCTGCTCAGTATAATAAGCGGGTTCAGTCAATACATCAATATTATTATCTCGATTAAGGCCAGACATGGTCGCTACCTGGAGAGAGAGAGAAGGAAACTCTTGCAAGATTAGATTGGTTATTATTTTATCTAATCAGGATGTCTCCCACTGTTTTTATCAAATCTTCCTTCAAACCCTAAAAGGTAAGATTAGCCGGGATTAATGACACCCTACAATTTCGTCAATTTTTAAGCCAGATCAGTGTTGGTACTTTGAGGGAGGTTCCCCGTGCTTTTGCACGGACCTAATTAAAATAAACCTCGTTTTCCCAGAGGCATAACCCCGTTAACACCTTTCTAGACACCTACTTGATCGGCTAATTGTCCTGTGTAAAATTCTCCCAGGAGTAACTCTTACTCGCAGTGGGTATCGGGATCCAACTATCTCATAGTAGGTATGCAATCTCATTGCAAATTTCTGTTAGTTATATGTATGCCCTAGAGGCCATTACTGTACATACGATGTATATTGTAGTGGATGCTAGGACATATATAGGGAGGACTTTCTTGCTCGACATGATAGTACGCTATCTGGTTGTATTTTATCTTAACATGTACTCTGATTGTCTCTATGTTACATGTTGATAAAACCCTTAAGATATGTACTCGACTACTGGGACTATGATGACATCATACTAGTGGGGCCACGGTAGTCGACGAGTACATCCTATAACTGTTCCTAGTCGAGGGTGTATCGAGACAGGGCATCGATGTACCAGAGTAGACTAGCGTATACGCATCTTGACCCATATGATGGGCGATGGATGATCCCATATCCATCGGTGTTTGATATCAAGGATGGTGTACGGGTGCTCAGTGGAGACTGGGTACACTGGACGGACTCCTCGAGAACTCCAGATGGTATTATACCTTACGTCAGATGGCAGTTCTCCGGTGACACTGGTACAGAGTAATCTGTTGACCCGAGATCATTATAGAGTCTTGTGTGATTCCCACTGTCATACCACGTCCAAGAGGGCGTGCAAAAAGGTGGCTTTTGGGTACAGTCCCGAATCACATGGAGGTAATGAGCGATAGGAGGGGATTCGTCTCTCCCGGTATAAGGAGTTGATGTTGCGCTGTGTTCGATTGGCTATAACCGGAAATCCCTGGCCAGGGTTGCTGAGATTTACTGGTAAGTGTTATCAGTAGTTTCTCGAACTGTTATAGACCTCATATCGACACGACTTATCGAGCTACTGGGGTCTGACGTTTACCACCCCTAGGCGAGATATGCGACATATCAGACGACTAGACCGGACTGTACGGGAGTGTTATTGTTTGGATTCACAGGAGTACTAGCAGGCTTTCTTGTTGATCTTCTGATCGCTCAATACCCGGGTGGCCGTTACATTTAGCACACCGCTTGCGGCTTGTGGGTGTTTGATATGATCATCACCTACTGCCAGCGTATTGACGAGTCTTTAAAGTCCTACACAGGGGTTTCCTGGCTCAAGCGAAACGGAGTAGGAGCACATATGTGATATGTGCGGGACCGAGATTAATACGATATGAGATACCTGATTGTTTCGAAAAATTGTGTTTTTGTAGTTAACCGCAATCAGAACGGTGTCGTGTGTAGCTAGACCGAGGTGAGTACGGGTCGTCCTCAGGGAAATGTTGAATCTTTTACTCTTACTTTAGATGTGTTGAAAAAGAGAAGAGGAATAAAGAATGTTGTGGAAAGGTTTCTAGATCTACGTTAAGCAAGAATGCAAAATATATAGATCTAAATTATTTTAGGGATGTAGTTAATATAATAAGAGGGCTTGTAGGGTTCCTTAGGATTTAGTAGTTATGGACGATTAATTAAAAGTTACCCTTTTTATCCTTTAATAGATTTAAAACTAGAACGACGGTGATGCATGTAGATTAGGGTTTCTGGAGGGAAAAGGAATCCCACTCTTAACCCCTATCTCGACACGGAACTCCGTTCATATCTAGCCTTTACCAAAACAATCATTAATCTAATCTCTAATCGCGGTCGAGGCTAACAAAGAATTGGTAGCGCGCCCGATTAGGATGTTAATGATTCTTTTGATAAATTTTATAAATTTTATAGGACTTAAAAAGAGTTTAGGGATGTTCATCATCCATTAGCCTACCATAATCCTACGAACCCTAACAAGCGGAGAATTACTCGCGCATGTTGGGAGAAAAAGAGATGGAGAGAAAATGCAATAAACTACCTTTATTAATCAACAAGATCAAGTACACTTTGATTCCTTAGAAAATGATTACAAAAACCTAGTTTGCTTCTCGATCTCTTCTAAGGAGGTAGATGAACCGTTGATGATCAGTCTGGATGCGTGAGCCGTCTTGGACTTCGTGATCTCGTCGGCTTGATGATTTTTCCAAGAGGCTCTCGGTCTGTATTTATAGTCCCAAAAGCCAGAAATTTAACTTCCAAAATTGGAAGTTAACAGCAAATATTCACCCCCAAAAAGTGCAGACCCTAACTCCTCTTCCTTGCCGCGGATCCGCGGCCAACAGGGGGGTTTGGCCGCGGATCCGCGGCCAATGGTTAAGATCACTTCATCATTTTTCTGGCCTTCCATATTTGTTACATGTGGTGATATCTTGGACCTTTGGAACTTGGAAATCTTCTCGTAGTTGCTGCCAGACTTGATTTCTTCATTTTGATTTCTTAATTAGGCAGGTTTACTTTAACAACTTGATTTCCTTGATTTTAGACCTGCAAATTCTGCACAACAACTTAACAAATAATATTAAGTAGACTTTGTTCTACTAGGATTTGGTCAATGATATTATTTGCATACATTTTCCTACCAAATGTTAATTACAATATATCAACACATGGAAAATAGTATTTTTACAGATAAACCCTCATATGTATGATATATTATAATAAAGACCTTTTTAATATAGAAATAGTAGGAAAAATGTAATAACAAATGTGCAGTTTTATCAACTGAACAAATACCCCCAAACTTATCTTTGATCGTCCCGAGCAAACTAGTTTATTCAAGAGAAGGAGAAAAAAAAGAAAGAAGAAAACTAAGCATACTTTCGTAGGCAAACACGATTGCACTGAGCACGTGCAACAAGCCGTTAAACCTCTAGGTGTCCCTAGTAGGAGGAGTGTTGTCTCCTGAGGGTTTTCAGCGGATTACACCCACAAAATCCAATAACAAAAGAGTGATGGTGAAATTTACATATAAAGATAAGAACCATAAAAGAAAGACTTTGAAAATAAGAGTTTCCAACTACACTAGATTTTCAGTTGTCATGAGCCCTATTTTAATAGTCATGAAAAAATGTTAGAAATCACATCATCCCTCAATAAAACATCGTCTTTATTCTTCGTTCCTATCTTTCATCCAAACATTGATCATATACCCCTATGTGTGTGAAATGGACATCCCTACACTCGGAGAATTCAATTCAAGCTATCATACTCTTGTCCATCTACCTCGGTACTTTTTAACTTGATGAATATTTAGATTTGCTCACACATTTTCATGCGACCGTTAATACTTCTTGAGGTACTAACCGACCGATTACTCATGTGATTGCTAATTAGGTGATAATATTTTCCTCGTCTTGCACCACCTAAGGCTTAGCAGTGACTCCCAGACCAGTTGGCCTTAGGGCACTAGGTGATGAAGCACCCTCGCTATATTTTTTATTGCTGCCTTGGCGATAACAAAACCAGTGTTCATTTTTTTTCTTTTCACCATTTTTATATTTTCTTCATTTTTTTTATTTCTTTCATACTTTGGCTTTTAGACAAGAGCATTTCAAGGTATCTTCTACTATCCCGAGTTTCAAGACGTGTGTGTAAGTGTATATAGTAGGGTATCAACATTCAAATGTTTGGCTTTCAGAATAGAAACTATTTTTCAGACTTATTTTTATCCTCAGATTAGTGACTTCCTTCATCTTACTAACCCTTGGGACAATAGCTCATAACTACTTATTACCAGTTCGTTAAAAAAACTTCTAATTTTCTTGGTTTTCTTAAACTATTTCTATCTTTCATATATAATTTTTCACTTTCTATTCTTTTATTATAAAAAAAAAAATTTTTTTTTTTGAAAATGTTGTGCTTATGCAAAATGTGATGCAAATTGATGCGTAAATATGCACAAACCTCCCCCAAACCTGTTTTCAACAGTGTCCTCACTGTTGATATCTGCTGGATCACAAAAACATGTAAGCTTGGGAGGACATTATTAATAGGGGCAAGAATATATGAAAGTGAAAATTCTCCCCCAAACTTATTTTTGGCTCACAAATTTGAGGACAAAAGTTATGTTCAAGAGCCAAAAATATACCCCCCCTCAAACATGAGTTAGACAATACGAAGCATTTTAAGAGGGAGTGAGCTATTTGGTCAAAGTAAGACTTTACAAAGACCAAAAGTTAACACCAACCATTCAAAGATTTTATCAGTATAGCGTATAGGTTGGTGGAAGAATGTGTTGTATCGAGTCAAGAAAAAATGGGGAAGGGATAAGAGGTGGTCTGGAAAGGGTTTGAAATTAGAGAAAAGAAAGAATAAGGATGAATGTGAATGATTAGGAAGAAGGAATAGTGACGGTTCAATCTCTATAGGTGGAGATTGATTAATCACAAAATCCGTATTGTTTAAAAATTCAAGTTCGTCAGCAAAAAGTTCTTCAAAACTTTTATCAATGGTGTGATTGAACATTTTGCTGTCAAAGAGTTTGGTTCCAGAATTTATCCTACTTGATTCATCAAAAATCATTGAGGTAGAGGACTCGAAAAACTCATCTACCTCATTTTCAAAAATATCTAAATCAAGTTGAATTTCTGGTATTATTGAACTTGAATTAACGGATTGTGATTTATCAAAACTCACTGAAACTATAGGAACAGAAAAAGAACCGGAGAAAGTAGAAGGTGAAATGGGTAAACAAATTGGTGTGTCGAGTGTTGCTGAACCAGATGTGGAAGATGGAGGCTGAATTTCGGTCTGATCTTCGGGTATACCATTATCATCAACTTCAAGACGTATTTGGGGTTCGGGAAGAATTAAAGGCTTAAGATGATGACCACAAGGAAGTGAAAGGATCTGATGAATTGGTGGGACAAAATCATCCAAAATTTCGGGTTCATCAATCAATATATCCCCAACGTCAATCACCTCATTCAAGTGAAGGTTAAAATTCTCAAACACCTCATAAAAAGTATGGTTTTCAATCAGTTTTGGTTCAAGAGTGGAGGTGTAGAGATCACAAGGGTTGGGTATGGTTTCACTTGAAATGGACCCTTCACAGTCGGGTAAATCAAACACTACAAAGTCATACAACTTATCAGACATTCTATTTGGTGTACTTGATGAATCTATGAAACTGGAGTTGTGGATTTCAGTTTGGAATGGGGAGGTTTTATTAGGAAGGGTGTACAATTCTGTCTTACTACCCAAATCCTTCCTAATTTGGTTCGACAGTTCCAGAAATTTTTCTAATGTCTGCTCCAGACTAGTCTTGGGTTGATAAGGGGTTTCAGTATAAAATTGAAATTCCTGTGGATAATTAAAACTCTCAAATGACTGATTAGAAGAACTGTCTAGAGTAGGTGGAAAAGTCGGATTGGATTGATAGGAATAGAATGGTTGTCGAACTTGGGTAGGAGTAGGATCAATATTATGATAAGAAGAATATTGATATGGGTTGGTTGGTTGGTTATTTTCAACAGACATCTTATACGCTACAAACCGCATATCAAACTCTTCTCCGGATAGTGGTGGTGATGGTTGATATTGGTCCGGGTTGAAACTTTGGCCTCTAGACCTAGCTATGTGCTCAGCAATGGACATTCGTCTAGGGGCTTCCTCACTCTGGTTATGAACTGAAACAGGTGTAGGATTAGGATACGGTTGATAAGACCTAGGCTGAGGTGGCCAACTGTTTCTCCCTGCTTATTCTATATGATCTCTTAAGGACATGGAAGAGCCGGACGATATACCGAAGGGATTACGAAAACAAGGGATATCTGGTTGTGGACAGCAAAGCTCGGCAAGTGTTCTTCTGTTTAGCTCACCCATTATAAGAAGAGAAGAAGGGGGAAGGGGTAAAAAGGGGAGAAAATAATTGGTTTGTTTTGAAAAATGACGGATTTAGACAAATCACACAAAAATGCACGAACAACCCTAGAACTATGGTTACCTAGGTCCAATCTCTAGACCGCTCCTAGACTTCCAAAGGACAAGCCGCAGGATAAATCCTCTACCGCCTCTTTACTACCCTTGTAGCCAGGTAAGTGCCAGGTGAGTGGGAGGCTCCCCACTACGAAAGTAGTGGTCCTAATTAAGTAACCACTCGCCTTAGACACACTTGTCTAGATACCACAAAAGTAATGCGGATAAGCGATAGATTACCCACGACCTTCCTCTGTCCTTATTGAGCGCGACAGTCCTCAGAGTCTGGTCTAGATATTTTTTAAATTAATATAGGGTTATGCGGATGCTCGGTTTGTGATTTGTGGGGCTTAGGAAGGGTGATGAAATCCCCACCTAATTTAAATTTTGGTCTTGCCCCTTAAAAATCCGTATTAAAATATGAAATAACAAACCAATAACAAAACTTTGCAAAAAGATTTTTGAGCGGCGATATTTTGCAAAGAATCCTGCATAAAGGATATTTATTGTATTTCAGAGGAGAGATAAAGATATAGAAAAGATACCAGAGAAGTTTGCAACCTTAAATCCCCAATTCCGCCGCCCTTCCGCCGTGAATGTGCCTTATTGCCGCGGTTCCGCCGCAAGGAAGAGGGATCAGGTGATGAATTTGGCTATGTGGCCTCCTGTACTCCTCTGGATCTTGATGAATGTCTCTGTCTTTCTGTTTCCTCAATTCTGTGACTCCAGATCCCCTCGCAAAATTCACACAATAATCGTTAAATATACAATTTGCAGTTTTGTTTTATTTATGATACAGATCGTGTAAGAATTCAACACAAATAGTAAGAATAAAAAATTACGCACGTCTCCCCGGCAACGACGCCATTTGATTGTTTCGAAAAATTATTTTTGTAGAATAACCGCAATCAGAACGGTGTCGCGCGTAGCTAGACCGAGGTGAGTACGGGTCGTCCTTTAATAGATTTAACACTAGAATGACGGTGATGCATGTAGATTAGGGTTTCTGGAGGGAAAAGGAATCCCACTCTTAACCCCTATCTCGACACGGAACTCCGTTCATATCTAGCCTTTACCAAAACAATCATTAATCTAATCTCTTATCGCGGTCGAGGCTAACAAAGAATTGGTAGCGCGCCCGATTAGGATGTTAATGATTCTTTTGATAAAGTTGATAAACTTTATAGGACTTTAAAAGAGTTTAGGGATGTTCATCATCCATTAGCCTACCCTAATCCTACGAACCCTAACAAGCAGAGAATTACTCGCGCATGTTGGGAGAAAAAGAGATGGAGAGAAAATGCAATAAACTACCTTTATTAATCAACAAGATCAAGTACACTTTGATTCCTTAGAAAATGATTACAAAAACCTAGTTTGCTTCTCGATCTCTTCTAAGGAGGTTGATGAACCGTTGATGATCAACCTGGATGCGTGAGCCATCTTGGACTTCGTGATCTCGTCGGCTTGATGATTTTTCCAAGAGGCTCTCGGTCTGTATTTATAGTCCCAAAAGCCAGAAATTTAGCTTCCAAAATTGGAAGTTAACAGCAAAGATTCACCCCCAAAAAGTGCAGACCCTAACTCCTCTTCCTTGCCGCGGATCCGCGGCCAACAGGGGGGTTTGGCCGCGGATCCGCGGCCAATGTTTAAGATCACTTCATCATTTTTCTGGCCTTCCATATTTGTGACATGTGGTGATATCTTGGACCTTTGGAACTTGGAAATCTTCTCGTAGTTGCTGCCAGACTTGATTTCTTCATTTTGATTTCTTAATTAGGCAGGTTTACTTTAACAACTTGATTTTCTTGATTTTAGACCTGCAAATTCTGCACAACAACTTAACAAATAATATTAAGTAGACTTTGTTCTACTAGGATTTGGTCAATGATATTATTTGCATACATTTTCCTACCAAATGTTAATTATAATATATCAACACATGGAAAATAGTATTTTTACAGATAAACCCTCATATGTATGATATATTATAATAAAGACCTTTTTAATATAGAAATAGTAGGAAAAATGTAATAACAAATGTGCAGTTTTATCAACTGAACAATACTGTATTCTATTCTCGCGATTCGTGACATTGATCGGTTGTATGCGATATAGCCGGGTTATCGGATCAAGTGTTGATTCGATAAGTTGTTACTTTTGATATTAGTCGGTTATAGCCGGATTATTAAATCAAGAGTTGATTTAATAATTTAATGCATAATTATATATTTGATATATTACATTGCATTAACTAGTATTAGCTCACTTATGATTTATTTTCTCACTAGTTTGTGCACATTGTTTATATATGATATATGCAAGTGTACATGTTTGTATCATGCTTGATGATACATCATAGTTGGGTGTATGAGACTCATACCAAGATTAGGATAAAAATTATGGTTATTGTTTTATCTTAAGATTTAACAAAAGGGTTTAACTTAGTCAAAGTAATCAAGCTTAAAGAAGCTTGGAGAAGCTTTGACAAAGTCCACTCTTTTGTCATTTCTTTTGATATTCTTTAACCTAACCTTTAACCTATTTCTTTGGTTAATTCTCTACATGAGTTAAGCATGATAGCTTAACTCACCCATGGTTACATTATTGAGGATAAGTTTTCATTTGGATGGAGAATTTTCCTTCTTCTTCTTCATCAAGCTCCATCCAAAAGCTTACTAGCTCCAATGGTGCCATATGAAAAAGAGTGAGAAAATCAATTCTAAAGTGAGCCCACTTCCTACTTCTTCATCCTCTACCACTTGCCATGTAGTAGAGTGTGTTCTCTTCATAAAGTTTATGACCTAGTGAAGGAATAGCTTGAGTTTGTGTCTCCCCGACGTAGATCATCTTCGGCCTCGAAGTCAACGTAGCAAGCACGTTCGTTTTTCTCGTGGAGCTTCTTAAGAGTCCGGAGTTCATGATCGCAGCGATGGGGACGTCTACACGGAGTTAATGAAGTGAAGGATCGGATCTACAATGGTTGTAATCCCTTTCACTTGTAGTTAAAGTTGTTAACTTGATTGTTTTCGCCTAAACCCTAGTTTAAAGATCCGGCTTCGGGTTGTTCGGCACGGCTAAAATTTTAATCGGGCATGGTTGATGCCTCGCAGACCCTTGTGCGCGTGCCTAGCAACCCTACAATTTCAACACTTGAAATTCCCGATAATGCTTTTGCCCCTAGTGCGCTATGACCTTGACAGAGGTCAACAAACCATAGTGCACTAGTCAAGTTCAACCCGTCATTTCTTTATTGAATCAAACCCACTCGCACGACCCTTGACAGAGGTCTATAGGGTCGTACGACCACCCTAATCCAATCACATCACATGCTTTACAGATAATTACTAATTAGCTACCGCACACTACGCCTTGACAGAGGTCAACAAACGCAGCACGAATACTAAAATAGTTTTTATCTGAAATGACGGAGGTCTACGCAGGTTTTCAGAAAACCATGAGCGTAATGAACTTGATATCGTTGTAGAAACAAGTGATTTTGAAAAGGAGTGTTTCTGAGGCTTTCTAGTTTCGCTAAAGAGGTCACTCCCGGTGAAGGGATCTCGGCTCTTTCCTCATCGAATAAGGTGCAGGGTATATCATATATACCGCTGTGCAAAGCAAGAACTATAGAAGCAATCAAAAACTAAACCGCGAGTTTGAAGCATCTGCCAGTTTTGCTAAAGAGGTCACTCCCGGTGAAGGGATCTCGGCTCTTTCCTCATCGAATAAGGTGCAGGGTATATCATATATACCGCTATGCAAAGCAAAACTGTAGCTACCCTTTTTATAAAGTTTTGATTCTACAATATCTTTTAGCTTTCTTTTCTTTTATTAATCTCATTAATAAATCCCATCAGTCAATGCTTCCTAAGCATCACAGAAGAAACGAAAGCAGTAATATTTATATATCAACATATATATATATATATATATATATATATATATATATATATATATAGTATAAGCATTCGTCTCAGGCAGTAATATGATCTCATCACTAAACATTGCAGTAGAAGATAACATATGAAATATTGGATATACTAGGACGTCCGTGTTTTATATCGAGTATGTATAAAACACGGATTCCACGGCCGCGATGAATAGCCAAACCAACATCCCTAGACCCCTACGAGAGCGGCAAGTAACACTGCCAATTTTAGGGTTAGGAGACCCGGTCTCGACTTCTCGAGATGGCCTCCTACTGTACCCTAGAACCCGGTTACTTGTGCTCCCCTCCTTGGGTCTACCTAATGCGGAAAAGTAAATAATATACAATGGTGACATCAACCTCATCCCGAAAGTGCCCCAATAAAAGAATATTACATACAAATGAATTTTACATGAATGAAAATAAAAACCCTCATCTCACATAAAACCCCCGTCTATTCAGAATACGATGATCCAATATAACATATCACAGCAACACATAATATCTCATATCATCAACGTAAGCAAGTATGCATATCCCGATTGTTGTTGATGTATAGCAACGAAGCCGGCGATACACCACATACTACGCTTACAGTCACAGAAAAGAAAGTGTAAAACTACAACATTTGGAATCCACAATCACTTTAGACATCTTAAATCTGAAATATCACATACTTTGCATTTCATGCCTAACTATATGAATTCCACATATTGTATCACATTCCAGATAAATAGACAATATTAAACTTTCCGATCGAATAATCAAACACCCAAGAATTCCCAAATAGCTTAACACTTGAGCGGAGTTCAAAAAATCCCAGAACATGTCACCGCCCCAATGAACCAGCCGTAGAAGGGTCAAACCAACGCCTCACATGTGGCAACGCTAAACTACCATAAACCCAATGGTTCAGTGGAAGTTTTGACGGTCACATAATTGTGTTAAGGTTACATTCTTCTAGAGGGTCCACAGATATGCTTGCATGTTTTTCCGAAAAATTCAAACTCAAGAAAAATTCAACGCTTGAAAGTTTTTCATGTCGGGAAAAAGTGAGTCATTGATATCCGTTCAAACATTTTAACACGTTCTAAATTATCCGGAAAACACTTAAACGAAGTTAAACTTTCCGATCGAATCAACGAATACAAAAGATCTCCAGAAAACTCAACACTTGAGTAGAATTAAAAATTCCGAGAAGCATGCAAAAGTACCTACGGATGTTACTGTGAAAAAAGCTAACCCTAATACCCCTGTACGGCCGCGAAACCGCCGTGCAAGGCATGGTATTGCCGCGGTTCCGCGGCGCTTTAAGGGAATTAGGATGTCGTTTTTCACAGTAATCCTTAGAATTCCCTGCTTAATTTTCTGAGTATTTTTAATACAGAAAAAATTAACATTTTCAAAAATTTCCAGAGAGGGGTTCAAAACCTACGTTTCGGGGTTCGATCAGACTTTTAATTTCGTATACACGTCGCCTAATGCTCTAGCTTGGCTCTGATACCACTGCAGGGTTACTAGGCACTGCCACAAGGGTCTATAACGCATCAACCATGCCCGATTTAAAATTTAGAAGTGCCAAACAACCTAAAGAGAGGATATTTGCTAGATTATTAGGGTTAACAAAACATGTAAACATCTTTACATCTAAGAGAGAGGGACTACAACCTTTGTAGTCCGCTCCTTCGCTTCATAAGCTCCGAGTAGTAGTCCCTTCGCAGCGATCCATGATCTCCCGGACTCAAGAGAGGCTCCACAACCCGAATGATCCATGCTTGCTTGAAGTCTTCCTTTTCGAAGATGATCTACCTTGAAGTTTCTTTAACTCAAGCTCTCACTTCTATAATCAAGTATTAATGAAGTGAACACCCTAATCTAATTAGCTAGATTAGATGAGGATGATGAAGTAGGAATTATGCCCTCTTTTATTTTCAAGATCTCACACTAATTCATCACAAAATCAAAAAGCTAGAAAGCTTTCATGAAGGAAGAAGAAGATGATTTCTTTTGTGATGAATAATGAAAAGTTACTATTCTTACAAATGAACCTTGAGTTAACAAAATGAAGCATTAACTCATGTAGAGTGTTTACTAGGGTTAAGAGTTTGGGTTGGGTTAAATAATATCTCCAAAATATCAACACATAATATCTTTGCTTAAAACAAAACAAAAGCTTCTAGAAGCTTCAAGAAAAGACTAACCCAAATCAAACCCTAACCATGTTTAATCTCCACTAATCATGTTGCATTTGTAAACATAACTTGTTACAATATTATATATCACATATATAATATATTTTTGTAACAAAAGAAAATAATACAATTAACATATATGGCATATATATCAATGTATTACCCGGTGAGAAAATGAATCAATAAAGCGAGCCAATATTAGATAATGTTATACATTAAATTATCGAATCAACACTTGATCCGACAATACGTCTATTTCTCAAATAACCGACTAATATAAACTGTATCAGTTCATAGAATCAACACTTGATCCGATGACCCGGCTATATCACATATACCCGGCTGATATCTAATATCGCGAGAATAGAATACGGTATCTCATATCGTATTATCCTCGGTTCTGCACATATCACATATATGCTCCTACTCCGTTTTGCCTGAGTCAAGAAACCTCTGTGTAGGACTCTAAAGAATCGTCAATACGCCGGCAATAGATGATGATCATATCAAACACTCACAAGCTGCAAGCGGCCAGCTAAACGTAACAGCCATCCAGGTATTGAGCGATCAGAAGATTAACAAGCAAGCCTGTACATTCTCCTGTGAATCCAATCAGTAACATTCCCGTACAGTCCGGTCTCTTCGTTTGATATGTCGCATATCTGGTCTAGGGGTGGTAAACGTCAGACCCCAGTAACCGATAAGTCGGGTCGATGTGAGGCTCATAACAGGTCGAGAACCTACTGATAACACTTACAAGTAGTACTCTATATCAGCCCTGGCCAGGGACTTCCAGTTATAGCCAATCGAACACAACACAACATCAACTCTCTATACCGGGAGAGACAAATCCCCTCCTATCGCTCATTGCCTCCATGTGATTCGGGACTGTACCCAAAAGCCACCGTTTTGCACGCTCTCTTGGACGTGGTAGGGTGGAAATCAAAGCACAGTGGGAATCACACAAGACTCTATGACGATCTCGGGTCTATAAACTAACCTGTACCCGTGTCATCGGTGAATTGCCATCTGACGTGAAGTATAATACCATCTGGGAGTTCTCGGCGAGTCCGTCCAGTGTACCCAGTCTCCACTGAGCACCCGTACACCATCTTTGATGTCAAACACCGATGGATATGGGATCATCCATCGCCCATCATATGGGTCAAGATGCGTATACGCTAGTCTACTCTGGTGTATCGATGCCCTGTCTCGACACACCCTCGACTAGGAACAGCTATAGGATGTACTCGTTGACTACCCTGACCCCACTAGTATGATCTCATCATAGTCCCAGTAGTCGAGTACATATCCTAAGGGCTTTATCAACATGTGAGAGTAAGACAACAAACTAATATAAGTCAACATGTTAAGATAAAGTGAATCCAAATAGCATACTATCATGAAGAGCAAGAAAGTCCTCTCTCTCTATATCCAAGCATCCATTATAATATACATTATATGTACAACAATGGCCTCTAGGGCATATATATAACTAACACTGATACCGTCGACGAAGTGCACTAAAGCGGAACACCGCTGCCGCGAGCACCCCAACGGATGCTTTTGGCGACGGGGTCTCCTACTGTTACTTGGTCGGGGCTATGGGGCGTGGATATCTATTAAGTTTACCATGCGAGTATCCATGTACGCTACGTGATTGCGACGAACTTTTGATCTCATCAAAATCCCGTGGCAACCGATCAACTGAGACTAAACTGCTAGATTTATAACATTCAAACTAGTTATCTCATAACTACATTTGTGGATTCCAAATATTGTATCCCATCACATAATATCCGGAAGACGATAAAATCTTCGATCGATTCATCAAAGTCCCACAATTTCCCGATAGCTCAACACTTGAGCACAGTTTTAGTAATACCTAGAAGATGCCACAGTACCTATGAACCAGCCGTAGAAGGGTCAAACCAACGCCTCACATGTGACAACGCTAAATTACCACAAACCCTAGGGTTCAAGTGGTGGTTTTGACGACCACATAATCGAGTTAAGGTTTACGTTCTTCTAGAGGGTCCACAGAATCACTTGCATATTTTTCCGAATACGTTAAACTTGAAAAAATGGGTTTTTGACATTCGATCGAATTTTTTAACTTCGCCTAAACAATACGTGAAAAACCCGAAACAATGTTAAAACTATGAATATGAAACACTCCGAATTGCTTATAGTATAAGATTACACCACATGCAAAATTATCCAGAATAAACAACACTTAATACACCAAAACCCAGAGACTGGAACAACCCAAAAACTTTCAACCCAAACCTCCATCAAAAATCCGGCGACGCCGGAAAACCTAGTCATGTCACCGGCCTGGGTCTGAGGGATGGGGTTGGAATTTCTTGTGTGTTCATGTGGTATCTCATACAACATTCTGCAATTCTTTATATAATTTTTTGACAACAATTTAAAAACGACAGAAACTAAGGTTTTGCGTTTCAAGTTTCGGAGTAATTTCGGTTTCGTGATCTTAACAAAATCCGTATAAATTTCTAGCAAGGCATTGATACCACTGCAGGGTTACCTAAGACGGCAGCAAAGTTTCGGGAGGCATTGTCCATGCCAAATTCAAAAAATTTCCGTTTTAGCTAACCCTAACTAGAATCGTATACTAGAAATATACGGAATACTAAAGCAAACACTTTGCAAATGAAAAGAGAACAAGGAATACAACCTTTGTAGACCGGTCCTTTACTTCAATAGCTCCGTGTAGTAGTCCCCTTCGCTGCGATCATAAACTCCGGACTCTAGAGAGGCTCCACGAAGAAACGAACATGCTTGCTGTTGGTGTGTAGTAGCGATCCTAGTAAGGTTGCAACATCATAAAGTAGTGAACTTTTAAAATTCTAGAGGGCTATTACAAACGAACTATGAATTGTAACTAGAGATTAGGGTAAAAACATCATTATGTGAAGTCTAAGCTAAAGGAAAAGGAAATACAACCTTTGTAGACAACCCCTTCGGTCTTTAGGACTCCTGCGACTTTGCTCGAAGCTTGGATCAACTCCGCTCAAGGTCCTTCGTCGTCTACGATGATCCACCCGGAGATTCCTAGGTCAAGCTCTTTGCCTCACTAAATCAAGATGAAGTGGAGCAAACACTCTACACTAAAGGGCTAGGATGGTGTATAATGGTTATGTGGTTTGTAAACTCACTTAAAAACCATTTCTTTTTATGTTCCTCACTCAAAACAAAACTCAAGAGAGCTTGAAGAAGGAGGAAGGTGAACACGGCAAAAGCTTTTGTGAATATAATGAAAAACTTATTTCCAAAAGGAAAAAGAAAATAATATATATAAGACACTCTCAAATATAACCATAGTTAACTAAATATCTAGATATTTTGTAGATGGGTTAAAGAACAAAGGAAATCTAACCATGATTAAAGTCAAAGGTCAAATAAGAAGAATGCAGAAACAATGAGTCATTTAGCAAATTTCCTTTTTCTTTAATTCATTAACAAAAATCTAGATATTTATCAACCATGTGAGTCTTGTATTGCCATCTTCTATGTATCATCAACCATGACACATATATATGTATGTATGTGTGCATGCTCATCATCATGTGTATGTATAAACATATATGCATACATCCAAAAGAAAAGGTTTAATTAAAAGTGAGCTAAAAGTCAATATTAAATCAACACTTGATTTAATAAATTGGTCACATCAAATGCGACCCGACCAATAATAAACGTCCGATTAAAATACGGTATCACATACTCGCGTTTAGTCGAGCTCCCGCACATATCTCATATGCACTCCACATTATTTCGCCTGAGCTAGAAAAATCCTGTGTGGGACTCTAAGACTCATCAATACGTCGGCAGTAGGTGATGATCATATCAAAACACCTACAAGCCGCAACCGGTCGGCTAAACGTAACGACCACCCGGGTATTGAGCGATCAGAAGAAAAACAAGCGAACCCGTTAAAACTCCTGTCGAGCCATTGGCAACACTTACCGTACAGTCCGGTCTCTTCGTCTGATATGTTGCATATCAAGTCTAGGGATGGAATCGTCGAGCCCTAATAACTCAATAAGTTATGTCGATATGGTCTATGACCGGTCAAGAAACTACTGATAACACTTATTAGTAAATCTCATCAGCCCTGGCCAGGAACTTCAAGTCAGAGCCAATCGCACATTACACAACATCAACTCCCAATACCGGGAGAGACGAAACCCCTCCTATCGCTCACTGTCTCCATGTGTCTCGGGACTATACCCAAAAGCCACCTGTTTTCATGACTCAGTAGAGCCGTGGTAGGGTGGAAATCAAAGTACAGTGGGAGAACACACAAGGCTCTATGACGATCTCGGGTTTACAGACTAACCTGTACCAGTGTCACCAGAGAACTGCTATCCGACGATAGATATAATACCATATAGGAATTCTCGGCGAGTCCGTTCAGTGTACCCAGTCTCCACTGAGCACCCGTATATAATCTTCGATGTCACAACACCAATGGATATGTGATCATCCATCGCCCATCATATGGGTCAAGAAACGTACACGCTAGTCTACTCTGGAATATCGATGCCCTGACTCGATATACCTACGACAAGGAACATTTAAGGATATGCTTTTAGACCACACATGCCCCACTAGTATGATCTTCATCATAGCCATGGAAGTTAAGCAAATATCCTCAGGGCTTTATCAACATGTATCAAATGAACAATATCAAGTAAACATGTCAGATAAAGTAAAACCAGATAGCATACTATCATGTCGAGCAAGAAAGTCATACATCAAATATACATACATACATACATATACATACATACATACATATATATATATATATATATATATATATGTATATGTCCAAGCATCCACTATACATATAATGGCCTCTAGGGCATACATATATCCAACAATCTCCCACTTGCACTAAGGCCAATTATTGGCGTATCTCATACCCAACATCTCAAAAAGTCGCTCATGTTGCGGCTGTGGAAGGGCTTTGGTGAGTGGATCCGCGGTGTTATCCTTTGTATCTACTCTCCGAATCTCGATCTCTTGGCGATCAACTATCTCCCGGATCAAATGATATCGCCTGAGGATTGTAAGTCTACGGTAGTGCCCCGGCCGTCTATCCGAGGCCAAAATGCGGAAACAAAAACTTTTCATAAACTTGAAACTGGCGCTAACGCAGACTTTAATCCCGGATCGAACCATTAACATTAAGCTAGTGATCTAAAGAGGGTTAGAAAAGCTATACCAATCGATCCGTGTCCTTCGGTCTTTAGCCACCGTCTTTAGCTCCTTGCGGCATCTCCGATCTCGCTCGGTCTCCGGTCTCCTCGTCGGAAAGGGCACCACATCTACGAATCCTTTTACGGGCTCCCGCTTCGAACCGAAGCAACTCGGACACGAAGTTTGCTAGCTGACGTATCCAAGGTGAAGTAGAGAATGTGTGTGATAACTTTTTCTCTTGACACTCTAGGATTCTCAACACATAAGATGGGTTAGAGTGGAGGTAGAAGATGATGCCAATGGTGGAACTTGTGAGCAAGAAGAAGAAAGAAAAGAGAGGAGCCTTTTGTGTTATTGTGTTTAATTATTGTTGTGAGCACTAGAATGAAAACCCAAGAGCCAACCCCAAGCCTATGGCTGCCCTCTCTCTCTCCATCCATCAATTAAACACAATAAATAAATCCTAATGTGACATTAGCACAAACAAAGAGACCATGAGTTACTAAATATGTCCATGTCATATTAAATGCACCTCATCATGAAATACACTCACAATTTCCACATGTAAACATTAATCCAAATGTTTACAACAATAAAAAGATATGACAACATCTAAAGTAAACTCGTGACGGATCACAAGGATACCCCTCACCTGTATATACATACCGCATCCGCATTCCGAATGAATGCGAATGCGATGAGACTAAAGTAATCCAACAAATCTAATACTAGGATCTGGCTTAAACCAAAGCCCACTAGTATGATCCGTCCGATCATGATCCGTGCACTACTGCACGTATATGATCGAACCCTGCCATAATACCATACCGCCTCTACAATGTTTCGCCCGAAACTTGAGAAACTGTCTGTGGGGGACTCTAAAGACTCGTCAATAGTTTGGCTGTGGATTTAATCACTAGCACGTCAGTGGTACTAGCTGTACGTAACGGGCTACCAGGTATTGACTAAAAGGGAGGTCGATGAGCGAACTCATCCTGACACCCTACTGAGCCTGTCAGTGACAATATCCGTACTATCCGGTCCGTTCGTCTATGAGTATCGCATGTCGGGCCTAGGGGTTTGGTAAAAGTCAGACCCCCAAAAGTGGTACAAGTCGTGTCGGAGTGTATCCCAGAACACCCTGAGATACTACTGGAATACCTACCAGTAAATCTCCTGTCTTTGCCAAGGACTTCGTGTAATGGCTCTCCTAGACACAGCGCGATCTCACCCTCAATACCGTGAGAGACGAAACCCCTGCCGATCCGATCACTGCCTCCATGTGGCTCGGGACTGTACCCAACTAAAACCTGCTTGCACGACTCTTTTGAGCCGTGGAAGGGTAGTAATCAAAGCACAGTGGGAACTTGTTAGTTATATGTATGCCCTAGAGGCCATTACTGTACATACGATGTATATTGTAGTGGATGCTTGGACATATATAGGGAAGACTTTCTTGCTAGACATGATAGTATGCTTTCTGGTTACTCTTTATCTTAACATGTACTCTGATTGTCTCTATGTTACATGTTGATAAAGACCTTAGGTTGAGGACTTGACTACCAGGACTATGATGCGGATCATACTAGTGGGGACAGAAAAGTCATCAAGTACATCCTTCAAATGTTCCTAGTCGTAGGTGTATCGAGACAGGGCATCGATATACCAGAGTAGACTAGCGTATCCGCTTCTTGACCCATATGATGGGCGATGGATGATCCCATATCCATTGGTGTTTGACATCAGAGAAGGTATACGGGTGCTCAGTGGATACTGGGTACACTGGACGGACTCGCCGAGAACTCCCAGATGGTATTATACCTCACATCAGATGGCAGTTCTTTGGTGACACTGGTACAGTTTAGTCTGTAGACCCGAGATCGTCATAGAGTCTTGTGTGATTCCTACTGTGCTTTGATTTCCATCATACCACGTCCAAGAGGAGTGAAAAACTATGGCTTTTGGGTACAATCCCGAATCACATGGAGGCAATGAGCGATAGGAGGGGATTCGTCTCTCCCGGTATAGGGAGTTGATGTTGCGCTGTGTTCGATTGGCTATAACTGGAAATCCCTGGCCAGGGTTGCTGAGATTTACTGGTAAGTGTTATCAGTAGTTTCTCGAACTGTTATAGACCTCATATCGACACGACTTATCAAGTTACTGGGGTCTGACGTTTACCACCCCTAGACGAGATATGCGACATATCAGACGAAGAGACCGGACTGTACGGGAGTGTAACTGATTGGATTCGCAGGAGAATGTACATGCTTGCTTGTTGATATTCTGATCGCTCAATACCTGGGTGGCTGTTACGTTTAGCTGACCGCTTGTAGCTTGTGGGTGTTTGATATGATCATCACCTACTGCCGGCGTATTGACGATTCTTTAGAGTCCTACACAGAGGTTTCCTGGCTCAGGAAAAATGGAGTAGGAGCACATATGTGATATGTGCGGGACCGAGAACAATACGGGTATATGATACCGTACTAGATTCTCGCGATATCTGATATCGGCCGGGTATATATGATATAGCCGGGTCATCGGATCAAGTGTTGATTCGATGAACTGATACAGATGATATTAGTCGGTTATTTGTGAAATAACCGGATTATCGGATCAAGTGTTGATTCGATAATTTAATGTATAATTATATATTTGATATATTACATTACATTAACTAATATAAGCTCACTTAAAGATTCTTTTTCTCACTCGGGTATTACATTGATATATATGTGATATATGTTAATTGTATTATTTTATTTTGTTACAATAAATATTGTATATATGATATATAATATTGTAACATGTTATGGTTATAAATGCAACATGATTTGTGGAGTTTAAATATGGTTAGGGTTTGGATTAGGGTTAAACTTTCATGAAGCATTCAAGAAGCTTCTTGAAGCTTTGACTTTGACCTTTATTTTGTGATATTTTGCAAAGATATTTCTTTAACCCAACCCAACCCTTTAACCACAATTAATTCTCTACATGGGTTAAGTCTTCATACTTAACCCATGGTTGCATTTCTAACCTCACTTGATTCATTATTCATCACAAATGGTTTTGATTCTTCTTCTTCTTCCTCTTGAAAAAACTTTCTAGCTTTTTACAAAGTGATGATTTTGAGTGAGATAAAGAAAACAAATGAGTGCTAAATTCCTACTTCATCATCCTCATCTATTCTAGCCGCTTAGATTATGGTGTTTTCTTTGCTAATACTTGATTAGTAAAGCAAGAGATTGGGTTTGAGTTTCTTCAAGGTAGATCATCTTTGTTATTGAAGATCGGAAACAAGATTGCATCTTTCTCTTCATGGAGCCTCTCTAGAGTCCGGGTACTCGATGATCGCAGTGAAGGGACCTCAACACGGAGCTTTAGAAGTGAAGGAACGGACTACAAAGGTTTTAATCCCAAACTCTTAGAAGTAAAGTTGTTTACTTGCTATTGTTTCACCTAATCTCTAGTCTAAGATCTTGGTTAGGGTTGTTCGGCACTTGGAAAATTTGGTTTTGGCATGGTTGATGGCTTGTAGAACCTTATGAGAGTGCCTAGTAACCCTACAGTGGTATCAGAGCCAAGCTAGAGCTTTAGGCGAAGTCTAGATGAAGTTTAAAATCCGATCGAACCCCGAAACGTCGATATATACCCCCTCTCTGGAAATTTTTTAAAATGTTGATTTTTTTTGTATTAAAAATACTCAGAAAAATAAGCAGGGAAATATAAGAATTTCTGTGAAGTACGAGCCCATAACTCCCTCAAGGGAGCGCGGAATCGCGGCCAAACCATGGGTTTGGCGGCGGTTCCGCGGCCACCCTTGGGAGTTAGGGGCCAATGCTTCTGGGGTGTATTCTTAGTCAATTTTTCATGCTTCTGGGAATTTTTAATTCTACTCAAGTGTTGAGTTATCTGGATATCTTTTGTATTCGTTGATTCGATCGGAAAGTTTAACTTTGTTTAAGTTTTTCCGGGTAATTTAGAAAGTGTTAAAATGTTCGAACGGATATCAATAACTCACATTTTCCCCTGCCGGAAAATTTCCAAGTGTTGGATTTTTTCCTTAATTAAAGAACATTCATAGTCGTGCAAGTAACGCAGTGGAACCTCTAGAAGAACACAAACCTTAACTCGATTATGTGATCGTCTGAACCGCCTCTAAACCTTAGGGTTTGGGGCAGTACGGCGTTGCCACATGTGAGGGGTTGGTTTGACCCTTCTACGGCTGGACCATTGGTACCGTGGCATGTGATGGATACTTTTTGAACTCCGCTCAAGTGTTGAGCTATTTGGGAGATCTTGGGTGTTTGTTTATTCGATCGGAAAGTTTAACATTGTCTATTTATCTGGAATGTGATAAACTATTTGGAATCCACTAGTAGTTATGAGATAACTAATTTGAATGTTATAAATCTAGCAGTTTAGTCTAATTTGATCGGTTGCCATAGGATTTTGATGTGATCAAAAGTCCATCGCAATCACGTAGCGCACACGGATACTCGCCGGGTAAACTTAATAGATAGCCACGCCCCCATAGCCCCGACCAAGTGACTGTAGGAGAACCCCGTCGCCAAAAGCATTCGATCGGGTGCTCACGGCAGCGGTGTTCCGCCTTAGTGCACTTCGTCGACGGCATGCAGGGGTGTGGCCGTCTACTAAAGTTTGCGACGAGCATTCGATCAGGATGCCGGGAATCTTGTTAAATTGCCCGACTAGATATTGAAAAGTGTTTTCGAGATCGAGATTAAAATGCGGGGTTTATAATTGTTAGGCATGCGATGTCTAAGGAATTCATTTGGTCAAGCATGAGATGTCTAAGGAGGTTGCGGATTCCAACTGTTGTAGTTTTATACTTTCTTTTCTGCGACCGTATGTGTAATATGTGGTGTATCGCCGGTTTCGTTGCTATACATCAACGACAATTGGGATACGCATATTTATTTACGTTGATGAAATGAGATATTATGTGTTGCTGTTGTTAGATATGTATGCCCTAGAGGCCATTATTGTATAGTACTAGTTTGTATAATACATTTTGGAAGCTTGGGATATATATATATATATATATATATATATATACGGGTTTACGACAGTCTTGCTCGATATAGTAGTATGCTACTTGGTTTGTTTCTATCTTAATATGTGTATATGTTTCTTTTAACATATCGCTAATACATATTGATGGAGCCCTTAGCATCTTTGCTGTAGTACCGGCGTTGTGATGGAGATCACACTAGTGGGGGCTGGGTAGTCTATAAGCACATCCTTATTTTAGTCCCTGGTCGTAGGATTATCAAGACAGGGCATCGATACTCCAGAGTAGACTGGTGTATACGCTTCTTTTCCCAGCAGGGGAGATGGTCTGTCCCACAGCCATCAGTACGTCGTACTGGAGATAGTATGCAGGTGCTTGTTAGGTTACGAGTACACTAGAAAGGACTCGTCGGGAACTGTTGGTTGGTATTATACCTATCGTCAGTTAACAGTTCCCAGGTGACATGAGTACAGCTTAGTCCGCTGACTTGACACTGTCACTTCGCCTCGAGTGTGTTCCCACTATTCTTAGATTACTACCCTACCACGAATCTACTGAGTCGTGCAAACAGGTAGTAGTTGGGTGCAGTCCCGAAGCACTTGGAGGCAATGACGGTTAGACAGGATTCGTCTCTCCCGGTATTGGGAGTTGATATCGCGCTGTGTCTAGGAGAGCCATTACGCATAGTCATCCCTGGCCAGGGCAAGCGAGATTTGCTGGTAGTGTTACCAGTAGTTTCTCAGGGTGTTTTGGGCTACACTCCGACACGACTTGTACCGCTATTAGGGAACTGACGTTTACCGCCCCACTAGGACCGCCATGCGATACTCTCAGACGGACAGACCGGACTGTATGGAGATTTTCACATACAGGCTCAGTAGGAGTTCGGATGGGTTCACCTCATCAGTCTTCTTATCGGCATCTACCTGGGGACCGTTACGTACAGCTAGTGCCGCTTACGGTCTGTGGTTAAACCCACTGCCAGCGTAGTGTCGAGTCTTTAGAGTCCCACATAGAGAGTTATTCGCCTTTGGGCAAAACAGAGTAGAGGTCGCATGGTTTTGCGACGGGGTTCGTTCACATCCGCGCACTTGTGCACGTTTGGTGTCCGGACAGTTATTACTAGTGGGCTTTGGTTTAAGACAGATCCTAGTATATGTTTTGGGGTTAGTTATATCTCATTGTATTCGTGTTCCTCGGATCACGGATGCGGGTGTGTATGCACAGTTGACTGAGGCAGAGGCAGAGGTTCTCATTAGGGTTATGGTACGAGTGTGTATGCGCAGTTGACTGTTGTCTTTTTCCAAACCCTAATGAGAATAGGAGTCACGTTCCGTACCCTCCTTAAAAATGAAACCGTAGTATTGCTATTCATGTGCATGTACTTCATCATATTAATTGTTCATGCTTAATACATTAATCACACATCGCAACTTGATTATTGATATCATATGCATTCATTATCATAGATATATGCACTTATGAGGATTTCTTGAGATTTTATGATATTGCTGGATTTCGGGGGAAAGCCGCAAAATTTCTAAACTTATTATATTTTTAAAATATGTAAATTGCGGTTTTCTAGTGATGTAAGTGTCGTCCACCATGAGTTTGCTGTGGATTTGGAAATCCGTGTCGAGGAGTGGAGGAACCGGCACGGGTACATGGTGGGCCCGGTAAGGTACCCCGGGGCAAGAGGAATGTGGTGATGACGTTGAGCCTGGCAGGGGACGGATTACCTACCGGTGACTGTTTGGGACGGCGGATATCCAGAGGATACCGACCGTGGCCGCTAGATGATGAGATATTGATATTTGAGATGGGTCAGCCGGACGGCTGAGGCCAGAGATACATTTATGAGATTTGAGACAGCTTTTGGAGTGTCGTTGCTGGACACCGATTTTCGTCGATTCATTGACATTATGCTGGCATTCTAAAAGAGTTTCAAAAACAAAAAGAGATAAAATATTTCCTATATATACCTATTGAGACCTCAGATATTCATGTTGCATACATATTAGTACACTGATGTTATATACACACCTGCTAGTGCATCCAGTCATACCCATATTATAGATGCTAGGATGCTTGTGTGCATGCATACGATAGCCTTTGTAGATGTTATTTATTACTCACGAGTTGGCAACTCACCCCCGTTGTGCCACAGTCTTTTGCAGGTCCGCTCCGTCAGTTCAGTAGCGGCGGGCGCACTTGTCTTTTGCCTCTTTTGCCTGAGCTCGAGATTTGCTCATAGGTGGGTTATGTTATTATTTTGTACCACTTGTGTATTCTTTGTATCTAGTGTACTCCATCTACTGTTTCTACCAGATTTATTGTATATTGACCTAGAGATGAGACTGTGAGGTTTGTGGATTTTATGCTGTATTTTGGGGTCGAGCTCACTTGAGCCGACATGTTGCTTTTCTCATGCTTTATTATGATTATTATGCTTGCTGTCATTTACATTGCGTGGGATTTGTGACCGCCTTATGGCGAAGAGCTAGCTCCCGCTTGGGGATGCCCTATTTTGTTGGATTCATGTATATATTTTGTTGTACCCATTTTTGGGGGCCAGTATTTACAAAGGAGACTCTGCCGAAATTTTCGGGAAAAATTGATATTGTTTTTAAAAAGGGTTTTACATGACTTATTTTTAACTCGCTTTCAATTGATTGGGTTTTCTTCACTCTTTTGCTTCATTGGTTTTGTTTTCTGGGCTTTGGCTTACTTATTTTACGGACGCCTTTAGACGTTTCGTAAAGTTAAGTGCTAGTCATGTTCCGTACCCTGCGGGTCGTGACAAAGTTGGTATCAGAGCGATAGGTTTTACCTTTGTGAGTGTAGGATGACCCTTGGTAGATGGAGTAAGTGACTTAAGCAGGGTAACGTAGCGTGCGTATGTCCGCGGCATACTTACGATACGGTACTCCGCCTAAGTGACTTTAGGATATACTTGCTTGAAAAATTCCTTCTTCAATTCCGTGTATCCTATGATCCTATTGCACTGTTCTTACTATCCGTTATCCTGTAACAGCCACTATGCCGCCGAAGGCTACGAGGGCACAGAGGGTTGCCGCCAGAGACGAGATTCGAGCTGGCTCGTCCGAGACTAGGACTGTGCAGGGTGGTATGCCTACGCCGCAGGGACAGACCGATCCACCTTCCCCAGGCCGTATGGATAGGCTCGAGACCGGTATGGAGGAGTTGCGACAGATGATGGGAGGCATGCAGGAGCTACGTCAGATGGTAGGATCCCTAGTTGCAGCCAGTCGTACACCGAGGCCGGATGACGTACCTACTACATCACAGACGACCATGATACCTGCTCCTACTACTACCACCGTGGCCATTCCGGTTTCACTACAGGATTTCATGAGGCTGAGACCTCCAGTATTCACCAGCACTGAGGCAGCGGAGGACCCACAGACATTCCTTGACAGTTTTGCCAGGATCTGCCGTTCGCTGAGATGTTCGGATGATCGATGGGTAGAGCTTGCGAGTTTCCGACTAGAGGGTCTCGCGCAGACATGGTGGGAGTCAGTCTTGAGAGGTCGAGCTGCAGGTCTGCCGCCTATGACTTGGGCCGAGTTTACAGCGGTCTTTCTAGCCCGTTTCCTTCCTGAGAGCGTTCGTGACGCCAGAGCTCGCAGCTTCGAGGCCTTAGTCAAGACACCTGGGATGACGGTGTCTGAGTATGATATCCAGTTTACACAGTTATCCCGATATGCTCAGTATTTGGTGGATACCGAGGAGAAGATGGTGAAGAGGTTCGTACAGGGACTTGATGCCCAGCTATACCTTGCCATTGGCGCCCAGCACTACGACACTTATTCAGCTGCTAGGGATACGGCATTACGGATGGAGGCACGCATATCACAGACTCCGGCCGTTTCTGGGCCGAAGAGGATGCGCACCGATGTACCGCCTCAGAGGCAGCGCGCCAGATTCTTTCCGAGAGATAGGCCTGGCAGAGGATTTGGGCGGGGACAGTTATATGGTTCTTATTCCCAGGGGCAGCAGCCGTCGCCAGGATGTTTTGGGTGCGGGAGTTTGCACCATCTTGTCAGAGACTGCCCGGTGAGACGACAGGGAGCAGCGACAGTTCCGCACGTGACCCTACCACCATCACCACCTCCTCCTCAGAGAGCCCTACTTCCTACCCCAGGCGATGCTCCACGCCAGTTTGGTGCACCGAGAGGCCGTGGACGCGGTGGTCCTGTTCAGAGAGGACGAGGAGGCAGAGGCCGAGGTCGAGGTCAGCCCGCTGTCGGTGGAGGACAGGCCCGAGTTTTTGCTTTGACACCGCAGGATGCGCAGGCATCCAATGCCGTTGTGACAGGTACTTTGCCAGTTTGTTCTTTCGACGCACGGGTATTATTCGACCCAGGTTCCACTCATTCGTACGTCTCTACACACTTTGCACCGATGTTGGGCCGTGAGTCGTCGTCGTTAGATCAGCCGCTTGTTGTTGTTACTCCGGTAGGCGAGTCGTTTGTTGCTCGGTTTGTATTTCGTTTGTGTTCCGTTCATATCGGGGAGAGGGATTCATCAGTTGATTTGATACTCCTCGATATGTTGGACTTTGATGTGCTTCTGGGCATGGATTGGCTAGCCACTTGTTATGCTTCGGTGGACTGCCGTGAGAAGGCAGTCAGATTTAGCTTTCCGGGAGAGCCAGTCCTTGTTATTCAGGGAGACCGCAGTGTCACCCTTCCCAGCTTAATTTCGTCTCTTCGCGCTGGTCAGCTCTTGCGGAAGGGATGTCAGGGATTCTTAGCGTTTGTTTGTGATACTCGAGCCGCAGATGTTCCGTTGGACCGGGTCCCGGTAGTTTGTGAGTTCTCTGATGTTTTCCCTGATGAGCTACCTGGGCTACCGCCTGAGCGCGATGTTGAGTTCTGCATTGATTTGATTCCCGGTTCGGGGCCTATTTCTATACCGCCTTATCGGATGGCCCCGGCAGAGCTTCGAGAGCTGAAGGATCAGTTGCAGGATTTGTTGGATAAGGGGCTTATTCGACCGAGTGTTTCTCCGTGGGGTGCTCCGGTCCTGTTTGTCAAGAAGGATGGATGTTTGCGCTTATGTATCGACTACCGCCAGCTGAACAAAGTTACCGTTCGGAACAGATATCCGTTGCCGCGCATTGATGATTTGTTCGACCAGCTTCAGGGTGCGGGGTATTTTTCGAGGATCGACTTGCGATCAGGATACCATCAGCTGCGAGTTCGACAGGAGGATATACCGAGGACAGCTTTCCGTACACGCTATGGCCACTACGAGTTTTTGGTGATGTCGTTCGGACTCACCAACGCCCCAGCAGCATTTATGGATTTGATGAACCGTACATTCAGGCCGTATTTTGACTTGTTCGTCATCGTGTTTATCGACGATATCTTGGTGTACTCCCGGAGCAGGGAGGAGCACGAGCAGCACTTGCGGATTATGTTACAGACTCTGAGGGAGCACCAGCTGTTCGCGAAGTTCTCCAAGTATGCTTTCTGGCTGGACAGCATCGGATTCTTGGGTCACGTGGTTACGAGAGACGGCATTTGTGTGGACCCGAAGAAGATTGAGGCTGTTCAGCAGTGGCCCCGACCTACATCGGTTACTGAGATCCGTAGTTTTCTAGGATTGGCGGGCTACTACAGGCGTTTTGTTCAGGACTTCTCCCGTATAGCTGCACCGTTGACCGGTTTGACCCGGAAGGGAGTTCCTTTCGTCTGGACGGAGGAGTGCGAGCGCAGTTTTCAGCAGCTGCGGACATGTTTGACTACGGCGCCGGTATTATCTTTACCTTCGGGATCAGGCGGATTTGTTGTCTACTGTGATGCTTCGCGAGTGGGATTAGGATGCGTTTTGATGCAGCATGGCCGGGTGATCGCTTATGCTTCTCGGCAGTTGAAGAAGCATGAACAGAACTACCCCACTCATGATTTGGAGATGGCTGCAGTGGTCTTTGCACTGAAGATTTGGCGACATTACCTTTACGGCGAGTCATGTCAGATATTCACCGATCACAAGAGCTTAAAGTACATATTTCAGTAGCGAGACCTGAACCTCAGACAGCGTCGTTGGATGGAGTTGGTGAAAGACTACGACTGCGAGATCTTATATCACCCAGGCAAGGCGAATGTGGTGGCAGATGCGTTGAGTAGGAGGCCCGGGGGTAGTCTATCCTTTTTGCGCGCAGTGCAGAGGCAGTCGTCAGCAGATTGGCAGATGTTATGCGACAGCCGAGTTGAGTTCGAGTTCACTCAGATAGGGGGGCAGCTCGCGCATGTTCGTGCACGCCCACAGTTGCTTGACCGTATATATGAGGCACAGCGCAGTGACGACCGTTGCTCAGAGATCGTGGCACAGATAGGACAGGGCAGATTTTCCGAGTTCGTGGTTGACGATCATGGGATTTTACGATATGGATCTAGACTGTGCGTACCAGATGCTGATGGATTACGGCGCGACATTCTTGAGGAGGCACACCGATCAGTGTATAGTGTCCACCCCGGTTCCACCAAGATGTACCATGATATGAGAGAGATCTACTGGTGGGACGGGATGAAGAGGGACATTGCGGAGTTCGTTTCGAGATGCCTGACTTGTCAGCAAGTCAAGGCCGAGCACCAGAGGCCCGCAGGAGAGCTACAGCCGTTACCCATTCCAGAGTGGAAATGGGAGCAGATTTCGATGGATTTCGTTGTAGGTCTACCCAGGACCAGTCGAGGGTACGACTCCATCTGGGTGATCGTGGATAGATTGACGAAAGCGGCTCACTTTCTTCCGGTGAAGACGACTTTCAGCTTCGCTCAGTATGCTCAGCTCTATATCGACGAGATCTTGCGACTACATGGCGTACCGACTTGTATCGTGTCAGATCGAGGCACTCAGTTCACCAGCCGACTTTGGCAGAGACTTCAGGAGGCCTTGGGCACTCGTTTGAGCTTCAGCACAGCGTTTCATCCGCAGACAGACGGACAGTCAGAACGGACCATTCAGACTCTCGAGGACATGCTCAAAGCGTGCGTTTTAGACTTTGGTGGTAGCTGGGATCATCATTTACCTCTAGTGGAGTTCTCCTACAACAACAGCTTCCAGGATACTATTCAGATGGCACCTTTCGAGGCATTGTATGGGAGGAGATGCAGATCGCCCGTTTGTTGGACAGAGCTCAGCGAGAGCAGCATTTTGGGGCCGCAGCTTGTTGAGGAGACGACATCGAAGATCCAGTTGATCCGAGACCGGATGAGAGCGGCTCAGAGCAGGCAGAAATCCTATGCAGACAGACGCCGTCGCAGATTAGAGTTCGCAGTTGGCGACCATGTTTTTCTGAAAGTCTCTCCGATGAAGGGCGTGATGCGTTTTGGGCGAAAGGGGAAGCTTAGCCCTAGATTCGTAGGTCCCTTCGAGATCCTCGAGCGTGTCGGCGCTGTTGCATATCGTTTGGCTCTTCCACCCAGCTTTCCCGATGTTCACCCCGTTTTTCATGTTTCGATGCTCCGCAAGTACCTTCACGACCCTTCGCATGCGATTCAGCACCCGACAGTCCAGCTAGAGCGCGACCTTTCATTTGCAGAGCAGCCGGTGGCCATCTTGGATCGGCAGGTGAAGAAGTTGAGGTCGAAGGTTATACCAACCGTCAAGGTCTTTTGGCGTAGCCCGAGCAGCGAGGAGGTTACCTGGGAGACCGAGGGCGAGATGAGGAAGAAATATCCCCATCTCTTTGAAGGTACGCGTAGCTATATTTTTAAATTCGGGGACCGAATTTCTTTAAGGGGGGAAGATTGTAGCGTCTTGAAAAGTCGTTTTGGTGTTTTCCTGAAATTCGGTGAAAATTCGGTATTTTTCCGAAAACCGTCTTTCTCGATATTTTGCAGTTTAGGGCTAATTATAACTAAAATGGATAGGTAATTTCTTGTTTTTAGTAGCTAATGAGTTATTTATGAAATTTTGGTCATTTAAAAATTTTTCCCTATTTTTCAATTTTTTAATATTATTTTAAGCCGGTAAGAAAATACATTAAATAAGCGATAAATACAAATTTTTCCGGGCTAATTTTAATCTCTAAAATTATGATAATTATAATCTAGTGATAACATGAATTTTTAGTAATTTATTTTGATTTTTAACAAATTTTTATGTTATGAAACGAATTTATTGAATTTTGGGCTAAAACTTGCAATTTTTGAGTTGTAGAGGGCCTTTTTGCATAAAATTTCTTTTGTAAAACCCCTCTATCTTTTCCCTCAGCCCTAGAACAGCCCCACCTTGTGTGAGACCAGAAATTTCTGGCCTCTCTCTTCTTGGTTTCTTTCTTGAGTTAATTGATAGTTTATGGTATTATTTTAATTAAAATGGATAAAGTATGGTGCATTGACTTTGTGGACTTGACCCATGACCTTCCCCACTTGCCCACACCATCCCCACTCCTCCTCTCAGCCCAGAATTCCTGCAGGAAAACAGCCCCCAAATTTCCCTCTCTCATTTCCTTCTAAACTCATCAAATTCCAACTCAAAATCCTTACAAATCCACAAATTTCTTCACAAAACCAAAGCAAATCCTTATGCTATCCTTTCCTTAGCCATTCTTGCTTGGATCTTGGTGCTTGAGGCCATCAATTGGAGCAAATTCTCTTGCTTGATCCATTGATCAAGAGGTATAATTCTCATCAAGTTGCTTTCTTTTGCTAAAAATTCCTTTAATTGTATGGTTAGTGTTAAAAGTTAGCTTATTTCTAATCTAGTTTAAAATGAGTAGTTTGTTTAAACTAGGGTTTTAAACCATGATAATTAATTAAGTTGTTTATTAGTTAATCTAGTTGTTAGTGAACTAATCTATATGGTTACCTTGTTATGTAGTCTTTAATTATGCTAATTTAGGTAATTTTAGAAGTTGATTTTAGTTGTAAATTGTTGTTTTAAGGTTTTTCAAGAGAGGGTTATGTATGGAAAATGATATTTGAAGCTTGATTAGTGAGTGGATTAAGTTTTAGAAAGCATTATTTAGTTAATTGAACCTAAATTGTTATCTAGTGTTTTGCTAACCTAACCTAAGAGGTTAATTTCCTTAAGTGGGCTTTTGTAGTGTTAAATTAAGTTTTTCAAGTGTGGATTTTGATTTACAATTGCTATTTATAAAAATCAAGAAAGGGTTTGGTTGTGGAATATAGGTTTTGGAGCATGGTTAATGTGTTGTAATTAGTGTGTGTGGATTGCTTGTAGTGTGCTTGGGTGAGTATGCTAGATTGTAGTCGTTTTGTCGCAAATCGGCGACGTTGCACCGATTTTTTGGTATGTATATGCTTACTAGATTTTTATATAAATTATGTGATGGACTATTTTTGATATCTTGATGATTGTAATGGCTTGTCCTACGACTTTTAGGATGCGTGAGTGCGGTTTTTGGGTAGTCGGGTTTTAGTTTTGCCGGGTGACCCAAATCGGCGTTTTTGGCAGTTTTTGCGATTTTCGTGTGTGTCCGCGCACTTTGTGCACGTTGTACCTAGCTAGTAAACTTTAGTAGTTTCGTTGGGGTTTTGCGTCGTTCTTGATTGTGTAACCTTATATTTCGTATTGATGTAAATTCCAGGTTCGGTCGCGGAAACGTCAGACGCGGCGCGAAAGGGAAAGGCGGTGATTGGACACAGCTAGCCAGGGATCCCGGTGAGTAGATTTAATATCTACGGGGGACGATCGTTTGGATGGCGCAAGTCGCCCGATAGATTAGTAAACTGAAAACTAGATTAACTAATAAACAACTTAATTAATTATCATGGTTCAAAACCCTAGTTTAAACAAACTACTCATTTTAAACTAGATTAGAAATAAGCTAACTTTTAACACTAACCATACAATTAAAGGAATTTTTAGCAAAAGAAAGCAACTTGATGAGAATTATACCTCTTGATCAATGGATCAAGCAAGAGAATTTGCTCCAATTGATGGCCTCAAGCACCAAGATCCAAGCAAGAATGGCTAAGGAAAGGATAGCATAAGGATTTGCTTTGGTTTTGTGAAGAAATTTGTGGATTTGTAAGGATTTTGAGTTGGAATTTGATGAGTTTAGAAGGAAATGAGAGAGGGAAATTTGGGGGCTGTTTTCCTGCAGGAATTCTGGGCTGAGAGGAGGAGTGGGGATGGTGTGGGCAAGTGGGGAAGGTCATGGGTCAAGTCCACAAAGTCAATGCACCATACTTTATCCATTTTAATTAAAATAATACCATAAACTATCAATTAACTCAAGAAAGAAACCAAGAAGAGAGAGGCCAGAAATTTCTGGTCTCACACAAGGTGGGGCTGTTCTAGGGCTGAGGGAAAAGATAGAGGGGTTTTTCAAAAGAAATTTTATGCAAAAAGGCCCTCTACAACTCAAAAATTGCAAGTTTTAGCCCAAAATTCAATAAATTCGTTTCATAACATAAAAATTTGTTAAAAATCAAAATAAATTACTAAAAATTCATGTTATCACTAGATTATAATTATCATAATTTTAGAGATTAAAATTAGCCCGGAAAAATTTGTATTTATCGCTTATTTAATGTATTTTCTTACCGGCTTAAAATAATATTAAAAAATTGAAAAATAGGGAAAAATTTTTAAATGACCAAAATTTCATAAATAACTCATTAGCTACTAAAAACAAGAAATTACCTATCCATTTTAGTTATAATTAGCCCTAAACTGCAAAATATCGAGAAAGACGGTTTTCGGAAAAATACCGAATTTTCACCGAATTTCAGGAAAACACCAAAACGACTTTTCAAGACGCTACAATAGGACATATGGTTAATAATATTAGTTAACAATTATTGTGACATGGTTGAGTTGAATTCTTGACTTTTGTTGACTTAGTTGACCGGTTGACCAAAGTGGACTTGTTGACCATCATCATTTGTTTTCAAAGATGCTTCTTATTCTTTGCAAAAGCATTTAATGAATGAAATGATAATGGTCATTCATCAACTCACCATCACAAATTGTTAATTATTATTATTATTATCATTTTTCTAATTTATGAGAGCATGGTTGTAAAAATGGGATCATTCTCACTTGCATCTTCTCTCTCATCCATTGCTCTCCTTCTTCCTCTAGCTCAAGGAAAATACCTCTCATGAGTTGAGAACCATTTTCCTTTGAGATAAAACACCAAGACTACTCTCTACTCTTTCTAGGGTTCTAGGTTTAGCAAACCAAGCACCTTAGTTACCTCTAGGTTGAGGTAGGAGCTCAAGTTCAAACCCTCGGGTGGATCTATCTTTGACAAAGAGGAGACGACGAGGAGGAACCGTACAAACTATTACAAGGAGCAAGTAAGGAGGAGAACAACAAGAAGAGAAGGAGTTCACGACCTAGGTATAACCATTCTACATAGTAGTTAGAACTTGTAGATTTTGTGTTAGTTTTGTTTAGCCAAGATCTTTAATGAAAGGTCCATGTTACCTATCGAGGAAAATTTTGATTTTTACCTATTCCGCCTCCCCGAAAGATTCGGGGTGGGTAACGTGGACCCATTAGTGGTATCAGAGACTAGCTAAACACAAACTAGCATGTTAGCAAAGTATCTAGAATTTCGATCGGAGAAAAAACCCGCAAAACACGTACAAAATTGAACTTTCTGCCGATTTTCAAATCTGTTCAAAAAATAATTTAACATACACTAAAAATCGGCTCAGGGTTTTTAAAGAACACACAAGAAAAATGACCCACTGACTCGGTCAAAGCGCCGCGGAACCGCGGCGATAACATGCTTCTTGCCGCGGATCCGCGGCCGAGTTGACTCCGCCGTGGATCGTTTTTCCTGCAGTGTTTTTAGAATGGTGTTTTGGGATTTTTAGAATATGTTGTTTCTGCCCAGTTTTTCCAGAGAACAAATTTGTGTTTGAGGGGGTTACAAATCCGTATTTTGATCGAAGTTCTGTAGACTTTGGCTAATGGGTAATATCTGTAATGTGATATATGCACTGAACGTCGGCTAATCGCTATACGTCGATTAGTGGGGGTTGTGCATATCTGTGATCTGTAATGTTGATGGTTTGCGTATATGGATTCGTTGGATTGTCGCGGATGAATAGCCGGGGGGTTGTGAGATGAGAGTTTTATTTATCTTTCAATTCATGTAATATTATTTGTATGGCCGCACATCCGGGATGAGGTTGTAGCCGCTTTTGTATATTATTTCTTTTACTATTTTTGCTCCTAGGATAGACCCAAGGTAGGGTGCACAAACTACCGGGTACGTTGAAGTGTTGAGTGGCCTACTCACGGTGTTGAGGGAGGCTGCTTCACTTCGGGTATTTGGCGGGTATTTTGCCGCACCCGTAGGGGTCTAGGGTGGGGTTTTTTGGCTATTTATCGCGACCGTGTAATCCGTCTTTCGTTGCAGGCTCGAACGAAACGCGGATTCCTAGTATATCCAATGTGTTCATCTGTGATCTGGAATGGCTATCATTGCATCTGACGAATGTGTATATATCGATATGATATCTATTTAGGCGTTGCTTATGTTTTGCATCCGCGCTAGTCCAGCCCCCGCTCTGTCGTTAGTTAAGTAACCTAACGGGTGATGACAGGACTCCGTGGCGAATGCGGATGGCATAAGCGTACGTCATATTTTCGTTGTTTTTTGCAATGGTAGGATTAACTGATGGGACGCATTAAATTAATCCAAAGAAAATAAACCAAAAAGACGTTGTTGGAACAATTTTCAAAAAGCTGTTATTGCAAGGACGTTTTCTTTTGTTTTGCATAGAGGTATTCGGTTATGAATGCCTAGCACCTCATTCGACGAGGCAAGGGCTGAGATCCCTTCATCGGGAGTGACCCCTTGGACAAAAAGTTTGCGTCAGGGTAATAACTTCACTATAGTCAATTATTCTTGCTTTGCATCGAGGTATTCAGTTTGGGATATTCTGCACCTCATTCGACGAGGAAAGAGCCGAGATCCTTTCACGGGGAGTGACCTCTTTAGCAAAAGTTTTCGCCACTATATTTTCAAAAAGGTTATCAGGTTCCTTCAACGATATCAAGTTCATTACATTAACGGGTTTTTCGCCAAAAACCCAGCCGTAGCCCTCCGTAATTTCTTACAAGTAACACTTAGTATTCGTGCTGCGTTTGTTGACTCCGTCAAGGCGTAGTGTACGGTAGCTGAGTGCTGCTTGTTTGTAGCAGTATATGGGATTGGTTAGGACAGTCGTATAGCCTTGTTGACTCCGTCAAGGGTTATGCGGGTGGGTTTAATGCAATCCAGATAATGACGGGTTGAACTTGACTAGGACTCTTTTGATTTGTTGACTCCGTCAAGGTCACTTGGGTCCTAGGGGCAAAAAATCCACATCGGGAGTTTCTAAAGAAACTGAAACTTGCAGATTCAGCGTACCTTCTGAAGTGTGGTAACTAGAGTGGATTCCATCTAGGTCATCGCATAATGATAGTTGGATCCCGATCCCACCGATGAGTTGGATTACTCTCGGGAGATTATTTCACTTAACAATCAATGTTATAAACCAAGTAGGTGTCTAGAATGGTGTTAGCGGGGCTACGCCTCCAGAGAAAAGAGGTTATTTAATTAAGGAACTTCGCAAAAGCGTTGGAAAACATCCCTCGAAGTACCAACACCAGCCTGGCTGAAAGGTTAAGCAAGTATTGTGACGTGCGATTAATCCTGACTAATTCTTCTTTTAGGGTTTAAAGAAGAATTTGAGGAAACAGTGGGAGCCATCCTGGTTAGATAAATTGATAAACCAATCTAATCTTGCAAGAGTGCACGCTGAGTGTTTCTTTTCTCTCTCTCCTGGTAGCAACCATTTCACACCCTAATCAAGATAATAAAATGTATCGCTTGACCGATCCGAATTCTTACTCGGTGCTGGGGAACGTTGGTTCGGCTCTAACTTACGACAACAGTCATAAGAATGAGCAAGAGAAAGAGGATTGTATGGATTCCAAGGATACCCAGTTGAAGAAGAAGCATGGTTTTGCATCTATTTCAGGTGTTCTTGTAATTGAGAACTACTTTACGGTCAGCCCTACCTCCTGGGTACTTGATACCGGATCAGGATCTCATATCTGTAATTCATTGCAGGGACTGTGAAAAAGTAGGAGAGTTGTACCTGGTGATATGTCGCTCAGAGTAGCGAACGGAACACAAGTTAATGCTGCAGCCGTCGGTGAATATCACCTAGTGTTGCCAAATGGCAATACTATGATTTTGAACGATTGCTACTATGTACCTTCCATGGTTTGCAACATCATATCAGTTTCTTTACTCGATAAAGATGGATATAACTTTGTTCTTGATAGAAATATCATGAACATCTACCTTCATAAGGTACTGGTTGCAGAAGGTACACTGTGTAATGGTATCTACGTTCTAAATCAGAATACAGTTCTCAATGTACAAAACACACGCAAGAGGAAGAGTTCAGATACGAACGAATCCTACTTGTGGCATTGTAGACTTGGTCATATCGGAGAGAAAATACTATGTAAGTTGCATAAAGATGGACTCTTGAATACGTTCGAGTTTTCATTTTATGAAACTTGTCAGTCTTGTCTCAAAGGGAAAATGACCAAATCTCCGTTCACCGGATATGGAGAAAGGGAAGCAGAGCTCTTGGGACTCATACACAGTGATGTATGTGGTCCAATGTCTATACATGCAAGGGATGGGTTCTCGTACTTCATCACATTCACTGACGATCTCTCTAGGTTCGGATATGTGTATCTGATGAAACACAAATATGAAGCTTTTGAGAAATTCAAGGAATTCAGAAACGAAGTAGAGAACCAGATTGGAAAAAGTATCAAGATCCTTCGATCGGATAGGGGAGGGGAGTACTTAAGCAAGGAATTCCTAGATTACTTAAAAGAGAATTGTATTCTCTCTCAGCTTACTTCTCCTTATACACCACAGCACAACGGTGTTTCGGAGCGGAGGAATCGTACCCTATTGGATATGGTTCGCTCCATGATGAGTAGTGCCGAGTTGCCTCTTTCATTTTGGGTACATGCGCTTCAGACAGCGGCATATCTACTGAATTACGTTCCATCCAAATCTGTGCCTAAGACTCCATATGAAATATGGAGTGGAAGAAATCCGTATCTTAAGCGGTTCAAGATATGGGGTTGTCCGGCCTATGTAAAAACACAGAAACCGAACAAGCTAGAGGCATGGTCAGTTCTATGTAAATTTGTGGGATATTCTAGGATATCTGTTCTACTACACTGAGGAACAGAAGGTGTTTGTATCTCGCCACACTACCTTTTTAGAAAGGGAGTTTCTTGCAAAAGAAACTAGTAGGAGTTCGGTAGAACTGGGAGAAATCCATGAACCACAAATTGTAACTGAAAATTTGGAGGAACCACTGGATTCAATAACCCCAGACGAACCTCAGCCACTCCGCAGATCTGGTAGGATTTCTCATCCGCCCGAGAGATACTACGGTTTTCTCATATACGGGGATCGAGAGGATTGCATCTTGGAAGAAGATGACCCTACCAGTTTCAAGCAAGCCATTATCAGTAGGGACTCTGATAAGTGGCTGGATGCAATGCAATCCGAAATGGAGTCCATGTACACCAATAAAGTGTGGACCTTGGATATTGCTCCACCTGGGGTAAAACCCGTTGGATGCAAATGGATCTACAAAAGGAAACTTGGTATGGATGGGCAGGTGGAAACCTATAAGGCTAGACTCGTTGCAAAAGGTTTTCGTCAAAGACCTGGTATGGACTATGATGAAACTTTTTCTCCAGTGGCTATGCTCAAATCCATTCGGATCCTACTTGCCATTGCTGCCTTCCATGACTATGAAATCTGGCAGATGGACGTTAAAACGGCTTTTCTAAACGGCTGTTTGGAAGAGTGCGTTTACATGGATCAGCCAGAAGGTTTCGTAGACAGTGGGAGTAGCGGGAAGGTGTGCAAGTTGCTTAAATCCATTTATGGATTAAAGCAGGCATCGCGGAGCTGGAACATCTGTTTTGATGAGGCAATCAAGGAATTTGATTTCATCAAGAACGAAGATGAACCTTGTATCTATAAGAAGATTGTAGGACGAACTGTCGTATTCCTAGTCTTGTACGTGGACGACATTCTTTTGATAGGAAATGACATTCCTATGCTACAATCGGTCAAGCTATTCTTGTCACAACGGTTCTCCATGAAGGACCTGGGTAATGCCTCGTACATTCTGGGGATCAAGATACTACTGGGACTTTCGCAGTCCAGGTACATAGAGACCGTACTAAAAAGATTTAGTATGGAAGATTCCAAGCGCGGTAATATACCCGCATTGCACGGAATCACCCTCTCCAAGAAGATGTCTCCCAAGACTGACGAGGAGAGGGTTCGCATGAGCACTATACCCTACGCTTCGGCTGTAGGATCTATAATGTATGTGATGCTATGTACAAGACCAGATGTAGCTTACGCGCTGAGCGTGGCGAGCCGGTATCAGTCAGACCCAGGTGAGGACTACTGGACGGCAGTGAAGAACATTCTCAAGTACCTGAGAAGGACTAAGGAGATGTTCCTGGTTTACGGTAATGGAGACCTCAGGGTCGAGTCCTTTATCGATTCAAGCTTCCAGAGTGACAAAGATGACAGCAAATCTGTCTCGGGTTTTGTGTTTACCCTCAACGGAGGGGTGGTGTGTTGGAGGAGTTCCAAACAGGATACCGTCGCAGACTCGACGATGGAGGCTGAATACATTGCTGCAAGCGATGCCGCAAAAGAGGCGGTCTGGATGAAGAAGTTCATTGGCGAACTTCATGTGGTTCCATCCATTGTTGACCCAATACCTTTGTATTGCGATAACAATGGGGCTATAGCTTTAGCGAAGGAACCAAGGTCCCATCAGAAATCTAGACACATCTTAAGGCGGTATCACCTGATCAGGGAGATCATTGATCGCCAGGAGATCGAGGTACGGAGAGTGGACACAAAAGACAACACGGCGGATCCATTCACAAAAGCCCGCCCTCAAACACAGTTCGAGCGACTTTTTGAGCTATTGGGTATGCGGTACGCTAGCAGCTGGCCTTAGTGCAGACGTTGGGTATGCGGTACACCAATTACTGGCCTTTAGTGCAAGTGGGAGATTGTTAGATATGTATGCCCTAGAAGCCATTATTGTATAGTACTAGTTTGTATAATACATTTTGGAAGCTTGGGATATATATATATATATATATATATATATATATATATATATATGGGTTTACGACAGTCTTGCTCGATATAGTAGTATGCTACTTGGTTTGTTTCTATCTTAATATGTGTATATGTTTCTTTTAACATATCGCTAATACATGTTGATGGAGCCCTTAGCATCTTTGCTTGACTACCGGCGTTGTGATGGCGATCACACTAGTGGGGGCTGGGTAGTCTATAAGAACATCCTTATTTTAGTCCCTGGTCCTAGAATTATCGAGACAGGGCATCGATACTCCAGAGTAGACTGGTGCATACGCTTCTTTTCCCAGCAGGGGAGATGGTCAGTCCCACAGCCATCAGTACGTCGTACTGGAGATAGTATGCAGGTGCTCGTTAGGTTATGAGTACACTGGATATGACTCGTCGGGAACTGTTGGTTGGTATTATACCTATCGTCAGTTAACAGTTCCCAGGTGACATGAGTACAGCTTAGTCCGCTGACTTGACACTGTCACTTCGCCTCGAGTGTGTTCCCACTGTTCTTAGATTACTACCCTACCACGGCTCTACTGAGTCGTGCAAACAGGTAGTAGTTGGGTGCGGTCCCGAAGCACTTGGAGGCAGTGACGGTTATACATGATTCGTCTCTCCCAGTATTGGGAGTTGATATCGCGCTGTGTCTAGGAGTGCCATTACACATAGTCGTCCCTGGCCAGGGCAAGCGAAATTTGCTGGTAGTGTTACCAGTAGTTTCTCAGGGTGTTTTGGGCTACACTCCGACACGACTTGTACCGTTATTAGGGGACTGACATTTACCGCCCCCCTAGGCCCGCCATGCGATACTCTCAGACGAATAGACCAGACTGTACGGAGAAGATGCAGTCAACCTTCTTCTCCCATTATTCTCGTAAATCCTTTCTTTGCTTTTTTTCCTTCTCTCTTCCAGTTATCTCTTTATTTGAGAGGGGCGGATAAGGGATGGGTTCACCTCATCAGTCTTCTTATCGGCATCTACCTGGGGACCGTTACGTATAGCTAGTGCCACTTGCGGTCTGTGGTTAAACCCACTGCCAGCGTAGTGTCGAGTCTTTAGAGTCCCACACAGAGGGTTATTCTCCTTTGGGCAAAATAGAGTAGAGGTCACATGGTTTTGCGACGGGGTTTGTTCACATCCACGCACTTGTGCACGTTTGGTGTCCGGACAGTTATTACTAGTGGGCTTAGGTTTATGCCAGATCCTAGTATATGTTTTGGGGTTAGTTTTATCTCATTGTATTCGTGTTCCTCGGATCACGGATGCGGGTGTGTATGCACAGTTGACTGAGGCAGAGGCAGAGGATTCTTATTAGGGTTATGGTACGGGTGTGTATGCACTGTTGACTGTTGTCTTTTTCCAAACCCTAATGAGAATAGGAAATATGATTAATAATATTAGTTAACAATTATTATGCCATGGTTGAGTTGAATTCTTGGCTTTTGTTGACTTGTTGACTTAGTTGACCGGTTGACCAAAGTGGACTTGTTGACCATCATCATTTGTTTTCAAAGATGCTTCTTATTCTTTGCAAAAGCATTTAATGAATGAAATGATGATGGTAATTCATCAACTCACCATCACAAATTGTTAATTATTATTATTATTATCATTTTTCTAAATTATGAGAGCATGGTTGTAAAAATGGGATCATTCTCACTTGCATCTTCTCTCTCATCCATTGCTCTCCTTATTCCTCTAGCTCAAGGAAAATCCCTCTCAAGAGTTGAGAACCATTTTCCTTTGAGTTAAAACACCAAGACTACTCTCTAATCTTTCTAGGGTTCTAGGTTTAGCAAACCAAGCACCTTAGTTACCTCTAGGTTGAAGAAGGAGCTCAAGTTCGAACCCTCGGGTGGATCTATCTTCGACAAAGAGGAGACGAGGAGGAGGAACCGTACAAACTATTACAAGGAGAAAGTAAGGAGGAGAACAACAAGAAGAGAAGGAGTTCAAGACCTAGGTATAACCATTCTACATAGTAGTTAGAACTTGTAGATTTTGTGTTAGTTTTGTTTAGCCAAGATCCTTAATGAACGGTCCATATTACCTATCGAGGAAAAATTTAATTTTTACCTATTCCGCCTCCCCGAAAGATCCGGGGTGGGTAACGTGGACCTAACAGCTGTGATATGTTATATTGGATCGTCGCGTTTTGAATAGCCGGGGGTTTTATGTGAGATGAGGGTTTTTATTTTCATTCATGTAAAATTCATTGTATGCAATATTCTTTTATTGGGGCACTTCCGGGCTGAGGATGATGTCACCTTTGTATATTATTTACTTTTCTGCATTAGATAGACCCAAGGAGGGGAGCACAAGTAACCGGGTTCTTGGGTCCAGTGGGAGACCATCTCGAGGAGTCGAGACCGGGTCTCCTAATGCTAGAATTGGGAGTGTTTCTTGCCGCTCTCGTAGGGGTCTAGGGATGTGGGTTTGGCTATTCATCGCGACCGTGGAATCCGTGTTTTATACAGGCTCGTATTAAAACACGAACCTCCTAGTATATCCAATATTTCATATATGTTCTTCTGCTGCAATGTTTTGTGATGAGATCATATTACTGCCTGAGACGAATATTTATATTATATATATGAGATATATGTTATATTGCTGATTTCGTTTCAAATATGATGCTTGTGAAGCATAATAAAATGGGACTTCATTAATGAGATTAATGAAAATAAAAGAAACCTAAAGATGTTGTAGAAACTTGTTTAAAAACTGGTAGCTCTAGTTCTAGCTTTGCATAGCGGTATTCCTTGTAGAATATCCAGTGTAAGTCCATGTCATGCACCGTACGAACTTGCGGGGAGGCGGAATATATGAAAAACGATTATTAAAGCTTCGTAACACGGACTTGAGCGCATGAATCGTTTCTAAACCGTTACTAGCAAACTACGAAAGGTTTAACTACTCGGATTCGAAGTTATACCTCACGTTACTTGTCCTTCGGGTCTTCATCGCGGTCCTCCACTCCTCGTAGGCTCCTTGGAACATCGGCACCTCAAGTCAAAGACGATCCACCCGAGAGCTCCTATGCCAAGCTTGATCTCTAACTTGAGATAACTAGGTTGCTCAAAGTGCTAATCTAAGCTATCCTGGGGATATAGAGTGAGGTTATGGAAGCATTAGTCTAGCTAACCCTTGATCTCAACACATGAGAGGTTAGGGTTAGGGTTTGAAGAGGGAGAGCTTGAGGAGAGAGAAGGTGAGAATATGAATTACTTTGGATGAATGAAATCATTTGAGTATATATGAAACATATGATATTATTAAGTAAATAATAAATAAAGCAATATCATCATGTTTCATTAATACCCTAAGTGATTCATCATATGAGTCATATAAATCATTAAATGAATCATTAACTCATTGCATGAATCACTACATGACTCACTAATCCAATTAATGCAAATGCCACCTGTTGGAGGTAGTGCCCTCAGAGTCAATTATTGGATCATAGGCACGTGATTGCAATGATTGAGGGAGGACCTATCCCAGTAGGACAGTCTTACTCAAGATGATAGTATGCTATCTGGTTTATCTTTATCATCGTGTACTGCTTTAGGTGACATTACTGATCACTATTGCACGTTGATAGAGCCCCTAGGATTCTTGCTTGACTGCCAGCAGTATGAGGCGATCATATACGTGGGAGCTGGGGTCTATAAGAACATCCTTAAATGGTCCCTAGTCGTGGGAGTCTCGAGACAGGGCATCGATACTCCAGAGTAGACTAGTGTATACAGTCAAGACCCCGACGAGGGGCGGTGGCCGGTCTCATAAGCCACTGGTGTCAGTTGGTTCAGCTAAGATGTATACAGGTGCTTATTGGGTTGTGAGTACACCGGACATGACTCGCTGGGAACATGCTAGTTGGTCTTATACCTGACGTCAGATAGCAGTTCCCTAGTGACATATGTACAGGTTAGTTCATCGACCCGAGATCGTCATTTGTCTTGTGTGAGTTCCCACTGTACTTTGATTACTACCCTACCACGGCTCAAAGTAGTCGTGCAAACAGGTTTTAGTTGGGTACAGTCCCGAGCCACATAGAGGCAGTGAGCGGATCTGCAGGGGTTCGTCTCTCTCGGTATTGGGGGTGAGGTCGCGCTGTGTCTAGGAGAGCCATTACACAAAGCCCTCGGAGGCAGGAGATTTACTGGTAGGTATTCCAGTAGTATCTCAGGGTGTTCTGGGCTTCACTCCGACACGACTTGTACCGCTTATGGGGGTTTGACTTTTACCAACCCCCTAGGCCCGCCATGCGATACTCATAGACGAACGGACCGGACTGTATGGATATTATCACTGACAGGCTCAGTAGGGTGTCAGGATGAGTTCGCTCATCAACGTCCCTTTTGGTCAATAGCTGGTAGCCCGTCACGTATGGCTAATACCTCTGACGTGCTAGTGGTTAAATCCACAGCTATAGTATTGACGAGTCTTTAGAGTCCACCACACACAGTTACTCAAGTTTCGGGCGAAACGCTGTAGAGGCCGTATGGAGATATGGCAGGGTTCGATCAGATGCGTGCGGTATTACATGGATCGTGATCGGACGGATAATACTAGCGGGCTTTGGTTTAAGCCGGATCCTAGTATTGTACAGTATAGATTTTGTCTCTTTGCATTTGTATTCAGTGGGAATACAAATGCAGGCATGTATATGCAGTCGCGGGGTTTTCCTGTAATTTATTACGGGATCAGTTTTCTGAAGTTGCCAGTTTGCATTCTGTTCCGGCCAGTTTCCCTTTGTTCCTTCACGGCCGGATTTTTCTGATGGAGGGGCTAATTTGCAAGTTCGCAAATTAGCATTTGTGGAGGGGTTCTTTGTATTTGTGGCATTATGATAGGTTTATCATCTTTGCCTTTTCATGATGGTTTAGCATTAATGAGATTAGAGTTGATTAGAAATGGATTTGACTTGGTTATCATCACATTTGGATATGGTCACCCCTTTGCTTTTACTACACTTACCTTCCTTCTTGTTTTGTTTTTCCCTCCACCATTTTGTGATAATGGGGCCGTCCACATTAGAAGGAAGGAGATAGAGGTTCATATGATTTTTGGTGTGGGATAAAGTATCATTCATCTCATTTTTAGCTTGCCACAAAAAATTCCCAAGTTCATCTCTTTTCTTTACCTCTATCCAAAGGCAACTTCAACCCCAAATGAGACAACCCTACTACACTACACCTACAGAACTCTTGGACGCGTCGGCTTGCCAACTTCGCGCCCGAGTTGCCTCGGTCAAGAGGTGGGAGCCCATAAAAGAATTTGGCTACGTGGTGCCCTTTTCTACGAGGAGGCGACGGCCGGAGATTCCGCGAGAAGATCGGAGTGGAGACGAAGACCAAAGGACATGGATCGCTCGGTATAGCATTCTACCCCATCTCTTGTTTGCTAGGATTATGTTAATGGTTACGATCCGGGTAGGCGCTGCCGTGGCACAACATGGTATCAGAGCCATGCCATTAACCTTGTCTAGCTTGCTCTAACATGTTTACAAGTTCGATCGATCGGAATTTCCAAAAACCGTGTTTTCATTGCATCAGTTTTCTGTCGAAATTTTTTTAGCTCCAAATTTTTTTCAGTACATTGCAGAGGAACATGCAGGGAATTATAAGCAATCTGTAAAAATTTGGTCGAGTGAAGTCATCATACTACCGCGGAACCGCGGTCAAACCCACGCATTGGCCGCGGTTCCGCCGCGCATTTAACTGTTCATTTGACCGAATTTGTACAGTGGGCTTCTGAGTTGAAAATGGGGTTTTTGGAATATTCTTTTTGGGCCCAGATTTTCTCTGAGTGCTACAGTAGTGCTTGGGGCCTACTTCGGTAAATTTGATCGATCAAAAATTTTAAACATGTTAGTTCACAGTATTTACATTATAACTGCGACCGTGAATGTCATTTGATCGGTAAATCCTGTCTAACTGCTATAGCCCGGTTAGACGGATTTGCGAACGTGACATTCACGTTGATGTTCTGTGTTGTGCTGTGATGTTGCGGATTGGTCGTGGGGGATAGCCTGGTTGCAGTGGTAGTACAGTTTTGTTTTATATGTACATTTGATATTGCGGGGCGAGCGTCCGACATGTGGACTGCCGTCACTGCCTGTTTGTATTATTCTTTTGGGGCACGACCGGGTTGAGTTCGATTTACCCGTTGTATGTATATTTACTTTCTGTACTAGGATTACCCCAAGGAGGGTTGCATGGATAGCTGGGTTCTAGAGGGCAACGGGCCCGCATCTCATGGCGTTAAGACGGAGGGGGCTTTACTCTAGAATTGGCGGGCTATTCGCCACACTCGTAGGGGGTACAGGTTGACCCAGGAGGGGTGCCCAAGTTACCAGATTCCGTGAAGTGCTGGGTGGTCCATTCAGGTTGCTGAAGGGGGCTGCCTCGCTTCAGGTTTTGGTGGGTAACTTGCCGCGCCCGTAGGGGTCTAAGATTTCATTGCACAGGCTATCCACACGACCAGGGGAACGTCGGGTTTCTGCAGAGGCTCTGTGAAACCCGGGGCTTCTAGATTATCTGTATTGTTCTGTGATGCTTATTACATTTCTGTGATATTGCATTTTATCACGCCTTGAGCGAATATTATATATTGATATATATACTAGTAGATGTTGTATATGTTTTACACCCGCGCTAGTCCAGTCCCCGCTCTGTCGTTAGTTAAGTAACCTAACGGGTGATGACGGGACCCAGTGGCGAATGCGGATGGCATATACGTACATCATTATTTTCGTTCTTTATTGGTGTGATCAATTGATGGGACTGCGTTGATTCGGATCAATGCAAGCTAAACAAACCTATTCTGATGTTGTTGGAACATTTTTTCAAAAAGCTGTTATTGCAAGGACGTTCTCTTTTGTTTTGCATCGTGGTATTCAGTTGGAATATCCTGCACCTCAGTCGATGAGGCAAAGGCCGAGATCTCTTCACCGGGAGTGACCCCTTGGACAGAAGTTTGCGTCAGGGCAATAAATTCACTATAGTCGATTACTTTTGCTTTGCATCGTGGTATTCAGTTGGAATATCCTGCACCTCAGTCGACGAGGCAAGGGCCGAGATCTCTTCACCGGGAGTGACCCCTTGGAAAGAAGTTTGCGTCAGGGCAATAACTTCACTATAGCTGATTACTTTTGCTTTGCATCGTGGTATTCGGTTGGAATATCCTGCACCTCATTCTACAGGGAAAGAGCCGAGATCCCTTCACCGGGAGTGACCACTTTAGCAAAAGGTTTTCGTCACTATATTTTTATAAAAAGGCTATGCAGTTCCTTCAATGATATCAAGTTCATTACGTTAAAGGTTTTTCGCCAAAAACCATTCGTAGCCCTCCGTCATTTCGGATTAGTATTGCTTAGTATTCGCGCTACGTTTGTCGTTGCTATTCGCCGAGGCGTAGTGTGCGGTAGCTCTGTAATGCTTTCTGTCGTATAGTTATGTGGATTGGTTAGGACAGTCGTACGACTTTGTTGATTATTCGTCAAGGGTCATGCGGGTGGGTTTAACGCAATCAAGATAATGACGGGTTGAACTTGACTAGGACCTTTTGATTTTTTGATTATTCGTCAAGGTCACTTGGGTCCTAGGGGTAAAAATCACATCGGGAGTTTCTAAAGAAACTGAAACTTGCGAGGCATGTGCATACCTTCTGGAGTGTGATAACGTGAGTGGATTCCGTCACGTTATCATGCGATAATAGTTGGATCCCGATTCCCACCGATGAGTTGGTTTACTCCTCGGGTGATCCTGACTAATTCTTCTTTCGGGTTTGGGGAAGAATTTGACGGTACAGTGGGAGGTTTCCTGATTGGATAAAGTGATAACCATTCTGATCTAGGTTAGAGTGCACGCTGAGTGTTTCTTTTCTCTCTCTTTCTGGCAGCGACCATTGACCCGACCCTTGACTATGACTCAGTGACCAAAATTAACCGAACCTTCTTAAACACTGGCTTTTGGATTGTCAGAGTTGCATACCACATTGCCACTCCTACTTTTACCCTTTTCTTCAGAACACCCCGTATTACTACGAACGTCCACTTCCATTGGACAAAACTATCGTATGGTTATATACGAACTCAAAGGAATTTATTCGAGGATGGTTTCCGGTTCTGGAGAAAATGAATATGACTATTCAGTTGTCTTTTCCTTTTACCTTCTCTCAGGTTGCGAGTGCCCCTTAGATTAGGGGATAGTACACCCATTACGCTTATTGGATAGTCTTCTTCCAAACCGTAGGTAGGTGCCGACCGGTAGGGAATGAAGAAAACCAATTAGCCTAAACGGTGTACAGAAGGTATTAAGTTAAGACAAAGAAAGCGATTAGAAGGAGGGCAAAGTGAATTGCGACTGATATTCACGACCAAACCAAGTATTTCGTTACCACTCCCACTTCACCTTTGTATTTCTCCAGGACACTCCGTATCACTACGAAGATCCACAGTTATTTGGATACTCCATCGTATGGTTATATACGAACTCGAAAGGAACTTGTTCCAGTTCGGGGATGGATTCTGGTTCGGGAGAAATAGGAATAAGGTTTATTCGGTTGTCTTTTATCTTCACCTTCTCTCGCATTACGAGTGCTCCTAGGATTAGGACAGTACACCCATTATGCTTATTGGATAGTCTTCTTCAAAACCATAGGCTGGTGCCAAACGGTAGGGAAGGAAGAAAACCATTTGGACTAAAGGGGTGTGCAGAAGGTAATGACTAAAGACATATAAAGGGATTTGGAGAGGTGGCGAAGAAATATACGGTTACAGTTGTGAATCTGGATAATGGAAGAGGCATTACTAGGAATACCCAGATACCCCATCGAAACATTTCAATGTTTCAGTATTACTGTGTACTGTTAATAGAAAACTGATTTCCCAATTGGACACTTGCTCCAGGGTATGTATTTACCAGGTATGATTCTCACATCTGTATGGTTTTACAGATGATGAGTGTGAGTAAGTTATTGGGAATTAGGTGATCATCCTCAGTATATCGGGATTCGTTGTAATTGGTGATATTTGAGGAAGTCACTTGGGTTGTTTGCCAGACGGCAAATATTTGGTTTTGAATATCCATTGTTATGCACCAATTTCAAATTGATATATCTGTACGTCTATTTTTATAGAGTGAGATATACCTTTTTTAAATTATGTCTATGACATTTACCTATATCAGTGGATAGTTAGGTAAGGAGCATTAAACAGCGGTGTAATTCTTCTTAACCATAAGTACAGTTTTTAACCTACGACACACGGGGAATGAGTTATTAGACTCAGGGGGCTTATACAGAGTATTGTATGTTGTCCAGTATCTATTTGGACAAAGGGGTTGGTACTCGTACTATATTCTGTTTACTTGTGACTTCTCTAGTTCTTAGACATGTGTTTCGTAGAAATATAAGGTCCAAGTTTTGAGAAGTTATAGGTATAAGAATAGAGTAGAGAACCAGGTGTTGCAAGTATCGGGATTCTTCAAGGTGATCGAAGATGTAGATACTTGTGTATAGTATTCAGTTGATAGTAATGACCAAGAGAACTTGCTTCTCTTTTAGGTTTCTCATAATTGGAAGCATTCCTAAGTTGAGTAACGCTGATAGGCCTCCTTCCATTTAGTTGACATGCATTGGAAACAGCTGCATGATTTGAATCTGGTTCAATTAAATCAGTGCCTCTATTTTTATATTGGATATAGAACAATTCATATCTTAACGATGTTAAGGTACGGGGAGTTGTCCGGCTTATGCTTAAAACCAGACTCCGGATAACTCAAGGCACGTTTCTGTAATGGTTGTTTGTGGGTTGACCCGGGCTATGACGAGGGTTGACTTTCTACCATCAGGAAGATCAATAGTGATATTGTTCTTGACTCGCCACAGTTTTAACAAAAATGGATTTTTTCAGAAAACAGTAGTGGGAGTATGGTAGAACTGGAAGTGATTCCAGAACCACAGACGATTACTGAAAATTTGATAAGAACCTAAAGATTCATTCTGATTTGACATTCTATTAGCCACTCTGCAGATATGGTGGGTAACCTCAGGCGCTCGAGAGGTACTTCGGTATGCTTAAGGACGGTGACAGGGAGGTTCTTGTTTATCCAGACTTGCCATTGCTGTTGTTCCAGACTGTGAGACCCGGCAGGAGGATGAGTATAGCGTCGTTCTAAACTAGCTTTAGAAGTGCACGTGTATATGACTCTGCCAGAGGGTTATCGTGGTCAGTGGGAGCAGCGGAAGCATTGGTAGACAAGTGGCTTATGTCTATTTATAGACTAAAGCCCTTATAGTGGAGATAGATCATCTATTTCTGAGGTGACAGTCATAGGTTTGACTTCATCAGAATAGAGGATGGATCTGTTAAGAAGGTAGTAGGGTGTGATGTCCTGGTATTTGATGACATACACGGAGTAGGAAGTGATATTCCTATACTACGATCGGTTATACTTTGGTTGTCACACAGTGGTTTCTCCACATGGGACTTGGATATTATATCAGACATTCTGATCACTAGATCTATGGTTTTAGATCTAGATTTAGGTGGTTTTCCAATCTGGGTACTTTGACAGCATTCTATGAGTATTTAGAATGGACGACTCCTGGCACGGTAGTATACCTGCAGGTTATGGAGTCACCCTCTCTAAAGGTGTCTTACAGACTAAAGGGGAGAGGGATGTGCATGATTGGCAGATCACTTGCTTAGGTAATTGAGTCAATCATGAGATGTCAAGTACCACACAAGATGTTGTTTTTGCAGTAGGTGCAATGAGTTGATATTAATCCAATCCTGGAGAAACATTCGGAAGCAGTTTTAGAACATAAGTGAATATTCTAGGGATATGATAACGGCAGCCTCCTTCAGGAGACGGTTATCATTCCGGGCTTCCAAGGTGACCTGGATGACAGAGTGACTGTCAGAGTTATAGTTTTTCCCTCTGACGAGGTGCAGTAGTTTGGACAGGTGGTCCAGGCGGATACTGAGGGAGGCATGGCGCAGGGTACTGATTAAGTTCAGTTGACGATACAGTCCGAGAAGTTTGGATTTGGAGTTCATTTATGAACTAGGTCCCATCAGATATCCAGACATACTCTAAGACAGGTATTGCTCATTTCGGGAGACGGCTTTCTCCGCGAACTTGAGATATAGAGAGACATAGAAAGAAACATCAAAGCAGATCCACTCACTGAGGCTATTCATCGAACGCAATAGTTTCGCAAACGGGCTTTGTGAAACTGACTAGTAGAGGAGTTGGGTGTTCGGTACCACACGGGCTGTGAGTATACGACATCGCAATAATTAGCCTTGAGTGCAAGTGGGAGATTGTTGGAGGTAGTGCCCTCAGAGTCAATTATTGGATCACAGGCACGTGATTGCAATGATTGAGGGAGGACCTATCCCAGTAGAACAGTCTTACTCAAGATGATAGTATGCTATCTGGTTTATCTTTGTCATCGTATACTGCTTTAGGTGACATTACTGATCACTATTGCACATTGATAGAGCCCCTAGGATTCTTGCTTGACTGCCAGCAGTATGATGGCGATCATATGTTAGTGTTTATGCCCTAGAAGGCCATTACTGTATCATAATAGTTTGTATATTACTTAATGGAAGCTTGGGATATTCACATGTATATAACAGTCTTGCTAAACATGGTAGTATGCTACTTGGTTTTTTCTATCTTAATATGTGAGTATACGTATTGATAGAGCTCTTAGGATCTTGCTTGACTACCAGCGTTGTGATGGCAGTCACACTAGTGGGGGCTGGGTAGCCTACAAGCACATCCTTATTCAGGTCCCTAGTCGTTGGATTATCGAGACAGAGCATCGATACTCCGGAGTAGACTAGTGTGTATGCTTCTCATCCCAGTTGGGGAGATGGTCTGTCCCACAGCCGTCAGTACGTCGTACTGGAGATAGTATACAGGTGCTCGTTAGGTTACGGGTACATCGGACAGGACTCACAGGGAACTGTTGGTTGGTTTTATACCAGTCGTCAGTGAACAGTTTCCAGGTGACATGAGTACAGCATAGTCCGCAGACTTGACACTGCTACTTCGCCTCGAGTGTGTCCCACTGTTCTTAGATTGCTACCCTACCACGGCTCAAAGGAGTCGTGCAAACAGGTAGCAGTTGGGTGCAGTCCCGAGCACTTGGAGGCAGTGGAGGTTAGACAGGATTCGTCCCTCCCGGTATTGGGAGTTGATATCGTGCTTTGTCAGAGAGCCATTACGCAAAGTCCCTGGCCAGGGCAAGCGAGATTTGCTGGTAGGTTCCAGTAGTTTCTCAGGGTGTAATGGGCTTCCCTCCGACACGACTTATACCGCTATTAGGGGACTGACGCTTGCCGCCCCCTAGGCCCGATATGCGATAGTCTTGGACGAACGGACCGGACTGTATGGAGATTGTCACATCAGACTCAGTAGGAGTTCGGATGGGTTTCCTCATCGGCCTTCTTATCGACATCTACCTGGGGACCGTTACGTACAGCTAGTGCCGCTTGCGGTCTGTGGTTAAACCCTCTGCCAGCGTAGTAGTCGAGTCTCTAGAGTCCCACACAGAGAGTTTCCTACTCTAGGCGAAACGATATAGAGGTCATATGGTTTTACGACAAAGGGTTTGGACGCATACGTGTGTTTACGCACGTACGACTTTCAGACAGTTTTTACCAGTCGGCTTTGGTTTAAGCCAGTTACTGGTATCCGGTTATTGGATTTTTACAGTCTAAAGTTTTTCCGTATTTTTGCGGATTGGAGGGGCGTTCTCGTAATTGTGCGAGAAGCTTCTAGAAGATGGTGACTAAGGAGGTTTAGGTGTCATATGCATTAAATGGGTTTAGTGAGTCATGAGAGTGATTCATCCATATCATTAATGCACAATAAATGCTTAATGAGTCATGGTTATGAATCACCATTAGATATTTGTGAAACTTGATTATTCATCATTTGTTTTTCTTTTATTGATGAATTTTAAAGTTTCATATATATTATGATAACTTACTATTCTCACTTGATAATTATATTCACATTCTCTCTCCTCAAGCTCTCTCTCTTCAAACCCTAATCCTCACCTCTCATGTGTTGAGAACAAGGATTAGTTAGACTAAACAATCCATAACCCTCACTCTATCTCATCTATCTTCTTTGATTAGCAATCCAAGAAGGTTAGTTGCCTCAAGTTTAGAGGCTAAGCTTGGAGTTTTGCTCTCGGGTGGATCATCTACTACATCGAGAAGGCCGAGGAGGACGAGGAGATCGTAAAGCCGAAGGACTTGGTTCGTTAGGTATAATCCCTAAGCATAGTAGTTTAAAACATCTATGTGTTTGGTTAGTTATCGTTTAGCTTCGATTCAAGCGGTTAGTCGATGTTTGTTCACTAAACAAGTTCGTTTTTGAAAATTCCGCCTCCCCACAAGTATTGGTGTGTTGTACATCGACTTACATCATATACGTGGGAGCTAGGGTCTATAAGCACATCCTTAAATGGTCCCTAGTCGTGGGAGTTTCGAGACAGGGCATCGATACTCCAGAGTAGACTAGTGTATACAGTTGAGACCCCGACGAGGGGCGGTGGCCGGTCTCACAAGCCACTGGTGTCAGTTGGTTCACCTAAGATGTATACAGGTGCTCATTGGGTTGTGAGTACACCGGACAGGACTCGCCGGGAACATGCTAGTTGGTCTTATACCTGACGTCAGATAGCTGTTCCCTGGTGACATATGTACAGGTTAGTTCATCGACCTGAGATCGTCATTTGTCTCATGTGAGTTCCCACTGTACTTTGATTACTACCCTACCACGGCTCAAAGGAGTCATGCAAACAGGTTTTAGTTGGGTACAGTCCCGAGCCACATGGAGGCAGTGAGCGGATCTACAGGGGTTTGTCTCTCCCGGTATTGGGGGTGAGGTCGCGCTGTGTCTAGGAGAGCCATTACACAAAGCCCTCGGCCGAGGCAGGAGATTTACTGGTAGGTATTCCAGTAGTATCTCATGGTGTTCTGGGCTTCACTCCGACACGACTTGTACCGCTTATGGGGGTCTGACTTTTACCAACCCCCTAGGCCCGCCATGCGATACTCATAGACGAACGGACCGGACTGTACGGATATTGTCACTGACAGGCTCAGTAGGGTGTCAGGATGAGTTCGCTCATCAACGTCCCTTTTGGTCAATAGCTGGTAACCCGTCACGTATGGCTAATACCTCTGACGTGCTAGTGGTTAAATCCACAGCCATAGTATTGACGAGTCTTTAGATTCCACCACACACAGTTACTCAAGTTTCGGGCGAAACGCTGTAGAGGCCGTATGGAGATATGGCAGGGTTCGATCAGATGCGTGCGGTATTGCACGGATCGTGATCGGACGGATAATACTAGCGGGCTTTGGTTTAAGCCGGATCCTAGTATTGCACAGTGTAGATTTTGTCTCTTTGCATTTGTATTCAGTGGGAATACAAATGCAGGCATGTATATGCAGTCGCGGGGTTTTCCTGTAATTTATTACGGGATCAGTTTTCTGAAGTTGCCAGTTTGCATTCCGTTCCGGCCAGTTTCCCTTTGTTCCTTCACGGCCGGATTTTTCTGATGGAGGGGCTAATTTGCAAGTTCGCAAATTAGCATTTGTGGAGGGGTTCTTTGTATTTGTGGCATTATGATAGGTTTAGCATCTTTGCTTTTTCATGATGGTTTAGCATTAATGAGATTAGAGTTGATTAGAAATGGATTTGACTTGGTTATCATCACATTTGGATGTGGTCACCCCTTTGCTTTTACTACACTTACCTTCCTTCTTGTTTTGTTTTTCCCTCCACCATTTTGTGATAAGGGGGACGACCACATTAGAAGGAAGGAGAGAGAGGATCATATGATTTTTGGTGTGGGAAAAATTATCATTCATCTCATTTTTAGTTTGCCACAAAAAATTCCCAAGTTCATCTCTTTTCTTTACCTCTATCCAAAGGCAACTTCAACCCTAAATGAGACAACCCTACTACACTACACCTACAGCACTCTTGCACGCGTCGGCTTGCCAACTTCGCGCCCGAGTTGCCTCGGTCAAGAGGTGGGAACCCGTAAAAGAATTTGGCTACGTGGTGCCCTTTTCGACGAGGAGGCGACGACCGGAGATTCCGCGAGGAGATCGGAGTGGAGACGAAGACCGAAGGACACGGATCGCTCGGTATAGCATTCTACCCCATCTCTTGTTTGCTAGGATTAGGTTAATGGTTACGATCCGGGTTTATTGTCCGCGGTAGCGCCGGTTTAAAGTTAAGAAAATTTTTGATTCCGCATTTTGGCCTCGAGTAGACGGCCGGGGCGCTGCCGTGGCATAACACCACCTTAGCCCCCAAGTCACCATGCTTCTAGAAGCTTCCCGGAAAATTACGAGAACGCCCCTCCAATCCGTGAAAAAACGGAAAAACTTTAGACTGTATAAATCCAATAACCTGATACTAGAATCTGGCTTAAACCAAAGCCGGCTAGTAAAAACTGTCCGAACGCCGTACGTGCGTTTAAACACGTATGCGTCCGAACCCTTGTCGTAAAACTATACGACCTCTTTATCGTTTCGCCTGGAGTAGGGAAACTCTCTGTGTGGGACTCTAAAGACTCGACACTACGCTGGCAGTGGGTTTAACCACAGACCGCAAGCGGCACTAGCTGTACGTAACGGTCCCCACGTAGATGTCGATAAGAAGGACGATGAGGAAAATCATCCGAACTCCTGCTGAGCCTGATGTGACAATCTTCGTACAGTCTGGTCTGTTCATCTAAGACTATCGCATATCGAGCCTAGGGGGCGGCAAGCGTCAGTCTCCTAATAGCTGTATAAGTCGTGTCGGAGCGTAGCCCATTACACCCTGAGAAACTACTGGAACCTACCAGTAAATCTCGCTTGCCATGGCCAGGGACTTTGCGTAATGGATCACTGACACAGCGCGATATCAACTCCCAATACCGGGAGAGACGAATCCTGTCTAACCGCCACTGCCTCCAAGTGCTCGGGACTGCACCCAACTGCTACCTGTTTGCACGACTCCTTTAAGCCGTGGTAGGGTAGCAATCTAAGAACAGTGGGACACACTCGAGGCGAAGTAGCAGTGTCAAGTCTGCGGACTATGTTGTACTCATGTCACCTGGGAACTGTTAACTGACGATGAGTATAATACCAACCAATCAGTTCCCCTGCGAGTCCTGTCCGGTGTACCCGTAACCTAACGAGCACCTGTATACTATCTCCACTACGACGTACTGATGGCTGTGGGACAGACCATCTCCCCAACTGGGATGAGAAGCGTACACACTAGTCTACGCTGGAGTATCGATGCCCTGTCTCGATAATCCTACGACTAGGGACAAGTATAGGATGTTGCTTATAGACTACCCAGCCCCCACTAGTGTGACTGCCATCACAACGCTAGTAATCAAGCAAAGATCCTATAGGCTCTACTAATATGTATAAGTGATACGTTACAAGAAATATATGCACATAAGTAGACACAAACCAAGTAGCATACTACCATTTTTAGCAAGACTGTTATATACAACTGTGAATATCCCAAGCTTCCATTAAGTAATATACAACCTAGTATGATACAATAATGGCCCTTAGGGCATATACACTAACAATCTCCTACCTGCACTAGGGCCATGAGCTGGCATATCGTAGACCTATCATCTCGAATAGCCTCTCGAACTGCGTCTGAGGAAGGGCCTTTGTGAATGGATCAACAATGTTATTCTCCATCTCTACTCTCTTTACCTCGATCTCCCAACGATCTACGATCTCTCTGATCAGGTGGTACCGCCTTAAGATGTGTCTGGACTTCTGATGGGACCTGGGTTCCTTCGCTAAAGCTATAGCGCCGTTGTTGTCACAATACAGAGGTATTAGATCAACACTGGTAGGAACCACCTGAAGTTCTGTGAGGAACTTCTTCATCTAGACAGCTTCTTTTGCGGCATCGCAAGCAGCTATGTACTCTGCTTCCATCGTTGAGTCAGCAACGGTCTCATGTTTGGAACTCTTCCAACAGACCGCCCTTCCATTGAGGGTAAAGACATAACCCGACATGGACTTGGAGTCATCCTTGTCACTCTGGAAGCCGGAGTCGGCAAAGGCCTCCAACTGGAGGTCTTTTCCGCCATACATCAAGAACATCTCCTTAGTTCTCCTTAGGTACTTGAGAATGTTCTTTACTGCTATCCAGTGATTCTCCCCTGGGTTTGCCTGATACCGGCTTACAACGTTCAATGCGTATGCTACATCTGGTCTGGTACATAACATCGCTTACATTATAGAGCCTACCGCAGAAGCGTAGGGTATAATCGACATGCGATCTCTTTCCAAATCAGTCTTGGGAGACATTTCTTTGGAGATGGTGATTCTGTGACAAGCCGGTAGGTTACCGTGCTTAGAATCATCCATTTTGAATCTCTTCACTATGGTGTCTATGTACCTGGACTGCTAAAGTCCCAACATCCTCTTTGATCTATCACGATAGATCCGGATCCCCAGAATGTAGGTGGCATCTCCCAGGTCTTTCATGGAGAATTTATGTGATAGAATCTTTTGAATGACTGTAACATAGGAATATCATTTCCTATTAGGAGAATGTCATCCACGTACAAGACGAGGAATACTACAGCTCTCCCTACAATCTTACTGTATATGCAAGGTTCATCTGGATTTTTGCTGAAGTCGAATTCTTTGACAGCATCATCAAAACAGATGTTCCAACTCCGCGATGCCTGCTTTAGTCCATAAATGGACTTAAGCAGCTTGCATACTTTACCGCTGCTCCCACTCTGAATGAATCCTTCTGGCTGATCCATATAGACGTTCTCTTCCAAATTACCATTTAGAAAGGCCGTCTTTACGTCCATCTGTCAGATTTCATAATCGTGGAAGGCAGCAATAGCAAGAAGGACCCGAATAGATTTAAGTATAGCCACTGGAGAAAAGGTTTCGTCATAGTCCAATCCAAGTCTTTGACGGAATCCCTTTGCAACAAGTCTAGCCTTATAGGTTTCAACCTGTCTATCTACACCAATCTTCTTTTTGAAGATCCATTTGCATCCTACGGGTTTTACACCATCTGGAGCAATATCCAAAGTCCATACTTTGTTAGTATACATAGACTCCATTTCGGTCCGCATTGCATCCAGCCATTTTACTGAGTCACCGTTCTGAATGGCTTGCTGGAAGCCAGTAGGCTCATCATAGTCAATAGTGCAATACTCTCTATCCCCGTCTATGAGAAAATCGTAGTATCTCTCAGGCGGATGAGACTGCCTACTACTCCTGCGGAGTGGCGTCGGGATGTCCCTTTCTTCTGAAGCTTCAGGTTCTACTATACTTTCAGTAGTAGTTTGTGGTTCTGGAATTTCTTCCAGTTCTATTTCGCTCCCACTTGTTTCCTTTTCTACAAACTGATATTCTAGAAAATGGGCATTACGAGAAAGAAAAACCTTTTGTTCCTCTGCGTAATAGAAATAATATCCTTTGGAATTCATCGGATATCCCACAAACTTACACTGTACTGATCGTGCCTCGAGCTTGTCCACATGCTGCTTTTTAACAAAAGCTGGACATCCCCATATCTTCAGATGCTGAAGATGGGGTTTCTTTCCACTCCATATTTGATATGGCGTGGTAGGCACAGTCTTGGTAGGAGCCCTGTTTAGAAGAAATGCCGCTGATTCTAGCGCATAACCCCAGAATGATCGCGGTAACTCAGTGTTACTCATCATGGAACGGACCATATCCAATAGGGTTCGATTCCTTCTTTCCGATACACCGTTGTGTTGTGGTGTGTAAGGAGGAGTAAGCTGAGAGATAATTCCATTCTCTTTTAAGTAACCCAGGAACTCGGCACTTAAGTATTCACCACCTCGATCAGATCTCAGTGTCTTTATACTCTTGCCTGTTTGTTTTTCCACTTCATTCTTGTATTCTTGGAATTTCTCAAAGGCCAAAGATTTATGCTTCATTAAGAAGACATATCCATACCTAGAGAAATCATCCGTAAAAGTAATGAAGTAGGAATAACCACCTCTCGCATGCGTAGACATTGGACCGCATACGTCACTGTGTACGAGTCCCAAGAGCTCGCTTGCTCTTACTCCGTGTCCAGTAAACGGAGTTTTTGTCATCTTTCCTTTGAGACAAGATTCACAAGTAGCATAAGATTGATATTCGAACGGATTCAAATATCCTTCTCTATGTAACTTAGTCAACCTTCTCTCATTGATGTGACCAAGTCTACAATGCCATAAGAAAGCCTGATTTATTTCAGGAGACTTTCTTTTAAGTGTGTTGTGGACATTGAAAACCTGAGCTTGACTCAATACGCATATACCGTTATCTAATGTACCGGACCCAATCAGAACTTGATTTAGGTGGATGAGAACTACATCACTTGCGAATGTAAAATCATATCCCTCTCTTGAAAGTGAGGACACTGAGATGATATTACAAGTCATACTAGGTACATATAGACAGTTACGTAGAATCAATATCTGCCTACTTGTCAAACCTAGGCGATATTCTCCCACGGATTCAGCGTCCACGCTCATTCCGTTTGCAACTCTGAGAGACCAATCACCTACCTTTATAACTCTACGGTTTCTCAAAGCATGTAATGAATTACAGATATGAGATCCTGCTCCGGTATCTAGTACCCAGGAAGTAGAGTTTATTGACAAACGGTTCTCAATTACAAACACATTTGAGGCTGAAGCTACAACATGCTTCGTATCCTGGCTACTGGCTTCTAAAGCCCTGCAATCTTTCTGCCAATGCCCAATCCCATAACAATAGGAACGCCCCTCTTTTACTACATTCAGTCCCGAAACTTTTGCCTTCTCTTTCCTTCTACTTCCCTGGTTTCCTTCAGGGTAGAAGGTAGAGACTGTTGAATCAAGTCAGTATCTAACCTGTTTCTCAACGTGGTCTTCAGGTGCTGGAGCTCATCAATATAGCTGGTCATTATAAGGACGTTGTCCCCTACAGATGACCCAACAGCCAACTTCGCTTGAATTAATTCGGTCGAGGTCTCATATCTTGCGATATGAGACTGCTCACCATATAAATCTTTGTTATGGAGAAAGATGGAAACTGAGTCCATCTTCTTGTGTTGCTTTTGGTATACACCATCAACTGAAGCTAACACGAGGCATTTGGCTTTCGCTTTATCCTTTTCCTTTGTCTGGCGGATATCCTTATCCGTGACGGTGGAAACTAGACCTGGGATGGTGGGATCTTGAGTAGTAATAAGGTGGTCCTGCTTGTCACGGGCAATGGACATCTGAACAGACCTTTGCCAGTCATATAAGTCAGATTCAGTCAATTTGTTATCTAGATGTAACCTATGTATGGTCACAAGGTCGCTGCAATTTAAGAGAGAGAAGAAAATACTATTAGCATGATGCTCTTGCGAGTTTAGATTGGTTTTTAATTTATCTAAACAGGATGGCTCCCACTGTTTCTTGAATCCCTCCTCAAACCATAATAGAAGAATTAGCCAGGACTATTCTCACTAAACAATTCTTGCTTAACCGTTCAGCCAGGTCAGTGTCGATACTTTGAGGGAGGTTTTCCAACGCTTTCGCGAAGTTCCTTAATTAAATAACCTCTTTTCTCTGGGGGCGTAGCCCCGCTGACACCTTTCTAGGCACCTACTTGGTTTATAGCATTGATCGTTAAGTGACGAATCTCCTGATAAGTAGTATATACTCACAGTAGGATCGGGATCCAAAATATCATCGTATGATAATGTTGAAGGAATCCTACCAACATTCATCAAAATCCAAAATGGTATGCTCTCACTACAAATTTCAGTTTCTTTTGAAATTCCCGGCATAAATTTTTGCCCCATGCTCTTATGACCTTGGCTTTGGTCAAGATGTCATAAGTCACATGTCAAGTTCTACCCGTCATTATCCAGGTTAATTTGAACCCATCCCTACATACCCCTGACTTTGGTCAAATGATAATATGACTGTCCCAAACTAACTCATCTAATTATGCAACAAATGAATACCCAGCAGCTACCAAACACTATGCCTTGACTTTGGCCAAAATACATAGCTTGAATACTACTGAATACCCAAATGAAATGACGGAAGGCTACGAATGGTTTTGGCAAAAACCGTGAACGTAGTGAACTTGATATAATCGAAGGAACCTGATAGCTTTTTAAAAGGAGTGGTTAAAGCTCCGCAATTAAAAAATTCTGCTCTTTTAAAATAACCGAGTGGTTTCTTTTAAATTTGTTCCAACGATTAAACTTTGGTTTATTTTCTTTGCATTATAATAATGCGTCCCATCATTAAAACTTATCATTGCAGAAAACAACGAAAATACCACGTCCTCTTATGCCATCAGCATTCGCCACGGGGTCCCGTCATCACCCGTTAGGTTACTTAACTAACGACAGAGCGGAGGCTGGGCTAGTGTGGGTGTAAAACATAAGTGACGTCTAATAGCTATCATATATAGATATTGTACATTCGTCAGACGCAATAATAAGCATTCCAGATCACAGATGAAATTTATTGGATATACTAGCAATCCTCATTTGCTTTGAGACTGCAATAAAAGACGGATTACTCAGTTGTGATGAATAGCCATTACCCCACCCCAGACCCCTACGGGTACGGCAAACTACCCGAAGTGAAGCGGTCTCCCTCAACAAAGTGAGTAGGCCACTAAACACTTCAAAGTACCCGGTAGTTTGTGTACCCCGCCTTGGGTCTATCCTAGGAGCAAAAACAGTAAAAAGAAATAATACAATGGTGGCTACAACCGCAACCTGGATGTGCCCCGCAAAAGAATATTACATCATATTATATTTACATCGAATGAATGAATATTAAACCCATCTCAAACCCCGGCTAATCATCACAACATTCCAATCAAGTCCATATACACAAACAGTAAACATTACAGAAATGTGCAACCCCCTGCCAACCGACATACTAGCAGTTAGGGGAGGTTTACGAACACATTAAACATTACAGATAATAACCCGATTTGCAAATATCTTAGAACATCGATCGATAACCATATTCCGTGTTTACCCCAAAAGCAAACCAGCAAAGAAGCAACCTAGGTAGAAACAGAACATACAGGAAAACAAAAAACCAGAAATTATGAATTACTGTGAAACTCTGAGTCAACTCGGCGTTGACTCGGCGGCGGATCCGCGGCACAAGCACTCTATTGCCGCGGATCCGCGGCCGTTTTGCCGAGTTACTAGCTCGTATTTTTTCAGTATTCATTAATTTCCCTGCTGTGAATTTTAAGGTATATCAAATATTTTTTCAGACACTTCTAAAATTAACAGAAACTGAAAAGGGGTTAGGGTTTTGTTTTCGTGTTTTCCGTCGATCGAACTTCTAATTAGTTGCTAACAAGCTAGTAATGGTTTAGTTAGCTCTGATACCACTGTAAGTCCATGTCACGCACCCCACGAACTTGCGGGGAGGCAGAATATATGAAAAACGATTATCAAAGCTTCGTAACACGGACTTGAGCGCATGAATCGTTTCTAAACTGTTACTAGCAAATTACGAAAGGTTTAACTACTCGGATTCGAAGTTATACCTCACGTTACTTGTCCTTCGGGTCTTCATCGCGGTCCTCCACTCCTCATAGGCTCCTTAGAACATCGGCACCTCAACGGTCTCCTCGAGTCAAAGACGATCCACCCGAGAGCTCCTATGCCAAGCTTGATCTCTAACTTGAGATAACTAGGTTGCTCAAAGTGCTAATCTAAGCTACCTAGGGGATATAGAGTGAGGTTATGGAAGTATTAGTCTAGCTAACCCTTGATCTCAACACATAAGAGGTTAGGGTTAGGGTTTGAAGAGGGAGAGCTTGAGGAGAGAGAAGGTGAGAATATGAATTACTTTGGATGAATGAAATCATTTGAGTATATATGAAACATATGATATTATTATGTAAATAATAAATAAAGCATTATCATCATGTTTCATTAATACCCTAAGTGATTCATCATATGAGTCATATAAATCATTAACTCATTGCATGAATCACTACATGACTCACTAATCCAATTAATGCAAATGCCACCTTAGCCCCCAAGTCACCATGCTTCTAGAAGCTTCCCGGAAAATTATGAGAACGCCCCTCCAATCCGTGAAAACACGGAAAAACTTTAGACTGTATAAATCCAATAACCTGATACTAGAATCTGGCTTAAACCAAAGCCTGCTAGTAAAAACTGTCCGAACGCCGTACGTGCGTTTAAATACGTATGCGTCCGAACCCTTCTCGTAAAACTATACGACCTATATATCGTTTCGCCTGGAGCAGGGAAACTCTCTGTGTGGGACTCTAAAGACTCGCCACTATGCTAGCAGTGGGTTTAACTACAGACCGCAAGCGGCACTAGCTGTACGTAACGGTCCCCAGGTAGATGTCGATAAGAAGGCCGATGAGGAAAACCATCCGAACTCCTGCTAAGCCTGATGTGACAATCTTTGTACAGACCGGTCTGTTCGTCTAAGACTATCGCATATCGAGCCTAGGGGGTGGCAAGCGTCAGTCCTCTAATAGCTGTATAAGTCGTGTCGGAGCGTAGCCCATTACACCCTGAGAAACTACTGGAACCTACCAGTAAATCTCGCTTGCCCTGGCCAGGAACTTTGCGTAATGGCTCTCTGACACAGCGCGTTATCAACTCCCAATACCGGGAGAGACGAATCCTGTCTAACCGCCACTACCTCCAAGTGCTCGGGACTGCACCCAACTGCTACCTGTTTGCACGACTCCTTTAAGCCGTGGTAGGGTAGCAATCTAAGAACAGTGGGACACACTCGAGGCGAAGTAGCAGTGTCAAGTCTGCGGAATATGCTGTACTCATGTCACCTAGGAACTGTTAACTGACGATGGGTATAATACCAACCAATCAGTTCCCCTGCGAGTCATGTCCGGTGTACCCGTAACCTAACGAGCACCTGTATACTATCTCCAGTACGACGTACTGATGGCTATGGGACAGACTATCTCCCCAACTGGGATGAGAAGCGTACATACTAGTCTACGCTGGAGTATCGATGCCCTGTCTCGATAATCCTACGACTTGGGACAAGTATAGGATGTTGCTTATAGACTACCCAGCCCCCACTAGTGTGATTGCCATCACAACGCTGGTAATCAAGCAAAGATTCTATGGGCTCTACTAATATGTATAAGTGATACGTTACAAGAAACATATGCACATAAGTAAACACAAACCAAGAAGCATACTACCATTTTTAGCAAGACTGTTATATACAACTGTGAATATCCCAAGCTTCCATTAAGTAATATAAAACCTAGTATGATACAATAATGGCCCCTAGGGCATATACACTAACATCCGGCACCTTATTCGATAAGGAAAGAGCCGAGATCCCTTCACAGGGAGTGACCTCTTTAGCGAAACTAGCAGATTCTACTCACTCGGTTTGTCTTTTGATTGCTTCTATAGTTTTTGCTTTGCACCGTGGTATTTGTGAAATATCCTGCACCTTATTCGATAAGGAAAGAGCCGAGATCCCTTCACCGGGAGTGACCTCTGTAGCAAAACTAATAAAAGCCTAAAAAAACACTCCATTTAAAATCACTCGATTGTATAACGATATCAAGTTCATTACGCAAAGGGTTTTCTTAAAAACCCGTCGTAGCCCTCCGTCATTTCAGATAAGTACTTCATAGTATTCGTACTGCGTTTGTTGACCTTGTCAAGGCGTAGTGTGCGGTAGCTATTTATGCTTATCTGCAAAAGCATATGATGCGATTGAGTTAGGGTAGCCGTGTGACTTTGTTGACCTTGTCAAGGGTCATGCGAGTGGGTTTAATTCAATCGGGAAATGATGGGTTGAACTTGACTTGCGGTCTATGGTTTCTTGACCTTGTCAAGGTCATAGATCGCTCGGGGAAAAACATTATCGGGAATTTCAAGTGTTGAAATTTGCAGTGAGATTGCATACCTTCTATGAGATAGTTGGATCCCGATACCCGCTGCGAGTAAGAGTTACTCCTGGGAGAGTTTTACACATTACAATTAGCCAATCAAGTAGGTGTCTAGAAAGGTGTCAACGGGGTTACGCCCCTGGGAAAATGAGGTTTATTTTAATTAGGTCTGTGCGAAAGCACGGGGCACCTCCCTCAAAATACGGACACTGGCCTGGCTGAAAGATTAGCGAACTTGTAGCGTGTAATTAATCCCGGCCAGTCTTTCCTTTTAGGATTTGAAGGAAGATTTGACTAAAACAGTGGGAGACATCCTGATTAGATATATTAATAACCAATCTAATCTTGCAAGAGCATACGCTGAGTGTTTTCTTCTCTCTCTCTCCTGGTTATGACTATGTCATGTCTTAATCAAGATAAAAATACGGATGTATTGACCGAACCCGCTTGTTATACTGCGCTAGGGAATGTTGGTCCCGCTCCAACTTATTATTGTTATAAGACAGAACAGGAAATAAGGGATTACCAGAATTCCTGTGCCGCCCAAACGAAGAAAGTGCATGCTGATGCATCTTCTTCGGGTGTGTTCATTACCGAGAACTGTTTCTCAGTATCCTTTACGTCCTGGGTATGAGATACTGGATCAGGATCGCGCAAATGTAATTTGTTACATGGGCTACGGAGAGGTAGAGAACTGAGAACGGGTGATAAGTTTCAAGAACTGGAAATGATGCAAGTGTTGAAGCCGAGTCTGTTGGCAGTTATCACCCTGTATTATCAGAATACATTGATTCTGAACGAATGTTATTAGATATCGAACCTGATAAACAACATTATATTAGTCTTTTTATTAGTAAAGAAGGATATAATTTTGTATTGTTGGATAATGTTTTGAACATTTCCTATATCAAGAGTTGATCGGTTCAGGCACATTATCTAAAAGCATAGATGTTCTAAATCAAACTACAGTTCTTAACGTACAGAACACACACAAGAGAAAGAGTTCAGAAATGAACGAATCCTTCTTGAGGCATTGTAGACTAGGTCATATCAATGCGACCCGACCAGCTGAACTTACATTTAGATGCATATTTAAATTAGTTTAAATTTACATCTTGTGAAACTTCCCGGTCATGTCATAGAGATAAGATGACCACAACTCCGTTTATTGGAAACAGAGAAAGAGTTACTGAACTCTTGGGATTGATACATGATGATGTATAATAGTCCCATGTCTACATATGTCAGGACAGGTTCTTTGTGCTTCATTACATTCACTGATGATCTCTCAAGATTCAGACATATGTTCATGTTTAAACACAAGTCCGAAACTTTTGAGATAATCACAGAATATAAGTTAGAAGTAGAGAACCAAAAACGGGTATAAGTATTATGTCCTTTGATATGATCAAGGAGGAGAATACTTAAGCACGGAATTCCTGGACTATTCTAAAGGAGAATGGGATTCTCTCTCAGCATTACTCCTCCGTATACACCACAGCACATCGGTGTATCGGGGCGGAGCAATCGCACCCTATGTGATATGGTGTGCTCTATGATGAGTACTACTGAGTAGCCTATTTACTTTTGGGAGTTATGCACTTGAGAAGTTGCATACCTATTGAATAGGGTTCCAACCAAATCAGATGCCTACCACTTCATATGTGATATGGAATGGGAAGAGCCCATATCTTAAGTATATTAAGATTTGGGGTTGTCCAGCCTATGCATTAAAGCAAAATCCGGACAAGCTCGAGGCAAGATCAGTTCTGTGGAAGTTTGTTGGATATCCCAAGCATTCGCAAGGGAATATCTTCTACCAAACTGGGGAACAAAAAGTATTTTTGTTTCTCAGCATGCCACCTTTGTGAAAGGGAATTTCTTATGAAGAAATTAGTCGTCATGAGGTAGAACTGGAAGGAGTTCCAGCTATACAAACTGCAGCTGATGATTTGGTAAACCCGGAGGATTCAATAGTTTCCAACGAACCTCAGCCTCTCCGCCGATCTGGTAGGGTTCCTCATCCACCTGAGAGATACTTCGGTTTCTCTATGACAGTGGGAGCGAGGATTGCATCATGAGATGATGACCCAACTAGTTTCGAGCAGGTCATCAGGAGTGGGGACTCTTTGAGAATGGCTGGATGCTTAGCGATCTGAGATGGAATCCTTATACACCAACAAAGTATGGACTTTGGTTGCTTTATCTGAAGGGTTAAATCCCCATCAGGATCAAGTATATCTTGAGAATATTACTTGGTGTACATGGAAAAGTTGAGACTTTCAAAGCTATGCTTAAGTCCATCCAGATCCTACTTACCACTGCTACATACCATGACTACGACATTTGGCGGTTGTGTGTCATGACTGCTTTTCTAAATGATGATTTGGAAGAGAGCGTCTATAAGTACACAGCCAGAGGGCGTCGTAGACAGTAGGAGCAGCAGAAACGTGTGCAAGATGTTTTATGTGATAAATCAGGTATCGCGGAGTTGGAACGTCTGTTTTGATGTAGTAGTCAAAGAGTTTGACTTCATCAAAATGGTAGATGAACCAAGTATATACAAAAAGGTAGTAGGGAGTATGGTGGTGATCCTCGTATAGTACGTGGATGACATACTCTTGATAGGGAATGAGTTTCCTATGCTACGTTCGGTCAATCTCCACTTATCACAAAGATTCTCCATATATGATCAAGGTGATACCTCCTAAATCTTGGGTTATGGATCTATGAGATAGATCTAATTGGATGTTAGGATTCTCACTAGTTGTAGTGAGATGGTATCAATCGATCCTGGGGAGAATCACTGGAAAGGTTCCAGGGTGATAAGGATGACTGAATGTCAGTCGCAGGCATTGTCTTTATCCTCAGTAGAGGGACGGTATGTTGGAAGAGTTCCAAGCTAGATACCATGACTTACTAGACGATTAAAGACAAGATACATCGTTACCAAGGATGCAACCAAAGAGGCAGTCTGGATAAATATGAGTTCATGAGATGAATTTCGTTCCTGCCATTGTGTGACAATGGAGTTGTGGCTGATGCCTAGGAACCCCCATCCCATCAGAGATCCAGACATATTCTTAGGCAATATCGCCTGATCATGGAGATGGTTGATCTCCAGGTAGATCGAGGTTAGGAGAGTAGACACAGAGGACAACAGCGCGGATCCACTCACAACGGCCTATTTCCCAGAAGAGACTTTTTTGGATGGTTGAGTATGAGATACTTCAACCACAGCTGATTGTTGGGTATGCGATACCACAACAGATGGCCCTAGTGCAAGTAGGAGATTGTTAGTTATATGTATGCCCTAGAGGCCATTACTGTACATACGATGTATATTGTAGTGGATGCTTGGACATATATAGGGAGGACTTTCTTGCTCGACATGATAGTATGCTATCTGGTTACTCTTTATCTTAACATGTACTCTGATTGTCTCTATGTTACATGTTGATAAAGCCCTTAGGATGAGTACTTGACTACCAGGACTATGATGCGGATCATACTAGTGGGGACAGAGTAGTCATCAAGTACATCCTTTAAATGTTCCTAGTCATAGGTGTATCGAGACAGGGCATCGATATACCAGAGTAGACTAGCGTATCCGCTTCTTGACCCATATGATGGGCGATGGATGATCCCATATCCATTGGTGTTTGACATCAGAGAAGGTATACGGGTGCTCAGTGGATACTGGGTACACTAGACGGACTCGCCGAGAACTCCTAGATGGTATTATACCTCACGTCAGATGGCAGTTCTTTGGTGACACTGGTACAGGTTAGTCTGTATACCCGAGATCGTCATAGAGTCTTGTGTGATTCCCACTGTGCTTTGATTTCCATCATACCACGTCCAAGAGGGCGTGCAAAACGGTGGCTTTTGGGTACAGTCCTGAATCACATGGAGGCAATGAGCGATAAGAGGGGATTCGTCTCTCTCGGTATAGGGAGTTGATGTTGCGTTGTGTTCGATTGGCTATAACTGGAAATCCCTGGCCAGGGTTGCTGAGATTTACTGGTAAGTTTTATCAGTAGTTTCTCGAACTGTTATAGACCTCATGTAGGGTTATTGGGCATACGCACAAAGATCTACGAGGCATCAACCATGCCCGATTTAAAATTTAGCTGTGCCGAACAACCCTAAACCAAGATCTTAGACTAGAGATTAGGCGAAACAAAGCATGTTAAACACTTTAACATCTAAGAGTTAGGGATTACAACCTTTGTAGTCCGGTCCTTCACTTCATAAGCTCCGTGTTGTGGTCCCTTCGCTGCGATCATCAAGTTCCGGACTCTCGAGAGGCTCCACGAAGAGAAAGATGCAAGCTTGCTTCCGATCTTCGATAACAAAGATGATCTACCTTGAAGTTTCATTAACACAATCTCTCACTCACTAAATGAAGTGAACACCCTCATCTAAATGGCAAGGATAGATGAGGATGATGAAGTAGGAATTTAGCTCTCATTTATTATCTTAATCTCACTCATTTTCATCACTAAGCAAAAAGCTAGAAAGCTTTTGCATCAAGAACTCAAGGAAGAAGAAGAAGCATAATGAATAATCCTTTTGTGATGAATAATGCAAAGTAATGATAAGGTTAGAAATGCAACCATGGTTCAAGTAACCTTTGTAGAGATTTAACTAGGACTAGGGTTTGGGTTGAGTTAAAGATGAGTCACTTAAAATATCAACACACATATCTTTTCCAAAACAAAAAAGAAAGCTTCTAGAAACTTCTAGAAAAACATAACCCAAATCAAACCCTAACCATGTTTAATCTCCACTAAACATGTTGCATTAATAACCACATCATGTTACAATATTATATATCACACATATAATATTTATTGTAACAAAATAAAATAATACAATTAACATATATCGCATATATATCAATGTATTACCCGAGTGAGAAAAAGAATCTTTTAGTGAGCTTATATCAGTTAATGTAATTTAATATATCAAATATATAATCATACATTAAATTATCGAATCAACACTTGATCCGATAATCCGGCTATTTCACAAATAACAGACTAATATCATCTGTATCAGTTCATCCAATCAACACTTGATCCGATGACCCGGCTATATCACATATACCCGGCCGATATCTCATATCGTGAGAATCTAATACGGTATCACATACACGTATTTTTCTCGGTCCCGCAAATATCACATATGTGCTCCTACTCCGTTTTGCCCGAGCCAAGAAACCTCTGTGTAGGACTCTAAAGAATCGTCAATACGCCGGCAGTAGGTGATGATCATATCAAACACCCACAATCTGCAAGCGGTCAGCTAAACGTAACAGCCACCTAGGTATTGAGAGCTCAGAAGATCAACAAGTAAGCCTGTACATTCTCCTGTGAATCCAGTCTGTAACACTCCCGTACAGTCCGGTCTCGTCGTCTGATATGTCGCATATCTCGCCTAGGGGTGGAGTACGTCAGACCCCAGTAGCTTGATAAGTCATGTCGATATGAGGTCTATAACAGTTCAAGAAACTACTGATAACACTTACCAGTAAATCTCAGCAACCCTGGCCAGGGATTTCTAGTTATAGCCAATCGAACACAGCACAACATCAACTCCTTATACCGGGAGAGACGAATCCCTTCCTATCGCTCATTTCCTCCATGTGATTCGGGACTGTATCCAAAAGCCACCTTTTTGCATGCCCTCTTGGACGTGGTATGATGGAAATCAAAGCACAGTGGGAATCACACAAGATTCTATGACGATCTCGGGTCTACAGACTACTCTGTACCAGTGTTACCGGAGAACTGCCATCTGACGTGAGGTATAATACCATCTGGGAGTTCTCGTCGAGTCCGTCCAGTGTACCCAGTCTCTACTGAGCACCCGTACACCATCCTTGATGTTAAACACCGATGAATATGGGATCATCCATCGCCCATCATATGGGTCAAGATGCGTATACGCTAGTCTACTCTGGTGTATCGATGCCCTGTCTCGATACACCCTCGACTACGAACAGTTATAGGATGTACTCGTCGACTACCGTGGCCCCACTAGTATGATCTCATCATAGTCCCAGTAGTTGAGTACATATCCTAAGGGCTTTATCAACATGTAATATAGAGACAATCAGAGTACATGTTAAGATAAAGTACAACCAGATAGCATACTATCATGTCGAGCAAGAAAGTCCTCCCTATATATGTCCAAGCATCCACTATAATATACATCGTATGTACAGTAATGGCCTCTAGGGCATACATATAACTAACACCTCATATCGACACGACTTATGAAGCTACTGGGGTCTGACGTTTACCACCCCTAGGCGAGATATGCGACATATCAGACGAAGAGACCGGACTGTACGGGAGTGTTACTGATTGGATTTGCAGGAGAATGTACAGGCTTGCTTGTTGATCTTCTGATCGCTCAATACCTGGGTGGATGTTACGTTTAGCTGACCGCTTGCAGCTTGTGGATGTTTGATATGATCATCACCTACTGACGCCGTATTGATGATTCTTTAGAGTCTTACACAGAGGTTTCCTGGCTTAGGAAAAACGGAGTAGGAGAACATATGTGAAATGTGCGGGACCGAGAACAATACGAGTATGTGATACCGTACTAGATTCTCGCGATATGTGATATCGGCCGGGTATATGTGATTGTTCAGTCGATAAAACTGCACATTTGCAGTACATTTTTCCTACCATTTTTATATTAAAAAAGGACTTTATTATAATATATTATACATATGAGGGTTTATGTGTAAAAACATTATTTTCCATGTGTTAATATATTTAATTATCATTTGGTAGGAAAATGTATGCAAATAATATTATTGGTCTAATCCTAGTAGAACAAAGTCTACTAAAATCTTATTTGAGTTGTTGTGCAGAATATTTCCAAGTTGTTATGAAGGATTTAACAAACAAATCAATTTGTTGAAGAAAACTTGCCAAATTAAGAAGCAAACTTGGAGACCAAGTCTGGCAACATCCACGAGAAGATTTCAAATATCTAAAGCTTCCAGAAATTGCCAAATGTCACAAGGATCTACCCACAAAAATATGATGAAGTGATCTCTACCTTTGGTCGCGGATCCGCGGCCAAACCCCCCTGTTGGCCGCGGATCCGCGGCGGTTAAGAGGAGTTGGAAGTCGAGATTTTTCAGGGTGAATCTTTGCTAAATTTTACCAACTTTGGAAGCAAAGGATTTTGGTTTTAGGCTATAAAAGGGCACCGAGAGCCTCTTGGAAAAGTTATCAAGCCGAAGAGATCACGAAGTCCAAGACGGCTCACGCATCCAGGCTGATCATCAACGGTTCATCTACCTCCTTGGAAGAGATCGAGAAGCAAACTAGGTTTTTGTAATCATTTTCTAAGGAATCAAAGTGTACTTGATCTTGTTGATTAATAAAGGTAGTTCTTTTTCTTATTCTATTTTTTCGTAGTTTAATTATGCAATTTCTCTCCATCTCTTTTTCTCCCAACATGCGCGAGTAATTCTCCGCTTGTTAGGGTTCGTAGGATTAGGGTAGGCTAATGGGTGATGAAAATAATTAAACCCTTTTTAAGTCCTATAAAGTTTAGGAACTTTATCAAAATAATCATTAACATCCTAATCGGGCGCGCTAGCAATTCTTTGCTAGTTCCGACCACGATTAGAGATTAGATTAATGATTGTTTTGGTAAAGGCTAGATATGAACGGAGTTCCGTGTCAAGATAAGGGTTACGAGTGGGATTCCTTTTCCCTCCAGAAACCCTAATCTACACGCATCACCGTCGTTCTAGTTCTAAATATATTAATGGATAAAATGGGTAACTTTAATTAATCATTCATAACTACTAAATCCTAACGAACCCTACAAGCCCTTCTTATTATAATTAATCACATCTTTAAACCAATCTAGATCTATATTTACATTCTTATTAAACGTAGATCTAGAAACCATCCTACAACCATTCTTATTTCTTTCCCCTTTTCAACACATCTAAAGTAAAAACTAAAGGTTCCACGTTTCCCAGAGGACGACCCGTACTCATCTCGGTCTAGCTACGCGCGACACCGTTCTGATTGCGGTTAAACTACAAAACACGATTTTTCGTACCAATCAAATGGCGCCGTTGCCGGGGATACGTGCGTAATTTTTTATTTTTACTATTTGTGTTGAATTCTTAGACGAGCCATATCATTATTAACACAAAACTGCAAATTGCATATTTAACGATTTGTGCATGAATTTTTGCAAGGAAATCTGGAGTCACAGAATTGAGGAAAACAGGAAACAGAGACATTTTTAGAGATCCAGAGGAGCAAAGGAGATCACAGAAAAATTTTCAGCAAGCAATCCATCCATCTCGCGGCGGAACCGCGGCACAAAGGTGCTTCATGCGGCGGAAACGTGGCGGCTTGGAGGGATTAGGGCTACGGAATTCTCTGGTAAGATTCTAACTCCCTTCTCTCTCCTCTAAAATCCAATAAAATCTATTTTCTGCAGGATTCTTTGCAAAATATCGCCGCTCAAAAATCTTTTTGCAAAGTTTTGTTTTTCAGTTTGTTTTTGCATATTTTAATACGGATCTTTAAGGGGCAAGGACCAAATCAAGATTAGGTGGTGATTTTATCACCCTTCCTAAGCCCCACAAATCACAAACCGAGCATATAGATCAACCCTTCATTAATTTAAAAAATATCTAGACCAGACTCTAAGGACTGTCGCGCTCAATAAGGACAGAGGAAGGTCGTGGGTAATCTATCGTTTATCCGCATTACTTTTGTAGTGCCTAGGTAAGTGTGACAAAGGCTAGTGGTTTTTAATTAGGCCCACGACGTGGTTCCTTCCCACTTACCTGGCACTTACCTGGCTACAAGGGTAGTACGGAGGCGGTAGAGGATTTATCCTGCGGCTTGTCCTTTGGAAGTCTAGGAGCGGTCTAGAGACTGGACCTAGGTAACCATAGTTCTAGGGTTGTGCATTTTTTGTGATTTGTCTAAATCCGTCATTTTTCAAAACAAACCAATTACTTTCTCTCCTTTTTACCCCTTCCCCCTTCTTCTCTTCTTATAATGGGTGACCTAAACAGAAGAACACTTGCCGAGCTTTGCTGTCCACAACCAGATATCTCTTGTTTTCGAAATCCCTTCGGTATACCGTCCGGCTCTTCCATGTCCTTAAGAGATCATATAGAACAAGCAGGAAGAAACAGTTGGCCACCTCAGTCTAGGTCTTATCAACCATATCCTAATCCTACACCTGTTTCAGTTCATACCCAGAGTGAGGAAGCCCCTAGACGAATGTCCATTGCTGAGCACATAGCTAGGTCTAGAGGCCAAAGTTTCAACCCGGACCAATATCAACCATCACCACCACTGTCCGGAGAAGAGTTTGATATGCGGTTTGTGGCATATAAGATGTCTGTTGAAAATAGCCAACCAACCAACCCATATCAATATTCTTCTTATCATAATATTGATCCTACTCCCACCCAAGTTCCGCAACCATTCTATTCCTATCAATCCAATCCGACTTTTCCACCTACTCTAGACAGTTCTTCTAATCAGTCATTTGGGAGTTTTAATTATCCACAGGAATTTCAATCTTATACTGAAACCCCTTATCAGCCCAAGACTAGTCTGGAGCAGACATTAGAAAAATTTATGGAAATGTCGAACCAAATTATGAAGGATTTGGGTAGTAAGACAGAACTGTACCTCCAAACTGAAATCCACAACTCCAGTTTCATAGATTCATCAAGTACACCAAATAGAATGACTGATAAGTTGTGTGACTTTATAGTGTTTGATTTACCCAACTGTGAAGGGTCCCATTCAAGTGAAACCATATCCAACCCTTGTGATTTCTACACCTCCACTCTTGAACCAAAACTGATTGAAAACCATACTTTTGATGAGGAGTTTGAGAATTTTAACCTTCACTTGAATGAGGTGATTGACGTTGGGGATATTTTGATTGATGAACCCGAAATTTTGGATGATTTTGGCCCACCAATTCATCAAATCCTTTCACTTCCTTATGGTCATCATCTTGAGCCTTTAATTCTTCCCGAATCCCAAATATGTCTTGAAGTTGATGATAATGGTATACCCGAAGATCAGACCGAAATACAACCTCCATCTTCCACATCTGGTTCAGCAACACTCGACATACCAATTTGTTTATCCATTTCACCTTCTAATTTCTCCGGTTCTTCTTCTGTTCCTATAGCTTCAGTGAGTTTTGATAAATCACAATCTGTTAATTCAAGTTCAATAATACCAGAAATTCAACTTGATTTAGATATTTTTGAAAAAGAGGTAGATGAGTTTTTTGAGTTCTCTACCTCAGTGATTTTTTATGAATCAAGTAGAATAAATTCTGGCATAAAACTCTTTGACAGCAAAATATTCAATCACACTATTGATAAAAGTTTTGAAGAACTTTTTGCTGACGAGCTTGAATTTTTAAACAATACGGATTTTGTGATTGATCAATCTCCACCTCTAGAGGTTGAACCGTCACCATTCCTTCTTTCTAATCATTCACATTCATCCTCATTCTTTCTTTTCTCTAATTTCAAACCCTTTCCAGACCACCTCTTATGCCTTCCCCACTTTTTCTTGAGTCGATACAACACATTCTTCCACCAACCTATACGATATACTGATAAAATCTTTGAATGGTTGGTGTTAACTTTTGGTCTTTGTAAAGCCTTACTTTGACCAAATGACTCACCCCCTCTTAAAAAGCTTCATATTGTCTAACTCATGTTTGAGGGGGGGTATATTTTTGGCTCTTGATCATAACTTTTGTCCTCAAATTTGTGAGCCAAAAATAAGTTTGGGGGAGCATTTTCACTTTCATATATTCTTGCCCCCATTAATAATTTCCTCCCAAGTCTACAGGTTTTTGAGCTTAACGGATGACATCAGTAAGGACACTGCTGTAAACAAGTTTGGGGGAGGTTTGTGCTTATTTACGCATCAATTTGCATCATACTTTGCATAAGCACAACATTTTCAAAAATTTCAAAATTTTTCTTTTATAACAAAAGAGTAGAAAGTGAAAAATTACATCCAAAAGATAGGAATAGTTTAAGAAAACCAAGAAAATTAGAAGTTTTCTTATACGAACTAGTAATAAGTAGTTATGAGCTGTTGTCCCAAGGGTTAGTAAGATGAAGGAAGTCACTAATCTGAGGATAAAAATAAGTCTGAAAAATAGTTTCTATTCTGGAAGCCAAACATTTGAATGTTGATACCCTGCAATATGCACCTACACACGTCTTGAAACTCGGGATAGTAGAGGATACCTTGAAATGCTCTTGTCTAAAAGCCAAAGTATGAAAGAAATGATGAAGAAAATATAAAATGGTGAAAAGAAAAAAATGAACACTGGTTTTGTATCGCCAAGGCAGCAATAAAAAAATATAGCGAGGGTGCCTCTTCACCTAGTGCCCTAAGGCCAACTGGTCTGGGAGTCACTGCTAAGCCTTAGGTGGTGCAAGACGAGGAAAATATTATCACCAAATCTGCAAGCACATGAGTAATCGGTCGGTTAGTACCTCAAGAAGTATTAACGGTCGCATGAAAATGTGTGAGCAAATCTAAGTATTCATCAAATTAAAAAGTACTAAGGTAGATGGACAATAGTATGATAGCTTGAATTGAATTCTCTGAGTGTAGGGATGACCATTTCACACACGTAGGGGTATATGATCAATGTTTGGATGAAAGGTAGGAATGAAGAATAAAGACGATGTTTTATTGAGGGATAATGTGATTTCTAACATCTTTTCATGACTATTAAGATAGGGCTCATGACAACTGAAAAGCTGGCATAGTTGGAAACTCTTCTTTTCAAAGTATTTCTTTTATGGTTCTTGTCTTTATATGTAAATTTCACCATCTTTCTTTTGTTATTGGATTTTGTGGGTGAAATCCGCTGAAAACCCTCAGGAGACAACACTCCTCCTACTAGGGACACCTAGAGGTTTAACGGCTTGTTGCACGTGCTCAGTGCAATCGTGTCTGCCTACGAAAGTGTGCTTAGTTTTCTCCTTTCTTTTTCTCCTCTTGAATAAACTAGTTTGCTCGGGACGATCAAAGATAAGTTTGGGGGTATTTGTTCAGTCGATAAAACTGCACATTTGCAGTACATTTTTCCTACCATTTTTATATTAAAAAAGGACTTTATTATAATATATTATACATATGAGGGTTTATGTGTAAAAACATTATTTTCCATGTGTTAATATATTTAATTATCATTTGGTAGGAAAATGTATGCAAATAATATTATTGGTCTAATCCTAGTAGAACAAAGTCTACTAAAATCTTATTTGAGTTGTTGTGCAGAATATTTCCAAGTTGTTATGAAGGATTTAACAAACAAATCAATTTGTTGAAGAAAACTTGCCAAATTAAGAAGCAAACTTGGAGACCAAGTCTGGCAACATCCACGAGAAGATTTCAAATATCTAAAGCTTCCAGAAATTGCCAAATGTCACAAGGATCTACCCACAAAAATATGATGAAGTGATCTCTACCTTTGGTCGCGGATCCGCGGCCAAACCCCCCTGTTGGCCGCGGATCCGCGGCGGTTAAGAGGAGTTGGAAGTCGAGATTTTTCAGGGTGAATCTTTGCTAAATTTTACCAACTTTGGAAGCAAAGGATTTTGGTTTTAGGCTATAAAAGGGCACCGAGAGCCTCTTGGAAAAGTTATCAAGCCGAAGAGATCACGAAGTCCAAGACGGCTCACGCATCCAGGCTGATCATCAACGGTTCATCTACCTCCTTGGAAGAGATCGAGAAGCAAACTAGGTTTTTGTAATCATTTTCTAAGGAATCAAAGTGTACTTGATCTTGTTGATTAATAAAGGTAGTTCTTTTTCTTATTCTATTTTTTCGTAGTTTAATTATGCAATTTCTCTCCATCTCTTTTTCTCCCAACATGCGCGAGTAATTCTCCGCTTGTTAGGGTTCGTAGGATTAGGGTAGGCTAATGGGTGATGAAAATAATTAAACCCTTTTTAAGTCCTATAAAGTTTAGGAACTTTATCAAAATAATCATTAACATCCTAATCGGGCGCGCTAGCAATTCTTTGCTAGTTCCGACCACGATTAGAGATTAGATTAATGATTGTTTTGGTAAAGGCTAGATATGAACGGAGTTCCGTGTCAAGATAAGGGTTACGAGTGGGATTCCTTTTCCCTCCAGAAACCCTAATCTACACGCATCACCGTCGTTCTAGTTCTAAATCTATTAATGGATAAAATGGGTAACTTTAATTAATCATTCATAACTACTAAATCCTAACGAACCCTACAAGCCCTTCTTATTATAATTAATCACATCTTTAAACCAATCTAGATCTATATTTACATTCTTATTAAACGTAGATCTAGAAACCATCCTACAACCATTCTTATTTCTTTCCCCTTTTCAACACATCTAAAGTAAAAACTAAAGGTTCCACGTTTCCCAGAGGACGACCCGTACTCATCTCGGTCTAGCTACGCGCGACACCGTTCTGATTGCGGTTAAACTACAAAACACGATTTTTCGTACCAATCAGTGATATAGCCGGGTCATCGGATCAAGTGTTGATTCGATGAACTGATACAGATGATATTAGTCGGTTATTTATGAAATAGCAGGATTATCGGATTAAGTGTTGATTCGATAATTTAATGTATAATTATATATTTAATATATTACATTATATTAACTAATATAAGCTCACTTAAAGATTCTTTTTCTCACTCGGGTAATACATTGATATATATGTGATATATGTTAATTGTTTTATTTTATTTTGTTACAATAAATATTGTATATGTGATATATAATATTGTAACATGTTATGGTTATAAATGCAACATGATTTGTGGAGTTTAAATATGGTTAGGGTTTGGATTAGGGTTAAACTTTCATGAAGCTTTCAAGAAGCTTTGACTTTGACCTTGATATTTTGTGATATTTTGCAAAGATATTTCTTTAACCCAACCCAATCCTTTAACCATAGTTAATTCTCTACATAGGTTAAGTCTTCATACTTAACCCATGGTTGCATTTCTAACCTCACTTGATTCATTATTCATCATATATGGTTTTGATTCTTCTTCTTCCTCCTCTTGAAAAAGGTTTCTAGCTTTTTACAAAGTGATGATTTTGAGTGAGATAAAGAAAACAAATGATGTAGGGTTACTAGGCACACTAAGGAGGCTCTACTAGGCATCAACCATGCCGGATTAAAATTTTAGCATGCCGAACAACCCTAAGCTAGATCGTTGACTAAAGATTAGGCGAATCAAAAGCTAGTAGATAACAATTATCACTAAAGGGAAGGGACTACAACCTTTGTAGATCCGGTCCACCACTTCCAAAGCTCCGTGACGACGTACCTTCGCTGCGATCATCCAACTCCCGGACTCTCGGACGGCTCCTTGAGAAGTTGCAACGGGATCGCTTGAAGTCTTCGATGCCGAAGATGATCTACGTCGAGGGAATACGGACTCAAGCATCTACCTCACTAACCAAAGAATTAGTGAAGCAAACACCCTAAACTAAAGTGCTAGTCTAGTAGAGGATGGTGAGATAGGAAGTGGGTACTCTTTAGATTTTGATTTCTCACTTGGATTCATCACTTGATAATTTTCTAGTAAGCTTTTCCTTTTCTTCAAGAAGAAGAAGAAGAAGAAAAAGAATAAGAATGAATAATCTAAAAAAGAATTATCAAGTGATATCTATCATAATGCAACCATGGGCGAGGATAACTCATGTAGAGAATAAACTAGGGTTTAGGTTGATGGTTAGGTTAAGGATGAAACAAAATGGCAAGACTTTTTCAAAGATGCTAGCATGCTTCATGAAGCTTCTAGCAATGAAACAAAAAGCCACCATTTAGTTTTTCCAAAATCAAATAAATAAATAAATAAATAAAACCTCAACCATTAACCTAAACTATGGTTTAAAGCATACACACCCAAGTTTGCATGTATCATCAAGCATGATACAATCTTGTGCACAAAAAATATATCACATATACAACTTTTGCACATCAAGTGAGAAAATCAATCTAAAGTGAACCAATACAAGTTAATGTAAAGTAATATATCAAATATATAATTATACATTAAATCATTAAATCAACACTTGATTTAACGATCCGGTCATATCGTATATAACCGACTAATATCAATGTATCGACTTATCGAATCAATCCTTGATTCGATAACTAGGTTATATCGCATACAACCAATCAATACAATCATCGCGAGAATTGAATACGGTATCACATACTCGCATCATTCTCGGTCCCGCACATATCACATATGCGCTCCTATCTCGTTTTGCCTGAGCCAGTACAACCTCTATGTAGGACTCTAAAGACTCGTCAATATACCGGCAGTAGGTGATGATCATATCAAGCACCCACAAGCCGTCAGCGGTAGTAGCTGGATGTAACGGCTACCCGGGTATTGAGCGATCAGAAGATCAACAAGCAAGCCCGCTCCAACTCCTGCAAAAAGCCTGACAGTGACACTACCGTACAGTCCGGTCTCCTCGTCTGATATGTCGCATATCAAGTTTAGGGGTGGTAAACGTCAGACCCCAATAACCGATAAGTCATGCTGATGAGAGGCTCATAACGGGTCGAGAAACTACTGGTAACACTTACCAGTAAATCTCTAAACCAGCCCTGGCCAGGGACTTCTCTGTTATGGCCAATCGAGCACAGCGCAACATCAACCCCCAATACCGGGAGAGACGAAACCCCTCCTATCGCTCAATGCCTCCATGTGACTCGGGACTGTACCCAAAAACCACCGTTTTGCACGCCCTCTTGGACGTGGTAAGGTGGAAATCAAAGCACAGTGGGAATCACACAAGGCTCTATGACGATCTCGGGTCTACAGACTAACCTGTACCAGTGTCACCAGAGAACTGCCATCTGACGTAAGGTATAATACCATCTGGGAGTTCTCGGCGAGTCCGTCCAGTGTACCCAGTCTCCACTGAGCACCCGTATATCATCTCTGATGTCAAACACCAATGGATATGGGATCATCCATCGCCCATCTGTATGGGTCGAGAAGGTATACGCTAGTCTACTCTGGTATATCGATGCCCTGTCTCGATATACCCACGACTAGGGACCTTGAAGGATGTACTTATGGACTACCATGTCCCCACTAGTATGATCCGCATCACAGTCCAGGTAGTCAAGTACACATCCTAAGGGCTTTACCAACATGTAACAGAGAGACAATCAGTGTACACGTTAAGGTAAAGAGTAACCAGATAGCATACTATCATGTCGAGCAAGAAAGTCCTCCCTATATATGTTCAAGCATCCACTACAATATACAACACATGTATAGTAATGGCCTCTAGGGCATACATATAACTAACAATCTCCCACTTGCACTAGGGCCATCTGATAACAGTGGTTGTAGTATCTCATACTCAACCATCCCATAATTGTCTCTCTTTGGGAAAAAGCCTTCGTGAGTGGATCCGCCGTGCTGTCCTTTGAGTCTACTCTCCTGACCTCGATCCCCTGGAGATCAACCATCTCCATGATCAGGTGACACTTGCCTTAGAATATGTCTGGATCACTGATGGGACGGGCCTTCCTCGGCATAAGCCACAACTCCATTGTCACACAATGGAAGGAACAAAGTTCATCTCATGAACTAGTATACATCCAGACTGCCTCTTTGGTAGCATCTTAAGTAGCGATGTATCCAGCCTTTATCGTCTAGTATGCCACGGTATCTAGCTTGGAACTCTTCCAACATACCGTCCCTTTACTGAGGGTAAAGACAATGCCTGTGACTGACATTCAGTCGTCCTTATCACCCTGGAACACTTCCAGTGATTCTCCCCAGGATCGATTGATACCAGCTCACTACATCTAGTGAGTATCCTAACATCCAATTAGATCTATCTCATAGATCAAAAACCCAGGATTTAGTAGGTATTACTTTGATCCTATATGGAGAATCCTTGTGATAAGCGGAGATTGACCGAGCACAGCATAGGAAACTCCTTCCCTATCAAGAGCATGTCATCCGCGTACTCTACGAGGATCACCACCATACTCCCTACTACCTTTTCGTTTATACAAGGTTCATCTACCATTTTGATGATGTCAAACTCTTTGACTAACACATCAAAACAGACGTTCCAACTCCGCGATGCCTGCTTTATCACATAAAACATCTTGCACACGTTTCCGCTGCTCCCACTGTCTACGAGGCCCTCTGGCTGTGTACTTATAGACGCACTCTTCTAAAACAGCATTTAGAAAAGCAGTCATGGCACCCAACCGCCAGATATCGTAGTCATGGTATGTAGCCGTGGCAAGTAGGATCTGGATGGACTTAAGCATAGCTACTTAGAAAAGGTTTCATCATAATCCACACCTGGTCAATGATGCAAACTTTTAACAAGTCTAGCTTTGAAAGTCTTAACTTTTCCATGTACACCAAGTAATCTTCTCAAGATATACTTGCTCCTGATGGGGATTTAACCCTTCAGATCAAGCAACCAAAGTCCATACTTTGTTGGTATATAAGGATTCCATCTCAGATCGATAAACATCCAGCCATTCTTACAGAGTCCCACTCCTGATGGCCAGCTCAAAACTAGTTGGGTCATCATCTCATGATGCAATCCTCGCTCCCACTGTCATAGAGAAACAGAAGTATCTCTCAGGTGGGTGAGGAACCCTACTAGATCGGCGGAGAGGCTGAGGTTCGTTGGAATCTACTGAATCCTTTGGTTCTACCAAATCATCTGCTGTAATTTGTATAGCTGGAACCTTTTCCAGTTCTTCCTCATGACCACTAATTTCTTCTCAAGAAATTCCCTTTCACAAAGGTGGCATGTTGAGAAACAAAACATTTTTCTTCCTCGGTTAGGTAGAAGATATTCCCTTGCGAATACTCAGGATATCCAACAAACTTCTACAGAACTGACTTTGCCTCGAGCTTGTCCGGATTTTGCCTTTCAGACATAGGCCGGACATCCCCAAATCTTAACAAACTTAAGATATGGGCTCTTCCCAATCCATATCACATATGAAGTGGTAGGCAACTGATTTGATCAGAACCCTATTCAATAGGTATGCAACTTAATAAGTGCATAACTCCCTATAAGGAAATAGGAAACTCAGTAGTACTCATCATAGAGCGCACCATATCAAATAGGGTGTGGTTGCTCCGCCCCGATACACCGACGTGCTGTGGTGTATACGGAGGAGTAATGCTGAGAGAGAATCTTATTCTCCTTTAGAATAATCTAGGAATTCCGTGCTCAAGTATTCTCCTCCTTGATCGGATCAAAGGACATAATACTTGTACCTATTTTGGTTCTCTACTTCTAACTTATATTCTGTGAATATCTCAAAATTTTTGGACTTATGTTTCAACAGGAACATATGTCTGAATCTTGAGAGATTATCAGAGAATGTAATGAAATACAAAGAACCGGTCTTGGCATTTGTAGACAGGGGACCTACATACATCAACATGTATCATCCCAAGAGTTTACTAAATCTTTCTCTGTTTCCAATAAACAGAGATATGGTCATCTAATCTTTATGACATGACTGGCAAGTTTCATAAGATGTAAATTCAAACTGATTTAAATATGCATCTATATGTAACTTTAGCCAGTCGGGTCGCATTGATATGACCTAGCCTACAATGCCTCAAGAAGGATTCGTTCATTTCTGAACTCTTCCTCTTGTGTGTGTTCTGTATACTAAGAACTGTAGTTTGATTTAGAACGTCAATACTTTTAGATAACGTGCCTGAACCGATCAACTCTTGATTTAGGAAATGTTCAAAACATTATCCAACAATACAAAATTATATCCTTTCTTTACTGATAAAGAGACCGATATGATTTTGTACATCAGGTTCGGTATCTAATAACATTTGTTCAGAATCAATGTATTCTGGTAATACAGGGTGACAGCGACCAACAGACTTGGCTGCAACGCTTGTACCGTTTTCTGCCTCATGAAACATATCACCCGTTCTCAGTTCTCTACCTTTCTGTAGCCCATGTAATATATAACATATATGGGATCCTGATCCGGTATCAAATACCCAGGACGTAAAGGACACTGAGAAACAGTTCTCGGTAATGAATACACCCGAAGATGATGCATCAGCATGCACTTTCTTCGTTTGGGCGGCACGTGAATTCTGGTAATCCCCAATTTCCTGCTATGTCTTATAACAATTATAAGTTGGAGCGGGAACAACGTTCCCCAGCTCAGTATAACAAGCGGGTTCGGTCAATTATCCGTATTATTATCTTGATTAAGGCGTGATATAGTCGCTACCTGGAGAGAGAGAGAAGAAACGCTCAGCGTATGCTCTTGCAAGAATAGATTGGTTATTATTTTATCTAATCAGTATGGCTCCCACTGTTTTTATCAAATCTTCCTTCAAAACCTAAAAGGAAAAACTAGCTGGGATTAATTACACGCTATAAGTTTTCCAATCTTTCAGCCAGGCCAGTGTCGGTACTTTGAGGGAGGTCCCCCATGCTTTCGCACGAACCTAATTAATGTAAACCTCGTTTTCCCAGAGGCGTAACCTCGTTGACACCTTTCTAGACACCTACTTGATCGGCTAATTGTAATGTGTAAAACTCTCCCAGGAGTAACAATTACTCGCAGTGGGTATCGGGATCCAACTATCTCATAGAAGGTATGCAATCTCATTGCAAATTTCAACACTTGAAATTCCCGATAATTTTGCCCCTAGCACCCTATGACCTTGACGGAGGTCAACAAACCATAGGCTACTAGTCAAGTTCAACCCGTCATTTCTTGATTGAATCAAACCCACCTGCACGACCCTTGACGGAGGTCAACAAGGCCGTACGACTACCCTAACCCAATCTGCATCATATGCATAAGCAGATAAATACTAGTTAGCTACGGCACACTACGCCTTGACGGAGGTCAACAAACGTAGCACGAATACTAAGTAGGACTTATCTGAAATGACGGAGGGCTACGACAGTTTTTTTCTGAAAACCTATTGCGTAATGAACTTGATATCGTTGTAGAATCAAATGATTTTAAAATGGAGTGTTTTTTAGGCTTTTCTAGTTTTGCTAAAGGGGTCACTCCCGGTGAAGGGATCGTCGGCCCTTTCCTCATCTAATAAGGTGCAGGATATATCATATATACCGCTGTGCAAAGCAAGAACTATAGGAGCAATCAAAAGACAAACCGAGGGTTGTAACATCTGCCGGTCATTGCTAAAGGGGTCACTCCCGGTGAAGGGATCTCGGCCCTTTCCTTACTGAATAAGGTGCAGGATGTTCTACAAGGAACACCGCGATGCAAAGCAAGAACTGTAGCTACCTGTTTTTGAAAATTCGATTCCACAATATCTTTTAGGTTTATTTTTCTTTCATTAATCATATTAATGAAGTCCTATCATTTAAGTCACCTAAACATCACAGATAAATACGACGTACACTTATGCTATCCGCATTCGCCTCGATGTCCCCTCGTGCACCGTTAGGTTAGGTAACTAACGGCAGAGCGGGGCAGGGCTAGCGCGGGTGTAAAACATAAGTAACGTCTATATAATATATCATATATACTATATACTGTATCTATCATAGAACATCTCATGATCACATCACAGATATTGCAGCAGAAGAAACATATGAAACATTGGATATACTAGGACGTCCGTGTTTTTAATACGAGCCAGTATAAAACACGGATTCCACGGTCGCGATGAATAGCCAAACCCACACCCCTAGATCCTTACGAGAGAGGCAAGCTACCATACCAATTCTAGAGTTAGGAGACCCGGACTCGACTCCTCGAGTTGGTCTCTCACTGGACTCTAGAACCCGGTTACTTGTGCCCTCCTCCCTGGGTCTATCCTAGTGCGGAAAAGTAAATAATATACAAATGGTGACATCTTCCGCAACCTGGAAGTGCCCCAATAAAAGAATATTACATACAAGTTTTTTACATGAATGAAAATGAAAAACACTCATCTCACATAAAAAAAAACCCGGCTATTCAAAACGCGACGACCCAATATAACATATCCAGCAACACATAACATCACATGTCATCAACGTAAGTAAATATGCGCATCCCAATTGTCGTTGACATACAGCAACGAAACCGACGATATCACATATTACACTTACGGTCACAGAAAAGAAAGTGTAAAACTACAACAGTTGGAATCCGCAACCACCTTAGACATCGCATGCCTAACAGTTATAAACCCCGCATTTTAGTCTCTGTATCGAAAACACTTTTCAATATTAAGTCGGGCAATTCAACAAGATTCCCGATATCCTGATCGAATGCTCGTCGCAAACTTTAGTAGACGACCGCACCCCCGATACCGTCGACGAAGTGCACCAAGGCGGAACACCGCTACCGCGAGCACCCGAACGGATGCTTTCGGCGACGGGGTTCTCCTACAGTCACTTGGTCGGGGCTAAGGGGTGTAGCTGTCTATTAAGTTTATCCGGCGAGTATCCGCGTACGCTACGTGATTGCGACGGACTTTTGATCGCATCAAAATTCCGTGGCAACCGATCATTTGAGACTAAAGTGCTATGTTTATAACATTCATATTAGTTATTACATAACTACTTGTGAATTCCAAATATTGTATCACATTCCAGATAAACAGAAAATGTTAAACTTTCCGATCGAACAGTCAAACACCCAAGTTTTCCTGAAACAGCTCAACACATGAAATAAGTTTAAAAACATTCACTTCATGCCACAGTACCAACGGTCCAGCCGTAGAAGGGTCAAGCCAACGCCTCACATGTGGCACGCCGTACTGCCCCAAACCCTAAGATTCAAAGGGCAGTTCAAGACGGTCACATAATCGAGTTAAGGTTTGTTTTCTTCTAGAGGGTCTATCGCGTTACTTGCACTACTTAGAACGTCTTTAAACTACGGAAAGATCCAACACTTGGAAATTTTCCGGCAGGGGAAAAATTGGGTATTTTTATCCGGTCGAACTTTTTAACATATTCTAAATTATCCGGAAAACAATACGAAATTAAATATTCCGATCGAATCATCGAATACAAAATAAACCCCAAAAAATACTCAACACTTGAGTCAGGTTAAAAATACCCATAAAATTCAAATAAAAGATACAAGAATTACTGTGCAGAAATCATGACATAATCACACTGTACGGCCGCGGATCCGCGTCCCAAGCAGGGTATGGCCGCGGTTCCGCGGCGTTATGTTGGGATTAGGTCATCGAATTTCACAGTAATGCTAATAAAACCCTGCTGAATTTTTTAGAAATTTTTAATTCAGAAAAATCCCAGATTTTAAAAATTTTCCAGAGAGGGGGTTAACTTTGACACGTCGAGGTTCGATCGGAGTTTTAACATCGTAAACACATTGCCTAATGCTCTAGCTATGCTCTGATACCACTGTAGGGTTACTAGACACACTAAGGAGGCTCTACTAGGCATCAACCATGCCGGATTAAAATTTTAGCATGCCGAACAACCCTAAGCTAGATCGTTGACTAAAGATTAGGCGAATCAAAAGCTAGTAGATAACAATTACCACTAAAGGGAAGGGACTACAACCTTTGTAGATCCGGTCCACCACTTCCAATGCTCCGTGACGACGTACCTTCGCTGCGATCAACCAATTCCCGGACTCTCGGACGGCTCCTTGAGAAGTTGCAACGGGATCGCTTGAAGTCTTCGATGCCGAAGATGATCTACGTCGAGGGAATACGGACTCAAGCATCTACCTCACTAACCATAGAATTAGTGAAGCAAACTGTAGGGTTCCTAGGCACTATATAGAGGTCTCACAAGGCATCAACCATGCTAATTTCAAGATTTTATGGGTGCCGAGAAACCCTAATACGGATCGTTGACTAGATGTTTAGGCGAAATACGAATCTAGTTAACAACTTAACTAAAGATAAGAAGCTACAACCTTTGTAGATCAGGTTATCCACTTCCTTAGCTCCACGTAGACGTCCTCTCGCTGTCCTAGTCGGATCTCGAACTCTCGCGCCGGCTTCATCGAAGAAATGAGCGGAATAGTTCGTCGGCTTCGTGTCGAAGATGATCTACGTCGAGGCATCACAAGTTCAAGCTCCAACTTCACCAAGTTGTGAAACTTGTGAAGAAAACACCCAAAACAACTTGGCAAGAGGTAGAGGATGAAGAAATAGGAGGTGGGTTCACTTTAGAATTGGATTTCTCACTTTAGAACTCAAGTTGCCATTGATGGCATCAAACTTTCTTTCTTGAAGAAGAAGATCAAGAAGAAGGAAGAATATGATGAGTGTTAAATTAAAATTGAAAAGTAAATGAATACTTATCATATACTAACTAGGGTAGAGTGTAGATAATAGACCATGGTTACTTGGATGTGTTAGGGTTAAGCATGAAGACAAGAATGGTTAAGAAGTCAAAGCTTCATGAAGCTTCAACTAGAAACAAATAAAGCCACCATTCTCATCTAAATCATTTCCAAATAAATAAATGAACAAATAAATAAATAAATGAATAAGCAAAACCCTAATCATCAAATTAACCATGGTTTAATTCTATACACTTAACTAAATGATCAAGTATCATCAAACATGATACAAATATGTGCACAAAAGTATATCACATATACTTCTTGCACATCAAGTGAGAAAATCCATATAAAGTAAACCAATACTAGCTAATGCAAAATAATATATTAAATATATAATCATACATTAAATCATTAAATCAACACTTGATTTAACGATCCGGTTATATCGCATATAACCGACTAGTATCCAATGTATCGATTTATCGAATCAATGATTCGATAACTAGGTCATATCGCATACAACCAATCGAAACATTCATCGCGAGAATGAAATGCGGTATCACATACAAGCATTATTCTCGGTCCTGCACATATCTCATATGCGCTCCTATTTCGTTTCGCTTGAGCCAGGAAACTTCTGTATAGGACTCTAAAGACTCGTCAATACGCCGGTAGCAGATGATGATTATATCAAGCACCCACAAGCTGCAAGCGGTCTGCTAAACGTAACGGCCATCCGGGTATTGAGCGATCAGAAGATCGACGAGCCAGCCCGCTCACACTCCTGTGAATCCAACCAGTAACACTTACCGTACAGTCCGGTCTGTTCGTCTGATATGTCGCATATCAAGTCTAGGGGTGGTAAACGTCAGACCCCAATAACCGATAAGTCGTGCCGATGTGAGGCTCATAACGGGTCGAGAAACTACTGGTAACACTTACCAGCAAATCTCTAATCAGCCCTGGCCAGGGACTTCCCTGTTACGGCCAATCGAGCACTGCGCAACATCAACCCCCAATACCGGGAGAGACGAAACCCCTCCTATCGCTCATTGCCTCCATGTGACTCGGGACTATACCCAAAGACCACCGTTTTGCACGCCCTCATGAACATGGTAAGGTGGAGATCAAAGCACAGTGGGAATCACACAAGACTCTATGACGATCTCGGGTCTACAGACTAACCTGCACACGTGTCACCTGAGAACTACCATCTGACGTGAGGTATAATACCATCTGGGAGTTCTCGGCGAGTCCGTCCAGTGTACCCAGTCTCCACTAGGCACCCGTATACCATCTCTGATGTCAAACACCAATGGATATGGGATCATCCATCGCCCATCTCATGGGTCGAGAAGCGTATACGCTAGTCTACACTGGTATATCGATGCCCCGTCTCGATACACCCACGACTAGGGACCTTGAACGATGTACTTATGGACTACCATGTCCCCACTAGTATGATCTGCATCATAGTCCAGGTAGTCAAGTACACATCCTAAGGGCTTTACCAACATGTAACCATAAGACAGTTTAAAGAGACTAGTATACATGTTAAGATAAAGAGTAACCAGATAGCATACTATCATATCGAGCAAGAAAGTCATCTCTATATATGTCCAAGCATCCAATATAATATACATCATCTGTACAATACTGGCCTCTAGGGCATACATACAACTAACAATCTCCTACTTGCACTAGGGCCAGCTGCTGTAGTATCGCATACCGAGCATCCCGAAGAGTCTCTCAAACTGTATCTGGGGAATGGATTTCGTGAGTGGATCCGCCGTGTTGTTCTTCGTGTCAACCCTCCTGACCTCGATCTCCCGGCGATCAACTATCTCCCGGATCAGGTGATACCGCCTCAGAATATGCCTGGATCGCTGATTGGACCTGGGTTCCTTGGCCAAAGCCACCGCTCCATTGTTATCGCAATACAAAGGTATTGGATGCTCAATGGATGGAACCACTCCAAGTTCAGTAATGAACTTCTTGATCCAGACAGCCTCTTTGGCAGCATCGTTGGCAGCGATGTATTCAGCCTCCATCGTCGAGTCTGCCACGGTTTCCTGCTTGGAACTCTTCCAGCTAACCGCCCCTCCGTAAAGGGTAAAGACAAATCCCAACTGCGACTTAGAGTCGTCCTTATCACTCTGGAAGCTCGAATCGGTAAAGGACTCCACTTGGAGTTCTCCGTTACCATACACCAAGAGCATCTCTTTAGTCCTTCGCAAGTACTTGAGAATGCTCTTCACAGCTGTCCAGTGATTCTCTCCAGGATCAGCTTGATACCTGCTCACTACACTTAGTGAGTATGCTACATCGGGTCTGGTACATAGCATCGCACACATGATAGAGCCTACAGCCGAAGCATAGGGTATCCCTTGCATGCGAGCTCTCTCCAAATCAGTCTTGGGAGACATCTCTTTGGAGAGAGTGACTCCAGAGATCGTGGGCAAGTTCCCACGCTTGGATTCTTCCATACTAAACCTCTTTAGTATGGTGTCAATGTACCTGGATTGGGACAATCCCAAAATCCGTTTGGATCTATCTCTATAGATCCTAATTCCCAATATGCAGGAGGCATCACCAAGATCTTTCATTGAGAATCTTTGTGATAAGAAGAGCTTGACCGATTGCAGCATAGGAATATCATTTCCTATCAAGAGTATGTTGTCCACGTACAATACGAGGAAGACAACCTTACTCTCTGCCACCTTCTTGTAGATACAAGGTTCATCTGGGTTTTTGACGAAATCAAACTCTTTGATAACGACGTCAAAGCAGATGTTCCAACTCCGCGATGCTTGCTTTAATCCATAAATGGATTTAAGCAGCTTGCACACCTTCCCGCTGCTCCCGCTATCTACGAAGCCCTCTGGCTGAGTCATGTACACGCACTCTTCTAAATCACCATTTAGAAAGGCGGTCTTAACATCCATTTGCCAGATTTCGTAATCATGATATGCAGCGATGGCAAGCATGATTCGGATGGATTTAAGCATAGCCACTGGAGAAAAGGTTTCGTCATAGTCCACACCTGGTCTTTGACGAAAACCCTTTGCAACAAGTCTAGCTTTGAAAGTCTCCACTTTCCCATCTACACCAAGTTTCTTCTTGAAGATCCACTTGCTCCAGTAGTAGCCTGGAACAACAGTAGTGTCAAGTCTGGGTAAACAAGAACCTCCATGTCACGTCTTTGAGCATACCGAAGTACCACTCGAGTGCCTGAGGTTACCCACCATATTTGCGGAGTGGCCAATGGAATGCCAATCCAGATTGAATCTTTAGGTCCTATTAAATTTTCAGTAAGCGTTTGCGGTTCTGGATTCACTTCTAGTTCTACCATACTCCCACTACCGTTTTATGAAAAAGTCCATTTTGCTAAAACTGTGCCGAGTCAAGAATAATATCACCATTGATCTTCCAGATAGTAGAAAGTTAACCCTCGTCATAGCCCGGGTCAACCTACAAACAGCCATTACAGAAACGTGCCTTGAGTTATCCAGAGTTTGGTTTTAAGCATAAGCCGGACAACTCCCCATACCTTAACATCTCTAAGATATGAACCGTTCTATATCCAATATAGAAACAGAGGCACTGATTTAATTAGAACCAGATTCAAATCATGCAGCTGTCTCCAGTGCATGTCAACTAAATGGAAGGAGGCTGATCAGCGTTACTCAACTTAGGAATGCATCCAGATATGAGTAACCTGAAAGAGAAACAAGTTTCTCAAAACCATACTATTAACTGAATACCGAATACAAGTATCTACATCTTCGATCACCTTGAAGAATCCTGATACTTGCAAAAAAATCTACTTTATCCTTATACCTATAACTTCTCAAAACTTAGACCTTGCATTTGTACAGAACACTTGTCTAAAAACTAGAGAAGTCACAAGTAAACAGAATATAGTACGAGGACCAACCCCTCTGTCCTAATGGACACTGGACAATATACAATGTTTTGTATAAGTCCCCTGAGTTGAATAACTCAAACCCTGTGCGTGGTAGATTGAAAACTGTACTATGGTTATAAAGAATTACACTGCTGTTGAATGCTCCTTACCTAACCATCAACTGATATAGGTAAATGTCATGGACATAATTTCAAAAAGTTATATCTCACTTTATAAAAATAAACGTACAGATATATCAATTTGAAATTGGTGCATAACAACGGATATTCAAAACCAAATATTTGTCGTCCGGCAAACACCCAGGTGATTTCCTCAAATATCACCAATTACAACGAAACCCGTTATAATGAGGATGATCACCTAATTCCCAATAATTTACTCCCACTCATCATCTGTAAAAACCATACAGATGTGAGAATCAAACCTGGTAAATACATACCCTGGAGCAAGGTCTAATTGGGAAATCGGTTTTCTTATTAACAACGCATAGTGAAACTGAAACTGAAACATGAAACTGTTTCGAAAGGGTATCCGGGTATTCCTAGTAATGCCTCTTCCATTATCAGATTCACAACTGTAACCGTATATTTCTTTGCCATCTCTCCAAATCCCTTTATATGTCTTTAGTCATTACCTTCTGTACACCACCTTTAGGCCAAATGTTTTTCTTCCTTCCCTACCGTTCGGCACTAGCCTATGGTTTGGAAGAAGACTATCTAATTAGCATAATGGGTTTACTCTCCTAATCCTAGGAGCACTCGCAACGCGAGAGAAGGTAAAGATAAAAGACAACTGAATAAACCTTATTCCTATTTCACCTGAACCAGAATCCATCCCCGAACTGGAACAAGTTCCTTCGAGTTCGTATATAACAATACGATGGATTATCCAATAAACTGTGGATCTTCGTAGTGAGACGGAGTGTTCTGTAGAAATACAAAGGTGAAATAGGAGTGGCGATGAAATACTTGGTTTGGTCGTGAATAGCAGTCACAATTTACTTTGCCCTCTTTCTGATCCCTTTATTTGTCTTTACTTAATACCTTCTGTACATCTTTTAGGCTAAATGGTTTTCTTCATTCCCTACCCCTCAGCACCTGCCTATGGTTTGGATGAAGACTATCCAATTAGCATAATAGGTGTACCGTCCTAATCCAAGGAGCACTCGCAACCTGAGAGAAGGTAAAAGGAAAAGATAACTGAATAGTCATATTCATTTTCTTCAGAACCGAAAACCATCCTCGAATCTGGAACAAGTTCCTTCGAGTTCGTATATAACCATACGATGGTTTTATCCAATGGATGTAGATGTTCATAGTAATGCGGGGTGTTCTGGAGAAAAGGGTAAAAGTAAGAGTGGCAATGAGGTATGCAACTCTGACAATCCAAAAGCCAGTGCTTTAAGAAGGTTCGGTTAATCTTGGTCACTGAGTCATAGTCGAGGGTCGGGACATGGTCGCTGCCAAAAAGAAAGAAAGAAAAGAAATACCCTGTGTGCACTCTAACCTAGATCAGAATTTATCACTTTATCTAATCAGGAAACCTCCCACTGTATCCTCAAATTCTCCTCCAAACCTGAAAGAAGAATTAGTCGGGATCACCCGAGGAGTAAACCAACTCATCAGTGGGAATCGGGATCCAACTATCATCGCATGATAACGTGATGGAATCCACTCACGTTATCACACTCCAGAAGGTATTCGCATATCTGGAAAGTTTCAGTTTCTTTAGAAACTCCCGATGTGATTTTTATCCCATGCTCTTATGACCTTGACGAAGGTCAACAAATCATAAGTCACATGTCAAGTTCTACCCGTCATTATCCAAGTTAATTTGAACCCACCCGTACAAGCCCTTGACGAAGGTCAACAAGGCTATATGACTGTCCCAAACCAACGCATCTATCTATACAACAGAAAGGTAACAATCAGCTAGCATTCACTATTCCTTGACAAAGGTCAACAAATATAGCATGAATACTAAGTGCTACCCGTCTGAAATGACGGAGGGCAACATATGGTTTTTGGCGAAAAAGCTTTAACGTAATGAACTTGATATCGTTGAAGGAACCAGATAGCTTTTTATAAGTATAGTGGCGAAAACCTTTGCTAAAGAGGTCACTCCCGGTGAAGGGATCTCGGCTCTTTCCCCGTAGAATGAGGTGCAGGATATTCCAACTGAATACCGTGATGCAAAGCAAAAAAGTATTCAACTATAGTGAAGTTATTACCCTGACGCAAACTTCTGCCTAAGGGGTCACTCCCGGTGAAGGGATCTCGGCCCTTGCCTTATCGACTGAGGTGCTGGATATTCATAACCGAATACCACTGTGCAAAACAAAAAAGAACGTTCTTGTAATAAGAACCTTTTGAAAATTGTTCCAACAACATCAAATAGGTTTGTTTAGTTTGCATTGATCCGAATCAATGCAGTCCCATCAATTGATCACACCAATAAAGAACGAAAATTTGATATACGTATATGCCATCCGCATTCGCCACTGGGTCCCGTCATCACCCATTAGGTTACTTAACTAACGACAGAGCGGGGACTGGACTAGCGCGGATGTAAAACATATACAACATCTACCAGTATATATATCAATATATAATAATCGCTCATGGCATGATAAATGCAACATCACAGAAATATAATAAGCATCACAGAACAATACAGATAATCTGGGATCCCCGGGTTTCTTTTGAGCCGCAACTGAAACCCGACGTTCCCCTGGTCGTGTGGATAGCATGTGCAATGAAATCCTAGACCCCTACGGGCGCGGTATGTTACCCACCAAAATCTGAAGCGAGGCAGCCCCCTTCAACAAAGTGAATGGACCACCCAGCACTTCACGGAATCCGGTAACTTGAGCACCCCTCCTTTGGCCAACCTATACCCCCTACGAGTGCGGCGAATAGCCCGCCAATTCTAGAGTGAAGCCCCCTCTTTCTCAAAGCCATGAGATGCGGGCTCGTTGCCCTCTAGAACCTGGCTATCCGTGCACCCTACCGTGGGGTCATCCTAGTACAGAAAATAAAATATGTACAACGGGTACATCGACCTCAACCCGGTCGTGCCCTAAAAGAATAATATACAAACAGGCAGTGACGGCAGTCCACATGTCGGACGCTCGCCCCGCAATATCAAATGTACAAATATAATCAAACTGTACTACCATTGTATCCAGGCTATCCACCACGACGAATCCGCAACATCACAGCACAACACAGAACATCAACGTGAATGTCACGTTCGCAAATCCGTCTAAAAGGGCTATAGCGATTAGACAAGATTTACCGATCAAATGACATTCACGGTCACAGATATAATGTAATGCACTGTAAACTTTAAACAATATTCTAAAATATCAAATCCGAAATAACCCTCGAATAGCCCAGAAAAACTGATAAAACCATATCCAAATTAGGCCGAACAAATAATACCACTGCACCAAAATCCCAGATACCAGACAAAAGCCCAAATACGAAGCCCATACTCATCAAATTTGGCTAGCCTGGCCGGAATTTCATGCATGGTGGCCATTTTTTTCAAGGTGGCAATGGTCTTGTGGTCTTGTTTAAAAATTTTTCTAGCCGACGTGTCCAAGGTGAAGTAGAGAATGCGTGTGATAACTTTTTCTTTTGACACTCTAGGATTCTCAACACATGAGATGGTTAGAGTGGAGGTAGAAGATGATGCCAATGGTGGAACTTTTGAGCAAGAAGAAGAAAGAAAAGAGAGGAGCCTTTTGTGTTTGTGTGTTTAATTATTGTTGTGAGCACTAGAATGAAAACCCAAGAGCCAACCCCAAGCCTATGGCTGCCCTCTCTCTCTCCATCCATCAATTCAACACAATAAACAAATCCTAATATGACATTAGCACAAATAAAGAGACCATGAGTTACTAAACATGTCCATGTCACATTAAATGCACCTCATCATGAAATCCACTCACAATTTCCACATGTAAACATTAATCCAAATGTTTACAACAATAAAAAGATATGGCAACATCTAAAGAAAACTCGTGACGGATCACAAGGATACCCTTCATCTGTATATACATACCAGCATCCGCATTCCGACTGAATGCGAATGGGATGAGACTAAAGTAATCAAACAAATCTAATACTAGGATCCGGCTTAAACCAAAGCCCACTAGTATGATCTGTCCGATCATTATCCATGCACGACTGCACGTATATGATCGAACCCTGCTATAATACCATATGGCCTCTACAACGTTTCGCCCAAAACTTGAGAAACTGTCCGTAGGGGACTCTAAAGACTTGTCAATACTTTGGCTGTGGATTTAACCACTAGCACGTCAGTGGTACTAGCTGTACGTAACGGGCTACCAGGTATCGATGTCCCCTCATGCACCGTTAGGTTAGGTAACTAACGGCAGAGCGGGGCAGGGCTAACGCGAGTGTAAAACATAAGTAACGTCTATATAATATATCATATATACTATATACAGTATCTATCACAACATATCAAATGATCACATCACAGATATCGCAGCAGAAGAAACATATGAAACATTGGATATAGTAGGACTTCCGTGTTTTATTTTGAGCCTCTATAAAACATGGACTCCACGGTCGCGATGAATAGCCAAACCCACACCCCTAGACCCCAACGAGAGCGGCAAGCAACCCTTCCAATTCTAGAGTTAGAAGACCCGGACTCGACTCCTCGAGTTGGTCTCCCACCGGACTCTAGAACCCAGTTACTTGTGCTCTCCTCCTTGGGTTTACCTAATGCGGAAAAGTAAATAATATACAATGGTGACATCATCCTCATCCCGGAAGTGCCCCAATAAAAGAATATTACATAGAAATGAATTTTACATGAATGAAAAATAAAAAACTCTCATCTCACATAAAACCCCCGGCTATTCAAAAATGCGACGATCCAATATAACATATCCAGCAACACATAACATCACATGTCATCAACGTAAGTAAATATGCGCATCCCAATTATCGTTGACATATAGCAACGAAACCGGCGATATCACATATTACACTTGCGGTCGCAGAAAAGAAACTGTAAAACTACAACATTTGGAATCTACAATTATTTTAGACATCATAAATCCGAAATATCACATACTTCTCATTTCATGCCTAACTATATGAATTCCACATATTGTATCACATTTCAGATAAATAGACAGTATTAAACTTTCCGATCGAATAATCAAATACCCAAAATTTCCTAAATAGCTCAACACTTGAGCGGAGTTCAAAAATTCCAGAATACGTCACAGTATCAATGGTCCAGCCGTAGAAGGGTCAAGCCAACGCCTCACATGTGGCAATGCCGTACTGCGCCAAACCCTAAGGTTTAGAGACGGTTCAGACTGTCACATAATCGAGTTAAGGTTTGTGTTCTTCTAGAGGGTCCATCGCGTTACTTGCACGTTTTTCCGAAAGATTTAAACTCAAGAAAAATTCAACACTTGAAAGTTTTTAGTGTCGGGAAAAAGTGAGTTAATGATATCCGTTCGAACATTTTAATACTTTCTAAATTATCCGGAAAAAGAACGAAATTAAATTTTCCGATCGAATCAACGAATTCAAAATAATTTCCAGAACACTGAACACTTGAGTCAGATAAAAAGTACCCAGAAATATGAAGAAACACCTACGGATCAAACTGTAGAAAAATAAAACCCTAATTCACAGAGACGGCCGCGGAACCGCGGCGCAAGCATGGGTCTTGCCGCGGTTCCGCGGCGCTTTAATCGAATTAGAAGGTTGTATTTTACAAGTATCCTTAGAATTCCCTGCTGATTTTTTTGAGTATTTTTAATGCAGAAAAAAGCACATTTTAAAATTTTTTCCAGAGAAGGGGTCTATTTTGTCGTATCGGGGTTCGATCGGAGTTTTAACTTCGGAAACACGACGCCTAATGCTCTAGCTAGGCTCTGATACCACTGTAGGGATACTAGGCACTGTAACAAGATTCTACAAGGCATAAACCATGCCCGGTTAAAATTTTAGCCGTGTCGAACAACCCTAAACAAGATCTTTGCTAGATTATTAGGGTTTCACATGCAAGTAAATACCATTTACGACTAAGTGAATACGAAATACAACCTTTGTAGATCGGCCCTTCACTTCATTAGCTCCTTGTTGAAGTCCGTTCGCTGCGATCATGGTTCTCCCGGACTCTTGCATGGCTTCACGAGGCTAAAGGAGCGTCCTTGCTTGAAGTCTTCGAGGCCGAAGATGATCTACGTCGAGGGGATGCCAACTCAAGCTTCTACTTCACTAACTAGAGAATTAGTGAAGCAAACACCCTAAACTAAAGTGCTAGTCTAGTAGAGGATGGAGAAATAGGAAGTGGGTTCACTTTAGAATTTATTTTCTTACAATGTATCACTCTCTTTTGAAAACCCTAACAAGCTTTTCTTTTGCTCAAAAAAAAAAGAAGATGAACAAAAGAAAAGATGAGGATAATGATCATGTCAAGTGAGCTAACCATGGGTGAGTGAGTATCATATACTAACTCATGTAGAGACATAACCATGGCTAATCCAAAATGGTTGGGTTAATAAAAATCTAAAGTAAAACAAAGTTAGTGGACTTTGTCAAAGCATCCACAAGCTTCTACAAGCTTCATGCTTGTGACAAAAGCTCCACTAATTTGTAATTACCTTAAATAATTATAAACCACCATTTAAAATAGAATGGTGTATGTCTTGCATGTTAGTGTATATGCCCTAGAGGCTATTACTGTATCATACTAGCTTGTATATTACTTGATGGAAGCTTGGGATATTCACAGTTGTATAGACAATCTTGCTCAAAATGGTAGTATGCTACTTGGTTTGTCTCTACTTCAATATGTGCATGTGTTTCTTTTAGCATATCGCTTATATACATATTAGTAGAGCCCTTAGGATCTTTGCTTGATTACCAGCGTTGTGATGGCGCTCACACTCGTGGGGGCTGGGTAATCCATAAGCACATCCTTATACAGGTCCCTAGTCGTTGGACTATCGAGACAGGGCATCGATACTCCGGAGTAGACTAGCGTATGCGCTTCTCATCCCAGCGGGGGAGATGGTCTGTCCCACAGCCGTCAGTACGTTGTACTTGAGATAGTATGCGGGTGCTCGTTGGGTTACGAGTATACTGGACAGGACTCGTCGGGAACTGTTGGTTGGTATTATACGTATCGTCAGTTATCAGTTCCCAGGTGACATGAGTACAGCTTAGTCCGCTGACTTGACACTGTCACTTCGCCTCGATTGTGTTCCCACTATACTTAGATTACTACCCTACCACGGCTCAAAGGAGTCATGCAAACAGGTAGTAGTTGGGTGCAGTCCCGAAGCACTTGGAGGCAGTGACGGTTAGACAGGATTCGTCTCTCCCGGTATTGGGGGTTGACATCGCGCTGTGCCTAGGAGAGCCATTACACAAGTAGTCCCTGGCCAGGGCAAGCGAGATATACTGGTAGGTTTCCAGTGTTATCGCAGGGTGTTCTCGGCCACACTCCGACACGACTTGTACCGCAATTAGGGGACTGACGTTCACCTCCCCCTAGGCCCGCCATGCGATGTATCAGACGAACAGACCGGACTGTACGGAGATTGTCATATACAGGCTCAGTAGGAGTTCGGATGGGTTTACCTCATCGGCCTTCTTATCGACATCTACCTGGGGACCGTTACGTACAGCTAGTGCCGCTTGCGGTCTGTGGTTAAACCCACTGCCAGCGTAGTGTCGAGTCTTTAGAGTCCCACACAAAGAGTTTCCCTGCATTGAGCGAAACGTGTAGAGGCCGTATGGTTTTACGGCAGGGCTACGATCACTTACGTGCACTTGTGTGCGTATGCTATTCGGGCAGGCAATACTAGTGGGCTTTGGTTTAAGCCAGATCCTAGTATTGCACAGATGGATTTGATTTGTCTTCTGTGCATTCGCATTCTACGGAATGCGGATGCGGGCGTGTATGCACAGTTTTGAGGAGCGAAGAAGGAGGAGGGTTTTGGCAGTTGGTTCGGCCAAAACCGTAATGTGGCACACTCATTAGGGTTTTGACAGTTCGTTTGGTCAAAACCGTTATGAGCCGGAGACATTGTTTACTAATCCTTTTAGTGATAGATTTGTGATGGCTAATTGCATCGACCATTTGACCACTTAGACCCCTCTTGACTTTGTTGACCCGTTGACCGTGTTGACCATTGACCTTCAAGAGGGATCTACTCTCTTCTTTTTCTTTCTTTTTATTTCTTGTATTATGATAATTGTCAATTCAATGTGCCATCAAGTCTTTCATGATAGGATTAGTAATGATGATTATTGTGTATTATTGCAACCATGGTTTATTTCATTTGTGCTTAATCTTTTCATTATTCTCTTCTCATTCTCTCTCATGAAGTGAGAAGAAAAAGAAAAGCTCCATGGTTGCAAACTTTCTCCTTCTTCTTCCTCCTCTTGATCTCTTCTTTTGATCTAATGTGTTGAGAGAAAACGAATCCACATAGACAAACACTTCCATCTTTCTCTTCTACACAACCTAAGGCATTTAGATTAGCAATCTCTTTGCCCTAGTTGCCTTGGCTTGAGGCGAAGCTTAGTGTACAACTCTCGGGTGGATCGTCTTCGACTCAAGAAGGCCACGGAGGTGCCCAAGGTCCGGATCGACGCTTGGAGCTTGGATGGACGAGTTGGACAGCGGGATGAAGACCCGAAGGACCGGTTCCGTGAGGTATACTTTCTACAGCATAGTAGCTAATACCTCTTAGTGTTTACTAGTTTCTAGTTTAGCAAAGATCCGACTTTTAGTCCATGTTGCCTTGCGCCAAAATCATTGTTTTTCGCCGTTTCCGCCTCCCCGTAAGAACCGGGATGAGCAACGTGGACTTACAGTGGTATCAGAGACTGGCTAAACATAAACTAGTAAGTTAGCAAATTGTTTAGAATATCGATCGAAAAAAAAGTCGCAAAACACGGCCGGAAAAACCAAGTTTCTGTCGAAATTTTATACTTCTCTAAAAAATTTTTAACATACATGAAAATTCGACTCAGGGTTTTTTAAAACCACAGAAGAAAACAAGTCCACTGATCCGATCAAACCGCCGCAGTTCCGCGGCAATAGCATGCTATTGCCGCGGTTCCGCGGCCGATTTGACTCGGTCGTGGACCGGGTTTCTTGCAGTGTTTTTATTTGGCAATTTTAGGATTTTTAGGACATGTTTTTTCTACCCAGATTTTCTAGAAAGCAAATTGACTTTTGGGGTGGTTAAAAATCCGTATTTTGATCGATATTCCGTACTCTTTGGCTAATGAATATTATCTGTGATGTGATATATGTATTGAACGTCCGCTAATCGCTATACGTCGATTAGTGGGGGTTATACATATCTGTGATCTGAAATGTTGATGGTTTGTGTATATGAACTCGGTGGATTGTCGCGGATGAATAGCCGGGAATGGGTGTGAGATGAGATTTTCTTTTTCTTTCATTCTTTGTAAAATTTGTAAATTGATGTAATATTATTTATTTGGCCGCACAACTGGGTCGGGGTTGTAGCCGTCATTGTATAATTTCTTTTTACTGTTTTTGCTCCTAGGATAGACCCAAGGTGGGGTGCACAAACTACCGGGTATCTCGAAGTGCCGAGTGGCCTACTCACGGTGTTGAGGGAGGTTGCTTCGCTTTGGGTACTTGGCGGGTAGTTTGCCCACCCGTAGGGGTGTAGGGTGGGGGTTTGGCTATTCATCGCGACCGTGTAATCCGTTTTTCGTTGCAGGCTCGAATGAATCGCGGATTCCTAGTATATCCATAGTGTTCATCTGTGATCTGTAATGGCTATCATTGCTATATATCTATATATATTAACTATTTAGGCGTTGCTTATGTTTTTCAGCCGCGCTAGCCCAGCCCCCGCTCTGTCGTTTGTTAAGTAACCTAACGGATGATGACGGGGCCCCGTGGCGAATGCGAATGGCATAAACGTACGTCATAGTTTGGTTATTTTCTGCAATGGTAGGATTAAATGATGGGACGCATTAAAAGAACTAATGCAAGAAAATAAACCAAGTAAAAGTCGTTGGAACACTTTGAAAACCACTCGGTTCTTTTCAAAAAAAAAAACAAAAAAAAACAAGCATTTTAAAAGCAGAGCTTGAACCACTCCTTTTAAAAGCTATCTCATTCCATCGACTATATCAAGTTCACTACATTCACGGTTTCGCCAAAACCATCCGTAGCCCTCCGTCGTTTCATATGAATATTCAACAGTATTCAAGCTGTGTTTGTTGGCCTTAGTCAAGGCACAGTGTTTGGTAGCTGGTTGGTATTCATATGTTGCATAGATAGAATGCGTTGGTTTGGGATAGTTGTATTGCTTTGTTGGCCATAGTCAAGGGTATATACGGGTGGGTTCAAATTAACCTGGACAACGACGGGTAGAACTTGACATGTGACTTATGATTTGTTGGCCTTAGTCAAGGTCATAAGAGCATGAGGCAAAAATCCACATCGGGAGTTTCAAAAGTACTGAAACTTTCTAGCGCTGCATACCATTTGGAGTATGATGATTCTGGTAGGATTCCTTCGGTTTTATCACGCGATGATATTTGGATCCCGATCCTACTGTGAGTATATGCTACTCCTCGGGAAAACTCTCGCTTAACGATCAATGCTATAAACCTAGTAGGTGTCTAGAAAGGTGTTAGCGGGGCTACGCCCACAGGGAAAAGAGGTTACTTAATTAAAGAACTTCGCGAAAGCGTTGGAAAACCTCCCTCGAAGTACCGACACTGGCCTGGCTGAACGGTTAAGCAAGTATTGTACGATGAGATTGATCCTGACTAATTCTTCCTTTATGGTTTGGGGAGGGATTCGAGAGACAGTAGGAGCTATCCTGTTTAGATAAATTAAAAACCAATCTAAACTTGCAAGAGCATCATGCTAAGTGTTTTCTTCTCTCTCTCTTAATTGCAGCGACCCAGTGACCGCACCTAGGTTACATCTAGATAATAAAATGACTGAATCTGACTGTTATGACTGGCAAAGGTCTGTCCAGATGTCCATTGCCCAGGACAAGCTGGGACACCTCTTGACTGATCCAACCCCTGCCGTCTCAGGTCCATTTTCCCCTGTCATGGATATTGATATCCGTAGGACATCGAAAGAAGACTGTACGAAAGCCAAGTGCCTCGTGTTAGCCTCAGTTGATGGTATATACCAGAGGCAGCACGAGAAGATGGACTCAGGTTCTATCTTCCTCCATAACAAAGTTTTATATGGAGAGCAATCTCGTATCGCAAGATATGAGACCTCGAACGAATTGCTTCCAGCGAGGTTGGCTGTCGGGTCATCTGTAGGGGGCAGCGTCCTTACAGAGACCAGCTCCTTTGAGCTCTCGGACCTGAAGACCACGTTGAAGAACGGGTCAGATGAAGACTTAGTTCAACAGTCTCTACCTACTACCCTGCAGGAAACCAGGGAAGTAGAAAGAAAGAGAAGGGCAGAAGTTTTGAGGAATGGATGCAGTAAAAGAGGGATGTTCCTATTGTTACGGGAATGAACATGGACAGAAGGATTGCAGGGCTTGCAAAGCCAGTAGCCAGAATTCGAAGCATGTTGTAGCTTCAGCTTCGGGTGTGTTTGTAGTAGAGAACTGTATGTCAGTTAACCCTACTTCCTTGGTATTGGATACCGGATCAGGATCTCATATCTGTAATTCATTACAGGCTCTGAGAAACCGTAGGGTTATCAGGAAAGGTGATATGACTCTCAGGGTTGCTAACATAATGAGCATGTATGCTGAATCCGTAGGGGAATATCATCTAGGACTGACAACCGGGCAGATATTGATTCTGCGTGACTGTTTTTATGTACCAGGTGCGACTTGTAACATCATATTTGTATCCTTACTTTCTAAGGAAGGATATGATTTTACTTTTGTAAGCGATGTAGTAAACATCCACCTAAATCAAGTACTGATTGGGTCAGGTACATTAAAATACGGTATATACGTTTTGAATCAAGCTCAGGTCTTCAGTGTCCAGAACACACTTAAAAGAAAGTCTCCGGAAACAAATCAGGCTTTCTTATGGCATTGTAGACTGGGTCATATTAATGAGATACAGTTGACAAAGTTACATAAAGAAGGGTACTTGGATCCGTTCGAGTACCAGTCTTATGCCACTTGTGAATCTTGTCTCATGGGAAAGATGACAAAGACTCCGTTCACTGGACATGGAGAAAGAGCGAGCGAGCTCTTGGGACTCATACACAGTGATGTGTGTGGTCCAATGTCTACACATGCGCGAAGTGGTTATTCATACTTCATTACTTTCACAGATGATTTCTCTAGGTATGGGCATGTCTTCTTAATGAAGAACAAATCCGAGGCCTTTGAGAAATTTCAAGAATACAAGAATGAAGTTGAAAAACAAACAGGCAAAAGTATCAAGACTCTGAGATCTGATCGAGGTGGCGAATACTTGAGTGCCGAGTTTCTGGGCTTCTTAAAAGAGAATGGAATTCTCTCTCAGCTTACTCCTCCATACACACCACAACACAACGGTGTATCGGAAAGGCGGAATCGAACCCTATTGGATATGGTTCGTTCCATGATGAGTAAGACTGAGTTACCGAGATCCTTCTGGGGTTATGCGCCAGAAACAACTGCATATCTTTTGAACCAAGTTCCTACTAAGTCAGTGCCTACCACACCATATCAGATGTGGAGTAGGAAGAAACCCTGTCTTAAACACTTTAAGACATGGGGATGTCCAGCTTTTATAAAAAAGCAGCATGCAGACAAACTCGAGGCACGTTCAGTACAGTGTAAGTTTGTGGGATACCCAAAGAACTCCAAGGGGTATCTTTTCTATTACGCAGAGGAACAAAAGGTTTTTGTTTCTCGTCATGCCCGCTTCTTGGAAACTGAGTTTTTTGGAAAATCAGATAAGTGGGAGCGCAGTAGAACTGGAAGAAATTCCAGAACCACAAGCTGTTACTGAATCCTTGGTAGAACCAGAAGGTTAAGGAGAACCGGACATTCCAGCGCCACTCTGCAGGAGTAGTAGGCAGTCTCATCCGCCCGAGAGATACTACGGTTTTCTCATAGACGGGGATAGAGAGGATTGCACCATAGATTATGGTGAGCCTACTAGCTTCCAGCAAGCCATTCAGAGCGGTGACTCGGTAAAATGGCTGGATGCAATGCGGGCCGAGATAGAGTCCATGTACACCAACAAAGTTTGGACTTTGGACTTTGCTCCAGAAGGGGTAAAACCCGTAGGCTGCAAATGGATCTTCAGAAAGAAGATTGGTGTAGATGGGCAGGTTGAGACCTATAAAGCTAGACTTGTAGCAAAGGGTTTTCGTCAAAGACCTGGTTTGGACTATGACGAGACCTTTTCTCCAGTGGCTATGCTGAAATCCATTCGGATCCTTCTTGCCATTGCTGCCTTCCACGATTATGAAATCTGGCAGATGGATGTAAAGACGGCTTTCCTAAATGGAAATTTGGAAGAGTGCTTCTATATGGATCAGCCGGAGGGATTCATTCAGAGTGGGAGCAGCGGTAGAGTGTGCAAGTTGCTCAAGTCCATTTATGGACTTAAGCAGGCATCGCGGAGTTGGAACATCTGCTTTGATGATACTGTCAAAGAATTCGACTTTATCAAAAACCCAGATGAACCATGCATTTATAGTAAGATTGTAGGGAGAACTGTGGTATTCCTCGTCTTGTACGTGGATGACATTCTCCTAATAGGAAATGATATTCCTATGCTACAGTCAGTCAAAGGATTCTTGTCGCAGAGGTTCTCCATGAAGGACCTGGGCGATTCCAACTACATTCTGGGGATCTAGATCTATCGTGATAGATCTAAGAGAATGTTGGGACTTTCACAGTCAAGGTACATCGACACCATACTGAAAAGATTCAGTATGGAAGATTCCAAGCGCGGTAATTTACCGGCTTGTCACGGGATCACCCTCTCCAAAGAGATGTCTCCCAAGACTGATTTGGAAAGGGATCGCATGTCTATTATACCCTACGCTTCTGCGGTAGGCTCTATAATGTATGCGATGTTGTGTACCAGACCAGATGTAGCATACGCATTGAGCGTTGTAAGCCAGTATCAGTCGAACCCTTGGGAGAAACACTGGATAGCGGTAAAGAACATTCTCAAGTACCTGAGAAGGACTAAGGAGATGTTCTTGGTGTATGGCGGAAAAGACCTCCAGCTCGAGGCCTTTGCTGACTCCAGCTTCCAGAGTGACAAGGATGACTCCAAGTCCATGTCGGGTTATGTCTTTACCCTCAATGGAGGGGTGGTTTGCTGGAAGAGTTCCAAGCAGGAGACCGTTGCAGACTCAACTATGGAAGCGGAGTACATAGCTTCTTGCGATGCCGCAAAGGAAGCTGTCTGGATGAAGAAGTTCCTCACGGAGCTTCAGGTGGTTCCTACCATTGTTGATCCAATATCGCTGTATTGCGACAACAACGGCGCTATAGCTTTAGCGAAGGAACCCAGGTCCCATCAGAAGTCCAGGCACATTTTGAGCTGGTACCACCTGATCAGGGAGATCGTAGATCGCCAGAAGATCGTAGATCGCCGGGAGATCGAGGTGAAGAGAGTAAATACGGAGAACAACACTGCAGATCCACTCACGAAGGCCCTACCCCAGACTCAGTTCGAGCGGCTGATCGAGATGATAGGTATTCGAAACGCCAGTACATGGCCTTAGTGCAAGTGGGAGATTGTTAGTGTATATGCCCTAGAGGCCATTACTGTATCATACTAGCTTGTATATTACTTGATGGAAGCTTGGGATATTCACAGTTGTATAGACAATCTTGCTCAAAATGGTAGTATGCTACTTGGTTTGTCTCTACTTCAAAATGTGCATGTGTTTCTTTTAGCATATCACTTATATACATATTAGTAGAGCCATTAGGATCTTTGCTTGATTACCAGCGTTGTGATGGTGCTCACACTCGTGGGGGCTGGGTAATCCATAAGCACATCCTTATACAGGTCCCTAGTCGTTGGACTATCGAGACAGGGCATCGATACTCCGGAGTAGACTATCGTATGCGCTTCTCATCCCAGCGGGGGAGACGGTCTGTCCCACAGCCGTCAGTACGTCGTACTTGAGATAGTATGCGGGTGCTCGTTGGGTTACGAGTACACTGGACAGGACTCGTCGGGAACTGTTGGTTGGTATTCTACCTATCGTCAGTTATCAGTTCCCAGGTGACATGAGTACAGCTTAGTCCGCTGACTTGACACTGTCACTTCACCTCGAGTGTGTTCCCACTGTACTTAGATTACTACCCTACCACGGCTCAAAGGAGTCGTGCAAACAGGTAGTAGTTGGGTGCAGTCCCGAAGCACTTGGAGGCAGTAACGGATAGACAGGATTCGTCTCTCCCGGTATTGGGGGTTGACATCGCGCTGTGTCTAGGAGAGCCATTACACAAGTAGTCCCTGGCCAGGGCAAGCGAGATATACTGGTAGGTTTCCAGTGTTATCTCAGGGTGTTCTGGGCTACACTCCGACACGACTTGTACCGCTATTAGGGGACTGACGTTCACCTCCCCCCTAGGCCCGCCATGCGATGTATCAGACGAACAGACCGGACTGTACGGAGATTGTCACATACAGGTTCAGTAGGAGTTCGGATGGGTTTACCTCTTCGGCCTTCTTATCAACATCTACCTGGGGACTGTTACGTACAGCTAGTGCCGCTTGCGGTCTGTGGTTAAACCCACTGCCAGCGTAGTGTCGAGTCTTTAGAGTCCCACACAGAGCGTTTCCCTGCATTGAGCGAAACGTGTAGAGGCCGTATGGTTTTACGGCAGGGCTACGATCACTTACGTGCATTTGTGTGCGTATGCTGTTCGGGCAGGCAATACTAGTGGGCTTTGGTTTAAGCCAGATCCTAGTATTGCACAGATGGATTTGATTTGTCTTCTGTGCATTCGCATTCTACGGAATGCGGATGCGGGTGTGTATGCACAGTTTTGAGGAGCGATGAAGGAGGAGGTGCCCTATTAGGGTTTTGGCAGTTGGTTCGGCTAAAACCGTAATGTGGCACACTCATTAGGGTTTTGACAGTTCGTTTGGTCAAAACCGTTATGAGCCGGAGACATTGTTTACTAATCCTTTTAGTGATAGATTTGTGATGGCTAATTGCATTGACTATTTGACCACTTAGACCCCTCTTGACTTTGTTGACCCGTTGACCGTGTTGACCATTGACCTTCAAGAGGGATCTACACTCTTCTTTTTCTTTCTTTTTATTTCTTGTGTTATGATAATGGTTAATTCAATGTGCCATCAAGTCTTTCATGATAGGATTAGTAATGATGATTATTGTGTATTATTGTAACCATGGTTCATTTCATTTGGGCTTAATCTTTTCATTATTCTCTTCTCATTCTCTCTCAAGAAGTGAGAAGAAAAAGAAAAGCTCCATGGTTGCAAACTTTCTCCTTCTTCTTCCTCCTCTTGATCTCTTCTTTTGATCTCATGTGTTGAGAGAAAAAGAATCCACATAGACAAACACTTCCATCTTTCTCTTCTACACAACCTAAGGCATTTAGATTAGCAATCTCTTTTCCCTAGTTGCCTTGGCTTGAGGCGAAGCTTAGTGTACAACTCTCGGGTGGATCGTCTTCGACCCAAGAAGGCCACGGAGGTGCCCAAGGTCCGGATCGATGCTTGGAGCTTGGATGGACGAGTGGGACAGCGGGATGAAGACCCGAAGGACCGGTTCCGTGAGGTATACTTTCTACAACATAGTAGCTAATACCTATTAGTGTTTACTAGTTTCTAGTTTAGCAAAGATCCGACTTTTAGTCCATGTTGCCTCGCGCCAAAATCATTGTTTTTCGCCGTTTCCGCCTCCCCGTAAGAACCGGGGTGAGCAACGTGGACTTACATTGCACACCTATGAATGATGTATCAATAACCATGATACAAAAAGAAAACACATTTTAATATATATCACATATATATTAAAGTTGTGCACATGTGAGAAAAATCCTTAAGTCAACAAATGTTAGTTAATGTAAATTAGTATATCTAATATACAATTATACACTAAATTATTAAATCAACACTTGACTTAATAATCCGGTTATATCTCATATAACCGACTAACATCCAATGTATCGACTTATCGAATCAACACTTGATTCGATAACCCGGCTATATCACATATAACCGACCGATACAAAAAGTCGCGAGAATAGAATATGGTATCACATACACGTATTATTTTCGGTCCTGCACATATCACATATGCGCTCCTATTTCGTTTTTCCTGAGCCCGAAAAACCTTTATATAGGACTCTAAAGACTCGTCAATACGCCGGCAGTAGGTGATGATCACATCAAGCATGTAAGTCTACGCTAGCGCCCCGGCAGTCTACAGACGCCAAATGCGGAACAAAAACATTTTAACTGGCGCTATCGTATACTTTAACCCGGATCTGCCATTATTGCTAAACTAACAAACTGTAAAGAGTGTAGGAAGATTGTACCGAACGATCCGAGTCCTTCGTTCTTCAACCATCATCCCACGCTCCGTTGCGGCTGCTCCGATCTCGTCGATCTCCGATATCCTCGTCGAGGTGGCACCACATGATCGGTTCTTTAAACGGGCTCCCGCCTCTGACTCGAGGCAACTCGATCGTCAAGTTTGCTAAAAGAGACGACCAAGAATGATGTAGAGAATGAGTAGATGACTTTGTCTCACTTCGTCCAAATCCGTGGACGATCGGTTAATGAAGTTGCCGTGGAAATCGGGTGATGGAATGAAATGAACTGTAAAATTCCATACACCGATAAAACCTATCATAATCTTTTTCCAATGAATCAAGTGAGTGTGAGAATGAGGAGAGAGAGAGGGCAAGCCATATATAGCATGAGGGAGGTGACCGTAGGAGAAGGGGGTGACCTTAAGCAAAAGCTTCTCACTTCAAAATATCTTAACCAAAACAAGAATGCATTAATACAAAGCATGACTCACTAAACCTAGTCACCCTTTAATAAATGCAACCAATGAAAACCCTACACCAATAAGCCTAGTCACCTCATCTAGAATATTCTAGAACACTGACTCACCGCATCTGTAGAAAAGATAAATCCGTCTTTAACCAAATGTTAAAAGACGGCTGATAGAAAACTGGAAACTGGCAACTTCCAAAAGTGATCCTGAAACGACTTTCAGGATAACCCCGAAACTGTATAAATATACCCGCATTTGTATTACGACCGAATACAAATGTAACTGAGACAAAGATATTATACCTACTCAATATAATACTCGGACCCGGCTTAAACCAAAGCCGACCAGTATCATCTGCCCGAAAACTGACACGTGCGTAAACGCACGTGCATTTTCCGAACCCTGCCATAAAACCATACGGCCTCTACAACGTTTCGCCCGAACTTGGGAAACTATCTGTGGGGGACTCTAATGACTCGTCAGCACCCTGGCAGTGGGTTTAACCATAAACCGTCAGCGGCACTAGCTATGCGTAACGGCTGCCCATGGACTGAACTCAAGGGTGGCCGAGGAGCGAACTCAAGGGAGACCGATGAGCGAACTCCTCCGAAAACCCTACAGAGCCTAACAGTGACAATATATATACAGTCCGGTCCGTTCGTCAATGAGTATCGCATATCTATCTAGGGGGCTAGCAACGTCAGACCCCCAATAGCAGTATAAGTCATGTCGGAGTGAAGCCCAATACACCCTGAGATACTACTGGAGTACCTACCAGTAAATCTCCTACCATGGCCATGGATTTGTGTAATGGCTCTCCTAGACACAGCACGACCTCGCCCCCAATACCGGGAGAGACGAATCCCCTGCCGATCCGCTCACGTGCCTCCATATGGCTCGGGAATGTACCCAAAAGCTACCTGTTTGCACGACTCCTTTGAGCCGTGGTAGGGTAGAAATCAAAGCACAGTGGGAACTCACACGAGACAAATGACGACCTCAGGTCGATGAACTAACCTGTAAACATGTCACCAGGGAACTGCTATCTGACGATAGGTATAGTACTAACTAGCAGATTCCCGGCGAGTCCTGTCCGGTGTACTCATAACCCAATGAGCACCTGTATACATCTTAGGTGATCCAACTGACACCAGTGGCTTGTGAGACCGGCCACCGCCCCTCGTCGGGGTCTCGACTGTACACACTAGTCTACTCCGGAGTATCGATGCCCTGTCTCGAAACTCCCACGACTAGGGACCACAATTAAGGATATGCATATAAACTACCCAACTCTCACGTATATGATCGCCATCATACTGTTGGTAGTAAAGCAAGATCCTAAGGGCTCTATCAAAGTGTAACATGCAATCAGTCACCTGAACATGTACACGACTGATAAAGGCAAACCAGATAGCATACTATCATCTCGAGTAAGACTGTCCTACCGGGATAGGTCCTCCGCAATCATTGCAATCACGTACCTGCGATCCAATAATTGACTATGAGGGCACTATCTCCAACAATCTCCCACTTGCACTCAAGGCTAATATTGCGATGTCGACTACTCACAGCCCGTGTGAAACCGAACATCCAACTCCTCTACTAATCAGTTTCACAAAGCCCGTTTGTAAAACTATTGTGTTCGAGAAATAGCCTCGGTGAGTGGATCCGCCTAGAAGTATCTTTCTATATCTCTCTTAATCTCAAGTTCGTGGAGAAAACCATCTCCCGAATTGAGTAATACCTGTCTTAGAACATGTCTGGATATCTGATGGGACCTTAGTTCATAAATGAACTCCATATCCAAACTTCTTAGACTGAATCGATCATTGAACCTAATCAGTATCGGGCACCTTGCTTCCCACAGTATCCTCTTGAACCACCTGTCCATAATACTGTCCCTCGTCAGAGGGAAAACTAAAACTCTGACAATCACTCTGTCATCCATGTCACCTTTGAAGCCTGGAATGATAACCGTCTCCCGAAAGAGGCTGCCGTTATCAAATCCGTAGAACATGTACCAATGTTCTAAAACTGCTTCCTTATGTTTCTCCAGGATTGGATTAATACAAACTTATTGCATCTAGTGCAAAAACAACATTTGGTGCGGTACTTGACATCTCATGATTGACTCAATTGCCTAAGCAAGTGATCTGCCAATCATGCACATCCCTCTCCCCTTTAGTCTATACGACACCTTTAGAGAGGGTGACTCCATCACCTGCATGTATACTACCATGCTAGGAGTCAACTATTCTAAAAACCATTAGAATATCTGTCAAAGTACCCACATTGGGAAACCACCCAAATCTAGATCTAAAACCATAGATCCAGAAACCAGAATGTCTTATATTATATCCATATCCTGTCTGGAGAAACAACTGTGTGACGATCACAGTACAACCGATCGTAGTATAGGAATTTTACTTCCTACTCTGTGTATGTCATCTTGATACCATGACATCACACCCTACTACCTTCTTAACTGATCCATCCCTTATTCTGATTGAAGTCAAACCCATGACTGTCACATCAAAATTAGATGATCTATCTCCGCTATAACTGCTCAAGTCTATAAATAGATATAAGCTACTTGCCCACTATGCTTCCGTTGCTCCCACTGACTACGACAACCCTCTTACCAGGTCTCATAACCTGGAACAACAGTAGTGTCAAGTCTGGGTAGATAAGAACCTCCCTGTCACCATCCTTGAGCCTACCGAAGTACCTCTCGGGTGTCTGAGGTTACCTACCATACCTGCGGAGTGGCTATTGGAATGTCAAACCTGATCGAATATATAGGTCCTATTAAATTTTCCGTAATCGTTCGTGGTTCTGGAATCACTTCCAGTTCTACCATACTCCCACTACTGTTTTCTGAAAAAGATCCATTTTTACTAAAACTGTGGCGAGTCAAGAACAATATCACTATTGATCTTCCAAATGGTAGAATATCAACCCTCGTCATAGCTAGGGTCAACCCACAAACAGCCATTACAGAAACGTGCCCTGATTTATCCAGTATCTGGTTTTAATCATAAGCTGGATAACTCCCCGTACCTTAATATCTTTTAAGGTACGAACTATTCTATATCCAATATAGAAACTTTGGCACTTATTTAATTGGAACCAAGATTCAATCCATGCAGCTGTCTCCAGTGCATATCAACTTAATGGAAAGAGGCTAATCAGCATTACTCAACTTAGGAATCCATCCAATTATGAGTAACCTGAAAGAGAAACACGTTTCTCAAAACCATCACTATCATCTGAATACCAATCACAAGAATCTACATCTTCGATCTCTTTGAAGAATCCCGATACTTGTGATACCTGGTTCTCTACTTTATTCTTATACCCACAACTTCTCAAAACTTAGACCTTGTATTTCTACGAAACACTCGTCTAAATACTAGAGAAGTTATAAGTAAATAGAACAAAGTACGAGGACCTACCCCTTTGTCCTGATGGACACTGGACAACATACAATACTCTGTATAAGTCCACTGAGTTGAACAACTCAAAACCTGTGCGTTGTAGGTGGAAAACTGTACCCTGGCAATTTCCTCAAATATCACCAATTACAACGAATTCCGATATAATGAGGATAATCACCTAATTCCCCATATCTTACTCCCGCTCATCATCTGTAAAACCATACAGATATGAAAATGAAACCTGGTAAATACATACCCTTGGAGTAAGTGTCTAATCGGGAAAACAGTTTTTCCTTTAACAATGCACTGAAATATGAAAATGTTTCGTAGGGGTATCCTGGTATTCATAGCAATGCCTCTTCCATAATCCAACTCATGACTTCAACCGTATATTTTATTGCCATCTCTCCAAATCCCTTTATTTGTCTTTAGTCGTTACCTTCTGTACACCATCGTTAGGCTAACTGGTTTTCTTCCTTCCCTACCGTTCGGCACCAGCCTATGGTTTGGAAGAAGACTATCCAGTAAGCATAATAGGTGTACCCTCCTAAACCAAGGAGTACTCGCAACTGAGAGAAGGTGATGATAAAAGACAACTGAATAATACCTTATTCTTTTAAAGGTGAAATAGGAGCGGCGATGAAGTACGCGGTTTTGGTCGTGAATGATATCAGTCGCAATTTACTTTGCCCTCTTTCTAATCCCTTTATTTTGTCTTTACATATTACCTTCTGCACACCCTACTTAGGCTAATTGGTTTTCTTCATTCCCTACCTTTCGGCACCAGCCTATGGTTTGGAATAAGACTATCCAATAGGCGTAATAGGTGTACTCTCCTAAACTAAGGAGCTCTCGCAACCTGAGAGAAGGTGATAATAAAAGAAAACTGAATAAACCAATTCTATTTCTCCTGAAGCTGGATCCATCCCCGAAGAAGTCCCTTCGAGTTCGTATATAACCATACGATGGATCTATCCAATGGAAGTGGATATCCGTAGTAATACGGGTGTTCTGAGAAATTCAAAGGGTAAAAGAAGGAGTGGCAATGACTTATGCAACTCGGACAATCCAAAAGCCAGTATTTTAAGAAGGTTCGGTCAACCTGGTCACTGAGTCATAGTCTAGGGTCGGTCAAAGGTCGCTGCCAAAGAGAGAGAGAGAAAAAAAACACTCTGCGTGCACTCTAACCTAGATCAGAATGGTCATAACTTTATCTAATCCGGAAACCTCCCACTGTCCTGTCAAATTCTCCTCCAAACCTAAAGAAGAATCAATCGGGATCACCCGAAGAGTAAACCAACTCATCAGTGGGAATTGGGATCCAACTCTCATCGCATGATAACGTGATGGAATGCATCCACGTTACTCATACTCCAGATGGTATGCACATACTTGGCAAGTTTCAGTTTCTTTAGAAACTCCCGATATAGTTTTTTCCCCATGCTCTTATGATCCTGACTAAGGGCCAGCAAATCATAAGTCACATGTCAAGTTCTGCCCGTCATTATCTTGTTAATTTGAACCCACCCGTACTCGCCCTTGACTAAGGGCCAACAAGGCTGTACGACTGTCCCAAACCAACTCATCTATCTATGCAACAAATGAATACCCAGCAGCTACCAAACACTATGTCTTGACGTATGCCAACAAACATAGCTTGAATACTACTGACCATCCATAAGAAACGACGGAGGGCTACGGCTGGTTTTTGGCGAAAAACCTTTAGCGTAGTGAACTTGATATCGCTGAAGGAACCTGATAGCTTTTTAAAATATAGTGGTGAAAACCTTTTGCTAAAGAGGTCACTCCCGGTAAAGGGATCTCGGCTCTTTCCTCGTGGAATGAGGTGCAGGATATTCCACTGAATACCGCTATGCAAAGCAACATGTAATCGACTATAGTAAAGTTATTACCCTGACGCAAACTTCTGCCCAAGGGGTCAGTCCCGGTGAAGGGATATCTACCCTTGCCCCGTCGAATGAGGTGCAGGATATTCCACTGAATACCGCTATGCAAAACAAAAGAAAACGTCTTTGCAATAACACTTTTTAAATTGTTCCAACAACTGTATACAGGTTTGTTTTAACTTTGCATTGATCAGAATCAATGCAGTCCCATCATTCAATCACACCAGAAAAGAACGAAAATAAAATGTACGTATATGCCATCCGCATTCATCACTGGGTCCCGTCATCACCCGCTAGGTTACTTAACTAACGACAGAGCGGGGACTGGACTAGTGCGGGTGTAAAACATATACAACATCTAATAGTATATAAACCAATATACAATAATCGCTCCAGGCGTGATAATATGCAACATTTACAGAAAAGTAATAAGCATCACAGAACAATACAGATATCTGGGATCCCCGAGTTTCACAGAGCCGCTGTTGAAACCTGACGTTCCCCTGTCGTGTGGATAGCTTGTGCAATGAAACCTAGACCCCTACGGGTGCGGCAAGTTACCCGCCAAAACCTGAAGCGAGGCAGTCCCCCACAGCATAGTGAATGGAACACCCGGCACTTCACGGAATCCGGTAAATTGAGCACCCCTCCTTGGGTCAACCTGTACCCCCTACGAGTGCGGCGAATAGTTTGCCAATTCTGAAGTGGGACCCCTCTGCCTCTCAAAGCCATGAGATGCGGACCCGTTGCTTTCCCGAACCCGGCTATCCGTGCACTCCGTCGCGGGGTAAAACCTAGTACAGTAATGAAAAATAGTACAAAAGGTACATCGACCGCAACCTGGTCGTGCCCCAAAAGAATATTATACAATAGGCAGTGACGGCAGTCCACAAGTTGGACGCTCGCCCCGCAATATCAAATGTACAAATAAACTCAAACTGTACTACCATTGCACACTGCTATCCACCACGACAAATCCGCAACATCACAGCACAATACAGAACATCAACGCGAATGTCACGTTCGCAAACCCGTCTAAAAGAACTATAGCAATCAGACGCGGTTTACCGATCAAATGACATTCCCGGTCGGAGATATAATGTAAGCACTGTAAACTAACGTGTTTAAATTTCGATCGACCAAAGACCAAAATTCAAAAAGTGGGCCCCACTGCTTACTGGTGAACAGTAACAAAATCTGGGCCAAAACTATATATTCCAAAAACCCCAAAATCCATCACAGAACCCACTGACCAAATTTGGGAGCACGTGCTCCCCACGTGGCCGCGGAAGCGCGGCCAAACCATGGGTTTGGCCGCCCTTCCGCGGCAGCTTGGAGGGATCACGACCCCAAATTTTGTCGTGGCTCTTAAAATTCCCTGCACAGATTTTTAAGACATCCAGAAATAATTTTTGAAGCCATTTAAAATTAACAGAAACTGTCGGGCTTGAATTTTGTGATTTTTGCAATTTTCGATTTCCGGTCGGATCGATGTTTTAAACGCGTTAGCACAAGTTAGTATAGCAAAATGGTGAGGCTTTGATACCACTGTAAGTCTACGCTAGCGCCCCGGCAGTCTACAGACGCCAAATGCGGAACAAAAACTTTTTAACTGGCGCTATCGTATACTTTAACCCGGATCTGCCATTATTGCTAAACTAACAAACTGTAAAGAGTGTAGGAAGATTGTACCGAACGATCCGAGTCCTTCGTTCTTCAACCATCATCCCACGCTCCGTTGCGGCTGCTCCGATCTCGTCGATCTCCGATATCCTCGTCGAAGTGGCACCACATGATCGGTTCTTTAAACGGGCTCCCGCCTCTGACTCGAGGCAACTCGATCGTCAAGTTTGCTAAAAGAGACGACCAAGAATGATGTAGAGAATGAGTAGATGACTTTGTCTCACTTCGTCCAAATCCGTGGACGATCGGTTAATGAAGTTGCCGTGGAAATCGGGTGATGGAATGAAATGAACTGTAAAATTCCATACACCGATAAAACCTATCATAATCTTTTTCCAATGAATCAAGTGAGTGTGAGAATGAGGAGAGAGAGAGGGCAAGCCATATATAGCATGAGGGAGGTGACCGTAGGAGAAGGGGGTGACCTTAAGCAAAAGCTTCTCACTTCAAAATATCTTAACCAAAACAAGAATGCATTAATACAAAGCATGACTCACTAAACCTAGTCACCCTTTAATAAATGCAACCAATGAAAACCCTACACCAATAAGCCTAGTCACCTCATCTAGAATATTCTAGAACACTGACTCACCGCATCTGTAGAAAAGATAAATCCGTCTTTAACCAAATGTTAAAAGACGGCTGATAGAAAACTGGAAACTGGCAACTTCCAAAAGTGATCCTGAAACGACTTTCAGGATAACCCCGAAACTGTATAAATATACCCGCATTTGTATTACGACCGAATACAAATGTAACTGAGACAAAGATATTATACCTACTCAATATAATACTCGGACCCGGCTTAAACCAAAGCCGACCAGTATCATCTGCCCGAAAACTGACACGTGCGTAAACGCACGTGCATTTTCCGAACCCTGCCATAAAACCATACGGCCTCTACAACGTTTCGCCCGAACTTGGGAAACTGTCTGTGGGGGACTCTAATGACTCGTCAGCACCCTGGCAGTGGGTTTAACCACAAACCGTCAGCGGCACTAGCTATGCGTAACGGCTGCCCATGGACTGACCTCAAGGGTGGCCGAGGAGCGAACTCAAGGGAGACCGATGAGCGAACTCCTCCGAAAACCCTACTAAGCCTAACAGTGACAATGTATATACAGTCCGGTCCGTTCGTCAATGAGTATCGCATATCTGTCTAGGGGGCTAGCAACGTCAGACCCCCAATAGCAGTATAAGTCATGTCGGAGTGAAGCCCAAAACACCCTGAGATACTACTGGAGTACCTACCAGTAAATCTCCTACCATGGCCATGGATTTGTGTAATGGCTCTCCTAGACACAGCACGACCTCGCCCCCAATACCGGGAGAGACGAATCCCCTGCCGATCCGCTCACGTGCCTCCATATGGCTCGGGACTGTACCCAAAAGCTACCTGTTTGCACGACTCCTTTGAGCCATGGTAGGGTAGAAATCAAAGCACAGTGGGAACTCACACGAGACAAATGACGACCTCAGGTCGATGAACTAACCTGTAAACATGTCACCAGGGAACTGCTATCTGACGATAGGTATAGTACTAACTAGCAGATTCCCGGCGAGTCCTGTCCGGTGTACTCATAACCCAATGAGCACCTGTATACATCTTAGGTGATCCAACTGACACCAGTGGCTTGTGAGACCGGCCACCGCCCCTCGTCGGGGTCTCGACTGTACACACTAGTCTACTCCGGAGTATCGATGCCCTGTCTCGAAACTCCCACGACTAGGGACCACAATTAAGGATATGCATATAAACTACCCAACTCTCACGTATATGATCGCCATCATACTGTTGGTAGTAAAGCAAGATCCTAAGGGCTCTATCAAAGTGTAACATGCAATCAGTCACCTGAACATGTACACGACTGATAAAGGCAAACCAGATAGCATACTATCATCTCGAGTAAGACTGTCCTACCGGGATAGGTCCTCCGCAATCATTGCAATCACGTACCTGCGATCCAATAATTGACTATGAGGGCACTATCTCCAACAAAGCACCCACAAGCCGTCAGCGATACTAGCTGGACGTAACGGCTACCCGGGTATTGAGCGATCAGAAGATCAGCAAGCAAGCCCGCTCCAACTCCTGTAAAAGCCTAACGGAAACACTTGCCGTACAGTTCGGTCTCCTCGTCTGATATGTCGCATATCAAGTCTAGGGGTGGAAAACGTCAGACCCCAATAACCGATAAGTCGTGCCGATGTGAGGCTCATAACGGGTCGAGAAACTACTGGTAACACTTACCAGTAAATCTCTAAATCAGCCATGCCAGGGACTTCCCTGTTATGGCCAATCGAGCACCGCGCAACATCAACCCCCAATACCGGGAGAGACGAAACCCCTCCAATCGCTCATTGCCTCCATGTGACTCGGGACTGTACCCAAAAACCACCATTTTGCACGTCCTCTTGGACGTGGTAAGGTGGAAATCAAAGCACAGTGGGAATCACACAAGACTCTATGACGATCTCGGGTCTACAGACTAACCTGCACAAGTGTCACCAGAGAACTGCCATCTGACGTGAGGTATAATACCATCTGGGAGTTCTCGGCGAGTCCGTCCAGTGTACCCAGTCTCCACTGAGCACCCGTATACCATCTTTGATGTCAAACACCAATGGATATGGGATCATCCATCGCCCATCTCATGGGTCGAGAAGCATATATGTTAGTCTACTCTGGTATATCGATGACCCTTCTCGATATACCCACGACTAGGGTCATTAAAGGATGTACTTATAGACTACCATGGCCCCACTAGTATGATCTCATCACAGTCCTGGTAGTCAAGTACACATCCTTAGGGCTTTACCAATATGTAGCTATAAGACAGTATCAAGAGACAAGTATACATGTTAAGATAAAGAGCAACCAGATAGCATACTATCATATCGAGCAAGAAAGTCTTCTCTATATATGTCCAAGCATCCAATATAATATACACCATCTGTACAATACTGGCCTCTAGGGCATACATACAACTAACAATCTCCCACTTGCACTAGGGCCAGCTGCTGTAGTATCGCATACCAAGCATCCCGAAGAGTCTCTCAAACTGTATCTGGGGAATGGACTACGTGAGTGGATACGCAGTGTTGTTCTTCGTGTCAACCCTCCTGACCTCGATCTCCTGGCGATGTACTATCTCCCGGATCAGGTGATACCGCCTCAGAATATGCCTGGATCGCTGATGGGACCTGGGTTCCTTGGCCAAAGCCACCGCTCCATTGTTATCACAATACAAAGGTATTGGATGCTCAATGGATGGAACCACTCCAAGTTCAGTAATGAACTTCTTGATCCAGACAGCCTCTTTGGCAGCGATGTATTCAGCCTCCATCGTCGAGTCTGCCACGGTTTCCTGCTTGGAACTCTTCCAGCTAACCGCCCCTCCATAAAGGGTAAAGACAAATCCCGAGTGCGAGTTAGAGTCGTCCTTATCACTCTGGAAGCTCGAATCGGTAAAGGACTCCACTTGGAGTTCTCCGTTACCATACACCAAGAGCATCTCTTTAGTCCTTCGTAAGTACTTGAGAATGCTCTTCACAGCTGTGCAGTGACTCTCTCCAGGATCAGCTTGATACCTACTCACTACACTTAGTGAGTGGGCTACATCGGGTCTGGTACATAGCATCGCGTACATGATAGAGCCTACAGCCGAAGCATAGGGTATCCCTTGCATGCGAGCTCTCTCCAAATCAGTCTTGGGAGACATCTCTTTGGAGAGAGTGAGCCCTGAGATCGTGGGTAAAAACCCATGCTTGGACTCTTCCATACTAAACCTCTTTAGTATGGTGTCAATATACCTGGATTGGGACAATCCCAGTATCCGTTTGGATCTATCTCTATAGATCTTAATCCCCAAGATGTAGGAGGCATCCCGTAGATCTTTCATTAAGAATCATTGTGATAAGAAGAGCTTGACCGATTGCAGCATAGGAATGTCATTTCCTATCAAGTGTATGTCGTTCACGTACAATACGAGGAAGACAACCTTACTCTCTGCCACCTTCTTGTAGATACAAGGTTCATCTACGTTTTTGACGAAATCAAACTCTTTGATAACGACGTCAAAGTAGATGTTCCAACTCCGCGATGCTTGCTTTAATCCATAAATGGATTTAAGCAGCTTGCGCACCTTCCCGCTGCTCCCACTAGCTACGAAGCCCTCTGGCTGAGTCATGTACACGCTCTCTTCTAAATCACCGTTTAGAAAGGCGGTCTTAACATCCATTTTCCAGATTTCGTAGTCATGATATGCAGCGATGGCAAGCATGATCCGGATGGATTTAAGCATATCCACTGGAGAAAAGGTTTCATCATAGTCCACACCTGGTCTTTGACGAAAGCCCTTTGCAACAAGTCTAGCTTTGAAAGTCTCCACTTTCCCATCTACACCAAGTTTTTTCTTGAAGATCCACTTGCTCCCAATAGGTTTTACCCCTTCAGGAGCATCTTCCAAAGTCCATACTTTGTTGGTGTACATGGATTCCATCTCGGACCGCATTGCATCTAGCCATTTCACCGAGTCTCCACTCGTGATGGCCTGCTCGAAGCTAGTTGGGTCATCATCCTCCATGATGCAATCCTCGCTCCCACCATCCAGGAGAAAACCGTAGTATCTTTCAGGTGGGTGAGGAACCCCACTAGATCGGCGGAGTGGCTGGGGTTCATCGGGAACTACCGAATCCTTTGGTTCCACCAGATCTTCTGTTGCAGCTTTTGTAGCTGGTGTAGGGTTCCTAGGCACACTAATAAGGTCTCACAAGGCATCAACCATGCCAAATTCAAATTTTACAAGTGCCGAGAAACCCTAATACGGATCGTTAACTAGATGTATAGGCGATGCAATGCAAATAAACGAATTTATAGCTAAAGGGAAGGGGCTACAACCTTTGTAGATCCGGTCCTCCACCTCCATGGCTCCGTGATGAAGTCCCCTCGCTGTCCATATCGGATCCCGGACTCTAGCATCGGCTTCATCGAAGAAATGGGCGGGCTAGGTCGTCGGCTTCGATGCCGAAGATGATCTACGTCGAGGCAACACAAGATCAAGCTCCAACTTCACCAAGCCATGAAACTTATAAAGAAAACACCCTATACTACTTGGCAAGTGGTAGAGGATGAAGAAATAGGAAGTGGGTTCACTTTAGAATTGGATTTCTCACTCTTTTTCTCAAGTTGCCATTGATGGTTGCAAGCTTCTTCATCTTGAAGAAGAAGAAGAAGATAATATGATAAGTATTATCCCAAAATAGAAAATAAATGAATACTTATCATATAGCAACCATAGTTAGGTATAGAGAATAAACTAAGGTTAGTTGAATGGTTAGGGTTAGGAGATGAAGACAAAATGGTTGCTTTAGTCAAAGATGCATGAAGCTACAAGAACCTTCTAGCATGAAAGCAACCATTTAGTTTTTCTTTTCCTTTTCAACCAAAATAAATAGATAAAAGAATAAGTGAAATAAATCAAGTGAAACCCTAACCATTGACCAACCATGGTTTACACCAAACATACACCCAAACTAGCATGTATCATCAAACATGATACAATCTTGTGCACAAAAATATATCATATACACAATGTGCACATGAAGTGAGAAAATCCATCTTAAGTGAACAAATACTAGTTAATGCAAAGTAATATATCAAATATATAATTATACATTAAATCATTAAATCAACACTTGATTTAACGATCCGGTCATATTGCATATGACCGACCAGTATCCAATGTATCGACTTATCGAATCAATCCTCGATTCGATAACTAGATTATATCGCATACAACCAATCGATACATTCATCGCGAGAATTGAATACGGTATCACATACACGCATTATTCTCGGTCCCGCACATATCTCATATGCGCTCCTATTTCGTTTCGCTTGAGCCAGGAAACCTCTGTGTAGGACTCTAAAGACTCGTCAATACGCCGGCAGCAGGTGATGATCATATCAAACACCCATAAGCCGCAAGCGGTCTGCTAAACGTAACGGCCACCCGGGTATTGAGCGATCATAAGATCGACGAGCAAGCCCGCTCACACTCCTGTGAATCCAACCAGTAACACTTACAGTACAGTCCGGTCTGTTCGTCGGATATGTCGCATATCTCGCCTAGGGGTGGTAAACGTCAGACCCCAATAGCTCGATAAGTCGTGTCGATATGAGGTCTATAACAGTTCGAGAAACTACTGGTAACACTTACCAGTAAATATCAGCAACCCTGGCCAGGGATTTCCGGTTATAGCCAATCGAACACAGCGCAACATCAACTCCCTATACTGGGAGAGACGAATCCCCTCCTATCGCTCATTGCCTCCATGTGATTCGGGACTGTACTCCAAAGCCACCATTTTGCACGCCCTCTTGGACGTGGTAAGGTGGAAATCAAAGCACAGTGGGAATCATACAAGTCTCTATGACGATCTCGGGTCTACAGACTAACCTGTACCAGTGTCACCAGAGAACTGCCATTTGACGTGAGGTATAATACCATCTGGGAGTTCTCGGCGAGTCCGTCCAGTGTACCCAGTCTCTACTAAGCACCCGTATATCATCTCCGATGTCAAACACCAATGGATATGGGATCATCTATCGCCTATCTGTATGGGTCGAAAAGGTATACGCTAGTCTACTCTAGTATATTGATGCCCCGTCTCGATACACCCACGACTAGGGACCTTGAAGGATGTACTTATGGACTACCATGTCCCTACTAGTATGATCCGCATCATAGTCCAGGTAGTCAAGTACACATCCTAAGGGCTTTACCAACATGTAGCAGAGAGACAATCAGTATACACGTTAAGGAAAAGATTAACCATATAGCATACTATCATGTCGAGCAAGAAAGTCCTCCCTATATATGTCCCAACATTCACTAAAATATACATCCTATGTATAGTAATGGCCTCTAGGGCATACATATAACTAACAATCTCCCACTTGCACAAGGGCCATCTGTAGCAGTGATTGTAGTATCTCATACTCAACCATCCCATAAAAGTCTCTCTCTGGGAATAGGCCTTCGTAAGTGGATCCGCCGTGTTATCCTCTGAGTCCGCTCTCCTAATCTCGATCACCTTGGAGATCAACTATCTCCATGATCAGGTGATACTGCCTTAGAATATGTCTGGATCACTGATAGGACGGACGTTCCTTGGCATAAGCCACAACTCCTTTGTCACACAATGGGAGGAACTAAGTTCATCTCATGAACTATTATACATCCAGACTACCTCTTTGGTAGCATCTTAAGTAGCGATGTATCCAGCCTTTATCGTCTAGTATGCCACGGTATCTAGCTTGGAACTCTTCCAACATACCGTCCCCTTACTGAGGGTAAAGACAATGCCTGTGACTGACATTCAGTCATCTTTATCACCCTGGAACCCTTCCAGTGATTCTCCCCAGGATCAATTGATACCATCTCACTACAGCTAGTGAGTATACTTACACCCAAATAACATCTATCTCATAGATGAAAGCTCAGGATGGAGGAGGTATCACTTTGATCCTATATGGAGAATCCTTGTGATAAGCAGAGATTGACCGAGCGTAGCATAGGAATCTCCTTCCCTATCGAGAGTATGTCATCCACGTACACTACGAGGATCACTACCATACTCCCTACTACCTTTTTGTATATACAAGGTTCATCTACCATTTTGATGATGTCAAACTGTTTGACTAACTCATCAAAACAGATGTTCCAACTCCGCGATGCCTGCTTTATCACATAAAACATCTTGCACACGTTTCCGCTGCTCCCTCTACGAGGCCCTCTGGCTATGTACTTATAGACGCACTCTTCTAAAACATCATTTAGAAAAGCAGTCATGGCACCCAACCGCCAGATATCGTAGTCATGGTATGTAGCCGTGGCAAGTAGCATCTGGATGGACTTAAGCATAGATCCTTAGAAAAGGTTTCAACATAATCCATACCTGGTCAATTATGCAAACCTTTAACAAGTCTAGCATTGAAAGTCTCAACCTTTCCATGTACACCAAGTAATCTTCTCAAGATATACTTGCTCCTGATGGGGATTTAACCCTTCAGATATAGCAACCAAAGTCCATACTTTGTTGGTGTATAAGGATTCCATCTCAGATCGCTAAGCATCCAGCCATTCTTACAGAGTCCCACTCTTGATGGCAACTCGAAACTAGTCGGGTCATTATCTCATGATGCAATCCTCGCTCCCACTGTCATAGAGGAACCGAAGTAACTCTCTGGTGGGTGAGGAACCCTACTAGATCGGCGGAGAGGCTGAGGTTCGTTGGTTACTATTGAATCCTTTGGTTCTACCAAATTATCAGCTGCAATTTATATAGCTGGAACATTTCCAGTTCTACATAACAGTCCTTGCCTCGAGCTTGTCTGGATTTTGCTTTTAGACATAGGCCGGACAACCCCAAATCTTAACTTACTTAACATATGGGCTCTTCCCTTTCCATATCACATATGAAGCGGTAGGCAACTGATTTGATTGAAACCCTATTCAATAGGTATGCAACTTCTCAAGTGGATAACTCCCAAAAGGAAATAGGTAACTCAGTAGTACTCATCATAGAGCACACCTTATCATATAGGGTGTGATTGCTCCGCCCCGATACACCGTTGTGCTGTGGTGTATAAGGAGGAGTAATTCTGAGAGAGAATCTCATTCTCCTTTAGAATAGTCTAGGATTTCCGTGCTCTAGTATTCTCCTCCTCGATCACATCAAATGACATAATACTTATACCCGTATTTGGTTCTCTACTTCTAACTTATATTCTGTGAATATCTCAAAAGGTTCGGACTTGTGTTTCAACAGGAACATATGACTGAATCTTGAGAGATCATCAGAGAATGTAACGAAGTAAAAAAGAACCGGTCTTGGTATATGTAGACAGGAGACCTTCATACATCAACATGTATCATCCCAAAAGTTCACTAACTCTTTCTCTGTTTCCAATAAACAGAGCTATGGTCATCTTATCTTTGTGACATGACTGGCGAGTTTCACAAGATGTAAATTCAAACTAATTTAAATATGCATCTTTATGTAACTCCAGCTAGTCGGGTTGCATTGATATGACCTAGTCTACAATACCTCAAGAAGGATCCATCCATTTCTGAACTCTTCCTCTTGTGTGTGTTCCGTATACTAAGAACTGTAGTTTGATTTAGAACATCAATGCTTTTAGATAACGTGCCTGAACCGATCAACTTTTGATATAGGAAATGTTCAAAACATTATCCAACAATACAAAATTTTATCATTTCTTTACTAATAAAGAGACTGATATGATTTTGTATATCAGGTTCGGTATCTAATAACATTCGTTCAGAATCATTGTATTTGTAATACAGGGTGATAGTGACCAACAGACTTGGCTGCAACACTTGCCCCGTTTTCTGCCTCATGAAACTTATCACCCGTTCTCAGTTCTCTACCTATCTGTAGCCCTATGTAACAGATTACATATCCGGGATCCTGATCCGGTATCAAATACCCAGGACGTAGAGGATACAGAGAAACGGTTCTTTGTAATGAACACACCCGAAGATGATGCATCTATGCACTTTCCTCGTTTGGGCGGCACGGGAAATCTGGTATTCTCCAATTTCCTGCTCTGTCTTATAACAATTATAAGTTGGAGCGGGACCAACGTTCCCCAGCTCAGTATAACAAGCGGGTTCGGTCAATATATCCGTTTTATTATCTTGATTAAGGCGTGACATGGTCGCTACCAGGAGAGAGAGAGAAGAAAACACTCAGCGTGCGCTCTTGCAAGAATAGATTGGTTATTATTTTATCTAATCAGGATGGCTCCCACTGTTTTTATCAAATCTTCCTTCAAACCCTAAAAGGAAAGACTAGCCGGGATTAATTACACGCTACAAGTTCGCCAATCTTTCAGCCAGGCCAGTGTCGGTACTTTGAGGGAGGTTCCCCGTGCTTTCGCACGAACCTAATTAATGTAAACCTCGTTTTCCCAGAGGCGTAACCCCGTTGACACCTTTCTAGACACTTACTTGATCGGCTAATTGTAATGTGTAAAACTCTCCCAGGAGTAATAATTACTCGCAGTGGGTATCGGGATCCAACTATCTTATAGAAGGTATGCAATCTCATTGCAAATTTCAACACTTGAAATTCCCGATAATTTTTTGCCCCTAGCGTCCTATGACCTTGACGCGGGCCAACAAACCATAGTCCGCTAGTCAAGTTCAACCCGTCATTTCCTGATTGAATTAAACACACCCGCACGACCCTTGACGCAGGCCAACAAAGTCGCACGACTACCCTAATCCAATCTGCATCATATGTATAAGCAGATAAATACTAGTTAGCTACTGCACACTACGCCTTGACGCAGGCCAACAAACGTAGCACGAATACTAACTATCACTTATCTGAAATGACGGAGGGCTACGACAGGTTTTTTCTGAAAACCTATTGCGTAATAAACTTGATATCGTTGTAGAATCAAATGATTTTAAAATGGAGTGCTTTTGAGGCTTTTCTAGTTTTGCTAAAGGAGTCACTCCCGGTGAAGGGATCGTCGGTCCTTTCCTCGTCGAATGAGGTGCGGGATATATCATATATATCACTGTGCAAAGCAAAAACTATAGAAGCAATCAAAAGACATACCGAGGGTTGTAGCATCTGCCAGTTATTGCTAAAGGAGTCACTCCCGGTGAAGGGATCTCGGTCCTTTCCTTATCGAATAAGGTGCAGGATGTTCTACAAGGAACACCGCGATGCAAAGCAAGAACTGTAGCTACCTGTTTTTTATTTTGAAATTCGATTCCACAACATCTTAGGTTTCTTTTCTTTCATTAATCATATTAATGAAGTCCCATCATTTAAGTTACCTAAACATCACAGATAAATACGACGTACACTTATGCCATCCGCATTCGCCTCGATGTCCCCTCATGCACCGTTAGGTTAGGTAACTAACGACAGAGCGGGGCAGGGCTAGCGCGGGTGTAAAACATAAGCAACGCCTATATAATATATCATATATACTATATACAGTATTTATCACAGAACATCAAACGATCACATCACAGATATCGCAGCAGAAGAATCATATGAAATATTGGATATACTAGGACGTCCGTGTTTTCAATACGAGCCAGTATAAAACACGGATTCTACGGTCGTGATGAATAGCCAAACCCACACCCGTAGACCCCTACGAGAGCGGCAAGCAACCCTACCAATTCTAGAGTTAGGAGACTCGGACTCGACTCCTCGAGTTGGTCTCCCACTGGACTCCAGAACCCGGTTACTTGTGCCCTCCTCCTTGGGTCTATCCTAGTGCGGAAGAGTAAATAATATATAAATGGTGACATTTTCCGCAACCTGGAAGTGCCCCAATAAAAGAATATTACATACAAGTTTTTACATGAATGAATTCGAAAAACACCCATCTCACATAAAAACCCCCGGCTATTCAAGCACGACGATCCAATATAACATATCCAGCAACACATAACATCACATGTCATCAACGTAACTAAATATGCGCATCCCAATTGTCGTTGACATATAGCAACGAAACCGGCGATATCACATATTACACTTACTGTCACAGAAAAGAAAGTGTAAAACTACAACAGTTGGAATCCGCAAACACATTAGACATCACATGCCTAATCAAATGAATTCCTTAAACATCACATGCCTAACAATTATAAATCCCGCATTTTAGTCTCATTATCGAAAACTCTTTTCAATATCAAGTCGGGCAATTCAATAAGAATCCCGATAACCTGATCGAATGCTCGTCGCAAACTTTAGTTGGCGGCCGCATGTTCACACCATAATATTGCATTATTATATTCCCCATTCTTATTCTTTTTATAAATAAACGGGTGCTTTTGACGCATGTCTGCTACATGTTACAGGTTACAGGTTCTTGGATCTAAAACAGTGAAAACGATGTAAAGACGATGTAAAAGTGAGACTTTGACCAACAAACAGAAGACTCTTGATCAAGCCTACATCAAAGATAAAGTTTACAAAGTGCAAGGCAATGCAAGGTCCAAAATCGTGAAGCGAACGGTTAGAAGTCCACTACAATGTTCACTGGAATATCTGGAAGAAACCTGGAAGCCTATTTGAGAAAAATACCAAAGAAACAAGAAGCCCAAAATGACATGAGCCAGCACAGAAAATTACAGAGCCCAAGCCCACTTGTTGGCCGCGGAACCGCGGCTAAACCCTGGCTGCGGCCGCGGTTCCGCTGTGGGATCAGACAATCAGGGACTAAACATTTTACCAAAATATGGTGGCGGCTTTGACTAGTCAACTTAGGGCTATTTTTGTAAATGTAGACATGCAGTTCAAGATGTAACCCTAGGGTTTCCTATTCTCTATAAATAAGAACTCTACAGATTGTAATTCTTTATGCCTCCTTTTAATAATAAATCGAGAATTCTTTATGGAGAGCATCGGTGTTTCTTTTCAATTCATGAATTCAGATCTGACAACCCTGCGTTGATGATTGGAGAGATGCATCTGTAAGTAGATTTAATTCCTTGCTCTAGTTTAGATTTAATTTCATGCCCTAGGAACTTGTTTAGAGTTAGCTTTGGGGAAGGATTTTGGGAGATGGGATCTCTCATCCCTTTCTTACCCACCAAATATTTACAATAGGACTCCATGCATACATGCACATACCGCTCCCTACGGCACTCTATCCCTCGAGGTAGCGGTGATACCGTACTCATCTCGGTCTAGCTACACGCGACACCGTTATTGATTGCGGTTAACTACAAACAAAAACACTTTTTCACATCAATCAAATGGCGTCGTTGCCGGGGATGGCGTAGAACTTTCCTTTTCGCAATTTCGGGTTAATCATAAAATTTAAAAAATCATAAAAATCTGAAAAATCAAAAAATATAAAAATATATATTTTTTGTTATTTTTGGAAGGGATACTTTGTGGTTTGAATTTTTGCAGGATATACAAATTCGGATTTGGAAATTTCCAGAAAGCAAAACAAGAAATAAAATATCGGAACAGAAAAGATTTTGATCAACAGACTAGAAGAATTTTTCTGGAGACCCAACTCCCCCAAACCGCCGCGATTCAGCGGCCAAAACCCATATTAGACCGCGTAACCGCGGCCATCTTGGAGATTCAGAACGTCAGAAAATTTTTGGGGGTTCGTGCTAACGAGACCGCCGCGAAAACGCGGCATTAATGCACTTAAACCGCGGAAATGCGGACTTATGGTGTCTTCAGGTGATGAAATTTGCACTGTAAGCTCTCTGTTATTTCTCCTCTGCAAATTTTAATATATTTTCTGAATATTGCCTGCAAGATTTTGTGTGCTTTAAAAATATATTCTCTTCCATATAACGATCTTGTGCAGGATTTTTGGGCCCCGCTCAAAATTGAAATTGATTGCAAGTAATATTTTTTGTTGCATATCTTTTCTCGAATATCTTTTTGCAACAATTTTTTCCAAATAAAGATTCTTGTGATATGCTTCAAATAATAACCAATCGAAAGTAATATTTTGTTGTTGCATATCTTCTTTATAAAATATTTTGCTGTTGCATATCTTGTCTATAAAATATTTTGTTGTTGCATATCTTTTCTCGAATATCTTTTTGCAACAATTTTTTCCAAATAAAGATTCTTGTGATATGCTTCAAATAATAACCAATTGCAAGTAATATTTTGCTGTTGCATATCTTTTCTATAAAATATTTTGCTGTTGCATATCTTTTCTCTAAAATCTTTTTGCAACAAAAATTTTTCCAAATAAAGATAAAGAAAAAAAAATCAATGAAAAATGAAAATAAAAAGGACAAATATTTTATAGAACTTGCAAAAATTTTTAGCCCCAATAAATCCTTGCACCACCCAACCTTCCTTCTTGCCACCTTTCTTCTTCTAACATGGGTACCCCACACAATAAATCATTAGCCGAACTTTGGTATCCCGAACCTAATTTTGCGTCGTACGTTAATTTGTTCGGTCAATTTAAAAACCATCCCTCCTTGCCAAAAATATCTTCGAAAGATCAAATAGAGGCGTCTTGGAGAAATAGTTTGACTTTTCAACCCACTTTGTGTCAACCGAGTCAACCTTTACCACCTACATATGTTGATACCACTTCTTCAAGTCCTTCTGTCACTCCTAGGCCGATGTCCATTGCTGAGCATATTGCTCAATCTCGCAGTAGATCTTTCACTCCTCTCCACTCATCTAGTTCTAGGGATCCGCACGATTATTCACCTTTTTATCCATATGTTGACCCTACCCCTGCCCAACCACCCACTTCCTACAAGTCATACCCGTCCTTCCCACCTTCACTAGACACTGTTTCGATACAGCCATTAGGGAGTTTCACATATCCAACCAATTTTGAATCTTTTACTGAAACCCCCCCACCACCTAAGTCTAGTTTGGAAGAGTCGTTGGAAGCGTACATTGCAGCAACAAATAAAATGATGAGGAATGTGGAAGCGTCCATGGCCGCCCTTATGCAACCTAGTAAACCGGTAGCTAGTGTCCCGCTAGCTCCAAATTTTTCAATGTATGAGGCAGCAGTTGGACAGAGTGAGAATGAGAGAGGATTTTCAAATCAAACCTACCCTTACCCAATTGAAACCACAACTCCTGTTTTCCATCGATTGCCCTAAATAGTTCACCTGTTGAAAATAAAAATGAGTTGTGTGATTTTGTAGTGTTTGATTTGCCAGATTGTGAGGAACCCCTTTCGAGTGAAACCGCACCGAATCCTTTCGATCTTTACACCTCCACTCTAGGACCTAAATCGATAGATATTCATGCTTTTGAGGAGGTGTCTAAAGAAATTGATTTTCACTTGATTGAGGATATAGACGCCGGGAATATTTCGGATGATGAACCTGTCGATTTAATTGAAATTTTGTGTTCAAATCATCATCCTGAGTTATTAAATGTTTCTCCCGAATCTCATATGCGTCTAGATTTTGATGATAATGGCATGGATGAGTTAAATATTGAGGATAGTATTGAGGAAAGTCTTGAGGATAATATTGAGGTTGAATCATTTTTGTTTGATGTGTCTGATTTTCCAATTCATACTCCTGAACCTTTGACTGTTATATCACCCTCCCTCCATCCCATCGTTCCGACCCCGCTTGAAGACTGTGAGCTTGAAACCTTTTCCTTTGAATCTGACACAATTCTCACAGACGATAACACTTACGAGTGTTTCACTTTTTCGGACGATGTTGATGACTCACCGCCCGAGTTTGAGTCCTTTACATTTTCAGATGAGTTAGTTGATCCATCAGACTCGGTTGATTACAGTAGTTTCGAACCATTAATGGAATCTTTCAAGTTCGAAACAGTTTACTACGGTGAGAAAGATACTATCCCTAATTCACTCCCTTTCGTCTCTCCTATTGTCCCGACCGTACAAATGACCGTTACGCTTTCATCTCCTATACCAAGTTCGGCGTACCCGTGTTTTCTTACGAATCTTGAGGGATTTGACCCCATTTCTCGACGGGTTGATAGGTTAGCGCAATCGCTTTTAACACATCGGTCATCACAAATTGCGCTAATTTATTTACTCAATTTACACTCTCAAGATCGTACTCTACTTCTTTCCTTTTTCCGCCATTCTCCTCCTCCGCCGAGACCATCTTCCATTCTTCTTTCCACACGGTCTCGTGTGCTTCTCATCTCTTTTCTTTCCATTCCATTCTTGTACCAACTATACCATTACCGCGATAAGATTTTTGAATGGTTGGTGCTAACCTTTGGCTTGTGTAAGGCCAAGCTTAAGTTTGGGGGGAACCTTGTTGTATATATGTATATTTTTTGTCTTTTTCTTTTTCTATAAAAAAAATAACAAAAAAATTTCAAAACAATAAAATAAATTTTTTTTATTATAAATAAATAAACAGGGGAGTGCCGGCATTTTGACCCTCTTGGTGTAGCATGACAGTGAGGACACTGTCAAGTTTAAGTTTGGGGGTATGCTCAGTACGTCTTCTTCCTTCGCATTCATTTGTGTATATTTTTGCATTTGCATACTTATTTTAAAAACCATAAAAATTGAAAATTTTTGGAAAATTATAAAAATTATTGTATTCAATTTTGGCTAATTGACTTGAGTTTGACAAAAAGGTTAACTAGTTAGGAACAACTTGATCTTAGACTTAGTAAATTAAAAGCCCTAAAAACAACCTCCCTTAAAGTTTAACGGTAGAAAGTATATGTCTTTGTAGTTTATTTAGAAATAGGCAAATTTTGAGTTCAGTTCTTGGGCTAAGTCGAAATGAAGGAAAATTATTGATATTTTTATTAGAGTATAAGTTTGAAAAATAATTCCCAGCTTAAGTCTAGATTCTGAAAATGTATACCCTACAATTTGTACAATCACGCACCTTGAAACTTGGAATAGTAGAAGAGACCTTGAAATGCTCTTGTCTAAAATCCTTAGTACGAAGAAAATAAAAGGAAAATAAAGTGAATAAAGAAAAAAAATGAACACTGGTTTTTGTGATTACTTAAGGCTGTAAAAATAGAAAAATATTTAGCGAGGGTGCTTCATCACCTAGTGCCTTAGACCAACTGGTTTGTGAGTCACTGCTAAAAGCCTTGGGTGTTGCAAGACTAGGAATTACGCTTTAAGGTGCAAACGCATTTTGTAATCGGTCGTTGGTACCTCAAGAAGTATTAACGGTCGCATGAAGGATGTGTAAGAAAAATTCAATTAAAAATTCACCTACGAATAAGTACTTTGGACAACGGACAAGGGTATGATTGCTTGATTTGAATTTCCAAGTGTAGGGGTGATTTGTACACACACGTGGGGATATGTGATTGGAGTTTAGATGAGAGAAAGGGATGAAGAATAGAACTTGTGTCTTTAGTAGAGTTGATAGAAATTCCTGAGTGGAGATGTAACCCAAGAAGGAAAACTTAAGAGATGCCGAAAGCTAAGTAAGTCTATAGAACATATATAATCTTAAGTTAAATAATGAGGAAGTGTGAAGAATATGGGTGGATAATTTACAAGTAAAAGATAATAGAATTCCTTGTTAGAAAACCTAATTGGAGAACAAAAGTCGAAAAGCCGAGTTGATAGGATTTTGTGGGTAGTATCCGCTGAAAACCCTCAGGAGACAACACTCCTCCTACTAGGGACACCTAGAGGTTTAACGGCTTGTTGCACGTGCTCAGTGCAATCGCGTTTCCTTGCGAAAGTGCGGTTAGGTTTTTGTCGTGAATAAAAAAATAAGTTTGCTCGAGGACGAGCAAAGGATAAGTTTAGGGGTACTTGTTCACACCATAATATTGCATTATTATATTCCCCATTCTTATTCTTTTTATAAATAAACGGGTGCTTTTGACGCATGTCTGCTACATGTTACAGGTTACAGGTTCTTGGATCTAAAACAGTGAAAACGATGTAAAGACGATGTAAAAGTGAGACTTTGACCAACAAACAGAAGACTCTTGATCAAACCTACATCAAAGATAAAGTTTAAAAAGTGCAAGGCAATGCAAGGTCCAAAATCGTGAAGTGAACGGTTAGAAGTGCACTACAATGTTCACTGGAATATCTGGAAGAAACCTGGAAGCCTATTTGAGCAAAATACCAAAGAAACAAGAAGCCCAAAATGACATGAGCCAGCACAGAAAATTACAGAGCCCAAGCCCACTTGTTGGCCGCGGAACCGTCGCCAAACCCTGGCTGCGGCCGCGGTTCCGCTGTAGGATCAGACAATCAGGGACTAAACATTTTACCAAAATATGGTGGCGGTTTTGACTAGTCAACTTAGGGCTATTTTTGTAAATGTAGACATGCGGTTCAAGATGTAACCCTAGGGTTTCCTATTCTCTATAAATAAGAACTCTACAGATTGTAATTCTTTATGCCTCCTTTTAATAATAAATCGAGAATTCTTTATGAAGAGCATCGGTGTTTCTTTTCAATTCATGAATTCAGATCTGACAACCCTGCGTTGATGATTGGAGAGATGCATCTGTAAGTAGATTTAATTCCTTGCTCTAGTTTAGATTTCAATTCTTGCCCTAGGTAATTTTTATTCTCTTCCCTAGATAAATGTTCTTCAATTCCCTAATGAGTGAGTAGTTTTCTCGCTTGTTAGGGTTAGGAATGGGGAAGGATTTGAGAGACGAAGATCTCTCATCTCTTTTCTTTGCCAATATTTTATGAAAATTAGAACTCCATGCATACCTTCTTATTCCGCTCCCTACGGCACTCTACCCTCGAGGTAACGGTGATTCCGTAGTCTAAAGGCCCGGATTTTAAGGTTTTCCATAGAGGTTAGGGTAAAGATTAAGAAAGGAAGGACAAGGATCTAGAGGAAGAATAAATCATCCCAATCATCCTAATCCCCTTTGTTAAGATTTACCATAACACTAATATGATATCTTTAATTAAAGGCAATGGAAAGAGATGTAGATCTTTGTTTACCAAATTTTCCCTAAACCTAATCCTAGCAAGTTTCTAATCCTAGTATCATACAACTTCAATTTTTAGATTTAATAATCAATCCGAACACCCTTCGGAATTAACTCGTTAGCGCGATTAGAAAATTCACAACATCCCTGTGGACCGACCCGTACTCACCGACTAGCTGCAAAGCGATACCGTTCTTAATTGCGGTTACAAATATTTTTGATCTATCTTTTAGAAAGCGCAAGCACGCTAAATCATTCAATCACCGCACCTCCGATACCGTCGATGAAGTGTACCAAGGCGGAACACCGCTACCGCGAGCACTCAGACGGATGCTTTCGGCGACGGGGTTCTCCTACAGTCACTTGGTCAGGGCTAAGGGATGTAGCTGTCTATTAAGTTTATCCGGCGAGTATCCGCGTACGCTACGTGATTGCGACGGACTTTTGATCACATCAAAATTCCGTGGCAACCGATCAAGTGAGACTAAAGTGCTTGATTTATAACATTCATTCAGTTATCTCATAACTACTTGTGAATTCCAATTATTGTATCCCATTCCAGATAATTAGAAAATGTTAAACTTTCCGATCGAACATTCAAACACCCAAGTTTTCCCGAAACAGCTCAACACATGAAACAAGTTTAAAAACATCCAGTTCATGCCTCAGTACCAACGGTCCAGCCGTAGAAGGGTCAAGCCAACGCCTCACATGTGGCACAACGTACTGTCCCAAACCCTAAGGTTCAAAGGGCAGTTCAAGACGGTAACATAATCGAGTTAAGGTTTGTTGTCTTCTAGAGAGTCCATCGCGTTACTTGCACTACTTAGAACGTCTTTAAACCACGGAAAAATCCAACACTTGGAAATTTTCCGGCAGGGGAAAAAGTGGGTATTTATATCCAGTCGAACTTTCTAATATATTCAAAAATTATCCGGAAAACACATCGACGAAGTTAAATAAACCGATCGAAATATCAAATCTCCAAAACAACCCAGAAAACTCAACTCTAGAGTAAACATTAAAAATTCCCAGAAAATACAACAATAAAATATAGGAATTACTGTCCAATTTTGAAAACGGGATGCGACAGAATGGCCGCGGAACCGCCGCACGAGGCATGCTCGTGCCGCGGTTCCGCCGCGCTTTGGATGAATTAGCCACTCGAATTTCACAGTAACTCCTAAAAACTCCTGCTGATTTTTCTGCATATTTTTAATTCACAAAAATCCACAATTTTCAAAAATGTACAGAGAGTGGATGAAATCTAGGGTTTCGGGTTCGATCGGGTTTGTAACTTCGTCTACGCATCGCCTAAGGCTCTAGCTAGGCTCTGATACCACTGTAGGGTTCCTAGGTACACTAATGAGGTCTCACAAGGCATCAACCATGCCAAATTCAAATTTTACAAGTGCCGAGAAACCCTAATACGGATCGTTAACTAGATGTATAGGCGATGCAATGCAAGTAAACGAATTTATAGCTAAAGGGAAGGGGCTACAACCTTTGTAGATCCGGTCCTCCACCTCCATGGCTCCGTGATTAAGTCCCCTCGCTGTCCATATCGGATCCCGGACTCTAGCATCGGCATCATCAGAGAAATGGGCGGGCTAGGTCGTCGGCTTCGATGCCGAAGATGATCTACGTCGAGGCAACACAAGATCAAGCTCCAACTTTACCAAGCCATGAAACTTGTGAATAAAACACCCTATACTACTTGGCAAGTGGTAGAGGATGAAGAAATAGGAAGTGGGTTCACTTTAGAATTGGATTTCTCACTCTTTTTCTCAAGTTGCCATTGATGGTTGCAAGCTTCTTCATCTTGAAGAAGAAGAAGAAGAAGATAATATGATAAGTATTATCCCAAAATAGAAAATAAATGAATACTTATCATATAGCAACCATAGTTAGGTGTAGAGAATAAACTAAGGTTAGTTGAATGGTTAGGGTTAGGAGATGAAGACAAAATGGTTGCTTTCGTCAAAGATGCATGAAGCTACAAGAACTTTCTAGCATGAAAGCAACCATTTAGTTTTCTTTTCCTTTTCAACCAAAATAAATAGATAAAAGAATAAGTGAAATAAATCAAGTGAAACCCTAACCATTGACCAACCATAGTTTAAACCAAACATACACCCAAACTAGCATGTATCATCAAACATGATACAATCTTGTGCACAAAAATATATCATATACACAATGTGCACATGAAGTGAGAAAATCCATCTTAAGTGAACAAATACTAGTTAATGCAAAGTACTATATCAAATATATAATTATACATTAAATCATTAAATCAACACTTGATTTAACGATCCGGTCATATTGCATATGACCGACCAGTATCCAATGTATCGACTTATCGAATCAATCCTCGATTCGATAACTAGGTTATATCGCATACAACCAATTGATACATTCATCGTGAGAATTGAATACGGTATCACATACACGCATTATTCTCGGTCCCGCACATATCTCATATGCGCTCCTATTTCGTTTCGCTTGAGCCAGGAAACCTCTGTGTAGGATTCTAAAGACTCGTCAATACGCCGGCAACAGGTGATGATCATATCAAACACCCACAAGACGCAAGCGGTTTGATAAACGTAACGGCCACCCGGGTATTGAGCGATCAGAAGATCGACGAGCAAGCCCGCTCACACTCCTGTGAATCCAACCAGTAACACTTACCGTACAGTCCGGTCTGTTCGTCTGATATGTCGCATATCTCGCCTAGGTGTGGTAAATGTCAGACCCCAATAGCTCGATAAGTCGTGTCGATATGAGGTCTATAACAGTTCGAGAAACTACTGGTAACACTTACCAGTAAATCTCAGCAACCCTGGCCAGGGATTTCCAGTTATAGCCAATCGAACACAGCGCAACATCAACTCCCTATACCGGGAGAGACGAATCCCCTCCTATCGCTCATTGCCTCCATGTGATTCGGGACTGTACCCAAAAGCCACCATTTTGCACGCCCTCTTGGACGTGGTAAGGTGGAAATCAAAGCACAGTGGGAATCACACAAGACTCTATGACGATCTCGGGTCTACAGACTAACCTGTACCAGTGTCACCAGAGAACTGCCATCTGACGTGAGGTATAATACCATCTGGGAGTTCTCGGCGAGTCCGTCCAGTGTACCCAGTCTCTACTGAGCACCCGTATATCATCTCCGATGTCAAACACCAATGGATATGGGATCATCCATCGCCCATCTGTATGGGTCGAAAAGGTATACACTAGTCTACTCTGGTATATCGATGCCCCGTCTCGATACACCCATGACTAGGGACCTTGAAGGATGTACTTATAGGCTACCATGTCCCCACTAGTATGATCCGCATCATAGTCTAGGTAGTCAAGTACAAATACTAAGGGCTTTACCAACATGTAGCAGAGAGACAATCAGTATACATGTTAAGGTAAAGAGTAACCAGATAGCATACTATCATGTCGAGCAAGAAAGTCCTCCCTATATATATCCCAGCATCCACTACAATATACATCCTATGTATAGTAATGGCCTCTAGGGCATACATATAACTAACAGCTGGAACCTCTTCCAGTTCTACCTCATGACCACTAATCTCTTTTTTAAGAAATTCCTTTTCTAAAAAGGTGGTATGCCGAGAAACAAACACCCTTTGTTCCTCAGTGTGGTAGAAGATATACCCTTGTGAATTCTTGGGATATCCTACAAATTTGCATAGAACAGACCGTGCCTCGAGTTTGTCCGGATTTTGTCGTTTGTCATAGTCTGGACAACCCCATATCTTAACATAATTAAGACATGGTCTCTTCCCTTTCCATATCTCATATGGAGTGGTAGACACAGATTTGGTGGGGGCCATATTCAATAGATGTATGGCTGTCTCTAGCGCATACCCCCAGAAGGAAATAGGCAACTCAGTTGTGCTCATCATATAGCGCACCATATCTAATAGGGTGTGGTTCCTCCGTTCTGATACACCGTTGTGCTGTGGTGTATATGGAGGAGTCAGCTGAGAGAGAATCCCATTCTCTTTTAAGAAGTCCAGGAATTCGTTGCTCAAGTATTCACCTCCTCGATCAGATCGAAGGATTTTAATACTTTTCCCGATTTGGTTCTCGACTTCTTGTTTATATTCTCTAAATTTCTCAAAAGCTTCAGACTTGTGTTTTATCAAGAACACATGTCCGTATCTTGAGAGATCGTCAGTGAATGTAATGAAGTACGAAGAACCATCCCTGGCATGTGTAGACATGGGACCGCATACATCGCTATGTATCAGTCCCAAGAGTTCAGTAACTCTTTCTCCGTGTCCCGTAAATGGAGTTTTAGTCATCTTTCCTTTGAGACATGACTGGCAAGTGTCATAAGATGAAAATTCAAACGGTTTCAAATATCCATCCTTATGCAACTTAGTTAGCCGTGTCGTATTTATATGACCAAGTGTACAATGCCACAAGAAGGATTCATTCATTTCTGAACTCTTCTTCTTATGTGTGTTTGTTATGTTCAGAACTGTTGATTGATTTAGAACATAAATGCCATTGCACAACGTGCCTGATCCAACCAACTTTTGGTTCAGGAAAATGTTCATAACATTATCCTATAATACAAAATTATATCCCTCTTTACTCAATAAAGAAACCGATATAATGTTGCATATCAGGTTCAACATGTAATAGCATTCATTCAGAATCAATGTATTACCAGTTGGTAATACAAGGTGATATTCCCCGACTGTTCTAGCTGCAACAATTGCACCATTTCCAACCCTTATGTCTTTATCACCTTCTCCAAGTTCTCTACCTTTTCTCAGCCCATGTAACTGATTACATATATGGGATCCTGACCCGGTATCTAATACCCAGGACGTAGAGCAAATGGAGAAACAGTTCTCCATAACGAACACACCCGAAGGAAATGCATCAACATGTACTTTCTTCATTCGGGTGGCATGGAAATCCTAGTATTCTCCTATATCTTGTTCAGTCTTATAACTTTTATAAGAAAGAACGGAACCAACGTTCCCCAGCATAGTATAACATGTGGGTTCGGTCAATACATCCATATTATTATCTTGATTAAGGCATGATATGGTCGCTACCTGGAGAGAGAGAGAAGAAAACACTTTAGCGTATGCTCTTGCAAGATCAGATTGGTTATTATTTTATCTAATCAGGATGGCTCCCACCGTTTTTATTAAATCTTCCTTCAAACCCTAAAAGGAAAGACTAGCCGAGATAAATTACACCCTACAATTTCGCCAATCTTTCAGCCAGGCCAGTGTTGGTACTTGAGGGAGGTTCCCCGTGCTTCCGCACGGACTTAATTAAAATAAACCTCGTTTTCCCAGAGGCGTAACCCCGTTGACACCTTTCTAGACACCTACTTGATCGGCTAATTGTCCTGTGTAAAACTCTCCCAGGAGTAACAATTACTCGCAGTGGGTATCGGGATCCAACTATCTCATAGAAGGTATGCAATCTCATTGCAAATTTCAACACATGAAATTCCCGATAATATTTTGCCCCTAACTTGCTATGACCTTGACGAAAGCCAACAAACCATAGCCCGCTAGTCAAGTTCAACCCGTACATTTCTTGACTGAATTAAACCCACCCGCCCGACCCTTGACGAAAGCTAACAAAGCCGTACGACTACCCTAATCCAATCGCATCATATGCAACAGATAAGCAGCATTTAGCTACCGCACACTACACCTTGACGAAAGCCAACAAATGCAGCACGAATACTATATACAACTTATCTGAAATGACGGAGGGCTACGACAGATTTTTCTGAAAACCTATTGCGTAATGAACTTGATATCGTTGTAGAATCGAGTGAATTTTGAAATGGAGTGATTTTGAGGCTTTCATTAGTTTTGTGTAACATCTTAGAATGTGTTTTGTGGATAATTATATTTTAATATATGGTTTTCAATAAAAAGTTTACCAAATTGGTTTTCAATTATTTTATCCTATTTAATGAATATTTTATTAGATTTTTCCTAGGCTTACACACACTTATGCATGATAACTAGGGTGTAATTTGGGGTTTAACCATGATTAGCAACATGGTGGGCTAACTATTTCTTTAAGCTAGTTTTAAATATATATTAAGTTCTTTGGGTTTTCTTTGCATGGTTGTTCTTTTAAAATGAAAAATGAATTTAAAAGGGTTTTTAGATTGGGTTGAAATGTTACCATGAGAGAGAGAGAGTGAGGGCATGGTGCTACATGGCCCAAGCCATGCCTCATTAATGAAGAAAGAGAAAGAGAATGGGAGGGTTTTTTGATTTTTCTCTCATTCTCACCCTCACTCTCATTTCTCTCATTCTCTCATACCCACACACACACACCCTGAACAGCAACAGCAAGCAGCTCCAGCAGCAGAGAAGCAAGCAGCAGCATCAGCAAACAGCAGCAGCAAGCAACTTCTGCAGCAGCAGCAACAGCAGGCAGCAGCATCAGCAAACAGCAGCAGCAAGCAACTTCTGCAGCAGCAGCAGGAGGAGCCCCAACAACTTGCAGCAGCTCTTCTTCCTCCACACACTCCTTCACCTGCTTCTTAGGGTTCCATAAGGTATAATTCTTGAACCCAATTTCCTAGTTTGCTTAACTTGTGTGTAGTTTAGCGTCGGTTTGTGTTTAAAGTTAGTTTTTGTGCTATTATGGTGAATTGGGTGGAATTTTGGTTAGGTGATGATTGTGTTGGTTAACCCTACCTATTTAAGTGTTATTAGGGTCACTTTAACTGAGAATTAACCCAGATTTCACTAAAATACCATAGGGTTTCCAATTGTGTGCAAATTAGCGTTTTTAAGCGATATTGGGGATTTCTGTGATCTTCTTTTGACCCGGACCCTTCAGGATAAAATTGAGGAAACTGCAGTATGCTCACTAGGTTTAGACGACACCACAAGAACACAAGCCACCCATTCCTAACCCAGGCCGCCAATTTAATCAATCTGGCCACAAATTGCGGCCAGGAAGAGGAGTTAGGTGTTGGGGTCTTGGCTAGGGTTGTCTGCAGTGTTCTATTGTGTTTTGGCATGTGTAGTTTTGTGATATTTGACCTGTAAGAAAATCTGGGACAAAATATCGTATTTCTAGTTCGTTGTGTTTGCACGATACGCGCGATGCGTGAGTGGGTTCTGTGATCCAGCTTGTCGCGGCCTGTCGCGGTAGTTTTAGACTCGTATACACACGTTTCAGCGTATCGTGCACACGCGCATTTAGTTCGCGACGCGTGTTTCTCGTTTAGTGTCGATATCGCGTTTTGCAAGATATTTGCTTATATATATGTTTTCCTTGTCTAATTTTCAGGTTTGCAGGCGGGGACTACGGACACAGCTACAGGGGAAACAGGTGGTAGGATTCACCTAGCGTGGAGCGCTGGTGAGTAGATTTAACATCTACAGGGGAATCGTCTGCAAGGAGTTATGCGTCTAGGCTAGAATTCTATTACTTTTCGCATATTCTACGTCATTGTTAGAATTGCGCCTTTACCCTATTACTTAGATGTTGAACCTGGACTAGTAGCCGTAGGACACTGCACAAATTATTGATGATTCATGTTGCACGAGCACTGATTGTATGCTACACACACCGTCAATAATTACCATGTCACACACAAACCCCTTATAGATACTATATTTCTTGGTTAGGGACCTTGTGATATTGATTCGTACTGCTTATCACATATGACATTTACCATACATGTATACCTATAGAGTATCGTACCATTAGTGATAGTTACATACACACTTTACGATACAGCTACAGGTATACCTTGCTCATATTTTACTTATACCCAGGGGGTATACTACATCCTTTACTTATAGCTAGACACCTATACTTAGCTATACCTTGTTGATCTCGCATACATTTGGTTTCAGCTACATATTTTCCTTTATATGCTTGCGTTTCAGATATATCGCACATATTTTTATTCATGGATTTGCGCATTGATATTTAGATTTTACATGATGTTTTCTAGATTTGGGAACCGCGGGAGTTCATGAAATTATGCATTAATTGAAAAACCCGGTTTCCTTGATATGATATTTGCGCAGCCACCATGAGATTTATCGGTTCTGATTATATACTCCATACGAGGAGTGGGTGCCGTATGAGGGTACATGGTGGGGCCCGGTATAGTTCCCCTCGGCAAGATGATCGATAGACTTTGCCAATTGAACCTGGAGGTGGGCGAGTACCTACTGGTGATAGTACCAATGACTCGGCGGGGATCATGGGGATACCGTTGGGAGTCATGTACGTATGGATACATGGGAAGACGAGGGTCAGAGCTAGGCACTCGTGCTTTTCGGGATAACATATGATATGTACCTATCAGGATGCTAGTCTTGGTGACGGCATCTGATTGATCAGTATTTCTGTGTCGATACTTGGCACATTGTTTTCATGATATTTCTTTTAACACCTTTTGTATATATAACAGGGGATTTAGCCGCTGTTATATATAACCTTACACCAATATTAGTGGAGTGGGACGCTAATATATGTGTATTGACCCCATCATATTTATTTCTGCAAATATATATTTAGGATGCTAGAATCTTACTTGAGATTTGGTTTGGGATATTAGGTGATTCATTGAGATTGGATACCGGATACATATGAGATTGTCGATTTGTACATTCGGGATATAGGAGATTATTCAATATTGTACATTGAGGAGATGTGAGACTTATATGATATGAGAGCCCAACTTGGGGGCTGATTTGAGGAATTGAGATTTGAGTGTCTTGATGGATTGTGATCCTACCACGATGTCAGGATTCCGTGGAAATGACATATTTCACTCCATACCTCACACTTATCTATTTATGCACGTTTCATGTATTAGTAATACCTGTTAGTGTACCCTTCATGATTACTGCATATCTACATTCTCATATCCCTATTGCATGATTATTGTATACTATTGTCATATCACTATTGCTTCATATATTGATTGTACCTGCTAGTGTACTTTCCATTATTCGGCATTCACATGACCTGTTATTACTGTAAATCACATATCTTAGATTCACGCTGTACGTGCATGCTTGCGATTACCTGCATATGTTATTTACTATTCACGAGTTGGCAACTCACCCCCGTTGTGCCACAGGTGTTGCAGGGTGTTCCCCAGAGTAGTCGAGGCAAGCTATTCATCTATCATCTTTTGCTACAGATACCGCATCGGCTCACTGTGTGCTATTTTGCTTAGATGGGTTTTGGTGGTTATCTGTATTTTGTATTGTACATTCGTTGTATCTTGTACTCTCCATCTACTATTATGTTGTTGACTTAGAGACTTGGTGAGGACGTTATTGTATATTAATTGTGGATTTGTTGTCTTTTATACAGCTTTATCTCTATTGTCTTTATTTCTTCGCTACGGCGTCGTATATTTGTGGTGGTGATTGTTTTCCGCCTTTGGGCATGTATTTACTTCCGTTTGGGGATGCTTTATTTATCTTATCTGTTGTACCCATTTTGGGGTTAGTTTTTACAAAGGGGGTGCTGCCAAAATTTTAAAGAAAGAAGTTGGACTTTTAAAGAATTTGGGTTGCGATTTCAAATGTTTCAAAAACTTTTATTATCTTTTCCGTATTTTCATGGTTTAGATTTCTGGGTGTTGGCTTTCTTTTACTACGTTACGTCTTTAGGCGTTGCGTAGTATTAGGGTCGTCACGTGCCAATTTTGGGTCGTGACATTTTGCTAAAGAGGTCACTCCCGGTGAAGGGATCTCGGCTCTTTCCTTATGGAATAAGGTGCAGGATATATCATATATATCGCTATGCAAAGCAAAAACTCCAAAAGCAATCAAAATACAAACCGAGTGTTGTAGCATCTGCCAGTTTTGCTAAAGAGGTCACTCCCGGCGAAGGGATCTCGGCTCTTTCCTCATCGAATAAGGTGCAGGATTTATCATATATATCGCTATGCAAAGCAAAAACTGTAGCTACCCTTTTTGAAAATTTGATTCTACAACATCTTTTAGGTTTCTTTTCTTTCATTAATCATATTAATGAAGTCCCATCATTTAAGTCACCTAAACATCACAGATAAATACGACGTACACTTATGCCATCCGCATTCGCCTCGATGTCCCCTCATGCACCGTTAGGTTAGGTAACTAACGGCAGAGCAGGGCTAACGCGAGTGTAAAAAATAAGTAACGTCTATATAATATATCATATATACTATATACAGTATCTATCACAACATATCAAATGATCACATCACAGATATCGCAGCAGAAGAAACATAAGAAACATTGGATATACTAGGACTTCCGTGTTTTATTTTGAGCCTCTCTAAAACACGGATTCCACGGTCGCGATGAATAGCCAAACCCACACCCCTAGACCCCTACGAGAGCGGCAAGCAACCCTTCCAATTCTAGAGTTAGAAGACCCAGACTCGACTCCTCGAGTTGGTCTCCCACTGGACTCTAGAACCCGGTTACTTGTGCTCTCCTCTTTGGGTCTACCTAATGCGGAAAAGTAAATAATATACAATGGTGACATCATCCTCATCCCGGAAGTGCCCCAATAAAAGAATATTACATACAAATGAATTTTACATGAATGAAAAATAAAAAACTCTCATCTCACATAAAACCCCCGGCTATTCAAAAACGCGATGATCCAATATAACATATCCAGCAACACATAACATCACATGTCATCAACGTAAGTAAATATGCGCATCCCAATTGTCGTTGACATATATCAACAAAACCGACGATATCACATATTACACTTACAGTCGCAGAAAAGAAACTGTAAAACTACAACATTTGGAATCCACAATTACTTTAGACATCATAAATCCGAAATATCACATACTTCGCATTTCATGCCTAACTATATGAATTCCACATATTGTATCACATTCCAGATAAATAGACAGTATTAAACTTTCCGATCGAATAATCAAATACCCAATATTTCCTAAATAGCTCAACACTTGAGCAGAGTTCAAAAATTCCAGAATACGTCACAGTATCAATGGTCCAGCCGTAGAAGGGTCACGCCAACGCCTCACATGTGGCAACGCCGTACTGCCCCAAACCCTAAGGTTTAGAGGCGGTTCAGACGGTTACATAATCAAGTTAAGGTTTGTGTTCTTCTAGAGGTTCCATCGCGTTACTTGAACGTTTTTCCGAAAGATATAAACTCAAGAAAAATTCAACACTTGAAAGTTTTTCGTGTCGGGAAAAAGTGAGTTAATGATATCCATTCGAACATTTTAATACTTTCTAAATTATCCGGAAAAAGAACGAAATTAAATTTTTCGATCGAATCAACGAATTCAAAATAATCCCCAGAACACTCAACACTTGAGTCAGATAAAAAGTACCCAGAAATATGCAGAAACACCTACGGATCAAACTGTAGAAAAATAAAACCCCAATTCACAGAGACGGCCGCGGAACCGCGGTGCAAGCATGGGTCTTGTCGCGGTTCCGCGGCGCTTTAATCGAATTAGAGGGTCATTTTTTACAAGTATCCTTAGAATTCCCTGCTGATTTTTTTGAGTATTTTTAATGCAGAAAAAATCACATTTTAAAAATTTTTCCAGAGAGGGGGTCTATTTTGTCGTATCGGGGTTCGATCGCAGTTTTAACTTCGTAAACACGACACCTAATTCTCTAGCTAGGCTCTGATACCACTGTAGGGTTACTAGGCACTCTAACAAGGTTCTACAAGGCACCAACCATGCCTGGTTAAAATTTTACCCGTGCCGAACAACCCGAAACAAGATCTTTGCTAGATTATTGGGGTTTCACATGCAAGTAAATACCATTTACGACTATGTGAATACGAAATACTGAAAGTTTTGTCTAGCACCCTATGTAGAGTTTTGAAGCATCACATGTTCCAAAGTTTAAATTTTGATGGTGCTAAACAAGCATGCAAAGGAATCGATCCTAGAAAATTAGGGTTATGAAACTTAAAGCTAATTAAATTAGGGTTTTGAGACTACAACCTTTGTAGCTCCCTTTTTGCTAAACCCCTTGGTCTCTTGGATGTTGGAAGAAGGTCCTCTTGAAGTCCTCTCACGTCCACGACGATCCACCCGGAGTTCCCCGTCCAAGCTCGCAACTTCGAGAATCGAAGAGAACACTCTAAACAAGTTGGCTAAACTTGTGTAGAATGATGTTGTGGTTAAGATTCTCACTTCAAAAACCTTTCTTTATGTGTATTTTACTCACTAGAAGAAACTAGAGAGCAAATATTGAAGGAGGAAGAAGATGGCTTTTGTTTTAACAAGAGTAGAATGATAACCATCAAAAGAAAAATGAAATATATCATTATATATTTTATTTCTTCTCACTATGAACCATGGTTAAAATGATGGAGACATTATTTAACTTGAGTTTTAGAACATAAAGAGAAGGATAACTCAAGGTTAGAAGTAGGTGAGAATGGTTAGGTTTAAAGAAGAATGTAGAAGCAAGCAATAATTATCCTTATCTTTTCTATTTTGTTTTAAACAATAAATCAAATAATAATCCATATATTCAACCATGGTGTGAGTCTTATATTGCCATCTTATTCCATATATAAACAACCATGATAGATGGGTGTATGTATGTATGTATGTATGCACATCCATATGTGCATGAAACTAGTAAGAAAGAAAGAAAGAAAAACATACATGCATTCGCACATCCATCATTTAAGAAAAGGTTTTAAGTGAGAAAACTAATGGTTAAATGAGAAATCAACACTTGATTTATCAATCCGGCCATATCACATATGACCCCACCAAAAGCAAGCCGCCCGATCAATGTACGGTATCATATACGCGCATTTTAATCGGGTCCATGCGCATATCGCATACGCGCACCACAACGTTTCCCCTGGACTAGGTAACTCTTTTGTGGGACTCTAAGACTCATCAATACGCCGGCAGAGGGTAATGATCATATCAAGTACCCCCAAACCGCAAGCGGTCAGCTAAACATAATGGTCACCCGGGTATTGAGCGATCAGAAAAAAACAAGCGAACCTGCTGCAACTCCCATCGAGCCAACCGGCAACACTACCGTACAGTCCGGTCTCTTCGTCAGATATGCTGCATATCGAGCCTAAGGATGGTCACGTCGACCCCAATAACTCAATAAGTCGTGCCGGTGAAAGGTCTATAACAGATCGAGAAACTACTGATAACACATATCAGCAATTCTCAGCAGCCCTGGTCAGGGACTTGCGAATATAACCAGTCGGGCACAGCACAGCATCAACTCCCAATACCGGGAGAGACGAAACCCCTCCTATCGCTCATCGCCTTCGTGTGTCTCGGGACTGTACCCAACGGCCACCTGTTTGCACGACTCGGTAGAGCCGTGGTAGGGCGGCAATCAAAATACAGTGGGAGAACACACAAGACTCTATGACGATCTCGGGTCTACAGACTAACCTGTACCAGTTTCACCTGAGAACTGCTATCCGACGATAGATATAATTCCATATAGGAGTTCTCGGTGAGTCCGTCCAGTGTACCCAGTCACCACTGAGCACCCGTATATGATCTTGATGTCAAACATCGATGAATGTGGGAACATTCATCGCCCATCGTATGGGTCTAGTATCATATACGCTAGTCTACTCTGGTATATCAATGCCCCGTCTCGATATACCTACGACTAGGGACATTCCAGGATATGCTTACAGACTACAGATGTTCCACTAGTATGATCTCCATCATAATCAAAGTAGTCAAGCCGATATCCTCAGGGCTTTATCAGCATGTATGAATGAATAAAAGCATGATCAAATTAACATGTTAGATAAAGAAGAACCAGATAGCATACTATCATGTCGAGCAAGAATGCATACTGAATATATATATATACATGTATAGATACATCCACCATCACATAATGGCCTCTAGGGCATACATATATCCAACAAATACAACCTTTGTAGATCGATCCTTCACTTCATTAGCTCCTTGTTGAAGTCCCTTCGCTGCGATCGTGGTTCTTCCGGACTCTTGCATGGCTGCACGAGGCTAAAGGAGCGTCCTTGCTTGAAGTCTTCGAGGCCGAAGATGATCTACGTTGAGGGGATGCCAACTCAAGCTTCTACTTCACTAACTAGAGAATTAGTGAAGAAAACACCCTAAACTAAAGTGCTAGTCTAGTAGAGGATGGAGAAATAGGAAGTGGGTTCACTTTAGAATTTATTTTCTCACAATGTATCACTCTCTTTTGAAAACCCTAGCAAGCTTTTCTTTTGCTCAAAGAAGAAGAAGATGAACAAAAGAAAAGATGAGGATAATGATCAAGTCAAGTGAGCTAACCATGGGTGAGTGAGTATCATATACTAACTCATGTAGAGACATAACCATGGCTAATCCAAAATGGTTGGGTTAATAAAAATCTAAAGTAAAACAAAGTTAGTAGACTTTGTCAAATCTTCCACAAGTTTCTACAAGCTTCATGCTTGTGACAAAAGCTCCTCTAATTTGTAATTACCTTAAATAATTATAAACCACCATTTAAAATAGAATGGTGTATGTCTTGCACACCCATGAATGATATATCAACAACCATGATACAAAAAGAAAACACATTTTAATATATATCACATATATATTAAAGTTGTGCACATGTGAGAAAAATCCTTAAGTGAACAAATGTTAGTTAATGTAAATTAGTATATCTAATAAACAATTATACACTAAACTATTAAATCAACACTTAACTTAATAATCCGGTTATATCTCATATAACCGACTAACATCCAATGTATCGACTTATCAAATCAACACTTGATTCGATAACCCAGCTATATCACATATAACCGACCGATACAAAAAGTCGCTTGAATAGAATATGGTATCACATACACATATTATTCTCGTTCCCGCACATATCACATATGCGCTCCTATTTCGTTTTGCCTGAGCCAGTAAAACCTATATGTAGGACTCTAAAGACTCGTCAATACGTCGGCAGTAGGTGATGATCACATCAAGCACCTACAAGCCGTCAGCGGTACTAGCTAGATGTAATGGCTACCCGGGTATTGAGCGATCAGAAGATCAGCAAGCAAGCCCGCTCCAACTCCTGTAAAAGCTTAACAGTAACACTTGCCGTATAGTCCGGTCTCCTCGTCTGATATGTCGCATATCAAGTCTAGGGGTGGTAAACGTCAGACCCCAATAACCGATAAGTCGTGCCGATGTGAGGCTCATAACGGGTCGAGAAACTACTGGTAACACTTACCGGTAAATCTCTAAATTAGCCCTGGCTAGGGACTTCCTTGTTATGGCCAATCGAGGACAGCGCAACATCAACCCCTAATACCGGGAGAGACGAAACCCCTCCTATCGCTCATTGCCTCCATGTGACTCGGGACTATACCCAAAAACCACCGTTTTGCACGTCCTCTTGGACGTGGTAAGGTGGAAATCAAAGCACAGTGGGAATCACACAAGACTCTATGACGATCTCGGGTCTACAGACTAACCTGCACAAGTGTCACCAGAGAACCGGCATCTGACGTGAGGTATAATACCATCTGGGAGTTCTCGACGAGTCCGTCCAGTGTACCCAGTCTCCACTGAGCACCCGTATACCATCTCTGATGTCTAACCAATGGATATCGGATCATCTATCGCCCATCTCATGGGTCGAGAAGCGTATACGCTAGTCTACTCTGGTATATCGATGCCCCGTCTCGATATACCTACGACTAGGGACAGTAAAGGATGTACTTATGTACTACCATGGCCCCACTAGTATGATCTCATCATAGTCCTGGTAGTCAAGTACACATCCTAAGGGCTTTACCAACATGTAGCTATAAGACAGTATCAAGAGACAAGTATACATGTTAAGATAAAGAGCAACCAGATAGCATACTATCATATCGAACAAGAAAGTCCTCTCTATATATGTCCAAGCATCCAATAATATACATCATCTGTACAATACTGGCCTCTAGGGCATACATACAACTAACAGAAATTCTACGATGTTTGGCTAATTAGATTATATCTGTGATTTGTATAATGTGTTCGTAAACCTCCCCTAACTGCTAGTATGTCGGTTGGCAGGGGGTTGCACATTTCTGTAATGATTTTACTGTTTGTGTTTATGAACTTGATTGAATCGTTATGATGATTAGCCGGGGTTTGAGATGGATTTTTATATTCATTCATTCGATGTAAATTGTAATATGTTATAATATTCTTTTGCGGGGCACATCCAGGTTGCGGTTGTAGCCACCGTTGTATTATTTCATTTACTGTTTTTGCTCCTAGGATAGACCCAAGGTGGGGTGCACAAACTACCGGGTACTTTGAAGTGTTTAGTGGCCTACTCACATTGTTGAGGGAGACCGCTTCACTTCGGGTACTTGGCGGGTAGTTTGCCGTACCCGTAGGGGTTTAGGGTGGGGTAATGGCTATTCATCACAACTGTGTAATCCGTCTTTCGTTGCAGGCTCAAAAGAAACACGGATTGCTTGTATATCCAATAATGTTCATCTGTGATCTGGAATGCCTATTATTGCGTCTGACGAATGTACAATATATATATATGATAGCTATTTAGACGTCACTTATGTTTTACACCCGCGCTAGTCCAGCCCCCGCTCTGTCGTTAGTTAAGTAACCTAACGGGTGATGACGGGACCCAGTGGCGAATGCATATGGCATAAGAGGACGTTGTATTTTCGTTGTTTTCTGCAATGATAGGTTAATTGATGGGACGCATTATTTTAATGCAAAGACAATAAACCAAAGTTGAATCGTTGGAACAGTTTAAAAGAAACCACTCGGTTATTTTAAAACAGAGGATATTTTTTAATTGCGGAGCTTTAACCACTCCTTTTAAAAGCTATCAGGTTCCTTTGATCATATCAAGTTCACTACGTTCACGGTTTCGCCAAAACCTTTCGTAGCCTTTCGTCATTTCATTTGGGTATTCATTAGTATTCAAGCTATGTATTTTGACCAACGCCAAGGCATAGTGTTTGGTAGCTGCCGGGTATTCATTTGTTGCATAGATAGATGAGTTAGTTTAGGACAGTCGTATTATCATTTGGCCAACGTCAGGGGTATGTATGGATGGGTTCAAATTAACAAGATAATGATGGGTAGAACTTGACATGTGACTTATGACATTTTGACCAACGCCAAGGTCATAAGAGCATGGGGAAAAAATTTATATCGGGAATTTCTAAAGAAACTGAAATTTGCAAAGAGATGCATACCATTTGGAGTGTGATGAATGTTGGTAGGATTCTTTCAGCATTATCACACGATGATATTTGGATCCCGATCCTACTGTGAGTATATGCTACTCATCAGGAGATTCGTCACTTAACGATCAATGCTATAAACCAAGTAGGTGCCGAGAAAGGTGTCAGCGGGGCTACGCCCCCAGAGAAAAGAGGTTATTTAATTAAGTAACTTCGCGAAACCGTTGGAAAACCTCCCTCGAAGTAACGACACCGGCCTGGCTGAACGGTTAAGCAAGTATTGTACGGTGAGAATAATCCTGGCTAGTTCTTCCTTTTTGGTTTGAGGAGGGATTAGAGAAACAGTGGGAGCCATCCAGTTTAGATAAACTAAAAACCTCTCTAAACTTGCAAGAGTATCATGCTAAATTGTTCCCTCTCTCTCCTAATTGCAGCGACCCAAAATATGACTGGCCTTAAGTTACTATTAAAGAAAAATATATTGACAGGGCCAAACTATAAAAATTGGCTGCGGAATGTCAAGATGGCTTTGACCTATGACAAATTGGAGTATGTCCTTACCGCTAAGGCACCTGCTGTTCCTGGTCCCAAATCCAGTAATGCGGATAAGGAAATCCGCAAAACCTGAGAGTTAGATTGCGCGAGGGCCAAGTGCATCGTGCTTGCCTCGATGAATAATGAACATCAGACGAGGCACGAGGATATGGATCTTGATGCCATATTTCTCCATACAAAAGAACTTTATGGACAGCAATCTCGTATAGCAAGATACGAGACCTCAAAGAAATTGTTTCTGGCGAGGTTGGCCGTCGGATCATCGGTAGGAGAACATGTCCTAAAGACGATTGGTTATATAGAAGAGCTCGCAAACCTTGGGACGACTTTGGAGAACGAGCTCTATACAGACTTGATTCTCCAGTCCCTTCCTTCCACCTACGCCCAGTTTATTCTGAATTTCAACATTCAAAGAAAAGAAGTTGAACTTCCAGAACTCCTTAACATGTTGAGGAGTGCAGAGGGCACCTTGCAGAAGGCAAGGGATACACCCACTATGTTTGTTCGCGGTGCTTCTTCTTCCGGGTCCAAGGCTAGGGCTAAAGGAAGGAAGAATAAGGCCGCCACCAAACCTAGCGGAGGTGTTAGTAAGGTGGGAGTGAAGGGAAAGAAAAAGAATGCGGTGCCAGTAGTGGAAAAGGATGAGTGCTTCTACTGTCATAGGAAAGGCACTGGAAGAAAGATTGCAAGGCTTGGAATGCCAAGAACCAGGAACCGAAGCAAACTGTGGCTTCGACTTCAGGTGTGTTTGTAATTGAGAATTGTCTGTCAATCAACTCTACTTCCTGGGTATTGGATACCGGATCAGGATCTCATATATGCAATCATTGCAGGCACTGAGAAACCGTAGAGTGCTGAAGGTTGGTGATATGATCCTCCAGGTTGCTAACGGAGCTAGCGTGGGTGCTGTGTCCATAGGGGATTATCACCTTGGATTAACGAGTGGACATATTTTGGTTTTGCATAACTGTTTTTGTGTACCTAGTTTAAACGTGTAATATCATATCAGTTTCCTTGTTATCAAATAAAGGTTATGATTTCACGTTTGTAAGCGATGTTGTTAACATCCACCTTAATCACGCTTTGATTGGGTCCGGTACACTGGATAACGGTATATATGTCTTAAACCAATTACAGATTTTCAGTGTCCAGAACACACTAAAAAAAAAGTCTCCAGATTTAAATAAAGCTTTCTTATGGCATTGTAGACTAGGTCACATCAATGAGACAAGTTTAACTAAGTTAGATAGAGAAAGAATTTTAGATTCATTCGAATATCAATCTTATGCCATTTGTCAATCATGTCTCAAAGGAAAGATGACAAAGACTCCATTCACTGGACATAGAGTAAGAGCGAGCGAGCTCTTAGGGTTCATACACAGCGATGTATGTGGTCCAATGTCTACACATGCAAGAGGCGGTTTTTCCTATTTCATTACTTTTACGGATGATTACTCTAGGTACGGATTCATTTTCTTGATGAAACATAAATCTGAGGCTTTTGCGAAATTCCAAGAGTATAAGAATGAAGTAGAAAACCAAACCGGCAAAAGTATCAAGACACTAAGATCTGATTGAGGTGGTGAATACTTAAGTGCCGAGTTCCTAGGTTACCTAAAAGAGAAAGGAATTCTCTCTCAGCTTACTCCTCTATACACTCCACAGCATAACGGTGTATCGGAGAGACGGAATCGAACCCTATTGGATATGGTACATTCCATGATGAGTAATGCTGAGTTACCGCGATCTTTCTGGGGTTATGCGCTAGAATCAACGGCATATCTTTTGAACAGATCTCCTACCAAGACTGTGCCTACCACTCCATATCAGATGTGGAGTGGGAAGAAACCCTATCTACAATATCTAAAGATATGAGGATGTCCAGCTTTTGTTAAAAAGCATCATGCGAACAAACTCGAGGCACGATCAGTACAGTGTAAGTTTGTGGGATATCCAAAGAACTCCAAGGGGTATTATTTCTATTACGCAGAGGAACAAAAGGTTTTTGTTTCTCGTAATGCCCATTTTCTAGAACATCAGTTTTTAGAAAAGGAAACAAGTGGGAGCGCAATAGAACTGGAAGAAATTCCAGAACCACAAACTACTACTGAAAGTTTGGTAGAACCAGTAGTTTAAGAAGAACAGGACATTCCCGCACCCTTCTGCAGGAGTAGTAGGCCGTCTCATCCGCCTAAGAGATACTACAGTTTTCTCATAGAAGGGGATGGAGAGGATTGCGTCATTGATGATGATGAACCTACTAGCTTCCAGCAGGCCATCCAGAACGGCGATTCGGTACGATGGCTAGATGCAATGCGGACCGAAATGGAGTCCATGTACACCAACAAAGTATGGACTTTGGACTTTGCTCCAGATGGGGTAAAACCCATAGGATGCAAATGGATCTTCAAGAAAAAGATTGGCGTAGATGGACAGGTGGAAACCTATAAGGCTAGACTTGTTGCAAAGGGTTTTCGTCAAAGACCTGGTTTGGACTATGACGAAACTTTTTCTCCAGTGGCTATGCTCAAATCCATTCGGGTCCTTCTTGCTATTGCCGCCTTCTATGATTATGAGATCTGGCAGCTGGACGTAAAGACGGCTTTTCTAAATGGTAATTTAGAAGAGTGCGTCTATATGGATCAGTCAGAAGGCTTCAATCAGAGTGGGAGCAGCGGGAAAGTATGCAAGTTGCTTAAGTCCATTTATGGACTAAAGCAGGCATCGCGGAGTTGGAACATCTGTTTTGATGAAACGGTCAAAGAATATGACTTTATCAAAAATCTAGATGAACCATGTATATATAGTAAAATTGTATCACGAACTGTCGTATTCCTCTTCTTGTATGTGGATGACATTCTATTGATAGGAAATGACATTCTTATGCTACAATCTGTCAAAGGATTCTTGTCACACAGGTTCTCCATGAAAGACCTGGGTGATGCCTCTTACATTCTGGAGATTCGGATCTATCGTGATAGATCCAAGAGGATGTTGGGACTTTCGCAGTTCAGGTATATCAACACTATACTGAAAAGATTCAGTATGGAAGATTCTAAGCACGGTAGTTTACCGGCTTGTCACGGAATCACCCTCTCCATAGAGATGTCTCCCAAGACTGATTTGGAAAGGGATCGCCTGTCTATTATACCCTACGCTTCTGCGGTAGGCTCGATAATGTATGTGATGTTGTGCACCAGACCAGATGTAGCTTACGCACTGAGCGTGATAAGCCGGTATCAGTCAGACCCAGGGGAGAAGCACTGGATAGCAGTAAAGAACATTCTCAAGTACCTGAGAAGGACTAAGGAGATGTTCTTGGTTTACGGCAGAAAAGACCTCAAGCTCGAGGCATTTGCTGATTCCGGCTTCCAGAGTGACAAGGATGACTCCAAGTCCATGTCAGGTTATGTCTTTACCCTCAATGGAGGGGCGGTGTGCTAGAAGAGTTCCAAGCAGGACACTGTTGCTGACTCGACGATGGAAGCGGAGTATATTGCTGCTTGCGATGCCGCAAAAGAAGCGGTCTGGATGAAGAAGTTCCTAACAGAACTTCAGGTGGTTCCTACCATTGTTGATCCAATACCGCTGTATTGCGACAACAACGGAGCTATAGCTTTAGCGAAGGAACCCAGGTTCCATCAGAAGTCCAGACACATCTTAAGGCGGTTTCACCTGATCAGGGAGATTATAGATCGCCGGGAGATCGAGGTCCGGAGAGTTGCTATAGAGGAGAACACTGCTGATCCATTCACAAAGGCCTTACCTCAGATTCAGTTCGAGAGGCTACTCGAGATGATCGGTCTTCGATATGCCAGTACATGGCCCTAGTGCAAGTGGGAGATTGTTAGTGTATATGCCTTAGGGGACATTATTGTATCATACTAGCTTGTATATTACTTAATGGAAGCTTGGGATATTCAGTTATATTAGCAGTCTTGCTAAACATGGTAGTATGCTACTTGGTTATATCTATCTTAATATGTGTGTACGTATTGATAGAGCCCTTAGGATCTTGCTTGACTACCAGCGTTGTGATGGCAGTCACACTAGTGGGGGCTGGGTAATCTACAAGCACATCCTTTTTCAGGTCCCTAGTCGTAGGATTATCGAGACAGGGCATCGATACTCCGGAGTAGACTAGTGTGTACGCTTCTCATCCCAGTTGGGGAGATGGTCTGTCCCACAGTCATCAGTACGTCGTACTGGAGATAGTATACTGGTGCTCGTTGGGTTACGGGTACACCGGACAGGACTCGCGGGGGACTGTTGGTTGGTATTATACCCGTCGTCAGTTAACAGTTCCCAGGTGACATGAGTACAACATAGTCCGCAGACTTGACACTGCTACATCGCCTCGAGTGTATTCCACTTTTCTTAGATTGCTACCCTACCACAGCTCATCAGAGTCGTGCAAACAGGTAGCAGTTGGGTGCAGTCCCGAGCATTTGGAGGCAGTGGCGGTTAGACAGGATTCGTCTCTCCCGGTATTGGGAGTTGATATCGCGCTGTGTCTGGAGAGCCATTACGCAAAGTCCCTGGTCAGGGAAAGCGAGATTTACTGGTAGGTTTTCCAGTAGTTTCTTAAGGTGTAATGGGCTTCGCTCTGACACGACTTATACCACTTTTAGGGGACTGACACTTGCCGCCCCCTAGGCCCGATATGCGATAGTCCTAGACGAACAGACCGGACTGTACGGAGATTGTCACATCAGGCTCAGTAGGAGTTCGGATGGGTTTCCTCACCGGCCTTCTTATCGACATCTACCTGGGGACCGTTACGTACAGCTAGTGCCGCTTGCGGTCGTGGTTAAACCCACTGCCAGCGTAGTAGTCGAGTCTTTAGAGTCCCACACAGAGAGTTTCCCTGCTCCGGGACAAACGATATAGAGGTTGTATGGTTTTACGATAGGGTTCGGACTTGCACGTGCATTTATGCACGTACGATGTTCGGACAGTTTTAACTAGCCGGCTTTGGTTTAAGCCAGATTCTAGTATCGGATTATTGGATTTATATAGTCTAAAGTTTTTTCGTGTTTTCACGGTTAAGAGGGGCGTTCTCATAATTTAGCGAGAAACTTCTAGAAGGATGATGACTTGGAGGGCTAAGGTTGCATTTGCATTAATGGATTAGTGACTCATTAGATGAATCATTCAAAAGAGTTAATGAAGCATTTATTGCTTAATGACTCACTTGATGATTCATTGCATATATTAAATGAAGCATGCTTGTTAATATCATTTAATTGATTTATTTGATATTCTTTATGCCTCATCATATATTGTAAATGAGAAAGAATTCATATCATTCTCACTCTCACCTTCTCTCTCCTCAAGCTCTCTCTCTCTCTTCAAACCCTAATCCTAACCTCTCATGTGTTGAGATCAAGGATTAGTAAGACTTGTTAATCCCTAATCACACTCTATATTACCTAGGTGACTTTGATTAGCAATTTGAGTAACCTAGTTTCTTCAAGTTAGAGGCAAAGCTTGGAGTAGTAGCTTTCGGGTGGATCGTCTATTACAAAGAGGAGGCCGACGAGGAGGTGGTTAACGAGAAGAAGAAGGACTTGGTTCATTAGGTATAATCTTCTTTCATAGTAGCTAACTACTCCTATGATTGTGTTAGTTATAGTTTAGCAAAGATCCTTTCGGTTAGTCGATGTTGTTTTAAACAAAATGATTGTTTTACCTATTCCGCCTCCCCGCAAAGCATGGGGTGTACAACGTCGACTTACATACTAATGGAGTGTCGATGCCCAGTCTCGAAACTCCCACGACTAGGGACCACTTTAAGGATGTGCTTATAGACCACCCAACTCTCACGTATATGATCGCCATCATACTGCTGGTAGTCAAGAAAGAATCCTAAGGGCTCTATCAACGCGTAATAGTGATCTGTAATATCACCTAAAGCATGTACACGATGATACAGATAAACCAAATAGCATACTATCATCTTGAGTAAGACTGTCTTACCGGCATAGGTCCTCCCTCAATCATTGTAATCACGTGCCTGCGATCCAATAATTGACTTTGAGGGCATTATATCCAACAAGGATGTGTCTGGACTTTTGATAGGATCTAGGTTCTTTGGCCAACGCCATAGCTCCATTATTATCACAATACAATGGTATTGGATTAATAATGGCTCCGCAATGAACTTCCTGTTAGTTATATGTATGCCCTAGAGGCCATTACTGTACATTGGATGTATATTGTAGTGGATGCTGGGACATATATAGGGACGACTTTCTTGCTCGACATGATAGTATGCTATCTGGTTACTCTTTACCTTAACGTGTACACTGATTGTCTCTCCGATACATGTTGGTAATGCTCTTAGGATGTGTACTTGACTACCTGGACTATGATGCGGATCATACTAGTGGGGACATGGTAGTCTATAAGTACATCCTTCAAAGTCCCTAGTCGTGGGTGTATCGAGACGGGACATCGATATACCAGAGTAGACTAGCGTGTACCTTCTCGACCCATACAGATGGGTGATGGATGATCCCATATCCATCGGTGTTTGACATCAAAGATGATATACGGGTGCTCAGTAGAGACTAGGTACACTGGACGGACTCGCCGAGAACTCCTAGATGGTATTATACCTTACGTCAGATGGCAGTTCTCAGGTGACACTGGTATAGAGTAGTCTGTTGACCCGAGATCGTCATAGAGTCTTGTGTGGTTCCCACTGTGCTTTGATTTCCATCTTACCACGTCCAAGAGGGCGTGCAAAACGGTGGTTTTTGGGTACAGTCCCGAGTCACATGGAGGCAATGAGCGATAGGAGGGGATTCATCTCTCCCGGTATAGGGGGTTGATGTTGCGTTGTGTTCGATTGGCTATAACAGGAAATCCCTGGCCAGGGTTGCTGAGATTTACTGGTAAGTGTTACCAGTAGTTTCTCAAATTGTTATAGACCTCATATCGACACGACTTATCGAGCTATTGGGGTCTGACGTTTACCACCCCTAGGCGAGATATGCGACATATCAGACGATCAGACCGGACTGTACGGTAGTGTTACTGGTTGGATTCACTGGAGTGTGAGCGGGCTTGCTCGTCGATCTTCTGATCGCTCAATACCCGGGTGGCCGTTACGTTTAGCAGACTGCTTGCGGCTTGTGGGTGCTTGATATGATCATCATCTGCTGCCAGCGTATTGACGAGTCTTTAGAGTCCTACACAGAGGTTTCCTGGCTCAAGCGAAACGAAATAGGAGCGCATATGAGATATGTGCGGGACCGAGAATAATGCGTGTATGTGATGCCGTATTCCATTCTCGCGATGAATGTATCGATATGGTTGTATGCGATATAACCTAGTTATCGAATCGATGGTTGATTCGATAAGCCGATACATTGGATACTAGTCGGTTATATGCGATATGACCGGATCATTGAATCAAGTGTTGATTTAATGATTTAATGTATAATTACATATATTTGATATATCACTTTGCATTAACTAGTATCGGTTCACTTTAAATGGATTTTCTCACTCGCTTGTGCACATTGTATATTCGATATAGTTTTGTGCACTTGATTGTATCATGTTTGATGATACATGTAAAATTGGTTAAGTATAAAGATTGAACCTTGGTTATATGAATGGTTAGGGTTATGATTACTTATTCATTTATTTATTTATTAGTTTTGGAAAATAAAAGCATAAAGAGAAAAAACAAAATGGTTTTCTTTCATTCTTTCTTTCATGAAGCTTGTTGAAGCTTCATGAAGCTTTTGACCAAGTGACCATTTTGTCTTCTTCTTTAACCCTAACCACTCACATAAACTCTAGTTAGCTCTCTACACTTAACTAGGGTTTGATTATGATAAGAATGATTATTCTTTTCTATTCTTTAACACTTATCATAATAATCTTCTTCTACTTCTTCTTCAAGAAGAAGCAAGACTCCATCAATGGTGATTGATGAATTAGAGTGAGAAATCCAATTCTAAAGTCTACCCACTTCCTATTTCTTCATCCTCTTCCTCTTGCCAAGTAGTAGAGTGTGTTTTCTTCACAAGTTTCTTGACTTGGTGAAGTTGGAGATTGATCTAGTGATGCCTCGACGTAGATCATCTTCGGCATCGTCGTCGATGACCTAGCCCGTCCATTCTCCGATGAAGCCGACGCTAGAGCCCGGGGTTCGACTTGTACATCGAGGAGACTTCATTGCGGAGCTATGGAGGTGGAGGACCGGATCTACAAAGGTTGTATTTCCGTTCTTTTAGTTTAGTTGTAAACTAGTTTCATTTTATCGCCTAAACTTCTAGCCAACGATCTAGTCTAGGGTTTCTCGGCACCGTTAAATTTGAAATTGGCATGGTTGATGCCTTGTGAGACCTCTTGAGAGTGCCTAGGAACCCTACCGTGGTATCAGAGCCTAGCTAGAGCCTTAGGCGAAGTCTAGACGACGTTTGAAATCCGAATGAACATCGAAACCCATTCCTAAAATGCTCTCTGGAAATTTTCTAAAATTTTGGATTTTTGTCAATTAAAAATATGCAGAAAAATAAGCAGGGTGTTATTTGAATTACTGTGAAATACGAGGGCCTAAATCGACTTTTCCACCGCAGAACCGCGGCACAAGCTATGCATGGTGCGGCGGTTCCGCGGCCATACTATTCCCTTCTATGATGATTTCTGCACAGTAACTCATATAATTTAATGCTATATTTTCTGGGGTATTTTTATTGTGACTCTACAGAAGAGTATTCTGGGGTTGTATTGGGAATCAAAGATTCGATCGGATTATCAAATTTTGTCAGTGTGGCTTTCCGGATAAATTTTAGAATATGTTAAAAAGTTCGACCGGATATAATACCCAATTTTTTCCCTGTCGGGAAATTTCCAAGTGTTGGAGTTTTCCATAGTTTAACGACGTTCTAAGTAGTGCAAGTAACTCGATGGACCCTCTAGAAGACAACAAACCTTAACTCGATTATGTGACCGTCTTGAACTGCCCTTTGAACCTTCGGGTTTGGGGCAGTACGGCGTGCCACATGTGAGGCGTTGGCTTGACCCTTCTACGGCTGGACCGTTGGTACTGAGGCATGAACTGAATGTTGTTAGACTTTTTTCATGTGTTGATCTGTATCGGGAAAACTTGGGTGTTCGATTGTTCGATCGGAAAGTTTAACATTTTCTATTTATCTGGAATGTGATACAATAATTGGAATTCACAAGTAGTTACGAGATAACTGAATGAATGTTATAAACATAGCAGTTTAGTCTCACTTGATCGGTTGCCACGGAATTTTGATATGATCAAAAGTCCGTCGCAATCACGTAGCGTACGCGGATACTCGCCGGATAAACTTAATAGACAGCCTCACCCCATAGCCCCGACCAAGTGACTGTAGGAGAACCCTGTCGCCGAAAGCATCCGTTCGGGTGCTCGCGGTGGCGGCGTTCCGCCTTGGTGCACTTCGTCGACGTCGTCGGGGGTGCGGCCGTCTACTAAAGTTTGCAACGAGCATTCGATCAGGATGTCGGGAATCTTGTTGAATTGCCCGACTTGATATTGAAAAGTGTTTTCGATAATGAGACTAAAATGCGGGGTTTATAATTGTTAGGCATGCGATGTCTAAAGAATTCATTTGATTAGGCATGCGATGTCTAAAGAGATTGCGGATTCCAACTGTTGTAGTTTTACACTTTCTTTTCTGTGACCGTAAGTGTAATATGTGATATCGCCGGTTTCGTTGCTATATGTCAACGACAATTGGGATGCGCATATTTACTTACGTTGATGACATGTGATGTTATGTGTTGCTGGATATGTTATATTGGATCGTCGTGTTCGAATAGCCGGGGTTTTTTATGTGAGATGAGTGTTTTTTCATTTTCATTCATGTAAAAACTTGTATGTAATATTCTTTTTATTGGGGCGCTTCCAGGTTGCGGAAGTTGTCACCTTTTGTATATTATTTACTTTTCCGCACTAGGATAGACCCAAGGAGGAGGGCACAAGTAACCGGGTTCTGAAGTCCAGTGGGAGACCAACTCGAGCAGTCGAGGCCGGGTCTCCTAACTCTAGAATTGGTAGGGTTGCTTGCCGCTCTTGTAGGGGTCTAGGGGTGTGGGTTTGGCTATTCATCGCTACCGTGGAATCCGTGTTTTATACTGGCTCGTATTGAAAACACGGACGTCCTAGTATATCCAATATTTCATATGATTCTTCTGCTGCGATATCTGTGATGTGATCATGTGATGTTCTGTGATAGATACAGTATATAGTATATATGATATATTATATAGGCGTTACTTATGTTTTACACCCGTGCTAGCCCTGCCCTGCTCTGCCGTTAGTTACCTAACCTAACGGTGCACGAGGGGACATCGAGGCGAATGCGGATGGCATACGTGTATGTCGTATTTATCTGTGATGTTTAGGTACTTAAATGATGGGACTTCATTAATGAGATTAATGAAATTAAAAGAAACCTAAGATGTTGTAGAATCGAATTTCAAAATAAAACAGGTAGCTACAGTTCTTGCTTTGCACAGCGGTATATGTGATATATCCTACACCTTATTCGATGAGGAAAGGACCGAGATCCCTTCACCGGGAGTGACTCCTTTAGCAATAACTGGCAGATGCTACACACTCGGTTTGTCTTTTGATAGCTTTTAAGTGTTTTTGCTTTGCACAGTGATATATATGATATATCCCGCACCTCATTCGACGAGGAAAGGACCGACGATCCCTTCACCGGGAGTGACTCCTTTAGAAAAACTAGAAAAGCCTAAAAAACACTCCATTTCAAAATTCATTCGATCCTATAACGATATCAAGTTCATTACGCAATAGGTTTTCATAAAAACCTGTCGTAGCCCTCCGTCATTTCAGATAAATCCTGTTTAGTATTTGTGCTGCGTTTGTTGACCTTGTCAAGACGCAGTGTGCGGTAGCTAACCAGTATTTATCTACTTATGCATATGATGCATATTGGGTTAGGGTAGTCGTGCGGCCTTGTTGACCTTGTCAAGGGTCATGCGGGTGGGTTTGATTCAATCAAGAAATGACGGGTTGAACTTGACTTGCGGTCTATGGTTTGTTGACCATGTCAAGGTCATAGATCGTTCGGGGCAAAATATTATCGGGAATTTCAAGTGTTGAAATTTGCAATGAGATTGCATACCTTCTATGAGATAGTTGGATCCCGATACCCGCTGCGAGTAAGAGTTACTCCTGAGAGAGTTTTATACATTACAATTAGCCGATCAAGTAGGTGTCTAGAAAGGTGTTAACGAGGTTACGCCTCTGGGAAAACGAGGTTTACATTAATTAGGTTCGTGCGAAAGCACGGGGGACCTCCCTCAAAGTACCGACACTGGCCTGGCTGAAAGATTGGCGAACTTGTAGTGTGTAATTAATCCCGGCTAGTCTTTCCTTTTAGGGTTTGAAGGAAGATTTGATAAAAAGCAGTGGAAGCCATCCTGATTAGATAAAATAATAACCAATCTATTCTTGAAAGAGCGCACGCTGAGTGATTTCTTCTCTTTCTCTCTCCTGGTAGCGACCATGTCACGCCTTAATCAAGATAATAATACGGAATATTGACCGAACCCGCTTGTTATACTGAGCTGGGGAACGTTGGTCCCGCTCCAACTTATAATTGTTATAAGATCGAGCAGGAAATTGGGGAATACCAGATTTCCCATGCCGCCCAAAGAGAGTGCATGCTGATGCATCATCTTCGGGTGTGTTCATTATACAGAACTGTTTCTCAGTATCCTCTGCATCCTGGGTATATGATACCGGATCAGGATCCCAGATATGTAATCTGTTACATAGGGCTACAAAAGGGTAGAAAAACTGAGAACGGGTGATAAGTTTTATGAGGCAGAAAACGGGGCAAGAGTTGCAGCCAAGTCTGTTGGTCACTGTCACCCTGTATTGTAATACATTGATTCTGAACGAATGTTATTAGATACCGAACCTGATATACAAAATCATATCTGTCTCTTTATTAGTAAAGAAACGATAAAATTTTGTATTGTTGAATAATGTTTTGAACATTTCCTATATCAAAAGATGATCGGTTCAGGCACGTTATCTAAAAGCATTGATGTTCTAAATCAAACTATAGTTCTTAGTATACAGAACACACACAAGAGGAAGAGTTCAGAAACGAACGAATTCTTCTTGAGGTATTGTAGACTAGGTCAGATCAATGTGACCCGACTAACTAGAGTTACATAAAGATGCATATTTAAATTAGTTTGGATTTACATCTTGTGAAACTCGCCAGTCATGTCACAAAGATATAATGACACCAGCTCTGTTTATTGGAAACAGAGAAAGAGTTAATGAACTCTTGGGATGATACATGTTGATGTATGTAGGTCCCATGTCTACACATACCAGGATTGGTTCTTTATACTTCATTATATTCTCTGATAATCTCTCAAGATTCAGACATATGTTCCTGTTGAAACACAAGTCAGAACCTTTTGAGATATTCACAGAATATAAGTTAGAAGTAGAGAACCAAAATACGGGTATAAGTATTATGTCCTTTGATGTGATCAAGGAGGAGAATACTTGAGCACGGAAATTCCTGGACTATTCTAAAGGGGAATGAGATTCTCTCTCAGAATTACTCCTCCGTATACACCATAGCATGATGGTATATCGGGGCGGAGCAGATATACCCTATTTGATATGGTGTGCTCTATGATGAGTACTACTGAGTTACCTATTTCCTTTTGGGAGTTATGCACTTAAGAAGCTGCATACCTACTAAATAGGGTTCAAATCAAATCAGATGCCTACCGCTTCATATGTGATATGGAATGGGAAGAGCCCATATCTTAAGTTAGTTAATATTTGGGGTTGTCCGGCCTATGTCTAAAAGCAAAATCCGGACAAACTCGAGGCAAGGTCTGTAATGTACAACTGGAAAGGTTCCAGCTATACAATTTGCAGCCGATGATTTGATAAAACCAAAGGTTTCAGTAGATTCCAACGAACCTCAACCTCTCCGCCGATCTAGTAGGGTTTCTCACCCACCTGAGAGATACTTCGGTTGCTCTATGATAGTGGGAGCGAGGATTGCATCATGAGATGATGACCCAACTAGTTTCGAACTGGCTATCAGGAGTGGGACTCTGTAAGAATGGCTGGATGCTTAGCGATCTGAGATGGAATCCTTATACACCAACAAAGTATGGACTTTAGTTGCTATATCTGAAGGGTTAAATCCCCACCAGGAGCAAGTATATCTTGAGAAGATTACTTGGTGTACATGGAAAGGTTGAGACTTTCAAAGCTAGACTTGTTAAAGGTTTTCATCATCAACCAGGCGTGGATAGTGGTGAAACCTCTTCAAGTAGCTATGCTTAAGTCCATCCAGATCCTACTTGCACGGCTACATACCATGACTACGATATCTGGCGGTTGGGTGCCATGACTCCTTTTCTAAATGATGTTTTAGAAGAGTGTGTCTATAAGTACACAGCCAGAGGGCCTCGTAGACAGTGGGAGCAGCGGAAACGTGAGCAAGATGCTTTATCTGATAAAGCAGGCATCGCGGAGTTGGAACATCTGTTTTGATGGATTAGTCAAAGAGTTTGACATCATCAAAATAGTAGATGAACCTTGTATAGACAAAAAGGTAGTAGGGAGTATGGTGGTGATCCTCGTAGTATACGTGGATGACATACTCTTGATAGGAAAGGAGTTTCCTATGCTACGCTCGATCAATCTCCGATTATCACAAAGATTCTCCATATAGGATCAAAGTGATACCTACTAAATCCTGGATTTTAGATCTATGTGATAGATCTAATTGGGTGTTAGGATTCTCACTAGTCGTAGTGAGATGGTATCAATTGATCCTGGGGAGAATCACTGGAAAGGTTCCAGGGTGATAAAGACGACTGAATGTCAGTCGCAGGCATTGTCTTTACCCTCAGTAAAGGGATGGTATGTTAGAAGAGTTCCAAGTTAGATACCGTGACATACTAGACGATAAAGGCAGGATACATCGCTACTTAAGATGTTACCAAAGAGGCTGTTTGGATGTATAATGGTTCATGAGATGAACTATGTTCCTACCATTGTGAGACAATGGAGTTGTGGCTTATGCTAAAGAACGCCGGTCCCATCAGTGATCCAGACATATTCTAAGGCAGTATCACCTGATCATGGAGATGATTGATCTCCAGGGTGATCGAGGTTAGGAGAGCAGACTCAAAGGATAGCACGGCGGATCCACTCACGAAGGCCTATTCCCAGAGAGAGACTTTTATGGGATGTTTGAGTATGAGATACTACAACCACTACTACAGATGGCCCTAGTGCAAGTGGGAGATTATTAGTTATATGTATGCCCTAGAGGCCATTACTGTACATTGGATGTATATTGTAGTGGATGCTGGGACATATATAGGGAGGACTTTCTTGCTCGACATGATAGTATGCTATCTGGTTACTCTTTACCTTAACGTGTACACTGATTGTCTCTCCGATACATGTTGGTAAAGCCCTTAGGATGTGTACTTGACTACCTGGACTATGATGCGGATCATACTAGTGGGGACATGGTAGTCTATAAGTACATCCTTCAAAGTCCCTAGTCGTGGGTGTATCGAGACGGGGCATCGATATACCAGAGTAGACTAGCGTGTACCTTCTCGACCCATACAGATGGGCGATGGATGATCCCATATCCATCGGTGTTTGACATCAGAGATGATATACGGGTGCTCAGTAGAGACTGGGTACACTGGATGGACTCGCCGAGAACTCCCAGATGGTATTATACCTTACGTCAGATAGCAGTTCTCAGGTGACACTGGTACAGAGTAGTCTGTTGACCCGAGATCGTCATAGAGTCTTGTGTGGTTCCTACTGTGCTTTGATTTCCATCTTACCATGTCCAAGAGGGCGTGCAAAACGGTGGATTTTGGGTACAGTCCCGATTCATATGGAGGCAATGAGCGATAGGAGGGGATTCGTCTCTCCCGGTATAGGGGGTTGATGTTGCGCTGTGTTCGATTGGCTATAACAGGAAATCCCTGGCCAGGGTTGCTGAGATTTACTGGTAAGTGTTACCAGTAGTTTCTCGAATTGTTATATACCTCATATCGACACGACTTATCGAGCTATTGGGGTCTGACGTTTACCACCCCTAGGCGAGATATGCGACATATCAGACGATCAGACCGGACTGTACGGTAGTGTTACTGGTTGGATTCACTGGAGTGTGAGCGGGCTTGCTCGTCGATCTTCTGATCGCTCAATACCCGGGTGGCCGTTACGTTTAGCAGACCGCTTGCCGCTTGTGGGTGCTTGATATGATCATCAACTGCTGCCGGCGTATTGACGAGTCTTTAGAGTCCTACACAGAGGTTTCCTGGCTCAAGCGAAACGAAATAGGAGCGCATATGAGATATGTGCGGGACCGAGAATAATGCGTGTATGTGATGCCGTATTCCATTCTCACGATGAATGTATCGATATGGTTGTATGCGATATAACCTAGTTATCGAATCGAGGGTTGATTCGATAAGCCGATACATTGGATACTAGTCGGTTATATGCGATATGACCGGATCATTGAATCAAGTGTTGATTTAATGATTTAATGTATAATTATATATATTTGATATATCACTTTGCATTAACTAGTATCGGTTCACTTTAAATGGATTTTCTCACTCGCTTGTGCACATTGTATATTCGATATAGTTTTGTGCACTTGATTGTATCATGTTTGATGATACATGCAAAATTGGTTAAGTGTAAAGATTGAACCTTGGTTATATGAATGGTTAGGGTTATGATTACTTATTCATTTATTTATTTATTAGTTTTGGAAAATAAAAGCATAAAGAGAAAAAACAAAATGGTTTTTTTTCATTCTTTCTTTCATGAAGCTTGTTGAAGCTTCATGAAGCTTTTGACCAAGTGACCATTTTGTCTTCTTCTTTAACCCTAACCACTCACATAAACTCTAGTTAGCTCCCTACACTTAACTAGGGTTTGATTATGATAAGAATGATTATTCTTTTCTATTCTTTAACACTTATCATAATAATCTTCTTCTACTTCTTCTTCAAGAAGAAGCAAGACTCCATCAATGGTGATTGATGAATTAGAGTGAGAAATCCAATTCTAAAGTCTACCCACTTCCTATTTCTTCATCCTCTTCCTCTTGCCAAGTAGTAGAGTGTGTTTTCTTCACAAGTTTCTTAACTTGGTGAAGTTGGAGCTTGATCTAGTGATGCCTCGACGTAGATCATCTTCGGCATCGTCATCGATGACCTAGCCCGTCCATTCTCCGATGAAGCCGACGCTAGAGCCCGGGGTTTGACTTGGACAGTGAGGAGACTTCATTGCGGAGCTATGGAGGTGGAGGACCGGATCTACAAAGGTTGTATTTCCGTTCTTTTAGTTTAGTTGTAAACTAGTTTCATTTTATCGCCTAAACTTCTAGCCAACGATCTAGTCTAGGGTTTCTCGGCACCGTTAAATTTGAAATTGGCATGGTTGATGCCTTGTGAGACCTCTTGAGAGTGCCTAGGAACCCTACAGTTCCTCATCCAGACGGCATCCTTGGCAGCATCATTTGCAGCAATATACTCAGCTCCCATCGTGGAGTCTGCAACGGTATCCTGTTTGGAACTCTTCCAACATACCCCCCTCCATTGAGGGTAAATACAAACCCTGAAATACATTTACTGTCATCCTTATCACTTTGGAAGCTGGAATCGGTAAAGGCCTCCATTTGGAGATCCCCATTACCATACACCAAGAACAATTCTTTAGTCTTTCGCAAGTACTTAAGAATGTTCTTCACGGCTATCCAATGCTTCTCCCCTGGGTTGGATTGATACCTGCTCACTACAGCTAGTGCATAAGCTACATCAGGATGTAAAATTTTGAAAATCATTTCGGTGAAAATTCGGAAAATCGGTAAAATAAGGGGGTTTTCTGTAAAAAGTCAAAATATAAATATCTTTATTATAAAATTAAATATTCATATTCTAGCTATGAAATTGCTAGTGTTTAGTGTTTATTCAGCCACTGGTAAAATTTCTAATTTTCTGAATTTTTTTCTCGAAATTAATTATTTTAATATTATTTTAAGCTGTTAAAAATACTTTAAATTAGCGATAAATACAAATTTGAATAGGCTAATTACATGCTATAGAACCTTGACAACTAAAATCTAGTTTGTAATATAAATTTTTAGCAATTTATTTCAACTTCTAATTGGTTATAATTAAGGGAAAACTAAAATTTAAATAATTTAACTAAAACTTGCAATTTGGTAACTTGAGAGGTTCTTTTTGCATGAAATTTTATTTGCAACCTCACATATTCCTCACCCCTCAACCTTGGCCAACCCCACCATCTCTAACATCAGCCCACTTTCTCCCCTCTCTTGTTGTCTTCATCCATTTGAAGAAATGGGTTAAAATAAGGGTTTTTATATATAGTAAAGTAGGTGGGGGTATTATGGTAATTTGGGAGGGCTTTGACTTGGAAAATTTTCACCAATTCCCTCACCCTTTCCCCATTCCTCCCTTGGCTGAAATCTGAACTGCAGAAGCCCCATTTTCCCCCCATGTTCCCATCTCTTTTGGCCTCAAATTTCATCTCAAAACACATTAAAAAAATCCACAATTTATTCACAAATTCAAAGCAAATCCTAATTCTATCCCTCCTCACACCCAAATTGGTTTAAAGCATGGAGAAAGGAGGTGTCTTTGGTGGCTAAAGCAACCTAGGGTTTCAAAGCTGGAGGTATAATTTCTATCTAATGGTTAAATTGTATCTTGTATATGCTAAATTAGTTATTTAAAGTGTGAAATTGTTGTTGTTGCTAGTTTATAAAAAAATCAAGAGAAGGGGTTGATTTTGGAAATGGGAATTGAAGCATTGCATGTGGATTATTTGAGTGTGGTAGATTGCTTGTAGTGTGGATTGGTTGTTCATGCTAGATTGTAGTTTTTTTGTCGCAAATCCGCGATGGTTGCTTCAATTTTCTAGTTTTCATGCTTACTAGTTTTTTTAAAAAAATTGAATTAGAATGTGAGATTAAAAATATGGTTAGGATTTTTATCACATTATTAACATTATAAATTGTGCTTTAATATTTAAGTTTATGTAAATCCAAGCTAGATTGTTGTTTGGGCATTTTTGCTATAAAATTGTTAAAATTGGATAATTGCAAACTAGAATTTTTGAATTTTTACAAATTAGTGTCATAAAAATATAGAAGTGGTTTATATGACCTAATTAAGATATTTAGTGAATATATTGGGCATTAGTTTTGTTAAAACATCAAGTTTCGAATTAAAACGAAAACTTTTGCTAACTAGGTTTTTGAGAAATAAAACGAATTGATTAATTTTAATGTTTTGATGATTTAAATCCTATTTCATATATAATTAGTGATTTGTGAAACCATGATTGGTACGTTTGATGTTTTTCTCGATGGTTGGCGTTTGTACGCCGACGTCGAGGGTTTTGGGGTTGATTTGTGAAAACAACTGTAGGCTTTGACCTACGTGAGATTCAGGTGTCGTTTTGGTTTTAAATTGGATTTTTATGCGGAACGATACGTTGTGACATTTAGGTACCCCCATGTGGACTTCGAGACGACAACAAGCGCGTGGTAACGTCGGCATCGGCTAGCAAGGACCAGGTGAGTAGATTTATATCTATGGGGAGAAGTCGAATGGATGGCGTATAGCACCCCCGCAGTTCGTGGTGATGTATACGAATACGTATACACACATATATATTAATTATATTGTTGAGTTTATTGATGATAAAGATAGATTTTAGGTGTGATTGGATAGGTTTAGTGTTGCGAGACCTAGAGTAGAGGTTGCACCATATTTATACACACACACATACTTGCATACATTCTTCTTTCATATGTGTCTTTATGGGGTTATATTGTTATGTGTTCACATGGGTATGGGACTATATGTTCACATACTGGATTTGAGGATAGTATTTGGGATTTGAGATAAGTCGATAAGATTTGATTGAGACCGCGAGAACGGTGATATGGAAGGATTCGTACTTGAGATACGTCCTGATGTTATAGCGGATCTTAGGACAACGATACATGTGAATAGTGTTATACATTGAATGGTTGGCTTGTGATCGTGATATGAGATAAGATATGTTAAGATATTCATAATAGGTCGCATTAGGCGATGTATACCTCTTTATGACGAAATATGATGATGATATCGATTTGTATGAGGCTGTAGATCAGCAGTCAGATCATGATTAATTTGATGAATGTGATACTGACCTGTACCCAGTTTTGGGAATGCCGTACGACGGATTTACGTACGAGCTATATATTGATGTTTGATCCGCACTCTTGACGTAGGAATATTTGATTATAGATATGGTATCGGATGTGATATTATCGAGGCGGGATCACCGACTAATATATATATATATATATATATATATATATATATATATATATATATCGACTCAGGTGTTAGGTGGTTTCCTTACCTTCAGTAGCCAGTTAGCTTAGCCCTTTAGTTTAGTGTAGTTGTTAGACTAGATTTATATTAAATATAGATTGTTATCATTGTGTCTAGTATTTAGCTCCCGCTCATTATTGTTGTTCGCTCCGCATCACATGCTTATATTGTGTTTCATATTCTATTGTTGATATCATGTTGCTAGGACACCAGCACCATTACCGATGACGCGTATGTACCACGTACACTTACTTGTCGGCTCACACACATCATCATCGGTAATTTCCATGTCACGAACACTTTAGAAAATACTATTTCATTTGACATAGGTTGTTAGCTAATAGTTTAGACATGATATTAGTATACTTGCCTTATATGCTAGTTTAGACATTGTAGTTATTACTTGCTACTTCATGCATACTGTTATTCATTGTTATGCCGCATTCATGGATTCTCATGCCTATATTCATGGTTTTACATGCTATTGATGATTTGGATTCGGATTGAGATTTTCTGGATTTGGGAGAAAACCGCAAAACTTATATAAACTTATTTTCTCTCTTTTTAAATAAAAAGTGCGGTTTTCCCATGATATATGAGTCGTCCACCATGAGTTTGCTGATGGATTTCGAGGCCCGATTCGAGGAGATGGAGGAACCTTTTCGGGTACATGGTGGACCCGGTGCGGTACCCCGGGGCAAGAGGATCGCAGATGATGGCGTTGAGCCTGGCAGGGGAGCACTACCGACCGGTAATTTTACCTGACGTGTTGGATATCCGGAGGATACCGTCGTAGTCTTGAGATGGATGGGAGGGGCCGGTCTGGACTGACGGCGCCCTAGATATTGAGATTAAGACATTGAGATTTCGAGATATTGAGGTACTGAGATTTGATAATACAGGCCATTCCGGATAGCCGGAGCCTGAGATTTTGAGATATTGGGATTTATGTTTTGTGTCGATGCTAGACACTGTTTATGCCGATTTCATTATGATACCTCCTTTTAAAAATACAGAAATCTCACTGAGTTATGAAAGCAGTTTCTTCAGTACATGTATTCTGTTTTCATGCATTCATACATCATCCATATGATATATTTCTATCTGAGGCACTGACACGAGCATTTGGTATTACTGTTGTTTAGAGGTATACCCTAGCCATTGTTATAGGCTGTTGGTTATATATTTGAGGATATATCTATTGATCGTATGACCTAGGATTGCATCATACATGCGATTTCTGTTCGTAGGTGTTGTCTATTCACGAGTTGGCAACTTACCCCCGTTGTGCCACAGTTTCTTGCAGGTTTTGCCATACAGGTTTCATTACAGTTTTGCTGGCACTGCTTCTTTTCGGGTGACTTGCTAGTAGGTGGGTTTATTTGTATCGTACCCATCATTATACTTTGTATATTTTTATTCTGTTGTATCTAGAAGTTCCATCAACCAAACATGTATTTATTTCAGAGATAGAGACCAGTGATGTTTATTCTTTCGACTTTAGAGTCGCGCGTTGTATTTCTATGGATTTCTTGCTGTTTTGAGTTTCCTTTTGAGTTTTGATCCTCGCCCTTGGCATTGTATATTATATTGCTTTTGTGGTTGTGACCATCGATTGACGAAGAGCTAGCTCCCGCTTGAGGATGCCTTTTTATTCATTTCGTATACTATTCATGTTGTATCCCGTTTGGGGGCCAGTATTTACAAAAGAGACTCTGCCGAAATTTTCAGGAAATATTTGATGTTCTTAAAAAAACGCATAATTCGTCTTATGCTATTAAAACTACTTGCTTTAAGTTGGTTTTTCCTTCACTCTACTGCTTCTTTGTTTTTGATTTCTGGGTTTTGGCTTACTTAGATTACGTACGCCTCGAGACGTTTCGTAATTTAAGTGCCGGTCATGTTCCGTACCTTTCGGGTCGTGATACAGGACGAGTACATATCATCGCATACATTATAGATCCTTCGGCTGAAGCGTAGGATATAATGCTCATGAGAGCTCTCTCTTCATCAGTCTTCGGACAGAAGTCCTTAGAGAGAGAGATTCCATGGCAAGCGGGTAAGGCACCACGCTTGGAATCTTCCATACTAAACCTTTTTAGGATGGTATCAATGTACTTTGATTGGGACAATCCCAATAATCTCTTGGATCTATCTCTATAGATTCTTATGCCCAAAATGCACGAGGCATCACCCAGGTCCTTCATGGAGAACCTTTGTGATAAGAATAATTTGACCGATTGTAGCATAGGAATATCATTTCCTATCAAGAGAATGTCATCCACGTACAATACGAGGAAAGTGACAGTACTCCCTACAATCTTCTTATAAATGCATGGTTCATCTATATTTTTGATAAAATCAAACTCTTTGATTGTATCATCAAAACAGATGTTCCAGCTCCGAGATGCCTGCTTTAACCCATAAATGGATTTAAGCAACCTACATGCTTTTTCGCTGCTCCCACTATCTGTGAAGCCCTCTGGCTGATCCATAAAAACACACTCTTCTAAATCACCATTTAGAAATGCAGTCTTCACGTCCATCTACCAGATTTCATATTCATAGTGAGCAGAAATAGCAAGTAGGATCCGAATGGATTTAAGCATTGCTACTAGAGAGAATGTTTCATCATAGTCCAGTCCTGGTTTTTGACGAAAACCTTTCGCTACAAGCCTTGCTTTATAGGTCTCTACCTGTCCATCTACACCAATCTTTTTCTTAAAGATCCATTTGCACCCTACGGGGTTTATCCCAGGAGGTGCAACGTCCAAAGTCCATACTTTGTTGGTGTACATGGACTCCATTTCAGATCTTATGGCATCCGGCCACTTCACTGAGTCTCCACTCGTGATAGCCTGTTGAAAACTAGTAGGGTCATCATCATCCATGATGCAATCTTCTCTATCACCATCAATGAGAAAACCATACTATCTCTCCGGTGGGCGAGAAGTTCTACTAGATCTCCGGAGCGGCTGAGGTTCTTGATTTTCTACTGCAACATCAGGTTCAATCAATTCTTCATGAGTAATTGTGTCTCTAGAACCCCTTCTAGTTCTACTTTATTGTCATCAGTACTATTTGTAAAAATTTTATTTTCCAAAATGTGGCATCTTGAGAAACAAACACCTTTTGTTCCTCCTTGTGGTAGAAAAGATATCCATATGAATGTTTTGGATATCCCACAAATATACACATGACCGATCGTGTCTCGAGTTTATTCGGATTCTTCTTTTTGACATAAGCCGGACAACCTCATATCCTAACTCTTTTAAGAGATGGTCTCTTCCCACACCACATCTCATATGGAGTGTAGACACGGTCTTTGTTGGAACCTTGTTCAATAGATAAATTGTTGTCTCTAATGCATGTCCCCAAAAGGAAAGTGGTAACTCAGCATCACTCATCATGGACCGTACCATATCTAATAGGGTACGATTCCTCCGTTCTGACACACCGTTGTGCTGTGGTGTGTACGGAGGAGTGAGCTGAGAGAGAATCCCATTCTCTTTTAAGAAGTCTGAAAACTCAGTGCTTAAATACTCTCCACCTCGATCTGAGCGAAGTTTCTTGATACTCGAGCCAGTTTGTTTTTCTATTTCAAGTTTGTACTCTTTGAATTTCTCGAAAGCTTCGGATTTATGCTTCAATAAAAACACGTGTTTGAATCTTGAGAAATCATCAGTAAAAGTGATGAAGTATGAAAAAACGCCTCTAGCATGTGTAGACATTGGTCCGCATACATCTCTATGTATGAGACTTAAGAGTTCTGTAGCTCTCTCTCCGTGTCCTATAAACGGAGCTTTGGTCATTTTACCTTTGATACAAGACTGACAAGTCTCATAAGATTTATATTAAAATGGTTTTAAATATCCATCTTTATGTAACTTGTTTAGTCTTGTTTCATTAATATGACCAAGTCTACAATGCCAAAGAAAAGATTCATTTATATCTGAAATCTTTCTTTTATTTGTATGTTGTATATTGAAAACTGTATGTTGGTTTAGGACGTAAATTCCGTTACTTAGTGTACCATACCCAATCAATTGTTGATTCAAGTTAATGTTCATAACATTATTTTGCAACACAAAATGATATCCTTCATTGTCCAACAAAGATACGGATATTATATTACATAGCATACTAGGTACAAAATAACAAGGGTTCAAAACCAAAATATATCCTGAAAGCAACCCCAGATGATACTCTCCTACGGATACGGCATGTACAATGGAACCATTTCCAACCCGTAGAGTGTGGTCCCCAGTCTTCAAAACTTTACTGTTTCTCAATCCCTGCATACAATTACAGATATGAGAACCAGAACCGGTATCTAATACCTAAGATGCAGAGTTTAATGAAAAACAGTTTTTTCAGTTACAAACACACCTGAAGCGGAAGCATCAACATACTTCTTCTTCTTGAGATCTGCAAGGTACAAAGCACAATTGTGTTTCTAGTGTCCCGACTTGTGGCAGTAAAAACATTCTCCTTTTCCACTTCCCGTGGTCCCAGACTTGTCTTTCCCCTTCGCCTTTTCAACTCCACCTCTCGGCTTGGTGGGATTGATCTTCTTCTTTCCTTTGGCCTTGGCTTTCGGGACCGAAGAGGAAGATGGCCCATAAAGCAGAGCGGGAGTTTTCGCTATCTTAAGCATGCTTTATGTATTTATCAACATATTGAGAAGTTCAGGCAATGATTTCTCCAAATCGTTCATATTGAAATTCACTATGAACGGAGCAAAGGCAGGGGAGAGAGACTGCAGAACAATATCTGTATATTGCTCATTATCCATAGTCCATCCCAGTTCCTCAAGTTCTTCTATAAGACCAATCATCTTCAGAACATGGTCTCCTACTGATGCGCCAGGAGCCAACTACATCTAAAACAGTTTTTGAGATGCCTCATATCGTAAAGTACGAGATTGCTCTTCATACAACTCCTTTGTATGAAGAAAGATGGATTGTACATCCATCTTCTCGTGCTGTTTCTGATGTATACTGTCCATAGAAGCAAGCACGAGGCACGTGGCCGTGTTGCAATCAATATCCCATGTTTTTCAGATCTCCTTATCCGAAACAGATGATTCAGGTCCTGGGACGGGTGGGGTTTTGGTGGTGAGGACATATGATACTTTATCATATGTGAGTGTAATGTTCAAGTTCCTCAACCATTCTTTATAATTTGGTCCAGTCAGTTTATTTTTCTCTAAAAGAAGCTTAAGTCCCGTCATCGGTATCTTCCATTAGGAGAGAGAAAAGAATACACTCAGCCAAAAGCTCTTGCAAAGATCAGATTGGTTATTATCTTATCTAATCGATGTCTCCCATTGCTTTTATCAAATTTTCTTTAAAATCCGAAAAGAAAACTAGCCAGGATTAATTACATTCTACAGTTTCGCTAACCGGTCAGCCAGGCCAGTGTCGGTACTTTGAGGGAGGTTCCCCGTGCTTGCACACGGACCTAGTTAAAATAAACCTTGTTTTTCCCAGAGGTCAAACCCCGTTAACACCTTTCTAGACACCTACTGGATTAGCTAAGTGTAAAGTGTAAAACTCTCCTGGGAGTAACTTTTACTCACAGTGAGATCGGGATCCAACTATCATATAGACGGTATGCAATCTCATTGCAAATTTCAACACTTGAAATTCCCGATATAGTTTTTACCCCTAGATGCTTATGACCTTGGCTATGGTCAACATATCATAATCACTAGTCAAGTTCTACCCGTCATTTCGTGATTTAACTAGACCCACCCATATGACCCTTGACTATGATCAACATGATCGCATGAATGTCCTAACTTATCGCATCATATGTTTTGTAGGAAGACATCACTTAGCTACCGTACACTACGCCTTGACTATAATCAACATACGTAGCACGAACTAAGTACTCTGCTTCTTAAAATGACGGAGGGCTGTGGATGGTTTTTACGAAAACCTTTAACGCTTTGAACTTGATTTCGTTGTAGAATCTAAATAGTTTTTAAAAAAGGAGTGGCTTAAACTCTGCATCTTTTGAAACTTGCTTTTTCATAAAAAAAAGAGCCGAGTGGGTTTCAAATCCGATTCTACAACATCATTAGGTTTCTTTTCTTTTACATTAATCTCATTAATGTATTCCCATCATTTAAGTTCTTAAGCCATTACAGAAATAAACGAAAAACAGTATTACATATCACATATATAACAATATTACATTCGTCTCATATATTAAGCTATCACATCACAGAATAATCAGCAGCAGAAACACATATATAAAAATATAGGATATACTAGGAACTCCGTATTTTATATTTAGCCTATGATAGAAAATACGGATTCCACGGTCGTGATGAATAGCCAAGCCCACACCCTTAGACCCCTACAAGAGCGGCAAGTGACCCTTCCAATTTTGGAGTTTAGGAGACCCGGTCTCGACTCCTCGAGATGGCTACCCACTGAACTCCAGAACCCGGTCACTCATGCTCCCCTCCTTAGGTCTATCCTAATGCGGAAAAGTAAAATATACATCAATGGAGACATCATCCTCAACCCGGATGTGCCCCAATAAAAGAATAATATATATAATGAATTTTACATGAATGAAAAGATAAACTCTCGTCTCACATAAAACCCCCGTCCATTCGATCACGACGATCCTATACATCATATCACATTAACAATTGAAAAGCATAGACGACGTTAAAATATATCAATCAACACATCAATATACCCACTGCTGTAATAGATCTCAACACTTGAACCTGCATAAAAATTCCCAGAGAGCATATATATTACCTACGGATCAACGCAAGAACGCACGGTCCAAGCCTCATCAACGGCGCCGCGGAACCGCCGCAAATACATCTATTTGGCCGCAGTTCCGCGGTCGTTGTGTCGAGTTAGGTGCTCGTTTTTCTTGGGGATCCACAGAAAACCCGGCTCTATTTTCTGAATATTTTTAATTACAAAAATTCCAACTTTTGAAAAAATTTCCAGTGAGCATGCAAAAATATCATTTTCATGTTCGATTGAGTTTTTAAACGTCGTCCGCTTTACCCTAAAGCTCTAGCTAGGCTCTGATACCATGTTGGTGTGTAGTAGCGCCTCTAGTATGGTTGCAACATCATAAAGTAGTGAACTTTTAAAATTCTAGAGGGCTATTACAAACGAACTACGAATCGTAACTAGAGATTAGGGTAAAAACATCATTATGTGAAGTCTAAGCTAAAGGTAAAGGAAATACAACCTTTGTAGCCAACTCCTTCGGTCTTTAGGACTCCTACGGCTTTGCTCGAAGCTTGGATCAACTCCGCTCAAGGTCCTTCGTCGTCTACGATGATCCACCCGGAGATTCTTAGGTCAAGCTCTTTGCCTCACTAAATCAAGATGAAGTGGAGCAAACACTTTACATTAAAAGGCTAGGGTGGTGTAGAATGGTTATGTGGTTTGTAAACTCACTTAAAAATCCTTTCTTTTTAAGTTCCTCACTCAAAACAGAACTCAAGAGAGCTTGAAGAAGGAGGAAGGTGAAGATGGCAAAAGCTTTTGTGAATATAATGAAAAACTTATTTCCAAAAGGAAAAAGAAAAGAATATATATGAGACACTCTCAAATATAACCATAGTTAACTAAATATCTAGATATTTTGTAGATGAGTTAAATAACAAAGGAAATCTAACCATGGTTAAAGTCAAAGGTCAAATAAGAAGAATGTAGAAACAATGAGTCATTTAGCAAATTTCCTTTTTCTTTAATTCATTAACAAAAATCTAGATATTTATCAACCATGTGAGTCTTGTATTGCCATCTTCTATGTATCATCAACCATGACACATATGTATGTATGTATGTATGTGTGCATGCACATCATCATGTGTATGTATAAACATATATGCATACATCCAAAAGAAAAGGTTTAATTAAAAGTGTGCTAAAAGTCAATATTAAATCAACACTTGATTTAATAAATCGGTCACATCAAATGCGGCCTGACCAATAATAAACGCCCGATTAAAATACGGTATCATATACTCGCATTTAGTCGAGCTCCCGCACATATCTCATATGCACTCCACATTATTTCGCCTGAGCTAGAAAAATTCGGTGTGGGACTCTAAGAGTCGTCAATACGCCGGCAGTAGGTGATGATCATATCAAAACAACTACAAGCCGCAAGCGATCAGCTAAATGTAACGGCCACCCGGGTATTGAGCGATCAGAAGAAAAACAAGCGAACCCGTCAAAACTCATGTCGAGCCATTGGCAACACTTACCGTACAATCCGGTCTCTTCGTCTGATATGTTGCATATCAAGTCTAGGGATGGAATCGTCGAGCCCTAATAACTCAATAAGTTATGTCAATATGGTCTATGACCGTTCGAGAAACTACTGATAACACTTATTAGTAAATCTCATCAGCCCTGGCCAGGGACTTCAAGTCAGAGCCAATCACACATTGCACAACATCAACTCCTATTACCGGGAGAGACGGAACCCCTCCCATCGCTCACTGTCTCCATGTGTCTCGGGACTATACCCAAAAGCCACCTGTTTGAACGACTCAGTAGAGCCGTGGTAGGGTGGAAATCAAAGTACAGTGGGAGAACACACAAGACTTTATGACGATCTCGGGTCTACAGACTAACCTGTACCAGTGTCACCAGAGAACTGCTATCCGACGATAGATATAATACCATATAGGAATTCTCGGTGAGTCTGTTCAGTGTACCCAGTCCCCACTGAGCACCCGTATATAATCTTCGATGTTACAACACCAATGGATATGGGATCATCCATCGCCCATCATATGGGTCAAGAAACGTACACGCTAGTCTACTCTGGAATATCGATGCCCTGTCTCGATATACCTATGACTATGAACATTTAAGGATATGCTTATAGACCACATATGCCCCACTAGTATGATCTTCATCATAGCCGTGGAAGTTAAGCAAATATCCTCAGGGCTTTATCAACATGTATCAAATGAACATTATCAAGTAAACATGTCAGATAAAGTAAAACCAGATAGTATACTATCATGTCGAGCAAGAAAGTCATATATCAAATATACATATATACATGTCCAAGCATCCACTATATATATAATGGCCTCTAGGGCATACATATATCCAACACTTGCTTCGATGACTTCGAGGCCGAAGATGATCTACGTCGAGGAGACACTAACCCAAGCTATTTCTTCACTAGGTCATGAACTTTGTGAAGATAACACCCTATACTAAATGACAAGTAGTAGAGGATGATGAAGTAGGAAGTGGGCTCACTTTAGAATTGATTTTCTCACACTTTTTCTTATAACTCCATTAGAGCTAGAAAGCTTTTGAGGAGGAAGAAGAAGAAGAAGAAGAAGAACTCAGGTTAATTATTCATCCAAATGAATTATGTAACCATGGGTGAGTTAAGTCATCATGCTTAACTCATATAGAGAATTAACCAAGGTATAAGGTTAAGGGTTGGGTTATGAAATATCTAAAGAAATGATAAAAGAGAAGATTTTGTCAATGTTTCTACAAGCTTCATGTAAGCTTGAAAACATTGACCAAGTCAATGCTCTTTTGTAATAACTTAAGAAAATAAAAACCCTAACTTAACCCTAGGTTGATATAAGTCTCATACACCCATCTAGCATGTATCATCAACCATGACACAATACATGTACACAAAAATATATCACATATATACAATGTGTACATCAAGTGAGAAAAGAATCATAAGTAAGCTAATACTAGTTAATGTAATGTAATATATCTAATATATAATTATACATTAAATTATTAAATCAACTCTTAATTTAATAATCTGGCTATATCACATATAACTGACTAATATCAAATGTAATAACTTATCGAATCAACACTTGAACCGATAACCCGGCTATATCGCATATAACCGACCAATGTCATAAATCGCGAGAATAGAATACGGTATTTCATATCGTATCAATCTCGGTCCCGCACATATCTCATATGTGCTCCTACTCCATTTCGCTTGAGCCAGGAAATCCCTGTGTAGGACTCTAAAGACTCGTCAATACGCCGGCAGTAGGTGATGATCATATCAAACACCCACAAGCCGCAAGCGGTCTGCCAAACATAACGGCCATCCGGGTATTAAGCGATCAGAAGATCAACAAGCAAGCCTGCTCACACTCCTGTGAATCCAATCAGTAACACTACCGTACAGTCCGGTCTCGTCGTCTGATATGTCGCATATCTCGTCTAGGGGTGGTAAACGTCAGTCCCCGGTAACTCGATAAGTCATGTCGATATGAGGCTCATAACGGGTCGAGAAACTACTGGTAACACTTACCAGTATATCTATGAAGCAGCCTTGGCCAAGGACTTCCTGTTATAGCCAATCGAGCACAGCGCAACATCAACTCCCAATATCGGGAGAGACGAAACCCCTCCTATCGCTCATTGCCTCCATGTGACTCGGGACTGTACCCAAAAGCCACCGTTTTGCACGTTCTATTGAACGTGGTAAAGTGGAAATCAAAGCACAGTGGGAATCACACAAGACTCTATGACGATCTCGGGTTTACAGACTAACCTGTACCAGTGTCACCAGAGAACTGCTATCTGACGTGAGGTATAATACCATCTGGGAGTTCTCGGCGAGTCCGTCCAGTGTACCCAGTCTTCACTGAGCACCCATATACCGTCTCTGATGTCAAACACCAATGGATATGGGATCATCCATCGCCCATCTATATGGGTCGAGAAGCTATACGCTAGTCTACTCTGGTATATTGATGCCCTGTCTCGATATACCCACGACTAGGAACATTTGAAGGATGTACTTAGCAACTACACTGTCCCCACTAGTATGATCTACATCATAGTCCTGGTAGTCAAGTACTCATCCTAAGGGCTTTATCAACATGTAATATAGAGACAATCAGAGTACATGTTAAGATAAAGAGCAACCAGATAGCATACTATCATGTCGAGCAAGAAAGTCCTCCCTATATATGTCCAAGCATCCACTACAATATACATCGTATGTACAGTAATGGCCTCTAGGGCATACATATAACTAACATCATTGATGCTGTTCCTTCTTATGATCATGTATCCATTTTGGATCTGTCGTTTTCTTTCATGCCTTTGATATGTTTTTATCGATACTCGATTGAGGTTTCGATCACCATGGTTTGAGCGCAGATTGAGCTGCTGCTAGTATTGCGGTTAGGGCGAGCTCGTATGGTATGAGGACTGGCCATCGTGTTTTCTGGTGATACGGGAACGTCTCAGGTTAGCGTTTGTGTCGTGACCTCTTACCTGAGGCGAGTGTGTGGCGTTGCACCGGATGATCGGGGCCATTGATAGAGGTTGCCAATTATGAGTGGACTGTTGATGTACAGCATACCTTCGAGATTATGATGTCGTCTACCGTGTGGACAGATGACCCAGCTATTGCTGATATTGATGGGATTTCGCTTCCAGAGCTTACGAGCTGAGATCGCTGGAGCTTCCAGGCAGAGATGCGACAGAGGATAGCTAGCCTATCCCGATTTGAGAGACGAAGGTGATTCGTCAGATTGATGCGCCGACGCAGGCCCAGTTGAGTTGAAGATTTCCAGTGTGAAGAGTCTTACTCAGATCTAGAGCAGACCGATCCAGAGATGACCGTTGATGTATCGTCTTTCCTGGAGGATTGAGGCATTGTTTAGCATGAGAATGAAGGGTATTCACATGTCGGCTTGGCGAAGCTAAAAAGTTCGAGCGATTGTCCGAAACCCATTTTTTCCCAAGTTTAAAGTGTTCGGAGGAACATGCAAGTGATTTTGTGGACCTTCTAAAAGAATGAAACCCTAACTCGACATGATGACCATGGAACTGCTTTTGAACTTAGGGTTTGCGGCAGTTTAGCGGTGCCATCAGTGAGGCTTGGGTTTGCCCTTCTACGGTTGGTCCAGAGGTACTGCGGTATGTACCAGATATTTTTAGACTGTGCTCAAGTGTAGAGCTTTCAGGAAATTTTGGGACCTCGATGAATCGATCGAAAAGTTTGACGTCGTCCAGATATCATGTGATAAAAGATCAACAAGCTGACCAGCTTCAGATAGAGGGCCTCACCCAGATGCGTTGTGAGTTGATCAAGAACGGACGAGTATAGAGTATTCCTCCGATGGTTGGGACGAGTTCCCGAAGACATGTTCGGTTAGAGATCTTCTATAGAGTGATGAAGATACCGAATTCGTAACTTCGAGTCCGTGTGAGAGATCCGAATTGACCGTGGTCAAGAACAGTTGCAGTGCGCAGATAGCACAACGTGACATCGAAGTGGATGATGATACAGACGAGTGGAACCAAAGGTTCATGTGAGATGTTGACGAGTTGTTGCTACTCCCCGTCGAGATTAGAGATCTGATGTGCATACAGAGGCGTTGGGATACGACCAGTTCCCGATGAAATGCGTGCGGAAAACGTAGATATCCAGAAAAAGAGAAAAGATTATGTAAGAGTACCAGCCTCCATACAGTTCGGCATGGGAGAGATCGGAAGAGACCCTGAGTAGGTTCCTTCCAGGACACTGCTGCAATGAGATTTGCACCAAGGATCAGTTGTGCCACGAGTATTCAGAGGACCAGAGGCCGACGCCAGTGACGTGCTGCTTTACGAGTGGTCATGATAATCGGTCGAGAGATGACCAGAGGAGTGCCAGAGCAGAATTGTTTTCGTTAGTACGCCTTACCGGGCCAACGAGCCGATGGATTGCGAGATTGGTAATCCATAGTGAAATGAATACCCAGAGACAGAAGACGCCAGACCGTGAACAGATGTTCTTGCTCTGCCAGTTTGGGCACACCGACACATTTTTCGACATTGTAGGAGGTGTATCTCAATGTCATTTACTGCGACTTGCGTTGTGATATGAGTATCACGCTTATATCGCTTGGATTTGAGTTTTGATGATTGAGTTTCATGATATTGTTTTCGTGCACCGTGGCTGCACCTGCTGGGTATTTACATTTTTGCGCATAGTTATTGCGCTGGATATTTATTTTATACACCGTTGTGTTGATTTGCGAATTGTGCATACCTATTGCGTTTGATGTCGATTTTTTACCTTCATAGCATGTGTTTATGATTTCGTGGATTTCATACGGATGATGTGATTTTTGCACTCGATATAGCTCACATGTGCTTGTAGTGCATTGATACGGATTTGTGCTCATTGATGCACACGTTTTTGATTTATACACCTTGATACACTCGGTGTCGTTCTTATACGCATTTGAGTTATTAATGTGATTTTCTTGCATTGGTTGCACCGTATTTGTATTTTGCGCATTTGATGCACCAGATTTGAGATTTTCGTGCACAATAGATGCACCAGATATTGTTGTCGTGCACACCCGTTGCAATGGACAGATACTTTTGTGCACATCCATTGTACTTATTTTTGCTTTGTGCATATAGTGGCACCTGTGTTTGGATTTGATTTCCGTGCGCACTAGATGCATGTGATTGTTGGATACGCCTTCGAGACTGATTTTGCTTTTGAGCACTTTGTTTTCGTATTGGGCACTATATTGTGTAGTAGCCAAACAGGACTGATATGAGGACCGTACCTGAGTACTTTACATGCATTTAAAAAGTTTAACAAGAGGTTTTCAAAAAGGAGCTATAGACTCCCTATATCCTACATGTCCGTGAGCGACTCGAACGTTTTTAAAGGAAAACCTTTTGGGATATTTTGAAACGGAGGAACATATATTTAGCAAAACATATATGGACATATATTATTATTTTACAAATGAGCGTCCGTCACTTATGCCGTGAGTTACGCATTCACACGGCGATTTAGAAAAGATTTTTTTCATGAGTTTTATTTAGTTCTTGAAGGTTTTTCAAGGATGTACTATACACGTATTATAGTATTTGACTAGTGTATATTGTGTGGGGTTACTAAGCACTCTAACAAGGGTTAAGGAAGCATCAAACATGCCCGTTTAAAATTTTAGCCGTGCCGAATATCCCAAGCAAGATCGTTGCTAGAAAAATTAGGGTTTCATATGAATGTAAACTATGTTTACGACTAAGTGAATACGATATACAACCTTTGTAGATCGGTCCTTCACTTCTATTGCTCCTTGTTGAAGTCCCTTCACTGCGATCGTGGTTCTCCCGGACCTTTGCATGGCTTCACGAGGCAAAAGACGCGTCCTTGCTTGAAGTCTTCGAGGCCGAAGATGATCTACGTCGAGGGGATGCCAACTCAAGCTCCTACTTCACTAACTAGAGAATTAGTGAAGCAAACACCCTAAACTAAAGTGCTAGTCTAGTAGAGGATGGAGAAATAGGAAGTGGGTTCTCTTTAGAATTTTGTTTCTCACAATCTATCTCACTTTTGATCAAACCCTAGCAAGCTTTTCTTTTTATCAATGAAGAAGAAGAAGAAATGAAAGAGATGAGGATAATGATCAAGTGAGTAGGCTAACCATGGTGAGTGTGTATCATATACCAACTCTTGTAGAGATTTAACCCTAGGCTAATTGTTATGGTTGGGTTAATAAAAATCCATAGTAAAAACAAACTCAAGTTGAATTAGTCAATGCATCCACAAGCTTCCACAAGCTTCATGCATTTTCTAATCCTCCACTTGATTTTGTAATTACTTTAAATATTAAAAACCCAAACTAAAAATTAGCATAGTGTAAGTCTCATACACCCATGGATGATGTATCATCAACCATGATACAAAAATATAACACATTTTAATATATATCATATATATAGTAAAGATGTGTACATGTGAGGAAAAAAACCCTAAGTGAACATGTGTTAGTTAATGTAAACTAGTATATAAAATATACAATTATACAATAAATTATTAAATCAACACTTGACTTAATAATCCGGTCATATCACAAATAACCGACTAACATTCAATGTATCGACTTATCAAATCAACACTTGATTCGATAACCCGTCTATATCATATATAACCGACCGATACAAAAAGTCGCGAGAATAGAATACGGTATCACATACACGCATTATTCTTGGTCCCGCACATATCACATATGCGCCCCTATTTCGTTTTGCCTGAGCCAATAAAACCTCTATGTAGGACTCTAAAGACTCGTCAATACTCCGGCAGTAGGTGATGATCACATCACGCACCCACAAGCCGTCAGCGGTACTAGCTGTACGTAACGGCTACCCGGGTATTGAGCGATCAGAAGATCAGCAAGCAAGCCCGCTCCAACTCCTGTAAAAGCTTTCCGGTAACACTTCCCGTACAGTCCGGTCTCATCGTCTGATATGTCGCATATCAAGTCTAGGGGTGGTAAACGTCAGACCCCAATAACCGATAAGTCGTACCGATGTGAGGCTCATAACGGGTAGAGAAACTACTGGTAACACTTACCGGTAAATCTCTATATCAGCCCTGGCCAGGGACTTCCCTGTTATGGCCAATCGAGCACTGCGCAACATCAACCCCCAATACCGGGAGAAACGAAACCCCTCCTATTGCTCATTGCCTTCATGTGACTCGGAACTGTACCCAAAAACCACCATTTTGCACGCCCTTATGGATGTGGTAAGGTGGAAATCAAAGCACAGTGGGAATCACACAAGACTCTATGACGATCTCGGGTCTACAGACTAACTTGCACAAGTGTCACCAGAGAACTGCCATCTGACGTGAGGTATAATACCATCTGGGAGTTCTCGGCGAGTCCGTCCAGTGTACCAGTCTCCACTGAGCACCCGTATACCATCTCTGATGTCACCAATGGATATGGGATCATCCATCGCCCATCTCATGGGTCGAGAAGTGTATACACTAGTCTACACTGGTATATCCATGTAACTGATTACATATATGGGATCATGACCCGGTATCTAATACCCAGGACGTAGAGCAAATGGAGAAACAGTTCTCTGTAACGAACACACCGAAGAAAATGCATCAACATGTACTTTCTTCATTCAGGTGGCATGGGAATCCTGGTATTCCCCTATATCCTGTTCAGTCTTATAACTCTTATAAGAAAGAATGGAACCAACGTTCCCCAGCACAGTAAAACATGCGGGTTCGGTCAATACATCCATATTATTATCTTTATTAAGGCATGATATGGTCGCTACCTGGAGAGAGAGACGAAAACACTTTAGCATATGCTCTTGCAAGATCAGATTGGTTATTATTTTAACTAATCAGGATGGCTCCCACTGTTTTTATCAAATCTTCCTTCAAACCCTAAAAGGAAAGACTAGCCGGGATTAATTACACCCTACAACTTCGCCAATCTTTCAGCCAGACCAGTGTCGGTACTTTGAGGGAGGTTCCCCATGCTTTCGCACGGACCTAATTAAAGTAAACCTTGTTTTCCCAGAGGCATAACCCCGTTGACACCTTTCTAGACACCTAATTGATCGGCTAATTGTCCTGTGTAAAACTCTCCCGGGAGTAACAATTACTCGCAGTGGGTATCGTGATCCAACTATCTCATAGAAGGTATGCAATCTCATTGCAAATTTCAACACTTGAAATTCCCGATAATATTTTGCCCCTAGCGTCCCATGACCTTGACGCAAGCCAACAAACCATAGTGCGCTAGTCAAGTTCAACCCGTCATTTCTTAATTGAATTAAACCTACCCGTACGACCCTTGACGCAGGCCAACAAAGTCGCACGACTACCCTAATCCAATCTGCATCATATGCATAAACAGATAAATACTAGTTAGCTACCGCACACTACGCCTTGACGCAGGCCAACAAACGTAGCACGAATACTAAGTAGGACTTATCTGAAATGACGGAGGGCTACGACAGGTTTTTCTGAAAACCTATTGCGTAATGAACTTGATATCGTTGTAGAATCTAGTGAATTTTGAAATGGAGTGATTTTGAGGCTTTTATTAGTTTTGCTAAAGAGGTCACTCCCGGTGAAGGGATCTCGGCTCTTTCCTTATGGAATAAGGTGTAGGATATATCATATACATCACTATGCAAAGCAAAACTCTAAAAGCAATCAAAAGCAAACCGAGTTTTGTAGCATCTGCCAGTTTTGCTAAAGAGGTCACTCCCGGTGAAGGGATCTCGGCTCTTTCCCCATCGAATAAGGTGCGGGATATATCATATATATCGCTATGCAAAGCAAAACTGTAGCTACCCTTTTTGAAAATTTTGATTCTACAACATCTTTTAGGTTTCTTTTCTTTCATTAATCACATTAATGAAGTCCTATCATTTAAGTCACCTAAACATCACAGATAAATACGACGTACACTTATGCCATCCGCATTCGCCTCGATGTCCCCTCGTGCACCGTTAGGTTAGGTAACTAACGGCAGAGCGGGGCAGGGCTAGCGCGGGTGTAAAACATAAGTAACGCCTATATAATATATCATATATACTATATACAGTATTTATCATAGCACATCAAATGATCACATCACAGATATCACAGCAGAAGAAACAAATGAAACATTGGATATACTAGGACGTCCGTGTTTTATTTTGAGCCTCTATAAAACACGGATTCCACGGTCACGACGAATAGCCAAACCCACACCCCTAGACACCTACGAGAGCGGCAAGCAACCCTACCAATTCTAGAGTTAGGAGACCCGGACTCGACTCCTCGAGTTGGTCTCCCTCTGGACTCCAGAACCCGGTTACATGTGCTCTCCTCCTTGGGTCTATCCTAGTGCGGAAAAGTAAATAATATACAAATGGTGACATCAGCCTCATCCCGGAAGTGCCCCAAGAAAAGTGTAGCGTTTTGAAAATCGTTTCGGTGAAATTTCGGAAAATCGGTAAAATGAGGGGGTTTTCTGTAAAAAGTCAAAATACAAATATCTTATTATAAAAATTAAATATACATATTCTAGCTATGTAATTGCTATTATTTGGTATTTATTGAGCCGCTGGTGAAATTTCAAATTTTCTGAAAAAAATATTATTTTATTATTATTTTAAGCCGTCACTAATACATTTAGTTAGGGAAAATTACAAATTGGAATGAGTTGAAACAAATTTTGTGCATCATAAAACATTAAATAAAAATTTATCATGTGGTTTTTGGAGCGAAATCATTTGCCAAAATGGTTTAGAAATTATTGAAGAAAAAAGGCTTTTTTTAGTGTAAATGGATGTTTGGGGTATTGTATTTATCATTTTTCATCACCCCACACCCGTGCCCATACCTACACACCCCCACTTACTCCTCCCCATGGCTGAATTCAGCACCCACCATATTTTTCACCACTTGATTTTCAAGGAAAAAGAAATGAAAGAAAAGAAAAGAAAATGAGTGAAGTAGTTAGACTTTTGACTTTGTTTGACCTTGACCTTGTCCCCTCCCCCCCCCCCCATTTTCCTCACCCCCTCTCTCTCCCCCACCCACTTTTCTGGCTGAAAATTCCTTCTCCCCACAGCAGCCCCCCATCCATTTTCCCCTCTCTTTTCCCTTCAAAACTTCATGAAAAATTGCATCAAAAATCCACCAAAAATCCCACAAAATCAAAATCAAAGTCCTACCCATTTTAGCTTAGCCCGTTTAGCATGGATCCTTGTGAAAAGAGAGCATTTTGGGAGGCCATGGAGTCTTGTGGACCTTCATATATTGTTTGGGTATAATTCTAAAACTTTTTGTTGCTTAAATTGTTACTAATTTCTTAAGCTAATTTAATTAAGTGTTATTTGGATATGTGAGTTTAATTGCAAGTTTTGGAATTCAAGTTGTGAAATTGAATGCAAGTTAGGGTTTATAAAATTGGTGTGTGGTTGTGGGTTATAATTAGGCTTTGTTGTCATGTTAATACAAGTTTAGTAGCTAGTGCTAATGGCTAGCTTTAAAGATTTTGTTATTTTGCTAATTTGCTTACTAGGTTTTTGAAATTTGTTAAATGCTTGGGATTAAAAATGTGATTAGGTTTTTCTTGGATTCATTAACTTTATTAAGTGTGGTTTAATGCTTTGGATCATGCAATTCTAAGCTAGATTGTAGTTTGTGCATTTTGCTTTGAAATTGTTAAAAAGGGTATTTTTGGTAAACTAGAATATTAGGATTTTTGGAATTTAATGAGATTAAATTCCGGAAATTGTTTATACGACTTATTTAAGATATTTAATAAATATATTGGCCGCTACATTCATTTAAACATCCTGTTTTGTACAAAAACGGCGAATTGTGCTTGCTAGATTTTCGGAAAAATGACTTTTTAAGAGAAATTGAGGTTTTTGTGAGTTTTAACCTAGTTTATATTAAAATTAGTGTTCGTGAATGTGCAAATGAGTGTGATTGGATTTTTCTCGATGGTTTGACATTTGTACATCGACATCGAGGGTTGGTTTGACTATTCTTGCATGCGTAGACGATAGGTTTGGACCTATGCGTAATACGCGTGCCGATTTGATTTTCGTATGCCGTTTCGATTTCGAATTTAGTTTTAATGTGATATGGTGCGTTATGATATGTAGGTACCCCCATGTGGACTTCGAGACGACAAGCAAGCGCGTGGCGACGTCGGTACCGGCTAGCGAGGACCAGGTGAGTAGATTTATATCTACGGGGAGAAGTCGGGTGGATGGCGTATAGCACCCCCGCAGTCCGTGGTGATGTATACGGATGCGTATACACACCAACAATTTATGATATGTTAGGATTTAATATTGATGATTTTAGATGGATATTGGTGTTGGATTGGCGCATGGTTACGAAACCCTAGATAGTGGGTGCACTACACTTACACATACACACATATACATACTTGCATACATTCCTTATTTCATATGTGCGTGTATGGGAATATATTTATATGTTCACATGGGTATGGAACTATGTGTTCACATACGGATTTGAGGAGGATACTTGGGATTGAGCTGAGTCGATGAGATTTGTTTTTGGTTGTGATCTCGGTGATATGGCAGGATTCGTACTTAAGGTACGTCCTGGTGTTATAGCGGATCTTGCGGCGGCGATACGGGTGAATAGTGTTATAAATAAATGGTCGACATGTGATCGTGATATGAGGCATAATATGCTAGGATATTGATATTAGGCCGTATCGGGCGATGTATACCCCTTGATGATGATATGTGCTGACGATATCGGTTTGTATAAGATTGTCGATCAGTAGTCAGATCATGAGTATATTGAGAATATTAGTATTGTACTAGACATAGGTCAGTACCCTAGACTATGATCTTGGATAAAGAGTATACCAGAGGAATAGTGTGAGGAATATGATATTGACCCATACCCAGATTTGGGGATGCCGTACGACGGATTTATGTACGAGCTATATCTTGATGATTGATCCACACTCTTGACTTGAGATGTCTGATTATAGATATGGTATCGGATATGATATTATTGAGGCGGGATCACCGACTAATATATATACAGGTATGTATATGTATCGACTCAGATGTTAGGCGGTTTCCTTACCTGTAGTCTAGCTTATAGCGTAGCCCTTTAGTTTAGTTAGTTGTTAGATTAGATTCGGTTCCTACCTATTTCAAAGCTTACGAATCATGCGTATTTTTAAAGACAGCCTAAGGGATCCTACGGATATTTCAAAAAACGTATCTTTTCTTAAAAACACCGTAGCCCTATTTTCAAAAACCCCACGATTCGTGTTATTTCAAAGGGCACCATTGTAGGACTTATATTAGGTTAAAACAGATTAATTATCGTTGCGTCTAGTATTCAGCTCCCGTTCATTATTGTTGTTTGCTCCGCATCACATGCTTATATTATGCTTCATATTCTACTGTTGATATCTTGTGGTTAGGACACCAGCACCATTACCGATGATGTGTATGTACCACGTACACTTACTTGCCGGCTCACACACATCTTCATCGGTAATTGCCATGCCACGTACACCTTAGAAAATATTATTGCTTGACATAGCCTGTTAACTAATAGTTTAGACATGATATTAGTGTACTTGCCTTATATGTTAGTTTAGACATTATAGTTATTACCTGCTATCTCATGCATACTGTTATTCATTGTTATGCCGCATTCATGGATTCTCATGCATATATTCACTTTTTACGTGCTATTGAGGTTCTGGATTTGGATTTCCATGAGATTTTCTGGATTTGGGGAAAACCGCAAAACATATACAAACTTCTTCTTTCTCTTTTTAAATAAAAAGCGCGGTTTTTCCCATGATGTATGAGTCGTCCACCATGAGTTTGCTGATAGATTTGGAGACCCGATTCGAGGAGTTGGATGAACCGTTTCGGGTACATGGTGGACCCGGTAAGGTACCCCGGGGCAAGAAGCTCGTGGTGATGACGATGAGCCTGGCAGGGGGAGACTACCTACCGGTGATTTTACCCGACGCGTCGGATATCCGGAGGATACCGTCGTGGTCTTGAGATGGATGGTAGGGGCCGGTCTGGACTGACGGCGCCCTAGATATTGAGATTGAGACATTGAGATTTCGAGATATTGAGGTACTGAGATTTGATGATACAGGCCAGTCCGGATGGCCGGAGCCTGAGGTTTTGAGACATTGAGATTTATGTTTTGTGTCGATGCTAGACACTGTTGATGCTGATTTCATTTATGATACCTCATTTTAAAAATACAAAGGAAATCTCACTAATTTATGAAAACAGTTTCTTCATTTGCATGTATTCTGTTTTCATGCATTCATACCTCATTCATATGATATATTGCTACCTAAGGCACTGACACGGGCACATGAGATCACACTCGGGTTAGATATTACCCTAGCCATTGTTATAGGCTGCATGTTATTCATATATTTGAGGCTATATTATGATCATTGACCTAGGTTGCGTTATTCATGCGATTTTCTGTTCGTAGATCTTTTTCTACTCACGAGTTGGCAACTCACCCCCGTTGTGCCCCAGTTTCTTGCAGGTATTGCCGTACGGATTTCATTACGGCTTTGCGGGCACAGTTTCTTTTCGGGTGACTTGCTAGTAGGTGGGTTATTGTATCTTACCCATCATTATACCTTGTATATTATATTTCAGTTGTATCTAGAAGTTCCATCAACCAAACTTGTATTTTTTTGAGATAGAGACCAGTAATGTTATTCTTTTGACCATAGAGTAGCATGTTATATTTCTTGAGTTTCTTGCTGGTTGAGTTCCATTTCTGTTGTGATCCTCGCCTTTAGGCGTTGTATATTATGTTGCATACAGGTTGATTTGATATGGTTCTTCCTATTCTCTACTATTTCTCTTGGTTTGGATTTCTGGGTTTCGGCTTACTTAGCATACGTACTACTTGAGACGTTCGTAGTCTAAGTGCCGGTCATGTTCCGTACTTTCGGGTCGTGACAAAGTTGGTATCAGAGCGTTAGGTTTTACCTTCGGAGCGTAGGATGACCCTTGGTTGATGGAATAGGTGACTAAAGTAGAGTGACGTACCGTTGGTATGTTCCACGGCATATTTACGACACGCCACTCCACTTAAGAAGCCTTAGGATGTATATTTCCTTGTTCAGTATTATATTCCTTCCCGATCTAGCCTCATCGGTACCAGTTTGGTTTTGCTGCCACGATTATGGGCAGGGAGAGCTACGGCTAGAGTTGCGGTCAGCACGAGCTCGGCACGAACGAGGACTGACCAGGGCATGATTCCGGCGACACTCGATTATAGAGAGGTGTCTTTTGACTGTGTTTCCGCGCCACGAGCGTTTGGCGGATCGCCTTTATGAGGTTACTCGGATGTGCTGATCGACATTAGAGGATTGAGCTAATGATAGAGGCCAGCCAGATCTTGATGACCGTTGGTGTGTTGCTTATTCATGATGATCGAGGCACTGTTCGGCGTGCAGACGAGCGAGCCAGTTATTGCTGCGAACGACGAGGTATTGCCCCAGATGCTGGAGTTAGTGCAGAACGAGTTGTACTAAGAGATGATAGAAGGTCGCTAGTCATCGTGGATGAATGACTAGGACATGTGGATCGTTCGCCTAACCCGATGCGAGGTCATCAGATAGATGGATTCCAGCTAGAGACGACTTCACGTGGAGACGTTGGGAGTCGACAGAGACGATCGAATGTCAGAAACCTATTATTCCAAGTTTAAAGTAGTCGGAAAGACATGCAGGCAATTCTATGGTCCCTCTAGAAGAATGAAACCCTAACTCGACTTAATGACCGTGTGAAAGCCTTTGAACCTTCGGGTTTGCGGCAGTTCTACGGTGCCATTAGTGAGGCTAGGGTTTGCCCTTCTACGGCTGGACCACCGATGCTGTGGTATGTACTCGATACTATTAAACTGTGCCCAAGAGGTTGAGCTCTTGGGGGATTGTGAGGTTTTGACGACTCGATCGGATGGCTCGACTTAATTCGGATGCTAGGTGGTGAGATGCATTCTTGGGAGACTCCAGATACGAGGATAGCCGTTGGAGCTCAGTCCATGCAGCCGCGACGAGACGAGTCCAAAGCAGACGACATTAGAGAAAAGTGGAATAAGAGGTTCACACCAGATCTAGATGAGATGACGTTCCACTCCGCCGACATCAGAGAGGCGATGCGCATGCCGAGGCATGGTACTTGGACTTACCTTCCAGAAGGAGTCGCGATGAGTATGCAGTCGTTCCAGAGCAAGATGCAGATATAGGAAAGGACAATGACTTCCGGACAGTTGGCAGAGACGAGACATGGAAGAGACCGTGAGCAGGATTCCTTCCAGGATACTGCTGCGATGATACTTGCACCCAGGATCAGATGTGTCACGTGCATTCAAAGAGCCAGAGGCCGACGCCAGTGATATGCTGCCTTGACAGGGCCGATGAGCCGATGGATTGTGAGATTGGTAATCCACGGAGAAGACTTGGACCCAGGAGTGGTCATGTTACGCACACCAGCAGGCCAGAGTTCATGATCATCGACGAGACGTTCCACTAGTGACCGCGACAGTTGGCCCGAGATTCTTAGAGGATGCACTTGAGCGGTACTGTTCCGCCATTATTGATTTCGATGTTTTGGGTGATTTATTCGTATGATTTGATTTTGATGATTGAGGATTTACGATCTTTGCACAGTGTTGCACTTGATATCGTTTTCGTGCTTTAGTTTCACACGTTGTGATTTTACGGTTTTAAACAGTTGAGTTGATTTTGTGCGTATGCACGCACGCGATTTGGTTCCTGCACTCTGTATAGTTTATATATGCTGGCAGTGCAGTGACATGTATTTTGTGCACTTGGATACACTGGATTTCGATTTCGAGGGTGATGCTCGACATTTGTTTTGTGCATTTTATGCACCGGATTGGATTTTTAGCGCCTGTTGGGCGCCTGTTACGAGATGCGATTTGGTGCACACCAGATGCACTAATTCGAGATTTTTCATGCATGTCAGATGCACCTGATTTTGCTGTCAGGCACACATGTTGCCTACGACAGATGTTTCGTGCACACCTGATGCACTTAGATGTTGTTTCTGTGCGCATGTATGGCACATTCATGGATTTTGATTTCCGTGCGCACCAGACGCACGTAGTATTCATGTGCATATTTTGGGATTGATTTCTTATAGAGCAGTATGTTTTTATGATATTGCTATGTGTTTCCGTACTGAGCAGGACTAGTCAGAGGACAGTACCTGAATACATTTTGCATGCATTAATAGTTATTGAAGGGATTTCCAAAAAGCGAGCTATAGCCTCAGTATTTACCTACGTGCCTGATATGACACGAAATGTTTAAAACAAGGAGACCCTTCTAAATTGTTTCCAAAACGGCGGAACGTACATTTCAAACAAAGGTATATATATATATATATATATATATATATAGTTATTTTCTTATGGTAGACGTCCGCCACTGTGCAGTGTTATACGCGTTGCACAGCGACTTAAAGAGATTTAGCATGCATTTCCTTCAGATACTTACAGATATAGATTCGATATTTACATTTATAGTTTCGAGTTATATCATATTGGTTTTGATTTGGATTTGGCATTGATGTCTTCTCCACGACTCCGATGATCGCGGGATGCTTGACGGAGTTTTGATTTGAGTTATATACTCATTTTTCAAGCGCATGCGCTGCGCTACGATTTGTTTTATGTATTTACAATTTCGGAGCCCCGACGACTTGATGGTTTTTCTTAGATGTTTTAGAAATCGGGGGAGTTTGAATTTAAATTCGGGGACCGAATTTCTTTAAGGGGGGAAGATTGTAGCGTTTTGAAAATCGTTTCGGTGAAATTTCGGAAAATCGGTAAAATGAGGGGGTTTTCTGTAAAAAGTCAAAATACAAATATCTTATTATAAAAATTAAATATACATATTCTAGCTATGTAATTGCTATTATTTGGTATTTATTGAGCCGCTGGTGAAATTTCAAATTTTCTGAAAAAAATATTATTTTATTATTATTTTAAGCCGTCACTAATACATTTAATTAGGGAAAATTACAAATTGGAATGAGTTGAAACAAATTTTGTGCATGATAAAACATTAAATAAAAATTTATCATGTGGTTTTTGCAACGAAATCATTTGCCAAAATGGTTTAGAAATTATTGAAGAAAAAAGGCTTTTTTTAGTGTAAATGGATGTTTGGGGTATTGTATTTATCATTTTTCATCATCCCACACCCGTGCCCACACCCACACACACCCACTTACTCCTCCCCATGGCTGAATTCAGCACCCACCATATTTTTCCCCACTTGATTTTCAAGGAAAAAGAAATGAAAGAAAAGAAAAGAAAATGAGTGAAGTAGTTAGACTTTTGACTTTGTTTGACCTTGACCTTGTCCCCCCCCCCATTTTCCTCACCTCCCTCTCTCTCCCCCACCCACATTTCTGGCCGAAAATTCCTTCTCCCCACAGCAGCCCCCCCTCCATTTTCCCCTGTCTTTTCCCTTCAAAACATCATGAAAAATTGCATCAAAAATCCACCAAAAATCCCACAAAATCAAAATCAAAGTCCTACCCATTTTAGCTTAGCCCGTTTAGCATGGATCCTTGTGAAAAGAGAGCATTTTGGGAGGCCATGGGGTCTTGTGGACCTTCATATATTGTTTGGGTATAATTCTAAAACTTTTTGTTGCTTAAATTGTTACTAATTTCTTAAGCTAATTTAATTAAGTGTTATTTGGATATGTGAGTTTAATTGCAAGTTTTGGAATTCAAGTTGTGAAATTGAATGCAAGTTAGGGTTTATAAAATTGGTGTGTGGTTGTGTGTTATAATTAGGCTTTGTTGTCATGTTAATACAAGTTTAGTAGCTAGTGCTAATGGCTAGCTTTAAAAATTTTGTTATTTTGCTAATTTGCTTACTAGGTTTTTGAAATTTGTTAAATACTTGGGATTAAAAATGTGATTAGGTTTTTATTGGCTTCATTAACTTTATTAAGTGTGGTTTAATGCTTTGGATCATGCAATTCTAAGCTAGATTGTAGTTTGTGCATTTTTCTTTGAAATTGTTAAAAATGGTATTTTTGGTAAACTAGAATATTAGGATTTTTGGAATTTATTGAGATTAAATTCCGGAAATTGTTTATACGACTTATTTAAGATATTTAATAAATATATTGGCCGCTACATTCATTTAAACATCCTGTTTTGTACAAAAACGGCGAATTGTGCTTGCTAGATTTTCGGAAAAATGACTTTTTAAGAAAAATTGAGATTTTTGTGAGTTTTAACCTAGTTTATATTAAAATTAGTGTTCGTGAATGTGTAAATGAGTGTGATTGGATTTTTCTCGATGGTTTGACGTTTGTACATCGACATCGAGGGTTGGTTTGACTATTCTTGCATGCGTAGGCGATAGGTTTGGACCTATGCGTGATACGCGTGCCGATTTGATTTTCGTATGCCGTTTCGATTTCGAATTTAGTTTTAATGTGATATGGTGAGTTATGATATGTAGGTACCCCCATGTGGACTTCGAGACGACAAGCAAGCGCGTGGCGACGTCGGTACCGGCTAGCTAGGACCAGGTGAGTAGATTTATATCTACGGGGAGAAGTCGGGTGGATGGCGTATAGCACCCCCGCAGTCCGTGGTGATGTATACGGATGCGTATACACACCAACAATTTATGATATGTTAGGATTTATTATTGATGAGTTTAGATGGATATTGGTGTTGGATTGGCGCATGGTTACGAAACCCTAGGTAGTGGGTGCACTACACTTACACATACACACATATACATACTTGCATGCATTCCTTATTTCATATGTGCGTGTATGGGAATATATTTATATGTTCACATGGGTATGGAACTATGTGTTCACATACGGATTTGAGGAGGATACTTGGGATTGAGCTGAGTCGATGAGATTTGTTTGTGGTTGTGATCTCGGTGATATGGCAGGATTCGTACTTAAGGTACGTCCTGGTGTTATAGCGGATCTTGCGGTGGCGATACGGGTGAATAGTGTTATAAATAAATGGTCGACACGTGATCGTGATATGAGGCATAATATACTAGGATATTGATATTAGGCTGTATCGGGCGATGTATACCCCTTGATGATGATATGTGCTGACGATATCGGTTTGTACGAGATTGTCGATCAGTAGTCAGATCATGAGTATATTGAGGATATTAGTATTGTACTAGACATAGGTCAGTACCCTAGACTATGATCTTGGATAAAGAGTATACCAGAGGAATAGTGTGAGGAATATGATATTGACCCGTACCCAGATTTGGGGATGCCGTACGACGGATTTATGTACGAGCTATATCTTGATGATTGATCCGCACTCTTGACTTGGGATGTCTGATTATAGATATGGTATCGGATATGATATTATTGTGGCGGGATCACCGACTAATATATATACATGTATGTATATGTATCGACTCAGATGTTAGGCGGTTTCCTTACCTGTAGTCTAGCTTATAGCGTCGCCCTTTAGTTTAGTTAGTTGTTAGATTAGATTCGGTTCCCACCTATTTCAAAGCTTACGAATCGTGCGTATTTTTAAAGACAGCCTAAGGGATCCTACGGATATTTCAAAAAACGTATCTTTTCTTAAAAACACCGTAGCCCTATTTTCAAAAACCCCACGATTCGTGTTATTTCAAATGGCACCATTGTAGGACTTATATTAGGTTAAAACAGATTAATTATCGTTGCGTCTAGTATTCAGCTCCCGTTCATTATTGTTGTTTGCTCCGCATCACATGCTTATATTATGCTTCATATTCTACTGTTGATATCTTGTGGTTAGGACACCAGCACCATTACCGATGATGTGTATGTACCACGTACACTTACTTGCCGGCTCACACACATCTTCATCGGTAATTGCCATGCTACGTACACCTTAGAAAATATTATTGCTTGACATAGCCTGTTAGCTAATAGTTTAGACATGATATTAGTGTACTTGCCTTATATGTTAGTTTAGACATTATAGTTATTACCTGCTACCTCATGCATACTGTTATTCATTGTTATGCCGCATTCATGGATTCTCATGCATATATTCACTTTTTACGTGCTATTGAGGTTCTGGATTTGGATTTCCATGAGATTTTCTGGAATTGGGGAAAACCGCAAAACATATACAAACTTCTTCTTTCTCTTTTTAAATAAAAAGCGCGGTTTTTCCCATGATGTATGAGTCGTCCACCATGAGTTTGCTGATAGATTTGGAGACCCGATTCGAGGAGTTGGATGAACCGTTTCGGGTACATGGTGGACCCGGTAAGGTACCCCGGGGCAAGAAGCTCGTGGTGATGACGATGAGCCTGGCAGGGGGAGACTACCTACCGGTGATTTTACCCGACGCGTCGGATATCCGGAGGATACCGTCGTGGTCTTGAGATGGATGGTAGGGGCCGGTCTGGACTGACGGCGCCCTAGATATTGAGATTGAGACATTGAGATTTTGAGATATTGAGGTACTGAGATTTGATGATACAGGCCAGTCCGGATGGCCGGAGCCTGAGGTTTTGAGACATTGAGATTTATGTTTTGTGTCGATGCTAGACACTGTAGATGCTGATTTCATTTATGATACCTCATTTTAAAAATACAAAGGAAATCTCACTAATTTATGAAAACAGTTTCTTCATTTGCATGTATTCTGTTTTCATGCATTCATACCTCATTCATATGATATATTGCTACCTGAGGCACTGACACGGGCACATGAGATCACACTCGGGTTAGATATTACCCTAGCCATTGTTATAGGCTGCATGTTATTCATATATTTGAGGCTATATTATGATCATTGACCTAGGTTGCGTTATTCATGCGATTTTCTGTTCGTAGATCTTTTTCTACTCACGAGTTGGCAACTCACCCCCGTTGTGCCCCAGTTTCTTGCAGGTATTGCCGTACGGATTTCATTACGGCTTTGCGGGCACGGTTTCTTTTCGGGTGACTTGCTAGTAGGTGGGTTATTGTATCTTACCCATCATTATACCTTGTATATTATATTTCAATTGTATCTAGAAGTTCCATCAACCAAACTTGTATTTTTTTGAGATAGAGACCAGTAATGTTATTCTTTCGACCATAGAGTAGCATGTTATATTTCTTGAGTTTCTTGCTGGTTGAGTTCCATTTCTGTTGTGATCCTCGCCTTTAGGCGTTGTATATTATGTTGCATACAGGTTGATTTGATATGGTTCTTCCTATTCTCTACTATTTCTCTTGGTTTGGATTTCTGGGTTTCGGCTTACTTAGCATACGTACTCCTTGAGACGTTCGTAGTCTAAGTGCCGATCATGTTCCGTACTTTCGGGTCGTGACAAAAAGAATATTACATACATTTAATTTTACATGAATGAAAATAAAAACTCTCATCTCACTTAAAACCCCCGGGCTATTCAGAACGCGACGATCCAATATAACATATCCAGCAACACATAACATCATATGTCATCAACGTAAGTAAATATGCGCATCCCAATTGTTGTTGACGTATAGCAACGAAACCGGCGATATCACATATTACACTTACGGTCACAGAAAAGAAAGTGTAAAACTACAACATTTGGAATCCACAATCTCTTTAGACATCGTAAATCTGAAATAGCACATATTCCGCATTTCATGCCTAACTGTATGAATTCCACATATTGTATCACATTCCAGATAAATAGACAGTATTAAACTTTCTGATCGAATAATCAAATACCTAAGATTTCCAAAAATAGCTCAACACTAGAGCGGAGTTCAAACATTCCAGAATACGTCACAGTAGCAACGGTCCAGCCGTAGAAAGGTCAAGCCAACGCCTCACATGTGGCACGCCGTACTGCCCCAAACCCTCAGGTTCTAAGGGCAGTTCAAGACGGTCACATAATCGAGTTAAGGTTTGTTGTCTTATAGAGGGTCCATCGCATCACATGCACGTGTTTCCGAAAGATTTAAACCCGAGAAAAATTCAACACTTGAATGTTTTTCGTGCCTGGAAAAATTGAGTTAATGATATCCGTTCGAACATTTTAATACTTTCTAAATTATCCAGAGTAAAATAACAAAATTAAATTCTCCGATCGAATCGACGATTACAAAATAAACCCCAAAATACTCAACACTTGAGTCAGATAAAAATACCCAGAAAATATCAGTAAACTAAATAGGAACTTTACTGCGCAAAACGACAAGGGTGACGTCACCTTATGGCCGCGGAACCGCCGCACGAGCCATGCTCGTGCCGCGGTTCCGCGGCGCTTTAGGCGCCAAACTTTGTCGTTTTGCACAGTATTCCTTATAATTGCCTGCTGATTTTTTTAAGCATTTTTAATTCATAAAAATCCCAGGTTTTAAAAAATGTACAGAGAGGGGTTTAAAGTGTAGTTTCCGGGTTCGATCAGGGTTTTAACTTCATTAACACATCGCCTAATGTTCTAGCTAGGCTCTGATACCACTGTAGGGACTAACAAGGCTCCATAAGGCATCGACCATGCCAAAATTAAGTTTTTTATGTGCCGAACAACCCTAAGCTAGATCGTATACTAGAGATTAGGCGAAGAAAATAGCAAGTAAACAACTTTACGACTAAGGGTATGCGAAATACAACCTTTGTAGATCGGTCCTTCACTTCTATTGCTCCTTGTTGAAGTCCCTTCGCTGCGATCGTGGTTCTCCCGGACCCTTGCATGGCTTCACGAGGCAAAAAACGCGTCCTTGCTTGAAGTCTTCGAGGCCGAAGATGATCTACGTCGAGGGGATGCCAACTCAAGCTCCTACTTCACTAACTAAAGAATTAGTGAAGCATACACCCTAAACTAAAGTGCTAGTCTAGTAGAGGATGGAGAAATAGGAAGTGGGTTCTCTTTAGAATTTTGTTTCTCACAATCTATCTCACTTTTGATCAAACCCTAGCAAGCTTTTCTTTTTATCAATGAAGAAGAAGAAGAAATGAAAGAGATGAAGATAATGATCAGGTGAGTAGGCTAACCATGGTGAGTGAGTATCATATACTAACTCTTGTAGAGACTTAACCCTAGGCTAATTGTTATGGTTGGGTTAATAAAAATCCATAGTAAAAACAAACTCAAGTTGAATTAGTCAATGCATCCACAAGCTTCCACAAGCTTCATACATTTTCTAATCCTCCACTTGATTTTGTAATTACTTTAAATATTAAAAACCCAAACTAAAAATTAGCATAGTGTAAGTCTCATACACCCATGGATGATGTATCATCAACCATGATACAAAAATATAACACATTTTAATATATATCATATATATAGTAAAGATGTGTACATGTGAGAAAAAAAACTCTAAGTGAACATGTGTTAGTTAATGTAAACTAGTATATCAAATATACAATTATACAATAAATTATTAAATCAACACTTGACTTAATAATCCGGTCATATCACGTATAACCGACTAACATTCAATGTATCGACTTATCGAATCAACACTTGATTCGATAACCCGGCTATATCATATATAACCGACCGATACAAAAAGTCGTGAGAATAGAATACGGTATCACATACACGCATTATTCTCGGTCCCTCACATATCACATATGCGACCCTATTTCGTTTTGCCTGTGCCAGTAAAACCTCTATGTAGGACTCTAAAGACTCGTCAATACTCCGGCAGTAGGTGATGATTACATCACGCACCCACAAGCCGTCAGCGGTACTAGCTGTACGTAACGGCTACCCGGGTATTGAGCGATCAGAAGATCAGCAAGCAAGCCCGCTCCAACTCCTGTAAAAGCCTGCCGGTAACACTTCCCGTATAGTCCGGTCTCCTCGTCTGATATGTCGCATATCAAGTCTAGGGGTGGTAAACGTCAGACCCCAATAACCGATAAGTCGTGCCGATGTGAGGCTCATAACGGGTCGAGAAACTACTGGTAACACTTACCGGTAAATCTCTATATCAGCCCTGGCTAGGGATTCCCTGTTACGGCCAATCGAGCACTGCGCAACATCAACCCCCAATACCGGGAGAGACGAAACTCCTCCTATCGCTCATTGTCTCCATGTGACTCGGGACTGTACCCAAAAACCACCGTTTTGCACGCCTTTATGGACGTGGTAAGGTGGAAATCAAAGCACAGTGGGAATCACACAAGACTCTATGACGATCTCGGGTTTACAGACTAACCTGCATAAGTGTCACCAGATAACTGCAATCGGACGTGAGGTATAATACCATCTGGGAGTTCTCGGCGAGTCCGTCCAGTGTACCCAGTCTCCACTGAGCACCCATATACCATCTCTGATGTCAAACACCAATGGATATAGGATCATCCATCGCCCATCTCATGGGTCGAGAAGCGTATACGCTAGTCTACACTGGTATATCGATGCCTGATTAGTCGAAAATATTGCATATTTTAGCCGACAATTTCCTCATCATTTGCATCCATATAGAAGTGTTCGGCATTCATATTTTACATATTAGCAAAACTGTCGCAAAATATCAGATTGCTTGTATTAGACTCTAAAACTGACACTATAAAAGAAATTGACCGCATTTCATGGTATCGCATCATCCCTACATTTGCGCAACACTTGTTTTGAGATCTGTGCAGGAAAATCCAAAAGAAAGGCCAAAATTTACAGGGTACCGATCAAACTTGACGCCAACTCAATGATTTCAGTTCTAGAAGCAATCCAAAAGGTAAAATACAATTCAACATATCATCTAAATCTCCAAATATAAGCCCAAGACCACAGAAGAAAGAACAAAGCCCAAGGAGCCAACATGGCCGCGGAACCGCGGCCGGAGCCTGCTTGCGCCGCGGTTCCGCGGCCGTCTTGCTATGTCATCCACTCATTTTTGGTGCAAAACTCCTAGCTTAGCTCCTACACTTCAGAAAGACACTCCAAGTTCCAGAAGACTCCAGAGACTTCTGCCAGATCAGCAAACCCTTGTTCCTACACTAAACTAAGCCTTGTATTCTAGAAACTTCTTCTTAAACCCTAGCTTAAACCCTAAGCTAAGCCTAACAAACTCTTTCTAGAAGTCTTTCAACAAACTGTAGGAGGGGACTCAAAGGCTTAGGGTTTGGGTGTTCTATAAATAAGACCCTAGGCTCACTTGTAAATCATCTTGGACTTGATATTTGATTATTTGATTTTAGTAGCCAATTTAGAGCCATTCTATCTCTTTCTTCATCTTCTTCTTCCACAAGTCTAGTAAGAGGACTTGTGTGAAACCCTAACCCTAATTCCATTCAAAAGCCAAGATCCCGAGTACCCATTCAAGCAAGAAGCCTTGTAACCTTTTAGGAGCCGAGCCGGTCTTCAACAGAGCAAGTGGTCCAAGCCGATCCGCGACTCACGGAGCCGAGCGAAGCTAAGTCGACAATTTAATTCTTCCTCTTGTAGTTCTTGAGCGACTGTAATCAAATTGTTGATATAAATAAAAGGTGAAATTCTTTTATCTTGTTTTCTTTAAATTCTTGCATCATGAGTCAATCTAAATTTCTAGTTATAATTCTTGTTGTGATGTTTGAGTAAAACTCCGCTCGTCGGGGAGTCGAGACGATCAATAGAATGATGATGTAATATATCTTAAATCGATTCTTGAATCCTACGAGTTTTGTAAACCCTAGAAAGATCAAGAATCGACGACCCAATTCGTTGCGATGCTTTCTTGATTGATATCGCTCGAGATTGGGGAGTTATGATCGTTTCTTGAAATTGCTAGAGGCTAGAATGAGAATGATAATCAACGAAAGAACAAGGGTTAAACGATGAAACCCTAGTTTCATCAAGAAAGCCCTAACTCTCGTCGATCATCATCGATCTATTATCAATCCTTCGAAGGACAAGAACACGAAATCTTGAGGTTACATCACGTCTATAGATCCGATCGATTCCTACGAGCCTCATTTAGATTCTTGACATTTTGGTAGGAAATATTATCGAAACCCAATTCTTGATTGTTTATCAGTTTCTTGATTCTTGATTAAACTCGTGACACCTGAATCAATTGATAAATTCTTGAATCATGTTTTCTTTTCTTTTCGATTAAATTTTTGATTCAAATAAATCAAATATAAAAACGAATCGCACAATCCCTGTGGACGATCCGCACTCGCTTACGATCTACAACTGACGCCGTAGTTGATTGCGGTCATATATAATTTTTTGATTGTGAACTTTATTCAATTTTCTAATTACCGACTCAAAGAGACTCTTATCGATTTGATTTACTTACTTAGTCTCGCATTTTACGATCAACCAAATAGCACCGAAATCGGGGACTACTTGAATCGATACTTTTTTACATACACAATCCGGAAAATAATTTCAATCAAAATGGCGTCGTTGCCGGGGATCACGCGCTAATTCGTTTTATATCATAGTTTGAATTGAAAGATTTATTTCATTTTTGAGATCAAAATTCGTGCAAACCCTAAACGATTTGTTGTGGTTCATTGTAAGGAAATCTGGAGCTGTTTGGCAATTGAGGAAAATTTTTGGAAAATTCCAGAGAGCTGGAGTTATCAACAGCAAGCAGCTGTTGAATTTTGGTGAAGTGATCTGCACAAACGACCGCGTTTCCGCGGTGGGAGTCCCCTATTGCGGCGGTTCCGCGGCACTGTAGCCTCATCTCTGTGCCAAATTTTCTCAGGTGACTTCTTACCTTCTCCTCTCTCCTCTTTTTAGCTCCAACTAATACTTTGCTGTAGGATTCTTTGCAAATAATCGCAGCTCGCAAATTGCAAAAATTAAATTTGTGCGTGATTTTGTTTCTTGGTTGTTTGCTTTATAAATAAGGATATTAAGGGGCACGGCCAAATCCAAATTAGGTGGGGATTTCATTACCCTTCCTAGGCCCCGAAAACCACAAAACTTGCATCCGCATTGACCCATATTAACTAAAAGAAATCTAGAGATGACTCTAAGGACTGTCGCGCTCAATTAGGACAGAAGAAGGCCGTGGGTAATTCATTGCTTATCTGCGTTTTCTTGTGGTGCCTAGGAAAGTGTGTCGAAGGCTAGTGGTTATTAATTAGGCCCACTACTTACGTAGTGGAGTACCTTCCCACTTACCTGGCACTTACCTGGCCACAGGGGGACAAAGAGGCAGTGGAGGATTCTATCCCGCGACTTGTCTTTTGGCAGTTAGGAGCGGTCTAGAGCCGGACCTAGGTGACCACTAGATTCTAGGGTTTGTGTGCTGCATTTGTTGTGTCGCATCATTTTTTTCAAAAATCCGTCCCTTTTCCAAAGAAAACACCGCATTCATTTACCCCTAATTATAAGCCAATGCTGCCACTTGTACTAACCCTTTTTAGTACAAGATAGGCTGGACACGGGATTCTAGTGCCCGTTTAGTCCGCATACCCTTTATCGACTCCGAAGTCGATAATTCTCCATTTACCTTTCCTTTACCCACTACCACACCCACACCGATGGATCCGAATCCATCAAACTTTTTAACCCTAACCTGCCGCCGTCCGTTGGTGCGCAGAATCCACCCCGCATCTCTCTCCAGGAGAGATGCTATCCACTGCGAGGTCCTCTTTCGACCTGCTTATCCACACCACCAGCCAATGGGGATAACTTTGAGATTAAACCCCAGTACATCAACCTTTTACCTAAATTCCACGGACTCGAGACTGAGGACGCTTACGTTTTCATTACCAAATTTGAAAATGTATGCGCAATGATGGGTACGTAACAACTTTCAGTGGATGCTATGCCTCTACGACTTCTTCCATTTACATTGTGCGATATAGCCGAGAAGTGGCTATATAACACTACCGCACACTCTATTACGAATTGGGAAGAATTCGTCGCTGCATTCCTTAAGAAATTTTACCCAATCCAAAAGACAACTCGAATCCGTAGCGAACTGAATCAATTTACCCAGCTCCATACCGAACCATTTTCAAAATGCTTTGAACGTTTCAAGGATCTTTTGGTTCAGTGTCCTCATCACGGCATCCCGAGATGGGAGCTTTGCCGAATCATTTATGAGGGCATTAACCCAAGCACTAAACAGAGCCTTGAAAACATGTGTCAAGGTACTTTTATGACCAAGGATGATGGGGAAGCTTGGAAGTATTTAGAAGAGTTCGCTGAAAAATCACTACAGTGGGAGAGTGGAACCCAACCATTGAATATGGGTGGCGTACACCAAATAGATGTGTCCATAGATGTTCGAGCTAAGATGGCAGCAATGCAAAAGAAGGTTGACGCTATGGAACACAAATTTTCTGCAGCTTCCCTAAACCCAATGTCGCTCCCCAAAACTGTTTGTAGGTGCTGTTCTGATCCGTCTCATTTAACGGAAGAATGTCCATTAAACTCTGCGTTTCAAGGTCACGAGCATTCTAATGCCGCATTTCAACGACCTAGAAACGATCCATATTCTTCCACGTACAATCAGGGTTGGAGTAATCACCCGAATTTCGCTTGGAACCAAAACCAATCTCAAAATACGGTTCCAAACACGAATCAATTTCAAAGGGCTCTTCCTCCACCACAACAGCAACCCCTTCAACTCACTCAGCACCCCTATCAGTCACAAAATTTCCAAAACCAGGGCAACACTCCTGCACAGCCTAATCCTATGCAGTTGTCCTATTCTGACGAATTCTCTCAATTCACTCAAACCATGAAATCACTTTTATCAAATTTCATAGAGGTTTCGACTGAGGTTAGATCTTCCGTCAGTGAGATAAATGTTGGAGATAGTGCCCTCATAGTCAATTATTGGATCGCAGGTACGTGATTGCAATGATTGCGGAGGACCTATACCGGTATGACAATCTTACTCGAGATGATAGTATGCTATCTGGTTTGCCTTTATCAGTCGTGTACATGTTCAGGTGACTGATTACATGTTACACTTTGATAGAGCCCTTAGGATCTTGCTTTACCACCAACAGTATGATGGCGATCATATACGTGAGAGTTGGGTGGTTTATACGCATATCCTTAATTGTGGTCCCTAGTCGTGGGAGTTTCGAGACAGGGCATCGATACTCCGGAGTAGACTAGTGTGTACAGTCGAGACCCCGACGAGGGGCGGTGGCCGGTCTCACAAGCCACTGGTGTCAGTTGGATCACCTAAGATGTATACAGGTGCTCATTGGGTTATGAGTACACCGGACAGGACTCGCCGGGAATATGCTAGTTAGTATTATATCTATCGTCAGATAGCAGTTCCCTGGTGACATGTGTACAGGTTAGTTCATCGACCTGAGGTCGTCATTTGTCTCGTATGAGTTCCCACTGTGCTTTGATTTCTACCCTACCACGGCTCAAAGGAGTCGTGCAAACAGGTAGTTTTTGGGTACAGTCCTGAGCCATATGAAGGCACGTGAGCGGATCGGCAGGGGATTCGTCTCTCCTGGTATTGGGGGCGAGGTCGTGCTGTGTCTAGGAGAGCCATTACACAAAGTCCATGGCCATGGCAGGAGATTTACTGGTAGGTACTCCAGTAGTATCTCAGGGTGTTATTGGGCTTCACTCCGACACGACTTATACTGCTATTGGGGGTCTGACGTTACTAGCCCCCTAGGCAGATATGCGATACTCATAGACGAACGGACCGGACTGTATATACATTGTCACTGTTAGGCTCAGTAGGGTTTTCCGGATGAGTTCGCTCATCGGCATCCCTTGATGTCAGTCCATGGGCAGCCGTTACGCATTGCTAGTGCCGCTGACGGTTTGTGGTTAAACCCACTGCCAGGGTACTGACGAGTCCTTAGAGTCCCCCACAGATAGTTTCCCAAGTTCGGGCGAAACGTTGTAGAGGCCGTATGGTTTTTTGGCAGGGTTCGGAAAATGCACGTGCGTTTACGCACGTGTTATTTTTCGGGCAGATTATACTGGTCGGCTTTGGTTTAAGCCGGATCCGAGTATTATATTGAGTAGATATAATATCTTTGTCTCAATTGCATTTGTATTCGGTCGTAATACAAATACAGGTATATTTATACAGTTTCGGGGTTATCCTGAAAGTCGTTTCAGGATCACTTTTGGAAGTTGCCAGTTTCCAGTTTTCTATCAGCCGTCTTTTAACATTCGGTTAAAGACGGATTTATCTTTTCTTGAGATGAGTGTGGAAGCTTCTAGAAGGTTCTAGAGAGGGTGACATGAATTGGTGAGTCATTAGTGCATTAATGAAGTCATTAATGCAATGGTGACTAAGGGTTTAGATTCAATGTTTCTTAGTGTGTCATTGTTATTCATTTATGATAAAGATATGCTTCTTGTTTATTGTCACCCCCCTTGATTGCTCCTACCATCACCTCCCTCCTCCTACCATCACCTCCCTCTTCTATATGAATGGCCGGCCCTCTCTCTCCTCCACACTCTCTCACTTGAGAAAATTATGGTTGCAAAAAGAAAAGAGTAAAGTTTTGGATGCATGGAAATTTCATAGTTCATTTCTTGTTCCATTTCATTTCCATCGGCAACTTCATTTACCGATTGTCCACGGACTTGGACGAAGTGAGACAAAGTCATCTACTTATTCTCTACATCATTCTTGGTCGTCTCTTTTAGCAAACTTGACGATCGAGTTGCCTCAAGTCAGAGGCGGGAGCCCGTTTAAAGAATCGTCGACGTGGTGCCACCTCGACGAGGATATCGGAGATCGACGAGAACGGAGCAGGCGCAACGGAGCGTGGGATGATGGTTGAAGAACGAAGGACTCAGATCGTTCGGTATAACCTTTCTACACTCTTTACAGTTTGTTAGTTTAGCAATAATGGCAGATCCGGGTTAAAGTATACGATAGCGCCAGTTAAAAGTTTTTTGTTCCGCATTTGGCGTCTGTAGACTGCCGGGGCGCTAACGTAGACTTACAGTGGTATCAGAGCCTCACCATTTTGCTATACTAACTTGTGCTAACGCGTTTAAAACATCGATCGAACCGGAAATCAAAAATCACAATTTTTTAGCCTCATAATTTCTGTCGATTTTAAATGGTCTCCAAAATTAATTCTACATGTCTTAAAAATCTGTGCAGGCTTTTCTAAGAACCACGACAAATTTGGGGACATGACTCCACCAAACTGCCGCGGAAACGCGGCCAAACCCATGGTTTGGCCGCGCGTCCGCGGCCACTTGGTGAGCTTATGCTCCCAAATTTGTACAGTGGGTTCTCTGTTGGATTTTGTGGTTTTTGGTAAATATCGTTTTGGCCCAGATTTTGTTACTGTTCACCAGTAAGTCGTGGGGCCCACTTCTTGATATTTGGTCGATCAAAATTTAAACATGTTAGTTTACAGTGCTTACATTATATCTCCGACCGGGAATGTCATTTGATCGGTAAACCGCGTTTGATTGCTATAGTTCTTTTAGACGGGTTTGCGAACGTGGCATTCGCGTTGATGTTCTGTGTTGTGCTGTGATGTTGCGGATTTTTCGTGGTGGATAGCAGTGTGCAATGATAGTACAGTTTGTGTTTATTTGTACATTTGATATTGCGGGGCGAGCGTCCAACTTGTGGACTGCCGTCACTGCCTGTTGTATAATATTCTTTTGGGGCACGACCAGGTTGCGGTCGATGTACCTATTGTACTATTTTTCATTTCTGTACTAGGTTCTGCCCCACGACGGAGTGCACGAATAGCCGGGTTCGGGAGGGCAACGGGTCCGCATCTCATGGCTTTGAGAGGCAGAGGGGCCCCACTCTAGAATTGGCAGACTATTCGCCGCACTCGTAGGGGGTACAGGTTGACCCAAGGAGGGGTGCCCAAGATTACCGGATTTCGTGGAGTGCTGGGTGGTCCATTCACTATGCTGTAGGGGGCTGCCTCGCTTCAGGTTTTGGCGGGTAACTTGCCGCACCCGTAGGGGTCTAGGTTTCATTGCACAGGCTATCCACACGACAGGGGAACGTCGAGTTTCAGCAGCGGCTCTGTGAAACTCGGGGATCCCAGATTATTTGTATTGTTCTGTGATGCTTATTACTTTTCTGTAATGTTGCATACTATCACGCCTGGAGCGATTATTGTATATTGGTTTATATACTATTAGATGTTGTATATGTTTTGCACCCGCGCTAGTCCAGTCCCCGCTCTGTCGTTAGTTAAGTAACCTAACGGGTGATGACGGGACCCAGTGACGAATGCGGATGGCATATATGTATATTTTATTTTCGTTCTTTTCTGGTGTGATTAATGATGGGACTGCGTTGATTCTGATCAATGCAAAGTAAAACAAACCTGTTTGAGTTGTTGGAACAATTTTAAAAAGGTGTTATTACAAAGACGTTTCTTTTTGTTATGCATAGCGGTATTCGGTGTGAATATCCAGCACCTCATTCGACGAGGCAAGGGCTGATATCCCTTCACCGGGAAAGACCCCTTGGACAGAAGTTTGCATCAGGGTAATAACTTTACTATAGTCGATTACAAGTTGCTATGCATCGTGGTATTCAGTGGAATATCCTGCACCTCATTCCATGAGGAAAGAGCCGAGATCCCTTTACCGGGAATGACCTCTTTAGCAAAAGGTTTTCGCCACTATATTTTAAAAAGCTATCAGGTTCCTTCAGCGATATCAAGTTCACTACGTTAAAGGTTTTTTCGCCAAAAACCAGTCGTAGCCCTCCGTCGTTTCTTATGGATGGTCAGTAGTATTCAAGCTATGTTTGTTGGCTTTCGTCAAGGCATAGTGTTTGGTAGCTGCTGGGTATTCATTTGTTGCATAGATAGATGAGTTAGTTTGGGACAGTCGTATTACCTTGTTGGCTTTCGTCAAGGGTATGTACGGGTGGGTTCAAATTAACAAGATAATGACGGGCAGAACTTGACATGTGACTTATGATTTGTTGACTTTCGCCAAGGTCATAAGAGCATGGGGCAAGAAAATGATATCGGGAGTTTCTAAAGAAACTGAAACTTGCCAAGTATGCGCATACCATCTGGAGTATGAGTAACGTGGATGCATTCCATCACGTTAACATGCGATGAGAGTTGGATCCCGATTCCCACTGATGAGTTGGTTTACTCTTCGGGTGATCCCGATTGGTTCTTCTTTAGGTTTGAAGGAGAATTTGACAGGACAGTGGGAGGTTTCCGGATTAGATAAAGTGATGACCATTCTGATCTAGGTTAGAGTGCACGCAGAGTGTTTCTTTTCTCTCTCTCTTTGGCAGCGACCTTTGACCGTCCCTAGACTATGACTCAGTGACCAGGTTGACCGAACCTTCTTAAAATACTGGCTTTTTGGATTGTCTGTGTTGCATAAGTCATTGACACTCCTTCTTTTACCCTTTGCATTTCTCAGAACACCCGTATTACTACGGATATCCACTTCCATTGGATAGATCCATCGTATGGTTATATACGAACTCGAAGGGACTTCTTCGAGGATGGATCCAGGTTCAGGAGAAATAGAATTGGTTTATTCAGTTGTCTTTTATTATCACCTTCTCTCAGGTTGCGAGAGCTCCTTGGTTTAGGAGAGTACACCTATTACGCTTATTGGATAGTCTTATTCCAAACCATAGGCTGGTGCCGAAAGGTAGGGAATGAAGAAAACCAATTAGCCTAAGTAGGGTGTGCAGAAGGTAATATGTAAAGACAAAATAAAGGGATTAGAAAGAGGGCAAAGTAAATTGCGACTGATATCATTCACGACCAAAACCGCGTACTTCATCGCCGCTCCTATTTCACCTTTAAAAGAATAAGGTATTATTCAGTTGTCTTTTATCATCACCTTCTCTCGAGATGCGAGTACTCCTTGGTTTAGGAGGATACACCTATTATGCTTACTGGATAGTCTTCTTCCAAACCATAGGCTGGTGCCGAACGGTAGGGAAGGAAGAAAACCATTTAGCTTAACGATGGTGTACAGAAGGTAACGACTAAAGACAAATAAAGGGATTTGGAGAGATGGAAATAAAATATACGGTTGAAGTCCTGAATTGGATTATGGAAGAGGCATTGCTATGAATAACAGGATACCCCTACGAAACATTTTCATGTTTCAGTGCATTGTTAAAGAAAAACTGTTTTCCCGATTAGACACTTACTCTAAGGGTATGTATTTACCAGGTTTCATTCTTATATCTGTATGGTTTTACAGATGATGAGTGGGAGTAAGTTATTGGGAATTAGGTGATCATCCTCATTATATCGGAATTCGTTGTAATTGGTGATATTTGAGGAAATCGCCAGGGTACAGTTTTCTACCTACGACGCACAGGTTTTGAGTTATTTGACTCAGCGGACTTATACAGAGTATTGTATGTTGTCCAAGTGTCCTTCAGGACAAAGGGGTAGGACCTCGTACTTTGTTCTGTTTACTTATAACTTCTCTAGTTTTTAGACAAGTGTTTCGTAGAAATACATGGCCTAAGTTTTGAGAAGTTGTGGGTATAAGAATAAAGTAGAGAACCAGGTATCACAAGTATCGGGATTCTTCAAAGAGATCGAAGATGTAGATTCTTATGATTGGTATTCAGATGATATGATAGTTTTGAGAAACGTGTTTCTCTTTCAGGTTACTCATAATTGGATGGATTCCTTAGTTGAGTAATGCTGATTAGCCTCTTTCCATTAAGTTGATATGCACTGGAGACAGCTGCATGATTTGAATATGGTTCCAATTAAATTAGTGCCAAAGTTTCTATATTGGATATAGAATAGTTCGTACCATAAAAGATATTAAGGTACGGGGAGTTGTCCAGCTTATGCTTAAAACCAGACTCTGGATAACTCAGGGCACGTTTCTGTAATGGCTGTTTGTGGGTTGACCCTGGCTATGACGAGGGTTGATATTCTACCATTTGGAAGATCAATAGTGATATTGTTCTTGACACGCCACAGTTTTAGTAAAAATGGATCTTTTTCAGAAAACAGTAGTGGGAGTATGGTAGAACTGGAAGTGATTCCAGAACCGCGAACGATTACGGAAAATTTAATAGGACATATACATTCAATCAGGTTTGACATTCCAATAGCCACTCCGCAGATATGGTAGGTAACCTCAGACACCCGAGAGGTACTCCAGTAGCCTCAAGGACGGTGACAGGGAGGTTCTTATCTACCTAAACTTGACACTACCGTTGTTCCAGGCTGTGAGACCCGGTAGGAGGGTTGTCGTAGTCAGTGGGAGCAGCAGAAGCATAGTGGGCAAGTAGCTTATGTCTATTTATAGACTAGAGCAGTTATAGCGGAGATAGATCATCTAATTTTGATATGACAGTCATGGTTTTGACTTCAATCAGAATAGGGGATGGATCTGTTAAGAAGGTAGTAGGGTGTGATGTCATGGTATCTGGATGAAATACACAGAGAAGGAAGTAAAATTCCTATACTACGATCGGTTGAACTGTGGTCGTCATACAGTTGTTTTCTCCAGAGAGGATATGGATATAATATTTGACATTCTGGTTTCTAGATCTATAGTTTTAGATCTGGATTTGGGTAGTTTCCCAATGTAGGTACTTTGACAGTATTCTAATGGTTTTTGGAATAGTTGACTCCTAGCATGGTGGTGTACCTGCAGGTGATGGAGTCACCCTCTCTAAAGGTGTCTGACAGACTAAAGGGGAGAGGGATGTGCATGATTGGCAGATCACTTGCTTAGGCAATTGAGTCAATCATGAGATGTCAAGTACCACACCAAATGTTAGTTTTGCACTAGATGCAATAAGTTTGTATTAATCCAATCCTGGAGAAATATAAGGAAGCAGTTTTAGAACATAAGTACATGTTCTACGGATTTGATGACGGCAGCCTCCTTCGGGAGACGATTATCATTCCAGGCTTCAATGGTGATATGGTTGACAGAGTGATTGTCAGAGTTATAGTTTTTCCCTCTGACGATGGACAGTATTATGGACAGGTGGTCCAAGAGGATACTGTGGGTGGCATGGTGCCCGATACTGATTAGGTTCAGTGATCGATACAGTCTAAGAAGTTTGGATTTGGAGTTCATTTATGAGCTAGATCCCATCAGATATCCAGACATATTCTAAGACAGGTATTACTCGTTTCGGGAGATGGCTTTCTCCGCGAATTTGAGATTAAGAGAGATATAGAAAGAAACTTCTAGGCGGATCCACTCACTAAGGCTATTTCTCGAACACAATAGTTTTACAAACGGGCTTTGTGAAACTGATTAGTATAGGAGTTGGATGTTCGGTTTCACACGGGCTGTGAGTAGTCGACATTGCAATAATTAGCCTTGAGTGCAAGTGGGAGATTGTTGGAGATAGTGCCCTCATAGTCAATTATTAGATCGCAGGTACGTGATTGCAATTATTGCGGAGGACCTATACCGGTATGACAGTCTTACTCGAGATGATAGTATGCTATCTGGTTTGCCTTTATCAGTCGTGTACATGTTCAGGTGACTGATTACATGTTACACTTTGATAGAGCCCTTAGGATCTTGCTTTACCACCAACAGTATGATGGCGATCATATACGTGAGAGTTGGGTGGTTTATACGCATATCCTTAATTGTGGTCCCTAGTCGTGGGAGTTTCGAGACAGGGCATCGATACTCCGGAGTAGACTAGTGTGTACAGTCGAGACCCCGACGAGGGGCGGTGGCCGGTCTCACAAGCCACTGGTGTCAGTTGGATCACCTAAGATGTATACAGGTGCTCATTGGGTTATGAGTACACCGGACAGGACTCGCCGGGAATATGCTAGTTAGTATTATATCTATCGTCAGATAGCAGTTCCCTGGTGACATGTGTACAGGTTAGTTCATCGACCTGAGGTCGTCATTTGTCTCGTATGAGTTCCCACTGTGCTTTGATTTCTACCCTACCACGGCTCAAAGGAGTCGTGCAAACAGGTAGTTTTTGGGTACAGTCCCGAGCCATATGGAGGCACGTGAGCGGATCGGCAGGGGATTCGTCTCTCCCGGTATTGGGGGCGAGGTCGTGCTGTGTCTAGGAAAGCCATTACACAAAGTCCATGGCCATGGCAGGAGATTTACTGGTAGGTACTCCAGTAGTATCTCAGGGTGTTATTGGGCTTCACTCCGACACGACTTATACTGCTATTGGGGGTCTGACATTACTAGCCCCCTAGGCAGATATGAGATACTCATAGACGAACGGACCGGACTGTATATACATTGTCACTGTTAGGCTCAGTAGGGTTTTCCGGATGAGTTCGCTCATCGGCATCCCTTGAGGTCAGTCCATGGGCAGCCGTTACGCATTGCTAGTGCCGCTGACGGTTTGTGGTTAAACCCACTGCCAGGGTACTGACGAGTCATTAGAGTCCCCCACAGACAGTTTCACAAGTTCGGACGAAACGTTGTAGAGGCCGTATGGTTTTATGGCAGGGTTCGGAAAATGCACGTGCGTTTACGCACGTGTTATTTTTCGGGCAGATTATACTGGTCGGCTTTGGTTTAAGCCGGATCCGAGTATTATATTGAGTAGATATAATATCTTTTTCTCAGTTGCATTTGTATTCGGTCGTAATACAAATGCGGGTATATTTATACAGTTTCGGGGTTATCCTGAAAGTCGTTTCAGGATCACTTTTGGAAGTTGCCAGTTTCCAGTTTTCTATCAGCCGTCTTTTAACATTCGGTAAAAGACGGATTTATCTTTTCTTGAGATGAGTGTGGAAGCTTCTAGAAGGTTCTAGAGAGGGTGACATGGATTGGTGAGTCATTAGTGCATTAATGAAGTCATTAATGCAATGGTGACTAAGGGTTTAGATTCAATGTTTCTTAGTGTGTCATTGTTATTCATTTATGATAAAGATATGCTTCTTGTTTATTGTCACCCCCCTTGATTGCTCCTACCATCACCTCCCTCCTCCTACCATCACCTCCCTCTTCTATATGAATGGCCGGCCCTCTCTCTCCTCCACACTCTCTCACTTGAGAAAATTATGGTTGCAAAAAGAAAAGAGTAAAGTTTTGGATGCATGGAAATTTCATAGTTCATTTCTTGTTCCATTTCATTTCCATCGGCAACTTCATTTACCGATCGTCCACGGACTTGGACGAAGTGAGACAAAGTCATCTACTCATTCTCTACATCATTCTTGGTCGTCTCTTTTAGCAAACTTGACGATCGAGTTGCCTCAAGTCAGAGGCGGGAGCCCGTTTAAAGAATCGTCGACGTGGTGCCACCTCGACGAGGATATCGGAGATCGACGAGATCGGAGCAGCCGCAACGGAGCGTGGGATGATGGTTGAAGAACGAAGGACTCGGATCGTTCGGTATAACCTTTCTACACTCTTTACAGTTTGTTAGTTTAGCAATAATGGCAGATCCGGGTTAAAGTATACGATAGCGCCAGTTAAAAGTTTTTTGTTCCGCATTTGGCATCTGTAGACTGCCGGGGCGCTAACGTAGACTTACAATAAAGAAAAACTCGGCGTCCCAAGCTGAGAGTATCAAATCGATGGAAGCTGAAATCGCACGCCTAAAAGCCGAAATGAGTGCGAGAGAAAAAGGGAAACTTCCCTCTCAACCCCTACAGAATCCTGGGCATTACAATGTAAATGCCATCACAACGTTGAGATCGGGAAAAGTGCCGAATAATCATGTCGGGGAAGGTATTGATGATACTGAAAATCATGTCAACACCCCGGCCGAGACCTTTCCACACACACACACTTCTCCTTCTGATCCTTCTTCTTCTACCACACCATCTTCTCGAGAGCCTATTCTCCATTTCCCATTAGGCTCAACACCTTCTCCCAACCCTTATAGTTTTCCACAGATGGTCCCCACACCTCTTTTGGGACCTCGTCTACCCCCTCTTCCTTCTCCTATGATGTGTTAGTGTATATGCCCTAGGGGCCATTATTGTATCATACTAGTTTGTATATTACTTAATGGAAGCTTGGGATATTCACATGTATATAACAGTCTTGCTAAACATGGTAGTATGCTACTTGGTTTTTTCTATCTTAATATGTGAGTATACGTATTGATAGAGCTCTTAGGATCTTGCTTGACTACTAGCGTTGTGATGGCAGTCACACTAGTGGGGGCTGGGTAGTCTATAAGCACATCCTTATTCAGGTCCCTAGTCGTTGGATTATCGAGACAGAGCATCGATACTCCGGAATAGACTAGTGTGTACGCTTCTCATCCCAGTTGGGGAGATGGTCTGTCCCACAGCCGTCAGTACGTCGTGCTAGAGATAGTATGCAGGTGCTCGTTAGGTTACGGGTACACCGGACAGGACTCACAGGGAACTGTTGGTTGGTTTTATACCGGTCGTCAGTGAACAGTTCCCAGGTGACATGAGTACAGCATAGTCCGCAGACTTGACACTGCTACTTCGCCTCGAGTGTGTCCCACTGTTCTTAGATTGCTATCCTACCACGGCTCAAAGGAGTCGTGCAAACAGGTAGCAGTTGGGTGCAGTCCCGAGCACTTGGAGGCAGTGGCGGTTAGACAGGATTTGTCTCTCCCGGTATTGGGGGTTGATATCGCGCTGTGTCAGAAAGCCATTACGCAAAGTCCCTGGCCAGGGCAAGCGAGATTTGCTGGTAGGTTCCAGTATCTTCTCAGGGTGTAATGGGCTTCCCTCCGACATGACTTATACCGCTATTAGGGGACTGACGCTTGCCGGCCCCCTAGGCCCGATATGCGATAGTCTTGGACGAACGGACCGGGCTGTATGGAGATTGTCACATCAGACTCAGTAGGAGTTCGGATGGGTTTCTTCATCGGCCTTCTTATCGACATCTACCTGGGGACCGTTACGTACAGCTAGTGCCGCTTGCGGTCTGTGGTTAAACCCACTGCCAGCGTAGTAGTCGAGTCTCTAGAGTCCCACACAGAGAGTTTCCCTACTCCGGGCGAAACGATATAGAGGTCGTATGGTTTTACGACAAGGGTTCGGACGCATACGTGTGTTTACGCACGTACGACTTTCGGACAGTTTTTACCAGTCGGCTTTGGTTTAAGCCAGTTACTGGTATCCGGTTATTGGATTTATACAGTCTAAATTTTTTCCGTATTTTTGCGGAAAGGAGGGGCGTTCTCGTAATTGCGCAAGAAGCTTCTAGAAGGTGGTGACTAAGGAGGTTTAGGTGGCATATACAATGAATGTGATTAGTGAGTCATATGGATGATTCATCCATGTCATTAAAGCATCATAAATGCTTAATGACTCATGGAGATGAATCATCACTTGATATTTATCAAGCATGGTTGTTAAATGATTTATTTTCTTTTCTTGATAAAAAGAAATGCTTGATATATATTATCATAACTCATTATTCTCACTTCATTATTATGTTCATCTTCTCTCTCCTCAAGCTCTCCCTCTTCAAACCCTAATCCTCCCCTCTCATGTGTTGAGTACAAGGATTAGTTAGACTAACTAAACCATAACCCTCACTCTATATCACCTAGCTTCTTTGATTAGCACTTAAAGAAGGTTAGTTGCCTCAAGTTTAGAGGCTAAGCTTGGAGTAAAGCTCTCGGGTGGATCGTCTACTACTTCGAGAAGGCCGAGGAGGAGGTGGAGTTCGCAAAGATGAAGGACACGATTCGTTAGGTATAATCCCTAAACATAGTAGTATAGAACTTCTATGTTTCATGTTAGTTATCGTTTAGCTTCGATTCATGCGGTTAGTCAATGTTTAAGCAAAGAACAAGATCGTTTTTTAAATTTCCACCTCCCCGCAAGTCGTGGGGTGTTGTACATCGACTTACAATGGTATCAGAGCCTCGCTAAATAATAAATAACTTACTTGAAAATTTGTATGAATTTCGAACGGAAAAAACGAAACCAGAAAAGCCCGAAATCACAAGTTTCTGTCGATTTTTAAATGAAGTCCAAAAATTTTTCAGGGAAGTTCAGAAAGCTTGAAAAGACAGTAGAAGAACACTCAAGAAAATTGGGCCCCTGAATCGCCTAAAGCGCCGCGGAACCGCGGTGGATCCCACCGATCCGCCGCTCTTCCACCGCCGAGTTGGCGATTCAGGAACCCAATTTTCCTGTGTTGGTTCTCTGGGATATTTGGTATTTTCTGGAATTTTTTAATTTTTGCTCAGGTTTCAGATTTACAGAAAAGTATTGGAGCAAAATTAAAAGTGTTTAATCGATCGAAATTATACAGTATTTGCTTGTTGGATTATATCTGTGTTTGTATAATGTGTTCGTAAACCTCCCCTAACTGCTAGTATGTCGGTTGGCAGGGGGTTGTACATTTCTGTAATGGATTTTATCTGTTTGTGCATATGAACTGTATTGGACTGTTGTGATGTTTAGCCGGGGTTATGTGATGGGTTTTTATTTAATTCATTTGATGTAAATGTAATTTGTTGTAATATTATTTTGCGGGGCACATCCAGGTTGCGGTTGTAGCCACCGTTGTATTATTTCATTTTATTGTTTTTGCTCCTAGGACAGACCCAAGGAGGAGTGCACAAACTGCCGGGCGGGTAGTTTGCCGCACCCGTAGGGGTCTTGGGGTGGGGTAATGGCTATTCATCACAACTGTGTAATCCGTCTTTTGTTGCAGGCTCAAAACAAACACGGATTGCTTGCAAATCCAATTAAGTTCATCTGTGATCTGGAATGAATATCATTGCGTCAGACGAATGTAAAATATCTATATATATGATAGCTATTTAGACGTCACTTATGTTTTACACCCATGCTAGCCCAGCCCCCGCTCTGTCGTTAGTTAAGTAACCTAACGGGTAATGACGGGACCTCGTGGCGAATGCGGATGGCATAAGAGGACGTTGTATTTTCGTTGTTTTCTGCAATGATAGGTTAATGGTGGGACGCATTATCTATAATGCAAAGAAAATAAACCAAAGTTTTAATCGTTGGAACAATTTAAAAGAAACCACTCGGTTAATTTTAAAAACAGATATTTTTAAATGCGGAGCTTTAACCACTCCTTTTAAAAGCTATCAGGTTCCTTCGGTTATATCAAGCTCATTACGTTCACGGTTTCGCCAAAACTAGTCGTAGACCTCCGTCATTTATTATGGATAGTCAGTAGTATTCAAGCTATGTTTGTTGGCTTTCGTCAAGGCATAGTGTTTGGTAGCTACTGGGTATTCATTTGTTGCATAGATAGATGTGTTGGTTTGGGACAGTCGCATTACCTTGTTGGCTTTCGTCAAGGGTATATACGGGTGGGTTCAAATTAACAAGATAATGATGGGCAGAACTTGACATGTGACTTATGATTTGTTGGCTTACGTCAAGGTCATAAGAGCATTGGGCAAAAACTTATATCGGGAATTTCTAAAGAAACTGAAATTTGCAAAGAGATGCATACCATTTTGAGTTTGATGAATGTTGGTAGGATTCCTTCAACATTATCATACAATGATATTTGAATCCCGATCCTAGTGTGAGTATATGCTACTTATCAGGATATTCGTCACTTAACGATCAATGCTATAAACCTGGTAGGTGTCCAGAAAGGTGTCTGCGGGGTTACGCCCTCAGAGAAAAGAGGTTATTTAATTAAGGAACTTCGCAAAAGCGTTGGTAAACCTCCCTCGAAGTACCGACACCAGCAGGCTGAACGGTGAAGCAAGTATTGTACAGTGAGAATAGTCCTGGCTAATTCTTCTTTTATGGTTTGAGGAAGGATTCGAGAAACAGTGGGAGCCATCCAGTTTAGATAAACTAAAAACCACTCTAAACTTGCAAGAGCATCATACTAAAGAGTTTTCTTCTCTCTCTCCTAATTGCAGCGACCCAGAAAATGACTGGACTTAAGTTACTATTAGAGAAAAATATACTGACAGGGCCAAACTATAAAGATTGGCTGCAGAATGTCAAAATGGCTTTGACCTATGACAAATTGGGGTACGTCCTCACCGATACGACACCTGCTGTCCCTGGTCCCAAATCCAGTAATGCGGATAAGGAAATCCGCAAAACCTGGGATTTAGATTGCGTGAAAGCCAAGTGCATCGTGCTTGCCTCAATGAACAATGAACATCAGAGAAGGCACGGGGATATGGAACTAGACGCCATATTTCTCCATACAAAGGAACTTGATGGAGAGCAATCTCGTATAGCAAGATACGAGACCTCAAAGAACTTATTTCGAGCGAGGTTGGCTGTCGGGTCATCGGTAGGAGAACATGTCCTAAAGATGATCGGCTATATAGAAGAGCTCGCAGACCTTGGGACGACTTTGGATAATGAGCTCTATACAGACCTTATTCTCCAGTCCCTTCCTTCCACCTACGCCCAGTTTATCCTGAACTTCAACATTCAAAGAAAAGAAGTTGAACTTCCGGAACTCCTGAACATGTTAAGGAGTGCAGAGGGCACCTTGCAGAAGGCAAGGGAAACACCCGCTATGTTTGTTGGCGGTGCATCTTCTTCCGGGTCTAAAGCTAGGGCCAAAGGAAGGAAGAAGAAGGCCATCCCCAGACCTAGAGGAGGTGTTAGTAAGGTGGGAGGAAAGGGAAAGAAAAAGTTTGCGGTACCGGTAGTAGGCCAGGATGAGTGCTTCCATTGTCACAGGAAAGGGCACTGGAAGAAAGATTGCAGGGCGTGGAACGCCAAGAACCAGGAACCGAAGCAAGCTGTGGCTTCGACTTCAGGTGTGTTTGTAATTGAGAATTGTCTGTCGATCAACTCTACTTCCTGGGTATTGGATACCGGATCAGGATCTCATATTTGCAATTCATTGCAGGCACTGAGAAACCGTAGAGTGCTGAAGGAAGGTGATATGACCCTAAAGGTTGCTAACGGAGCTAGTGTGGGAGCTGCGTCCGTCGGGGATTATCACCTAGGATTGACGAGTGGACACATTTTGGTTTTACATAACTGTTTTTTTGTACCAAGCTTAACGTGTAATATCATATCAGTTTCCTTGTTATCAAATAAAGGTTATGATTTCACGTTTGTAAGAGATGTTGTTAACATCCACCTTAATCATGGTTTGATTGGGTCCGGTACACTAAATAACGGTATATATGTTTTAAACCAACTCCAAATTTTCGATGTCCAGAACACACTAAAAAGAAAGTCTCCAGATTTAAATAAAGCTTTCTTATGGCATTGTAGACTGGGTCACATCAATGAGAGAAGGTTGACTAAGTTGCATAGAGAAGGATATTTGGACTCGTTCGAATATCAAACTTATGACACTTGTCAATCTTGTCTCAAAGGAAAGATGACAAAGACTCCATTCACTGGACAAGGAGTAAGAGCGAGCGAGCTCTTAGGACTCATACACGGCGATGTATGTAGTCCAATGTCTACACATGCGAGAGGTGGTTATTCCTACTTCATTACTTTTACAGATGATTTCTCTAGGTATGGACATATCTTCTTAATGAAGCATAAATCCGAGGCCTTTGAGAAATTTCAAGAATACAAGAGTGAAGTGGAAAACCAAACAGGCAAAAGTATTAAGACACTAAGATCTGATCGAGGTGGAGAATACTTAAGTGCCGAGTTCCTAGGTTACCTAAAAGAGAAAGGAATTCTCTCTCAGCTTACTCCTCCATACACTCCACAGCACAACGGTGTATCGGAGAGACGGAATCGAACCCTATTGGATATGGTACGATCCATGATGAGTAATGCTGAGTTACCACGATCTTTCTGGGGTTATGCGCTAGAATCAGCGGCATATCTTTTGAACAGAGTTCCAACCAAAACTGTGCCTACCACACCATATCAGATGTGGAGTGGGAAGAAACCCTATCTTCAGTACCTGAAGACATGGGGATGTCCAGCTTTTGTAAAAAAGCAGCATTCGGATAAGCTCGTGGCACGCTCAGTTGAGTGTAAGTTTGTGGGATATCCAAAGAACTCTATGGGATATTGTTTCTATTACGCAGAGGAACAAAAGGTTTTTGTTTCTCGTCATGCCCGCTTCTTAGAAACTGAATTTTTAGAAAATCAGAAGAGTGGGAGCGTAGTAGAACTGGAAGAAATTCCAGAACCACAAACTGCTACTGAAAGTTTGGTAGAACCGGAAGTTCAAGAAGTACAGGAAATTCCCGCACCCCTCCGCAGGAGTAGTAGGCCGTCTCATCCGCCTGAGAGATACTACGGTTTTCTCATAGATGGGGATAGAGAGGATTGCATCATAGATGATGATGAACCTACTGACTTCCAGCAGGCCATCCAGAGCGGCGACTTGGTACGATGGCTAGATGCAATGCGGACCGAAATGGAGTCCATGTACACCAACAAAGTATGGATTTTGGACTTTGCTCCAGATGGGGTAAAACCCATAGGATGCAAATAGATCTTCAAGAAAAAGATTGGTGTAGATGGACAGGTGGAAACCTATAAGGCTAGACTTGTTGCAAAGGGTTTTCGTCAAAGACCTGGTTTGGACTATGACGAAACTTTTTCTCCAGTGGCTATGCTCAAATCCATTCGGGTCCTTCTTGCTATTGCTGCCTTCCATGATTATGAAATCTGGCAGATGGACGTAAAGACGGCTTTTCTGAATGGAAATTTAGAAGAGTGCGTCTATATGGATCAGCCAGAGGGTTTCAATCAGAGTGGGAGCAGCGGGAAAGTATGCAAGCTGCTTAAGTCCATTTATGGACTAAAGCAGGCATCGCGGAGTTGGAACATCTGTTTTGATGAGACAGTCAAAGAATATGACTTTATCAAAAATCCAGATGAACCGTTCATATATAGTAAAGTTGTAGCCAGAAGTGTCGTATTCCTCGTCTTGTACGTGGATGACATTCTATTGATAGGAAATGACATTCCTATGCTACAATCTGTCAAAGGATTCTTGTCACACAGGTTCTCCATGAAAGACCTGGGTGATGCCTCTTACATTCTGGGGATCCGGATCTATCGTGATAGATCCAAGAGGATGTTGGGACTTTCGCTGTCCAGGTATATCGACACTGTACTGAAAAGATTCAGTATGGAAGATTCTAAGCGCGGTAATCTACCGGCTTGTCACGGAATGACCCTCTCCAAAGAGATGTCTCCCAAGACTGATTTGGAAAGGGAACGCATGTCTATTATACCCTACGCTTCTACGGTAGGCTCTATAATGTATGCGATGTTGTGCACTAGACCAGATGTAGCTTACGCACTGAGCGTGGTGAGCCGGTATCAGTCAGACCCAGGGGAGAAGCACTGGATAGCAGTAAAGAACATTCTCAAGTACCTGAGAAGGACTAAGGAGACGTTCTTGGTTTACGGCGGAAAAGACCTCAGGTTGGAGGCCTTTGCTGATTCCGGCTTCCAGAATGATAAGGACGATTCCAAGTCCATGTCGGGTTATGTCTTTACCCTTAATGGAGGGGCGGTGTGCTGGAAGAGCTCCAAGCAGGACACCGTTGCTGACTCGACGATGGAAGCGGAGTATATAGCTACTTGCGATGCCGCAAAAGAAGCAGTCTGGATGAAGAAGTTCCTAACAGAACTTCAGGTGGTTCCTACCATAGTTGATCCAATACCTCTGTATTGCGATAACAACGGAGCTATAGCTTTAGCGAAGGAACCAAGGTCCCATCAGAAATCCAGACACATCTTAAGGCGGTATCACCTGATCAGGGAGATCATTGATCGTCAGGAGATCGAGGTTCGGAGAGTTGCTTCTGAAGAGAACATTGCTGATCCATTCACGAAGGCCCTACCTCAGATTCAGTTCGAGAGGCTACTCGAGATCATTGGTCTACGATATGCCAGTACATGGCCCTAGTGCAAGTGGGAGATTGTTAGTGTATATGCCCTAGGGGCCATTATTGTATCATACTAGTTTGTATATTACTTAATGGAAGCTTGGGATATTCACATGTATATAACAGTCTTGCTAAACATGGTAGTATGCTACTTGGTTTTTTCTATCTTAATATGTGAGTATACGTATTGATAGAGCTCTTAGCATCTTGCATGACTACCAGCTTGTGATGGCAGTCATACTAGTGGGGGCTGGGTAGTCTATAAGCACATCCTTATTCAGGTCCCTAGTCATTGGATTATCGAGACAGAGCATCGATACTCCGGAGTAGACTAGTGTGTACGCTTCTCATCCCAGTTGGGAAGATGGTCTGTCCCACAACCGTCAGTACGTCGTGCTAGAGATAGTATGCAGGTGCTCGTTAGGTTACGGGTACACCGGACAGGACTCACAGGGAACTGTTGGTTGGTTTTACACCAGTCGTCAGTGAACAGTTCCCAGGTGACATGAGTACAGCATAGTCCGCAGACTTGACACTGCTACTTCTCCTCGAGCGTGTCCCACTGTTCTTAGATTGCTACCCTACCACGGCTTAAAGCAGTCGTGCAAACAGGTAGCAGTTGGGTGCAGTCCCGAGCACTTGGAGGCAGTGGCGGTTAGACAGGATTCGTCTCTCCCGGTATTGGGGGTTGATATCGCGCTGTGTCAGAAAGCCATTACACAAAGTCCCTGGCCAGGGCAAGCGAGATTTGCTGGTAGGTTCCTGTAGTTTCTCAGGGTGTAATGGGCTTCCCTCCGACATGACTTATACCTCTATTAGGGGACTGACGCTTGCCGCCCCCCAGGCGCGATATGCGATAGTCTTGGACGAACGGACCGGACTGTATGGAGATTGTCACATCAGACTCAGTAGGAGTTCGGATGGGTTTCCTCATCGGCCTTCTTATCGACATCTACCTGGGGACCGTTACGTACAGCTAGTGCCGCTTGCGGTCTGTGGTTAAACCCACTGTCAGCGTAGTAGTCGAGTCTCTAGAGTCCCACACAGAGATTTTCCCTACTCCGGGCGAAACGATATAGAGGTCGTATGGTTTTACGACAAGGGTTCGGACGCATACGTGTGTTTACGCACGTACGACTTTCGGACAGTTTTTACCAGTCGGCTTTGGTTTAAGCCAGTTACTGGTATCCGGTTATTGGATTTATACAGTCTAAAGTTTTTCCGTATTTTTGCGGAAAGGAGGGGCGTTCTCGTAATTGCGCGAGAAGATTATAAAAGGTGGTGACTAAGGAGGTTTAGGTGGCATATACAATGAATGTGATTAGTGAGTCATATGGATGATTCATCCATGTCATTAAAGCATCATAAATGCTTAATGACTCATGGAGATGAATCATCACATGATATTTATCAAGCATGGTTGTTAAATGATTTATTTTCTTTTCTTGATAAAAAGAAATGCTTGATATATATTATCATAACTCATTATTCTCACTTCATTATTATGTTCATCTTCTCTCTCCTCAAGCTCTCCCTGTTCAAACCCTAATCCTCCCCTCTCATGTGTTGAGTACAAGGATTAGTTAGACTAACTAAACCATAACCCTAACTCTATATCACCTAGCTTCTTTGATTAGCACTTAAAGAAGGTTAGTTGCCTCAAGTTTAGAGGCTAAGCTTGGAGTAAAGCTCTCGGGTGGATCGTCTACTACTTCGAGAAGGCCGAGGAGGAGGTGGAGTTCGCAAAGACGAAGGACACGATTCGTTAGGTATAATCCCTAAACATAGTAGTATAGAACTTCTATGTTTCATGTTAGTTATCGTTTAGCTTCGATTCATGCGGTTAGTCGATGTTTAAGCAAAGAACAAGATCGTTTTTTAAATTTCCGCCTCCTCGCAAGTCGTGGGGTGTTGTACATCGACTTACATGATGGACCCAGCGCTTATTGAAAAAGCTCCTTACCCGAACCGGTTAAGGGGTAATAGAACGAGTCCTCGTATGGAGAAAATTTTGGAAATGTTCAAGCAGGTTAACATCAATATCCCTATCCTAGATGCGATTCAACAAGTCCCCGCTTATGCGAAAATTCTTAAGGACTTGTGCACTAGGAAGAGGAAGACTCAAGTGCCGAAGAAGGTCTTTATGTCTAATAATATCAGCACTGCTTTTATTCCCCAGCTACCAAAGAAACGAAAGGACCCAGGATATCCTACAATATCGATTTCTATTGGGGGTAAAAACATAAATCGTGCTCTTTTAAACCTTGGCGCAAGTGTTAACCTACTCCCTTATTCTGTCTATGAGCAACTAGGGATTGGAGAGCTGAAACCTGCTCACTGCACTCTCCAGATGACAGACCGATCTATCACCAAACCAAGGGGTGAATTAGAGGATGTGTTGATAAAGGTCGGGGAATTTGTTTTTCCTGTATACTTCATTATACTCGACACACATCCTGTAGCAAACCCCCAGGGCCAAATTCCGGTGATTCTAGGTCGTCCTTTCCTTGCCACTTCCAACGCTGGTATAAACTGTAGAAACGGTTCAATGAACTTATCATTTGGAAATATGACCATTGAACTAAATATCTACAAAGTTGGAAGTCATCCATCAGAACCCTCTGCTCATATTTTAGATGTGTGCTCTGTCCATAAGATCGCTCCCGATAGTTGTGGAGCTGAGGAACTTTGCTTTACTGATCTCGATGACATTACCACATCTCTGTTTAACTTTACACAAGATCTTAGTGAGGACACTTTACCTACACTTGAGTCCTCCACTCCTGACTTTTCTCCATCCGAGTCTGTATCTTTCACAGGCTCTGAGCTTCTTTGTAAATCCAAAAATCACTCAATGATCCCTCCTTCTATCATTTCTTTGCCCGAATTAGATCTCAAAATTTTAGCCTCTCATCTGAAATATGCTTATTTAGGTGAGAAGGAGACTTTACCGGTTATAATTTCCGCTTCTCTAGCATTAGAGCAAGAGAATGCACTTTTATCGGTATTGAGATCTAACAAAGAGGCGTTTGGTTGGAGTATAGCGGTCATCAAAGGGATTAGTCCCTTGATAGTTGAACATCATATACATGTGATGGATGATGCCAGACCAACCCGAGAACCACAGAGACGGTTGAATCCCGTCATGAAGGAAGCGGTCATGAAAGAGATCGTCAAATGCTTAGATAATGGTATTATATACCCCATCTCCGATAGCCAATGGGTGAGTCCTATACATGTCGTTCCTAAGAAATCCGGCATCACAGTTATAACCAATGAGGCGAATGAGTTGATTCAGACACGCACCCAAACTGGGTGGCGTGTATGTATCGATTATAGAAAACTCAATGCTGCCACGAGGAAAGACCATTTTCCTCTACCATTCATTGATCAAATGCTGGAACGCTTAGCGGGACGAGAGTATTATTGTTTTATGGACGGATAATCAGGCTATAATCAGGTCCCCATCGCCAAAAAGGATCAAGATAAAACCACTTTTACTTGTCCTTTTGGTACCTTTGCTTACAGTCGCATGCCCTTCGGGCTATGCAATGCTCCCGCTACCTTTCAGCTGTGTATGATGGGGATATTCTCTGATATGGTAGAGAATTTCCTGGAGATCTTTATGGACGACTTCTCGATTTTTGGAGACTCTTTTTCCGATTGCCTAGCGAATCTTGACGCTGTTCTTACTCGTTGCAAAGAGAAGAACTTGACTTTGAACTGGGAAAAATGCCATTTTAAGGTCCAAGAAGGAATTGTTCTTGGACATGTCATTTCACAGAAAAGCATTGAGGTTGACAGAGCTAAAATAGATGTCATTCAAAACCTCCCTCATCCCAAAAGCGTCAAAGATATTCGCTCTTTCCTTGGTCAGGCGGGCTTTTATAGGAGATTCATTAAGGACTTTAGCAAAATTGCTAGACCTTTAACTCTTCTCCTGGCCAAGGATACGACCTTCCATTTTGACTCGGATTGCGAGACAGCTTTCGACTCACTTAAACACTCACTCACTTCAGCCCCCATTTTATCATCACCAAACTGGGACTATCCCTTTGAGTTGATGTGTGATGCATCCGACTTTGCAGTAGGTGCAGTCTTAGGACAGCACATCGAAAAGATGCCACACATAATATACTATGCTAGTAAGACCCTGAATGATGCGCAAATCAATTATACAACCACAGAAAAAGAACTTTTAGCGGTTGTATTTGCATTAGAAAAATTCAGGCCTTACTTAATTGGCTCACCTATAGTTGTGTATATTGACCATACCGCTTTAAAACATCTTCTGGCGAAGAAAGATGTAAAAGGTCGACTAATACGTTGGATCCTTCTGTTACAAGAATTCGATCTTGTTATCAAAGATAAGAAAGGATGTGAAAACGTAGTAGCCGACCATCTTTCACGCATCATTTTTCCCCTGTGACCCTGCCGATCAATGACTCATTTCCTGACGAACAACTCTTGAGCGTATCCAATGAACCATGGTACAGGGATATTATGAACTATCATGCCACGAGACTGATACCCAGCGATTGGTCAAAATAGGACAAATACCGTTTTCTATCCCAAGTAAAACACTTTTACTGGGATGAGCCATATTTGTTTAAATATTGTCCTGATCAGATCATTCAACGGTGTGTCCCGAATGAAGAGTTCAAGAGTGTTCTTTCTTTTTGTCATGATCAGGCCTGTGGGGGTCGGTCCTAAAAAGACAGCGGAAAAGGTTTTGCAATGTGGATTTTATTGGCCGACCTTATTCAAGGACGCATTTGACCATTGCAAAACCTGTACACAATGTCAGTACACGGATAGAATATCCCAGAGGACTGAAATACCTCAGCAACCCATCTTGGTTGTTGAAATATTCGATGTTTGGGGCATAGATTTTATGGGTCCTTTTCCCAACTCCTTTGGGAATTTGTACATACTGCTGGCGGTTGATTATGTCTCAAAGTGGGTAGAAGCCATTCCATGTCGCACTAATGACAAGAAAGTTATCATTAAGTTCTTGAAAGAGAATATCTTTTCACGATTTGGACACCCACGCGCTATTATTAGCGATAATGGGACACATTTCTGCAACAGGTCTTTCGAGACTCTGATGCGGAAATACTCAATCAACCACCGACTTTCTACACCCTATCATCCCCAAACAAGCGGGCAGGCTGAAATCTCAAACAGACAAATCAAACTTATCCTGGAGAAAACTGTTGCTAAAATTAGAAAAGACTGGTCGACCAAACAGACGGATGCTCTTTGGGCATTCCGAACTGCATATAAGACCGACCTAGGGATGTCTCCATATAGGATAGTGTTTGGAAAAGCATGTCATTTACCCGTCGAGATAGAACATAAAGCATTGTGGGCTATTAAAGAAATAAATTTTGATTTAAACCTTGCTTGCAACTTTCGGAAGCTGCAACTTAATGAGCTAAGCGAACTCCGCGATGAAGCTTATGATAATGCTGTAATCACAAAGAATAGGACTAAAGTTTTTCACGATAAAAACATTTTGAGGAAAACATTTACACAAGGTCAGCAAGTCCTTCTTTATGATTCACGATTACACCTTCACGCGGGTAAGCTCCGATCTCGATGGAAGGGACCTTTTGTTGTGTGGTCTGTAAACCCGCACGGGACAGTAGAAGTAGAAAATGTTAAAAACGGCACCTTTTTCAAAGTAAATGGACATAGACTAAAGCCGTATTTTTCCACTGACCCCACGGAGGAGCTCTTGTTCTTACAAGAGCCAGTTTATTTGGATTAAAATTCCTCCGTCTCACCTTCATGTCCAGTAATTCATTGCATCATCTTTTGAATGGAGGTGAGTGAAAAGAATAAGTTTGGGGGAAGTTCTTCACTTATACATTTTGCCCCCACTAATAATTCCTCCCAGATTTACAGGTTTTTCAGATATAGCTGTTGGCAACAGTGAGGACACTGTTGAAAACAAGTTTGGGGGAGGTTTGTGCTTATTTTTGCATCATTTGCATAAGCACAAAACATTTCTTTTAAAAATCTATAAAAATTTAAAAATTTTCAAAACCCATAAAAATTTAAAAAATTTCAAGTATAAAAATAATTTTAATATTTACACTTTTTTGTATATAAATAAGATAATGAAAGTTTAGATAGTGAACAATTACATCCATGAGATTAGAAAAATTTAAGAAAACTAAGAAAATTAGAAGTTTTCTTATACGAACTAGTAATAAGTAGTTATGAGCCGTTGTCCCAAGGGTTAGTAAGATAAAAGACGTCACTAATCTGAGGATAAAAATAAGTCTGAAAAATAGTTTCTATTCTGGAAGCCAAACATTTTGAACGTTGCTACCCTGCTATTCGCACTTATACACGTCTTAAAGCCTGGGATAGTAGAGGATACCTTGAAATGCTCTTGTCTTAAAGCCAAAAGTATGAAGGAAATAAAATGGAAAAAATGAAAAAAAAAATAAAATATATATATATATATATATATATAAAGTGGTGAGAAAAATGGACACTGGTTTTGTTATCTCCAAGGGCAATAAAAATGTATAGCGAGGGTGCTTCTTCACCTAGTGCCCTAAGGCCAACTGGTCTAGGAGTCACTGCTATGCCTGAGGTGGTGCAAGACGAGGAAAATACACCAAGTAAGCAAGCACAGGAGTAATCGGTCGGTTAGTACCTCAAGAAGAATTAACGGTCGCATGAAAGTGTGTGAGCAATCTCATCTAAATATTCATTAATTAAAAAGTACTGAGGCTGATGGACAAGAGTATGATAGCTTGAATTGAATTCTCCGGGTGTAGGGATGTCTTTACACACACGCAGGGTTATATGATCGATGTTTGGAAGAAAGATAGGAATGAAGAATAAGATGATGTTTTATTGAGGGAGGACGTGATTTCTAACATCTTTTCATGACCATTAAGATAGGGCTTATGACAACCGAAAAGCTAGCTTAGTTGGAAACCTTAATTTTCAAAGTCTTTCTTCTACGATTCTTTTCTTTAAATGTAATATTCCTGATCTTTCTTTTATTATTGGATTTTGTGGGTGCAATCCGCTGAAAACCCTCAGGAGACAACACTCCTCCTACTAGGGACACCTAGAGGTTTAAAGGCTTGTTGCACGTGCCCAGTGCAATCGTGTTGCCTACGAAAGTGTGCTAATTAGTTTTTTTCTCTTTCTTTATTTTCTCTTTCTCTTTTTAATAAAACAGTTCGCTCGAGATGATCGAAATTAAGTTTGGGGGAATTTGATTAGTCGAAAATATTGCATATTTTAGCCGGCAATTTCCTCATCATTTGCATCCATATAGAAGTGTTCGGCATTCATATTTTACATATTAGCAAAACTGTCGCAAAATATCAGATTGCATGTATTAGACTCTAAAACCGACACTATAAAAGAAATTGACCACATTTCATGGCATCTCATCATCCCTACATTAGCGCAACACTTGTTTTGAGATCTGTGCAGGAAAAAACAAAAGAAAGGCCAAAATTTACAGGGTACCGATCAAACTTGACGCCAACTCAATGATTTCAGTTCTGGAAGCAATCCAAAAGGAAAAATACAATTCAACATATCATCTAAATCTCCAAATATAAGCCCAAGACCACAGAAGAAAGAACAAAGCCCAAGGAGCCAACATGGCCGCGGAACCGCGGCCGGAGCCTGCTTGCGCCGCGGTTCCGCGGCCGTCTTGCTATGTCATCCACTCATTTTTGGTGCACAACTCCTAGCTCATCTCCTACACTTCAGAAAGACACTCCAAGTTCTAGAAGACTCCAGAGACTTCTGCCAGATCAGCAAACCCTTGTTCCTACACTAAACTAAGCCTTGTATTCTAGAAACTTCTTCTTAAACCCTAGCATAAACCCTAAGCTAAGCCTAATAAACTCTTTCTAGAAGTCTTTCAACAAACTTTTGGAGGGAACTCAAAGGCTTAGGGTTTGGGTGCTCTATAAATAAGACCCTAGGCTCACTTGTAAATCATCTTGGACTTGATCTTTGATTAGTTGATTTTAGTAGCCAATTTAGAGCCATTCTATCTCTTTCTTCATCTTCTTCTTCCACAAGTCTAGTGAGAGGACTTGTGTGAAACCCTAACCATAATTCCATTCAAAAGCCAAGATCCCGAGTACCCATTCAAGCAAGAAGCCTTGCAACCTTTTAGGAGCCGAGCCGGTCTTCAACAGAGCAAGTGGTCCAAGCCGATCCGCGACTCACGGAGCTGAGCGAAGCCAAGTCAACAATTTAATTCTTTCTCTTGTAGTTCTTGAGCGACTGTAATCAAATTATTGATATAAATAAAAGGTGAAATTCTTTTATCTTGTTTTCTTTAAATTCTTGCATCATGAGTCAATCTAAATTTCTAGTTATAATTCTTGTTTTGATGTTTGAGTAAAACTCCGCTCGTCGGGAAGTCGAGACGATCAATAGAATGATGATGTAATATATCTTAAATCGATTCTTGAATCCTACGAGTTTTGTAAACCCTAGCAAGATCAAGAATCGACGACCCAATTCGTTGCGATGCTTTCTTGATTGATATCGCTCGAGATTGGGGAGTTACGATCGTTTCTTGAAATTGCTAGAGGCTAGAATGAGAATGATAATCAACGAAAGAACAAGGGTTAAACAATAAAACCCTAGTTTTATCAAGAAAGCCCTAACTCTCGTTGATCATCATTGATCTAGTATCAATCCTTCGAAAGACAAGAACACGAAATCTTGAGGTTACATCACGTCTATAGATCCGATCGATTCCTACGAGACTCATTTAGATTCTTGACATTTTGGTAGGAAATATTATCGAAACCCAATTCTTGATTGTTTATCAGTTTCTTGATTCTTGATTAAACTCGTGACACCTGAATCAATTGATAAATTCTTGAATCATGTTTTCTTTTCATTTCGATTAACTTTTTGATTCAAACAAATCAAATATAAAAACGAATCGCACAATCCCTGTGGACGATCCGCACTCGCTTACGATCTACAACTGACACCGTAGTTGATTGCGGTCAAATATAATTTTTTGATTGTGAACTTTATTCAATTTTCTAATTACCGACTCAAAGAGACTTTTATCGATTTGATTTACTTACTCAGTCTCGCATTTTACGATCAACCAAATAGCGCCGAAATCGGGGACTATTTGAATCGATACTTTTTTACATACACAATCCGGAAAATAATTCCAATCAATGCCCCGTCTCGATACACCCACGACTAGGGACCTTGAAGGATGTACTTGTGAACTACCATGTCCCCACTAGTATGATCCGCATTATAGTCCAGGTAGTCAAGTACTCATCCTAAGGGCTTTACCAACATGTAACTATAAGACAGTATAAAGAGATAAGTATACATGTTAAAGTAAGGAGCAATCAGATAGTATACTATCATGTCGAACAAGAAAGTCCTCTCTATATATATCCAAGCATCCAATATAATATACATCATCTGTACAATACTGGCCTCTAGGGCATACATACAACTAACATATTGGAATTCAGTAGTGGATTTCGAGATCTGTATCTCCACTGTAACTCCGAGGATATGAGTGAAAATCCGATAATTTGCGTGACGCTTGACGGAGTTCGATTTTGAGTTTCGTATTCGTTTTCAGGCGCACGCGATGCGCTGTGGTATTTCTGCATCTTCCATGATATCGGGGCCCCGTTGATTTGAGCTGATTGTTGAAATATTTTAATTGAGGGTTTAAATTTAAATTCGGGGACTGAATTTATTTAAGGGGGGAAGATTGTAACATTTCAGAAAATATAAAATATTATTTTTGGAATTTAATATTAAAATAATATATTTCCTGAAAACTGCCCGATTTGCGAAATTGGGGTTTTCGAAAAAAGGTATAAATATATACCAATAATTATGAAATAAATGGAAATTAAAATGATTTATTCATTTAAAAATATATTTAAAGGATTTGGTATTTTTAAAAATTTATTATATGCAGTTTGGATAAAAACCCAATTAGTGCACTGCTAATCGCAATTAAGTCAAATTCGTGTTTCTATAGTTTTCCATGGCTAGTGCCCCATGTCATATTACATTTGGTTACATGTTGTTTCATTTGTGTTGTTTTATAGATATTATGTGATTTGGTTTTGAAATTTAAAAGAGAAAAGAAAAAGAAATGAAAAGGGTTAAAAAGGTGAATGATTGGAGAGAGAGAGAGTGTGTGAGAATAAGTGAGAGAGAGGGGGGCGGGCTGCTGCCATAGTTCATCCCATCATTTTATCTTCTCCTTCTTCATCTTCCTCACCCTCATCTCCCTCCACCTTCAACCCCTAAATCCATCTCCAAAACTCCATCAAAACCCTAAACCCCTTTCATAAAAAATGACCCCCTCTTCATGCTCATCATATTGGACCAAGAAAAGTTGGATCATGATAACTTTGGACTTATAGGGTTTGTTAAGTGACATCCATGAGATATAATTTCTACCATTTTGTAAGTTTCAAGTTTCTTTATATTCTAGTTAGTAGAAATGGGGTTAACATGTGGGTTTGTGAAGTTAGAAAATTCTAGAGAGGGTTTGGGTGACTTTTAGACTTGTGTTCTGTAGTGAGGGTGTGCAAGACCCTAGAGATCAATTGGTGGACCTAGAATAGAGAATACAAACTTAGAATTGTGTCCATGTCGGTTTTTTTGCATTTGGTGTGCCTACAGTGAATCTAGAGCAACCCGGGGAATTTCTGAGTTTAGCAAACAACTTCAGGGACCAAATTAGGGTACTAGGAGACCACCATGACGAGACGAACCCCATATGAACAGGGGGAACCGAGCTCACCGGAATTTGGAGGGTTCTGGCCGGCCACTTGGTGGATTCTGCTGCCTAGAGTGCTTCTGTAGGTCATATACCCTATATACATCATCCCAGTATTGTTCGTTCATCCTAATTTCACCTGAGTCAAAATCTGGGAGCACTTTGGTGTGATTTTGGCTATGTTTTCCATATTTTGAAATGCTTGGTTTTGATATTTGATTTTGTATTTGGTTGTTGGATGTTTGTACATCAACAACAAGGGTTGTTTGATTGTTTTTGCACGCGTAGGCCATAGGTTTTAACCTATGAGCGTGCCGTGTACCGTATCGGTTTTCTGGATTCGATTTTAATAGCGATTTCGATTGTGTATTATTGTAGGTAGCTTCGCGTGGATTCCAAGGCGACGGAGCGTGGCGTTATCAACTTCGGCAAGCGAAGACCACGGTGAGTAGATCTATATCTACGGGGGAAGTCGGGTGGATGGCGTATAGCACCCCCGCAAAATTTTGGTGGAAACCGATTTGTAGCATATGGTTAAGAAAACCTAGATGAGGAAACTAGGGTTAGAGTTAAAAGATTGTTAGTGAAACAATATTAGAAACTAAGGATAGTTAGAAATGATATGATACGACTAATATATGATGACGGGATTTGAGGATGACGTTTGACGATATTGCCGTTTAGGATACTATAGGACTAGATAGCCGACGTAATATGTCATCCGAACCATACCTATTTTCAAACCGAAGAATCGTATGCATCTTTTAAACAGATACCTTGAGGGACGTTACGGATTTTCAAATGATATCTTTTTCTTAAAACACCGTAGCCCCTACTTTCAAAACTACGATTCGCATGTTTCAAAAAAACTGTTTGTATGGTTCGGGTGTGTATGTTAGATTAGATACTTATGCTTATAGTAAGGGCAGAATGCATATGTAAAATTGACATGTGAGATATAAATGCGATGAAAAGAGAATACGATTTGACATGTGATATGATGTTATGTTTGTATACGGATGCGAGTCAATTGAGATGATTGATACCTTGTCGGTCCCCTGATATGAGATTGTTATGGATGTGACCTGGGACATAGGTATATAGATATATATACATATCGTGGTGAATCGTGAGTGATTTTTCGTAATTGACGTTAGCTCCGTACCCTTCATTGTCATATAGGTTGATAGGATCCTTAATGTTTTAATGCCGCCGTACGATGATTCTTCCGTACGTGATGAGTTGACTTGATGATTGATCCATACCCTTGACTAGAGGATGCCGTACGACGGATTGTACCGTACAATGTTGTGAGGCTGGATGCCGATTGATAGATTCACCGACTCGGTCTTGTAGACACATATACCTTATAACTTTAGCTGATGATTTACCTTATGCTGCATTCTTGTTATTCGCATTGCATTACTTATACCGGTGCTAGTACACCTGCACCATTATCGATGATGCGTATGTTACACGTACACAGATTCGCCAGCTCACACACTTCATCATCGATAATTGCCATTTCACTACATAGTAGAATTGCTGCATCATGATATGACTCTTTGCATAATTTATTTGCTATTGTTGCATATGCACCTTTATACGATGTTGCATTTGACTATGGAGAAATTGGGAACCGCAGGATATATTTTTAAAACTGGAATCATTTAAAAGAGCGGTTTTCCCTTAATATGTTACATCACTATTCCATGTTGCATGATATACGGATACACTTACATTTCGGCTATATGTCGCATACATCATGCTTTACGCTTTTACGCATTGAGATATGTTGTTTGCATGAGATTTCTGGATTTGAGAACCGTGGCTATTTCTAAAGAAAGCATGTACTGTTTTAAAAACCTAGTTTCTTTTGATATGATATTTCAGTGCGTCCACCATGTGTTTTCTCGGTTCTGAGACGTGTGACATTTGAAACCCGATTCGAGGAGCTGGATGAGGCCGATTGCGGGTACATGGTGGACCCGGTATGGTACCCAGCGTTAGTTCCTGATCCGGTTGAGCCGATCGATCGCATTTCGGCTGACCCAATAACCGGGAATTCTCGCTTCCGTCAGCCAAATCCTCCACGTCCGTAAGGAGTGGTCCTCCCAATTTCTCAGTAGCATCTGATGGATGCAGAATCCTCCACTTTTTCATTCAATTAATGAAAAGAAATAGCACAGGGTGGACTATTACCTACCGATGATAGTATTTGGGCTTGGCGGATATCCGGAGGATACCGACCCGAGTCGAGAGATGAGATGGGCCGATCCGGACTGACGGAGCCTGAAATATATGATGATTTACGTGTCGATGCTGGACACGGATTTCATGATGTTTTCGCGTGTCGATATTAGATACTCAGGTTCCATGATTTTGAGGTGTCGCGAGGGACACCCGTTGATTTATATCCTCATACTTTCATGCATATGCTTTTATGATATTCACAGACATTGATTATATTAGTGTATATGCCCTAGAGGCCATTACTGTATCATACTAGTTTGTATATTACTTGATGGAAGCTTGGGATATTCACAGTTGTATAGACAATCTTGCTCAAAATAGTAGTATTCTACTTGGTTTGTTTCTACTTTAATGTGTGCATGTGTTTCTTATAGCATATCGCCTTTACACATTATTGGAGCCCTTAGGATCTTTGCTTGATTACCAGCGTTGAGATGGCAGTCACACTCGTGGGGGATGGGTAATCCACAAGCACATCCTTATGCTGGTCCCTAGTCGTAGGACTATCGAGACAGGGCATCGATACTCCGGAGTAGACTAGCGTATGCGCTTCTCATCCCAGCTTGGGAGACGGTCTGTCCCACAGCCGTCAGTACGTCGTACTTGAGATAGTATGCGGGTGCTCATTAGGTTACGAGTACACTGGACAGGACTCGTCGAGAACTGTTGGTTGGTATTATACCTATCGTCAGTTATCAGTTCCCAGGTGACATGAGTACAGCTTAGTCCGTTGACTTGACACTGTCACTTCGCCTCGAGTGTGTTCCCACTATTCTTAGATTGCTACCCTACCACGGCTCAAAGGAGTCGTGCAAACAGGTAGCAGTTGGGTGCAGTCCCGAAGCACTTGGAGGCAATGACGGTTAGACAGGATTCGTCTCTCCCGGTATTGGGGGTTGATATCGCGCTGTGTCTAGGAGAGCCATTACACAAAGTCCCTGGCCAGGGCAAGCGAGATATACTGGTAGGTTTCTAGTGTTATCTCAGGGTGTTCTGGGCTACACTCCGACACGACTTGTACGGCTATTAGGGGACTGACGTTTACCGCCCCTAGGCCCGCCATGCGATATTCTCAGACGAACAGACCGGACTGTATGGAGACTGTCATATTCAGGCTCAGTAGGAGTTCAGATGGATTCACCTCGTCAGTTTTCTTATCGGCATCTACCTGGGGATCGTTACGTACAGCTAGTGCCGCTTGCGGTCTGTGGTTAAACCCACTGCCAGCGTAGTGTCGAGTCTTTAGAGTCCCACACAGAGGGTTATTCGCCTTTAGGAAAAATGAGTAGAGGTCGCATGGTTTTGCGACGAGGTTCGTTCACATCCACGCACTTGTCCACGTTTTGGTGTCCGGACAGTTTATACTAGTGGGTTTTGGTTTAAGCCAGATCCTAGTATATGTTTTGGGGTTGGTTTTATCTCATTGTATTCGTGTTCCTCGGAACACGGATACGGGTGTGTACGCACAGTTGACTGAGGCAGAGGCAAAGGACTTTCATTAGGGTTGATGACCGTTGTCTTTTTATTAACCCTAATGTTTATATATGAAATATTATTATTAATATTAACTAATTATAATTGTGTTATGGTTAGGGTTGTTGACCATTTGACTATGGTGGACTTGTTGACCTATGTTGACATATTGACCATCATCATTTCACATAAAAGATGCTCTTTGATTCTTGCAAAATTCATTAATGTGAAATGATAATGGTCATTTCAAGTTAACCATCACAATTATCTTTGATTAATTATTTAATTATCATAATTCACATATATGTGAGAAGGTTGATATTATCCTTTCATTCTCTCGTGCTCATTCTCTCTCATCCTCTTCCTCTCTCTCAAAGCTCTCGCCTCTCATGAGTTGAGAACCATTTAGTTTTTGAGATAAAACACCAAAATCACTCTCTACTCTTTCTAAGGTTCTAGGTTTAGCACACCAAGCACTTTAGTTACCTCTAGGTTGAGGTAGGAGCCAAAGGTAGAGGCCCTCGGGTGGATCTTTCTTCGACAAGAGAAGGCGACGAGGACTACCCGTTCATCCCACTCCAAGGAGCAAGAAGAGAAGGACTTCAAGACTAAGGTATAACCCTTTTACCGAGTAGCTAAATCTCTTAGCTTGGTTGTTAGTTTATGTTTAGCAAAGATCCTCTTTTATATAGTCCATGTTGCCTTGAGTTGTAAAAATCGAACTTTTATACCGTTTCTGCCTCCCTGTAAGCACCGGGGTGGGCAACATGGACTTACAGTGGTATCAGAGCCTAGCTAAACACAAACTAGGAAGTTAGCAAAGTATCTAGAATTTAGATCGAAAAAAAATCGCAAAACAAGTTTCAAAAACCTAACTTTCTGCAGATTTTTAAACCTGTTTTAAAAATAATAAATCATACACTAGAAATCGGCTCAGGGTTTTTACAGAACACCCAAGAAAAATGATCCAGCGAGTCGACCAACTCACCGCGGAACCGCGGCAAGAGCATGCTCTTTCCGCGGATCCGCGGCCGAGTTGACTCGGTCGTGGGTCGTTTCTCCTGCAGTGTTCTTATATTGATGTTTTGGGATTTTTAGGATGGTTTGTTTCTGCCCAGATTTTCCAGAGAACAAATTTGTTTTTGGGGTGGTTACAAATCCGTATTTTGATCGAACTTCTCAAGACTTTGGCTAATGGGTTATATCTGTGATGTGATATATGTATTGAACGTCTGCTAATCTCTATATGTCGATTAGTGGGGGTTATACATATCTGTGATCTGTAATGTTGATAGTTTGTGTATATGAATTCGTTGGATTGTCGCGGATGAATAGCCGGGGGGTTGTGAGATGAGAGTTTTCTTTATCTTTCAATTCATGTAATTTTTAATTGATGTAATATTATTTATATGGCCGCACAACCGGGATGGGGTTGTAGCCGTCATTGTATAATTTCTTTTACTATTTTTGCTCCTAGGATAGAACCAAGGTGGGGTGCACAAACTACTGGGTATCTCGAAGTGCCGAGTGGCCTACTCACGGTGTTGAGGGTGGTTGCTTCGCTTCGGGTACTTGGCGGGTAGTTTGCCGCACCCGTAGGGATCTAGGGTGGGGTCTTTGCTATTCATCGCGACCGTGTAATCCGCTCTTCGTTACAGGCTCGTACGGAATGCGGATTCCTAGTATATCCAATGTATTCATCTGTGATCTGGAATGGCTATCATTGCATGTGACGAATGTATATATCTATATATGATATCTATTTAGGCGTTGCTTATGTTTTGCATCCGCGCTAGTCCAGCCCCCGCTCTGTCGTTAGTTAAGTAACCTAACGGGTGATGACGGGACCCGTGGTGAATGCGGATGGCATAAGCGTACGTCATATTTTCGTTGTTTTCTGCAATGGTAAGATTAATTGATGGGACGCATTAAAATTAATGCAAGAAAATAAACCAAGTAAAATTCGTTGGAACACTTTCAAAACCACTCGGTTCTTTTCAAAAACCAACTTTTAAATGCGGAGCTTGAACCACTTCTTTTTAAAGCTATCTAGTTCCATCGATTATATCAAGTTCACTACGTTCACGGTTTCGCCAAAACCATTCGTAGCCCTCCATCATTTCAGTTAAATATTCGGTAGTATTCAAGCTATGTATTTTGACCTCACGCCAAGGCATAGTGATTGGTAGCTGCCGGATATTTATCTGTTGCATAAATAGAATGCGTTGGTTTGAGACAGTCGTACTGGCATTTTGGCCTACGTCAAAGGTAGGTACGGGTGGGTTCAAATTAACCTGGATAATGTGTACAGGAGTGTTACTGATTGGATTCACAGGAGAACGGACAGGCTAGCTTGTTGATCTTCTGATCGCTCAATACCTGGGTGGCTGTTACGTTTAGCTGACCGCTTGCAGCTTGTGGGTGTTTGATATGATCATCACCTGCTACCGGCGTATTGACGATTCTTTAGAGTCATACACAGAGGTTTCTTAGCTCAGGCAAAACGGAGTAGAGGCACATATGTGATATGTGCAGGACCGAGGATAATGCGATATGAGATACCGTATTATATTCTTGCGATATTTAGATATGAATCGGGACATTGGATCAAGTGTTGATTCGATGAATTGGTACATGATATATTAGTCGGTTATATTCGATATAGCCGGATCGTTGGATCAAGTGTTGATTCGATGATTTAATGTATAATGATATATTGTATTACATTATCTAATATTGGCTCGCTTTATTATTTCATTTTCTCACCGGATTAATACATTGATATATATGCGATATATGTTAATTGTATTATTTTCTTTTGTTGCAAATATATAATATATATGTGATATATATTATTGTGACATGATATGATTTATTATAAAACATGTTTAAGGATGATAAAAAGGGATTAGGGTTTGATTAAGGTTAGCTCCTTCTTGTTCATACGTGCCTCATATCGCATTATCCTCGGTCCTGCACATATCACATATGTGCCTCTACTCCGTTTTGCCTGAGCCCAGAAACCTCTGTGTAGGACTCTAAAGAATCGTCAATACGCCGGTAGCAGGTGATGATCATATCAAACACCTACAAGCTGCAAGCGGTCAGCTAAACGTAACAGCCACCCAGGTATTGAGCGATTAGAAGATCAACAAGCTAGCCTGTCCGTTCTCCTGTGAATCCAATCAGTAACACTCCCGTACAGTCCGGTCTGTTCGTCTGATATGTCGCATATCAAGTCTAGGGGTGGTATACGTCAGACCCCAGTAACCGATAAGTCGTGTCGATGTGAGGCTCATAACAGGTCGAGAAACTACTGGTAACACTTACCAGTATATCTCTATATCAGCCCTGGACATGGACTTCCATTAATAGCCAATCGAACACAACACGATATCAACTCCCTATACCGGGTGAGACGAATCCCCTCCTATCGCTCATTGCCTCCTTGTGATTCGGGACTGTACCCAAAAGCCACCGTTTTGCACGCCCTCTTGGATGTGGTAAGGTGGAAATCAAAGCACAGTGGGAATCACACAAGACTCTATGACGATCTCGGGTCTACAGACTACCCTGTACCAGTGTCACCGGAGAACTGCCATCTGGCATGTGGTATATCACCAACTGGGAGTTCTCGATGAGTCCGTCCAGTGTACCCAGTCTCCACTGAGCACCCGTACACCATCCTTGATGTCAAACACCGATGGATATAGGATCATCCATCTCCCATCAAATGGGTCAAGATGCGTATGCGCTAGTCTACTCTGGTGTATCGATGCCCTGTCTCGATATACCCTCGACTAGGAATAGTTATAGGATGTACTCATCGACTACTATGGCCCCACTAGTATGATCTCATCATAGTCTTAGTAGTCGAGTACGGATCCTAAGGGCTTTATCAACATGTGAGAGAAAGACAGTAAACCAATACAAGTCAACATGTTAAAATAAAGTGAAACCAAATAGCATACTATCATGACGAGCAAGAAAGTCCTCTCTGTACGTATCCAAGCATCCATTATAATATACATCATATGTACAACAATGGCCTCTAGGGCATATACATAACTAACATAATGATGGGTAGAACTTGACATGTGACTTATGACATTTTGACCTCACGCCAAGGTCATAAGAGCATAGGGAAAAAATCCACATCGGGAGTTTCTAAAGAAACTGAAACTTGCTAGCGCTGCATACCATTTGGAGTGTGATGATTCTGGTAGGATTCCTTCAGTTTTGTCACATGATGATATTTGGATCCCGATCCTACTGTGAGTATATGCTACTCCTCCGGAACTTTCTCAGTTAACGATCAATGCTATAAACCAAGTAGGTGTCTAGAAAGTTGTTAGCGGGGCTACGCCCACAGGGAAAAGAGGTTATTTAATTAAGGAACTTCGCGAAAGCATTGGAAAACCTCCCTCGAAGTACCAACACTGTCCTGGCTGAACGGTTAAGCAAGTGTTGTACGGTGAGATTGATCCCGACTAATTCTTCCTTTTTAGTTTGAGGAGGGATTCGAGAGACAGTGGGAGCCATCCTGTTTAGACAAATTAAAAACCACTCTAAACTTGCAAGAGCATCATGCTAAAGTGTTTCTTCTCTCTCTCCTAATTGCAGTGACCAAACATCATGACTGGACTTAAGTTACTACTAGATAAAAACATACTGACAGGGCCAAACTACAAAGATTGGCTCAGGAATATCAAAATGGCAATCACTTATGACAAGTTGGGGTATCTCCTTACCACCAAAGCCCCCCTGTCCCAGGTCCCAAAACCAGCATCGCGGATAGGGAAATCCGTAAGACCTGGGAAATCGACTGCGCGAAGGCCAAGTGCCTCATGCTTGCCTCTATGGATAATGAACATCAGAGGAGGCACGAGAATATGGACCTCGAATCCATATTTCTCCATACAAAAGAACTGTTTAGAGAGCAATCCCGTATCGCCAGATACGAAGTCTCGAAAAAGCTGTTTTCGGCGAGATTGGCCGTCGGATCATCGGTAGCGGAACACGTGTTTAAGATGATTGGCTATATAGAAGAGCTTGCGGACCGTGGGACCACGTTAGATAACAAGCTCTATACGGACTTGATTCTCCAGTCCTTTCCTTCCACTTACGCCCAGTTTATCCTGAACTTCAACTTGCAAGAAAAGGAAGTTGAACTTTCAGAACTCCTCAACATGCTGAGGAGTGCAGAGGGCATCCTACAGAAAGGTAGGGAAACATCCACTTTGTTTGTAGGAGGATCTTCATCTTCCAGGTCCAAGGCTAAAGCCAAGGGAAAGAAGAAGAAAACCCCCACCAAACCAAGGGGCGGTGTTAGTAAAGTGGATACGAAGGGAAAGGCAAAGGCAACAAAGGTAGCGGGAAAGCTTATGGGAAAGGAAGAGTGCTTTTACTGTCACAAGAGTGGACACTGGAAAAAGGATTGCAGGGCTTGGAAGGCCAGAAACCAGGATCTGAAGCAAGTTGCGGCTTCAGCTTCAGCTTCAGGTGTGTATGTTATTGAAAACTGTCTATCAATAAACTCTACTTCCTGGGTATTGGATACCAGATCAGGATCTCATATCTGTAATTCTTTGCAGGCACTGAGAAAGCGTAGGGTTTTGATGGCAGGTGATATGACCCTCAGAGTTGCAAACGGAGCTAGCATGGATGCTAAGGCCGTGGGGGACTATCACCTGGGAATGTCAGATGGACATGTTTTGGTTTTACATAATTGTTATTTTGTAACCAATGCAACTTGTAATATCATTTCTGTATCTTTAATATCTAAAGAAGGTTATGAATTTGCATTTGTAAGCAATGTTGTAAACATTCACCTTAATCAAGTTCTGATTGGGTCAGGTACATTGAGCAATGGTATATACGTATTAAACCAACCACAGATTTTCAATGTCCAGAATACACACAAAAGAAAGTCTCCGGAAACAAATCAGGCTTTCTTATGGCATTGTAGACTGGGTCACATCAATGAGAGAAGGTTGACGAAGTTACATACAGAAGGATATTTGGATCCGTTCGAATATCAATCATATGCAACTTGTCAATCCTGTCTTAAAGGAAAGATGACAAAGACTCCATTCACTGGACACGGAGTAAGAGCGAGCGAGCTCTTGGGACTTGTACACAGCGACGTGTGCGGTCCAATGTCTACGCATGCGCGAAGCGGTTATTCTTACTTCATTACTTTTACGGATGACTTTTCAAGGTACGGATATGTCTTCTTAATGAAACATAAATCCGAAGCCTTTGGAAAATTCCAGGAATATAAGAATGAAGTAGAAAAACAAACAGGCAAAAGTATCAAGACACTAAGATCTAATCAAGGTGGTGAATACTTAAGTACCGAGTTCCTGGATTACTTAAAAGAGAATGGAATTCTCTCTCAGCTTACTCCTCCATACACCCCGCAACATAACGGTGTATCGGAGAGACGGAACCGAACCCTATTGGATATGGTACGGTCCATGATGAGTAACGCTGAGTTGTCGCGATCATTTTGAGAATTTGCGCTAGAATCAGCTGCATACCTTTTGAACCGAGTTCCAACTAAGACTGTGCCTACCACACCATATGAGATATGGAGTGGGAAGAAACCCTATTTTCAATATCTGAAAATCTGGGGATGTCCAGCTTTTGTCAAAAAGCAGCATGCGGACAAACTTGAGGCACGCTCAGTACTGTGCAAGTTTGTAGGATACCTAAAGACTCCAGGGGGTATCTTTTCTATTACGCAGAGGAACAAAAGGTCTTTGTTTCTCGTAATGCGCACTTTCTGGAACACCAATTCTTAGAAAAGGAAATAAGTGGGAGCGCAATGGAACTGGAAGAAATTCCAAAACCACAGACTATTACTGAAAGCTTAGTAGAACCAGAGGGTTCGAAAGATCAGGACATTCCTGCGCCGCTCCGCAGGAGTAGTAGGCAGTCTCATCCGCCCGAGAGATACTACGGTTTTCTCATAGACGGGGATAGAGAGGATTGCATTATTGATAGTGATGAGCCGACTAGCTTCCAGCAGGCCATTCAGAGCGTTGACTCGGTAAAATGGCTGGATTCAATGCGGACCGAAATGGAGTCTATGTACACCAACAAAGTATGGACGTTGGACGTTGCTCCAGATGGGGTAAAACCCGTAGGATGCAAGTGGATCTTCAAAAGGAAGATTGGTGTAGATGGACATGTTGAGACCTATAAAGCTAGACTGGTTGCAAAGGGTTTTCGTCCAAGACCTGGTTTGGACTATGACGAAACCTTTTCTCCAGTGGCTATGCTGAAATCCATTCGGATCCTTCTTGCTATTGCTTCCTTCCACGATTATGAAATTTGGCAGATGGACGTAAAGACCGCTTTTCTAAATGGAAATTTAGAGGAGTGTGTCTATATGGACCAGCCAGAGGGTTTCATTCAGAGTGGGAGCAGCGGAAAGGTGTGCAAGTTGCTTATGTCCATCTATGGACTAAAGCAGGCATCGCGGAGTTGGAACATCTGTTTTGATGAGACGGTCAAAGAATTTGGCTTTATCAAAAATCTAGATGAACCATGCATCTATAGTAGATTTGTAGCAAGAACTGTAGTATTCCTTGTTTTAAACGTGGATGACATTCTCTTAATAGGAAATGACATTCCTATGCTACAATCTGTCAAAGGGTTCTTGTCACACATGTTCTCCATGAAAGACCTGGGTGATGCCTCTTACATTCTGGGGATCCGGATCTATCGTGACAGATCCAAGAGGATATTAGGACTTTCACAGTCCAGGTACATCGACACCATACTGAAAAGATTCACAATGGAAGATTCCAAGCGCGGCAATCTACCGGCTTGTCACGGGATCACCCTCTCCAAAGAGATGTCTCCCAGGACTGATTTGGAAAGGGATCGCATGTCTATTATACTCTACGCTTCTGCGGTAGGCTCTATAATGTATGCGATGTTGTGTACCAGACCGGATGTAGCTTATGCACTAAGTGTGGTAAGCCGGTATCAGTCAAACCCAGGGGAGAAACACTGGATAGCGGTAAAGAACATTCTCAAGTACCTGAGAAGGACTAAGGAGATGTTCTTGGTGTATGGCGGAAAAAACCTCCAGATCGAGGCCTTTGCTGGCTCTAGCTTCCAGAGTGACAAGGATGATTCCAAGTCCATGTCGGGTTATGTCTTTACCCTCAATAGAGGGGTGGTGTGTTGGAAGAGTTCCAAACAGGAAACCGTTGCTGACTCGACGATGGAAGCGGAATATATCGCTGCTGCAGATGCCGCAAAAGAAGCCGTCTGGATAAGGAAGTTCCTGACAGAACTTCAGGTGGTTCCGTCCATTATTGATCCAGTACCTCTGTATTGCGACATCTAGGGTTGCTAGGCAAGCGGACAAGGGTCTACGAGGCATCAACCATGCCCGATTAAAAATTTAGCCGTGCCGAACAACCCAAAGCCGGATCTTTAAACTAGGGTTTAGGCGAAAACTAACATGTTAAACACTTTAACTCTAAGTGAGAGAGATTACAACCTTTGTAGATCTGGTCCTCCACTTCTAAAGCTCCGTGTTGACGTCCCTTCACTGCGATCATCGGGATCCTGGACCCTAGCAATGTTTTCAACGGAGAAATGAGCGGGCTAGGTCGTTGACTTCGAGGCCAAAGATGATCTACGTCGGGGAGACTCAAACTCAAGCTATTCCTTCACTTGGTCAAAAACTTTGTGAAGAGAACACCCTATACTACATGGCAAGTAGTAGAGGATGAAGAAATAGGAAGTGGGCTCACTATAGAATTGATTTTCTCACTCTTTTTCTCATGGCACCATTGGAGCTAGTAAGCTTTTGGATGGAGCTTGATGATGAAGAAGAAGAAAAAATGAATTATCCATCCAAATGAAAACTTATCCAAAATATAATGGCACCATGGTTGAGTTAAGCCCTCATGCTTAACTCATGTAGAGAATTAACCAAGGCATTAGGTTAAGGGTTGGGTTAAAGAATATCAAGACAAAAGACAAAAGAGTGGACTTTGTCAAAGTTTCTCCAAGCTTCTTCAAGCTTGATTACTTTGACTAAATTTAACCCTTTTGTTAAATGTTATGATAAAAGAATAACCCTAATCTTAAAACTAATCTTGGTTCAAGTCTCATACACCCATCTTGTGTGTATCATCAAGCATGATACAAACATGTACACTTGCATATGTCACATATAAACAATGTACACAAACTAGTGAGAAAATAAATCATAAGTGAGCTAATACTAGTTAATGCAATGTAATATATCAAATATATAATTATGCATTAAATTATTAAATCAACTCTTGATTTAATAATCCGGCTATTACCGACTAATATCAAAAGTAACAACTTATCGAATCAACACTTGATCCGATAACCCGACTATATCTCATACAACCGATCAATGTCACGAATCGCGAGAATAGAATACGGTATCTCATATCGTATTAATCTCGGTCCCGCACATATCACATATGTGCTCCTACTCCGTTTCGCTTGAGCCAGGAAACCCCTGTGTAGGACTCTAAAGACTCGTCAATACGCCGGCAGTAGGTGATGATCATATCAAACACCCACAAGTTGCAAGCGGTGTGCTAAACGTAACGGCCACCCGGGTATTGAGCGATCAGAAGATCAACAAGCAAACCCGCTAGTTCTCCTGTGAATCCAATCAGTAACACTATCGTACAGTCCGGTCTCATCGTCTGATATGTCGCATATCTCGCCTAGGGGTGGTAAACGTCAGACGCCAGTAACTCGATAAGTTGTGTCGATATGAGGTCTATAACAGTTCGAGAAACTTCTGATAACACTTACCAGTAAATCTCAGCAACCCTAGAAAGGGATTTCCGGTTATAGCCAATCGAACACAGCGCAACATCAACTCCCTATACCGGGAGTGACGAATCCCCTCCTATAAATAGATAAGAAAAAGAAAACCCTAACCATCACATAACCATGGTTTAATCTAAACATACACACTAACATTCATGTATCATCAAACATGATACAATCTTGTGCACAAAAAATATATCATATACACAATGTGCACATTTTAAGTGAGAAAGTCCATTTAAAGTGAACCAATACTAGTTAATGCAAAGTAATATATCAAATATATAATTATACATTAAATCATTAAATCAACACTTGATTCAATGATCCGGTCATGTCGCATATAACCGGCTAGTATCCAATGTATCGACTTATCGAATCAATCCTTAATTCGATAACTAGGTTATATCGCATACAACCAATCGATACATTCATCGCGAGAATGGAATACGGTATCACATACACGCATTATTCTCGGTCCCGCACATATCTCATACGCGCTCCTATTTCGTTTCGCTTGAGCCAGGAAACCTCTGTGTAGGACTCTAAAGACTCGTCAATACGCCGGCAGCAGGTGATGATCATATCAAACACCCACAAGCCGCAAGCGGTCTGCTAAACGTAACGGCCACCCGGGTATTGAGCGATCAGAAGATCGACGAGCAAGCCCGCTCACACTCCTGTGAATCCAACCAGTAACACTTACCATACAGTCCGGTCTGTTCGTCTGATATGCCGCATATCTCGCCTAGGGGTGGTAAACGTCAGACCCCAGTAGCTTGATAAGTTATGCCGACGTAAGGTCCATAACATTCGTGAAACTACTGATAACTCTTACCAGTATATCACTGCAACCCTGGCCAGGGATTTCCTATGGCCAGTCGAGCATAGCGCAACATCCACCCCCAATACCGGGAGAGACGAATCCCCTCCTATCGCTCATTGCCTCCATGTGAATCGGGACTGTACCCAAAAACCACCTGTTTGCACGACTCAGTAGAGCCGTGGTAGGGTGGAAATCAAAGCACAGTGGGAGACACACAAGACTCTATGACGATCTCGGATCAACAGACTAAGCTGTACTAGTGTCACCAGAGAACTGCCATCTGACGTGAGGTATAATACCATCTGGGAGTTCACGGCGAGTCCGTTCAGTGTACCCAGTCTCCACTGAGCACCCGCATACCATCTCTGATGTCAAACACCAATGGATATGGGATCATCCATCGCCCATCACATGGGTCGAGAAGATATACGCTAGTCTACTTTGGAATATCGATGCCCCGTCTCGATATTCCCACGACTAGGAACAATGAAGGATGTACTCATTGACTACCCAGGCCCCACCAGTATGATCTTCATCATAGTCCTGGAAGTCGAGTACACATCCTAAAGGCTTCATCAACATGTAATCAGAGAGACAGAAAGTATACATGTTAAGATAAAGAGCAACCAGATAGCGTACTATCATGTCGAGCAAGAAAGTCCTACCTATATATGTCCCAGCATCCACTACAATATACATCCTATGTACAGTAATGGCCTCTAGGGCATACATATAACTAACAATCTCCCACTTGCACTAGGGCCATCTGTAGCAGTGGTTGCAGTATCGCATACTCAACCATCCCATAAAAGTCTCTCTTTAGGAAAAGGCCTTCGTGAGTGGATCCGCTGTGTTGTCCTCTGAGTCTACTCTCCTTACCTTGATTACCCTGGAGATCAACTATCTCCATGATCAGGTGATGCTGCCTCAGAATATGTCTGGGTCACTGATGGGATCATGGTTCCTTGGCCAAAGCCACACTTCCATTGTCACACAATGGTGGGAACCTAGTTCATCTTATGAACCAATATACACCCAAACTTCCTCTTTGGTAGTATCTTTAATAGCGATGTTACCAGCCTTTATCGTCTAGTTTGCCACGGTATCTAGCTTGGAACTCTTCCAATATACCGTCCCTTCACTGAGGGTAAAGACAATACCAGTGACTGACATTCCGTCGTCCTTATCACCCTGGAACCTTTCCAGTGATTCTCCCCAGGATCAACTGATACCATCTCACTTCAATTAGTGAGAATCCTAACATCCATTTAGATCTATCTCATAGACCCAAATCTCAGGATTTAGGAGGTATCACTTTGATCCTATATGGAGAATCTATGTGATAAGAGGAGATCGACCGATCGTAGCATAGGAAACTATTTTCCTATCAAGAGTATGTTGTCCACGTACTCTACGAGGATCATTACCATACTCCATACTACCCTTTTGTACATACAAGGTTCATCTACCATTTTGATGAAGTCAAACTCTTTGACCACCACATCAAAACAGATGTTCCAACTCCGCGATGCCTGCTTTATCCTGTAAATCAACTTGCACACGTCTCCGCTGCTCCTACTATTTACGAAGTCCTCTGGCTGTGTTCTTATAGACGTTCTCTTCTAAATCAATATTTAGAAAAGTAGTCATGGCACCCAACCACCAGATATCGCAGTTATGGTATGTAGCAATGGCAAGTAGGATCTGGATGGACTTAAGCATAGCTAATGGAAAAGGTTTCATCATTATCCACGCCTGGTCAATGACTAAAACCTTTAACGAGTCTAGCTTTGAAAGTCTCAACTTTTCCATCTACACCAAGTAATCTTCTCAAGATATACTTGCTCCTGATGGGGATTTAACCCTTCAGATATAGCAACCAAAGTCCATACTTTGTTGGTGTATAAGGATTCCATCTCAGATCGCTAAGCATCCAGCCATTCTTACAGAGTCCCTACTCTTGATGGCCTGATCGAAACTAGTTGGGTCATCATCTCATGATGCATTCCTTGCTCCCACTGTCATCGAGAAACCGAGGTATCTCTCAGGCAGGTGAGGAACCCTACTAGATCGGCGGAGAGGCTGAGGTTCGTCGGGGACTATTGAATCCTTTGGTTCTGTCAAATCATCAGCTGCAGTTTTGTATATCTGGAACCTTTCCAGTTCTACAGAACTGACCTTGCCTCGATTTTGTCCGGATTTTACTTTTAGACATAGGCCGGACAACCCCAAATCTTAACTCGCTTAAGAGATGGGTTCTTCCCATACCATATCTCATATGGAGTGGTAGGCACTGATTTGATTCGAACCCTATTCAATAGGTATGCAACTTCTTAAGTGCAAAACACCCAATAGGAAAAAGATAACTCAGTAGTACTCATCATAGAGCACACCTTATCATATAGGGTGTGATTGCTCCGCCCCGATATACCATCGTGCTATGGTGTATACGGAGGAGTAATGCTGAGAGAGAATCTCATTCTCCATTAGAATAGTCCAGGAATTCCATGCACAAGTATTCTCCTCCTCGATCACATCAAAGGACATAATACTTATACCCGTATTTTGGTTCTCTACTTCTAACTTATATTCTGTGAATATCTCAAAAGGTTCGGACTTGTGTTTCAACAGGAACATATGTCTGAATCTCGAGAGATTATCAGAGAATGTAATGAAGTACAAAGAACCGGTCTTGGCATGTGTAGACTGGGGACCTACATACATCAACATGTATCATCCCAAGAGTTCACTAACTTTTTCTCTGTTTCCAATAAACAGAGCTATGGTCATCTTATCTCTGTGACATGACTTGCTAGTTTCACAAGATGTAAATTCAAACTGATTTAAATATGCATCTAAATGTAACTTAGCTAGTCGGGTCGCATTGATATGACCTAGTCTACAATACCTCAAGAAGGATCCGTTCATTTCTGAACTCTTCCTCTTGTGTGTGTTCTATATACTAAGAACTGTAGTTTGATTTAGAACATCAATGCTTTTGGATAACGTGCCTGAACCGATCAACTTTTGATATAGGAAATGTTCAAAACATTATCCAACAATATAAAATTTTATCATTTCTTTACTAATAAAAAGACTGATATGATTTTGTATATCAGGTTCGGTATCTAATAACATTCGTTCAGAATCAATGTATTGGTAATACAGGGTGACAGTGACCGACAGACTTGGCTGCAACTCTTGCCCCGTTTTCTGCCTCATGAAACTTATCACCCGTTCTCAGTTCTTTACCTATCTGTAGCCCATGTAACATATTACATATGCGGGATCCTGATCCGGTATCATATACCCAGGACGTAAAGGATACAGAGAAACAGTTCTTTGTAATGAACACACCCGAAGATGATGCATCATATGCACTTTCTTCATTTGGGCGGCACGGGAATTCTGGTAATCCCCAATTTCCTGCTCTGTCTTATAACAATTATAAGTTGGAGCGGGACCAACGTTCCCCAGCTCAGTATAACAAGCGGGTTCGGTCAATTTATCCGTTTTATTATCTTGATTAAGGCGTGATATGGTCGCTACCTGGAGAGAGAGAGAGAGAAGAAAACACTCAGCGTATGCTCTTGCAAGATCAGATTGGTTATTATTTTATCTAATCAGGATGGCTCCCACTGCTTTTTATCAAATCTTCCTTCAAACCCTAAAAGGAAAGACTAGCCGGGATTAATTACACTCTACAAGTTCGCCAATCTTTCAACCAGGCCAGTGTCGGTACTTTGAGGGAGGTTCCCCATGCTTTCACACGGACCTAATTACTGTAAACCTCGTTTTCCCAGAGGCGTAACCCCGTTGACACCTTTCTAGACACCTACTTAATCGGCTAATTGTAAAGTGCAAAACTCTCCCAGGAGTAACAATTACTCGCAGTGGGTATCGGGACCCAACTATCACATAGAAGGTATGCAATCTCATTGCAAATTTCAACGCTTGAAACTCCCGATAAAGGTTTTTACCCCTAGCACCTATGACCTTAACTATGGTCAACAAATCATAAGCACTAGTCAAGTTCTACCCGTCATTTCGTGATTAATTAGACCCACCCACATGACCCTTAACTAAGGTCAACAAAGTCACGTGACTGTCCTAACTAATCGCATCATATGCGGTGTAGGAAGACATCACTTAGCTACCGTACACTGTGCCTTGACTATGGTCAACAAACACAGCACGAATACTAAGTACTCTACTTCCTAAAATGACGGAGGGTTGCGGCTGGTTTTTTTAATAAAACTTTTAACGCTTTGAACTTGATCTCGTTGCGGAATCAAATGGTTTTTAAATGGAATGTTTTTGAGGCTTTTCTAGTTTTGCTAAAGGGGTCACTCCCGGTGAAGGGATCGTCGACCCTTTCCTCGTCGAATGAGGTGCGGGATATATCATATATATCACTGTGCAAAGCAGAAACTATAGAAGCAATTAAAAGACAAACCGAGAGTTGTAGCATCTGCCAGTTATTGCTAAAGGAGTCACTCCGGGTGAAGGGATCTCGGTCCTTTCCTCATCGAATAAGGTGCAGGATGTTCTACAAGGAACACCGCGATGCAAAGCAAGAACTGTAGCTACCTGTTTTAATTTGAAATTCGATTCCACAACATCAATTAAGTTTATTTTCTTTCATTAATCTCATTAATGAATATCCCATCATTTAAGTTACCTAAACATCACAGATAAATATAACGTACGCTTATGCCATCCGCATTCGCCTCGATGTCCCGTCTGCACCGTTAGGTTAGGTAACTAACGGCAGAGCGGGACAGGGCTAGCGCGGGTGTAAAACATAAGCAACGTCTATATAATATATCATATATACTATATATAACATCTATCTGAACAAATCACACGATCACATCACAGATAACGCAGCAGAAAATATCATATGAAATATTGGATATACTAGGACGTCCGTGTTTTCAATACGAGCCAGTATAAAACACGGATTCCACGGTCGTGATGAATAGCCAATCCCACACCCCTAGACCCCTACGAGAGCGGCAAGCAACCCTACCAATTCTAGGGTTAGGAGACCCGAACTCGACTCCTCGAGATGGTCTCCCACTGGACCCCAGAACCCGGTTACTTGTGCTCCCCTCCTTGGGTCTATCCTAATGCGGAAAAGTAAATAATATACAAATGGTGACAACATCCGCAACCTGGAAGTGCCCCAATAAAAGAATATTACATACAAGTTTTTACATGAATGAAAATGAAAAAACGCTCATCTCACATAAAAACCCCCGGCTATTCAAACACGACGATCCAATATAACATATCCAGCAACACATAACATCACATGTCATCAACGTAAGTAAATATGCGCATCCCAATTGTCGTTGACATATAGCAACGAAACCGGTGATATCACATATTACACTTACGGTCACAGAAAAGAAAGTGTAAAACTACAACAGTTGGAATCCGCAAACTCTTTAGACATCGCATGCCTAATCAAATGAAATACCTAGACATCCATTGCCTAACAATTATAAACCCCGCATTTTAGTCTCATTATCGAAAACACTTTTCAATATCATGTCGGGCAATTCAACAGGATTCCCGAACAACTGATCGAATGCTCGTCGCAAACTTTAGTAGGCGGCCGCACCCCTGATACCGTCGACGAAGTGCACCAAGGCGGAACACCGCTGCCGCGAGCACCCGGACGGATGCTTTCGACGACGGGGTTCTCCAACAGTCACTTGGTTGGGGCTATGGAGTGAGGCTGTCTATTAAGTTTACCCGGCGAGTATCCGCGTACGCTTCCCGATTGCGACGGACTTTTGATCACATCAAAATTCCGTGGCAACCGATCAAGTGAGACTAAACTGCTATGTTTATAACATTCATCCAGTCATCTCATAACTATTTGCGAATTCCAAGTATTGTATCACATTCCGGATAAATAGAAAATGTTAAACTTTCCGATCGAACAATCGAACACTCAAGTTTTCCCGAAACAGCTCAACACATGAAATAAGTTTAAAAACATTCACTTCGTGCCTCAGTACCAACGGTCCAGCCGTAGAAGGGTCAAGCCAACGCCTCACATGTGGCACGCCGTACTGCCCCAAACCCTAAGGTTCAAAGGGCAGTTCAAGACGGTCACATAATCGAGTTAAGGTTTGTTGTCTTCTAGAGGGTCCATCACGTTACTTGCACTACTTAGACCATCGTTAAACTACGGAAAGATCCAACACTCGGAAATTTCCCGGCAGGGGAAAAAGTGGGTATTTATATCCGGTCGAACTTTTTAACACATTCAAAAATTATCCGGAAAACACATAGACAAAGTTTGATAATCCGATCGAATCTACGAAGCTCCAAAACAACCTAGAAAACTCAACTCTTGAGTTCAAATTAAAAATTCCCAGAAAAACCAAAACTACAAAGTAGGAGTTACGGTGCAAAACAAATTGGATAAAGAGACCATACTGCCGCGGAACCGCCGCACGAGCCATGCTCGTGCCGCGGATCCACGGCGGTTTGATGGAATTGGGTTATCGGATTTCACAGTAAGTCTTAGAAATGCCTGCTGGATTTTCTGCATATTTTTAATGTGGAAAAATGCACAGTTTTGAAAAAAGTACAGAGAACAAGTTTGGAGTTAGGGTTTTGTTTCGATCGGACTTCAAACTCTGTCTACGCATCGCCTAAGGCTCTAGCTAGGCTCTGATACCACTGTAGGGTTCTTAGGCACACTAATGAAGTCTCACAAGTGATCAAACATGGCCAATTAATATTTTACAAGTGCCGAGAAACCCTAATACGGATCGTTAACTAGATATATAGGCGAAGCGATGCAAATAAACAACTTTATCTAAAAGGAAAGAGGCTACAACCTTTGTAGATCCGGTCCTCCACCTCCTAGGCTCCGTGATGACGTCCCTCCGCTGTCCAAATCGAATCTTGGACTCTTGCATCGGCTTCATCGGAGAAATGGGTGAGCTAGGTCGTCGACTTCGATGCCGAAGATGATCTACGTCGAGGCATCACAAGATCAAGCTCCCACTTCACCAAGTCATGAAACTTATGAAGAAAACACCCTATACTACTTGGCAAGAGGTAGAGGATGAAGAAATAGGAAGTGGGTTCACTTTAGAATTGGATTTCTCACTCTTTTTCTTAAGTTGCCATTGATGGTGGCATGGTTTCTTCATGTTGAAGAAGGAAGAAGAAGAAGAAGAAGAAGATAATATGATAAGTTATTTTCAAAATAGAAAATAAATATCAATACTAATCATATGGAAACCATGATTAGGTGTAGAGAATAGACTATGGTTAGTTGGAAGGGTTAGGGTTAAGCATGAAGACAAAATGGTCACTTGGTCAAAGCTTCAAGAAGCTTCAATAACAAACAAAGAAAGCCACCATTTTCTCTTTAATCTTTTGCCAAAATAAATAAATAAATAGATAAGAAAAAGAAAACCCTAACCATCACATAACCATGGTTTAATCTAAACATACACACTAACATTCATATATCATCAAACATGATACAATCTTGTGCACAAAAAATATATCATATACACAATGTGCACATTTTAAGTGAGAAAGTCCATTTAAAGTGAACCAATACTAGTTAATGCAAAGTAATATATCAAATATATAATTATACATTAAATCATTAAATCAACACTTGATTCAATGATCCGGTCATGTCGCATATAACCGGCTAGTATCCAATGTATCGACTTATCGAATCAATCCTTAATTCGATAGCTAGGTTATATCGCATACAACCAATCGATACATTCATCGCGAGAATGGAATACGGTATCGCATACACGCATTATTCTCGGTCCCGCACATATCTCATACGCGCTCCTATTTCGTTTCACTTGAGCCAGGAAACCTCTGTGTAGGACTCTAAAGACTCGTCAATACGCCGGCAGCAGGTGATGATCATATCAAACACCCACAAGCCGCAAGCGGTCTGCTAAACGTAACGGCCACCCGGGTATTGAGCGATCAGAAGATCGACGAGCAAGCCCGCTCACACTCCTGTGAATCCAACCAGTAACACTTACCATATAGTCCGGTCTGTTCGTCTGATATGCCGCATATCTCGCCTAGGGGTGGTAAACGTCAGACCCCAGTAGCTTGATAAGTCATGCCGACGTAAGGTCCATAACATTCATGAAACTACTGATAACTCTTACCAGTATATCATTGCAACCCTGGCCAGGGATTTCCTGTTATGGCCAGTCGAGCATAGCGCAACATCCACCCCCAATACCGGGAGAGACGAATCCCCTCTATCGCTCATTGCCTCCATGTGAATCGGGACTGTACCCAAAAACTACCTGTTTGCACGACTCAGTAGAGCCGTGGTAGGGTGGAAATCAAAGCACAGTGGGAGATACACAAGACTCTATGACGATCTCGGGTCAACAGACTAAGCTGTACCAGTGTCACCAGAGAACTACCATCTGACGTGAGGTATAATACCATCTGGGAGTTCTCGGCGAGTCCGTTCAGTGTACCCAGTCTCCACTGAGCACCCGCATACCATCTCCGATGTCAAACACCAATGGATATGGGATCATCCATCACCCATCACATGGGTCGAGAAGATATACGCTAGTCTACTCTGGAATATCGATGTCCCGTCTCGATATTCCCACGACTAGGAACAATGAAAGATGTACTCCTACCCAGGCCCCACTAGTATGATCTTCATCATAGTCCTGGAAGTCGAGTACACATCCTAAAGGCTTCATCAACATGTAATCAGAGAGACAGAAAGTATACATGTTAAGATAAAGAGCAACCAGATAGCGTACTATCATGTCGAGCAAGAAAGTCCTACCTATATATGTCCCAGCATCCACTACAATATACATCCTATGTACAGTAATGGCCTCTAGGGCATACATATAACTAACAATTATAAGTCACGCTGCCACTTGCACTAACCCTTTTTAGTGCAAGATAGGCTGGACACAGGATTCTAGTTCCCGTTTAGTTCGCGTTCCTCCCATCGACCCTAAAGTCGGTATTTCTATATTTACCTTTTCTTTACCCACCACCACACCCACATCGATGGATCCGTCTCCATCGAACTTCTTTACCACCACTCTGCTGCCGTCCGTTGGTGCGCAGAATCCACCTCGCATCTCTCTCCAAGAGAGGTGCTATCCTATTCGAGGTCCCCTTTCCGCCTGTCTTTCCATTCCACCAGCCAACGGGGAAAATTTTGAAATTAAACCCCAATACATCAACCTTCTACCAAAATTTCACGGTCTCGAGTCTGAAGACGCATATGCCTTTATCACCAAATTTGAAAATGTATACGCAATGATGGGTACTTCACAGCTTTCTGTGGATGCTATGCGTCTTCGTCTTCTCCCATTCACCTTGTGCGATATAGCCGAGAAGTGGCTGTATAACACTACCGCACATTCCATTTCAAATTAGGAAGAATTCGTCAAAGCATTCCTTAAGAAATTCTACCCACATCATAAGACAGCTCGAGTCCGTAGCGAAATAAATCAATTCACCCAGTTTCCAAATGAACCATTTTCAAAATGTCTTGAACGCTTCAATGATCTGTTAGTCCAATGTCCACATCATGAAATCCCTAGATGGGAACTGTGCAGAATCATTTATGAGGGCATTAATCCTAACACAAGACAGACCCTTGAATCCATGTGTCAAGGCAACTTCATGACCAAAGATGAAGGGGAAGCCTGGAAATTCCTAGAAAATTTCGCTGAAAAATCTTTACAGTGGGAGGGTGTGAGTCAATCGTCTAGGGATGGCAATGATATTTCCATAGGAGTTAGAGCTGAAATTTCAGTTTTATACAAGAAATTCGACAATATGGAAAACAAATTTTTAGCTGCCGCCCTAAATCAAATATCACTCTCCAAAACTGTATGTGGATGTTGTTATGATCCTTCTCATTTGACGGAAGAATGTCCATGAAATTCTCCGTTTCAAGGTCACGAGCATACCAATGCCGCATTTCAAAGACCTAGAAACGATCCTTTTTCTTCCACATATAATCAGGGTTGGAGGAATCACCCTAACTTTGCTTGGAACCAATCACAATCTCAAGACACGGTTCCAACCCAAAACAATTTCCAAAGGGTCCCTCCACCACAACAACAACCACTTCAATTGAGTCAGCACCCTTTCCAAGCACAAAACTTTCAAAATCCGGTCAACACACCTGCACCGTCTAATTCTTTGCAGTTGACTGGGACCGATGAATCCTCTTCATTCATAAACTTGCTTCTAACAAATCTCATGCAAGTATCGGCTGAAATAAAGACTTATGTCGATGATATAAAGAAAAACTCAGCGTCCCAAGCTGAGAGTATTAAATCGATGGAAGCGGAAATTGCAAGATTAAAAGCCGAAATGGGTGCAAGAGAGAAAAGGAAACTTCCAGCTCAACCTTTACCCAATCCTGGCTATTCACATCATGTGAACGCAATCACGTTGAGATCTGGAAGAGTGCTTGATAATCACGTTGGGGAAGAGTTCGATGATACTAATAAATCAATCAATAACACCCCGGCTGAGACCTTTCCTTCCACTTCTACTTCTAATTCTGACCCCAGTTCTTCTACCCCACCAACATCTTGCGAGCCTATTCTTCGTTTCCCACAAGGCTCGCCACCTCAGCCCATCTCTTTTAGTTCTCCACAGACGATCCCCACCTCTATTCTGGGATCTGGTCCACACACACTTTCTTCTCCTATGATGGACCCAGCGCTTATTGCTAAAGCACCTTATCCTAATCGGTTAAGGGCTAACAAATCGAGTCCACATATGGAGAAGATTATGGACATGTTTAAGCAAGTTACCATCAACATCCCTCTCCAAGATGCCATCCAACAAGTTCCGTCCTATGCGAAAACTCTTAAGAACTTGTTCACTAAGAAGAGGAAGACTCGAGTGCCCAAGAAGATATTCATGGTAAAGACTGTAGACACGGCTTTCCCCCAACAAGTACCGAGGAAACGTAAGGACCCTGGCTGTCCTACTATTTCTATTTCTATTGGGGAAAAACACATCAACCGTGCTCTACTATACCTTGGCGCTAGTGTTAACTTGCTTCCATATTCGGTTTACGATAAACTAGGTATCGGAGAGTTGAAACCAGCTCCTTGCACTCTCCAGATGGCTGACCGACCAATCACCAAACCTAGGGGTGAACTGGAGGATGTGTTAATAAAAATCGGGGAATTCGTATTCCCTGTGGACTTTATTGTAATTCATACACAGCCTGTAGCGAACCCACGGAATCAAATTCCGGTGATTTTAGGTCGCCCATTTTTGGCCACTTCCAATGCTATCATCAACTGTCGTAACGGTTCTATGACCCTATCCTTCGGGAATAGGTCAATTGAGCTGAACATTTACAAGTTGGGAAGTGTACCCTCCGAACCTACTGCTCAGGTCTGTTCTGTCGACTTAATGGATGTCGACAGCAGCGAATTTGATGATCCTCATGATACTGATCTAGACTCTTTTCATACGTTGTTGTTTCACCCAACTATGTATCATACACATACGGACTCTTCCACCGAGATGTCCGGGTCAACAACTAACATTGATTATGAACCGTTCTTAGAGTCTGAAGATCACCCCGTGCTTTGTGATGACATTATTCTTCGGGGTATTGATGGAACTTTTTAGGAAATCATCGCTGATGAACTCGCATTTTTGAATGACACGGGTGTTGAGACGAATCATGTCCCAATCAATGAAATTGAACCTCCACCCCTTCTTCTGAACTGTAAAAAGAATGCGAGCAATCCATCACATTCACTGCATCTTCTCTCCAAAATGAGACGCACCCACATTCTATTCCACCACTTACCCTTTCCCCACTTCTTCTTCCACCAACCAGAGCACTGCATTGATAAAATTTTCGAATGGTTGGTGTTGACCTTCGGTCTTTGCAAATCTTGGCATCGACCAATGATTTTTGACCCCATCATGTGATTTTCAAAGATTAACATGGCTTAACTCAAGTTTGGGGGGTATAATCTGGCTCTTGAAAGAAAATTTTTACACAAAATGATGAGCCAAAATAAGTTTGGGGGAGGATTTTCACTTAAATATTTTGCCCCTATTAATAAATTTCCTCCCAAGCTTACAGGTTTTTGAGATATAGCGGATGGCAACAGTGAGGTCACTGTTGAAAACAAGTTTGGGGGAGGTTTGTGCTTATTTTCGCATCATTTGCATCATACTTTGCATAAGCACAAAACATTTTTCAAAACCTATAAAAATTTAAAAAATTTCAAAAAATAAATAATATTTTTGTACATAAATAAGATAATAAAAGATTAGATAGTGAAAAATTACATTCATGAGATTAGAATAATTTAAGAAAACAAAGAAAATTAGAAGTTTTCTTATACGAACTAGTAATAAGTAGTTATGAGCCGTTGTCCCAAGGGTTAGTAAGATGAAGGAAGTCACTAATCTGAGGATAAAAATAAGTTTGAAAAATAGTTCCTATTCTGGAAGCCAAACATTTTGAACGTTGATACCCTACTATACGCACTTACACACGTCTTGAGCCCGGGATAGTAGAGGATACCTTGAAATGCTCTTGTCTAAAAGCCAAAGTATGAAGGAAATAAAAAAATGAATAAAATATAAAATGGTGAGAAAAATGAACACTGGTTTTGTAATCGCCAAGGCAGCAATAAAAAATATAGCGAGGGTGCCTCTTCACCTAGTGCCTTAGACCAACTGGTCTGGGAGTCACTGCTAAGCCTTAGGTGGTGCAAGACGAGAAAAAACACCAAATAAGTAAGCACATGAGTAATCAGTCGGTTAGTACCTCAAGAAGTATTAACGGTCGCATGAAAGTGTGTGAGCAAATTCATCTAAATATTCATTAATTAAAAAGTACTGAGTTGGATGGACAAGAGTATGATAGCTTGAATTGAATTCTCCGGGTGTTAGGATGTTCTTTACACACACGTAGGGTTATATGATCGATGTTTGGAAGAAATATAGGAATGAAGAATAAGACGATGTTTTATTGAGGGAGGACGTGATTTCTGACATCTTTTCATGACTATTAAGATAGGGCTCATGACAACCGAAAAACTAGCTTAGTTGGAAACCCTAATTTTCAAAGACTTTTTTTTACAATTCTTTTCTTTAAATGTAATATTCATGATCTTCCTTTTATTATTGGATTTTGTGGATGCAATTCGCTGAAAACCCTCAGGAGACAACACTCCTCCTACTAGGGACACCTAGAGGTTTAAAGGCTTGTTGCACGTGCTCAGTGCAATCGTGTTGCCTACGAAAGTGTGCTAGTTAGTTTTTCTCTTTCTTTATTTTCTCCTTCTCTTTTTAATAAAACAGTTCGCTCGAGACGACCGAAAATAAGTTTGGGGGAATTTGATCAGTCGAAAATACTGCATTTTTAACACGTCAATTTTCCTATCATTTGCACTCATCTAGAAGTGATCGGTATTCATATTACACATATTAGAAAAACACCTCTGAAATACCAGATAACATGTGTTATATATTAAAACCGACATTTATGAGGGAAATTGAGTGTTTATCATGGCATCGCATCATCCTTGTATAGCGCAACACTTGTTTCGAAGTCTGTGCAGGAAATTCCAGGAGAAGAAGCCAAATCAATGAAAGGTGGTGTTAAAAATACACCAATTCCAAGATTTGAGATCTGGTAGTGATACAGAAAGCCAAATGAGATTTCATATATTTTATAAAGGCCCAAATGTCAGCCCAAGAAACACCAGAAGAGCTCAAGCCCTAAGGTTTCAACAGAGCCGCGGGTCCGCGGCTGGAGCTGGCTTGCGCCGCGGATCCGCGTCTTGGTGACGTCAGCAAGACCTCAAATTTTCTCCACGTGTCTCCAATAACGGCCCAAGCTTCCAGAACACCCCAGAAACTCCACGTGGCTTCATCTAGAAGGCTCGGCCTAACAAACTATTTCTAGAAGGCTCTCTTTAACAAACTTTTGGATGGAAATTTGAAATCCTAGATCTAGGGTTATGAGGTCTATAAAAAGGAGCCTAGATCTATGGTTGAGGTTGTTCAAGAAATTATCCTTCATCTTCCACCCACAAGTTGAGTGACACAACTTATGCCTCAAACCCTAACCCTAATTCCAATCCAAGATCAAGATCCCGAGTACCATTCAAGCGAGAAGCCTTCAACCTTTTAGGAGCGGAGCCGATCTTCAATCGAGCAAGTGATCCAAGACGATCCGCGACTCAAGGAGACGAGCGAAGCCAAATCGACGATCGAGTTCTTCCTCTTGTAGTTCTTGAGCGATTTGTAACGGAATTGTTGATAAATAAAAGGTGAAATTCTTTAATCTTGCTTTCTTTAAATTCTTGCATCATGATTTGATCTCAATTTGTGATTGTGGTTCTTGTTGTGATGTTTGAGTAAAACTCTGCTCGTAAAGGAGTCGAGACGATCAATAGATTGATGATGTAACAAATCTTAAAATGATTCTTAAGTCCTATGAGTTTTGTAAACTCTTGTAAATTGAAGAATCGACGACCAAGTTTCGATGCGATACTTTCTTGATTGTGTTCGCTCGAAATTAGGGATCCACGATCGATTCTTGAATTTACTAGAGGCTAGAATGTGAATGATATCGACGAAGGAACAATGGATAGATGATGAAACCCTAGTTTCACAAGAAATCCCTAATTCTCGTCGATCATCATCGATCTAGTATCAATTCATCGATGGATAAGAATACGTAATCGCTAGATTTCATCACATCTATAGATCCGATCGATTCCTACGAGCCTCATTTCGATTCTTGATATTTGATTTGGAAATCATCACAAATTCTCAATTCTTGATTTTATCATTTCTTGATTTATACTAGATTTTTCTAATTCTTGAACTTCAAATCTTTAAATCATGAATTGTTGATTGTTTTCTTTTTTTTAAAGTTTCAACTCATCTAAATCGAAACACGAAAGATTACACTTTTCCTGTGGACGATCCGCACTTACTAACGCGCTACATTCGACACCGTTATTGATTGCGGTCAAAATATTTTTGGTTGTGATTTCTATACAATTTTCATACTACAAAATCAAATGGCGCCATTGCCGGGAATCATTTGATTTACATACACAATCGAGAAACTCAAACAATCAGGATGCAAGAGACAAAGTGATCACAAACATTCTCTACAACACCTTGGACACGTCGGCTAGCACACTTCGTGCCCGAGTTGCTTCGGATGAAGCGGGAGCCCGTAAAAAGACTCGATGTTGTGGTGCCCTTTCCGACGAGGAGATTGAGACCGGAGATGCCGCGAGGAGCCTGAGATGGTGGTCAAAGACCGAAGGACACGGATCGATCGGTATAGATTTCCAACCCTCTCTCTAGATAGCTAGTTGTAGGTTAATGGTTCGATCTGGGTTTTAAGCATACGATAGCGCCAATTTCTAGTTTTAAAAAGTTTTCGTTTCTGCATTTTGGCCTCGAAAAGATGGCCTGGGCGCTACCATAGACTTACATGATATCAGAGCCACGCCATTAACCTTTACTAGCTTGCTCTAACGTGTTTAGAACTTTGATCGAACAAAATTTTCAAAAACTGCATTTCCAAGTCATCAGTTTTTGTCGAAATTTTTCTGTTGTCAAAAAATTATTTGGTGTATTGCAGAAAATCAGGCAGGGTTTTTTAAGAATACTGTTGAAATTTGGTGAAACGATCTCACGGTAGCACCGCGGAACCGCGGCCGTACCCTCGTTTTGGCCGCGGTACCGCCGCGGAACAATAGCTTCTCTGCACCATTTTCTACAGTGGTCTTTGATCTTGGAATTGGGGTTTCTGGTAATTTTATTTTGGGCCCAGATTTGTTTGAGTACTGGGTATTGTGCTTGGGGCCCACTTTGGGAAATTTTGTCGATCAAAAATTTTAAACATGATAGTTCACAGTATTTACATTATATCTGCGACCGTGAATGTCATTTGATCGGTAAATCATGTCTAATTGCTATAGCTCTTTTAGACGGATTTGCGAACGTGACATTCACGTTGATGTTCTGTGTTGTGCTGTGATGTTGCGGATTTGTCGTGGTGGATAGCCTGGATGCAATGGTAGTACAGTTTGGTTGTATTTGTACATTTGATATTGCAGGGCGAGCGTCCGACATGTGGACTGCCGTTACTGCCTTTTTGTATATTATTCTTTTGGGGCACGACCGGGCTGAGATCGATGTACCCGTTATATATTTTACTTTCTGTACTAGGATTACCCCGCGGAGGGGTGCACGGGTAGCCGGGTTCTAGAGGACAACGAGCCCGCAACTCATGCCTTTGAGACGGAGAGGGCTTCACTTTAGAATTGGCGGGCTATTCGCCGCACTCGTATAGGGTACAGGTTGACCCAAGGAGGGGTGCTCAAGTTACAGGATTCCGTGAAGAGCTGGGTGGTCCATTCACTTTGTTGAAGGGGGCTGCCTCGCTTCAGGTTTTGGTGGGTAACTTGCCGCGCCCGTAGGGGTCTAGGATTTCATTGCACAGGCTATCCACATGATCATGGGAACGTCGGGTTTCAGTAGCGGCTCTATGAAACCCGGGGATCCCAGATTATCTGTATTGTTCTGTGATGCTTATTACATTTCTGTGATGTTGCATTTTATCACGCCTTGAGCGAATATTATATATTGATATATATACTAGTAGATGTTGTATATGTTTTACACCCGCGCTAGTCCAGTCCCCGCTCTGTCGTTAGTTAAGTAACCTAACGGGTGATGACAGGACCTAGTGGCGAATGCGGATGGCATATACGTACATCATATTTTCGTTCTTTTGTGGTGTGATTAATTGATGGGACTGCACTTATTTGGATCAATGCAAGCTAAACAAACCTATTCTGATGTTGTTGGAACATTTTTCAAAAAGCTGTTATTGCAAGGACGTTCTCTTTTGTTTTGCATAGTGGTATTCGGTTATGAATATCCAGCACCTCAGTCGACGAGGCAAGGGCCGAGATCCCTTCACCGGGAGTGACCCCTTGGACAGAAGTTTGCGTCAGGGTAATAACTTCACTATAGCCGATTGCCATTTTGCTTTGCATCGGGGTATTCAGTTGGAATATCCTGCACCTCATTCTACGGGGAAAGTGCTGAGATCCCTTCACCGGGAGTGACCTCTTTAGCAAAGGTTTTCGCCACTATATTTTTTTATAAAAAGCTATGCAGTTCCTTCAACGATATCAAGTTCATTATGTTAAAAGTTTTTCGCCAAAAACTAGACGTAGCCCTCCGTCATTTCTTACAAGTATTACTTAGTATTCGTGCTGCGTTTGTTGACCGTGTCAAGGCGTAGTGTACGGTAGCTAAGTAGTGTTCGTTTGTGGCATATTAATGGGATTGGTTAGGAAAGTCGTGCAGCCTTGTTGACTGTGTCAAGGGCTCGTACGGGTGGGTTTAATGCAATCCAGGATAATGACGGGTTGAACTTGACTAGGACTTTTTGATTTGTAGACCGTTCCTAGGGGTAAAAATCACATCGGGAGTTTCTAAAGAAACAGAAACTTGCCAGATATGCGCATGTAAGTCCACGTTACCTCTCCCGGTTCTTTCGGGCTTGCGGAAATGGTGAAAAACGATTTTTAGGGTTTAGGTAACATGGACTACGAAAACGGATCTTGGCTAAACTACACACTAGCAACTAACAAGAGAGTTATCTACTCGGTTAGGGGTTATACCTCAACTTGAACTCCTTCTCTTTAACTCTTGATGGTGGTCGGATGATGCTTTCCTCGTTGCCTTCTCTTGTCGAAGATGGATCCACCTGAGGGTTTCTTCCTTGAGTTCCTTTCTCAAACTTTGAGAAAACTAAAGTCTCCGGCTTGCTAGACCTTCAACCTTAGGAAGAGTAGAGAGTGGCTTTGGGTGTTTTATCTCCAAGGAGATGTTTCTCAACACATGAGAATTGTTCTCCTTGAACTAAAGGAGGAAGAAGAAGAAGAGAGGAGAGAGAATGGTTATGATAGAATGAGAATAGTTTTACAACCATAACAATATATGTGAATTATCAAATTAATAATATTAATCCAAAATGAAAAAGGTGATGGTTGGTTTGATAAGACCATTAACATTTCACATTAAATGATTTTGCAAAGATCAAAGAGTATCTAGAAAAGAAATGATGATGGTCAAAGTTTCAACCATGGTCAACTAGTCAACCTTGGTCAACAAGTCAACAAACCCAACCATGACACAATTTCATTTAAATAACATTATTAATTCATATATCACAAATTCATTAGGGTTTGGAAAAAGACGACTGTCAACTGTGCATACGCACCCGTTCCAAAACCCTAATGAAAAACCTCTTCCTCCGCCTCAATCAACTGTGCATACACACCCGCATTCGTGTTCCGAGGAACATGAATACAATGAGATAAAACTAACCCCAAAGCATATACTAGGATCATGCTCAAACCAAAGCCCGCTAGTAATGTCTGTTCGGACGCAAAACGTGCACAAGTGCACGGATGTGAACGAACCATGTCGCAAAACCATGCGACCTCTACTCTGTTTTGCCCAAAGGCGAATAACCCTCTGTGTGGGACTCTAAAGACTCGACACTACGCTGGCAGTGAGTTTAACCACAGACCGCGAGCGGCACTAGCTGTACGTAACGGTCCTCATGTAGATGCCGATAAGAAGACGGACGAGGTGAAACCCATCTGAACTCCTACTTAGCCTGAATGTGACAATCTTCGTACAGTCCGGTCTGTTCGTCTGAGAACATCGCATGGCGGTCCTAGGGGGCGGTAAACGTCAGTCCCCTACTAGCGGTACAAGTCGTGTCGGAGTGTAGCCCAGAACACCTGAGATAACACTGGAAACCTACCAGTCTATCTCGCTTGCCCTGGCCAGGGACTTTGTGTAATGGCTCTCCTAGACACAGCCATAGTCACATAATTCGCGAATTATTCGCCGAATTCGTGAATAATTCGCGAATTTTTGATCAAACGAATTATTCGCCGAATTATTCGCCATTGCCGAACTGGCCGAATAATTCGCGAATTATTCGCGAATAATTCGCGAATTATTCCCGAATTATGTGAAAAAACAGCGAATAATTAAAAAAACTGCAAATAATTCACAAAATCAAAACCTAGCGTCTCATATATTAATTTATTGCTCGAAATCTTTCCCGAACATTTCCCGAACACTTACCGAATCTTTCCCGAATACCTGCCGATTTTTTCCGAATAGTTCTCCGAATCCGAATTTTCGACCTCGCCGAATTATTCCCGAACGGCGAATTTGTGACTATGGACACAGCGCGTTATCAACCCCCAATACCGGAAGAGACGAATCTTGTCTAACCGTCGCTGCCTCCAAGTGCTTCGGGACTGCACCCAAAAACTACCTGTTTGCACGACTCCTTTGAGCCGTGGTAGGGTAGTAATCAAAGTGCAGTGGGAACACACTCGAGGCGAAGTGACAGTGTCAAGTCAACGGACTAAGCTGTACTCATGTCACCTGGGAACTGATAACTGACGATAGGTATAGTACCAACCAACAGTTCCCGACGAGTCCTGTCCAGTGTACTCGTAACCTAACGAGCACCCGCATACTATCTCAAGTACGGCGTACTGACGGCTGTGGGACAGACCGTCTCCTTAGCTGGGATGAGAAGCATATACGCTATTCTACTCCGGAGTATCGATGCCCTGTCTCGATAGTCCTACGACTAGGGACCTGCATAAGGATGTGCTTGTAGATTACCCAGCCCCCATGAGTGTGACTGCCATCACAACGCTGGTAATCAAGCAAAGATCCTAAGGGCTCCATTAATGTGTAAAGGAGATATACAAAAAGAAACACATGCACACATTAAAGCAGAAACAAACCAAGTAGCATACTACTATTTTGAGCAAGATTGTCTATACAAGGTGAATATCCCAAGCATGCATCAAGTAATATACAAACTAGTATGATACAGTAATGGCCTCTAGGGCATATACACTAACAATCTCCCACTTGCACTAAGGCCATGTACTGGCGTATCGAAGACCTATCATCTCGATCAGCCGCTCGAACTGAGTCTGGGGTAAGGCTTTTGTGAATGGATCAGCAGTGTTATCTTCCGTAGCAACTCTCCGAACCTCGATCTCCTGGCGACCCACGATCTCCCTGATCAGGTGATACCGCCTCAAGATGTGCCTGGATTTCTGATGGGACCTGGGTTCCTTCGCTAAAGCTATAGCCCCGTTGTTGTCGCAATACAGAGGTACTGGATCAACAATGGATGGAACCACCTGAAGTTCTATCCAAAACTTCCTCATCCAGACGACTTCTTTTGTGGCATCAGATGCAGCGATATATTCCGCTTCCATCGTCGAGTCAGCAACGGTTTCCTGTTTGGAACTCTTCCAACACACTGCCCCTCCATTGAGGGTAAAGACATAACCCAACATGGACTTAGAATCATCCTTATCACTCAGGAAGCTGGAGTCAGCAAAGGCCTCGATCTGGAGGTCTTTTCCGCCATACACCAAGAACATCTCCTTAGTCCTTCTCAGGTACTTGAGAATGTTCTTAACCGCTATCCAGTGTTTCTCCCCAGGGTTTGACTGATACCTGCTTACCATACTCAGTGCATAAGCTACATCTGGTCTGGTACACAACATCGCATACATTATAGAGCCTACCGCAGAAGCGTAGGGTATAATAGACATGCGATCCCTTTCCAAATCAGTCTTAGGAGACATCTCTTTGGAGAGGGTGATCCCGTGACAAGCCGGTAGATTACCACGCTTGGAATCTTCCATACTGAATCTTTTCAGTATGGTGTTGATGTACCTGGACTGTGAAAGTCCTAAAATCCTCTTGGATCTGTCACGATAGATCCGGATCCCCAGAATGTAAGAGGCATCACCTGGGTCTTTCATGGAGAACCTGTGTGACAAGAACCCCTTGACAGATTGTAGCATAGGAATGTCATTTCCTATCAAGAGAATGTCATCCACATATAAAACGAGGAATACGACAGTTCGTGCTACAAATCTACTATAGATGCATGGTTCATCTGGATTTTTGATAAAGCCAAAATCTTTGACCGTCTCATCAAAACAGATGTTCCAACTCCGCGATGCCTGCTTTAGTCTATAGATGGACTTAAGCAACTTGCACACCTTCCCGCTGCTCCCACTCTGAGTGAAACCCTCTGGCTGGACCATATAGACACACTCCTCTAAATTTCCATTCAGAAAAGCGGTCTTTACGTCCATCTGCCAAATCTCATAATGGTGGAAGGCAGCAATGGCAAGAAGGATCCGAATGGATTTCAGCATAGCCACTGGAGAAAAGGTTTCGTCATAGTCCAAGCCAGGTCTTTGATGGAAACCCTTTGCAACAAGTCTAGCTTTATAGGTCTCAACCTGTCCATCTACACCAATCTTCCTTTTGAAGATCCACTTGCATCCTATGGGTTTTACCCCATCTGGAGCAACGTCCAACGTCCATACTTTGTTGGTGTACATGGACTCCATTTCGGTCCGCATTGTATCCAGCCATTTTACCGAGTCAACGCTCTGAATGGTCTGCTGGAAGCTAGTCGGCTCATCACTATCAATGATGCAATCCTCTCTATCCCCGTCTATGAGAAAACCGTATCTCTCGGGTGGATGAGACTGCCTACTACTCCTGCAGAGCGGCGTAGGAATGTCCTGATCTTTCGAACCCTCTGGCTCTACTAAGCTTTCAGTAATAGCTCGTGGTTCTGGAATTTCTTCCAGTTCTATTGCGCTCCCACTTATCTGATTTTCCAAAAACTCAGTTTCCAAGAAGTGGGCATGACGAGAAACAAAAACCTTTTGTTCTTCTTCGCAATAGAAGAAATATCACTTGGAGTTCTTTGGATATACCACAAACTTGCACTGTACTGAGCGTGCCTCGAGTTTGTCCGCATGCTACTTTTTGACAAAAGCTGGACATCCCCATGTCTTAATGTGCTTAAGATAGGGTTTCTTCCCACACCACATCTGATATGGTGTAGTAGGCACAGTCTTAGTTGGACCTCGGTTCAAAAGGTATGCAGCTGATTCTAGTGCATATCCCCAGAATGATCGCGGGAACTCAGTGTTACTCATCATGGATCCTCCTACAAACAAAGTGGATGTTTCCCTACCTTTCTGTAGGGTGCCCTCTGCACTCCTCAGCATGTTGAGGAGTTCTGAAAGTTCAATATCCTTTTCCTGTAAGTTGAAGTTCTGGATGAACTGGGCGTAAGTGGAAGTAAGGGACTAGAGAATCAAGTCCGTATAGAGCTCATTCTCTAACGTGGTCCCAAGGTCCGCGAGCTCCTCAATGAAGCCAATCATTTTAAGCACGTATTCCGCTACCGGTGATCCGATGGCCAATCTCGCCGAAAACAGCTTTTTCGAGACTTCGTATCTGGCGATACGGGATTGCTCCCCATACATTTCTTTTGTATGAAGAAATATGGATTCAAGGTCCATATTCTCGTGCCTCCTCTGGTGTTCATTGTCCATAGAGGCAAGCACGAGGCACTTGGCCTTCGCGCAATCAATCTCCCAAGTCTTACGGATTTCTTTATCCGCGACGCTGGAGTTGGGACCTGGGGCAGGGGGAGCTTTGGTGGTAAGGAGATACCCCAACTTGTCGTAAGTGATTGCCATTTTGACATTCCTGAGCCAATCTTTGTAGTTTGGCCCTGTCAGTATGTTTTTATCTAGTAGTAACTTAAGTCCAGTCATGTTGTTTGGTTGCTGCAATTAGGAGAGAGAGAAGAAACACTTTAGCATGATGCTCTTGCAAGTTTAGAGTGGTTTTTAATTTGTCTAAACAGGATGGCTCCCACTGTCTCTCGAATCCCTCCTCAAACCAAAAAGGAAGAATTAGTCAGGATCAATCTCACCGTACAATACTTGCTTAACCGTTCAGCCAGGCTAGTGTCGGTACTTCGAGGGAGGTTTTTCAACGCTTTAGCGAAGTTCCTTAATTAAATAACCTATTTTTCCTGGGGGCGCAGCCCCGCTAACACCTTTCTAGACACCTACTAGGTTTATAGCATTGATCGTTAAGCGAGAATTTTCCCGAGTAGTAGCATATACTCACAGTAGGATCGGGATCCAAATATCATTGCATGACAAAACTGAAGGAATCCTACCAGAATCATCACACTTCAAATGGTATGCAGCGCTAGCAAGTTTCAGTTCTTTTGAAACTCCCGATGTGGATTTTTTTTGCCCCATGCTCTTATGACCATGACTTTGGCCAACAAATCATAAGTCACATGTCAAGTTCTACCCGTCATTCTCCAGGATAATTTGAACCCACCCGCACCTACCCTTGACTTTGGCCAACAAGACAGTACGACTGTCCCAAACCAACACATCTATCTATGCTGCACATGAATACCCAATAGCTACCAATCGCTATGCCTTGACTTTGGCCAACAAACATAGCTTGAATACTATTGACCATCCATGTGAAACGACGGAGGGCTATGAATGGTTTTGGCGAAACCGTGAATGTGGTGAACTTGATATAATCGATGGAACGAGATAGCTTTTAAAAGGAGTGGTTTAAGCTCCGCGTTTAAAAGTTATTTTGAAAAGAAACCGAGTGGTTTTTGAAAGTGTTCCAACGACTTTTACTTTGGTTTATTTTTCTTGCATTAATTTTAATGTGTCCTATCAATTAATCCTACCATTGCAGAAAACAACAAAAATATGACGTACGCTTATGCCATCCGCATTCGCCACGGGGTCCCGTCATCACCCGTTAGGTTACTTAACTAACGACAGAGCGGGGGCTGGACTAGCACGGATGCAAAACATAAGCAACGCCTAAATAGATATCATATAGATATATATAAACATTCGTCACACACAATGATAGCCATTCCAGATCACAGATGAATACATTGGATATACTAGGAATACGCAATTCGTACGAGCCTGTAACGAAGAGCGGATTACACGGTCACGATGAATAGCCAAACCCCACCCTAGACCCCTATGGGTGCGGCAAACTACCCGCCAAGTATCCGAAGTGAAGCAACCTCCCTCAACGACGTGAGTAGGCCGCTCAGCACTTCGAGGTACCCGGTAGTTTATGCACCCCACCTTGGGTCTATCCTAGGAGCAAAAACAGTAAAAAGAAATTATACAATGATGGCTACAACCCCGACCCGGTTGTGTGGCCATACAAATAATATTACATCAATTTACATATTACAAGAATTGAAAGATAAACAAAACTCTCATCTCACAATTCCCATTTGCTATTCATCCACGACAATCCAATGAATTCATATACACAATCCATCAACATTACAGATCATAGATATGTATAACCCCCACTAATCGACGTATAGAGATTAGCAGACGTTCAATACATATATAACAATACAGATATAACCCATTAGCCAAAGTCTACAGAAAATCGACCAAAATACGGATTTGTAACCACCCCAAAAACAAATTTGTTCTCCGGAAATTCTGGGCAGAAACAAACCATCTCAAAAATCACAAAATACCACCAGAAACAAACTGCAGGAGAAACAATCCACGGCCGAGTCAACTCGGCCGCGGAACCGCGGTGAGTTGGTCGGTTCGCTGGATCGTTTTTCTTTCCTGTTCATTAAAAAGCCTGAGCCGATTTTTAAGACATGATTTATTATTTTTGGAGCAGAAATAAAAATCGGCAGAAACTAGGATTTTCCGGGGTGTTTCTGTAAGTCCACGTTGCCCACCCCGGTGCTTACGGGGAGGCGGAAAATGGAATAAAAATCGGATTTTTATCATGCTAGGCAATATGGACTAGACAAAGGAGGATCTTTGCTAAACAAAAACTAGCTAAAGCTAACTAGAAACTAGCTAAATGTTAGAATGGTTATACCTAGGGCTTTATGTCCTCCTCTCCTTGCTCCTTGGAGTAGTAGAAAGGGATCACCTTTGTCGTCTTCTCACGTCGAAGAAGGATCCACCCGAAAGCCTCATCCTTTGGCTTCAACTCCAAGCTAGAGGTAACTAGGGTGCTAGAAGTGCTAATCCTAAAACCCTAGATGAGAGTAAAGATTATCTAGAAGAGGTTTTCTCTCAAGCTCAAGTGTTTCTCAACACATGAGAGGGGAGAGCTTGAGGAAGAGGAAGAGCAAGAGAGAGAAAGTAAAATGATAGAATGAGAGAATAATAAGCCATTCTCACATATATGTGTGAATTATTAAAATAGATAATTAGCTAGATAATTGTCATGGTTAATAAAGACATGACCATTATCATTTCATATTTAATGCTAATTGCAAGGATCAAAAAGCATCTTTTATATGGAATGATGATGGTCAACATGTCAACTAAGGTCAACAAGTCAAGTATGGCCAAAATGTCAACAATCCTAACCATGCACAATTATATATATATATATATATATATATATATATAGCCAATATCTATTAATTATAATACACACATAAACATTAGGGTTAATAAAATGACAATGGTCATTAACCCTAATCAAAGTCCTCTTCCTCTGTCTCAATCAACTGTGCATACGCACCCGTATTCGTGATCCGAGGAACACGAATACAAATAGATAAAACCAATCCCAAATCATGTACTAGGATCTGGCTTAAACCAAAGCCCACTAGTATAAGCTGTCCGGACAACAAACGTGCACAAGTGCGCGGATGTGAACGAACCCTGTCGCAAAACTATGCGACCTCTACTCATTTTGCCTAAAGGCGAATAGCTCTCTGTGTGGGACTCTGAAGACTCGACACTATGCTGGCAGTGGGTTTAACCACAGACCGCAAGCGGCACTAGATGTACGTAAAGGTCCCCAGGTAGATGTCGATAAGAAGACTGACGAGGTGAACCCCATCTGAACTCCTACTGAGACTGAATGTGACAGTCTCCAAACAGTCTGGTCTGTTCGTCTGATACATCGCATGGCGGGCCTAGGGGGCGGTGAACGTCATTCCCCTAATAGCGGTACAAGTCGTGTCGGAGTGTAGCCCAGAACACCCTGAGATAACACTGGAAACCTACCAGTATATCTCGCTTGCCCTGGCCAGGGACTACTTGTGTAATGGCTCTCCTAGACACAGCGTGATGTCAACCCCTAATACCGGGAGAGACGAATCCTGTCTAACCGTCACTGCCTCCAAGTGCTTCAGGACTGCACCCAAAAACTACCTGTTTGCACGACTCCTTTGAGCCGTGGTAGGGTAGTAATAAAAGTGCAGTGGGAACACACTCGAGGCGAAGTGACAGTGTCAAGTCAGCGGACTAAGCTGTACTCATGTCACTTGGGAACTGATAACTGACGATAGGTATAATACCAACCAACAGTTCCCAACGAGTCCTGTCCAGTGTACTCGTAACCTAACGAGCACCCGCATACTATCTCAAGTACGACGTACTGACGGCTGTAGGACAGACCGTCTCCCACGCTGGGATGAGAAGCGCATACGCTAGTCTACTCCGGAATATCGATGCCTTGTCTCGATAGTCCAACGACTAGGGACCTGTATAAGGATGTGCTTATGGATTACCCAGCCCCCACGAGTGTGAGCGCCATCACAACGCTGGTAATCAAGCAAAGATCCTAAGGGCTCTACTAATATGTATATCAGCGATATGCTAAAAGAAACACATGCACATATTAAAGCAGAGACAAACCAAGTAGCATACTACCATTTCGAGCAAGATTGTATATACAACTGTGAATATCCCAAGCTTCCATCAAGTAATATACAAACTAGTATGATACAGTAATGGCCTCTAGGGCATATACACTAACAATCTCCCACTTGCACTAAGGCCATATACTGGCGTATCGAAGACCTATCATCTCGATCAGCCGCTCGAACTGAGTCTGGGGCAAGGCCTTGGTGAATGGATTTGCAGTGTTATCTTCTGAAGCAACCCTTCGAACCTCGATCTCCTGGCGATCCACAATCTCCCTGATCAGGTGATACCGCCTCAAGATGTGTCTAGATTTCTGTTGGGACCTGGGTTCCTTCGCTAAAGCTATAGTCCCGTTGTTGTCGCAATACAGAGGTATTGGGTCAACAATGGACGGAACCATCTGAAGTTCTTTCAAGAACTTGCTCATCCAGACAGCTTCTTTTGCGGCATCAGATGCAGCGATGTATTCCGCTTCCATAGTCGAGTCAGCAACGGTTTCCTGTTTGGAGCTCTTCCAACACACCGCCCCTCCATTGAGGGTGAAGACAAAACCCGACATGGACTTGGAATCATCCTTGTCACTCTGGAAGTTGGAGTCAGAAAGGCCTCAATCTGGAGGTCTTTTCCGCCATACACCAAGAATATCTCCTTAGTCCTTCTCAGGTACTTGAGAATGTTCTTTACCGCTATCCAATGTTTCTCCCCAGGGTTTGACTGATACTTGCTTACCACACTCAGTGCATAAGCCACATCCGGACTGGTACACAACATCGCATACATTATAGAGCCTACCGCAGAAGCGTAGGGTATAATAGACATGCGATCCCTCTCCAAATCAGTCTTGGGAGACATCTCTTTGGAGAGGGTGATCCTGTGACAAGTCGGTAGATTACCGCGCTTGGAATCTTCCATACTGAATCTCTTCAGTATGGTGTCGATGTACCTAGACTGTGAAAGTCATAATATCCTCTTGGATCTATCACGGTAGATCCGGATACCCAGAATGTATGAGGCATCACCTAAGTCTTTCATGGAGAACCTGTGTGACAAGAACCCCTTGACAGATTGTAGCATAGGAATGTCATTTCCTATTAAGAGAATGTTATCCACGTATTAAACGAGGAATACTACAGTTCTCGCTACAAATCTACAATAGATGCATGGTTCATCTAGATTTTTGATAAAGCCAAATTCCTTGACCGTCTCGTCAAAACAGATGTTCCAACTCCGCGATGCCTGCTTTAGTCCATAAATGGACTTAAGCAACTTGCACACCTTTCCGCTGCTCCCACTCTGAATGAAACCCTCTGGCTGGTCCATATAGACACACTCCTCTAAATGTCCATTTAAAAAGGCTGTCTTTACGTCCATCTGCCAAATCTCATAATCGTGGAAGGCAGCAATGGCAAGAAGGATCCGAATGGATTTCAGTATAGCTACTGGAGAAAAGGTTTCGTCATAGTCCAAACCAGGACTTTGACGAAAACACTTTGCAACGAGTCTAGCTTTATAGGTCTCAACCTGTCCATCTACACCAATCTTCCTTTTGAAGATCCACTTGAATCCTACGGGTTTTACCCCATCTGGAGCAATGTCCAACGTCCATACTTTGTTGGTGTACATGGACTCCATTTCGGTCCAAATTGCATCCAGCCATTTTACCGAGTCGATGCTCTGAATGGCTTGCTGGAAGCTAGTAGGCTCATCACAATCTATGATGCAATCTTCTCTATCCCCATCAATGAGAAAACCGTAGTATCTCTCGGGCGGATGAGACTGCCTACTACTCCTGCGGAGTGGCATGGGAATGTCCTGATCTTTCGAACCCTCTGGTTCTACTAAGCTTTCAGTAATAGCTCGTGGTTCCGGAATTTCTTCCAGTTCTATTGCGCTCCCACTTATTTCATTTTCTATGAACTGGTGTTCTAGAAAGTGGGCATGGCGAGAAACAAAGACCTTTTGTTCCTCTTCGCAATAGAAGAAATATCCCTTGGAGTTCTTTGGATATCCCACAAACTTGCACTGTACTGAGTGTGCCTCGAGCTTGTCCACATGCTGCTTTTTTACAAAAGCTGGACATCCCCATGTCTTAATGTGATTAAGATAGGGTCTCTTCCCACACCACATCTGATATGGTGTAGTAGGCACAGTCTTAGTTGGAACTCGGTTCAAAAGGTATGCGGCTGATTCTAGCGCATATCCCCAGAACGATCGCGGCAACTCAGCGTTACTCATCATGGACCGTACCATATCTAATAGGGTTCGGTTCCGTCTCTCCGATACACCGTTGTGTTGCGGAGTGTATGGAGGAGTAAGCTGAGAGAGAATTCCATTCTCTTTTAAGTAACCCAGGAACTCGGCACTCAAGTATTCACCACCTCGATCAGATCTCAGTGCCTTGATACTTTTGCCTGTTTGTTTTTCTACTTCATTCTTATATTCCTGGAATTTTTCAAAAGCCTCGGATTTATGTTTCATTAAGAAGACATAACCGTACCTTGAAAAGTCATCCGTAAAAGTAATGAAGTAAGAATAACCGCTTCGCGTATGTGTAGACATTAGACCGCACACGTCGTTGTGTACGAGTCCCAAGAGCTCGCTCGCTCTTACTCCGTGTCCAGTGAACGGAGTCTTTGTCATCTTTCTTTTGAGACAGGATTGACAAGTTGCATACAATTGATATTCGAAAGGATCCAAATATCCTTCTGTATGTAACTTAGTCAACCTTCTCTCATTGATGTGACCCAGTCTACAATGCCATAAGAAAGTTTTATTGATTTCTGGAGACTTTCTTTTGTGTGTATTCTGGACATTGAAAATCTGTGGTTGGTTTAATACGTATATACCGTTGTTCAATGTACCTGACCCAATCAAAACTTGATTAAGGTGAATGTTCACTACATTACTTACAAATACAAATTTATAACCTTCTTTAGATAATAAATATACAGAAATGATATTACAGGTTGCATTTGGTACATAATAACAACTACGCAAAACCAAAAAGTGTCCATCCGATAATCCCAGGTGATAGTCCCTCACGGCCTCAGCATCCATGCTAGCACCGTTTGCAACTCTGAGGGTCATGTCACCTGCCTTCAAAACTCTACGCTTTCTCAACTCCTGCAAAGAATTACAGATATGAGATCCTGATCCGGTATCCAATACCCAGGATGTAGAGTTTATTGATAGACGGTTTTCAATAACATACACACCTGAAGCTGAAGTCGCAACTCGCTTCAAATCCTGTGTTCTGGCCTTCCAAGCCTTGCAATCCTGTTTCCAGTGACCACTTTTATGACAGTAGAAGCATTCTTCCTTCCCCACTAGCTCTCCCGCTACCTTTGTTGCCTTTCTTTTTCCCTTCATATCTAGTTTAGTGACACCGCCTCTTAGTTTGGAGGGGGCTTTCTTCTTCTTACCCTTGGCTTTCACCCTGGATCTAGAAGAGGAAGATCCTCCTACAAATAAAGTGGATGTCTCCCTACCCTTCTGTAGGGTGCCCTCAGAACTCCTCAACATGTTCAGAAGTTCGGAAAGTTCAACCTCCTTTCCTTGCATGTTGAAGTTTAGGATAAACTGGGCGTAAGAGGAAGGAAGGGACTGGAGAATCAAATAAGTATAGAGTTCATTCTCCAACATGGTCCCAAGGTCCGCGAGCTCCTCTATGTAGCCAATCATCTTAAGCACGTGTTCCGCTACCGATGATCCGACGGCCAATCTTGCCGAAAATAGCTTCTTCGACACTTCGTATCTTGCGATACGAGACTGCTCTCCATACAGTTCTTTTGTATGGAGAAATATGGACTCTAGGTCCATATTCTCATGCCTCCTCTGATGTTCGTTGTCCATCGAGGCAAGCACGAGGCATTTGGCCTTCGCGCAATCAATCCCCCATGTCTTACGGATTTCTTTATCCGCGACGCTGGAGGTGGGACCTGGGACAGGGGGAGCTTTGATGGTAAGGACATACCCCAACTTGTCGTAAGTGATTGCCATCTTGATATTCCTGAGCCAATCTTTGTAGTTTGGCCCTGTCAGTAAGTTTTTATCTAGTAATAACTTAAGTCCGGTCATGTTGAATAGTCGCTGCAATTAGGAAAGAGAAAAGAAACACTTTAGCATGATGCTCTTGCAAGTTTAGAGTGGTTTTTAATATGTCTAAACTGGATGGCTCCCACTGTCTCTCGAATCCCTTCTCAAACCGTAAAGAAAGAATTAGTCGGGATCAATCTCACCATACAATACTTGCTTAACCGTTCAGCCAGGCCAGTGTCGGTACTTCGAGGGAGGTTTTCCAACGCTTTCGTGAAGTTCCTTAATTAAGTAACCTCTTTTCCCTGTCGGCGTAGCCCCGCTAACACCTTTCTAGACACCTACTAGGTTTATAGCATTGATCGTTAAGTGAGAGTTTTCCCGAGGAGTAGCATATACTCACAGTAGGATCGGGATCCAAATATCATCGCGTGATAAAACCGAAGGAATCCTACCCGAATTATCACACTCCAAATGGTATGCAGCGCTAGCAAGTTTCAGTGCTTATGAAACTCCCGATGTGGATTTTTGCCCCATGCTCTTATGACCTTGACTTTGGCCAAAATATCATACGTCACATGTCAAGTTCTACCCGTCATTCTCCTGGTTAATTTGGACCCACCCGTACCTATCCTTGACTTTAGCCAAAATGGCAGCACGACTGTCCGAAACCAACGCATCTATCTATGCTGCACATGAATACCCAATAGCTACCAATCACTATGCCTTGACTTTGGCCAAAATACATAGCTTGAATACTTTTTGACCATTCATGTGGAATGACGGAGGGCTACGAATGGTTTTGGCGAAACCGTGAACGTAGTGAACTTGATATAATCGATGGAACGCGATAGCTTTTAAAAGGAGTGGTTCAAGCTCTGCATTTAAAAGTTTAGTTTTGAAAAGAACCGAGTGGTTTTCAAAGTGTTCCAATCGACTTTTACTTGGTTTATTTTCTTGCATTAGTTCTTTTAATGTGTCCCATCATTTAATCCTACCATTGCAGAAAACAACCAAAATTTAACGTACGCTTATGCCATTCGCATTCGCCACGGGGCCCCGTCATCACCCGTTAGGTTACTTAACTAACGACAGAGCGGGGGCTGGGCTAGCGCGGCTGTAAAACATAAGCAACGCCTAAATAGTTATAATATATAAATATATAGCAATGATAGACATTACAGATCACAGATGAATACATTGGATATACTAGGAATCCGCAATTCGTTCGAGCCTGCAACGAAAAGCGGATTACACGGTCGCGGTGAATAGCCAATACCCGACCCAAGACCCCTACGGGTGCGGCAAACTACCCGCCAAGTACCCGAAGCGAAGCAACCTCCCTCAACACCGTGAGTAGGCCACTCGGCACTTCGAGATACCCGGTAGTTTGTGCACCCCAAAAGAAATATACAATGATGGCTACAACCCCGACCCGGCTGTGCGTCCATACAAATAATATTACATCAATTTACATATTACAATGAAAGAAAGAAAAAGAAACACTCATCTTACATCCACCCCGGCTATTCACCCGCGACAATCCAACGCATTCATATACACAAACCAGCATCAAACACAGATCACAGATATGTATAACCCCCACTAATCGACATATAGCGATTAGCCGACGTTCAATACATATAAACATCACAGATATAACCCATTAGTCAAAGTGTAATGAAGTTCGATCAAAAATACGGATTTATAGGCCCCCAAAAACAAATTTCTTTTCTGGAAAACCTGGGCACAAATAAACCATCTTAAAAATCCCAAAACCAAGCCAGAAGAACATTGCACCAAACTCGACCCAGAACCGAGTCAAAACGGCCGCGGTTGCGCGGCAATAGCTTGATATTGCCGCGGAACCGCGGCGCTTTGAACGATTCACTGGTCCGTTTTTGGTGGCTTTCTTCACAAAACCCTGAGATGATTTTTGACGTACGATTTATTTTATTTTGAACAGAAAAAAAATAACAGAAAGTTAGGGTTTTTGTAAACTCGGTTTTGCGATTTTTCCGATTGAACTTCCATACACTTTACTACCTAGCTAGTTTAAGTTTAGTTAGGCTCTGATACCACTGTAAGTCCACGTTGCCCACCCCGGTGCTTACGGGGAGGCGGAAAACGGAATAAAATTCGGATTTTTATCATGCTAGGCAACATGGACTAGACAAAGGAGGATCTTTGCTAAACAAAAACTAGCTAAAGCTAACTAGAAACTAGCTAAAGGTTAGAATGGTTATACCTAGGGCTTTATGTCCTTCTCTCCTTGCTCCTTGGAGTAGTAGAAAGGGATCACCTTTGTCGTCTTCTCACGTCGAAGAAGGATCCACCCGAAAGCCTCAACCTTTGGCTTCAACTCCAAGCTAGAAGTAACAAGGGTGCTAGAAGTGCTAATCCTAGAACCCTAGATGAGAGTAAAGATTATTTAGAAGAGGTTTTCTTTCAAGCTCAAGTGTTTCTCAACACATGAGAGGGGAGAGCTTGAGGAAGAGGAAGAGCAAGAGAGAGAAAGTAAAATGATAGAATGAGAGAATAATAAGCCATTCTCAAATATATGTGTGAATTATAAAAATAGATAATTAGCTAGATAATTTTCATGGTTAATCAAGACATGACCATTATCATTTCATATTTAATACTAATTGCAAGGATCAAAAAGCATCTTTTATATGGAATGATGATGGTCAACATGTCAACTAAGGTCAACAAGTCAAGTATGGTCAAAATGTCAACAATCCTAACCATGCACAATTATATATATATATATATATATATAGCCAATATCTATTAATTATAATACACACATAAACATTAGGGTTAATAAAATGACAATGGTCATTAACCCTAATCAAAGTCCTCTTCCTCTGTCTCAATCAACTGTGCATACGCATCCGTATTCGTGATCCGAGGAACACGAATACAAAGAGATAAAACCAATCCCAAATCATATACTAGGATCTGGCTTAAACCAAAGCCCGCTAGTATAAGCTGTCCGGACAACAAACGTGCACAAGTGCGCGGATGTGAACGAACCCTGTCGCAAAACCATGCGACCTCTACTCATTTTGCCTAAAGACGAATAGCTCTCTGTATGGGACTCGAAAGACTCGACACTACGCTGGCAGTGGGTTTAACCACAGACCGCAAGCGGCACTGGGTGTACGTAACGGTCCCCAGGTAGATGTCGATAAGAAGACTGACGAGGTAAACCCCATCTGAACTCCTACTGAGCCTGAATGTGACAGTCTCCATACAGTCCGGTCTGTTCGTCTGATACATCGCATGGCGGGCCTAAGGAGGCGGTGAATGTCAGTCCCTTAATAGCGGTACAAGTCGTGTAGGAGTGTAGCCCAGAACACCCTGAGATAACACTGGAAACCTACCAGTATATCTCGCTTGCCCTGGCCAGGGAAAACTTGTGTAATGGCTCTCCTGGACACAGCGCGATGTCAACCCCCAATACCGGGAGAGACGAATCCTGTCTAACCGTCACTGCCTCCAAGTGCTTCGGGACTGCACCCAAAAACTACCTGTTTGCACGACTCCTTTGAGCCGTGGTAGGGTAGTAATAAAAGTGCAGTGGGAACACACTCGAGGCGAAGTGACAGTGTCAAGTCAGCGGACTAAGCTGTACTCATGTCCCCTAGGAACTGATAACTGACGATAGGTATAATACCAACCAACAGTTCCCAACGAGTCCTGTCCAGTGTACTCGTAACCTAACGAGCACCCGCATACTATCTCAAGTACGACGTACTGATGGCTGTAGGACAGACCGTCTCTCACGCTGGGATGAGAAGCACATACGCTAGTCTACTCCGGAGTATCGATGCCCTGTCTCGATAGTCCAACGACTAGGGACCTGTATAAGGATGTGCTTATGGATTACCCAGCCCCCACGATTGTGAGCGCCATCACAACGCTGGTACTCAAGCAACGATCCTAAGGGCTCTACTAATATGTATATCAGCGATATGCTAAAAGAAACACATGCACATATTAAAGCAGAGACAAACCAAGTAGCATACTACCATTTCGAGCAAGATTGTATATAGAACTGTGAATATCCCAAGCTTCCATCAAGTAATATACAAACTAGTATGATACAGTAATGGCCTCTAGGGCATATACACTAACAGTTTCGCGGTTTTTTGTCCGGTCGAAATTCTAGATACTTTGGTAACATGCTAGGGTGTGTTTAGTTAGGCTCTGATACCACTGTAAGTCCTCGTTATCTCTCACGGTTCTTTCGGGCTTGCGGAAATGGTGAAAAACGATTTTTAGGGTTTAGGTAACATGGACTACGAAAACGGATCTTGGCTAAACTACACACTAGCAACTAACAAGAGAGTTATCTACTCGGTTAGGGGTTACACCTCAACTTGAACTCCTTCTCTTTGACTCTTGATGGTGGTCGGATGATGCTTTCCTCGTTGCCTTCTCTTGTCGAAGATGGATCCACCTGAGGGTTTCTTCCTTGATCTCCTTTCTCGAACTTTGAGAAAACTAAAGTCTCCGGCTTGCTAGACCTTCAACCTTAGGAAGAGTAGAGAGTGGCTTAGGGTGTTTTATCTCCAAGGAGATGTTTCTCAACACATGAGAATTTTTCTCCTTGAACTAGAGGAGGAAGAAGAAGAAGAGAGGAGAGAGAATGGTTATGATAGAATGAGAATAGTTTTACAACCATAACAATATATGTGAATTATCAAATTAATAATATTAATCCAAAATGAAAAAGGTGATGGTTGGTTTGATAAGACCATTATCATTTCACATTAAATGATTTTGCAAAGATCAAAGAGCATCTAGAAAAGAAATGATGATGGTCAAAGTTTCAACCATGGTCAACTAGTCAACCTTGGTCAACAAGTCAACAAACCCAACCATGACACAATTTCATTTAAATAACATTATTAGTTGATATATCACAAATTCATTAGGGTTTGGAAAAAGACGACTGTCAACTGTGCATAGGCACCCGTTCCAAAACCCTGATGAAAAACCTCTTCCTCCGCCTCAATCAACTGTGCATACAAACCCGCATTCGTGTTCCGAGGAACATGAATACAATGAGATAAAACTAACCCCAAAGCATATATTAGGATCTGGCTCAAATAAGAGCCCGCAATTAATGTCTGTCCGGACGCCAAACGTGCACAAGTGCGCGGATGTGAACGAACCCTGTCGCAAAACCATGCGACCTCTACTCTGTTTTGCCCAAAGGCGAATAACCCTCTGTGTGGGACTCTAAAGACTCGACACTACGCTGGCAGTGGGTTTAACCACAGAGCGCAAGCGGCACTAGCTGTACGTAATGGTCCCCAGGTGGATGCCGATAAGAAGGCAGACGAGGTGAAACCCATCTGAACTCCTACTGAGCCTGAATGTGACAATCTTCATATAGTCCGGTCTGTTCGTCTGAGAACATCGCATGGCAGGCCTAGGGGGCGGTAAACGTCAGTCCCCTACTAGCGGTACAAGTCGTGTCGGAGTGTAGCCCAGAACACCTGAGATAACACTGGAAACCTACCAGTCTATCTCGCTTGCCTTGGCCAGGGACTTTGTGTAATGACTCTCCTAGACACAGCGCGATATCAACCCTTAATACCGGGAGAGACGAATCCTGTCTAACCGTCACTGCCTCCAAGTGCTTCGGGACTGCACCCAAAAACTACCTGTTTGAACGACTCCTTTGAGCCGTGGTAGGGTAGTAATCAAAGTGCAGTGGGAACACACTCGAGGCGAAGTGACAGTGTCAAGTCAACGGACTAAGCTGTACTCATGTCACCTGGGAACTGATAACTGACGATAGGTATATTACCAACCAACAGTTCCTGACGAGTCCTGTCCAGTGTACTCGTAACCTAACGAGCACCCGCATACTATCTCAAGTACGACGTACTGACGGCTGTGGGACAGACCGTCTCCCTAGCTCGGATGAGAAGCGTATACGCTAGTCTACTCCGGAGTATCGATGCCCTGTCTCGATAGTCCTACGACTAGGGCCTTGCATAAGGATGTGCTTGTGGATTACCCAGCCCCCACAAGTGTGACTGCCATCACAACGCTGGTAATCAAGCAAAGATCCTAAGGGCTCCACTAATGTGTAAAGGCGATATGCTAAAAGAAACACATGCACACATTAAAGCAGAAACAAACCAAGTAGCATACTACTATTTTGAGCAAGATTGTCTATACAAGGTGAATATCCCAAGCTTCCATCAAGTAATATACAAACTAGTATGATACAGTAATGGCCTCTAGGGCATATACACTAACAGCGCATACCTTCTGGAGCATGATAACGTGAGTGGATTCCGTCACGTTATCATGCAATGATAGTTGGATCCCGATTCCCACTGATGAGTTGGTTTACTCCTCGGGTGATCCCGACTAATTCTTCTTTCAGGTTTGTAGGAGAATTTGAGGTTACAGTGGGAGGTTTCCTGATTAGATAAATTGGTAACCATTCTGATCTTGGTTAGAGTGCACGCTGAGTGTTTCTTTTCTCTCTCACTTTGGCAGCGACCATGGCCCGACCCTTGACTATGACTCAGTGACCAAGTTAACCGAACCTTCTTAAACACTGGCTTTTGGATTGTCTGAGTTGCAAACCTCATTGCCACTCCAACTTTTACCCTTTTCTCCAGAACACCCCGTATTACTACAAACATCCACTTCCATTGGATAAAACCATCGTATGGTTTTATACGAACTGGAAGGAACTTTTTCCAGATTCGAGGATGGTTTCCGGTTATGGAGAAAACGAATAGGACTATTCAGTTGTCTTTTCCTTTTACCTTCTCTCAGGTTGCGAGTGCTCCTTGGATTAGGACAGTACACCTATTACGCTTATTGGATAATCTTCTTCTAAACCATAGGCAGGTGCCGAACGGTAGGGAATGAAGAAAACCAATTAGCCTAACGATGGTGTACAGAAGGTAATAAGTTAAGACAAATAAAGGGATTAGTAAGAGGGCAAAGTAAACTGCGGCTGCTATCATTCACGACCAAACCAAGTATTTCATCGCCACTCCTACTTCACCTTTGTATTTCTCTAGAACACTCCGTATCACTACAAAGATCTACAGTTTATTGGATACTCCATCGTATGGTTATATACGAACTTGAAGTAAACTGCGGCTGCTATCATTCACGACCAAACCAAGTATTTCATCGCCACTCCTACTTCACCTTTGTATTTCTCCAGAACACTCCGTATCACTACAAAGATCTACAGTTTATTGGATACTCCATCGTATGGTTATATACGAACTTGAAGGAACTTGTTCCAGTTCGGGGATGGATTCTGGTTCAGGGAAATAAGAATAAGGTTTATTCAGTTGTCTTTTATCTTCACCTTCTCTCAAGTTACGAGTACTCCTAGGATTAGGAGAGTACACCCATTATGCTTATTGGATAGTCTTCTTCCAAACCATAGGCTGGTGCCGAACGGTAGGGAAGGAAGAAAACCATTTGGCCTAAAGGGGTGTACAGAAGGTAATGAATAAAGACATATAAAGGGATTTGGAGAGATGGAAAAGAAATATACGGTTGCAGTTGTGAATATGATAATGGAAGAGGCATTACTAAGAATACCTGGACACCCCTTCGAAACATTTACATGTTTCAGTTTCACTGTGTATTGTTAAAAGAAAACTGATTTCCCAATTAGTCCTTGCTCCAGGGTATGTATTTACCAGGTTTGATTCTCACATCTGTATGGTTTTACAGATGATGAGTGGGAGTAGGTTATTGGGAATTGGGTGATCATCCTCATTATATCGGGATTCATTTTAATTGGTGATATTTGAGGAAATCGCCTGGGTTGTTTGCCGGACGGCAAATATTTTGTTTTGAATATCCGTTATAATGCACCAATTTCAAATTGATATATCTGTACGTTTATTTTTATAAAGTGAGATATAACTTTTTGAAATTATGTCGATGACATTTACCTATATCAGTGGATGGTTAGGTAAGGAGTATTAGACAGCGGTGTAATTCTTCTTAACCATAAGTACAGTTTTCAACCTACGACACACAGCGAATGAGTAATTAGACTCAGGGGACTTATACAGAGTATTGTATGTTGTCCATTAGGACAGAGAGGTTGGTACTCGTACTATATTCTGTTTACTTGTGAGTTCTCTAGTTCTTAGACACGTATTTCGTAGAAATGCAAGGTCTAAGTTTTGAGAAGTTATAGGTATAAGAATAAAGTAGAGAACCAGGCGTTGTAAGTATCAGGATTCTTCAAGGTGATCGAAGATGTATATACTTATGTATGGTATTTAGTTAATAGTAATGATTAAGAGAACTTGCTTCTCTTTCAGGTTACTCATAATTGGAACCACTCCTAAGTTGAGTAATGATGATCGACCTCTCTCCATTTAGTTGACATGCACTGGAGACAGCTGCAAGATTTGAATCTGGTTCCAATTAAATTAGTGCCTCTGTTTCTATATTGGATATAGAATGGTTCATATCTTAACGATGTTAAGGTACGGGGAGTTGTCCGGCTTATGCATAAAACCAAACTCTGGATAACTCAAGGCACATTTCTGTAATGGAAGTTTGTGGGTTGACCCGGGCTATGACGAGGGTTGACTTTCTACCATCTGGAAGATCAATAGTGATATTGTTCTTGACTCGCCACAGTTTTAGTAAAATGGATTTTTTCAGAAAACAGTAGTGGGAGTATGGTAGAACTGGAAGTGATTCCAGAACCGCAAACGATTACTGAAAATTTAATAAGAACCTGAAGATTCAATCTGGTTTGACATTCCATTGGTCACTCTACAGATATGATGGGTAACCTCAGGCACCTAAGAGGTACTCCGGTAGCCTCAAGGACGGTGACAGGGAGGTTCTTGTTTACCCAGATTTGACACTACTGTTGTTCCAGGCTATGAGACCCGGCAGGAGGATGAGTATAGGGTTGTTCTAGCTTTAGATGTGTATGCGTATGTGACTCTGCCAGAGGGTTGTCGTAGTCAGTTGGAGCAGCGGAAGTATAGTGGACAAGTAGATTATGTCTATTTATAGACGAAAGCAGATATAGCGGAGATAGATCGTCTATTTCTGATGTGACAGTCATAGGTTTGACTTCATCAGAATAGGGGATGTATCTGTTAAGAAGGTAGTAGGGTGTGATGTCCTGGTATTTGGATGACATACATAGAGTAGGAAGTGAAATTCCTATACTACGATCGGTTATACTTTGGTTGTCACACAGTGGTTTCTCCATAGAGGACTTGGATATTATATCAGAAATTCTGGTTAATGGGTCTATGGTTTTAGATCTGGAATTGGGTAGTTTCCCCAATCTGGGTACTTAGATAGCATTCTAAAGGTGTTTTAGAAGGGACGACTCCTGGCACGGTAGTGTACCTGCAGGTGATGGAGTCACCCTCTTTAAAGGTGTCTTACAGACTAAAGAGGAGAGGGATGTGCAAGATTGGCAGATCACTTGCTTAGGCAATTGAGTCAATCATGAGATGTCAAGTACCACACCAGATGTTGTTTTTGCAGTAGATGCAATAAGTTCAGATATTAATCCAATCCTGGAGAAACATTCGAAAGCAGTTTTAGAACATAAGTGGATGTTCAGGGTTATGATAACCACAACCTCTTTTAGGAGACGGTTATCATTCCAGGCTTCCAAGGTGACCTAGATGACAGAGTTGTAGTTTTCCCTCTGACGAGGGGCAGTAGTTTGGACAGGTGGTCCAAGGGGATACTGAAGGGGGCATAGCGCAGGATACTGATTAAGTTCAGTTGACGATACAGTCTAAGAAATTTGGATTTGGAGTTCATTTATGAGCTAGGTCCCATCAGATATCCAGACATATTCTAAGATAGGTATTACTCATTTCGGAAGATGGTTTTCTCCACGAACTTGAGATAAAGAGAGACATAGAAAGAAACATCATGGCGGATCCACTCACTAAGGCTATTCCTCGAACGCAATAGTTTTGCAAATGGTCTTTGTAAGACTGATTAGTAGAGGAGTTGGGTGTTCGGTATCACACGGGCTGTGAGTATGCGACATCACAATAATTAGCCTTGAGTGCAAGTGGGATATTGTTGGATATAGTGCCCTCAGAGTCGATTATTGGATCACAGGCACGTGATTGCAATGATTGAGGGAGGACCTATACTGGTAGGACGGTCTTACTCAAGATGATAGTATGCTATCTGGTTTATCTTTATCATCGTGTACTACTTTAGGTGACATTACTGGTCACTATTGCACGTTGGTAGAGCCCTTAGGATTCTTGCTTGACGGACAGCTGTATGATGGTGATCATATACGTGGGAGCTGGGGTCTATAAGCACATCCTTAAAGTGGTCCCTAGTCATGGGAGTTTTCGAGACAGGGCATCGATACTCCGGAGTAGACTAGTGTATACAGTCGAGACCCCGACGAGGGGCGGTGGTCGGTCTCACAAGCCATTAGTGTCAGTTGGTTCACCTAAGATGTATATAGGTGCTCATTGTGTTATGAGTACACCGGACAGTACTCGCCGGGAACATGCTAGTTGGTATTATACCTGACGTCAGATAGCAGTTCCCTGGTGACATGTGTACAGGTTAGTTCATCGACCTGAGATCGTCATTTGTCTCGTGTGAGTTCCCACTGTTCTTTGATTACTACCCTACCATGGCTCAAAGGAGTCGTGCAAACAGGTTTTAGTTGGGTACAGTCCCGAGCCACATGGAGGTAGTGAGCGGATCGGCAGGGGTTTCGTCTCTCCCGGTATTGGGGGTGAGATCGCGCTGTGTCTAGGAAAGCCATTACACAAAGCCCTCGGCCGAGGCAGGAGATTTACTGGTAGGTATTCCAGTAGTATCTCAGGGTGTTCTGGGCTACACTCCGACACGACTTATACCGCTTTTGGGGGTTTGACTTTTACCAACCCCCTAAGCCCGCCATGCGATGCTCATAGACGAACGAACCGGACTGTACGGATATTGTCACTGACAGGCTCAGTAGGGTGTCTAGATGAGTTTGCTCATCGACCTCCCTTTTGGTCAATACCTGGTGGCCCGTTACGTACAGCTAGTACCTCTGATGTGCTAGTGGTTAAATCCATAGCCAAAGTATTGACGAGTCTTTAGAGTCCCCCACAGACCGTTTCTTAAGTTTCGGGCGAAACGTTGTAGAGGTCGTATGATATATTGCAGGGTTCGATCATATACGTACAGTATTGCATGGATCATGATCGGACGGATCATACTAGTGGGCTTTGGTTTAAGCCGGATCCTAGTATTAGATTTGTTGGATTACTTTAGTCTCATCGCATTCGCATTCAGTTGGAATGCGGATGCAGGTATGTATATACAGGTGAGGGGTATCCTTGTGATCCGTCACGAGTTTACTTTAGATGCTGCCGTATCTTTTTATTGTTGCAAACATTTGGATTAATGTTTGTTAATGGAAATTGTGAGCTAGATTTCATCATGACATGCATTAAATGTGACATGGACACATTAGTGACTCATGGTCTCTTTTTATGTGTTAATGTCACATTATATGATGTTTTTTGGGTTGAGATGATGAGAGAGGAGAGAGAGGGGCAGCCAACCGTTATAGTGAGCTCTTGTATTTCTTTTTCTTACACTCTCTCACTCTTATGCTTCCATCACAAGAAAAGAAAAGAAGAGAAAGTCTTCTCTTCTTCTTCTTCTTCCTCTTCTTCTTCCTCTTCTTCTTCCTCTAGCTTACATTCTCCATTAATGGCATCATCTCTAACCTCCATCCATCTCATGGATGTAAGAGACAAAGTGATCACAAACATTCTCTACAACACCTTGGACACGTCGGCTAGCACACTTCGTGCCTGAGTTGCTTCAGATAAAGCGGGAGCCCGTAAAAAGACTCGATGTTGTGGCGCCCTTTCCGACGAGGAGATCGAGACCGAAGATGCCGTGAGGAGCCTGGGATGGTGGCCAAAGACCGATGGACACGGATCGATCGGTATAGCTTTCCAACCCTCTCTCTAGATAGCTAGTTGTAGGTTAATGGTTCGATCCGGGTTTTAAGCATACGATAGCGCCAGTTTCTAGTTTGAAAAAGTTTTCGTTTCCGCATTTTAGCCTCGGAAAGACGGTCGGGGCGCTACCGTAGACTTACACGGATTTCATGCCTAACAATATAAATTCCAAATATTGTATCACATTCCACAAATAGCTAGACGATGTTAAACATTCCAATCGATTCAACAAACACCCAAAATTTCCTAAAGAGCTCAACACTTGAGCGTAGTTTAAAAATACTCAGTACATGCCACAGTACCTATGGACCAACCGTAGAAGGGTCAACCCTTGCCTCACCTATGGCGCCGCGGAACTACCGCAAACCCTAGGGTTTGGCGGCGGTTCTTACAGTCATAGAATCGAGTTAGGTTTCATTCTTCTAGAGGGTCCATCACATTACTTGCATGATTTTTGAATTTTCTTTAACTTGGAAAAATCCAACTCTTGGAAAATTTCCAGCGAGGGATAAAGTGGGTATTTGATATCCGTTCGAACATTTTAACACCGTCTAAATAACCTGAAATAAAGTTAGAATTACGACTACGAAACACTCCGAATTGCTTTTTATAGAAAATTAACATCTCATGCAATTTTAGAAAAAACAAGCAACACCTGAAACACCAAAACCCAGAGACCAGAACACAGAACAAAAACGAACCCCAGAAGCTATCTTAGGGCCGACCGGCTCGAATTTTGGGGCCATGTCACCGGGTCAAATCCGTCCAATTGTGTTCGTTTTTGTCCAGTGTTCATGTTATATCTCATATAATATTCTGTAGTTGCTTAAAAAAAATTTCGACGACTTAAAAAATTTGACAGAATCTAGGTTTAAGTTTCGAGTGTTTCGGAGTTGTTTCGGTTTCGTAATTCTACAAATATCGTCTAAATCTCTAGCTTAGCTCTGATACCACTGCAGAGTTCTCAAGGCGGCCGCTGGGATTCGGGAGGCATCGACCATGCCGTTTTCAAAATATTAGCGTGCTAAAGAACCCTAACGCTAGAATCTAAACTAGAGAATTAGACGAACAAGCATGTAAATATCTTTACATCTAAGTGAACAAGGAATACAACATTTGTAGACCGGTCCTTCACTTCAATAGCTCCGTGTAGTAGTCCCTTCACTCCAATTAGTGATCTCCCGGACTCTAGTGAGGCTCCACAAGGTGAAATGAACAAGTCTTGAAGTCTTCGAGGCCGAAGATGATCTATGTCGATGTCACGACTAAAAATTTAGTTCGTGACCGGCACTTAAATCACGCAACGTCTAAATGCGTAACGTAATTTAAGTAAGCCGAAGCCCAGAAATCTAACCTTTTTAAAGAAAATAAAAAATGTGTAGTTTTGAAATAAAGGTATGATTAAATCAAACGTTTTCTTAAATGCATGGATAATGGAACATGAAAATGCGAGTGGATTTTTCCTATTTAAGAAACATGTTTCGTCTTTTAAAAATTTGGGCAGAACCTCCTTTGTATATTTTGATCCAAAACCACATATACACGATAACTGTAACGTTTTAGAAATCGTTATGCGAATTTTTCCGCTTTAGGGTAAAATTGTCGGTATTTTCCGTTTTAACCCGACTGTGATCAAACGTCCATATAAACTTGCCGCCACCTTGTTTAGCTAAAATAAAGCTAGTGCGCAAGCTTTGGGGGTATATGCGACGTTTTGGTTCAAATAGAATTTTTTGCTATTTTAATATTATTTTAATGTGGTATTTAAATTTTGGGTTTGGGTTTTTACTCCTAAAATTTTATCTTGGAAATTTATCAAGTTGAGTTAACCAAAACCCTTCTCATAATATCTAGATCTTTTGTTGTGCAAAGGATTAAAGTTTAAAGTTTAAAGAAAAGAAATGAAGGGAATAGGTGGCATGTGCATGAATGAGCATTAATGTGCATTTATTGCACGAATTGGCTAGAAAACTCCACACAAATTCCTCACCTTCCCCCTTGGCCGAGATTCTTCTTCTTTCTCCTGCCCTTAATCATTTCCTTTCCATTTTCAACAATTCCAAATAAATAAATCTCCAAAATTTCCAAAATAAATCACAAAATACTTCAAGTATTGAGTTTTGCTTCTTTGATTACTTGGAGCTAGGAAAGCTTGGATCTTGTGAGAAAAGGTTGATATGTATAATCCCTACACTGTTAAATAGGAGTTTTTATGATGTATAGCTCGTTGGTTATTGTGTAGAACACTTAAAGTATCGATTAGTGAAATATCGTGTTTTTAGTGTCTTTTTAGAGCCTCTGTGATCTACTGTGATTAGGGATTTTTACTGAGTGACCAAACAAGATAGTAGTGTTATACTAGTGACCCTAGGATTCCACCTGAGACACGAGACCCACCCCACCGGCTTTGGCCGGCTACCCAAGCAGGAAATCCGGCGACATCGGTTTTGGAAGGGAGTTGGGTGTTGGTTTTTTTGTGGGTAGCTGTCTGTTGTGGTTTAGGGGTGTTTGGTACTGTTTACTTTTTTAGTATTTATAGTATGCAAAATCCGGGATCATTTTCCTATAATCTAGTGTTTTGTGACCACGTGTTACGTAATCCGATACGAATCGTGATCTTGTTCAGCTGCTGCACTTGGGTAGGTTTCGTAGTATCGTTATGCACGTTAGCCACTAGACGGACACTCGTGAGTTAGTTTAGTGTTGGTGCGTCGTTTAAAATGTAGTTTTATGTTATTTTGGTCGATTTATGAGTTTTGGCTATGTTTATGTGTTTTGTGAAACCTTATGACCTACAGTCAATCTGGGATAACCTTGAGTGTTTATGAGATAAGCAAACAATACTAGGGACCAAATTAGAGCACTAGGAGACCACCCTGCAAACACGAACCCAAATAGAGAAGAGGGGCCGGCCTCGCCGGAATTTGGGTATAGGTGGCCGGCCACTTGATGATGGTAGGTGCTTGATTTGGACCAGTAGCTCTTATACTTCTTATACTACACCCTATACTTGTTTGTGTAGTTCCAGTTTACCTGAACCAAAATTTGGGAGCTATTGTGAGTGGTTTTTAGTTATGTTTTCCGTATTTTGGAATTCTTGGTTTTTATAATTGATATTGTTTTGGGTCGTTGGATGTTTGTACGTCAACGACGCGGGTTATTTGGTTGTTTTTGCATGCGTAGACTATAGGTTCTAACCTATGAGTGCATCGCGTGCCATTTTGGATTTCAGAACTCGTTATTAATGGTATTGCGATACGTGTTGATATTGTAGGTACCTTCACGTGGATTACGAGAAGACGAAGCATATCGACTACGGCTAAGCGAGGAGTTTAGCAGGTGAGTAGATTTATATCTACGGGGGAAGTCGGGTGGATGGCGTATAGCACCCCCGCAACCATTGATATGGAATATCGTTTGTTTATGTTATCCTGATAAATGATATGCGACGGACATGATTGTAGGATTTACAACGATAAGATGATTGAAATTGATGCTAATAAACAATTGACTTAGGAGAAAATGATATGATAAGTAAATCATGATAAGTACGAGTTTAAAAGAGAACTAGTGTGACGTTTATTAATTTGATGCGCGATATTAATATGATGTGATATTAGGACTTAGTGTGATATGTCATTTTATGGATTCGAGTCGATATGAGATTGTTGATACCTTTGTAGGTCCCCAGATACGAGTTTGACATGGATGTGACCTGAGAGATAGGTATATATATTTATATGGATAATGATTGCATAATGAGTGATATGCCGTACGAGACTTAGATTCGTACCTCGATGTTGTATAGGTTGATAGAATCCCTATTTGTAAATGCCGCTGTACGTTAGATTACCAGACGCGATGACTTTTACTTGTTGATTGGTCCATACCCCAGATTAGAGGATGCCGTATGATGGATTGTACCGTACGTGTTATTGTGAGACTGGATGCTGATTGATAAACTCATCGACTCGGTCTTGTTGACATGTATACCTTATATCATTTGATTCATTATATGTATTGTGCTACATTAATGCTGTTCTCATTGCATTTCTTATACCTGTGCTAGTACACCTACACAATTATCGATGATGCGTATGTTACACATACACAGATTTTCCGGCTCACACACTTCTTCATCGATAATTGCCATGTCACTTACACAGTAGAATTGCTATATCATGCTATAATATACTACCATGTTCATATCACTATGCTAGGTTGCATACATATTGACATGTACACCCACATACTTTGCTACAGTTACATGTGCACTTCATATGATGCGGCACTTGTTTTCGGAGGATTTGGGAACCGCAAGATATATTTTAAAGTTGGATTCATTTTTAAAGAGCGGCTTTCCCTTAATATGCTCAAATTGTTGTTTTATATTGCATATATCAGTTTTCATGGATTTACGCATTGAAATATGGATTTCATTTGATTTATGGATTTGAGAACCGTGGGGGTATTTCAAGAAAACTATGTATTGTTTGAAAACCCGGTTTCTCTTGATATGATATCAGTGCGTCCACCATGTGATTTCTCGGTTCTGAGATTGGCATGTGAAACCCGATTCGAGGAGTGGGAGGCACCGTCTGCGGGTACATGGTGGACCCGGTATGGTACCCTAGAGCGAGAGATGATATCGTGGTGTAGACGATGAGCCTAGTAGAGGGACCACTACCAATCGGTGATATTATTTGGACTCGGCAGATATCTGGAGGATACCGACCAGAGTCATGTTCAAACATGCTACGTGGATTTCGGGTGTCGATATGGACACTCGGGTTCCATGAGATGTACTGACAGCAGGGCCGGTCATGGTGACGGTGCCTGACAGACGAGGATTTACGTGTCGCTGCTGGACACGGGTTTCATGATGTTTCGAGTGGTCGACTTCAGACACTCCGGTTCCATGATTTGATGTGTCGTTGATGGACACACATTATTTGATATCCACATATTTACCTGCATATACTTTTGTGATATTTGTCAGTGTATATGCCCTAGAGGCCATTACTGTATCATACTAGTTTGTATATTACTTATGGAAGCTTGGGATATTCACCTTATATAAACAATCTTGCTCAATATAGTAGTATGATACTTGGTTTGATTCTACTTCAATGTGTACATGTGTTTATTTTAGTATATCACCTATACACATTAGTGGAGCCCTTAGGATCTTTGCTTGATTACCAGCGTTGTGATGGCAGTCACACTAGTGGGGGCTGGATAATCTATAAGCACATCCTTATGCAGGTCCCTAGTCGCAGGACTATCGAGACAGGGCATCGATACTCCGGAGTAGACTAGCGTATGCGCTTCTCATCCCAGTGTGTGAGATGGTCTGTCCCACAGCCATCAGTACGTCGTACTGGAGATAGTATGCGGGTGCTCGTTGGGTTACGAGTACACTGGACAGGACTCGTCGGGAACTGTTGGTTGGTACTATACCTATCGTCAGTTATCAGTTCCCAGGTGACATGAGTACAGCTTAGTCCGCTGACTTGACACTGTCACTTCGCCTCGAGTGTGTTCCCACTGTACTTTGATTACTACCCTACCATGGCTCAAAGGAGTCATGCAAACAGGTAGTTTTTGGGTGCAGTCCCGAAGCACTTGGAGGCAGTGATGGTTAGACAGGATTCGTCTCTCTCGGTATCGGGGGTTGATATCGCGCTGTGTCTAGGAGAGCCATTACACGAGTAGTCCCAGGCCAGGGCAAGTGAGATATACTGGTAGGTTTCCAGTGTTATCTCAGGGTGTTCTGGGCTTCACTCCGACACGACTTATACCGCTATTAAGGGACTGAAGTTTACCGCCCCCTAGGCCCACCATGCGATGTATCAGACGAACAGACCGGACTGTATGGAGACTGTCACAGTCAGACTCAGTAGGAGTTCAGATGGGTTTCACCTCGTCACTCTTCTTGTCGGCATCTACTTGGGGACCGTTACGCACAGCTAGTGCCGCTTGCGGTCTGTGGTTAAACCCACTGCTAGCGTAGTGTCGAGTCTTTACAGTCCCACACAGAAAGCTATTCGCCTTTAGGCAAAAGAGTAGAGGTCTCAAGGTTTTGCGACAGGTCGCATGGTTTTGCGACAGGGTTCGGTCACATCCGTGCACTTGTGCACGTTTAGCGTCCGGACAGTTAACACTAGTGGGCTTTGGTTTAAGCCAGATCCTAGTGTACGTTTTGGGATTGGTTTTTTCTAGTATGTATTCGTGTTCCTCGGAACGCGGATGCGGGTGTGTATGCACAGTTGACGGAGAGACAGAGGCAGAGGATTCTCATTAGGGTTGTTGACTGTTGACTGTTGACTATTGACTTTTTGCTCAACCCTAATGAGAATATGATATATGATTAACAATAATATTAATGAAGTATTATAGTGACATGGTTGTTGAGGGGTTGACTTTGTTGACTTGTTGACTTTGTTGACCGGTTGACTTGGTTGGACTAGTTGACCTTCATCATGACAATGGCTATCATTTCATGGCAAAGCCTTTTGCTTGCTTGTTTCTCTTGTGCAAAATGAGTGCATGAAATGATATGGCTATTGTAGCTTAAACCATCACATAATGCTTGATTGCTATGATTTGTTATGATGGCTTTGGATTATGAGAGCCAAGAGAGAAAAGTCTTGCACATTCTTTCATTTCCTTTCTCTCTCTTGTGTTTGAGCTCTCATCCTCTTCCTCTTGCTCTCCCTCTCTTTAGTCTATGGTTCACTTGTCTCATGAGTTGAGAAGCAAGAACCATAGAGAAAAATCCCAACACACTCTCCTCTACTCACTCTAGTTCATAAGGTTTAGCAAACTGAGTGAACTAGTTTCTTCAAAGCTCGAAGAAGAAGCCAAAGGTAGAAGCTTTCGGGTGGATCGATCTTCGGTGCAAGGAGACGACGGAGTGAAGCCGATCCGTACACCATCGAGAGTCAAAGACGATGGAGTTCAAGAAAGAAAGGTATAACCCCCTAACCGAGTAGTTAACAACTCCTAGTTAGGTTGTTAGGTAGATAGTTTAACAAAGATCCGTTTTGAGTCCATGTTACCGCCTCTAGAAAATTGTTTTTCACCAAATTCCGCATGCCCGTAAGTACCGGGAGAGGTAGCATGGACTTACAGTGGTATCAGAGCCAGGTTAAACACTACCTAACATGTTAGCATAGTAACTAGAAATTCGATCGGAGAAAAAGTCGCGAAATACACCCCGATATCAAACTTGCTGTCGATTTTTAAAGTGCTGTAAAAGTAATAAATCATGCTTCAAAAATCGACTCAGGGTTTTTATAGTGCACTGAAGAAAAACGATCAAGAGATCTCATCAAAGCGCCGCGGAAACGCGGCAAGAGCTTGCTCTTGCCGCGGTTCCGCGGCCCACTTAGCTCTTCTCTGGATTTTCTTTACTGCAGTATACTCAGTGGGGTATTTTGGGAATTTTGGTATATGTTTTTTCAGCCCAGATTTTCCAGAAAGAAAAATTTGTTTTTGGGGCTTTACAAACCGTATTTTGATCGAGTTTCTAAAGACTAAGGCTAACGGGTTTATATCTGTGATGTGATATTTGTATTGAACGTCTGCTAATCGCTATATGTGTAGGGTTGCTAGGCACGCGCACAAGGGTCTACGAGGCATCAACCATGCCCGATTTAAAATTTAGCCGTGCCGAACAACCCGAATACGGAACTTTAAACTAGAGATTAGGCGAAAACAAGCATGCTAAACACTTTAACACTAAGTGAGAGGGATTACAACCTTTGTAGATCCGGTCCTTCACTTCATATGCTCCGTGTTGTGGTCCCTTTGCTGCGATCATCGGGATCCGGACTCTCGAGAGGTTCCACGAAGAGAAAGACGCAACCTTTGCTTCCGATCTTCGATACTAAGATGATCTACCTTGAAGTTTCTTTAACACAAGCTAACACTCATGAAATGATGTGAACACCCCCATCTAAATGGCAAGGGAAGATGAGGATGATGAAGTAGGATTTTTGCTCTCTTTATTTATCTTTTTCTCATATTTATTCATCACCTTTGAAAAATCTAGCAACCTTTTTCATGAAAGAATGAAGGAGGAAGAAGATGAATAATATTAGAATCCTTTTGTGATGAATAGGAAAAGAATAATATGATAGAATTATGCAACCATGGTCAAGTAAACCTTTGTAGAGAATTAACTAGGGTTAGGGTTTGGGTTGGGTTAAAACATGAGTCACTTGTAAATATCTTACACAAAACAAAAAGAAAACCTTCTAGAATCAACTAGAAGTCATTAACCCAAATCAAACCCTAATCTTGATTAATCTTTACAAAACATGTTGCATTATTTATCATATCATGTTACAATATTATATATCACATATATAATATTTATTGTAACAAAATAAAATAATACATTTAACATATATCGCATATATATCAATGTATTACCCGAGTGAGAAAAAGAATCTTTTAGTGAGCAAATATTAGTTAATGCAATTTAATATATCAAATATATTATTAGACAATAAATTATCGAATCAACACTTGATCCGACAATCCGGCTATATCGCATATAACCGGCTAATATTTATCCGTACCGATTCATCGAATCAACACTTGATCCGATGACTCGGCTGATATCAAATATCGCGAGAATATAATACGGTATCTCATATCGTATTATCCTCGGTCCCGTACATATCACATATGTGCTCCTACTCCGTTTTGCCTGAGTCAAGAAACCTCTGTGTAGGACTCTAAAGAATCGTCAATACGCCGGCAGTAGATGATGATCATATCAAACACCCACAAGCTGCAAGCGGTCAGCTAAACGTAACAGCTACCCAGGTATTGAGCGCTCAGAAGATCAACAAGCAAGCCTGTAACTTCTCCTGTGAATCCAAACAGTAACACTCCCGTACAGTCCGATCTCGTCGTCTGATATGTCGCATATCTCGCCTAGGGGTGGTAAACGTCAGACCCCAGTAGCTCGATAAGTCGTGTCGATATGAGGTCTATAACAGTTCGAGAAACTACTGATAACACTTACCAGTAAATCTCAGCAACCCTGGCCAGGGATTTCCGATTATAGCCAATCGAACACAGCACAACATCAACTCCCTATACCGGGAGAGACGAATCCCCTCCTATCGCTCATTGCCTCCATGTGATTCGGGACTGTACCCAAAAGCCACCTTTTTGCACGCCCTCTTGGACGTGGTATGATGGAAATCAAAGCACAGTGGGAACCACACAAGACTCTATGATGATCTCGGGTCAACAGACTACTCTGTACCAGTGTCACCGGAGAACTGCCATCTGACGTATGGTATAATACCATCTGGGAGTTCACGGCGAGTCCGTCTAGTGTACCCAGTCTCCACTGAGCACCCGTACACCGTCGTTGATGTCAAACACCGATGGATATGGGATCATCCATCGCCCATCATATGGGTCAAGATGCGTATACACTAGTCTACTCTGGTGCATCGATGCCCTGTCTCGATACACCCTCGACTAGGAACAGTTATAGGATGTACTCGTCGACTACCGTGGCCCCACTAGTATGATCTCATCATAGTCCCAGTAGTCGAGTACATATCCTAAGGGCTTTATCAACATGTAATATAGAGACAATCAGAGTACATGTTTAGATAAAGTACAACCAGATAGCATACTATCATGTCGAGCAAGAAAGTTCTCCCTATATATGTCCTAGCATTCACTACAATATACATCGTATGTACAGTAATGGCCTCTAGGGCATACATATAACTAACAATCTCCCACTTGCACTAGGGCCATCTGTTATAGTATCGCACACCCAACAATTAGCTGCGGTTGAAGTATCTCATACTCAACCATCCCGTAAAAGTCTCTACTGAGAAAAAGGCCTTTGTGAGTGGATCCGCGCTGTTATTCTCTGTGTCTACTCTCCTAACCTCGATCTCCCTGGAGATCAACCATCTCCATGATCAGGTGATACTGCCTAAGAATTATATCTGGATTTCTGATGGGACGGTAGTTCCTTGGCTAAAGCCACAACCCCATTGTCACACAATGGTAGGAACGAAGTTCATCTCATGAACTTATAAATATACAGACTGCCTCTTTGGTAGTATCCTTGGTAACGATGTATCTTGCCTTTAATCGTCTAGTATGTCACGGTATCTAGCTTGGAACTCTTCCAACATACCGTCCCTCCACTGAGGGTATAGACAATGCCTTCGACTGACATTCAGTCATTCTTATCACCCTGGAACCCTTCCAGTGATTCTCCCCAGGATCGATTGATACCATCTCACTACAACTAGTGAGTATCCTAACATCCAATTAGATCTATCTCATAGATCCAAAACCTAGGATTTAGTAGGTATCACTTTGATCCTATATGGAGAATCCTTGTGATAAGCGGAGATTGACCGTGCGTAGCATAGGAAACTTCTTCCCTATCAAGAGTATGTCATCCGCGTACTCTACGAGGATCACCACCATACTCTCTACTACCTTTTCGTATATACAAGGTTCATCTACCATTTTGATGAAGTCAAACTCTTTGACTACCACATCAAAACAGATGTTCCAACTCCGCGATGCCTGTTTTATCATATAAAACATCTTGCACACGTTTCCGCTGCTCCCACTGTCTACGAAGCCCTCTGGCTGTGTACTTATAGATGTTCTCTTCTAAAACATCATTTAGAAAAGATGTCATGGCACCCAACCACCTGATATCATAGTCATGGTATGTAGCCGTGGCAAGTAGGATCTGGATGGACTTAAGCATAGATCCTTAGAAAAGGTTTCAACATAATCCATACCTGGTCTATGATGCAAACCTTTAACAAGTCTAGCTTTGAAAGTCTCAACTTTTCCATGTACACCAAGTAATCTTCTCAAGATATACTTGCTCCTGATGGGGATTTAACCCTTCAGATAAAGCAACCAAATTCCATACTTTGTCGGTGTATAAGTATTCCATCTCAGATCGCTAAGCATCCAGCCATTCTTACAGAGTCCCACTCCTGATGGCCAGCTCGAAACTAGTTGGGTCATCATCTCATGATGCAATCCTCGCTCCCACTGTCATAGAGAAACCGAAGTATCTCTCAGGTGGGTGAGGAACCCTACTAGATCGGCGGAGAGGCTGAGGTTCGTTGGAAACTATTGAATCCTTTGGTTCTACCAAATTATCAGCTGCAGTTTGTATAGCTGGAACCATTCTAGTTCTACATAACAGACCTTGCCTCGAGCTTGTCCGGATTTTGCTTTTAGACACAAGCCGGACAACCCCAAATCTTAACAAACTTAAGATATGGGCTCTTCCCTTTCCATATCATATATGAAGTGGTAGGCAACTGATTTGATTTGAACTCTATTCAATAGGTATGCAGCTTCTCAAGTGCATAACTCCCCATAGGAAATAGGAAACTCAGTAGTACTCATCATAGAGCACACCATATCAAATAGGGTGCTAATGCTCCGCCCCGATACACCGACGTGCTGTGGTGTATACGGAGGAGTAAGGCTGAGAGAGAATCTCATTCTCCTTTAGAATAGTCCAGGAATTCCGTGCTTAAATATTCTCCTCCTTGATCACATCATAGGACATAATACTTTTACCCGTATTTTGGTTCTCTACTTCTAACTCATATTCTGTGAATATCTCAAAAGGTTCGGACTTGTGTTTCAACAGGAACATATGTCTGAATCTTGAGAGATTATCAGAGAATGTAATGAAGTAAAAAGAATTGTTCTTGGCATGTGTAGACAGGGGACCTTCATACATCAGCATGTATCAATCCCAAGAGTTCACTAACTCTTTCTCTGTTTCCAATAAATAAAGCTGTGGTCATCTTATCTTTGTGACATGACCGGCAAATTTCACAAGATGTAAATTCAAACTAATTTAAATATGCATCTATATGTAACTTCAGTCAGTCGGGTCGCATTGATATGACCTAGTCTACAATACCTCAAGAAGGATTCGTTCATTTCTGAACTCTTCCTCTTGTGTGTGTTCCGTATACTAAGAACTGTAGTTTGATTTAGAACGACAATGCTTTTAGATAACGTGCCTGAACCGATCAACTTTTGATATAGGAAATGTTCAAAACATTATCCAACAATACAAAATTATATCCTTTCTTTACTAATAAAGAGAATGATATGATTTTGTATATCAGGTTCGGTATCTAATAACATTTGTTCAGAATCAATGTATTCTGGTAATACAGGGTGATAGTGACCAACAGACTTGGCTGCAACACTTGCACCGTTTTCTGTCTCATGAAACTTTTCACCCATTCTCAGTTCTCTACCTTATTGTAGCCCATGTAACAGATTACATATGCGGGATCCTGATCCGGTATCACATACCCAAGACGTAAAGGATACTGAGAAACAGTTCTGTGTAATGAACACACCCGAAGATGATGCATCAGCATGCACTTTCTTCGTTTGGGCGGCATGGGAAATATGGTATTCCCCAATTTCCTGCTCTGTCTTATAACAATTATAAGTTGGAGCGGGACCAACGTTCCCCAGCTCAGTATAACAAGCGGGTTCGGTCAATATATCCATTTTATTATCTTGATTAAGGAATGATATGGTCGCTATCTGGAGAGAGAGAGAAGAAAACACTCAGCGTATGCTCTTGCAAGATTAGATTGGTTATCTAATATATCTAATCAGGATGTCTCCCACTGTTTTAGTCAAATCTTCCTTCAAACCCTAAAAGGAAAGACTAGCCGGGATTAATTACACGCTACAAGTTCGCCAATCTTTCAGCCAGGCCAGTGTCGGTACTTTGAGGGAGGTCCCCCGTGCTCTCGCACGAACCTAATTAATGTAAACCTCGTTTTCCCAGAGGCGTAACCCCGTTAACACCTTTCTAGACACCTACTTGATCGGCTAATTGTAATGCGTAAAACTCTCCCAGGAGTAACTCTTACTCGCAGCGGGTATCGGGATCCAACTATCTCATAGAAGGTATGCAATCTCATTGCAAATTTCAACACTTGAAATTCCCAATAATATTTTACCCCTAGCGTGCTATGACCTTGACGCATGCCAAACAACTCATAGTCTGCTAGTCAAGTTCAACCCGTACATTTCTTGATTGAATTAAACCCACCCGCACGACCCTTGACGCATGCCAAACAACGCCGTACGAATACCCTAATCCAATCGCATCGTATGCTAGCAGATAAGCACTAGTTAGCTACCGTACACTACGCCTTGACGCATGCCAAACTACCGCAGCACGAATACTAACTAGTACTTATCTGAAATGAGGGAGGGCTACGACAGGTTTTTAAGAAAACCCTTTGTGTAATGAACTTGATATCGTTGTAGAATCGAGTGATTTTAAATGGAGTGTTTTTGAGGCTTTTCTAGTTTTGCTAAAGGGGTCACTCCCGGTGAAGGGATCGTCGGCCCTTTCCTCATCGAATAAGGTGCAGGATATATCACATATACCGCTGTGCAAAGCAAGAACTATAGAAGCAATCAAAAGACAAACCGAGTTTGTAGCATCTGCCAGTTATTGCTAAAGGAGTCACTCCCGGTGAAGGGATCTCTGTCCTTTCCTTATCGAATAAGGTGTTGGATGTTCTACAAGGAACACCGCTATGCAAAGCAAGAACTGTAGCTACCAGTTTTTATAAACAAGTTTCTACAACATCTTAGGTTTCTTTTAATTCATTAATCTCATTAATGAAGTCCCATTTTAATTATGCTTCGTAAGCATCTCTTTTTGAAAACGAAATCTGCAATATAACATATATCTCATATATATAATATATAAACATTCGTCTCAGGCAGTAATATGATCTCATCACAGAACATTGCAGCAGAAGAACATATATGAAATATTGGATATACTAGGACGTCCGTGTTTTCAATACGAGCCTGTATAAAACACGGATTCCATGGTCGCGATGAATAACCAAACCCACATCCCTAGACCCCTACGAGAGCGGCAAGTAACACTGCCAATTCTAGGGTTAGGAGACCCGGTCTCGACTCCTCGTGATGGTCTCCCACTGGACCCTAGAACCCGGTTACGTGTGCTCCCTGCCTTGGGTCTACCTAATGCGGAAAAGTAAATAATATACAACGGTGACATCTTCCGCTACCTGGAAGTGCCCCAATAAAAGAATATTACATACAAATGAATTTTGCATGAATGAAAAAGAAAAAACTCTCATCTCACATAAAACCCCCGGCTATTGAAACGCGACGATCCAATACAACATATCACAGCAACACATAATATCATATATCATCAACGTAAGCAAGTATGCGTATCCCGATTGTCGTTGATGTATAGCAACGAAGTCGGCGATACACCATATACTACGCTTACGGTCACAGAAAAGAAAGTGTAAAACTACAACAGTTGGAATCCGCAACCTCCTTAGACATCGCATGCCTAACTAAATGAATTCCTTAGACATTACATGCCTAACAATTATAAACCACGCATTTTAGTCTCTTTATCGAAAACTCTTTTCAATATCAAGTCGGGCAATTCAACAAGATTCCCGACGTCCTGATCGAATGCTCGTCGCAAACTTTAGTAGACGGCCGCACCCCCGATACCGTCGACGAAGTGCACCAAGGTGGAACACCGCTGCCGCGAGCACCCGAACGGATGCTTTCGGCGACGGGGTTCTCCTACAGTCACTTGGTCGGGGCTATGGGGCGTAGCTGTCTATTAAGTTTACCCGGCGAGTATCCGCGTACGCTACGCGATTGCGACGGACTTTTGATCACATCAAAATTCCGTAGCAACCGATCAACTGAGACTAAACTGCTATGTTTATAATATTCAAATCAGTTATCTCATAACTACCTGTGGATTCCAAATATTGTATCACATTCCAGATAAATAGAAAAAGTTAAACTTTCCGATCGAATCATCAAGCACCCAAGATTTCCCCAATATATCTCAACACTTGAAATCAGTTTAAAAACATCCATTACATGCCACAGTACCAATGGTCCAGCCGTAGAAGGGTCAAGCCAACGCCTCACATGTGGCACGCCGTACTGCCCCAAACCCTAAGGTTCAAAGGGCAGTTCAAGACGGTCACATAATCGAGTTAAGGTTTGTTGTCTTCTAGAGGGTCCACCGCGTTACTTGCATGACTTAGAACATTCTTAAACACGAGAAAAAAATCCAACTTTTGAAAAATTCTCCGACAGGGGAAAAAGTGAGTTATTAATATCCGTTCGAACTTTTTAACAGTTTCTAAAAGTTATCCGGAAAACCACATAGACAAAATCTGATACTCCGATCGAAACACCGAATCCCCAAAACAACCCCAAAAAATTCAACTCTTGAATAAAAATTAAAAATTCCCAGAAAATCCAGAATAATAAAATAGGAGTTACTGTGCAAACAGGGGATGATGACGTCATCATTGCGCCGTGGAACCGCCGCAGAAGGCATGATTCTGCCGCTGTTCCGCCGCGCTTTTTACTGTTCATCGAAAACTTTTTGCACCGTAATTCCTATAATTCCCTGCTGAATTTTTTAAGCATTTTTAATGTGGAAAAATCCCAGTTTTTAGAAAATTTCCAGAGAGCATGTTTCGGGTTAGGTTTTTGGTTCGATCGGACTTCAAACTCCGTCTAGACTTCGCCTAAAGCTCTAGCTTGGCTCTGATACCACTGTAGGTTTGGCAGCCACCCCATCCAATGGGGTCGCCGTGGCACCAACGGGTCCCTCAGCCGCTACTTTTTACGCATGCCCCCTCGCGAGGACTACAACCCACCGGAACACCTTCCGGTCTCGGGACACCCTGGGGGTAAGAGCCTATGCTTCGCCACATTGTCACACAGTGAGAACCCCCCATAGGTCGACATCCAATGCCTAGTAGCTCTGATACCACTGTAGGGTTGCTAGGCACGCGCACAAGGGTCTACGAGGCATCAACCATGCCCGATTTAAAATTTAGCCGTGTCGAACAACCCGAATACGGAACTTTAAACTAGAGATTAGGCGAAAACAAGCATGCTAAACACTTTAACACTAAGTGAGAGGGATTACAACCTTTGTAGATCCGGTCCTTCACTTCATATGCTCTGTGTTGTGGTCCCTTCGCTGCGATCATCGGGATCCGGACTCTCGAGAGGTTCCACGAAGAGAAAGACGCAACCTTTGCTTCCGATCTTCGATACTAAGATGATCTACCTTGAAGTTTCTTTAACACAAGCTAACACTCATGAAATGATGTGAACACCCTCATCTAAATGGCAAGGGAAGATGAGGATGATGAAGTAGGATTTTTGCTCTCTTTATTTATCTTTTTCTCATATTTATTCATCACCTTTGAAAAATCTAGCAACCTTTTTCATGAAAGAATGAAGGAGGAAGAAGATGAATAATATTAGAATCCTTTTGTGATGAATAGGAAAAGAATAATATGATAGAATTATGCAACCATGGTCAAGTAAACCTTTGTAGAGAATTAACTAGGGTTAGGGTTTGGGTTGGGTTAAAGCATGAGTCACTTGTAAATATCTTACACAAAACAAAAAGAAAACCTTCTAGAATCAACTAGAAGTCATTAACCCAAATCAAACCCTAATCTTGATTAATCTTTACAAAACATGTTGCATTATTTATCATATCATGTTACAATATTATATATCACATATATAATATTTATTATAACAAAATAAAATAATACATTTAACATATATCGCATATATATCAATGTATTACCCGAGCGAGAAAAAGAATCTTTTAGTGAGAAAATATTAGTTAATGCAATTTAATATATCAAATATATTATTAGACATTAAATTATCGAATCAACACTTGATCTGACAATCCGGCTATATCGCATATAACCGGCTAATATTTATCTGTACCGATTCATCGAATCAACACTTGATCCGATGACCCGGCTGATATCAAATATCGCGAGAATATAATACGGTATCTCATATCGTATTATCCTCGGTCCCGCACATATCACATATGTGATCCGTTTTGCCTGAGTCAAGAAACCTCTGTGTAGGACTCTAAAGAATCGTCAATACGCCGGCAGTAGATGATGATCATATCAAACACCCACAAACTGCAAGCGGTCAGCTAAACGTAACAGCTACCCAGGTATTGAGCGCTCAGAAGATCAACAAGCAAGCCTGTAACTTCTCCTGTGAATCCAAACAGTAACACTCCCGTACAGTCCGATCTCGTCGTCTGATATGTCGCATATCTCGCCTAGGGGTGGTAAACGTCAGACCCCAGTAGCTCGATAAGTCGTGTCGATATGAGGTCTATAACAGTTCGAGAAACTACTGATAACACTTACCAGTAAATCTCAGCAACCCTGGCCAGGGATTTCCGGTTATAGCCAATCGAACACAGCACAACATCAACTCCCTATACCGGAAGAGACGAATCCCCTCCTATCGCTCATTGCCTCCATGTGATTCGGGACTGTACCCAAAAGCCACCTTTTTGCACGCCCTCTTGGACGTGGTATGATGGAAATCAAAGCACAGTGGGAACCACACAAGACTCTATGATGATCTCGGATCAACAGACTACTCTGTACCAGTGTCACCGGAGAAGTGCCATCTGACGTATGGTATAATACCATCTGGGAGTTCTCGGCGAGTCCGTCTAGTGTACCCAGTCTCCACTGAGCACCCGTACACCATCCTTGATATCAAACACCGATGGATATGGGATCATCCATCGCCCATCATATGGGTCAAGATGCGTATACGCTAGTCTACTCTGGTGCATCGATGCCCTGTCTCGATACACCCTCGACTAGGAACAGTTATAGGATGTACTCGTCGACTACCGTGGCCCCACTAGTACGATCTCATCATAGTCCCAGTAGTCGAGTACATATCCTAAGGGCTTTATCAACATGTAATATAGAGACAATCAGAGTACATGTTTAGATAAAGTACAACCAGATAGCATACTATCATGTCGAGCAAGAAAGTCCTCCCTATATATATCCTAGCATCCACTACAATATACATCGTATGTACAGTAATGGCCTCTAGGGCATACATATAACTAACAATATGTCGATTAGTGGGGGTTATACAAATCTGTGATCTGTAATGTTGTTGGAATGTGTATATGAATTCATTGGATTGTCGCAGGTGAATAGCCAGGGGTTGTGATACGAGAGTTTTCTTTTCTTTCAATTCATGTAAATTTGTAAATTGATGTAATAATTATTTATATGGCCGCACAACCGGGTCGGGGTTGTAGCCGTCATTGTATAATTTCTTTTTACTGTTTTTGCTCCTAGGATAGACCCATGGAGGGGGTGCACAAACTACCGGGTATCCCGAATTGCCAAGTGGTCTACTCACGGAGTTGAGGGAGGTTGCTTCGCTTCGGGTACTTGGCGGGTAGTTTGCCGCACCCGTAGGGGTCTTGGGTAGGGTATTGGCTATTCACCGCGACTGTGTAATCTGCTTTTCGTTACAGGCTCGTACGAATTGCGGGTTCCTAGTATATCCAATGTTTTCATCTGTGATCTGAAATGGCTATCATTGCAATATATCTATATATGATATTATTTAGGCGTTACTTATGTTTTGCAGCCGCGCTAGCCCAGCCCCCTTTCGGTCGTTAGTTAAGTAACCTAACGGGTAATGACGGGGCCCCGTGGCGCATGCGAATGGCATAAGCGTACGTCATATTTTGGTTGTTTTTTGCAATGGTAGGATTAAATGATGGGACGCATTAAAAGAACTAATGCAAGAAAAACACGCATTAAAAGAACTAATGCAAGAAAAATAAACCAAGTAAAAGTCGTTGGAACACTTTGAAAAACCACTCGGTTCTTTTCAAAACCAAACTTTTAAATGCGGAGCATGAACCACTCCTTTTGAAAGCTATCTCATTCCATCGATTATATCAAGTTCACTACGTTCACGGTTTCGCCAAAACCATTCGTGGCCCTCCGTCGTTTCACATGGATGGTCAATAGTATTCAAGCTATGTTTGTTGGCCAAAGTCAAGGCATAGTGATTGGTAGCTATTGGGTATTCATATGCATCATAGATAGATGTGTTGGTTTGGGGCAGTCGTTCTACCTTGTTGGCCAAAGTCAAGGATATGTGCGGGTGGGCTCAAATTAACCTGGAGAATGACGGGTAGAACTTGACATGTGACTTATGATTTGTTGGCCAAAGTCAAGGTCATAAGAGCATAGGGCAAAAATCTACATCGGGAGTTTCAAAAGAACTGAAACTTGCTAGTGTTGCATACCATTTGGAGTGTGATGATTCTGGTAGGATTCCTTCAGTTTCGTCACGCGATGATATTTGGATCCCGATCCTACTGTGAGTATATGCTACTCCTCGGGAAATTTCTCACTTAACGATCAATGCTATAAACCAAGTAGGTGTCTAGAAAGGTGTTAGCGGGGCTATGCCCCCAGGGAAAAGAGGTTATTAAATTAAGGAACTTTGCAAAAGCGTTGGAAAACCTCCCTCAAAGTACCGACACCAACCTGGCCGAACGGTTAAGCAAGTATTGTACGGTGAGATTGATCCTGACTAATTCTTCCTTTTTGGTTTGAGGAGGGATTCGAGAGACAGTGGGAGCCATCCTGTTTAGACAAACTAAAAACCACTCTAAACTTGCAAGAGCGTCATGCTGAGTGTTTCTTCTCTCTCTCCTAATTGCAGCGACCAATCGACATGACTGGACTTAAGTTACTTCTAGATAAAAACATACCGACATGGCCAAACTACAAAGATTGGCTCAGAATTGTCAAAATGGCAATCACTTATGACAAGTTGGGGTATCTCCTTACCACCAAAGCTCCCCTGTCCCAGGTCCCACCTCTAGCGTCGCGGATAAGGAAATCCGTAAGACTTGGGAGATCGATTGCGCGAAGGCCAAGTGCCTCATGCTTCCCTCTATGGACAACGAACATCAGAGGAGGCACGAGAATATGGACCTTGAATCCATATTTCTCCATACAAAAGAACTGTATGGAGAGCAATCTCGTATCGCAAGATACGAAGTGTCGAAAAAGTTATTTTCGGCAAGGTTGGCCATCGGATCATCGGTAGCGGAACACGTGCTTAAGATGATTGGCTTCATTGAGGAGCTCGCAGAACTTGGGACCACGTTAGAGAACGAGCTCTATACGGACTTGATTCTCCAGTCCCCTCCTTCAGCTTACGCCCAGTTTATCCTGAACTTCAACTTACAAGAAAAAGAACTTGAACTTTCAGAACTCCTCAACATGCTGAGGAGTGTAGAGGGCACCCTACAGAAAGGTAGTGAAACATCCACTTTGTTTGTAGGAGGATCTTCATCTTCTAGGTCCAAGGCGAAAGCCAAGGGAAAGAAGAAGAAAGCCTCCGCCAAACCATGGGGCGGTGTTAGTAAAGTGGATACGAAGGGAAAAGCAAAAGCAACAAAGGTAGCGGGAAGGCTTGTGGATAAGGAAGAGTGCTTTTGCTGTCATAAGAGTGGTCACTGGAAGAATGATTGCAGGGCTTGGAAAGCCAGGACACAGGAACTGAAGCAAGTTGCGGCTTCAGCTTCAGGTGTGTATGTTATTGAAAACTGTCTATCAATAAACTCTACTTCCTGGGTATTGGATACCGGATCAGGATCTCATATCTGTAATTCTTTGCAGGCGTTGAGAAACCGTAGGGTTTTGAAGGCAGGTGACATGACCCTCAAAGTTGCAAACGGAGCTAGCATGGATGCTAAGGCCGTGGGGGACTATCACCTGGGAATGTCAGATGGACATGTTTTCGTTTTACGTAATTTCTTTTTTGTACCCAACACAACTTGTAATATCATTTCTGTATCTTTGATTTCTAAAGAAGGTTATGAATTTGCGTTTGTAAGTAATGTTGTAAACATTCACCTTAATCAAGTTCTGATTGGGTCAGGTACATTAAGTAATGGTATATACGTATTAAACCAACCACAGATTTTCAATGTCCAGAATACACACAAAAGAAAGTCTCCGGAAATAAATCAGACTTTCTTATGGCATTGTAGACTGGGTCACATCAACGAAAGAAGGTTGACAAAGTTACATACAGAAGGATATTTGAATCCGTTCGAATATCAATCGTATGCCACTTGTCAATCCTGTCTCAAAGGAAAGATGACAAAGACTCCGTTCACTGGACACGGAGTAAGAGCGAGCGAGCTCTTGGGACTCATATACAGCGACGTGTGCGGTCCAATGTCTACACATGCGCGAAGCGGTTATTCTTACTTCATTGCTTTTACGGATGACTTTTCAAGGTACGGTTATGTCTTCTTAATGAAACATAAGTCCGAAGCGTTTGGAAAATTCCAGGAATATAAGAATGAAGTAGAAAAATAAACCGGCAAAAGTATCAAGATTCTAAGATCGGATCGAGGTGGTGAATACTTGAGTGCCGAGTTCCTGGACTATTTAAAAGAGAACGGAATTCTCTCTCAGCTTACTCCTCCATACACTCCGCAACATAACGGTGTATTGGAGAGACGGAACCGAACCCTATTGGATATGGTACGGTCCATGATGAGTAACGCTGAGTTACCGCGATCATTCTGGGGATATGCACTAGAATCAGCTGCATACCTTTTGAACCGAGTACCGACTAAGACTGTGCCTACTACACCATATGAGATGTGGTGTGGGAAGAGACCCTATCTTAATCACATTAAGACATGGGGATGTCCAGCTTTTGTCAAAAAGCAGCATGCGGACAAGCTCGAGGCACGCTCAGTACAGTGCAAGTTTGTGGGATATCCAAAGAACTCCAAGGGATATTTCTTCTATTGCGAAGAGGAACAAAAGATTTATGTTTCTCGTCATGCCCACTTCTTGGAAATTGGATTTTTGGAAAATCAGATAAGTGGGAACGCAATAGAACTGGAAGAAATTCCAGAACCACGAGCTATTACTGAAAGCTTAGTAGAACTAGAGGGTTCGAAAGATCCGGACATTCCTACGTCGCTCCGCAGAAGTAGTAGGCAGTCTCATCCGCCCGAGAGATACTACGGTTTTCTCATAGACAGGGATAGAGAGAATTGCATCATAGATTATGATGAGCTGGCTAGCTTCCAGCAGTCCATTCATAGCGTTGACTCGGTAAAATGGCTGGATGCAATGCGGACCGAAATGGAGTCCATGTACACCAACAAAGTATGGACGTTGGACGTTGCTCCGGATGGGGTAAAACCCGTAGGATGCAAGTGGATCTTCAAAAGGAAGATTGGTGTAGATGGACAGGTTGAGACCTATAAAGTTAGACTGGTTGCAAAGGGTTTTCGTCAAAGACCTGGTTTGGACTATGATGAGACCTTTTCTCCAGTAGCTATGCTGAAATCCATTCGGATCCTTCTTGCCATTGCTGCCTTCCACGATTATGAGATTTGGCAGATGGACGTAAAGACCGCTTTTCTAAATGGAAATTTAGAGGAGTGTGTTTATATGGACCAGCCAGAGGGTTTCATTCAGAGTGGGAGCAGCGGAAAGGTGTGCAAGTTGCTTAAGTCCATCTATGGACTAAAGCAGGCATCGCGGAGTTAGAACATCTGTTTTGATGAGACGGTCAAGGAATTTGGCTTTATCAAAAATCCAGATGAACCATGCATCTATAGTAGATTTGTGGCGAGAACTGTAGTATTCCTCGTTTTATACGTGGATGACATTCTCTTAATAGGAAATGACATTCCTATGATACAATCTGTCAAGGGGTTCTTGTCACACAGGTTCTCCATGAAAGACCTGGGTGATGCCTCATACATTCTAGGGATCCGGATCTATCGTGACAGATCCAAGAGGATACTGGGACACTCACAGTCCAGGTACATCGACACCATACTGAAAAGATTCAGTATGGAAGATTCCAAGCGCGGTAATCTACCGGCTTGTCACGGGAGCACCCTCTCCAAAGAGATGTCTCCCAATACTGATTTGGAAAGGGATCACATGTCTATTATACCCTACGCTTCTGCGGTAGGCTCTATAATGTATGTGATGTTGTCTACCAGACCAGATGTAGCTTATGCACTGAGTGTGGTAAGCCGGTATCAGTCAAACCCTGGGGTGAAACATTGGATAGCAGTAAAGAACATTCTCAAGTACCTGAGAAGGACTAAGGAGATGTTCTTGGTGTATGGCGGAAAAGACCTCCAGATCGAGGCCTTTGCTGACTCCAGCTTCCAAAGTGACAAGGATGATTCCAAGTCCATGTCGGGTTATGTCTTTACCCTCAATGGAGGGGCGGTGTGTTGGAAGAGTTCCAAACAGGAAACCGTTGCTGACTCGACGATGGAAGCGGAATATATCGCTGCTGCAGATGCCGCAAAAGAAGCTGTCTGGGTAAGGAAGTTCTTAACTGAACTTCAGGTGGTTCCGTCCATTGTTGATCCAATACCTCTGTATTGCGACAACAACGGGGCTATAGCTTTACCGAAGGAACCAAGGTCCCATCAGAAGTCCAGACACATCTTGAGGCGGTATCACCTGATCAGGGAGATCGTCGGTTGCCAAGGGGTCGAGGTTCGGAGAGTTTCTACGAAAGACAACACTGCTGATCCACTCACAAAGGCCTTACCCCAGACTCAGTTCGAGCGGCTAATCGAGATGATAGATCTTCGATACGCCAGTACATGGCCTTAGTGCAAGTGGGAGATTGTTAGTGTATATGCCCTAGAGGCCATTACTGTATCATACTAGTTTGTATATTACTTAATGGAAGCTTGGGATATTCACCTTGTATAAACAACCTTGCTCAATATAGTAGTATGCTACTTGGTTTAATTCGACTTCAATGTGTACATGTGTTTATTTTAGTATATCACCTATACACATTAGTGGAGCCCTTAGGATCTTTGCTTGATTACCAGCGTTGTGATGGCAGTCACACTAGTGGGGGCTGGGTAATCTATAAGCACACCCTTATGCAGGTCCCTAGTCGCAGGACTATCGAGACAGGGCATCGATACTCCGGAGTAGACTAGCGTATGCGCTTCTCATCCCAGTGTGGGAGATAGTCTGTCCCACAGCCATCAGTACGTCGTACTGGAGATAGTATGCGGGTGCTCGTTGGGTTACGAGTACACTGGACAGGACTCGTCGGGAACTGTTGGTTGGTACTATACCTATCGTCAGTTATCAGTTCCCAGGTGACATAAGTACAGCTTAGTCCGCTGACTTGACACTGTCACTTCCCTTCGAGTGTGTTCCCACTGTACTTTGATTACTACCCTACCATGGCTCAAAGGAGTCGTGCAAACAGGTAGTTTTTGGGTGCAGTCCCGAAGCACTTGGAGGCAGTGACGTTTAGACAGGATTCGTCTCTCCCGGTATCGGGGGTTGACATCGCGCTGTGTCTAGGAGAGCCATTACACGAGAAGTCCCTGGCCAGGGCAAGCGAGATATACTGATAGGTTTCCAGTGTTATCTCAGGGTGTTCTGGGCTTCACTCCGACACGACTTGTACCGCTATTAGGGGACTGACGTTTACCGCCCCCTAGGCCCGCCATGCGATGTATCAGATGAACAGACCGGACTGTATGGAGACTGTCACAGTCAGACTCAGTAGGAGTTCAGATGGGTTTCACCTCGTCAGTCTTCTTGTCGGCATCTACTTGGGGACCGTTACGCACAGCTAGTGCCGCTTGCGTTCTGTGGTTAAACCCATTGCCAGCGTAGTGTCGAGTCTTTAGAGTCCCTCACAGAAAGCTATTCTCCTTTAGGCAAAAGAGTAGAGGTCGCATGGTTTTGCGACAGGGTTCGGTCACACCCGTGCACTTGTGCACGTTTAGCGTCCGGACAGTTAACACTAGTGGGCTTTGGTTTAAGCCAGATCCTAGTGTACGTTTTGGGATTGGTTTTTTCTAGTATGTATTCGTGTTCCTCGGAACGCGGATGCGGGTATGTATGCACAGTTGACGGAGAGACAGAGGCAGAGGATTCTCATTAGGGTTATTGACTGTTGACTGTTGACTATTGACTTTTTGCTCAACCCTAATGAGAATATGATATATGATTAACAATAATATTAATTAAGTATTATAGTGACATGGTTGTTAAGGGGTTGACTTTGTTGACTTGTTGACTTTGTTGACCGGTTGACTAGGTTGGACTAGTTGACCATCATCATGACAATGGCTATCATTTCATGGCAAAGACTTTTGCTTGCTTGTTTCTCTTGTGCAAAATGAGTGCATGAAATGATATGGCTATTGTAGCTTAAACCATCACATAATACTTGATTGCTATGATTTGTTATGATGGCTTTGGATTATGAGAGCCAAGAGAGAAAAGCCTTGCACATTCTCTCATTTCCTTTCTCTCTCTTGTATTTGAGCTCTCATCCTCTTCCTCTTGCTCTCCCTCTCTCTAGTCTATGGTTCACTTGTCTCATGAGTTGAGAAGCAAGAACCATAGAGAAAAATCCCAACACACTCTCCTTTACTCACTCTAGTTTATAAGGTTTAGCAAACCGAGTGAACTAGTTTCTTCAAAGCTCGAAGAAGAAGCCAAAGGTAGAAGCTTTCGGGTGGATCGATCTTCGGCGCAAGGAGACGACGGAGTGAAGCCGATCCGTACACCATCGAGAGTCAAAGACGAAGGAGTTCAAGAAAGAAAGGTATAACCCCCTAACCGAGTAGTTAACAACTCCTAGTTAGGTTGTTAGGTAGATAGTTTAATAAAGATCCGTTTTGAGTCCATGTTACCGCCTCTAGAAAATTGTTTTTCACCAAATTCCGCATGCCCGTAAGTACCGGGAGAGGTAGCATGGACTTACAATATTTACATGCAAGAGTTGTTGTGTCAGTGGTTGACACGTGGACGAGATCCACTGCATACATGCATTGATTATATTGTTGGATGGTATCCACTTGCTGATAGGCAGTTATTTATGTGTTGGCACATATGCAGATACGGTCACCCTAGATATCATAGTATTACCTTTATGATATAGTTGACCTAGGAGATCGTTGTTTATTTCGATTTCTACCTGATGATGTTTTTCTATTCACGAATTGGCAACTCACCCCTGTTGTGCTACTGTTCTTGGAGGTAGACCGCAGGGATAAGTTGCGGCATCGCTGGCACACAGCTGTTTTCGGGTAACTTGCTTGTGGTAGGTGGTACATGTTGGATCGTGCCCCTCTTGTATTCATTATTCCTATTGTGTCTAGTAAACTCCATCAATTCAGAAACTAGCAAATTGTATATGTTGCAGACTTAGAGGACTTCTAGTTGTGAGACTTGAGCGATGGGTTTTATGTTTGCTTTTGGGGTTGATGCCTTGCTTTACTTTTCCTTATGTGGATCTTCGCCATTGGGCGTCGTATATTTGTTATTTATACTTGTGGTGGTTGTTTCCGCCGTTGGGCATGATTTTCTCCCATTTGGGATGCTTTATATATATATTCTGTGTTGGGCCCGTTTTCGGAGTTAGTTTTTACAAGACGGTGCTGCCCAAATTTTCAAAAGATAAAATATGATTTATTGTATCTTTATCTCTTAAAAAGGTTTAGATTTCTGGGTTTCAGCTTACTTGAATTACGTTACGCCTGTAGACGTCGCGTGATTTAAGTGCTGGTCGCGAGCTAATATTTTGGGTCGTGACAAAGTTGGTATCAGAGCGCTAGGTTTAACCTTAGTTCGAGTCTAGGTTTGACTATGTGGGGTCTAGGGCATATGTATATTGGAACCTAGGCTTGACCTTACGGAACTTAGACTTGAACAAGGGGTGTTAGACCCGAACTTTCGTTTCATAGGCTGACCCTGATTGATGGAGTAGGTAGCTTGAGTAGAGTGACGTATCGTACGTATGTTCCGCGGCATATTTACAATACGATACTCCACTTAAGATACCTTAGGATGTACATATCTTGAGACTGGTGATTCTCTTCGTTCCTTTGATTATACATCCATTGAGATACTTGATTTTATTCGCTTCCATGATCATACTCTCAGTGATTTGACTCCTCTTTATTATCATGTATCCATTTTGGGATCTGTTGACTCTTTCATTCCTTTGATCTTTTTCGTCGATACTTGATTAAGGTTCTTGTCACCATGGTTTGAGCGCAGATTGAACTGTTGCTGGTGATGCGGTCAGGATGAGCTCGTCGTGGACGAGGGCTGACCATCGTGTTTCTGGTGATGTGAGAACGTATCGATGTAGTGTTGTATTGTTGTGACCCCTCGCGTGAGACGAGTGTGCGGTTATGTACCGGATGATCGAGCCTTTGTTAGAGGCTTCCTGTTGGGAGAGGACTGTTGATGTACAGCCTACCACAGAGATTGTGATGTCATCTACCGTGCAGAAAGATGACCCAGCCATTGCTGAGATTGATGTGAGGCCGCTTCCAGAGCTTTCGAGCTGAGATCGCTGGAGCTTTCAGGCAGAGAGGCGACAGGTGATAGCTAGTCTATCTTGAGTTGTGAGACGAAAGTGATTCATCTGATTGATGCGCCGATGCAGGCCCAGTTGAGTTGAAGATTGCCAGTGTGGAGAGTCTTACTCAGGTCTAGAGTAGACTGACCCAGAGATGACCGTTAATGTATCGTCTATCCTTGAAGATTGGGGGCATTGTTTAGCATGAGGATGAAGGGTGTTCACATCTCGTCTAGGCGGAGTTGAAAGGTTCTAACAAATGTCAGAAAACCCATTTTTTCCAAGTTTAAAGTATTCGGAAGAACATGCAAGTGATTCTGTGGACCCTCTAGAAGAATGAAACCCTAACTCGACGTGATGACCATGGAACCGCTTTTGAACCTTAGGGTTTGTGGCAGTTTAGCGGTGCCATTAGTGAGGCTTGGGTTTGCCCTTCTACGGCTGGTCCATAGGTACTGTGGCATATACCGAATATTATTAAACCATGCTCAGGTGTTGATCTCTCGAAAAATTTTGGGACTTTGATGACTCGATCGAAAAGTTTAACGCCGTCGGGATATCCTATGATAGGAGATCAGCAACAAGACCAGCTTCGGATAGAGGACCTCACCCAGGTGTGTGTGAGTTGATCGAAAATGGATGAATATTGAGTATTCCTCTTATTGTTGGGACGGGTTCCCTAAGATGGGTTCGTCTAGATATTCTCGATAGAGTGATGAAGGTACCGTGTTCGTAGTTCGAGTCCGTGTGAGAGACTCCGGTTTGATTGTAGCCGAGAACATTTGCGGTACGCAAATAGCACGATGCGACGTCAAGTGAACGATAATGAAGACGTTAACGAGCTGTTGTTACTCCCCGTTGAGATTAGTGATTGGATACGTGTACAGAGGCGTTGAGATACGGCCAGTTTCCGAGGGAAAGTTGTGCTGAGGACGCAGATGTCCAGAGAACGAGAAAGATTTTTGTAAGAGTACCAGCCTCCGTATAGTTCGGCATAGGAGAGATCGGAAGAGATCTTGAGCCGGTTCCTTCCATGACACTGCTGTAATAAGATTTGCACCAAGGATAAGATGTGTTACGTGTATTCTGAGGACCCAGAGACAGAGGACGCCAAACCGTGAGCAGGAGGCAAGCGGATGTTCTTGCTCTGCCAGTTTGGGCTGCACCTATTGGGTATTTACAATTTTGTGCAGAGTTGTTGCACTGGATATACGTTTTACACTCTGTTATATTGGTTGGTGATTTGTGCATATCTATTTGCACTTGATATTGGATTTTTGTGCACACCTGATGCACTCGATTGGGATTTTCATTCGTGCATGACAGTTGCACTGGTTGAGATTTTCGTGCACTATAGATGCACTAGATGTGGTTGTCGTGCACACCTGTGCACTAGACAGATACTTTCGTGCACATCCGTTGCACTTAGATTCGCTTTCGTGCATATAGGCACTTGTATTGGGTTTGATTTCCGTGCGCACCAGATGTACGTGAGTGTTGGATATGCCTTATGAGGCTGCTTTTGCTTTTGAGCACTTTGTTTTCATGAAGAGGCCCTATACTTTGTAGTACCCTAATAGGACTGATCGGAGGACAGTGCCAGAGTATTTTTGCATGCATAAAAAGTTACCAAAAGGTTTTTCAAAAAAGAAGCTATAGTCTCGCTATTTCTTACGTGTCTGTGAGTGACACGAACGTTTATAAAGAAAACCTTTTGGGATATTTCAAAAAGGTGGGACGCATATTTTGATAAAACATAAATGCTAGTATATTATTACTTGAACAATGAGCGTTCGTCACTTGTGCCGTGAGTTACACATTATGCGACCATTTAGAAAAAAATTATGCATATGATTTATTCGTTTTTGGAGTTTTTTTTTCAAACAGGATGCGTACTATATATGCATTATTGTATTTGATTAGTGCATATAAGATTTCGGTAATGGATTTAAGATTTGAATCTCCTTTGTGACTCCGATGATATGCGTGCAAGTCTGTTGATTTGCGTGACGCTTGACGGAGATCGGTTTTGAGTTTAGTACTCATTTTTCCGGCACGCAGAATGCGCTGTGATTTTCTGTTTCTTCCGTTATTTCGGAGCCCCGTTGATTTAGCTGTTATTGCAATGTTTTAGCATTTGGGGGTTTAAATTTCAATTTAAATTCGGGGACCGAATTTCTATAGGGGGGAGAATGTAACGTTTTAGAAATCGTTATGCGAATTTTTCCGCTTTAGGGTAAAATTGTCGGTATTTTCCGTTTTAACCCGACTGTGATCAAACGTCCATATAAACTTGCCGCCACCTTGTTTAGCTAAAATAAAGCTAGTGCGCAAGCTTTGGGGGTATATGCGACGTTTTGGTTCAAATAGAATTTTTTCCTATTTTAATATTATTTTAATGTGGTATTTAAATTTTGGGTTTGGGTTTTTACTCCTAAAATTTTATCTTGGAAATTTATCAAGTTGAGTTAACCAAAACCCTTCTCATAATATCTAGATCTTTTGTTGTGCAAAGGATTAAAGTTTAAAGTTTAAAGAAAAGAAATGAAGGGAATAGGTGGCATGTGCATGAATGAGCATTAATGTGCATTTATTGCACGAATTGGCTAGAAAACTCCACACAAATTCCTCACCTTCCCCCTTGGCCGAGATTCTTCTACTTTCTCCTGCCCTTAATCATTTCCTTTCCATTTTCAACAATTCCAAATAAATAAATCTCCAAAATTTCCAAAATAAATCACAAAATACTTCAAGTATTGAGTTTTGCTTCTTTGATTACTTGGAGCTAGGAAAGCTTGGATCTTGTGAGAAAAGGTTGATATGTATAATCCCTACACTGTTAAATAGGAGTTTTTATGATGTATAGCTCGTTGGTTATTGTGTAGAACACTTAAAGTATCGATTAGTGAAATATCGTGTTTTTAGTGTCTTTTTAGAGCCTCTGTGATCTACTGTGATTAGGGATTTTTACTGAGTGACCAAACAAGATAGTAGTGTTATACTAGTGACCCTAGGATTCCACCTGAGACACGAGACCCACCCCACCGGCTTTGGCCGGCTACCCAAGCAGGAAATCCGGCGACATCGGTTTTGGAAGGGAGTTGGGTGTTGGTTTTTTTGTGGGTAGCTGTCTGTTGTGGTTTAGGGGTGTTTGGTACTGTTTACTTTTTTAGTATTTATAGTATGAAAAATCCGGGATCATTTTCCTATAATCTAGTGTTTTGTGACCACGTGTTACGTAATCCGATACGAATCGTGATCTTGTGCAGCTGCTGCACTTGGGTAGGTTTCGTAGTATCGTTATGCACGTTAGCCACTAGACGGACACTCGTGAGTTAGTTTAGTGTTGGTGGGTCGTTTAAAACGTAGTTTTACGTTATTTTGGTCGATTACTGAGTTTTGCTATGTTTATGTGTTTTGTGAAACCTTATGACCTACAGGCTATCTGGGATGACCTTGAGTGTTTATGAGATAAGCAAACAATACTAGGGACCAAATTAGAGCACTAGGAGACCACCCTACAAGCACGAACCCAAATGGAGAAGAGGGGGCCGGCCTCGCCGGAATTTGGGTATAGGTGGCCGGCCACTTGATGATGGTAGGTGCTTGATTTAGACAAGTAGCTCTTCTACTTCTTATACTACACCCTATACTTGTTTGTGTAGTTCCAGTTTACCTGAACCAAAATCTGGGAGCTATTGTGAGTGGTTTTTAGTTATGTTTTCTGTATTTTAGAATTCTTGGTTTTTATAATTGTTATTGTTTTAGGTCGTTGGATATTTGTATGTCAACGACGCGGGTTGTTTGGTTGTTCTTGCATACGTAGACTACAGGTTCTAACCTATGAGCGCACCGCGTGCCGATTTGGATTTCGGAACTCGTTATTAATGGTATTGCGATACGTGTTGATATTGTAGGTACCTTCGCGTGGATTCCGAGAAGACGAAGCATATCGACTATGGCTAAGCGAGGAGTTTAGCATGTGAGTAAATTTATATCTACGGGGGAAGTCGGGTGGATGGCGTATAGCACCCCCGCAACCATTGATATGGAATATCGTTTGTTTATGTTATCCTGATAAATGATATGCGACAGACTTGATTGTAGGATTTACAAATGATAAGATGATTGAAGTTGATGCTAATAAACAATTGACTTAGGGGAAAATGATATGATAAGTAAATCATGACAAGTACGAATTTAAAAGAGAAGTAGTGTGACGTTTATTAATTTGATGCGAGTTATTAATGTGATGAACGAGTATATGATGTGATATTAGGACTTAGTGTGATATTTCATTTTATGGATTCGAATCGATATGAGATTGTTGATACCTTTGTAGGTCCCTAGATACGAGTTTGACATGGATGTGACCTAAGAGATAGGTATATATATTTATATGGATATTGATTGCATAATGAGTGATATGCCGTACAAGACTTAGATCCGTACCCTGATGTTGTATAGGTTGATAGAATCCCTATTTGTAAATGCCGTTGTACGTTAGATTACCGTATGCGATGACTTTTACTTGTTGATTTGTCCATACCCCTGATTAGAGGATGTCGTACGATAGATTGTACCGTACGTGTTATTGTGAGGCTGGATGCTGATTGATAGACTCACCGACTCGGTCTTGTTGACATGTATACCATATAGCATTTGATTCACTATATGTATTGTGCTGCATTCGTGCTGTTCTCATTGCATTTCTTATACCTTTTCTAGTACACCTACACCATTATCGATGATGCGTATGTTACACATACACAGATTTGCCGGCTCACACACTTCTTCATCGACAATTGCCATGTCACTTACACAGTAGAATTGCTATATCATGCTATAATATACTACCGTGTTCATATCACTATGCTAGGTTGCATACATATTGACATGTACACCCACATACTTTGCTACAGTTACATGTACACTTCATAAGATACTGCACTTGTTTTCGGAGGATTTGGGAACCACAAGATATATTTTAAAGTTGGATTCATTTTTAAAGAGCGGCTTTCCCTTAATATGCTCATATTGTTGTTTTATGTTGCATATATCAGTTTTCATGGATTTACGCATTGAAATATGGATTTCATATGATTTATGGATTTGAGAACCGTGGGGGTATTTCAAGAAAACTTTGTATTGTTTGAAAACCCTGTTTCTCTTGATATGATATTTCAGTGTGTCCACCATGTGATTTCTCGGTTCTGAGATTGGCATGTGAAACTCGATTTGAGGAGCGGGAGGCACTGTCTGCGGGTACATTATGGACATGGTATGGTTCCCCGGGGTGAGAGATGATATCGTGGTTAGACGATGAGCCTGGTAGAGGGACCACTACATACCGGTGATATTATTTGGACTCGGAGGATATCTGGGTGATACCGACCGGAGTCATGTTCAAACATGCTACGTGGATTTCGGGTGTCAATATGGACACTCAGGTTCCATGAGATGTACTGATAGCAGGGCCGGTCATGGTGACGGCGCCTGACAGACGAGGATTTACGTGTCGCTGCTGGACAAGGGTTTCATGATGTTTCGAGTGGTCGACTTCAAACACTCTGGTTCCATGATTTGATGTGTCGTTGATGGACACACATTATTTTATATCCTCGTATTTACCTGCATATACTTTTGTGATATTTACATGCAGGAGTTGTTGTGTCAGTGGTTGACACGCGAACGAGATCCACTGCATACAAGCATTGATTTTATTGTGGACGAGATCCACTGCATGCATGCATTGATTATATTGTTGGATGGTATCCACTTGCTGATAGGCAGTTATTTATGTGTTGGCACATATGCAGATACGGTCACCCTAGATATCACAGTATTATCTTTATGATATAGTTGACCTAGGGGATTGTTGTTTATTTCGATTTCTACCTGATGATGTTTTTCTATTCACGAGTTGGCAACTCGCCCCAGTTGTGCCATAGTTCTTGCAAGTAGACCGCAGGGATCAATTGTGGCATCGCTGGCACACAGCTGTTTTCGGGTGACTTGCTTGTGGTAGGTGGTACATGTTGGATCGTGCCCCTCTTGTATTCATTATTCCTATTGTATCTAGTAAACTCCATCAATTCAGAAACTAGAAAATTGTATATGTTGCAGACTTAGAGGACTTGTAGTTGCGAGACTTGAGCGATGTGTTTTATGTTCGCTTTTGGGGTTGATGTCTTGCTTTACTTTTCCTTATGTGGATCTTCGCCATTGGGTGTCGTATACTTGTTATTTATACTTGTGGTGGTTGTTTCCGCCGTTGGGCGTGATTTGCTCCCATTTAGGATGCTTTATATATATATATATATATATATATATATATATATTCTGTGTTGTACCCGTTTTCGGAGTTAGTTTTTACAAGAGAGGTGCTGCCCAAATTTTCAAAAGATAAAACATGATTTATTGTATCTTTATTTCTTAAAAAGGTTTAGATTTCTGGGTTTCAGCTTACTTGAATTATGTTACGCCTGTAGACATCGCGTGATTTAAGTGCTGGTCGCGAGCTAATATTTTGGGTCGTGACAATAACATAAAAATCATCCCCAAGCGGGAGCTAGCTCTTCACCAATCGGCGAAATCACAACCACGCAATTCAGAAATATAAGTATACTATGCCCAACGGCGAAGATCAACACAAAGGATAATGAATAAAGCAAGACATCAACCCTCCAAGCGAACATATAACCCATCGCTCTATGTCTCGCAACCACAAGTCTTGCTAAGTCTTACTACTTATACAAATACTATTTTCTGATTGATGGAGTTAACTAAATACAACAGGAATAATAATACAAGATTGGGCACGATCCAATATGTCCCACCTACTAAAGCAAATCACCTGAAAGCAAGCTGTGTTCCAGCGATACCGCTACTGATCCATGCGGTCAACCTGTAAGAACAGTGGCACAACGTAGGTGAGTTGCCAACCCGTGAGTAGAAAATATCACCAAGTAGAAATTGAATAAAACAACGATTCCTAGGTCAACTATATCATAAAGCTAATACTATGATATCCAGGGTGACCGTGTTTGCATATATGCCAACAATATAATCAATGCATGTATGTATGTGGATATCATCCACGTGTCCATCAATGACACAACAACATCATGGAACCTGAGTGTCCAACACCGACACTCGAAACATCATGAAAGCATATGCATGTAAATATGAGGATATCAATCAACGTGTTTCCATCAACGACACATCAAAATCATGGAACCTGAGTGTCCAACATCGACACTCAAAACATCATGAAACCCGTGTCCAGTACGACACGCAAATCCTCATATCTCCGTCAGCCCGGATAGGCCCACGGGCTCCGTCAGTCCGGATCGACCCATATCATATCACGACTCCGGTAGATATTCTCCGGATAACCGCCGAGTCTAAATACTATCACCGGTAGGTAGTGTTCCCTCTGCCAGGCTCATCGGCTACTCCACGACAATCATTTCTTGCCTCGGGTTACCTTATTGGGTCTACCATGAACCCGCAAACGGTGCCTACCGCTCCTCGAATCGGGTACACTCATAGCTCAGAACCGAGAAAACTCATGGTGGACACCTCGAAATATCATATCAAGAGAAACCGCGCTTTTTAAAACAATACATAATTTCCTTTGAACTATTACTGCAGTTCTCAAATCCAGAGATCTCATGAAAACAACATTTCAATGCATGTAAAATCATAAAGTATGATGTATGCAAATATAGAACAGAGATGTGAGCATATCAATTATATCATGCAACATAGTATAGTGATGTGAGAATAACAAGTATATCATGTAACACAGTATAATGATGGGTGTTAGTTATATGTATGCCCTAGAGGCCATTACTATACATGAGATGTATATTGTAGTGGATGCTTGGACATATATAGAGAGGACTTTCTTGCTCGACATGATAGTATGCTATCTGGTTACTCTTTACCTTAACGTGTACACTGATTGTCTCTCTGTTACATGTTGGTAAAGTCCTTAGGATGTGTACTTGACTACCTGGACTATGATGCGGATTATACTAGTGGGGACATGGTAGTCCATAAGTACATCCTTCAAGGTCCCTAGTCGTGGGTGTATCGAGACGGGGCATCGATATACCAGAGTAGACTAGCGTATACCTTCTCGACCCATACAGATGGGCGATGGATGATCCCATATCCATTGGTGTTTGACATCAGAGATGATATACGGGTGCTCAGTGGAGACTGGGTACACTGGACGGACTTGCTGAGAACTGCCAGATGGTATTATACCTTACGTCAGATGGCAGTTCTCTGGTGACACTGGTACAAGTTAGTCTGTAGACCCGAGATCGTCATAGAGTCTTATGTGATTCCCACTATACTTTGATTTCCACCTTACCACGTCCAAGAGGGCGTGCAAAACGATGATTTTTGGGTACAGTCCCGAGTCACATGGAGGCAATGAGCGATAGGAGGGGTTTCGTCTCTCCCGGTATTGGGGGTTGATGTTGCGCTATGCTCGATTGGCCATAACAGGGAAGTCCCTGACCAGGGCTGGTTTAGAGATTTACTGGTAAGTGTTACCAGTAGTTTCTCGACCCGTTATGAGCCTCGCATCGGAATGACTTATCGGTTATTGGGGGTCTGACGTTTACCACCCGTAGAGTTGATATGCGACATATCAGACGAGAAGACCGGATTGTATGGTAGTGTCACTGTCAGGCTTTTTACAGGAGTTGGAGCGGGCTAGCTTGCTGATCTTCTGATCGCTCAATACCCGGGTAGCCGTTAAGTCCAGCTAGTACCGTTGACGGCTTGTGGGTGCTTGATATAATCATCACCTACTGCCGGCGTATTGACGAGTGTTTAGAGTCCTACATAGAGGTTTTACTGACTCAGGCAAAACGAAATAGGAGCGCATATGTGATATGTGCGGGACCGAGAATAATGCTAGTATGTGATACCGTATTCTATTCTCGCGATGTTTGTGTCGATCGGTTATATGTGATATAACCAGGTTATCGAATCAAGGGTTGATTCAATAAGTCGATACATTGGATGTTAGTCGGTTATATGAGATATAACCGGATTATTAAGTCAAGTGTTGATTTAATAATTTAGTGTATAATTGTATATGTGATATACTAATTTACATTAACTAACATTGGTTCACTTAATCATTTATTTTTCTCACTTGTGCACAACTTAATATATATGTGATATATATTTATTTGTGTTCATTTTGTATCATGGTTGTTGATACAACTTACATGGGTGTATGAGACATATACCATTATAATTATATTGGTGGGGTTTTAATATAGAAAGTAAATACAAAATTAGTGGATAATTGTTCAAGTGCATAAAGCTTCATGAAGCTTGTGAGTGCATTGACCAAAGTCCACTAGTTTTGTTTTACTTAGGATTTTTATAAACCTAACCACTATAATTAGCCATGGTCATGTCTCTTCATGAGTTAGTATATGATACCCACTCACCCATGGTTAGCTCTCTCTCTCTCTCTCTTTAGATTAGTTTTCATTCTCATTTTGAGCTCATCTTCTTCCTCCTTCAAAAGCTTGCTAGGGTTTGATAAAGAGAGAGAAATATAATGAGAAAAGAAATTATAAAGTGTACCCATTTCCTATTTCATCATCCTCTACTAGACTAGCACTTTAGTTTAGGGTGTTTGCTTCACTAATTCTCTAGTTAGTGAAGTAGAAGCTTGAGTTCGTATTCCCTCGACGTAAATCATCTTTGGCCTCGAAGACTTCAAGAAAAACCGTTGCCCTCTTCTCATGGAGCCGTCCGAGAGTCCGGGAGTTCGATGATCGCAGCGAAGGGACTACAATAAGGAGCTTTAGAAGTGAAGGACCGATCTACAAAGGTTGTATTTCGTATTCACTTAGTTGTAATTGATATTTACTTGCATGTGAAACCCTAATTATCAAGCAAAGATCTTGTTTAGGGTTGTTCGGCACGGCTAAAATTTTAATCGGGCATGGTTGATGCCTTGTAGAACCTTATTAGAGTGCCTAGTAACCCTACAGTGGTATCAGAGCCTAGCTAGAGCATTAGGCAACGTGTTTACGAAATTAAAACTCCGATCGAACCCCGATACGACAAAGTAGACCCCCTCTCTGGAAAAATTTTAAAACTGTGATATTTTCTGTATTAAAAATACCTAAAAAATCAGCAGGTAAATATAAACATTACTGTAGAAAACGAGCACCTAACTCGTACGGACCGCCGCGGAACCGCGGCAATACCCTGCTTGTGCCGCAGATCCGCCGCCGTACAGTGACATTTTGCTTTTGTTTTTGTACAGTAATATCTATTTCTGTTAGTGTATCTTTCTGAGTATTTTTAATCTGACTCAAGTGTTGAGTGTTCTGGGGATTATTTTGTATTCGTTGATTCGATCGGAAAATTTAATTTCGTTCTTTTTCCGGATATTTAAAAAGTATTAAAAAGTTCGAACGGATATCAATAACTCACTTTTTCCCGACCCGGGAAATTTCCAAGTGTTGGATTTTTCCGTAGTTTAAGAACGTCTAAATCGTGCAAGTTACGCAATGGACCCTCTAGAAGACAACAAACCTTAACTCGATTATGTGACCGTCTTGAACTGCCTTTTGAACCTCAGGGTTTGGGGGAGTACGGCATTGCCACATGTGAGGCGTTGGCTTGACCCTTCTACGGCTCGACCATTGGTACTGTGGCATGTGATTGATGTTTTTAAACTCCCCTCATGTGTTGAGAACTATTTGAGAATTCTTGGGTGTTTGATTATTCGATCGGAAAGTTTAACACTGTCTATTTATCTGGAATGTGATACAATATTTGGAATCCACAGGTAGTTATGAGATAACTAATTTAAATGTTATAAATCTAGCAGTTCAGTTTCAGATGATCGGTCGCCACGGGATTTTAAAGCGATCAAAAGTCCGTCGCAATCACGTAGAGAACGCGGATGCTCGCCGGGTAAACTTAATAGATAGCCACACCCCAATGCCTCGACAAAGTGACTGTAGGAGAACCCCGTCGCCAAAAGCATCCGTTCGGGTGCTCGCGGCAGCGGTGTTCCGCCTTAGTGCACTTCGTCGACGGCATCGGGGGCGCGGCCGTCTACTAAAGTTTGCGACGAGCATTCGATCAAAATTTCGGGAATCTTGTTGAATTGCCCGACTAGATATTGAAAATAGTTTTCGATTATGAGACTGAAATGCGGGGTTTATAACTGTTAGGCATGTGATGTCTAAGGAATTCATATGGTTGGGCATGCGATATCTAAGGAGGTTGCGGATTCCAACTGTTGTAGTTTTACACTTTCTTTTCTGCGACCGTAAGTGTAATATGTGATATCGCTGGTTTCGTTGCTATATGTCAACGACAATTGGGGTGCGTATATTTACTTACGTTGATGGCATGTGATGTTATGTGTTGCTGGATATGTTATATTGGATCGTCACGTTTTTGAATAGCCGGGGGTTTTATGTGAGATGAAGGTTTTTATTTTCATTCATGTAAAATTCATTGTATGTAATATTCTTTTATTGGGGAACTTCCGGGATGAGGATGATGTCACCATTGTATATTATTTACTTTTCCGCATTAGGTAGACCCAAGGAGGGGAGCACAAGTAACCGGGTTCTAGGGTCCAATGGGAGACCAACTCGAGGAGTCGAGTCTGGGTCTACTGTAGGTTTCCTAGGCACACTAATGAGGTCTCACAAGTGATCAAACATAGCCAATTCAAATTTTTCCAAGTGCCTACAAACCCTAATACGGATCGTTAACTAGATGTATAGGCGATGCAATGTAAATAAACGAATTTATAGCTAAAGGGAAGGGGCTACAACCTTTGTAGATCCGGTCCTCCACCTCCATGGCTCCGTGATGAAGTCCCCTTGCTGTCTATATCGGATCCCGGACTCTAGCATCGGCTTCATCGGAGAAATGGGCGGGCTGGGTCGTCGGCTTCGATGCCGAAGATGATCTACGTCGAGGCAACACAAGATCAAGCTCCAACTTCGCCAAGCCATGAAACTTGTGAAGAAAACACCCTATACTACTTGGCAAGAGGTAGAGGATGAAGAAATAGGAAGTGGGTTCACTTTGGAATTGGATTTCTCACTCATTTTCTCAAGTTGCCATTGATGAAGGCAAGGTTTTCTTCTTGTTGAAGATGAAGAAGAAGAAGAAAGAATATGATAAGTATTTTTTCAAAAAGGAAAATAATATGAATACTTATCATATACCAACCATGGTTAGGTGTAGAGAATAGACTATGGTTAGTTTGATTGTTTAGGATTAAGCATAAAGACAAAATGGTCACTTAATCAAAGCTTCATGAAGCTTCAACAACAAACAAAGAAAGCCACCATTTTCTATTTATCTTTTCCAAAATAAAAAAAAATAAATGAGTCAGAAAAATGTAAACCCTAACCACTAACTTAACCATGGTTTAATTCTTTACACAAACCCAAGTGAGCATGTATCATCAAACATGATACAAACAAGTGCACAAAAGTATATAACATATACAACTTGTGCATTTCAAGTGAGAAAATCCATTTAAAGTGAACCGATACTAGTTAATGCAAAGTAATATATCCAATATATAATTATACATTAAATCATTAAATCAACACTTGATTTATCGATCCGGTCAAATCGCATATAACCGACTAATATCCAGTGTATCGGCTTATCGAATCAATCCTCGATTCGATGACTAGGTTATATCGCATACAACCAATCGATACATTCATCACGAAAATAGAATACGGTATCACATACACACATTATTCTCGGTCCCGCACATATCTCATATGCGCTCCTATTTCGTTTCGCTTGAGCCAGGAAACCTCTGTATAGGACTCTAAAGACTCGTCAATACGTCGGCAGCAGATGATGATTATATCAAACACCCACAAGCCGCAAGCGGTCTGCTAAACGTAACGGCCACCCGGGTATTGAGCGATCAGAAGATCGACGAGCAAGCCCGCTCACACTCCTGTGAATCCAACCAGTAACACTTACCGTACAGTCCGGTCTGTTCGTCCGATATGTCGCATATCTCGCCTAGGGGTGGTAAACGTCAGACCCTAGTAGCTTGATAAGTCATGCCGACGTGAGGTCCATAACATTCGTGAAACTACTGATAACTCTTACCAGTATATCACTGCAATCCTGGCCAGGGATTTCCTATTATGGCCAGTCGTGCATAGCGCAACATCAACCCCCAATACCGGGAGAGACGAATCCCCTCCTATCGCTCATTGCCTCCATGTGAATCGGGACTGTACCCAAAAACCACCTGTTTGCACGACTCTGTAGAGCCGTGGTAGGGTGGAAATCAAAGCACAGTGGGAGACACACAAGACTCTATGACGATCTCGGGTCAACAGACTAAGTTGTACCAGTGTCACCAGAGAACTGCCATCTGACGTGAGGTATAATACCATCTGGGATTTCTCGGCGAGTCCGTTCAGTATACCCAGTCTCCACTGAGCACCCGCATACCATCTCTGATGTCAAACACCAATGGATATGGGATCATCTATCGCCCATCACATGGGTCGAGAAGATACACGCTAGTCTACTCTGGAATATCGATGCCCCGTCTAGATATTCCCACGACTAGGAACAATGAAGGATGTACTCATTGACTACCCAGGCCCCACTAGTATGATCTACATCATATTCCTGGAAGTCGAGTACACATCCTAAGGGCTTTATCAACATGTAACAGAGAGACTGAAAGTATACATGTTAAGATAAAGAGCAGCCAGATAGCGTACTATCATGTGGAGCAAGAAAGTCCTACCTATATGTCCCAGCATCCACTACAATATACATCCAATGTACAGTAATGGCCTCTAGGGCATACATATAACTAACAATCTCCCACTTGCACTAGGGCCATCTGTAGCAGTGGTTGCAGTATCTAATACTCAACCATCCCATATGAGTCTCTCTCTGGGAAAAGGCCTTCGTGAGTGGATCCGCCGTGTTGTCCTCTGAGTCTACTCTCCTAACCTCGATCACCCTGGAGATAAACTATCTTCATGATCAGGTGATGCTTCCTCAGAATATGTCTGGGTCACTGATGGGATCGGGGTTCCTGGGCCAAAGCCACACTTCCATTGTCATACAATGGTAGGAACCTAGTTCATCTTATGAACCAATATACACCCAAACTGCCTCTTTGGTAGTATCTATAATAGCGATGTTACCATCCTTTATCGTCTAGTTTTCCACGGTATCTTGCTTGGAACTCTTCCAACATACCGTCCCTCCACTGAGGGTAAAGACAATGCCCGCGACTGACATTCAGTCGTCCTTATCACCCTCGAACCTTTCCAGTGATTCTCCCCAGGATCAACTGATACCATCTCACTACAATTAGTGAGAATCCTAACATCCATTTAGATCTATCTCATAGACCCAAATCTCAGGATTTAGGAGGTATCACTTTGATCCTATATGGAGAATCTATGTGATAAGAGGAGATCGACCTATCGTAGCATAGGAAACTCCTTTCCTATCAAGAGTATGTCATCACGTACTCTACGGGGATCATTACCATACTCCATACTACCCTTTTGTACATACAAGGTTCATCTACCATTTTGATGAAGTCAAACTCTTTGACCACCACATCAAAACAGATGTTCCAACTCCGCGATGCCTGCTTTATCCTGTAAAGCAACTTGCACATGTTTCCGCTGCTCCCACTGTTTACGAAGCCCTCTGGCTGTGTACTTATAGACTTTCTATTCTAAATCAGTATTTAGAAAAATAGTCATGACACCCAACCACCAGATATCGCAGTCATGGTATGTAGCAATGGTAAGTAGGATCTGGATGGACTTAAGCATAGTCCCTGGAAAAGTTTTCATCATTTTCCACTCTTGGTCGATGACGAAAACCTTTAACAAGTCTAGATTTGAAAGTCTCAACTTTTCCATCTACACCAAGTAATCTTCTCAAAATATACTTGCTCCTGATGGGGATTTAACCTTTCAGATATCGCAACCAAAGTCCATACTTTGTTGGTGTATATGGATTCCATCTCAGATCGCTAAGCATCCAGCCATTCTTACAGAGTCCCTACTCTCGATGGCCTGCTCGATACTCGATGGGTCATCATCTCATGATGCATTCCTCGCTCCCACTGTCATCGAGAAACCGAGGTATCTCTCAGGCGGATGAGGAACCCTACTAGATCGGCGGAGAGGCTGAGGTTCATCGGAAACTATTGAATTCTTTGGTTCTGTCAAATCATCAGTTGCAGTTTTGTATAGCTGGAACCTTTCCAGTTCTACAGAACTGACCTCGCCTCGATCTTGTCCGGATTTTGCTTTTGACATAGGCCGGACAATCCCAAATCTTAACTTACTTAAGAGATAGGCTCTTCCCACACCATATTTTATATGGAGTGGTAGGCACAGATTTGATTCGAACCCTATTCAATTAGTATGCAATTTCTCAAGTGCACAACCCTAAAAGGAAACAGGTAACTCAGTAGAACTCATCATAGAGCACACTATATCTTATATGGTACGATTGCTCCGCCCTGATACACCGTTGTGCTATGGTGTATTCAGAGGAGTAATACTGAGAGAGAATCTCATTTTCTTTTAGAATAGTCCAGGAATGCCATGCACAAGTATTCTCCTCCCTGATCTTATCATAGGACATAATACTTATACCCAGTTATTGGTTCTCTACTTCTAACTTATATTCTGTGAATACCTCAAAAGTTTCGGACTTATGTTTCAACAGAAACATATGACTGAATCTTGAGAGATTATCAGAGATTATAATGAAGTATAAAGAACCAGTCCTGGCATGTGTAGACAGGAGACCTTACATACATCATCATGTATCAGTCCCAAGAGTTCATTAACTCTTTCTCTGTTTCCAATAAACAGGGCTATGGTCATCTAATCTTTATGACATGACTGGCAAGTTTCACAAGATGTAAATTCAAACTGATTTAAATATGCATCTAAAATGTAACTTCAGCCAGTCGGGTCGCATTGATATGACCTAGTCTACAATGCCTCAAGAAGGATTCGTTCATTTCTGAATTTTTCACCTTGTGTGTGTTCTTTATATTAGGAACTGTAGTTTGATTTAGAACCTCAATGCTTTTAGATAACGTGTCTGAACAGATCAACTTTTGATATAGGAAATGTTCAAAACATTATCCAACAATACAAAATTTTATCATTTCTTTACTTGTAAAGAGACTGATATGATTTTTTATATCAGGTTCGGTATCTAATAGCATTTGTTCAGAATCAATGTATTGGTAATACAGGGTGACAGTGACCAACAGACTTGGCTGCAACACTTGCCCCGTTTTCTGTCTCATGAAACTTATCACCCGTTCTCAGTTTTTCTACCTTTTTTGTAGCCCTATGTAACAGATTACATTTCTGGGATCCAGATCCGGTATCAAATACCCAGGATGCAGAGGATACTGAGAAACAATTCTTTGTAATGAACACACCCGAAGGAGATGCATCATATGCACTTTCTTCGTTTGGGCGGCATAGGAATTCTGGTATTCCCCTATTTCCTGCTCTGTCTTATAACAATTATAAGTTGGAGTGGGACCAACTTACCCCAGCTCAGTATAACAAGCGGGTTCGATCAAAACATCCATATTATTATCTTGATTAAGGCGTGATATGGTCGCTACCTGGAGAGAGAGAGAAGAAAACACTCTGCGTGCGCTCTTGCAAGATTAGATTGGTTATATATTTTATCTAATCAGGATGGCTCCCACTGTTTTTGTCAAATCTTCCTTCAAACCTTAAAAGGAAAGACTAGCCGGGATTAATTACACTCTACAAGTTCGCCAATCTTTCAGCCAGGCCAGTGTCGGTACTTTGAGGGAGATTCCCCGTGCTTTCGCACGGACCTAATTATAGTAAACCTCGTTTTCCCAGAACCGTAACCCCGTTGACACCTTTCTAGACACCTACTTGATCGGCTAATTGCAAAGTGCAAAACTCTCCCAGGAGTAACAATTACTCGCAGTGGGTATCGGGATCCAACTATCACATAGAAGGTATGCAATCTCATTGCAAATTTCAACACTTGAAACTCCCGATAATGATTTTTACCCCTAGCACTTATGACCTTAACTATGGTCAACAAATCATAAGTACTAGTCAAGTTCTACCCGTCATTTCGTGATTAATTAGACCCACCCACATGACCCTTAACTAATGTCAACAAAGTCACGCGACTGTCCTAACTAATCGCATCATATGCGTTGTAGGAAGACATCACTTAGCTACCGTACACTGTGCCTTGACTATGGTCAACAAACACAGCACGAATACTAAGTACTCTACTTCCTAAAATGACGGAGGGTCGCGAATGGTTTTTGTGAAAACCTATAACGCTTTGAACTTGATCTCGTTGCGGAATCAAATGGTTTTTAAATGGAATGTTTTTTAGGCTTTTCTAGTTTTGCTAAAGGGGTCACTCCCGGTGAAGGGATCGTCGGCCCTTTCCTCGTCGAATGAGGTGTGGGATATATCATATATATCACTGTGCAAAGCAGAAACTATAGAAGCAATCAAAAGACAAACCGAGAGTTGTAGCATCTGCCAGTTATTGCTAAAGGAGTCACTCCCGGTGAAGGGATCTCGGTCCTTTTCTTATCGAATAAGGTGCAGGATGTTCTACAAGGAACACCGCGATCCAAAGCAAGAACTGTAGCTACCTGTTTTATTTTGAAATTCGATTCCACAACATCAATTAGGTTTATTTTCTTTTATTAATCTCATTAATGAATATCCCATCATTTAAGTCCACCTAAACATCACAGATAAATATAACGTACGCTTATACCATCCGCATTCGCCTCGATGTCCCGTCTACACCGTTAGGTTAGGTAACTAACGCCAGAACGAGGCAGGGCTAGCACGGGTGTAAAACATAAGCAACGTCTATATAATATATCATATAAACTATATATAATATCTATCTGAACAAATCACATGATCACATCACAGATAACGCAGCAGAAAATATCATATGAAATATTGGATATACTAGGACGTCCGTGTTTTTAATACGAGCCAGTATAAAACACGGATTCCACGGTCGTGATGAATAGCCAATCCCACACCCCTAGACCCCTACGAGAGCGGCAAGCAACCCTACCAATTCTAGGGTTAGGAGACCCGGACTCGACTCCTCGAGTTGGTCTCCCACTGGACCCCAGAACCCGGTTACTTGTGCTCCCCTCCTTGGGTCTATCCTAATGCGGAAAAGTAAATAATATACAAATGGTGACAACATCCGCAACCTGGAAGTGCCCCAATAAAAGAATATTACATACAAGTTTTTACATGAATGAAAATAAAAAACACTCATCTCACATAAAAAAAAACCCGGCTATTCAACCACGACGATCCAATATAACATATCCAGCAACACATAATATCACATGTCATCAACGTAAGTAAATATGCACATCCCAATTGTCGTTGACATATAGCAACGAAACCGGTGATATCACATATTACACTTATGGTCACAGAAAAGAAAGTGTAAAACTACAACAGTTGGAATCCGCAACCTCTTTAGATATCGCATGCCTAATCAAATGAAATACCTAGACATCGCATGCCTAACAATTATAAACCCCGCATTTTAGTCTCATTATCGAAAACACTTTTCAATATCATGTCCCGCAATTCAACAGGATTCCAGACATTCTGATCGAATGCTCGTCACAAAATTTAGTAGGCGGCTGCACACCCGATACCGTCGACGAAGTGCACCAAGGCGGAACACCGCTACCGCGAGCACCCAAACGGATGCTTTCGGCGACGGGGTTCTCCTACAGTCACTTAGTCGGGGCTATGGGGTGAGGCTGTCTATTAAGTTTACCCGGCGAGTATCCGCGTACGCTACGTGATTGCGACGGACTTTTGATCTCATCAAAATTCCGTGGCAACCGATCAAGTGAGACTAAACTGCTATGTTTATAACATTCATTCAGTTATCTCAAAACTATTTGTGAATTCCAAGTATTGTATCACATTCCGGATAAAAAGAAAATGTTAAACTTTCCGATCGAACAATCGAACACCCAAGTTTTCCCGATACAGCTCAACACATGAAATAAGTCTAAAAACATTCAGTTCATGCCTCAGTACCAACGGTCCAGCCGTAGAAGGGTCAAGCCAACGCCTCACATGTGACACGCCGTACTGCCCCAAACCCGAAGGTTCAAAGGGCAGTTCAAGACGGTCACATAATCGAGTTAAGGTTTGTTGTCTTCTAGAGGGACCATCATGTTACTTGCACTACTTAGAACGTCATTAAACTACAGAAATATCCAACAATTGGAAATTTCCCGGCAGAGGAAAAAGTGGGTATTTATGTCCGGCCGACTTTTTAACATATTCTAAAATTACCCGGAAAAACACACAGACAAAATTAGACAATCCGATCGAAACATCGAGTCCCCAATACAACCCAGAAAACTCAACTCTTGAGTTCAGATTAAAAATTCCTAAGAAAACCAGAACGGCAAAATAGGAATTACTGTGCAAACTTCAATGCAAAAAGAGACTAAACGGCCGCGGAACCGCCGCAAGAGGCATGCTCGTGCCGCGGAACCGCGGTGGTTTGATGGCATTAGGCTATCGAATTTCACAGTAACTCTTACAATCTTCTGCTGATTTTTCTGCATATTTTTAATATGGAAAAAACCCCAGTTTTTGAAAAAAGTCCAGAGAGCAACTTAGAATTAGGGTTTCGGTTCGATCGGACTTCTAACTCCGTCTATGCATCGCCTAAAGCTCTAGCTTGGCTCTGATACCACTGTAGGGTTCTTAGGAACACTAATGAGGTCTCACAAGTGATCAAACATAGCCAATTCAAATTTTTCCAAGTGCCTACAAACCCTAATACGGATCGTTAACTAGATGTATAGGCGATGCAATGCAAATAAACGAATTTATAGCTAAAGGGAAGGGGCTACAACCTTTGTAGATCTGGTCCTCCACCTCCATGGCTCCGTGATGAAGTCCCCTCGCTGTCCATATCGGATCCCGGACTCTAGCATCGGCTTCATCGGAGAAATGGGCGGGCTAGGTCGTTGGCTTCGATGCCGAAGATGATCTACGTCGAGGCAACACAAGATCAAGCTCCAACTTCACCAAGCCATGAAACTTGTGAAGAAAACACCCTATACTACTTGGCAAGAGGTAGAGGATGAAGAAATAGGAAGTGGGTTCACTTTGGAATTGGATTTCTCACTCATTTTCTCAAGTTGCCATTGATGAAGGCAAGGTTTTCTTCTTGTTGAAGATGAAGAAGAAGAAGAAAGAATATGATAAGTATTTTTTCAAAAAGGAAAATAATATGAATACTTATCATATACCAACCATGGTTAGGTGTAGAGAATAGACTATGGTTAGTTAGATTGGTTAGGGTTAAGCATGAAGACAAAATGGTCACTTAGTCAAAACTTCATGAAGCTTCAACAACAAACAAAGAAAGCCACCATTTTCTCTTTATCTTTTCCAAAATTAAAAAATAAATAAATGAATAAGAAAAATGTAAACCCTAACCACTAACTTAACCATGGTTTAATTCTTTACACAAACCCAAGTGAGCATGTATCATCAAACATGATACAAACAAGTGCACAAAAGTATATCACATATACAACTTGTGCATTTCAAGTGAGAAAATCCATTTAAAGTGAACCGATACTAGTTAATGCAAAGTAATATATCAAATATATAATTATGCATTAAATCATTAAATCAACACTTGATTTATCGATCCGGTCATATCGCATATAACCGACTTATATCCAATGTATCGGCTAATCGAATCAATCCTCGATTCGATGACTAGGTTATATCGCATACAACCAATCGATACATTCATCGCGAGAATAGAATACGGTATCACATACATGCATTATTCTCGGTCCCGCACATATCTCATATGCGCTCCTATTTCGTTTCGCTTGAGCCAGGAAACCTCTGTGTAGGACTCTAAAGACTCGTCAATACGCCGGCAGCAGATGATGATCATATCAAACACCTACAAGCCGCAAGCGGTCTGCTAAACGTAACGGCCACCCGGGTATTGAGCGATCATTAGATCGACGAGCAAGCCCGCTCACACTCCTGTGAATCCAACCAGTAACACTTACCGTACAGTCCGGTCTGTTCGTCTGATATGTCGCATATCTCGCCTAGGGGTGGTAAACGTCAGACCCCAGTAGCTTGATAAGTCATGCCGACGTGAGGTCCATAACATTCGTGAAACTACTGATAACTCTTACCAGTATATCACGGCAACCTTGGCCAGGGATTTCCTGTTATGGCCAGTCGTGCATAGCGCAACATCAACCCCCAATACCGGGAGAGACGAATCCCCTCCTATCGCTCATTGCCTCCATGTGAATCGGAACTGTACCCAAAAACCACCTGTTTGCACGACTCAGTAGAGCCGTGGTAGGGTGGAAATCAAAGCACAGTGGGAGACACACAAGACTCTATGACGATCTCGGGGCAACAGACTAAGCTGTACCAGTGTCACCAGAGAACTGCCATCTGACGTGAGGTATAATACCATCTGGGAGTTCTCGGCGTGTCCGTTCAGTGTACCCAGTCTCCACTGAGCACCCGCATACCATCTCTGATGTCAAACACCAATGGATATGGGATCATCCATCGCCCATCACATGGGTTGAGAAGATACACGCTAGTCTACTCTGGAATATCGATGCCCCGTCTCGATATTCCCACGACTAGGAACAATGAAGGATGTACTCATTGACTACCCAGGCCCCACTAGTATGATCTACATCATATTCCTGGAAGTCGAGTACACATCCTAAGGGCTTTATCAACATGTAACAGAGAGACTGAAAGTATACATGTTAAGATAAAGAGCAACAAGATAGCATACTATCATGTCGAGCAAGAAAGTCCTACCTATATATGTCCCAGCATCCACTACAATATACATCCAATGTACAGTAATGGCCTCTAGGGCATACATATAACTAACATCTTCTATCTCTAGAATTGGAAGGGTTGCTTGCCGCTCTCGTAGGGGTCTAGGGGTGTGGGTTTGGCTATTCATCGCGACCGCGGAATCCGTGTTTTATAAAGGCTCAAAATAAAACACGGACCTCCTAGTAAATCCATTATTTCATATGATTTTTCTGCTGCGATATCTGTGATGTGATCATTTGATATGTTGTGATAGATACTGTATATAGTATATATGATATATTATATAGACCTTACTTATGTTTTACACCCGCAATAGCCCTGCCCCGCTCTGCCGTTAGTTACCTAACCTAACGGTGCATGAGGGGACATCGAGGCGAATGCGGATGGCATAAGTGTACGTCGTATTTATCTGTGATGTTTAGGTGACTTAAATGATGGGACTTCATTAATGTGATTAATGAAAGGAAAAGAAACCTAAAACATGTTGTAGAATCAAATTTTCAAAAAGGGTAGCTACAGTTTTTGCTTTGCATAGCGATATATATGATATATCCTGCACCTTATTCCATAAAGAAAGTGCCGAGATCCCTTCACCGGGAGTGACCTCTTTAGCAAAACTGGCAGATGCTACAACACTCGGTTTGTTTTATGATTGGTTTTGGAGTTTTTGCTTTGCATAGCGATATATATGATATATCATGCACCTTATTCCATAAGGAAAGAGCCGAGATCCCTTCACCGGGAGTGACCTCTTTAGCAAAACTAATAAAAGCCTCAAAATCACTCCATTTCAAAATTCACTCGATTCTACAACGATATAAAGTTCATTACGCAATAGGTTTTCAGAAAAACCTGTCGTAGCTCTCCTTCATTTTAGATAAGTTGTATATAGTATTCGTGCTGCATTTATTGGCTTTCGTCAAGGTGTAGTGTGCGGTAGCTATATGCTGCTTATCTGCTGCATATGATGCGATTGGATTAGGGTAGTCATACGGCTTTGTAGGCTTTCATCAAGGGTCGTGCGGGTGGGTTTAATTCAGTCAAGAAATGTACGGGTTGAACTTGACTAGCGGGCTATGGTTTGTTGGCTTTCGTCAAGGTCATAACACGTTAGGGGAAAAATATTATCGGGAATTTCAAGTGTTGAAATTTGCAATGAGATTGCATACCTTCTATGAGATAGTTGGATCCCGATACCCACTCCGAGTAATTGTTACTCCTGGGAGAGTTTTACACATTACAATTAGCCGATCAAGTAGATGTCTAGAAAGGTGTCAATGGGGTTACGCCTCTGGGAAAACGAGGTTTACTTTAATTAGGTCCGTGCGAAAGCACGGGGAACCTCCCTCAAAGTACTGACACTAGCCTGGCTGAAAGATTGGCGAACTTGAAGCGTGTAATTAATCCCGGCTGGTCTTTCCTTTTAGGGTTTGAAGGAAGATTTGATAAAAACAGTGGGAGCCATCCTGATTAGATAAAATAAAAACCAATCTGATCTTGCAAGAGCGCACACAGAGTGTTTTCTTCTCTCTCTCTCCAGGTAGCGACCATATCATGCCTTAATCAAGATAATAATATGGATGTATTGACCGAACCCTGTTAGTTATATGTATGCCCTAGAGGCCATTACTATACATGTGATGTATATTGTAGTGGATTCTTGGACATATATAGGGAGGACTTTCTTGCTCGACATGATAGTATGCTATCTGGTTACTCTTTACCTTAACGTGTATACTGATTGTCTCTCTGTCACATGTTGGTAAAGCCCTTAGGATGTGTACTTGACTACCTGGACTATGATGCGGATCATACTAGTGGGGACATGGTAGTCCATAAGTACATCCTTCAAGCTCCCTAGTCGTGGGTGTATCGAGACGGGGCATCGATATACCAGAGTAGACTAGCGTATACCTTCTCGACCAATATAGATGGGCGATGGATGATCCCATATCCATTGGTGTTTGACATCAGAGATGATATACGGGTGTTCAGTAGAGACTGGGTACACTGGACGGACTCGTCGAGAACTCCCAGATGGTATTATACCTTACGTCAGATGGCAGTTCTTTGGTGATACTGGTACAAGTTAGTCTGTAGACCCGAGATCGTCATAGAGTCTTGTGTGATTCCCACTGTGCTTTGATTTCCACCTTACCACGTCCAAGAGGGCGTGCAAAACGGTGGTTTTTGGGTACAATCCCGAGTCACATGGAGGCAATGAGCGATAGGAGGGGTTTCGTCTCTCCTGGTATTGGGGGTTGATGTTGCGCTATGCTCGATTGGCCATAACAGGGAAGTCCCTGGCCATGGCTGGTTTGGAGATTTACTGGTAAGTGTTACCAGTAGTTTCTCGACCCGTTATGGGCCTCATATCGGCATGACTTATCGGTTATTGGGGTCTGACGTTTTACCACCCCTAGACTTGATATGAGACATATCAGACGAGGAGACTGGACTGTACGGTAGTGTCACTGTCAGGCTTTTTGCAGGAGTTGGAGCGGGCTTGCTTGCTGATCTTCTGATCGCTCAATACCCGGGTAGCCGTTACGTCTAGTTAGTATCGCTGACAGCTTGTGGGTGCTTGATATGATCATCACTTACTGTCGGCGTATTGACCAGTCTTTAGAGTCCTACATAGAGGTTTTACTGGCTCAGGCAAAACGAAATAGGAGCGCATATGTGATATGTGCGGGACCGAGAATAATGTGTGTATGTGATACCGTATTCTATTCTCGCGACTATTGTATCGGCCAGTTATATGAGATATAGCCGGGTTATCGAATCAAGTGTTGATTCGATAAGTTGGTACATTTTGTGTTAGTCGGTTATATGAGATATAACCGGATTATTAAGTCAAGTGTTGATTTAATAATATAGTGTATAATTGTATATGTGATATACTAATTTACATTAACTCACATTGGTTCACTTAAGCATTTGTTTTTCTCACTTGTGCACAATTTAATATATATGTGATATATATTAATTTGTGTTCATTTTGTATCATGGTTGTTGATACACACTACATGGGTGTATGAGACATACACCATTATAATTATATTGGTTAGGTTTTTATATTTAAAGTAATTCTAAAAACAAATGGATAATGAGCTCACATGCATGAAGCTTCATGAAGCTTATGGTTGCATTGACTTCGTCCACTAGTTTTGTTTTACTTAAAATATTAATTAACCTAACCACTATAATTAGCCATGGTTATATCTCTACATGAGTTAGTATATGATACCCACTCACCCATGGTTAGCTAACTCTCTCTTGATTAGTATTCATTCTCATTTTGAGCTCATCTTCTTCCTCCTTCAATTTCTTTCTAGGGTTTGATAAAGAGAGAGATACATAGTGAGAAAAGAAATTCTAAAGTGTACCCATTTCCTATTTCATCATCCTCTACTAGACTAGCACTTTAGTTTAGGGTGTTTGCTTCACTAATTCTCTAGTTAGTGAAGTAGTTAGTGAAGTAGAAGCTTGAGTTCGTATTCCCTCGACGTAGATCATCTTCGGCCTCGAAGACTTCAAGCAAAACCGTTGCCCTCTTCTCATGGAGCCGTCCGAGAGTCCAGGAGCACGATGATCGCAGCGAAGGGACTACTACAAGGAGCTTAAGAAGTGAAGGACCGATCTACAAAGGTTGTATTTCGTATTCACTTAGTGATAATTGTTATTTACTAGCATGTGTTACCCTAATTATCTAGCAAAGATCTTGTTTAGAGTTATTCAGCACGGCTAAAATTTTAATCGGGCATGGTTGATGACTTATAGAACTTTCTTAGAGTGTCTAGTAACCCTACAGTGGTATCAGAGCCTAGCTAGAGCATTAGGCGACGTGTATACGAAGTTAAAACTCCGAACGAACCCCGAAACGTCAATTTAAACCCTTATCTGGACATTTTTTAAAACTGTGTTATTTTTAGAATTAAAAATATCTAAAAAATTCAGCAGGGAATTATAAATATTACTGTGAAAAATGAGGCAGCAATCCGTACATTACACCGCGGAACCGCGGCCATACCTTTCTTGGGCCGCGGAACCGTGGTGGTACTGTTGAATTGGGCCTTTGTTCTTCAACAGTAATATCCATATCTGTTTGTTATATTTTATTGGTATTTTTAATCTGACTCATGTGTTGAGTGTTCCGGGGTTTATTTTGTATTCGTTGATTCGATCGGAAAATTTAATTTCGTTATGTTTTCCGGATATTTAGAAAGTATTAAAATGTTCGAACGGATATCAATAACTCACTTTTTCCCGACCCGGGAAATTTCCATGTGTTGGATTTTTTCCGTAGTTTAAGAACGTCTAAATCGTGCAAGTTACGCAATGGACCCTCTAGATGATAACAAACCTTAACTCGATTATGTGACCGTCTTGAACTGCCTTTTGAACCTTAGGGTTTGGGGCAGTACGGCATTGCCACATGTGAGGCGTTGGCTTGACCCTTCTACGGCTGGACCATTGGTACTGTGACATGTGATGGATGTTTTTAAACTCCCCTCAAGTGTTGAGAACTATTTGGGAAAACTTGGGTGTTTGATCATTCGATCGGAAAGTTTAACATTGTCTATTTATCTGGAATGTGATACAATATTTGGAATCCACAAGTAGTTATGAGATAAATAATTTGGATGTTATAAACATAGCAGTTTAGTCTCAGATGATCGGTTGCCACGGGATTTTGATGCGATCAAAAGTCCGTTGCAATCACGTAGCGTACGCGGATACTCGCCGGGTAAACTTAATAGACAGCCATGCCCCATAGCCCCGACCAAGTGACTGTAGGAGAACCCCGTCGCCAAAGGCATCCGTTCGGGTGCTCGCGGCAGCGGTGTTCCGCCTTAGTGCACTTCGTCGATGGCATCCGGGGGTGCGGCCGTCTACTAAAGTTTGTGACGAGCATTCGATCACATATCGGAAATCTTGTTGAATTGCCTGACTAGATATTGAAAAGTGTTTTCAATATAGAGACTAAAATGCGGGGTTTATAATTGTTAGGCATGCGATGTCTAAGGAGGTTGTGGATTCCAACTGTTGTAGTTTTACGCTTTCTTTTCTGCGACCGTAAGTGTAATATGTGATATCGCCGGTTTTGTTGCTATATGTCAGCGACAATTGGGATGCGCATATTTACTTACGTTGATGACATGTGATGTTATGTGTTTCTGGATATGTTATATTGGATCGTCGCGTTTTGAATAGCCGGGGGTTTTATGTGAGATGAGGGTTTTTATTTTCATTCATGTAAAATTCATTGTATGTAATATTCTTTTATTGGGGCGCTTCCGGGATGAGGATGATGTCACCATTGTATATTATTTACTTTTCCACATTAGGTAGACCTAAGGAGGAGAGCACAAGTAACCAGGTTCTAGAGTCCAGTGGGAGACCAACTCGAGGAGTCGAGTCCGGGTCTCCTAACTCTAGGATTGGTACGGTTGCTTGCCGCTCTCGTAGGGGTCTAGGAATGTGGGTTTGGCTATTCATCGCGATAGTGGAATCCGTGTTTTATAGAGGCTCAAAATAAAACACGGAAGTCCAAGTATATCCAATGTTTCATATGATTCTTCTGCTGCGATATCTGTGATGTGATCATTTAATATGTTGTGATAAATACTGTATATAGTATATATGATATATTATATAGACTCTACTTATGTTTTACACCCGCGCTAGCCCTGCCCCGCTCTGCCGTTAGTTACCTAACCTAACGGTGCACGAGGGGACATCGAGGCGAATGCAGATGGCATAAGTGTACGTCGTATTTATCTGTGATGTTTAGGTGACTTAAATGATGGGACTTCATTAATGTGATTAATGAAAGAAAAGAAACCTAAAAGATGTAGAATCAAATTTTTAAAAAGGGTGGCTACAGTTTTTTGCTTTGCATCGCGGTGTTCCTTGTAGAACATCCTGCACCTTATTCAATAAGGAAAGGGCCGAGATCCCTTCACTGGGAGTGACCCCTTTAGCAATAATTGGCAGATGCTACAATACTCGATTTGTCTTTTGATTGCTTTTGGAGTTTTTGCTTTGCATAGCGATATATATGATATATCCTGCACCTTATTTTATAAGGAAAGAGCCGAGATCCCTTCACCGGGAGTGACCTCTTTAGCAAAACTAGCAAAAGCCTAAAAAACACTCCATTTTAAAATTATTTGATTCTACAATGATATCAAGTTCATTACGTAATAGGTTTTCAGAAAAACCTGTCGTATCCCTCCGTCATTTCAGATAAGTCCTGCTTAGTATTCGTGCTGCGTTTGTTGACCTTATCAAGGCGCAGTGTGCGGTAGCTGACCAGTATTTATCTGTTTATGTATATGATGCAGATTAGATTATGGTAGTTGTACGGCCTTGTTGACCTTGTCAAGGGTCGTGCGGGTGGGTTTAATTCAATCAAGAAATGACGGGTTGAACTTGACTTACGGTCTATGGTTTGTTGTCCTTGTCAAGGTCATAAATCGTTCGGGGCAAAATATTATCAGGAATTTCAAGTGTTGAAATTTGCAATGAGATTGCAAACCTTCTATGAGATAGTTGGATCCTAATACCCGCTGCGAGTAATTGTTACTCCTGGAAGAGTTTTACACATTACAATTAGCCGATCGAGTAGGTGTCTAGAAAGGTGTCAACGGGGTTACGCCTCTGGGAAAACGAGGTTTACTTTAATTAGGTCCGTACGAAAGCACGGGGAACCTCCCTCAAAGTACCGACACTGGCCTGGCTGAAAGATTGGCGAAGTTGGAGGGTGTAATTAATCCCGGCTAGTCTTTCCTTTTAGGGTTTGAAGGAAGATTAGATAAAAACAGTGGGAGCCATCCTGATTAGATAAAATAATAACCAATCTAACCTTGCAAGAGCATACGCAGAGTGTTTTCTTCTCTCTCTCTCCAGGTAGAGACCATATCATGCCTTAATCAAGATAATAATATGGATGCATTGACCGAACCCGCTTATTATACTGAGCAGGGGAACGTTGGTCCCGCTCTAACTTATAAATGTTATAAGATAGAGCAGGAAATAGAGGATTACCTGAATTCCCATGCCGCCCAAACGAAGAAAGTGCATGATGATGCATCTTTTTCGGGTGTATTCATTACAGAGAACTGTTTCTCAGTATCCTTTACATCCTGGGTATGAAATACCGGATCAGGATCCCACATATTTAATTTGTTACTTAGGCTACTGATAGGTAGAGAACTGAGAATGGGTGATAAAATTTCAAGAGTTGGAAACGGTGCAATTGTTGCAGCCAAGTCTGTTGGTAGTTATCACCCTGTATTACCAGAATACATTGATTCTGAACAAATGTTATTAGATACCGAACCTGATATACAACATCATATCAGTCTCTTTATTAGTAAAGAAAGGATATAATTTTGTATTGTTGGATAATGTTTTGAACATTTCCTATATCAAGAATTGATCGGTTCAGGCACGTTATCTAAAAGCATTGACGTTCTAAATCAAACTACAGTTCTTAGTATACAGAACACACACAAGAGGAAGAGTTCAGAAAAGAACGAATCCTTCTTGAGGTATTGTAGACTAGGTCATATCAATGTGACTCAACTAGCTAAAGTTACATATAGATGCATATTTAAATTAGTTTGAATTTACATCTTGTGAAACTTGCCGGTCATGTCACAGAGATAAGATGACCATAGCTCTGTTTTTAGGAAACAGAGAAAGAGTTAGTGAACTCTTAGGATGATACATATTGATGTATGAAGGTCCCCTGTCTATACATGCCAAGACCGGTTCTTTGTACTTCATTACATTCTCTGATGATCTCTCAAGATTCAGACATATGTTCCTGTTGAAACACAAGTCCGAAGCTTTTGAGATATTCACAGAATATAAGTTAGGAAGTAGAGAACCAAAATGGGTATAAGTATTATGTCCTTTGATGTGATCAGGGAGGAGAATACTTGAGCATGGGATTCCTGGACTATTCTAAAGGAGAATGAGATTCTCTCTCAGCATTACTCCTCCGCATACACCATAGCACGTCGGTGTATCGGGGTGGAGCAATCACACCCTATTTGATATGGTGCGCTCTATGATGAGTATTACTGAGTTGCCTATTTCCTTTTGGGGGTTATGCACTTGTGAAGCTGCATACCTATTGAATGGCGTTCCAACCAAATCAGTTGCCTACCACTTCATATGAGATATGGAAAGGGAAGATCCCATATCTTAAGTTTGTTAAGATTTGGGGTTGTCCAGCCTATGTCTAAAAGCATAATCCGGACAAGCTCGAGGCAAAGTTAGTTCTGTAGAAGTTTGTTGGATATCCCAAGTATTCGCAAGGGAATATCTTCTACCTAACCGAGGAACAAAAGATGTTTTGTTTCTCAACATGCCACCTTTGTGAAAGGGAATTTCTTGTGAAGAAATTAGTGGACATGAGGTAGAACTGGAAGGAGTTCCAGCTATACAAACTGCAGCTAATGATTTGGTAGAACCAAAGGATTCAATAGTTTCCAACAAACCTCAGCCTCTCCGTCGATCTAGCAGGGTTCCTCACCCACCTGAGAGATACTTCAGTTTCTCTATGATAGTAGTAGTGAGGAATGCATCATGAGATGATGACCCAACTAGTTTAGAGCTGGCCATCAGGAGTGGGACTCTATAAGAATGGCTGGATGCTTAGCGATCTGAGATGGTATCCTTATACACCAACAAAGTATGGACTTTGGTTGCTTTATCTGAAGGGTTAAATCCCCATCAAGAGCAAGTATATCTTGAGAAGATTACTTGGTGTACATGGAAAAGTTGAGACTTTCAAAGCTAGACTTGTTAAAGGTTTGCATCATTGACCAGGTATGAATTATGATGAAACCTTTTCTAAGTAGCTATGCTTAAGTCCATCCAGATCCTACTTGCCATGGCTACATACCATGACTATGATATCTGGCGGTTGGGTGTCATGACTGCTTTTCTAAATGTTGATTTGGAAGGGAGCGTCTATAAGTACACAACCAGAGGGCTTCGTAGACAGTGGGAGCAGCGAAAGCGTGTACAAGTTGCTTTATGGGATAAAGCAGGCATCGCGGAGTTGGAACGTCTGTTTTGATGTGTAAGTCAAAGAGTTTGACTTCATCAAAATGGTAGATGAACCATGTATATACAAAAAGGTAGTAGGGAGTATGGTGGTGATCCTCGTAGAGTACGTGGATGACATACTCTTGATAGGGAACGAGTTTCCTATGCTACGCTCGATCAATCTCCGCTTATCACAATGATTCTCCACATAGGATCAAAATGATACCTACTAAATCATGGGTTTTGGATATATGAGATAGATCTAATTGGATGTTCGGATACCTACTAGCTGTAGTGAGATGGTATCAATTGATCCTGAGAAGAATCACTGGAAGGGTTCCAGGGTGATAAGGGCGACTGAATGTCAGTCACAGGCATTGTCTTTACCCTCAGTAAAGGGACGGTATGTTGGAAGAGTTCCAAGATAGATGCCGTGGCATACTAGACGATAAAGGCTGGATACATCGCTACCAAAGATGCTACCAAAGAGGCAGTCTGGGTGTATATTAGTTCATGAGATGAACTTCGTTCCTACCATTGTGTGACAATGGAGTTGTGGCTTATGCCTAGGAACGCCCGTCCCATCAGTGATCCAGACATATTCTAAGGAAGTATCACCTGATCATGGAGATGGTTGATCTCCAGGGGATCGAGGTTAGGAGAGTAGACTCAGAGGACAACACGGAGGATCCACTCACAAAGGCCTTTTCCCAGAGAGAGACTTTTATGGGATGGTTGAGTATGAGATACTACAACCACTGTTATCAGATGGCCCTAGTGCAAGTGGGAGATTGTTAGTTATATCTATGCCCCAGAGGCCATTACTATACATGAGATGTATATTGTAGTGGATGCTTGGACATATATAGGGAGGACTTTCTTGCTCGACATGATAGTATGCTATCTGGTTACTCTTTACCTTAACGTGTACACTGATTGTCTCTCTGTCACATGTTGGTAAAGCCCTTAGGATGTGTACTTGACTACCTGGACTATGATGCGGATCATACCAGTAGAGACATGGTAGTCCATAAGTACATCCTTCAAGGTCCCTAGTCGTGGGTATATCGAGACGGGGCATCGATATACCAGAGTAGACTAGCGTATACCTTCTCGACCCATGTAGATGGGCGATGGATGATCCCATATCCATTGGTGTTTGACATCAGAGATGATATAAGGGTGCTCAGTGTTAGTGTTTATGCCCTAGAAGGCCATTACTGTATCATATTAGCTTGTATATTACTTAATGGAAGCTTGGGATATTCATATGTATATAACAGTCTTGCTAAACATGGTAGTATGCTACTTGGTTTTTCTATCTTAATATGTGAGTATACGTATTGATAGAGCTCTTAGGATCTTGCTTGTCTACCAGCGTTGTGATGGCAGTCACACTAGTGGGGGCTGGGTAGTCTACAAGCACATCCTTATTCAGGTCCCTGGTCGTTGGATTATCGAGACAGAGCATCGATACTCCGGAGTAGACTAGTGTGTACGCTTCTCATCCCAGTTGGGGAGATGGTCTGTCCCACAGCCGTCAGTACGTCGTACTGGAGATAGTATGCAGGTGCTCGTTAGGTTACGGGTACACCGGACAGGACTCACAGGGAACTGTTGGTTGGTTTGATACCAGTCGTCAGTGAACAGTTCCCAGGTGACATGAGTACAGCGTAGTCCGCAGACTTGACACTGCTACTTCGCCTCGAGTGTGTCCCACTGTTCTTAGATTGCTACCCTACCACGGCTCAAAGGAGTCGTGCAAACAGGTGGCAGTTGGGTGCAGTCCCGAGCACTTGGAGGCAGTGGCGGTTAGACAGGATTCGTCCCTCCCGGTATTGGGAGTAGATATCGTGCTGTGTCAGAGAGCCATTACGCAATGTCCCTGGCCAGGGCAAGTGAGATTTGCTGGTAGGTTCCAGTAGTTTCTCAGGGTGTAATGGGCTTCACTCCGACACGACTTATACCGCTATTAGGGGACTGACGCTTGCCGCCCCCCTAGGCCCGATATGCGATAGTCTTGGACGAACGGACCGGACTGTTTGGAGATTGTCACATCAGACTCAGTAGGAGTTCGGATGGGTTTACTCATCGGCCTTCTTATCGACAACTACCTGGGGACCGTTACGTACAGCTAGTGCCGCTTGCGGTCTGTGGTTAAACCCACTGCCAGCGTACTAGTCGAGTCTCTAGAGTCCCACACAGAGAGTTTCCTGCTCCAGGCGAAACGATATAGAGGTTGCATGGTTTTGCGACAAAGGGTTCGGACGCATACGTGCGTTTACGCGCGTACGACTTTCGGACAGTTTTTACCAGTCGGCTTTGGTTTAAGCCAGTTACTGGTATCCGGTTATTGGATTTATACAGTCTAAAGATTTTCCGTATTTTTACGGATCGGAGGGGCGTTCTCGTAATTACTCGAGAAGCTTCTAGAAGATGTGACTAAGGAGGTTTCTTTTGGATAAGAAAGTGAGTCATGGTGGTGATTCATTCATTTCATTAATGCACATTTATTGCTTAATGACTCATGTTAATGAATCACCACTAGATATTTTATGAAGCATGCTTATTCATTTCCTTTATTCATTATTGTTAAAAAAGAATGCTTCATAATATATTATGATACACTCTCTCTCCTCTCATTATCTTATCACACATTCTCTCTCCTCAAGCTCTCATCTTCAAACCCTAATCCTTAATCCTCATGTGTTGAGATCAAAGGATTAGTTAGACTAAACAATCCATTACCTTTACTCTATATCATCCTTTCATCTTTGATTAGCGATCAAAGTTGATTAGTTACCTCAAGTTAGAGGTTTAGCTTGGTGTTTTACTCTCGGGTGGATCGTCTACTACCTAGAGAAGGTCGAGGAGAACAAAGGAGGACACAAAGACGAAGGACTAGTTTCGATCGGTATAATCCCTTAACACTATAGTTTAGTATAGCTATGTGTTTGGTTATTATTTGTTTAGCTTCGATTTAAGCGGTTAGTCGATGTTCGTTTCTTAAACTTGATTGTTTTTGTAAAATCCGCCTCCCCACAAGTACTGGGGTGTACTACATCGACTTACAGTGGTATCAAAGCCTCGCTAAACAATAAATAACTTAATTGCAAATTTGTATGAATTTCGAACGGAAAAACAAAGCCGCAAAACCCTAATTCTGTCAAGTTTCTGTCGAAGTTAAAATGAAGTCAGAAAATTTTTCAGGTATGTTCAGAGAGCTTGACATGACCACAGTAGAACACCCAAAAAATTTGGGCTTCTGATTCGTCTAAAGAGCCGCGGAAGGGCGGCGGATCCCACCGATCCGCCGCGCAACCGCGGCCGAGTTGACGAGTCAGGAACTCGTTTTTTTTGGGTGGGTCCCCTGTGGTGTTTTGGGTTTTCTGGAATGTTTAATTATTGCTCAGGTTACTGTTTAACAGAGCAGATTTTAGAGCAATATTGATGTTGTTTATTCGATCGAATTGTACAGTATTTGCGTATTGGATTATATCTGTGATTGTTTAATGTGTTCGTAAACCTTCCCCAACTGCTAGTATGTCGGTTGGCAGGGGGTTGCACATTTCTGAAATGGTTATATCTGTTTGTGCATATAAACTGTATTGGACTGTTGTGGTGTATAGCCGGGGTTCGCAATGGGTTATTGGTTAATTCATTTGTTGTAAATGTAATTTGTTGTAATATTATTTTCGCGGGGCACTTCCAGGTTGCGGTTGTAGCCACCGTTGTATTATTTCTTTTTACTGTTTTTGCTCCTAGGACTGACCCAAGGTGGGGTACACAGACTGCCGGGTGGGTAGTTTGCCATACCCGTAGGGGTCGAGGGTGGGGTAACGGCTATTCATCACAACTGTGTAATCTGTCTTTTCTTGCAGGCTCAAAAGAAATACAGATTGCATGCAAATCCAATATTGTTTATCTGTGTTCTGGAATGAATATCATTGCGTCAGACGAATGTAAAATATCTATATTTATGATAGCTATTTAGACGCCACTTATGTTTTACACCCGCGCTAGCCCAGCCCCCGCTCTGTCGTTAGTTAAGTAACCTAACGGGTGATGGCGGGACCCCGTGGCGAATGCGGATGGCATAAGAGGACGTTGTATTTTCGTTGTTTTCTGCAATGATAGGTTAATGATGGGACGCATTATCTATAATGCAAAGTAAAACAAACCAAAGTTTAAATCGTTGGAACAATTTAAAGAAACCACTCGGTTATTTTTAAAACAGATATTTTTAAATGCGGAGTCTTAACCACTCCTTTTAAAAGCTATCAGGTTCCTTCGGTTATATCAAGTTCACTACGTTCACGGTTTCGCCAAAACCAGTCGTAGCCCTCCGTCATTTCATTTGGGTATTCAGTAGTATTCAAGCTATGCAGTTTTGGCCAACGTCATGGCATAGTGTTTGGTAGCTGCTGGATATTCATTTGTTGCATAGATAGATGAGTTGGTTTGGGACAGTCGTATTATCATTTGGCCAACGTCAGGCATATATACGGATGGGTTCAAATTAACAAGATAATGATGGGTAGAACTTGACATGTGACTTATGACATTTTGACCAACGCCAAGGTCATAAGAGCATGGGGTAAAAACTTATATCGGGAATTTCTAAAGAAACTGAAATTTGCAAAGAGATACATACCATTTTGAGTTTGATGAATGTTGGTAGCATTCCTACAACATTATCAGACGATGATATTTGGATCCCGATCCTACTGTGAGTATATGATACTTATCAGGATATTCGTCACTTAACGATCAATGCTATAAACCTAGTAGGTGTCCAGAAAAGTGTCAGCGGGGTTACGCCCCCAGAGAAAAGAGGTTATTTAATTAAGGAACTTCGCGAAAGCGTTGGAAAACCTCCCTCGAAGTATCGACACCGGCCTGGCTGAACGGTTAAGCAAGTATTGTACGGTGAGAATAGTCTTGGCTAATTCTTCTTTTATGGTTTGAGGAAGGATTCGAGAAACAGTGGGAGCCATCCAGTTTAGATAAACTAAAAACCATTCTAAACTTGCAAGAGCATCATGCTAAAGAGTTTTCTTCTCTCTCTCCTAATTGCAGCGACCCTGAAAATGACTGGACTTAAGTTACTTTTAGAGAAAAATATACTGACGGGGCCAAACTATAAAGATTGGCTGCGGAATGTCAAGATGGCTTTGACCTATGACAAACAGGGGTACGTCCTCACCGCTACAGCACCTGCTGTCCTTGGTCCCAAATCCAGCAATGCGGATAAGGAAATCCGCAAAACCTGGGATTTAGATTGCGCGAGAGCCAAGTGCATCGTGCTTGCTTCGATGAACAATGAACATCAGAGGAGGCACGAGGATATGTCCCTAGATGGCATATTTCTCCATACAAAGGAACTTTATGGAGAGCAATCTCGTATAGCAAGATACGAGACCTCTACGAAATTGTTTCGAGCGAGGTTGGCTGTCGGGTCATCGGTAGGTGAACATGTCCTACAGATGATTGGCTACATAGAAGAGCTCGCAGACCTTGGGACGACTTTGGATAATGAGCTCTATACAGACCTTGTTCTCCAGTCCCTTCCTCCCACCTACGCCCAGTTTATCCTCAACTTCAATTTTCAAGGAAAAGAAGTTGAACTTGCGGAACTCCTGAACATGTTAAGGAGTGCAGAGGGCACCTTGCAGAAGGCAAGGGAAACACCCGCTATGTTTGTTGGCGGTGCATCTTCTTCCGGGTCCAAGGCTAGGGCCAAAGGAAGGAAGAAGAAGGCCGCACCCAGACCTAGAGGAGGTGTTAGTAAGGTGGGAAAGAAGGGAAAGAAAAAGTTTACAGCACCGGTAGTTGGCCTGGATGAGTGCTTCCATTGTCACAGGAAAGGGCACTGGAAGAAGGATTGCAAGGCGTGGAACGCCAAGAACCAGGAACCGAAGCAAGCTGTGGCTTCGACTTCAGGTGTGTTTATAATTGAGAATTGTCTGTCAATCAACTCTGCTTCCTGGGTATTGGATACCGGATCAGGATCTCATATTTGCAATTCATTGCAGGCACTGAGAAACCGTAGAGTGCTGAAGGAAGGTGATATGATCCTCAGGGTTGCTAACGGAGCTAGCGTGGGAGCTGCGTCTGTCGGGGATTATCACCTAGGATTGACGAGTGGACACATTTTGGTTTTACATAACTGTTATTTTGTACCCAGCTTAACGTGTAATATCATATCAGTTTCCTTGTTATCAAATAAAGGTTATGATTTCACGTTTGTAAGAGATGTTGTCAACATCCACCTTAATCATGGTTTGATTGGGTCCGGTACTCTAAATAACGGCATATATGTGTTAAACCAACTCCAAATTTTCAATGTCCAGAACACACTAAAAAGAAAGTCTCCAGATTTAAATAAAGCTTTCTTATGGCATTGTAGACTGGGTCACATCAATGAGAGAAGGTTGACTAAGTTGCATAGAGAAGGATATTTGGACACGTTCGAATATCAAACTTATGACACCTGTCAATCTTGTCTCAAAGGAAAGATGACAAAGACTCCATTCACTGGACAAGGAGTAAGAGCGAGCGAGCTCTTAGGACTCATACACAGCGATGTATGCGGTCCAATGTCTACACATGCGAGAGGTGGTTATTCCTACTTCATTACTTTTACAGATGATTTCTCTAGGTATGGATATGTTTTCTTAATGAAGCATAAATCAGAGGCCTTTGAGAAATTCCTGGAATTCAAGAGTGAAGCGGAAAACCAAACAGGCAAAAGTATTAAGACACTAAGATCTGATCGAGGTGGAGAATACTTAAGTGCCGAGTTCCTAGGTTACCTAAAAGAGAAAGGAATTCTCTCTCAGCTTACTCCTCCATACACTCCACAGCACAACGGTGTATCGGAGAGACGGAATCGAACCCTATTGGATATGGTACGATCCATGATGAGTAATACTGAGTTACCGCGATCTTTCTGGGGATATGCGCTAGAATCAGCGACATATATTTTGAACAGAGTTCCAACCAAAACTGTGCCTACCACACCATATCAGATGTGGAGTGGGAAGAAACCCTATCTTCAGTATATAAGGATTTGGGGATGTCCAGCTTTTGTAAAAAAGCAGTATGTGGACAAGCTCGAGGCACGATCAGTACTGTGTAAGCTTGTAGGATATCCAAAGAACTCCAAGGGATATTGCTTCTATTACGCAGAGGAACAAAAGGTTTTTGTTTCTCGTAATGCCCATTTTCTAGAACAACAAGTTTTAGAAAAGGATACAAATGGGAGCGAAATAGAACTGGAAGAAATTCCAGAACCACAAGCTGCTACTGAAATTTTGGTAGAACCAGAGGTTCAAGAAGAACAGAACATTCCCGCACCCCTCCGCAGGAGTAGTAGGCCGTCTCATCCGCCTGAGAGATACTACGGTTTTCTCATTGATGGGGATAGAGAGGATTGCATCATAGATGATGATGAACCTACTGACTTCCAGCAGGCCATCCAAAGCGGCGACTCGGTACGATGGCTAGATGCAATGCGGACCGAGATGGAGTCCATGTACACCAACAAAGTATGGACTTTGGACTTTGCTCCAGATGGGGTAAAACCCATAGGATGCAAATGGATCTTCAAGAAAAAGATTGGTGTAGATGGACAGGTGGAAACCTATAAGGCTAGACTTGTTGCAAAGGGTTTTCGTCAAAGACCTGGTTTGGACTATGACGAAACTTTTTCTCCAATGGCTATGCTCAAATCCATTCGGGTCCTTCTTGCTATTGCTGCCTTCCATGATTATGAAATCTGGCAGATGGACGTAAAGACGGCTTTTCTGAATGGAAATTTAGAAGAGAGCGTCTATATGGATCAGCCAGAGGGTTTCAATCAGAGTGGGAGCAGCGGGAAAGTATGCAAGCTGCTTAAGTCCATTTACGGACTAAAGCAGGCATCGCGGAGTTGGAACATCTGTTTTGATGAGACAGTCAAAGAATATGACTTTATCAAAAATCCAGATGAACCGTGCATATATAGTAAAGTTGTGGCCAGAAGTGTCGTATTCCTCGTATTGTACGTGGATGACATTCTATTGATAGGAAATGACATTCCTATGCTACAATCTGTCAAAGGATTCTTGTCACACAGGTTCTCCATGAAAGACCTGGGTGATGCCTCTTACATTCTGGGGATCCGGATCTATCGTGATAGATCCAAGAGGATGTTGGGACTTTCGCAGTCCAGGTATATCGACACTATACTGAAAAGATTCAGTATGGATGATTCAAAGCGCGGTAATCTACCGGCTTGTCACGGAATCACCCTCTCCAAAGAGATGTCTCCCAAGACTGATTTGGAAAGGGAACGCATGTCTATTATACCCTACGCTTCTGCGGTAGGCTCTATAATGTATACGATGTTGTGTACCAGACCAGATGTAGCTTACGCACTAAGCGTGGTAAGCCGGTATCAGTCAGACCCAGGGGAGAAGCACTGGATAGCAGTAAAGAACATTCTCAAGTACCTAAGGAGGACTAAGGAGATGTTCTTGGTTTAAGGCGGAAAAGACCTCAGGTTGGAGGCCTTTGCTGATTCCGGCTTCCAGAGTGATAAGGACGATTCCAAGTCCATGTCGGGTTATGTCTTTACCCTCAATGGAGGGGCGGTGTGCTGGAAGAGCTCCAAGCAGGACACCGTTGCTGACTCGACGATGGAAGCGGAGTATATAGCTGCTTGCGATGCTGCAAAAGAAGCAGTCTGGATGAAGAAGTTCCTAACAGAACTTCAGGTGGTTCCTACCATAGTTGATCCAATACCTCTGTATTGCGACAACAACGGAGCTATAGCTTTAGCGAAGGAACCAAGGTCCCATCAGAAGTCCAGACACATCTTGAGGCGGTATCACCTGATCAGGGAGATCATTGATCGTCAGGAGATCGAGGTTCGGAGAGTTGCTTCAGAAGAGAACATTGCTGATCCATTCACGAAGGCCCTTCCTCAGATTCAGTTCGAGAGGCTGCTCGAGATCATTGGTCTACGATATGCCAGTACATGGCCCTAGTGCAAGTGGGAGATTGTTAGTGTTTATGCCCTAGAAGGCCATTACTGTATCATACTAGCTTGTATATTACTTAATGGAAGCTTGGGATATTCACATGTATATAACAGTCTTGCTAAACATGGTAGTATGCTACTTGGTTTTTATATCTTAATATGTGAGTATACGTATTGATAGAGCTCTTAGGATCTTGCTTGTCTACCAGCGTTGTGATGGCAGTCACACTAGCGGGGGCTGGGTAGTCTACAAGCACATCCTTATTCAGGTCCCTGGTCGTTGGATTATCGAGACAGAGCATCGATACTGCGGAGTAGACTAGTGTGTACGCTTCTCATCCCAGTTGGGGAGATGGTCTGTCCCACAGACGTCAGTACGTCGTACTGGAGATAGTATGCAGGTGCTCGTTAGGTTACGGGTACACCGGACAGGACTCACAGGGAACTGTTGGTTGGTTTGATACCAGTCGTCAGTGAACAGTTCCCAGGTGACATGAGTACAGCGTAGTCCGCAGACTTGACACTGCTACTTCGCCTCGAGTGTGTCCCACTGTTCTTAGATTGCTACCCTACCACGGCTCAAAGGAGTCGTGCAAACAGGTGGCAGTTGGGTGCAGTCCCGAGCACTTGGAGGCAGTGGCGGTTAGACAGGATTCGTCCCTCCCGGTATTGGGAGTAGATATCGTGCTGTGTCAGAGAGCCATTACGCAAAGTCCCTGGCCAGGGCAAGCGAGATTTGCTGGTAGGTTCCAGTAGTTTCTCAGGGTGTAATGGGCTTCACTCCGACACGACTTATACCGCTATTAGGGGACTGACGCTTGCCGCCCCCCTAGGCCCGATATGCGATAGTCTTGGACGAACGGACCGGACTGTTTGGAGATTGTCACATCAGACTCAGTAGGAGTTCGGATGGGTTTACTCATCGGCCTTCTTATCGACAACTACCTGGGGACCGTTACGTACAGCTAGTGCCGCTTGCGGTCTGTGGTTAAACCCACTGCCAGCGTACTAGTCGAGTCTCTAGAGTCCCACACAGAGAGTTTCCTACTCCAGGCGAAACGATATAGAGGTTGCATGGTTTTGCGACAAAGGGTTCGGACGCATACGTGCGTTTACGCGCGTACGACTTTCGGACAGTTTTTACCAGTCGGCTTTGGTTTAAGCCAGTTACTGGTATCCGGTTATTGGATTTATACAGTCTAAAGATTTTCCGTATTTTTACGGATCGGAGGGGCGTTCTCGTAATTACTCGAGAAGCTTCTAGAAGATGTGACTAAGGAGGTTTCTTTTGGATAAGAAAGTGAGTCATGGTGGTGATTCATTCATTTCATTAATGCACATTTATTGCTTAATGACTCATGTTAATGAATCACCACTAGATATTTTATGAAGCATGCTTATTCATTTCCTTTATTCATTATTGTTAAAAAAGAATGCTTCATAATATATTATGATACACTCTCTCTCCTCTCATTATCTTATCACACATTCTCTCTCCTCAAGCTCTCATCTTCAAACCCTAATCCTTAATCCTCATGTGTTGAGATCAAAGGATTAGTTAGACTAAACAATCCATTACCTTTACTCTATATCATCCTTTCATCTTTGATTAGCGATCAAAGTTGATTAGTTACCTCAAGTTAGAGGTTTAGCTTGGTGTTTTACTCTCGTGTGGATCGTCTACTACCTAGAGAAGGTCGAGGAGAACAAAGGAGGACACAAAGACGAAGGACTAGTTTCGATCGGTATAATCCCTTAACACTATAGTTTAGTATAGCTATGTGTTTGGTTATTATTTGTTTAGCTTCGATTTAAGCGGTTAGTCGATGTTCGTTTCTTAAACTTGATTGTTTTTGTAAAATCCGCCTCCCCACAAGTACTGGGGTGTACTACATCGACTTACACTCAGTAGAGACTGGGTATACTGGACGGACTCGCCGAGAACTCCCAGATGGTATTATACCTTACGTCAGATGGCAGTTCTTTGGTGACACTGGTACAGGTTAGTCTGTAGACCCGAGATCGTCATAGAGTCTTGTGTGATTCCCACTGTGCTTTGATTTCCACCTTACCACATCCAAGAGGGCGTGCAAAATGGTGGTTTTTGGGTACAGTCCCGAGTCACATGGAGGCAATGAGCGATAGGAGGGGTTTCGTCTCTCCTGGTGTTGGGGGTTGATGTTGCGCTATGCTCGATTTGCCATAACAGGGAAGTCCCTGGCCAGGGCTGGTTTAGAGATTGTAGGGTTCCTAGGCACTCTAGTGAGGTCTCACAAGGCATCGAACATGCAAATTTCAAAAATTCTAGGTGCCGAGAGACCCGACTACGGATCGTTTGCTAGAAAACTAGGCGAAAAGATAACTAGTTAACACTTAACTAAGAGATACGGAAATACAACCTTTGTAGATCCGGTGCTCCACCTCCACGGCTCCGCAACGAAGTCGTCTCCGCTGTCCAAATCAAAATCCGGGCTCTAGTGTCGGCTTCGTCGGAGAATGGACGGGCTAGGTCATCGACGACGTGCCGAAGATGATCTACGTCGAGGCATCGCAAGATCAAGCTCCCACTTCACCAAGTCATGAAACTATTGAAGGAAACACACTCTACTACTTGGCAAGAGGTAGAGGATGAAGAAATAGGAAGTGGGTAGACTTTAGAATTGGATTTCTCACTCATTTCCATCAATCACCATTGATGGAGCTTAAGGTTTTCTTCTTGAGTTCAAGGAAGAAGAAGATGAAGTAGAATATGATAAGTATTATGATAAGTTTTTAAAGAATAAATAAAAATCCATTCTTATCATAATTCTTACCATGGTTAGGTGTAGAGAATTAACTTGAGTTAATAGAATTGGTTAGGGTTAAGCATGAGACAAAATGGTGACTAAGTCATAAGTTCATGAAGCTTCATGAAAGAAAACAAAAGAAAGCCACCATTCTATTTTATGCAATTTATTTTCCAAAAATAAAAACAAATGAATAAATGAATAATCAAATAAAAACCCTAACCATTTCTTTAACCGAGGTTTAATTCTTTACACAAACCCTAATTTGCATGCATCATCAAATATAATACAAACAAGTGCACAAAATCATATCGCATAAGCAATGCGCACATCCGAGCGAGAAAATCCATTTAAAGTAAACCAATACTAGTTAATGCAAAGTAATATATCAAATATATAATTATGCATTAAATCATTAAATCAACACTTGATTCAATGATCCGGTCATGTCGCACACAACCGACTAGTATACAATGTATCGGCTTATCGAATCAACGCTTGAATCGATAACTAGGTTATATCGCATACAACCATTCGACACATTGATCGCGAGAATGAAATACGGTATCACATACACGCATTATTCTCGATCCCGCACATATCTCATATGCGCTCCTATTTCGTTTCGCTTGAGCCAGGAAACCTCTGTGTAGGACTCTAAAGACTCGTCAATACGCCGGCAGCAGGTGATGATCATATCAAGCACCCACAAGCCGCAGGCGGTCTGCTAAACGTAACGGCCACCCGGGTATTGAGCGATCTGAAGATCGATGAGCAAGCCCGCTCACACTCCAGTGAATCCAACCAGTAACACTACCGTACAGTCCGGTCTGATCGTCTGATATGTCGCATATCTTGCCTAGGGATGGTAAACGTTAGACCCCAATAGCTCGATAAGTCGTGTCGATATGAGGTCAATAACAATTCGAGAAACTACTGGTAACACTTACCAGTAAATCTCAGCAACCCTGGCCAGAGATTTCCTGTTAGAGCCAATCGAACACAGCGCAACATCAACCCCCTATACCGGGAGAGACGAATCCCCTCCTATCGCTCATTGCCTCCATGTGACTCGGGACTGTACCCAAAAACCACCGTTTTGCACGCCCTCTTGGACGTGGTAAGATGGAAATCAAAGCACAGTGGGAACCACACAAGACACTATGACGATCTCGGGTCAACAGACTACTCTGTACCAGTGTCACCAGAGAACTGCCATCTGACGTGAGGTATAATACCATCTGGGAGTTCTCGGCGAGTCCGTCCAGTGTACCCAGTCTCTACTGAGCACCCGTATATCATCTCCGATGTCAAACACCAATGGATATGGGATCATCCATGGCCCATCTGTATGGGTCGAGAAGGTATACGCTAGTCTACTCTGGTATATCGATGCCCCATCTCGATACACCCATGACTAGGGACTTTCAAGGATGTACTTATGGACTACCATGTCCCCACTAGTATGATCCGCATCATAGTCCAGGTAGTCAAGTACACATCCTAAGGGCTTTACCAACATGTAACAGAGAGACAATCAGTGTACACGTTAAGGTAAAGAGCAACCAGATAGCATACTATCATGTCGAGCAAGAAAGTCCTCCCTATATATGTCCCAGCATCCACTACAATATACATCCAATGTACAGTAATGGCCTCTAGGGCATGCATATAACTAACAATCTCCCACTTGCACTAGGGCCATCTGTAGCAGTGGTTGTAGTATCTCATACTCTACCATCCCATAAAAGTCTCTCTCTGGGAATAGGCCTTCGTGAGTAGATCCGCTGCGTTATCCTCTAAGTCTGCTCTCCTTGCCTCGATCAACCTGGAGATCAACCATCTCCATGATCAGGTGATACTGCCTTAGAATAAGTCTGGATCACTGATGGGACGGACGTTCCTTGGCAAAAGCCGCAACTCCATTGTCACACAATGGGAGGAACATAGTTCATCTCATGAACCATTATACATCCAAACAGCCTCTTTGGTAGCATCTTTAGTAGCGATTTATCCTGCCTTTATCGTCTAGTATGTCACGGTATCTAGCTTGGAACTCTTCCAACATACCTTCCCTTTACTAAGGGTAAAGACAATGCCTGCGACTGACATTCAGTCGTCTTTATCACCCTGGAACACTTCCAGTGATTCTTCCCAGGATCAACTGATACCATCTCACTACACCTAGTGAGATTCCTAACATCCAATTAGATCTATCTCATAGATCCAAAATCCAGGATTTAGTAGGTATCACTTTGATCCTATGTGGAGAATCATTGTGATAAGCGGAGATTGATCGAGCGTAGCATAGAAAACTCCTTCCCTATCAAGAGTATGTCATCCACGTGCTCTACGAGGATCACCACCATACTCCCTACTACCCTTTTGTTTATACAAGGTTCATCTACCATTTTGATGATGTCAAACTCTTTGACTAACACATCAAAACAGACGTTCCAACTCCGCGATGCCTGCTTTATCAGATAAAACATTTTGCACACGTTTCCGCTGCTCCCACTGTTTACGAAGCCCTCTGGCTGTGTACTTACAGACGTTCTCTTCTAAAACATCATTTAGAAAAGATGTCATGGCACCCAACCGCCAGATATCATAGTGATGGTATGTAGCCGTGACAAGTAGGATCTGGATGGACTTAAGCATAGATACTGGAAAAGGTTTCATCATTATCCACGCCTGTTTGATGACGAAAACCTTTAACAAGTCTAGCTTTGAAAGTCTCAACCTTTCCAAGTACACCAAGTAATCTTCTTAAGATATACTTGCTCCTGATGGGGATTTAACCCTTCAGATACAGCAACCAAAGTCCATACTTTGTTGGTGTATAAGGATTCCATCTCAGATCGATAAGCATCCAGCCATTCTTACAGAGTCTTACTCCTGATGGCCAGCTCGAAGCTAGTTGGTTCATCATCTCATGATGCAATCCTTGCTCCCACTGTCATAGAGAAACCGAAGTATCTCTCAGGTGGGTGAGGAACCCTACTAGATCGGCGGAGAGGTTGAGGTTCGTTGGTATCTACTGAATCCTCTGGTTGTACCAAATCATCTGCTGTAGTTTGTATAGCTGGAACTTTTCCAGTTCTACATTACAGACCTTGCCTCGAGCTTGTCCGGATTTTGCTTTTAGACATAGGCCGGACAACCCCAAATCTTAACCAATTTAAGATATGGGCCCTTCCCTTTCCATATCACATATGAGATGGTAGGCAACTGATTTGATTGGAACCCTATTCAATAGGTATGCAACTTCTCAAGTGCATAACCCCCTAAGGAAAAAGGTAACTCAGTATTACCCATCATAGAGCACACCATATCAAATAGGGTGTATCTGCTCCGTCCCGATATACCATCGTGCTATGGTGTATACGGAGGAGTAATGCTGAGAGAGAATCTCATTCTCCTTAAAATAGTCCAGGAGTTCCGTGCTCAAGTATTCTCCTCCCTGATCTCATCATAGGACATAATACTTATACCCGTATTTTGGTTCTCTACTTCTCGCTTATATTCTGTGAATATCTCAAAAGGTTCGGACTCATGTTTCAACAGGAACATATGACTGAATCTTGAGAGATTATCAGAGAATATAATGAAGTATAAAGAACTAGTCTTGATATGTGTAGACAAGGGACCTTACATACATCAACATGTATCATCCCAAGAGTTCACTAACTCTTTCTCTGTTTCCAATAAACAGAGCTGTGGCCATCTTATCTTTGTGACATGACTGGCGAGTTTCATAAGATGTAAATTCAAACTGATTTAAATCTGCATCTAAGTGTAACTCCAGCTAGTCGGGTCGCATTGATATGACCCAGTCTACAATACCTCAAGAAGAATTCGTTCATTTCTGAACTCTTCCTCTTGTGTGTGTTCATGTATACTAAGAACTGTAGTTTGATTTAGAACAATAATGCTTTTAGATAACGTGCCTGAACCGATCAACTTTTGATATAGGAAATGTTCAAAACATTATCCATCAATACAAAATTTTATCGTTTCTTTACTAATAAAGAAACAGATATGATTTTGTATATCAGGTTCGGTATCTAATAACATTCGTTCAGAATCAATGTATTCTGGTAATACAGGGTGACAGTGACCAACAGACTTGGCTGCAACACTTGCCCCGTTTTCTGCCACATGAAACTTATCACCTGTTCTCAGTTTTTCTACCCTTTTGTAGCCCTATGTAATCATATTACATATCTGGGATCCTGATCCGGTATCATATACCTAGGATGCGGAGGATACTGAGAAACAGTTCTTTGTAATGAACACACCCGAAGATGATGCATCAACATGCACTCTCTTCGTTTGGGCGGCACGGGAAATCTGATATTCCCCAATTTCCTACTCTGTCTTATAACAATTATAAGTTGGAGCGGGACCAACGTTCCCCAGCTCAGAATAATAAGCGGGTTCGGTCAATAATCCGTATTATTATCTTGATTAAGGCGTGATATAGTCGCTACCAGGAGAGAGAGAGAAGAAAACACTCAGCATGCGCTCTTTCAAGAATAGATTGGTTATTATTTTATCTAATCAGGATGGCTCCCACTGCTTTTTATCAAATCTTCCTTCAAACCCTAAAAGGAAAGACTAGCCGGGATTAATTACACACTACAAGTTCGCCAATCTTTCAGCCAGGCCAGTGTCGGTACTTTGAGGGAGGTGCCCCGTGCTTTCGCACGGACCTAATTAATGTAAACCTCGTTTTCCCAGAGGCGTAACCTCGCTAACACCTTTCTAGACACCTACTTGATCGGCTAATTGTAATGTATAAAACTCTCCCAGGAGTAACAATTACTCGCAGCGAGTATCGGGATCCAACTATCTCATAGAAGGTATGCAATCTCATTGCAAATTTCAACACTCGAAATTCCCGATAATATTTTGCCCCTAGCTCGCTATGACCTTGACGCATGCCAAACAACCCATAGTCTGCTAGTCAAGTTCAACCCGTACATTTCTTGATTGAATTAAACCCACCCGCACGACCCTTGACGCATGCCAAACAACGTCGTACGAATACCCTAATCCAATCGCATCGTATGCTAGCAGATAAGCACTAGTTAGCTACCGTACACTACGCCTTGACGCATGCCAAACAACCGCAGCACGAATACTAACTAGTACTTATCTGAAATGACGGAGGGCTACGACAGGTTTTTCTGAAAACCTATTGCGTAATGAACTTGATATCGTTGTAGGATCGAATGAATTTTAAAATGGAGTGCTTTTGAGGCTTTTCTAGTTTTGCTAAAGGAGTCACTCCCGGTGAAGGGATCGTCGGTCCTTTCCTCGTCGAATGAGGTGCGGGATATATCATATATATCACTGTGCAAAGCAAAAACAATTAAAAGCAATCAAAAAACAAACCGAGTGTGTAGCATCTGCCAGTTATTGCTAAAGGAGTCACTCCCGGTGAAGGGATCTCGGTCCTTTCCTTATCGAATAAGGTGCAGGATATATCACATATACCGCTGTGCAAAGCAAAAACAATTAAAAGCAATCAAAAAATAAACCGAGTGTGTAGCATCTGCCAGTTATTGCTAATGGAGTCACTCCCGGTGAAGGGATCTCGGTCCTTTCCTTATCGAATAAGGTGCAGGATATATCACATATACCGCTGTGCAAAGCAAGAACTGTAGCTACCTGTTTTATTTTGAAATTCGATTCTACAACATCTTAGGTTTCTTTTATTTCATTAATCATATTAATGAAGTCCCATCATTTAAGTACCTAAACATTACAGATAAATACGACGTACACTTATGCCATCCGCATTCGCCTCGATGTCCCCTCGTGCACCGTTAGGTTAGGTAACTAATGGCAGAGCGGGACAGGGCTAGCGCGGGTGTAAAACATAAGTAACGCCTATATAATATATCATATATACTATATACTGTATCTATCATAGAACATCACATGATCATATCACAGATATCGCAGCAGAAGAATCATATGAAATATTGGATATACTAGGACGTCCGTGTTTTCAATACGAGCCAGTATAAAACACGGATTCCACGGTCGTGATGAATAGCCAAACCCACACCCCTAGACCCCTACGAGAGCGGCAAGCAACCCTACCAATTCTAGAGTTAGGAGACCCGGACTCGACTCCTCGAGTTGGTCTCCCTCTGGACTCCAGAACCCGGTTACTTGTGCTCCCCTCCTTGGGTCTATCCTAGTGCAGAAAAGTAAATAATATACAAAGGGTGACAACTTCCGCAACCTGGAAGTGCCCCAATAAAAGAATATTACATACAAGTTTTTACATGAATGAAAATGAAAAACACTCATCTCACATAAAAACCCCCGGCTATTCAAACACGACGATCCAATATAACATATCCAGCAACACATAACATCACATGTCATCAACGTAAGTAAATATGCGCATCCCAATTGTCGTTGACATATAGCAACGAAACCGGCGATACACCTATTACACTTACGGTCACAGAAAAGAAAGTGTAAAACTACAACAGTTGGAATCCGCAACCACCTCAGACATCGCATGCCTGACCAAATGAATTACTTAGACATCGCATGCCTAACAATTATAAACCCCGCATTTTAGTCTCATTATCGAAAACTCTTTTCAATATCAAGTCGGGCAATTCAACAAGATTCCCGACATCCTGATCGAATACTCATCGCAAACTTCAGTAGACGGCCGCACCCCCGATACCGTCGACGAAGTGCACCAAGGCGGAACACCGCTACCGCGAGCACCCAAACGGATGCTTTCGGCGACGGGGTTCTCCTACAGTCACTTGGTCGAGGCTATGGGGTGTAGCTGTCTATTAAGTTTACCCGGCGAGTATCCGCGTACGCTACGTGATTGCGACGGACTTTTGACCACATCAAAATTCCCTGGCAACCGATCAAGTGAGACTAAACTGCTATGTTTATAACATTCATTTAGTTATCTCATAACAATTTGTGAATTCCAATTATTGTATCACATTCCGGATAAATAGAAAATGTCAAACTTTCCGATCGAACAATCGAACACCCAAGTTTTCCCGACACAGATCAACACATGAAATAAGTCTAACAACATTCAGTTCGCGCCTCAGTACCAACGGTCCAGCCGTAGAAGGGTCAAGCCAACGCCTCACATGTGGCACGCCGTACTGCCCCAAACCCGAAGGTTCAAAGGGCAGTTCAAGACGGTCACATAATCGAGTTAAGGTTTGTTTTCTTCTAGAGGGTCCATCGCGTTACTTGCACTACCTAGAACGTCGTTAAACTTCGGAAAAATCCAACACTTGGAAATTTCCCGACAGGGGAAAAATTGGGTATTTATATCCGGTCGAACTTTTTAACATATTCTAAAATTTATCCGAAAAGCCACACAGACAAAATTTGATAATCCGATCAAAACACCGAATCCCCAAAACAACTCCAGAAAATCCAACTGTATAATAAATATTAAAATATCCCAGGAAAATCAGCACAGAAATCTGAGAATTACTGTGAAAAACAAAATACACAAAACGACAAAACCGCCGCTGAACCGCCGCGACATGCATAGCACGTGCCACGGTTCCGCTGCGGAAAAGTTGACTTAGGCCCACGAAATTTACAGTAATTCTTAGAAAACCCTGCTTGATTTTCTGCATATTTTTAATTTGGAAAAGTCCCAGTTTTTGAAAAAAGGACAGAGAGCCATTTTGATATTGGGTTTCGGGTTCGTTCGGGTTTCAAATTCCGTCTAGACTTCGCCTAAGGCTCTCGCTAGGCTCTGATACCACTGTAGGGTTCCTAGGCACTCTAGTGAGGTCTCACAAGGCATCGAACATGTCAATTTCAAAAATTCTAGGTGCCGAGAGACCCGACTACGGATCGTTTGCTAGAAAACTAGGCGAAAAGATAACTAGTTAACACTTAACTAATAGTTTAACGGAAATACAACCTTTGTAGATCCGGTGCTACACCTCCACGGCTCCGCAACGAAGTCGTCTCCGCTGTCCAAATCAAAATCCGGGCTCTAGTGTCGGCTTCGTCGGAGAATGGACGGGCTAGGTCATCGACGACGTGCCGAAGATGATCTACGTCGAGGCATCGCAAGATCAAGCTCCCACTTCACCAAGTCATGAAACTAGTGAAGGAAACACACTCTACTACTTGGCAAGAGATAGAGGATGAAGAAATAGGAAGTGGCTAGACTTTAGAATTGGATTTCTCACTCATTTCCATCAATCACCATTGATGGAGCTTAAGGTTTTCTTCTTGAGTTCAAGGAAAAAGAAGATGAAGTAGAATATGATAAGTATTACGATAAGTTTTTAAAGAATAAATAAAAATCCATTCTTATCATAATTCTCACCATGGTTAGGTGTAAAAAATTAACTTGAGTTAATAGAATTGGTTAGGGTTAAGCATGAGACAAAATGGTGACTAAGTCAAAAGTTCATGAAGCTTCATGAAAGAAAACAAAAGAAAGCCACCATTCTATTTTATGCAATTTATTTTCCAAAAATAAAAACAAATGAATAAATGAATAATCAAATAAAAACCCTAACCATTTCTTTAACCAAGGTTTAATTCTTTACACAAACCCTAATTTGCATGCATCATCAAATATGATACAAACAAGTGCACAAAATCATATCGCATATGCAATGCGCACATCCGAGCGAGAAAATCCATTTAAAGTAAACCAATACTAGTTAATGCAAAGTAATATATCAAATATATAATTATGCATTAAATCATTAAATCAACACTTGATTCAATGATCCGGTCATGTCGCACACAACCGACTAGTATACAATGTATCGGCTTATCGAATCAACGCTTGAATCGATAACTAGGTTATATCGCATACAACCATTCGACACATTGATCGCGAGAATGAAATACGGTACATGCACGCATTATTCTCGGTCCCGCACATATCTCATATGCGCTCCTATTTCGTTTCGCTTGAGCCAGGAAACCTCTGTGTAGGACTCTAAAGACTCGTCAATACGCCGGCAGCAGGTGATGATCATATCAAGCACCCACAAGCCGCAAGCGGTCTGCTAAACGTAACGGCCACCCGGGTATTGAGCGATCTGAAGATCGACGAGCAAGCCCGCTCACACTCCAGTGAATCCAACCAGTAACACTACCGTACAGTCCGGTCTGATCGTCTGATATGTCGCATATCTTGTCTAGGGGTGGTAAACGTCAGACCCCAATAGCTCGATAAGTCGTGTCGATATGAGGTTAATAACAATTCGAGAAACTACTGGTAACACTTACCAGTAAATCTCAGCAACCCTGGCCAGGGATTTCCTGTTATAGCCAATCGAACACAGCGCAACATCAACCCCCTATACCGGGAGAGATGAATCCCCTCCTATCGCTCATTGCCTCCATGTGACTCGGGACTGTACCCAAAAACCACCGTTTTGCACGCCCTCTTGGACGTGGTAAGATGGAAATCAAAGCACAGTGGGAACCACACAAAACTCTATGACGATCTCGGGTCAACAGACTACTCTGTACTAGTGTCACCAGAGAACTGCTAATCGACGTGAGGTATAATACCATCTGGGAGTTCTCAGCGAGTCCGTCCAGTGTACCCAGTCTCTACTGAGCACCCGTATATCATCTCCGATGTCAAACACCAATGGATATGGGATCATCCATCGCCCATCTGTATGGGTCGAGAAGGTATACGCTAGTCTACTCTGGTATATCGATGCCCCATCTCGATACACCCACGACTAGGGACTTTCAAGGATGTACTTATGGACTACCATGTCCCCACTAGTATGATCCGCATCATAGTCCAGGTAGTCAAGTACACATCCTAAGGGCTTTACCAACATGTAACAGAGAGACAATCAGTGTACACGTTAAGTTAAAGAGCAACCAGATAGCATACTATCATGTCGAGCAAGAAAGTCCTCCCTATATATGTCCCAGCATCCACTACAATATACATCCAATGTACAGTAATGGCCTCTAGGGCATACATATAACTAACAGAGATTTACTGGTAAGTGTTACCAGTAGTTTCTCAACCCGTTATGAGCCTCATATCGGCATGACTTATCGGTTATTGGGGTCTAACATTTTACCACCCCTAGACTTGATATGCGACATATCAGACGAGGAGACCGGACTGTACGGTAGTGTCACTATCAGGTTTTTTGCAGGAGTTGGAGCGGGCTTGCTTGCTGATCTTCTAATCGCTAAATACCCGGGTAGCCGTTATGTCCAGCTAGTACCGCTGACGGCTTGTGGGTGCTTGATATGATCATCACCTACTGCCGGCGTATTGACGAGTCTTTAGAGTCCTACATAGAGGTTTTACTGGCTCAGGCAAAATGAAATAGGAGCGCATATGTGATATGTGCGGGACCGAGAATAATGCGTGTATGTGATACCGTAATCTATTCTCGCGACTATTGTATCGGCCGGTTATATGAGATATAGCCGGGTTATCGAATCAAGTGTTGATTCGATAAGTTGGTACATTTTGTGTTAGTCGGTTATATGAGATATAACCGGATTATTAAGTCAAGTGTTGATTTAATAATTTAGTGTATAATTGTATATGTGATATGCTAATTTACATTAGCTAACATTGGTTCACTTAAGCATTTGTTTTTCTCATTTGTGCACAACTTAATATATATGTGATATATATTAATTTGTGTTCATTTTGTATCATGGTTGTTGATACAAACTACATAGGTGTATGAGACATACACCATTATAATTATATTGGTTAGGTTTTTATATTTAAAGTAATTCTAAAACCAAATGGATAATGAGCTCACATGCATGAAGCTTTATGAAGCTTATGGTTGCATTGACTTAGTCCACTAGTTTTGTTTTACTTAAGATATTAATTAACCTAACCACTATAATTAGCCATGGTTATGTCTCAACATGAGTTAGTATATGATACCCACTCACCCATGGTTAGCTAACTCTCTCTTGATTAGTTTTCATTCTCATTTTGAGCTCATCTTCTTCCTCCTTCAATTTCTTTCTAGGGTTTGATAAAGAGAGAGATACATAGTGAGAAAAGAAATTCTAAAGTGTACCCATTTCCTATTTCATCATCCTCTACTAGACTAGAACTTTAGTTTAGGGTGTTTGCTTCACTAATTCTCTAGTTAGTGAAGTAGTTAGTGAAGTAGAAGCTTGAGTTCGTATTCCCTCGACGTAGATCATCTTCGGTCTCGAAGACTTCAAGCAAAACTGTTGCCCTCTTCTCATGGAGCCGTCCGAGAGTCCGGGAGCACGATGATCGCAGCGAAGGGACAACTAAAAGGAGCTTAAGAAGTGAAGGACCAATCTACAAAGGTTGTATTTCGTATTCACTTAGTGATAATTGTTATTTACTAGCATGTGTTACCCTAATTATCTAGCAAAGATCTTGTTTAGAGTTATTCGGCACGGCTAAAATTTTAATCGGGCATGGTTGATGCCTTGTAGAACTTTCTTAGAGTGCCTAGTAACCCTACAAACCCGCTTGTTATACTGCGCTGGGAAACGTTGGTCCCGCTCCAACTTATAACTGTTATAAGACCGAGCAGGAAATAGGGGATTACCAGGATTCCCGTGCCGCCCAAACGAAGAAAGTGCATGATGATGCATCTTCTTCGGGTGTGTCATTACAGAGAACAGTTTCTCAGTATCCTTTACGTCTTGGGTATGAGATACCGGATCAGGATCCCATATATGTAATTTGTTACATGGGCTACAAATAGATAGAGAACTGAGAACGGGTGATAAGTTTCATGAGATAGAAACTGTGCAAGTGTTGCAGCCAAGTCTGTTGGTAGTTATCACCCTGTATTACCAGAATACATTGATTCTGAACGAATGTCATTAGATACCGAACCTGAAATACAACATCTTATCTGTCTCTTTATTAGTAAAGAAGAATATAATTTTGTATTGTTGGAAAATGTTTTGAACATTTCCTATATCAAGAGTTGATCGGTTCATGCACATTATCTAAAAGCATTGACGTTCTAAATCAAACTGCAGTTCTTAGTATACAGAACACACACAAGAGGAAGAGTTCAGAAATGAACGAATCCTTCTTGAGGCATTGTAGACTAGGTCATGTCAATGCGACCCGACTAGCTGAAGTTACATATAGATGCATATTTAAAATTAGTTTGGATTTACATCTTGTGAAACTTGCCGGTCATGTCACAGAGATAAGATGACCATAGCTCTGTTTATAGGAAACAGAGAAAGAGTTAGTGAACTCTTGGGATGATACATGTTGATGTATGAAGGTCCCCTGTCTACACATGCCAAGACTGGTTCTTTGTACTTCATTACATTCTCTGATGATCTCTCAAGATTCAGACATATGTTCCTGTTGAAACACAAGTCCGAAGCTTTTGAGATATTCACAGAATATAAGTTAGAAAGTAGAGAACTAAAACGGGTATAAGTATTATGTCCTTTGATGTGATCAGGGAGGAGAATACTTGAGCATGGGATTCCTGGACTATTCTAAAGAAGAATGAGATTCTCTCTCAGCATTACTCCTCCGTATACACCACAACACGTCGGTGTATCGGGGCGGAGCAATCATACCCTATTTGATATGGTGTGCTCTATGATGAGTACTACTGAGTTTCCTATTTCCTTTTAGGGAGTTATGCACTTGTGAAGTTGCATACCTATTAAATAGGGTTCCGATCAAATCAGTTGTACAACTTCATATGAGATATGGAAAGGGAAGAGCCCATATCTTAAGTTTGTTAAGATTTGGGGTTGTCCAGCCTATGTCTAAAAGCATCATCTGGACAAGCTCGAGGCAAAGTCAGTTATGTAGAAGTTTGTTGGATATCCCAAGCATACGCAAGGGGATATCTTCTACCAAACCGAGGAACAAAAGATGTTTTGTTTCTCAATATGCCACCTTTGTGAAAGGGAATTTCTTGTGAAGAAATTAATGGACATAAGGTAGAACTGGAAAGAGTTCCAGCTATACAAACTGCAGCTGATAATTTGGTAGAACCAAAGGATTCAATAGTAACCAACGAACCTCAGCCACTCCACCGATCTAGTAGGGTTCCTCACCCACCTGAGAGATACTTCGAGTTTCTCTATGACAGTGGGAGTGAGGATTGCATCATGAAATGATGACCCAACTATTTTCGAGCTGGCCATCAGGATTGGGACTCGGTAAGAATGGCTGGATGCTAAACGATCTGAGATAGAATCCTTTTACACCAACAAAGTATGGACTTTGGTTGCCTTATCTGAAGGGTTAAATCCCCATCAGGAGCAAGTATATCTTGGGAAGATTACTTGGTGTACATGGAAAAGTTGAGACTTTCAAAGCTATGCTTAAGTCCATCCAGATCCTACTTGCCACGGCTACATACCATGACTACGACATCTGGCGGTTGGGTGTCATGACTGCTTTTCTAAATGATGTTTTAGAAGAGAGAGTCTATAAGTACACAGTCAGAGCGCTTCGTAGACAGTGGGAGGAGCGGAAACGTGTGCAAGATGTTTTATGTGATAAAGCAGGCATCGCGGAGTTGGAACATCTGTTTTGATGAGTTAGTCAAAGAGTTTGACATCATCAAAATGGTAGATGAACCTTGTATATACAAAAGGTAGTAGAGAGTATGGTGGAGATCCTCGTAGAGTATGTGGATAACATACTCTTGATAGGAAAGGAGTTTCCTATGCTACGCTCGGTCAATCTCCGCTTATCACAAAGATTCTACAAATAGGATCAAAGTGATACCTACTAAATCCTGGGTTTAGGATCTATGAGATAGATCTAATTGGATGTTAGGATACTCACTAGCGGTAGTGAGATGGTATCAATTGATCTTGGGGAGAATCACTGGAAAGGTTCCAGGGTGATAAGGATGACTGAAAGTCAGTCACAGGCATTGTCTTTACTCTCAGTAGAGGGACGGTATGTTGGAAGAGTTCCAAGACAGATACCGTAGCATACTAGACGATAAAGTCTGGATACATCGCTACCAAAGAAACTACCAAAGAGGCAGTCTGGATGTATATTAGTTCATGAGATGAACTTCGTTCCTACCATTGTGTGACAATGGAGTTGTGGCTTATGCTTAGGAACGCCCGTCCCATCAGTGATCTAGACATATTCTAAGGCTGTATCACCTGATCATGGAGATGGTTGATCTCCGGGTGATCGAGGTCAGGAGAGTAGACTCAGAGTACAACACGACGGATCCACTCACAAAGGCCTTTTCCCAGAGAGAGACTTTTATGGGATGGTTGAGTATGAGATACTACAACCACTGTTATCAGATAGCCCTAGTGCAAGTGGGAGATTGTTAATTATATGTATGCCCTAGAGGCCATTACTATACATAAGATGTATATTGTAGTGGATGCTTGGACATATATAGAGAGGACTTTCTTGCTCGACATGATAGTATGCTATCTGGTTACTCTTTACCTTAACGTGTACACTGATTGTCTCTCTGTTACATGTTGGTAAAGCCCTTAGGATGTGTACTTGACTACCTGGACTTTGATGTGGATCGTACTAGTGGGGACATCGTAGTCCATAAGTACATCCTTCAAGGTCCCTAGTCGTGGGTGTATCGAGACGGGGCATCAATATACCAGAGTAGACTATCGTATACCTTCTCGACCCATACAGATGGGCGATGGATGATCCCATATCCATTGGTGTTTGATATCAGAGATGATATACGGGTACTCAGTATAGACTGGGTACACTGGACGGACTCGCCGAGAACTCCCAGATGGTATTATACCTTACGTTAGATGGCAGTTCTCTGGTGACACTGGTACAGGTTAGTCTGTAGACCCGAGATCGTCATAGAATCTTGTGTGATTCCCACTATGCTTTGATTTCCACCTTACCGCGTACAAGAGGGCGTGCAAAACGATGGTTTTTGGGTACAGTCCTAAGTCACATGGAGGCAATGAGCGATAGGAGGGGTTTCGTCTCTCCCGGTATTGGGGGTTGATGTTGCGCTATGCTCGATTGGCCATAACAGGGAAGTCCCTGGCCCGGGATGGTTTAGAGATTTACTGGTAAGTGTTACTAGTAGTTTCTCGACCCGTTATGAGCCTCGCATCGGCATGACTTATTGGTTATTGGGGTCTGACGTTTACAACCCCTAAACTTGATATGCGACATATCAGACGAGGATACCGAACTGTACGGTAGTGTCACTGTCAGGCTTTTTGTAGGAGTTGGAGCGGGCTTGCTTGCTGATCTTCTGATCGCTCAATACCCGGGTAGCCGTTAAGTCCAGCTAGTACCGCTGACGGCTTGTGGGTGCTTGATATGATCATCACCTACTGCCGGCGTATTGACGAGTCTTTAGAGTCCTACATAGAGGTTTTACTGGCTCAGGAAAAACGAAATAGGAGCGCATATGTGATATGTGCAGGACCGAGAATAATGCGAGTATGTGATACCGTATTCTATTCTCGCGATGTTTGTGTCGATCGGTTATATGTGATATAACCAGGTTATCGAATCAAGGGTTGATTCGATAAGTCGATACATTGGATGTTAGTCGGTTATATGAGATATAACCAGATTATTAAGTCAAGTGTTGATTTAATAATTTAGTTTATAATTGTATATGTGATATACTAATTTACATTAACTAATATTGGTTCACTTAAGCATTTATTTTTCTCACTTGTGCACAACTTAATATATATGTGATATATATTTATTTTTGTTCATTTTGTATCATGGTTGTTGATACAACTTACATGGGTGTATGAGACATATACCATTATAATAATATTGGTGGGGTTTTAATATACAAAGTAAATACAAAAATAGTGGATAATTGTTCAAGTGCATGAAGCTTCATGAAGCTTGTGAGTACATTGACCAAAGTCCACTAGTTTTGTTTTACTTAGGATTTTTATAAACCTAACCACTATAATTAGCCATGGTTATGTATCTACATGAGTTAGTATATGATACCCACTCATCCATGGTTAGCTCTCTCTCTCTCTCTTTAGATTAGTTTTCATTCTCATTTGGAGCTCATCTTCTTCCTCCTTCAAAAGCTTGCTTGGGTTTGATAAAGAGAGAGAAATATAGTGAGAAAAGAAATTCTAAAGTGTACCAATTTCATATTTCATCATTCTCTACTAGACTAGCACTTTATTTTAGGGTGTTTGCTTCACTAATTCTCTAGTTAGTGAAGTAGAAACTTGAGTTCGTATTCCCTCGACATAGATCATCTTCGGTCTCGAAGACTTCAAGCAAAACCATTGCCCTCTTCTCATGGAGCCGTCCGAGAGTCCTGGAGTTCGATGATCGCAGCGAAGGGACTATAACAAGGTGCTTTAGAAGTGAAGGACCGATCTACAAAGGTTGTATTTCGTATTCACTTAGTTGTAATTGATATTTACTTGCATGTGAAACCCTAATTATCTAGCAAAGATCTTGTTTAGGGTTGTTCGGCACGGCTAAAATTTTAATCGGGCATGGTTGATGCCTTGTAGAACCTTATTAGAGTGCCTAGTAACCCTACAATGGGAGCGTAGCAAGTCTATCATTCCAACGAGTCATGTGACCGTACTGAACAATTAAGAGTAATAGCATGATGTAGCAGTTTACTGTGTAAGTGACATAGCAATTATCGATGATGAAAGTGTGTGAGCCGGCAATCTGTGTAAGTGTAACATACGCATCATCGATAATTGTGTAGGTGTACTAGCACAGGTATATATATAATGCAATGAGAATATCATGAACTTGGCAGAAAGTAAATCGTGAGCGCAATGCTATAAGGTATAATATCTATAACCTATCCGAGTCGGTGAATGTATCAATCGGCATCCAGCCTCACAACATCACGTACGGTATAATCCATCATACGGCATCCTCTAGTCAAGGGTATGGATCAATCATCAGGCCTCACTCATCACGTACGGTAATCCATCTTACGGTAGGATTAAACAATTAGGGATTCTATCAATCTATTTGACAATGAGGGTACAGACCTAACGTCTCGTACAGCATATCACTTATTATTCACATTATTATATATATATACCTATATCTTAGGTTACATCTGTATCAATCTCATATCATGAGACCGACAAAGGTATCAATTATCTCATATCGAATCGCATCCGTATAACGACTTATCAAACCAAGTCATCATATCTCATCGTATACTCTTTTCATCATATCAATATCTCAAATCAAGTCATCTTATAAATCTCATGTCGTATTTATCGACCTCATAACATGCCGCTATAATCTCATACTTATTTTCTTGCAACTACATATCTATATATATCGTGATTTACACTCACCTTTCATATCCTCATATATCAATTCGAGACATCATATCTATCATATCATGTCACACTAAACCATAAACTATAACCTTACGTCGTGGCATATCTTGTCTCCAAATCATAAATCGCATATTAATGGTTGCGGGGGTGCTATATGCCATCCATCTGACTTCCCCCGTAGATATAAATCTACTCACCCGGGCTGCCGTAGTCGATGTGCTTCGTCATCTCGGAATCCACGCGAAGGTACCTACAATCAATACACAATCGCAATGCTATTAAAATCAAGTCCGGAAAATCGATACGGTACATGGTGCGCTCATAGGTTAGAACCTATAGCTTACGCATGCAAATACAACCAAATAACTCTCATCGTTGACGTACAAACATCCAACGACTTAATACAATATCAAATACCAAAACCAAGAATTCAAACATCGGGAAAACCTAACCAAAACTAACCCAATATGCTCCCAGATTTTAGCTCAGGTTAATTGGGACTAAACAAGCAAGTAAATGGGATAGGTTATAAGGATTATGAGCTACAGCAAAAAACCCATCAAAAATCTGGCGACATCGCCATCATGTCCGGTCTCGCCGGCCAAAGGAGGGTGGAATTGGCTTGAACTTTGGTGGTGGTCTTCTGGTCATTTATATAAGTCACTGGACATGTTTGATTTTCTTAAAACTACCCCAGATAGCTCCAGATACCCTGTAGGCTATTAAACATCACAAAACCGACACGGGAAAATTTCTAAGTTCGTATTTTGGGTTCTATTCTCTGTCCTTGGCCATAAAATCCACACTAAGGTCTTGTAAACAGCAACTACACATCACAAGTCCACACAATCACCCAAACCCTATCTTGGAATTTCCAAACATCACTAATCTAAATCGATTAAACTCTAAACTACTATAGGGTGCTAGGAAACTCAAAAACTAAACTAGAAATGTAGAAATTACCTCATTTGGAAACTCAAGAATTTTCCTGAGTTGCTCAAAGTGATCAAAATCCAACTTTGAAGCATCCATTGGGTTTGTAGAGAGGTTGTGCATCTTTTTAATGAAGGAAGTATAGGGTTTTGGTGATGAAATTGAGATGATACATGGAGGTGGAGGTGGAGGGAATATGAGAATGAAGGAGTTGAAGAAAACAATGGGGGAGGATGAAGGGGGCGGCCCACTCTCTCTCTCTCTCTCTCTCTCTCTCTTATCCTCACTCTCCTTATGCTCACCTTCTCAATCATTCATGTCATGTCACACACACTCTCTCTCTCTCCAATAATTCTCTTTCTTATCTCCTTTTCTTTTAAAGCCAAATATCAACAAGTACAAATGAAACAACATGCAACAAAAATACAACATGTCATGGTACACTAACCATGAAAAAATGTAGAAACACGGATTTGGTCTTATCGCGATTAGTAGTGCACTAATCAATTTTTTATTTAAACTGTATATAATTAATTATAAAAATGTCAAATCCAATAAATATATTTTTAAATGAATAAATCATTTTAATCTCCAATTATTTCACAAATATTGGTATATATTTACACTATTTTACGAAAATCCTAAATTCGCAAATCGAATAGTTTTCGTGAAATATATTATTTTAATATTAAATTCCAAAAATAATATTTTATATTTCTGAAATGTTACAGTCAAGGAGACACTAACTCAAGGTACCTCTTCACTAAGTGATGAACTTGGTGAAAAAACAACCCAATCTAAATGGCTAATAGAGAAGAGATAGATGAAGTAGGAATTTTGCTCACTTTAGAAATAATTTTCTCACTATTTTTCTTCATCTCCCATTAACCTAGAGAGCTAAGCTCTTGATGAAGAAGAAGATGAAGAGAGAAAAGAATGAAACTCATGAGATGAGAATAACAACCATGGGTGAGTTAGTGTCATACACTAACTCATGTAGAGAATAAACCGTGGTTAACAATAATGGTTAGGTTAATAAATATCTACAAGTAAAACAAAATTAGTGGACTTGGTCAATAGTTCCAAAAGTTTCTACAAGCTTTAACCATGTGACTTAATTCCAACTAATTTGATTTACTTTAAATAAATAAAACCTTATCATTATTATAAGCATGGTGTGCGTCTCATACACCCATGTAGCATGTGGTATCAAGTATGACACAAAATAATGTACATTAATATATATCACATATATACCATGTGTACACTAGTGAGAAAAAGAATTCTTAAGTGAGCTAATATTAGTTAATGTAAATTAATATATCAAATATATAATTATACATTAAATCATTAAATCAACACTTGATCTAATAATCCGGCTATATCACATACAACCGACTAATACCAAATGTAACAACTTGTCGAATCAACACTTGATTCGACAGCCCGGCTATATCACATATAACCGGCCAGAATCACATATCGTGAGAATTGAATACGGTATTACATATGTGCATTAATCTCGGTCCCGCACATATTACATATGTGCTCCTACTTTGTTTCGCTTGAACTAGGAAACCTCTGTGTAGGACTCTAAAGACTCGTCAATACGCCGACAGCAGGTGGTGATCATATCAGTTACCGACAAGCCACAAGCGGTCTTCTAAACGTAACGGCCACCCGGGTCAACAAGCAAGCCTGCTCATACTCCTGCGAATCCAATCAAGTAACACTACCGAAAAGTCCGGTCTCTTCGTCAGATATGTCGCATATCGTAGCCTGGGGGTGGTAAACGTCAGACCCCAATAGCCTGATAAGTCATGCCGATGCAAGGTCCATAACGGTTCGAGAAACTACTGATAACATTTACCGGTAGATCTCAGCAACTCCGGCCAGGGATTTCCTGTTATGGCCAATCGAGCATAGCACAACATCAACCGCCAATATCGGGAGAGACGAATCCCCTCCTATCGCTCATTGTCTCCATGTGACTCGGGACTGTACCCAAAAACCACCATTTTGCATGATATCTTGAACGTGGTAAGGTGGAAATCAAAGCACAGTGGGAATCACACAAGACTCTATGACGATCTCGGGACGACGGACTAACCTGTACCAGTGTCACCAGAGAACTTCTATCTGACAATAGATAAAATACCATCTAGGAATTCTCGGCGAGTCCGTCCAGTGTACCCAGTTTCCACTGAGCACCCGTATACCATCTCTGATGTCAAACACCAATGGATATGGGATCATCCATCTCCCATCATATGGGTCGAGAAGCGTATACGCTAGTCTACTCTGGAGTATCCATGCCCCGTCTCGATACTCCCACGACTAGGAACTATTGAAGGATGTACTTGCCGACTACCTTTGCCCCACTAGTATGATCTGCATCATAATCCTTGCAGTCAAGCACTCATCTTAAGGGCTTTATCAACATGTAATAGAGAGACAATAAGTGTACATGTTAAGATAAAGTGCAACCAGATAGCATACTATCATGTCGAGCAAGAAAGTCCTCCCTATATATGTTCAAGCATCCACTACAATATACATCGAATGTACAGTAATGGCCTCTAGGGCATACACATAACTAACATCAATCACCTTTTAATCCAAAAAGGTCTAAACCATGATGAGGTGTAATCTTCTGAAAGTAATCTTGTAATAAATTACAAAAATACCCCTCAACCGTATATACATACCCGAATCCATATTCTGAAGAATACGAATACAAAGAGACGAAAATAATCCAACAAATACAATACTAGGATCCGGCTTTAACCAAAGACCACCAGTATTATCCGTCCGAACATCATCCGTGCATAAGTACACGTATGTGATCGAACCCTCTCGTAAAACCATACGGCCTCTACATCGTTTCGCCCGAAGTAGGGAAACCCTATGTGTGGGACTCTAAAGACTTGTCAATACGCTGGCAGTGGGTTTAACCACAAGCATGTCAGCGGCACTAGCTATACGTAACGACTACCTAAGTATTGAGCGAAAGGGAGGCCGACGAGCAAACTCATCCTGAAACCCTTATTGAGCCTGAAAGTGACAATATCCGTACAGTCCGACCGTTCGTCTTATGAGTATCGCATATCGAATCTAGGGGGTGGATAAAGTCAGACCCCTAATAACACGACATTTAGTGTCGGTATGAAACCCATCACCACCTGAGAAACTACCGATCCTAGATCAGTAATTGTTAATTATATGTATGCCATAGAGGCTATTATTGTACATATGATGTATATTATAGTGGATGCTTGGACATACATAGGGAGGACTTTCTTGCTCGACATGATAGTATGCTATCTGGTTACTCTTTATCTTAACATGCACACTGACTGTCTCTCTGTTACATGTTAATAAAGCCCTTAGGATGTGTACTTGACTACCTGGATTATGATGCGGATCATACTAGTGGGACAAAGGTAGTCGGTAAGTATATCCTTTAATATCCCTAGTCGTGGGTGTATCGAGATGGGGTATCGATATACCAGAGTAGACTAGCATATAGGTTCTCGACCCATGTAGATGGGCGATGGATGATCCCATATCCATTGGTGTTTGAAATCAGAGATAGTATACGGGTGCTCAGTGGAGACTGGGTACACTGGACGGACTCGCCGAGAACTCCTAATTGGTATTATACCTCACGTCAGATGGCAGTTCTCTGGTGACACTGGTATAGGTTAGTCTGTCGACCCGAGATCATCATAGAGTCTTGCGTGATTCCCACTGTGCTTTGATTTCTACCTTACCACATTCAAGAGAACGTGCAAAATGGTGGTTTTTGGGTACAGTCCCGAGTCACATGGAGGCAATGAGCGATAGGAGGGGATTTCGTCTCTCCCGGTATTGGGGGTTGATGTTGCGCTGTGCTCGATTGGCCATAACAGTAAGTCCCTGGCCAGGGTTGTTTCTGAAATTTACTGGTAAGTATTATCGGTAGTTTCTCGACCTTTTATGAGCCTCACATCGGCACGACTTATCGAGTTATTGAGGTCTGACGTTTACCACCCCCAGACGAGATATGCGACATATCAGACGAAGAGACATAACTGTACGGTAGTGTTACTGATTGGATTCGCAGGAGTATGAGCAGGCTTGCTTGTTGATCTTCTGATCGCTCAATACCCGGATGGCCGTTACGTTTAGCAGACCGCTTGCATCTTGTGGGTGTTTGATATGATCATCACCTACTGCCGGCGTATTGTCGAGTCTTTAGGGTCCTACACATAGGTTTCCTGGTTCATGCGAAACGAAGTAGGAGCACATATGTGATATGTGCGGGACCGAGATTAATGCGTGTATATGATACCATGTTATATTCTAGCGATATGTGATATCAGTCGGTTATATGTGATATAGCCGGGTTATCGGATCAAGTGTTGATTCGATAGATTGTTACATTTGATATTAGTCTGCTGTATGTAATATAGATGGATTATTAAATCAAGTATTGATTTAATAATTTAATGTATAATTATATATTTGATATATTAACTTACATTAACTAATATTAGCTCACTTAAGAATTTTTTTTCTCATAAGTGTACACTTAGTATATATGTGATATATATTGATGTATATCTTTTGTGTCATGCTAGATGCCACGTGCTACATGGGTGTATGAGACTTACACCATGCTTATAATAATGGAATGGTTTTATTTATTTAAAATTAATCAAAATTAATGGTAATTAGTCACACGCTTGGAATCTTGGAGAAGCTTGTAGCATTTTTGACTTAGTCCACTAATTTTATTTTACTTGTAGATATTTATTAACCTAACCATTATTGTTAGCCATGATTTAATATCTACATGGGTTAGTGTATGACACTAACTCACCCATGGTTGTTATTCTCACCTCATTAGTTCATTCTCATCTCTTGACTTCATCTTCTTCTTTATGAGAGAAAAAGCTTGCTAGCTTTTTCTAAGGAGAGAAAATATTGTGAGAAAAAGAAAACTAAAGAGAGCTCATTTCCTAATTCATCATCCTATACTATTAGCCATTTAGTTTTGAGTGTTTGCTTCACTAATTCACATATTAGTGAAGAGGTAGCAAGAGCTTGAGTCTCCTCGATGTAGATCATCTTCGGCCTCGAAGACTTCGAGCAAGCTTGTTCATTTCTCCAAGGCAACCCTTTCTAGAGTTTGGGAGATCACTACTCGCAGCGAAGAGACTACTACACGAAGCTTTTGAAGTGAAGAACCGGTCTACAAAGGTTATATTCCTCATTCACTTAGATGTAAAGTAGTTTACATATCGTATAGTCGCATTTTCTAGTAAAGATTCTAGGGTTAGGGTTAGCTAGAACGATAAATTTTTGAAATTGGCATGGACGATGCCTCCCGAAACCTTACTGCCGTGCTAGGCAACCCTGCAGTAATTCTCGACTGCCTTGTCCAAGGATTTCTGGTGATGGCTACCCGTGCACAACCGCGACATCAACCCCCAATACTGGAAGAGACAAAACCCCCGACGATCCGCTCACTGCCTCCATGTGGCTCGGGACTGTACCCAACTAAAACCTGTTTGCATGACTCCTTTGAGCCTTGGTAGGGTAGTAATCAAAGCACAGTGGGAACTCACATGAGGCAAATGACGATCTCAGGCCGATAGACTAACTTGTATACATGTGTTCAGACCAGAATATTGCATTTTAATACCGCTCATTCATTATCTATTTTTTGTATATATTAGAACTATTAACCAGTGTTTGCACAGTAATACAGATTACAGGTATCCGTGACAAAATACTGGAAATACATTCAAAATCACGGATATATCATTTGTGAGCTGACGCTGCAACCAGAACCGCAAACTGACCGATATCCTAAGAGTTATTTTGCAAACAAGTGTGTGCACAATATTTTGGTCCAACACATAGCATGTGTACACACTAACTCTTGGGGCTTGGATCATGGACCTAGGGGGCAGCCATGGCATGATGGCTAATGCAAGTGGCATGGTGTGATGTGCATTAATCGTGCATTTATTGCATAAAGTGTTGATGTTGTTAGTTATATGTATGCCCTAGAGGCCATTACTGTACATTGGATGTATATTGTAGTGGATGCTGGGACATATATAGGAAGGACTTTCTTGCTCGACATGATAGTATGCTATCTGGTTGCTCTTTATCTTAACATGTATACTTTCTGTCTCTCTGATTACATGTTGATAAAGCCCTTAGGATGTGTACTCGACTTCCAGGACTATGATGCAGATCATACTAGTGGGCCCTGGGTATTCAATGAGTACATCCTTCATTGTTCCTAGTCGAGGGAATATCGAGACGGGGCATCGATATTCCAGAGTAGACTAGCGCATATCTTCTCGACCCATGCGATGGGCGATGGATGATCCCATATCCATTGGTGTTTGACATCGAAGATTGTATGCGGGTGCTCAGTGGAGACTGGGTACACTGAACGGACTCGCCGAGAACTCCCAGATGGTATTATACCTCACGTCAGATGGCAGTTCTCTGGTGACACTGGTACAGCTTAGTCTGTTGACCCGAGATCGTCATAGAGTCTTGTGTGTCTCCCACTGTGCTTTGATTTCCACCCTACCACGACTCTACTGAGTTGTGCAAACAGCTGGTTTTTGGGTACAGTCCCGATTCACATGGAGGCAATGAGCGATAGGAGGGGATTCGTCTCTCCCGGTATTGGGGGTTGATGTTGTGCTATGCTCGACTGGCCATAACAGGAAATCCCTGGCCAGGGTTGCAGTGATATACTGGTAAGAGTTATCAGTAGTTTCACGAATGTTATGGACCTCAAGTCGGCATGACTTATCGAGCTATTGGGGTCTGACGTTTACCACCCCTAGGCGAGATATGCGACATATCAGACGAACAGACCGGACTATACGGTAAGTGTTACTGGTTGGATTCGCAGGAATGTGAGCGGGCTTGCTCGTCGATCTTCTGATCGCTCAATACCCGGGTGGCCGTTACGTTTAGCAGACCGCTTGCGGCTTGTGGGTGTTTGATATGATCATCATCCGCTGCCGGCGTATTGACGAGTCTTTAGAGTCCTACACAGAGGTTTCCTGGCTCAAGCGAAACGAAATAGGAGCGCATATGAGATATGTGCGGGACCGAGAATAATGCGTGTATGTGATACCGTATTCCATTCTCGCGATGTATGTATCGATTGGTTATATGCGATGTAACCTAGTTATCGAATCAAGGATTGATTCATTAAGCCGATACATAGAATACTAGTCGGTTTATATGCGATATGACCGGATCGTTAAATCAAATGTTGATTTAATGATTTAATGTATAATTTTATATTTGATATATCACTTTGCATTAACTAGTATTGGTTGACTTTAAAAGGATTTTCTCACTTGAATTGTGCAAGTTGTATATGTGATATATTTCTTTGTGCACATGATTGTATCATGTTTGATGATACATTCTTGTTTGGTTTTGTGTAAAGTATTAAACCATGGTTAGTTAGTGATTAGGGTTTCATCTTATTCATTTATCTTTTTATTTTATTTATTTCAAAAGAAAAAGATAAAGATAAATGAATGGTTGAATCTTTTGTTTTTAGTTGAAGTTTCTTGAAACTTTGACTAAGTCATTCTTTTGTCCTTTTGCTTAACCCTAACCATTTAACTAACCTAAGTTAATTCTCTACACTTAACTATAGTTGAAGTCATGATAAGTATTGATTTAATTATCTCATTTTTAATTAACTTATCATATCTTCTTCTTCTTCTTCATCTTCTTCAAAATGAAGAAAGCTTGCTACTCCAATGGCAAGTCATGAAATCTAGTGAGAAATCCAAAACTAAAGTTTACCCACTTCCTATTTCTTCATCCTCTACCTCTTGCCAAGTAGTATAGGGTGTTTCCTTCACAAGTTTTTCCGACTTGGTGAAGTTGGAGCTTGTTCTAGCGATGCCTCGACGTAGATCATCTTCGGCATCGAACCGACGATCAAGCCCGCCCATTCTTCGATGATGCCGACGCTAGAGCCCAAGACATGATTTGGACAGCGAGGGGACTTCATTGCGGAGCCGTGGAGGTGGTGGACCGGATCTACAAAGGTTGTATATCCGTTCCCTTAGTTAAAATGTTAACTAGTTTGCTTATTTCGCCTAAATATCTAGTAAACGATCCGTAGTCGGGTTTGTAGGCACCCGTAAAATTTGATTTGTGCATGTTTGATCACTTGTGAGACTTCACTAGAGTGCCTAGGAACCCTACAGTGGTATCAGAGCCTAGCTAGTGCCTTAGGCGAAGTCCCGACGGAGTTAGAAGTCCGATCGACCCAAAACCCGACTTTGAAATTGCTCTCTGGACATTTCTGTAAATTGTGGATTTTATGGAATTAAAAATATGCAGAGAAATCAGCAGGTATACCTAAGAATTACTGTGAAATTCGAGAGCGAGATTCCTCTAAACCGCGGCGGAACCGCGGCACGAGCATGGCTCGTGCGGCGGTTCCGCGGCCAACTAGTGACATCATCATTTTTCTTTTTCACAGTAACTCCTAGTTTTCTGTGCTGGTTTTCCTGGGGTTTTTTTAAATAATTTTTCCAGAGTTTTATTTTCTGGCTTGTATTGCGAACTCTGTATATTCGATCGGACTGTCTAATTTTGTCGGTGTGGCTTTCCGGGTAATTTTAGAATATGTTAAAAAGTTCGACCGGATATAAATACCCACTTTTTCCCCTGCCGGGAAATTTCTAATTGTTGGATTTTTCCGTAGTTTAACGACGTTCTAAGTAGTGCAAGTAACGCGATGGACCCTCTAGAAGACAACAAACCTTAACTCGATTATGTGACCGTCTTGAACTGCCCTTTGAACCTTCGGGTTTGGGGCAGTACGGCGTGCCACATGTGAGGCGTTGGCTTGACCCTTCTACGGCTGGACCGTTGGTACTGAGGCACGAACTGAATGTTGTTAGACTTATTTCATGTGTTGAGCTGTATCGGGAAAACTTAGGTGTTCGATTGTTCGATCGAAAAGTTTAGCATTTTCTATTTATCTGGAATGTGATACAATAATTGGAATTCACAAATTGTTATGAGATAACTGAATGAATGTTATAAACATAGCACTTTAGTCTCACTTGATCGGTTGCCACGGAATTTTGATGTGATCAAAAGTCCGTCGCAATCACGTAGCGTACGCAGATACTCGCCGGGTAAACTTTATAGACAGCCTCACCCCATAGCCCCGACCAAGTGACTTTAGGAGAACCCCGTCGCCGAAAGCATCCGTTCGGGTGCTCGCGGCAGCGGTGTTCCGCCTTGGTGCACTTCGTCGACGGTATCAGGGGTGCGACCGTCTACTGAAGTTTACGACGAGCATTCGATCAGTATGTCGGGAATCCTGTTGAATTGCCCGACTTGATATTGAAAAGAGTTTTCGATAATGAGACTAAAATGCGGGGTTTATAATTGTTAGGCATGCGATGTCTTAAGAATTCATTTGGTCAGGCATGCGATGTCTGAGGTGGTTGCGGATTCCAACTGTTGTAGTTTTACACTTTCTTTTCTGTGACCGTAAGTGTAATATGTGATGTCGCCGGTTTCGTTGCTATATGTCAACGACAATTGGGATGCGCATATTTACTTACGTTGATGACATGTGATGTTATGTGTTGCTGGATATGTTATATTGGATCGTCGTATTTGAATAGCCGGGGGTTTTTATGTGAGATGAGTGTTTTTCATTTTCATTCATGTAAAAACTTGTATGTAATATTCTTTTATTGGGGCACTTCCAGGTTGCGGAAGTAGTCACCGTTTGTATATTATTTACTTTTCTGCACTAGGATAGACCCAAGGAGGGGAGCACAAGTAACCGGGTTCTGGGGTCCAGTGGGAGACCAACTCGAGGAGTCGAGTCCGGGTCTCCTAACCCTAGAATTGGCAGGGTTACTTGCCGCTCTCGTAGGGGTCTAGGGGTGTGGGATTGGCTATTCATCATGACCGTGGAATCCGTGTTTTATACTGGCTCGTATTGAAAACACGGACGTCCTAGTATATCCAATATTTCATATGTTTCTTCTGCTGTGATTTATCTGTGATCATGTGATGTTCTGTGACAGGTATTATATATAGTATATATGATATATTATATAGACGTTGCTTATGTTTTACACCCGCGCTAGCCCTGCCTCGCTCTGGCGTTAGTTACCTAACCTAACGGTGCAGACGGGACATCGAGGCGAATGCGGATGGCATAAGCGTACGTTATATTTATCTGTGATGGTTAGGTGGACTTAAATGATGGGATATTCATTAATGAGATTAATGAAAGAAAATAAACCTAATTGATGTTGTGGAATCGAATTTCAAAATAAAACAGGTAGCTACAGTTCTTGCTTTGCATCGCGGTGTTCCTTGTAGAACATCCTGCACCTTATTCGATAGGGAAAGGACCGAGATCCCTTCACCGGGAGTGACTCCTTTAGCAATTACTGGCAGATGCTACATCACTCGGTTTGTCTTTTGATTGCTTCTATAGTTTTCGCTTTGCACAGTGATATATATGATATATCCCGCACCTCATTCGACGAGGAAAGGGCCGACGATCCCTTCACCGGGAGTGACCCCTTTAGCAAAACTAGAAAAGCCTCAAAAACATTCCATTTAAAAACCATTTGATTCCGCAACGAGATCAAGTTCAAAGAGTTAAAGGTTTTCACAAAAACCAGCCGCAACCCTCCGTTATTTTAGGAAGTAGAGTACTTAGTATTCGTGCTGTGTTTGTTGACCATAGTCAAGGCACAGTGTACGGTAGCTAAGTGATGTCTTCCTACACCGCATATGATGCGATTAGTTAGGACAGTCGCGTGACTTTGTTGACCTTAGTTAAGGGTCATGTGGGTGGGTCTAATTAATCACGAAATGACGGGTAGAACTTGACTAGTACTTATGATTTGTTGACCATAGTTAAGGTCATAGGTGCTAGGGGTAAAAACCTTTATCGGGAGTTTCAAGTGTTGAAATTTGCAATGAGATTGCATACCTTCTATATGATAGTTGGATCCCGATACCCACTGCGAGTAATTGTTACTCCTGGGAGAGTTTTGCACTTTGCAATTAGCCGATCAAGTAGGTGTCTAGAAAGGTGTCAACGGGGTTACGCCTCTGGGAAAACGAGGTTTACAGTAATTAGGTCCGTGCGAAAGCACGGGGAACCTCCCTCAAAGTACCGACACTGGCCTGGCTGAAAGATTGGCGAACTTGTAGAGTGTAATTAATCCCGGCTAGTCTTTCCTTTTATGGTTTGAAGGAAGATTTGATAAAAACAGTGGGAGCCATCCTGATTAGATAAATTATATAACCAGTCTGATCTTGCAAGAGCGCACGAAGAGTGTTTTCTTCTCTCTCTCTCCAGGTAGCGACCATATCACGCCTTAATCAAGATAATAATATGGATGTATTGACCGAACCCGCTTGTTATACTGAGCTGGGGAACGTTGGTCCCGCTCCAACTTATAATTGTTATAAGACAGAGCAGGAAATTGGGGAATACCAGAATTCCTATGCCGCCCAAATGAAGAAAGTGCATATGATGCATCTCCTTTGGGTGTGTTCGTTAAACAGAACTGTTTCTCAGTATCCTCTGCATCCTGGGTATATGACACCGGATCAGGATCCCAGATATGTAATCTGTTACATAGGGCTACAAAAAGGTAGAAAAACTGAGAACGGGTGATAAGTTTCATGAGGCAGAAAACGGGGCAAGTGTTGCAGCCAAGTCTGTTGGTCACTGTCACCCTGTATTACCAGTACATTGATTCTGAACAAATGCTATTAGATACCGAACCTGATATACAAAATCATATCAGTCTCTTTACTAGTAAAGAAATGATATAATTTTGTATTGTTGGATAATGTTTTGAACGTTTCCTATATCAAAAGTTGATCGGTTCAGGCACGTTATCTAAAAGCATTGACGTTCTAAATCAAACTACAGTTCCTTGTATACAGAACACACACAAGAGGAAGAGTTCAGAAATGAACGATTCGTTCTTGAGGCATTGTAGACTAGGTCATATCAATGCGACCCGACTGGCTAAAGTTACATTTTAGATGCATATTTAAATCAGTTTGAATTTACATCTTGTGAAACTTGCCAGTCATGTCACAAAGATATAATGACACTAGCTCTGTTTACTGGAAACAGAGGAAGAGTTGGTAAACTCTTGGGACTGATACATGATGATGTATGTAAGGTCTCCTGTCTACACATGCCAGGACTGATTCTTTATACTTTATTATATTCTCTGATAATCTCTCAAGATTCAGTCATATATTCCTGTTGAAATATAAGCCCGAACCTTTTGAGGTATTCACAGAATATAAGTAGGAAGTAGAGAACCAAAATACGGGTATAAGTATTATGTCCTATGATGAGATCAGGGAGGAGAATACTTGTGCATAACATTCCTGGACTATTCTAAAAGAAAATGAGATTCTCTCTCAGCATTACTCCTCCGTATAAACCATAGCACGATGGTATATCGGGGCGGAGCAATCACTCCCTATATGATAAGGTGTGCTCTATGATGAGTACTACTGAGTTACCTATTTCCTTTTTGGGGTTATGCACTTGAGAAGCTGCATACCTATTGAATTAGGTTTGAATCAAATCAATGCCTACCACTCCATATGAGATATGGTATGGGAAGATCCTATCTCTTAAGTAAGTTAAGATTTGGGATTGTCCGGCCTATGTCAAAAGCAAAATCCGGACAAGATCGAGGCAGGATCAGTTCTGTAGACCTGGAAAGGTTCCAGCTATACAAAACTGCAGTTGATGATTTGACAGAACCAAAGGATTCCATAGTCCCCGACGAACCTCAGCCTCTCCGCCGATCTGGTAGGGTTCCTCACCCACCTGAGAGATACCTCGGTTTCTCGATGACAGTGGGAGCAAGGATTGCATCATGAGATGATGACCCAACTAGTTTCGAGCAGGCCATCGAGAGTAGAGACTCTGTAAGAATGGCTGGATGCTTAGCGATCTGAGATGGAATCCATGTACACCAGCAAAGTATGGACTTTAGCTGCTATATCTGAAGGGTTAAATCCCCATCAGGAGCAAGTATATCTTGAGAAGATTACTTGGTGTAGATGGAAAGGTTGAGACTTTCAAAGCTAGACTTGTTTAAGGTTTTCGTCATCGACCAGGCGTGGATAATGATGAAACCTTTTCCAGTACCTATGCTTAAGTCCATCCAGATCTTGCTTGTCGCGGCAACATACCATGACTACAATATCTGGTGATTGGGTGTCATGACTGCTTTTCTAAATGATGTTTTAGAAGAGTGTGTCTATAAGTACACAGCCAGAGGGCCTCGTAGACAGTGGGAGCAGTGGAAACGTGTGCAAGTTGCTTTACATTATGAAGCAGGCATCGCGGAGTTGGAACGTCTGTTTTGATGTGATAGTCAAAGTGTTTGACTTCATCAAAATGGTAGACGAACCTTGTATATACAAAAGGGTAGTAGGGAGTAAGGTGGTTATCTCCGTATTGTACGTAGACAACATACTCTTGATAAGAAAAGAGTTTCCTATACTACGATCGGTCAATCTCCTATTATCACTAGGATTCTCCAAATAGGATCAAAGTGATACCTCCTAAATCCTGAGTTTTCATCTATGAGATAGATCTAATTGGATGTTAGGATTCTCACTAGGTATAGTGAGATTGTATCAATCGATCCTGGGGAGAATCACTGGAAAGGTTCCAGAGTGATAAAGACGACTGAATGTCAGTCACAGGCATTGTCTTTACCCTCAGTAAAGGGACGGTATGTTAGAAGAGTTCCAAGCTAGATACCGTGGCAAACTAGACGATAAAGGCTGGTAAGATCGCTATTAAAGATACTACCAAAGAGGAAGTTTGGGTGTATATTGGTTCATAAGATGAACTAGGTTCCTGCCATTGTATGACAATGGAACTGTGGCTTTGGCCCTGGAACCCTGGTCCCATCAGTGACCCAGATAGATTCTGAGGCAGCATCACCTGATCATGGAGATAGTTGATCTCCAGGATGATCGAGGTTAGGAGAGTAGACTCAGAGGACAACACGGCGGATCCACTCACGAAGGCCCTTTTCCCAAAGAGAGACTTTTAGGAGATGGTTGAGTATGTGATACTGCAACCACTGCTACAGATGGCCCTAGTGCAAGTGGGAGATTGTTAGTTATATGTATGCCCTAGAGGCCATTACTGTACATTGGATGTATATTGTAGTGGATGCTGGGACATATATAGGAAGGACTTTCTTGCTCGACATGATAGTACGCTATCTGGTTGCTCTTTATCTTAACATGTATACTTTCTGTCTCTCTGATTACATGTTGATAAAGCCCTTAGGATGTGTACTCGACTTCCAGGACTATGATGCAGATCATACTAGTGGGCCCTGGGTAGTCAATGAGTACATCCTTCATTGTTCCTAGTCGAGGGAATATCGAGAAGGGGCATCGATATTCCAGAGTAGACTAGCGCATATCTTCTCGACCCATGCGATGGGCGATGGATGATCCCATATCCATTGGTGTTTGACATCGAAGATGGTATGCGGGTGCTCAGTGGAGACTGGGTACACTGAACGGACTCGCCGAGAACTCCCAGATGGTATTATACCTCACGTCAGATGGCAGTTCTCTGGTGACACTGGTACAGCTTAGTCTGTTGACCCGAGATCGTCATAGAGTCTTGTGTGTCTCCCACTGTGCTTTGATTTCCACCCTACCACGGCTCTACTGAGTTGTGCAAACAGGTGGTTTTTGGGTACAGTCCCGATTCACATGGAGGCAATGAGCGATAGGAGGGGATTCGTCTCTCCCGGTATTGGGGGTTGATGTTGTGCTATGCTCGACTGGCCATAACAGGAAATCCCTGGCCAGGGTTGCAGTGATATACTGGTAAGAGTTATCAGTAGTTTCACGAATGTTATGGACCTCAAGTCGGCATGACTTATCGAGCTATTGGGGTCTGACGTTTACCACCCCTAGGCGAGATATGCGACATATCAGACGAACAGACCGGACTATACGGTAAGTGTTACTGGTTGGATTCGCAGGAGTGTGAGCGGGCTTGCTCGTCGATCTTCTGATCGCTCAATACCCGGGTGGCCGTTACGTTTAGCAGACCGCTTGCGGCTTGTGGGTGTTTGATATGATCATCATCCGCTGCCGGCGTATTGACGAGTCTTTAGAGTCCTACACAGAGGTTTCCTGGCTCAAGCGAAACGAAATAGGAGCGCATATGAGATATGTGCGGGACCGAGAATAATGCGTGTATGTGATACCGTATTCCATTCTCGCGATGTATGTATCGATTGGTTATATGCGATGTAACCTAGTTATCGAATCAAGGATTGATTCGATAAGCCGATACATAGAATACTAGTCGGTTTATATGCGATATGACCGGATCGTTAAATCAAATGTTGATTTAATGATTTAATGTATAATTTTATATTTGATATATCACTTTGCATTAACTAGTATTGGTTGACTTTAAAAGGATTTTCTCACTTGAATTGTGCAAGTTGTATATGTGATATATTTCTTTGTGCACATGATTGTATCATGTTTGATGATACATTCTTGTTTGGTTTTGTGTAAAGTATTAAACCATGGTTAGTTAGTGATTAAGGTTTCATCTTATTCATTTATCTTTTTATTTTATTTATTTCAAAAGAAAAAGATAAAGATAAATGAATGGTTGAATCTTTTGTTTTTAGTTGAAGTTTCTTGAAACTTTGACTAAGTCATTCTTTTGTCCTTTTGCTTAACCCTAACCATTTAACTAACCTAAGTTAATTCTCTACACTTAACTATAGTTGAAGTCATGATAAGTATTGATTTAATTATCTCATTTTTAATTAACTTATCATATCTTCTTCTTCTTCTTCATCTTCTTCAAAATGAAGAAAGCTTGCTACTCCAATGGCACGTCATGAAATCTAGTGAGAAATCCAAAACTAAAGTTTACCCACTTCCTATTTCTTCATCCTCTACCTCTTGCCAAGTAGTATAGGGTGTTTCCTTCACAAGTTTTTCCGACTTGGTGAAGTTGAAGCTTGTTCTAGCGATGCCTCGACGTAGATCATCTTCGGCATCGAACCGACGATCAAGCCCGCCCATTCTTCGATGATGCCGACGCTAGAGCCCAAGACATGATTTGGACAGCGAGGGGACTTCATTGCGGAGCCGTGGAGGTGGTGGACCGGATCTACAAAGGTTGTATATCCGTTCCCTTTGTTAAAATGTTAACTAGTTTGCTTATTTCGCCTAAATATCTAGTAAACGATCCGTAGTCGGGTTTGTAGGCACCCGTAAAATTTGATTTGTGCATGTTTGATCACTTGTGAGACTTCACTAGAGTGCCTAGGAACCCTACAGATGTGATGCAAAGCTACTAGTTTCCCTCCAATTCCTGATGCACCACAAGTTCAAAACAGAGTAAATAAACTGCACCAATGTGATGTTTGGGAGCAGACAAGGCCACCACTGCAATACGGGATCCAACCCTCAGAATTTGGCCAAGCACTCCCTTGCCCTAGCCGAGCTCGCCACCCCCCCTCTCCCAACTGCTTCCATCTTTCTGTGGGGCCCTCCTTCCTGCTACGTAGACCTATTGTTATTGTTTATTTTCTTTTCTTTTGTGCCTATATATAGCAGGCAGTGGGCAAGGGTTCAAGGGTCTCACTTTTGTCCAAGTTTTATCATTCTTTTTCCAAGTTTTCTTTTTAGTTCTTGTACATAGCTAATCCCCCTTGAGCTCTCTACCTTAACTTGATCTTGCAACCTCTTCATTGAGCCTGCAAGTTTAAGCTTTGGTCATTGATCTCAAGAGGTTGTATCATTCTTGAAGTTTAATAAAGCCTTCTCTTTTATGCCTTCATTTGCCTTGAGTTCTTAGCTCTTTCTTGATCTTGCAACCTCTTAATTGAGCTTCCAAGTTTAAGATTGGGTTATTGAACCCATGGTGTGTCATGTGATCTTTGGTTCTCATTCTTGCTCTTTTATATTTCTTGCTCCTTTATTACTTGGTTTACATTCATGTCATTTACATTCCATGCTTTACATTCTTGCAATTTAATTCCATGCACTTACTTGTAATGTTTTCTTTTCTTTTCTTTGCTCTTTTCTTTTGCTCTTCTTTGGTTGTGTTGTGAATGGTTGTTAATATGGTATTGTTAGGAATAGATACGATATTGTAAGTTAAGGTTTCCGTTTCCCATTTCCTTTTCCCGTATTTTCCATTGAACTCCGCCCAAATGTTACGAAAGCGCTCTGTTAGGCACCCTACCCTACCAAGGTAACGGTGATTCCTAACCGTGACCGGTTGCGTTCGGTTTGGCCGGAGGCGAAAGCAAGAGACAAGAATGGACGGACATGGGTCAATAAGCCGGATTCCAAGAATACCATGCTTAAGCACCCTAATCCACGTTGTGGCCGATTTTTCTAGCTTCAATCGTTAAGTTCGGCTCAAAGGTTTTAGTGTGTATTCCTTAGCTTACACTTTTGTATCTTTTCCTAACAACTTTATACTTGTATATAACACATAAGTTAGATAAAGAACATTACTCCCACGCGCATTAGCTCATAAGAACAAGAACATAAAACGCTCCGTCTCTCTGTGGATTGATCCGTGCTCATCGCGGCTAGCTGCAAAGTGACACCGACCTGATCACGGTTAAACTTTAGAACTTTTAAAACTCGACACGCCGAAAGCGTGCGATAAAATGACGCCGTTGCCGGGGAGACGGTAACGTTTTAATTCTTCTTATTTCGGGTTAATCATTGTACATCTCATTTATACATCTAACCCTATTTTCAAAATCAACTAAAAATCTCAAAATTTTCAAAACCAAACAAAAACTAACTTAGCTAACTTTGTTTTGTTCTCTGGAATTCTTGCTTGCTCACACTCTGGAACTAAATTGAAAAATCAAACAATACTAGTAAGATACCTATATAACATTGTGACAACAGAAGAAGATTGGAGCCCATTCTCCAAAGGAAAACCGGCGACATACCCATCCCATCCGAGCTCGCCGGCCCCTCTGCTTCCAATTTCTCCTCTGTGCTCCAGTGTTCTATTTTTGTCCTATTTTTATTGTTTGTTTTTTTATAATTTTTAGTGTGCAGGTATTTGGGCATTCGTATCGCTTTTCCGCACTAATATCCGTTTTTTTTCGACATTTGTAGATTTTTCGGATTTGCGAAATACGATTGTGGGGTGTAAAGTGTACATTCAAATTAAAGGTGATTGCGAAGTACAGTGCCAAAGATCCGGGTAGTTTGACCCGCGCAAGCGAACTTTTCAAGCTTACCGGATTTGATTCAATGGGGGTTTCCTAACCCAAAAACATAACGGTACGTACTTTACTAACACCTTCTTTCTCAAATCCGACGCATCCACTATTCTATCTTTGCAGGATTCTTTCCATTTTCGCTACCAAACGCCAAAATTGACTAACCCGTATTTGTTGTAGTGCCGTGCTTAAACTAAAAAAAAGATTGTTTGATGCTTTGAACAAAATTTTTATTGAATTGCGCATTGTATCCATTAATACGGACTTAAGGCCAAGCGAACCACACAACATACGGTAAAGGATTTGATCCCCTTTTCCGTGACCCACAAACCACGAACTTGAGCATAAGGTCTACCCGTACAAATTTTAAAAGAAACTAGACTTTTAAGCCATAAGGATTTCGCGCTCACTAGGAGAGGTTAACTGTGTTTAGAACACCGCTTAATGACATTGTTCCCCCAATCTGAGCAAGGCTCATTTGAATTTTGAAAATTCAAATTTTCTGAAGCAACGCTTCAAATTCCCTGCGTTGCGCAATGCGCAAGCGGTCCACAGTGCGACACGTGTCTGCGCAGTTGCGCAAGCGCACCGCTGCGCGACACGTGTCTGCGCAGTTGCGCAAGCACTGTTGCGCAAGTGCACCGCTGCGCGACACGTGTCTGCGCAGTTGCGCAAGCACTGTTGCGCAAGCCTTCCACTGCGCGACACATGTCATTCATTAGGGAGTTGCGCAGAAACAGAATGAAAATTTAATGAATCTTTTCTGTTCTTTCCAAAACCAGAAGATTTTCTTCTGCCTTAGGATCAAAGATCCAATGGTGGGAAAATTCTCAAAATCATTCAGAAAAGATCTTGTTAACAAATTCAATAAATTTGTGAGCACTATAAATAGGATCCCAGACCTCATTCAATTGGCATCAACTTGGATAATCGACTTCTAGCAAAAAAAAAAAAAGAAGAAAAGAGAACTCTTGGAGATTATTCAAGAACAAAAAAAAGGTAAAAACCCTTTTTTAAGAGAAAAATCTCTGAAGAACAAAGGACTTACAAAAAAAAAGAGGGAAATAAATGAAAATAAATAAATAGTGCCTTGCACTTGGTATGGACCCTTGGTTCTGTGAATTCAGGGAGAACAAGAAGAAAAACTTGTTTTCCTTTGATCCAAATTTAGATCAAAAGTGCTATGCACTTTTGTTCTTAAATCTGAAAAATTCTTGATGTTCTGCACAAATGCAGCCCATTATTTAAAAGGGCCTGGCCCAAATCAAATTGCAAAATAATAAAGGGGCAGAGCCCTGTTTGGATTGATTTTCTAGTTGGGCAAAGCCCAAAATAAATAAAACAATTTGGACTTAACCCAATCCTGGCTGTAAGTCCTTAAATTAAATTGATTGAGCAAAATGGCTCTCCTAAACCAATTCACCACCGGTTCGAGGGTACATCTCCGAACTCCTTTGACATCCCTCGTTGTAATTCCTCAACGACGTCAAAGAGGTGACGGGTCCCAACGACCACACATCCAAATGGACCGAAACGTCCCTAAACTAATATCGGACCGAAACGTCCCTAAACTAATAAAGGACCGAAACGTCCCTAAACTAATAATAGACCACCACGTCCCTAAACTGGCGATGGACCACCACGTCCTTAAACTGGCGATGGACCACCACGTCCTTAAAACTGGCGCAACAGAGCCCGAATACTCCTTTGCCGGATCTAAACGGTCCCGTTCAAGTTGATCTTAGCCCCAAACATGGCTAATGTATCCTTAAACATTCAAATGGATTATAAAACTCCCAATCAACTCTGGTTCGAGGGTACATCTCCGAGCTCCTCTGATACATGTCGTTGTAATCCTTCAACGACGTCAGAGAGGTGACGAGTCCCGATGGCCATACATTAAATTAATCACCACGTTAAGTTGATCTTAGTCTAAAACAGGACTAACGTATCCTTAACGAACGTTTAAGTCGATCTTAGCCGCAACGCGACTAATGCATCCTTAAACTAAAAACCCTAAACCCAAATCTAAGAAAATACGGATTTGGACTAATCCACGTCCTACGGGCGACGGCATTACTCAGTCTCCGTATACAATCCACGGGCAACCACAAACAAAACAAACACACACGACATGAAGTGAAATTCTGGAGAAGGAGAAAGTTGTTACCGCAATGCGGTAGCGTAATTAACTGCAGGGACTTGCGCCTGCAGGGAAGAGCGTCCCCACAATCAAAAACCCCTCACCCTGAGGGGAAATCTGACGAAGTCTGCTACATCGGCCGCATCCGTCTAAACCTCCAATCCACGGTGCCATAAATCAACTTGGCATCTTCGGAGAGGTAGACGGATAAAACCAAATAGCATCTGCCCCGAACCTCGTGCCACGGACGTCCTAACGTCTCGGCCGCCGTTCGGAGGGGAACAGATTCTGGCACGCCCGGTGGGACCTCTTCCTCTTTCCACTCCACACTTCGTGTGTCGTCTTCGCGAACCAATCGCGGTTTGTTAAATGGTTGTCTTTGGATTTCAAGTTGCTAAGATTTGGTCTTTTGTCTGGCGCAGAACTCAAGATTCAATGGCCTTCAACTGCACCAACTGCTCGAAACGCCACTGCAATGGATGCTCCACCTCACCGGGAGGTGTAGCATATGGACCCCAAGCGGCTTCCTTCCTTACCCTGCCGGTAGACCAGGTGACCCAAGCCACCACCGGCTTGTTTTTCGGAACTATGATCCCACCTGCAAGCTTCTCTATACCAATATCCGCACCGGAAGCGAACAAGAAGTCGGTGTTCGACCGGCTCACTACTACCACGACCCCTGTCAACGGGTCGCCCGCTACTAAACCGACAGCCTCCGTTTTCACCAGGCTAGGTCAGAACTATAAAGTGGCCGTCCCAAAGAGGGCAACGGCCGCTGCTTTGGAAGTCGTTAAAGCGGCTTCTCCCATCAGAGAGTCGGTCTTCACAAGATTAACGGTTCCCACTCCTCCCCCAGCTGGTCAGAAGGCATCAGTCTTCGATAGGCTGACATCGGCAGTTACCCCACACTCAAACAGGGGGCAACAAGAAACCATCTCGATTTCCGAGCCAGTCCTAACTGCTCGTCGTGCGCGACGTCGCTATTGGCAACGAGTAAGGAAAGCAGGGGGCAACTCCCCCTCAGGGCTAACCCCACCTGCTCCAGTGGTGGAGGTCAACGCTGCTGTTCCAACTGGAAACAGCTTTGAATTGCTGAGGAAGGTGAGAAAGAACTCTCCAATTGCTACATTGAAAAGATCTCCTCCGCCTATGGAAAAAGCTCCGGAGACAAAGCAGGAACAGCCCTCTCAACGGCTGTCGTCAAAAATTTATAAAGTTTGGCGGAGGGTTCAAGACTCCGTGATTGACTCAGACCACTTTCGTCGCCAGAAAAAGGCAAGGAAAAGGACAAAAACCGCCCCATTAAACAGCAGGGGGCAACAAATGCTAGGATGCCCACTTCAACGGCTCCTTCAACCTCAATGGTCCACAAAAGAAAAAGGCCAGAGAAAGCTCCCGTGACACTGACAAAGTTTAAAAGCGGTGAACCTAAACGCCCCAAGTCAGGGGGCATAACAGTTCATACGGTTTATATGGCTTCTGGAAAGGAAGAAAGTCGTACTTCTACGGGCCACCGACCGCTTACCTGATCAGTGACCAAGGCTCAGGAGCAGCAACAAAAGCTCCAGGAGATGATGACTACAATGGCTGCACTCACGGGGCCAAAAGAGAATCCTGAGACGTCCTTAGATGAACGCCAAGAGGAAGAGACCGACGCCGAGTTCCTCCGCCGAGTACTAGAAAAGAGAGACAAAGAGGCTGCTGAACAAGCAGCCAATATACAGCGTATGGGCCTCCTCTTCCAGGATATGATAGGGATGATGATACAACAAGATCCCCCGACTGAGGAACCCCCGATTGTCCTTGGGGATGCTAGGGGAGAGACATCAAACCCTCTGCCCGTTCTATCAACGGCTAAAGAGGATACAATCTCTAAAACTGATCTGGACGAATATATAGCCCAGCAAATAAAGGTTCATCACGCGGCCGAAGCAGCCGGCCACGTTGTAAAAACGGGGCGGCCATATCCGGGCTGGTATGACCAGATCAAGTACCCGCCGGGTTACACAATTCCCAAGTTTCATGTTTACAAAGGGACCGGCAATCCCCATCAACATGTTGCCCAGTTCAGGGCGCTTTGCGGTAACACCGGCGGTGACGACAAGCTTTTGCTTCGCCAGTTCGTTGGAAGCCTATCAGATACGGCGTTCGAATAGTATTCTGAGCTCCCCAACGACTCTATTAAAACCTTTGCGGAAATGGAGCTGCTCTTCACCCAACGCTTTGCAAGTGCCAGTGAGCGTACCCCGATGACGGCACTGATTAACGCCAGGGTAAAACCCGGCGAGACATGGGTTCAGTACGCTATACGGTGGCGTAATCTATGGTCTAAGTGTGAACAGCGCATAGAAGAAGCCCCTGCGGTGGGAATGTTTGTTGGAACCCTTGATCCACAAGCAACCATCTCACAGTTTATGATGTTCTTCAAGCCGACTACCTTCCAGGCTTTGATCGACAAATTAGCGCAGATGGACCAGATGGGCCATAAACCCCCTCTCCCGAAGCCGGACTCCCGAAACGATAAAGGGAAGGGAAAAGCGATTATTGTCGCTAATGCCCAACAATAACCGAGCGACTCGAAGCCAGTTGCTCGTCCAAACAATACACGCCCATACGTACCCCTTGAGGACAGGATGGGACGTCCTTACTCCTTCCCCCGCGATAAAACAAGGAGGCTATTCGAGCTGGCGTTGCGCAACAGATTCATAAATCTGCCAGATCCAAAACGCCCGTCGCAACCAAGCGACGTCAACGAGCCTAACTATTGCCCTTACCATCGAGTGCTAGGACATCCGATCGAAGACTGTTACGTTTTCAAAAATTGGCTTGAAAACCAGTACCGCCAGGGCAAATTTGCGCTATCCGACAAATGGAAAGTGAATCCCCCGCAGCCCCACATCTCTAAGGGGATGAATACGCTGGGGGCAACATGCTCCGTCATTGAAGAAGCTCCCTGGGAGGTTGTATTATCAGCCAAAACGAGGAGAATGCTAAACGATCTTCAGACCTGTCCAGCGGTCAAGTGGAAGAACCCCTTAGAGCCGCAGGTTATTGAGGGGATGTTGAAGCCACGTCCGACTCCGAAGACCGATGGTGGTAGTCCAAGCGTTCATAACCAGCCGTCAAAATCTTCGAAAAAGAAGAAGAAGAAATCTAAGAAGCCCGTGAAGCCTGGCGACAAGCGCACGGACTTACAGAAGCAAATCGACGCACTGGATGAGTACAACCAAAAGGCGCGGACTCCCATTACGCTCCAAGATTTCCTTGATCACGTCTTTCAAAAAGAAGATGAGGGGGAAAGTTCATCGGATGAATCCGAGGAATATGTGGCGAGCTGTCATATGATCTCCCATTCGACCACGAACGATGAAGGGACTTACGGCACTAAAATGTCGGGGGCAAATACTGAGTCAAGGGTTCCGGAGTTATCAATCGAAATGATTGACGCGTTTCTTAGTGAAGCTCGATTGAAAAGTAAAGCTGATCGAGAATGCGGGACGGCTATATTCGAAAGAGCCAAGCGCCAGTGACTTGAGGAAAGAGCTGAGATGATCCCGCTGGAGCAAATTGTTGGAGATAGTGCCCTCAGAGTCAATTATTAGGTCACAGGTACGTGATTGCAATGATTGATGGAGGACCTATCCCGGTAGGACAGTCTTACTCGAGATGATAGTATGCTATCTGGTTTACCTTTATCATCGTGTACTGCTTTAGGTGACCTGACAAGTCGCTATTACACGTTGATAGAGCCCCTAGGATTCTTGCTTGACCACCAGCAGTATGAGGGCGATCATATAAGTGGGAGCTGGGGTCTATAAGCATATCCTTAAATGGTCCCTAGTCGTGTGAGTTTCGAGACAGGGCATCGATACTCCAGAGTAGACTAGTGTATACAGTCGAGACCCCGACGAGGGGCGGTGGCCGGTCTCACAAGCCACTGGTGTCAGTTAGATCACCTAAGATGTATACAGGTGCTCATTGGGTTATGAGTACACCGGACAGGACTCGCCGGGAACATGCTAGTTGGTCATATACCAGGCGTCAGATGGCAGTTCCCTGGTGACATGTGTGCAGGTTAGTTCATCGACCTGGGGATCGTCATTTGTCTCGTGTGAGTTCCCACTGTACTTTGATTACTACCCTACTACGGCTCAAAGGAGTCGTGCAAACAGGTTTTAGTTGGGTACAGTCCCGAGCCACATGGAGGCAGTGAGCGTATCTTCAGGGGTTCGTCTCTCCCGGTATTGGGGGGGGAGGTCGCGCTGTGTCTAGGAGAGCCATTACACGAAGTCCTTGGCCAAGGCAGGAGATTTACTGGTAGGTATTCCAGTAGTATCTCAGGGTGTTCTGGGCTACACTCCGACACGACTTGTACCGCTTTTGGGGGTCTGACTTTTACCAACCCCCTAGGCCCGCCATGCGATACTCATAGACGAACGGACCGGACTGTACGGATATTGTCACTGACAGGCTCAGTAGGGTTGTCAGGCTGAGTTCGCTCACAGACGTCCCTTTTAGTCAATACCTGGTAGCCCGTTACGTATTGGCTTATACCTCTAACGTGCTAGTGGTTAAATCCACAACCAAGGTGTTGACGAGTCTTTAGAGTCCCCCACATTCTGTTACTCAGCTTTCGGGCGAAAGGTTGTAGAGGCCGTATGGAGATATGGCAAGGTCCGATCAGATACGTGCGGTATTGCACGGATCAGGATCGGACAGTTTGTACTATAGGCCGTATGGTTATATGGCAGGGTTCGATCTGATACGTGCGGTATTACACGGATCAGGATCGAACAGATATTACTAGCCGGTTTTGGTATAAGCCGGATCCTAGTATAGTACAGTGTAGATTTTGTCTCATTGCATTTGTATTTCGGTCGAAATACAGATGCGGGTGTGTATGCACAGTATCGGGGTTTTCCTGTAATTTATTACGGGACCAGTTTTCTGGAGTTGCCAGGTTGCTTTCCGTTTCGGCCAATTTCCTTTGTATCGTTCATTGGCCGAAGATTGGTGGAGGAGGGCTTATTTGCATTGTTGCAAATAAGTATTTGAGGAGGGGTTCTTTGCATATTCTTGTGTCATGATGGTTGCACCATCCCTTGACCATTTGACTCTTTCTTTTTCCATCATGACTTGACTTTTGGCTCATCATGGTTGTTGATGATGAGGTTGGTGGTAGGTGGTTGAGTGTGGGTTTTGATTTGGTGATCATTGCTTTTCATGATAACCATTCCTCTCTCTCTCTCTTGCTTGATATGAGAATGGCTCCCATTATCTTTTGATATACTACACTCTCGTTCTCTCCTCTCCATTGTGATGGCCGGCCAAAGCTTTAGGGGGCTGTCCAAAATTCTTGGGGTGGGTTTTTAGCTCATTTCATGTTGCAAAAATCCCACATGATCAATCCCAAAAGCTCCAAGTTCAATCCCTCCACCAAAAGGCAATTCCTACAACCCCAAATGAGACTTCTTCTCTAGATATTCTACAGCAAATCTTGGGCACGTCGACTAGCCAGCTTCGTGCCCGAGTTGCCTCGGCATTGAGGTGGGAGCCCGTAAAAGAAGTAGGCGATGTGGTGCACTTCCGGCGACGAGGAGGAGACGGGACATTCCGCAGGAGATTGGGACGACGACGAGAAGACCGGAGGACTCGGATCTGTCGGTATATCTCTCTTCCCTTTCTTGCAGATAGCTAGGACTAGTTAGTGGTTCGATCCGGGTATTAGTGCGCGGTGGTTTGCCAGTTCAAGTAAAATTAAAGTTTATCAACGCTTCCGCATTTGGCCGTCGGATTGACGGCCGGGGCGCCGCCGTGCACTTACAGTGGTATCAGAGCCTCGCCATTCACTTAGTCTAGCTTGGTTTAATGTGTTTTGCATTTCCGATCGACCAAAATTCCAAAATCTACATTTTTGCTAGCGACAGTTTTCTGTTAAAATTTTTTGGTGTCTAAAAATTTTTCAGGTTGTAAAAAACTACTGTGCTGGAAGACCTAAGACTACTGTAGAAATTCGAGACACTGATCTCTTCAGAGGAGCGCGGAACCGCGGCAAAACCCTACTTGTTGCCGTGGTTCCGCCGCAGTATTGATGGATCAGTGTGCACAATATTTCCAGTAGGCTTTTTGGGTTAAAATTGGGGTTTTGGAATATTAATATTGGGCCCAGAATTTCTTGATTTGCTACAGTAATGCTTTGGGGCCCACTTGTTAAAATTTGATTGATCAGATATTTTAAACACATTATTTCACAGTATTTACATTATATCTGCGACCGTGAATGTCACTCGATCGGTAAATCCGGTCTAACTGCTATAGCCCGGTTAGACGGATTTACGAACGTGACTTTCACGTTGATGTTCTGTTTTTGCTGTGATGTTGCGGATCGGTCGGTGGGGATAGCCTGGATGCAATGCTAGTACAGTTGTGGTTGTATTATGTACATTTGATATTGCGGGGCGAGCGTCCGACATGTGGACTGCCGTCACTGCCTGATTGTATTATTATTTTGGGGCACGACCTGGTTGCGGTCGATGTACCCGTTGTATGTATATTTTACTTTCTGTACTAGGATTACCCCGCGGGGGGGTGCACGGATAGCCGGGTTCTAGAGGGCAACAAGCCCGCATCTCATGGCATTGAGACGGAGGGGGCTTCACTCTAGAATTGGCGGGCTATTCGCCGCACTCGTAGGGGGTACAGGTTGACCCAGGAGGGGTGCCCAAGTTACCGGATTCCGTGAAGTGCTGGGTGGTCCATTCACGGTGCTGAAGGGGGCTGCCTCGCTTCAGGTTTTGGCGGGTAACTTGCCGCGCCCGTAGGGGTCTAGGATTACATTGCGCAGGCTATCCACACGACCAGGGGAACGTCGGGTTTCAGTAGTGGCTCTGTGAAACCCGGGGATCCCAGATATCTGTATTGTTTCTGTGATGCTGTACATTTTCTGTGATGTTGCATTTCTTTCACGCCTTGAGCGAAATATAATATATTAGTATATATATTAGTAGATGTTGTATATGTTTTACATCCGCGCTAGTCCAGTCCCCGCTCTGTCGTTAGTTAGCTAACCTAACGGGTAATGACGGGACCCAGTGGCGAATGCGGATGGCATATACGTACATCAGTATATTTTCGTTCTTTTTGGTGTGATCAATTGATGGGACTGCGTTGATTCGGATTAATGCAAGTTAAAAACAAACCTAATCTGATGTTGTTGGAACACTTTTTCAAAAAGCTGTTATTGCAAGGACGTTCTCTTTTGTTTTGCATCGTGATATTCAGTTGGAATATCCTGCTCCTCAGTCGACGAGGCAAGGGCCGAGATCCCTTCACCGGGAGTGACCCCTTGGACAAAAAGTTTGCGTCAGGGCATTAACTTCACTATAGTCGATTACTTTTGCTTTGCATCGAGGTATTCAGTTGGAATATCCTGCACCTCATTCTACGGGGAAAGAGCCGAGATCCCTTCACCGGGAGTGACCTCTTTAGCGAAGGTTTTCGTCACTATATTTTTAAAAGCTATCAGTTCCTTCAACGATATCAAGTTCTTTACGTTAAAGGTTTTCTCCAGAAACCATCCGTAGCCCTCCGTCGTTTCATATGGGTAGTCAATAGTATTCAAGCTATGTTTGTTGGCCAAAGTCAAGGCACCGTGTTTGGTAGCTGTTGGTTATTCATTTGCAGCATAGATAGATGCGTTGGTTTGGAACAGTCGTATAGCCTTGTTGGCCAAAGTCAAGGGCTTGTGCGGGTGGATTCGAATCAACCTGGAGAATGACGGGTAGAACTTGACATGTGACTTATGATTTGTTGGCCAAAGTCAAGGTTATAAGAGCATGGGGCAGAAATCACATCGGGAGTTTCAAAAGTACTGAAACTTGCCAGATATGCGCATACCTTCAGGAGTGTGATGATGTGAGCGGATTCCGTCACGTTATCATGCGATGATAGTTGGATCCCGATTCCCACTGATGAGTTAGTTTACTCCTCGGGTGACCCCGACTAATTCTTCTTTCAGGTTTGGAGGAGAATTTGAGGTACAGTGGGAGGATTCCAGATTAGATAAATTGGTAACCATTCTGATCTAGGTTAGAGTGCACGCTGAGTGTTTCTTTTCTCTCTCTCTTTGGCCGCGACCATTGACCTGACCCTAAGACTATGACTCAGTGACCAAGTTGACCGAACCTTCTTTAACACTGGCTTTTGGATTGTCAGAGTTGCAAACCTCATTGCCACTCCTACTTTTACCCTTTTCTCCAGGACACCCCGTATTACTACGAACGTCCACTTCCATTGGACAAAACCATCGTATGGTTAGATACGAACTCGAAAGAATTTATTCGAGGTTGGTTTCAGGTTCTGGAGGAAACGGATAGGATTATTCAGTTGTCTTTTCCTTTTACCTTCTCTCAAGTTGTGAGTACTCCTTGGTTTAGGAGATAGTACACCTATTACGCAAATTGGATAGTCTTCTTCCAAACCATAGGCAGGTGTCGACCGGTAGGGAATGAAGAAAACCAATTAGCATAACGATGGTGTGCAGAAGGTATTAAGTTAAGACAAAGCAAGGGATTAGTAAAGAGGGCAAAGTAAATTGCGACTGATATTCACGACCAAACCAAGTATTTCTTCGCCAATCCTAAAATCACCTTTGTATTTCTCCAGGACACTCCGTATCACTACAAAGATCCACAGTTTATTGGATACTCCATCATATGGTTATATACGAACTCGAAAGGAACTTGTACCAGTTCGGGGATGGATTCTGGTTCAGGAGAAATATGAATAAGATTTATTCAGGTGTCTTTTATCTTCACCTTCTCTCGCTTTGCGAGTGCTCCTAGGATTAGGACAGTACACCCATTATGCTTATTGGATAGTCTTCTTCCAAACCATAGGCTGGTGCCGAACGGTAGGGAAGGAAGAAAACCATTTGGCCTAAAGGGGTGTACAGAAGGTAATGACTAAAGACATATGAAGGGATTTGGAGAGGTGGCAAAGAACTATACGGTTACAGTCGTGAATCTGGAAGAGGCATTACTAGGAATACCGGGATACCCCATCGAAACATTTCAATGTTTCAGTTTCACTGTGTACTGTTAAAGGAAAACTGATTTCCCAGTTAGACACTTGCTCCAGGGTATGTATTTACCAGGTATGATTCTCATATCTGCATGGTTTTACAGATGATGAGTGGGAGTAAGTTATTGAGAATTGGGTGATCATCCTCATTATATCGGGATTCGTTGTAATCGGTGATATTTGAGGAAATCGCCTGGGCTGTTTGCCGGTCGGCAAATATTTGGTTTTGAATATCCGCTGTTATGCACCAATTTCAAATTGATATATCTGTACGTCTATTTTCATAGAGTGAGATATACCTTTTTGAAATTATGTCTGTGACATTTACCTATATCAGTGGATGGTTAGGTAAGGAGCATTAAACAGCGGTGTAATTCTTCTTAACCATAAGTACAGTTTTCAACCCGCGACACACAGTGAATGAGTTATCAGACTCAAGGGACTTATACAGAGTATTGTATGTTGTCCAGGGTCCGTCAGGACAGAGGGGTTGGTCCTCGTACTATATTCGGTTTACTTATGACTTCTCTAGTTTTTAGACACGTGTTTCGTGGAAACGCAGGGTCTGAATTTTGAGAAGTTATAGGTATTTGAATAGAGTAGAGAACCAGGTATAGCAAGTATCAGGATTTTTCAAAGAGAGCGAAGATGAAGATACTTGCGTATGGTATTCATTTGATAGTAATGATTAAGAGAACTTGCTTCTCTTTCAGGTTACTTATAATTGGAAATGATCCTAAGTTGTGTAACGCTGATCGGCCTCCTTTCATTTAGTTGACATGCACTGGAGACAGTTGCATGATTTGAATCTGGTTCAATTAAATCAGTGCCTCTGGTTATATATTGGATATAGTACAGTTCATATCTTAACATTGTTAAGGTACGGGGAGTTGTCCGGCTTATGATTAAAACCAGACACTGGACAACTCAAGGCACGTTTCTGTAATGGCTGTTTGTGGGTTGACCCAGGCTATGACGAGGGTTGATTTTCTACCATCTGGATGAACAATAGCAATATTGTTCTAGACTCGCCACAGTTTTATTAAAAATGGATTTTTTCAGAAAACAGTAGTGGGAGTATGGTAGAACTGGAAGTAATTCCAGAACCACAAACGATTACTGAAGATTTGATAAGGAACCTAAAGATTCAATCTGGATTGACATTCCATTGGCCACTCCGCAGATAAGGTGGGTAACTTCAGGCACCCGAGAGGTACTACGGTAGCCTCAAGGACGGTGACAGGGAAGTTCTTGTTTACCCACACTTACCATTGCTGTTGTTCCAGACTGTGAGACCCGGCAGGAGGATGAGTATAGCGTCGTTCTGAACTCGCTTCAGAAGTGTACGTGTATATGACTCTGCCAGAGGGTTGTCGTAGTCAGTGGGAGCAGCGGAAGCATTGGTGGACAGGTAGCTTATGTCTATTTATAGACTAAAGCAGATATAGCGGAGATAGATCATCTATTTCTGACGTGACAGTCATGGGTTTGACTTCATCAGAATAGGGGATAGATCTGTTGAGAAGGTAGTAGGGTGTGATATCCTGGTATTTGGATGACATACACAGAGTAGGAAAGGAAACTCCTATACTACAATCGGTTATACTTTGGTCGTCACACAGTGGTTTCTCCATAAAGGAAATGGATTTTATATCAGACATACTGGTTACTAGACCTATGGTTTTAGATCTAGATTTGGGTGGTTTCCCAATCAGGGTACTTAGACAGCATTCTAAGGGTATTTAGAATGGACGACTCCTGGCACGGTAGTGTACCTGCAGGTAATGGAGTCACCCTCTCTAAAGGTGTCTTACAGACTAAAGTAGAGAGGGATGTGCATGATTGGCAGATCACTTGCTCAGGCAATTAAGTCAATCATGAGATGTCAAGTACCACACCAGATGTTGTTCTTGCACTAGATGCAATAAGTTGACATTTGATCCAATCCTGGAGAAACAGTCGGAAGCAGTTTTAGAACATAAGTGAATGTTCTAGGGATATGATAACGACAGCCTTATCCAGGAGACAGTTATCATTCCAGGCTTCCAAGGTGACATGGACGACAAGGAGGTTGTCAGAGTTATAGTTTTTCCTTCTGATGAGGGGCACTATTTTGGACAGGTGGTCCAAGGCAATACTGAGGGTGGCATGGCGCAGGATACTGATTAAGTTCAGTTGACGATACAGTCTAAGAAGTTTGGATTTGGAGTTCATTTATGAGCTATGTCCCATCAGACATCCAGACACATTCTAAGACAGGTATTGCTCATTTCGGGAGATGGGTTTTCTCCGCGAACTTGAGATATAGAGAGACATAGAAAGAAACAACAAAGCGGATCCACTCACTGAGGCTATTCCTCGAACGCAATAGTTTCGCAAACGAGCTTTGTGAGACTGACTAGTAGAGGAGTTGGGTGTTCGATATCACACGGGCTGTGAGTATGCGACATCGCAATAATTAGCCTTGAGTGCAAGTGGGAGATTGTTGGAGATAGTGCTCTCAGAGTCAATTATTAGGTCACAGGTACGTGATTGCAATGATTGATGGAGGACCTATCCCGGTAGGACAGTCTTACTCGAGATGATAGTATGCTATCTGGTTTACCTTTATCATCGTGTACTGCTTTAGGTGACCTGACAAGTCGCTATTACACGTTGATAGAGCCCCTAGGATTCTTGCTTGACCACCAGCAGTATGAGGGCGATCATATAAGTGGGAGCTGGGGTCTATAAGCATATCCTTAAATGGTCCCTAGTCGTGTGAGTTTCGAGACAGGGCATCGATACTCCAGAGTAGACTAGTGTATACAGTCGAGACCCCGACGAGGGGCGGTGGCCGGTCTCACAAGCCACTGGTGTCAGTTGGATCACCTAAGATGTATACAGGTGCTCATTGGGTTATGAGTATACCGGACAGGACTCGCCGGGAACATGCTAGTTGGTCATATACCAGACGTCAGATGGCAGTTCCCTGGTGACATGTGTGCAGGTTAGTTCATCGACCTGGGGATCGTCATTTGTCTCGTGTGAGTTCCCACTGTACTTTGATTACTACCCTACTACGGCTCAAAGGAGTCGTGCAAATAGGTTTTAGTTGGGTACAGTCCCGAGCCACATGGAGGCAGTGAGCGTATCTTCAGGGGTTCGTCTCTCCCGGTATTGGGGGTGAGGTCGCGCTGTATCTAGGAGAGCCATTACACGAAGTCCTTGGCCAAGGCAGGAGATTTACTGGTAGGTATTCCAGTAGTATCTCAGGGTGTTCTGGGCTACACTCCGACACGACTTGTACCTCTTTTGGGGGTCTGACTTTTACCAACCCCCTAGGCCCGCCATGCGATACTCATAGACGAACGGACCGGACTGTACGGATATTGTCACTGACAGGCTCAGTAGGGTTGTCAGGCTGAGTTCGCTCACAGACATCCCTTTTAGTCAATACCTGGTAGCCCGTTACGTATTGGCTTATACCTCTGACGTGCTAGTGGTTAAATCCACAACCAAGGTGTTGACGAGTCTTTAGAGTCCCCCACATTCTGTTACTCAGCTTTCGGGCGAAAGGTTGTAGAGGCCGTATGGAGATATGGCAAGGTCCGATCAGATACGTGCGGTATTGCACGGATCAGGATCGGACAGTTTGTACTATAGGCCGTATGGTTATATGGCAGGGTTCGATCAGATACGTGCGGTATTGCACGGATCAGGATCGAACAGATATTACTAGACGGTTTTGGTATAAGCCGGATCCTAGTATAGTACAGTGTAGATTTTGTCTCATTGCATTTGTATTTCGGTCGAAATACAGATGCGGGTGTGTATGCACAGTATCGGGGTTTTCCTGTAATTTATTACGGGACCAGTTTTCTGGAGTTGCCAGGTTGCTTTCCGTTTCGGCCAATTTCCTTTGTATCGTTCATTGGCCGAAGATTGGTGGAGGAGGGCTTATTTGCATTGTTGCAAATAAGTATTTGAGGAGGGGTTCTTTGCATATTCTTGTGTCATGATGGTTGCACCATCCCTTGACCATTTGACTCTTTCTTTTCCATCATGACTTGACTTTTGGCTCATCATGGTTGTTGATGATGAGGTTGGTGGTAGGTGGTTGAGTGTGGGTTTTGATTTGGTGATCATTGCTTTTCATGATAACCATTCCTCTCTCTCTCTCTTGCTTGTTATGAGAATGGCTCCCATTATCTTTTGATATACTACACTCTCATTCTCTCCTCTCCATTGTGATGGCCGGCCAAAGCTTTAGGGGGCTGTCCAAAATTCTTGGGGTGGGTTTTTAGCTCATTTCATGTTGCAAAAATCCCACATGATCAATCCCAAAAGCTCCAAGTTCAATCCCTCCACCAAAAGGCAATTCCTACAACCCCAAATGAGACTTCTTCTCTAGATATTCTACAGCAAATCTTGGGCACGTCGACTAGCCAGCTTCGTGCCCGAGTTGCCTCGGCATTGAGGTGGGAGCCCGTAAAAGAAGTAGGCGATGTGGTGCACTTCCGGCGACGAGGAGGAGACGGGACATTCCGCAGGAGATTGGGACGACGACGAGAAGACCGGAGGACTCGGATCTGTCGGTATCTCTCTTCCCTTTCTTGCAGATAGCTAGGACTAGTTAGTGGTTCGATCCGGGTATTAGTGCGCGGCGGGTTGCCAGTTCAAGTAAAATTAAAGTTTATCAACGCTTCCGCATTTGGCCGTCGGATTGACGGCCGGGGCGCCGCCGTGCACTTACACAAAATGCCTCCACCGCTGACAAAAGCCAATTCAAGATAAAAAAGAGGTTTGCTAAGGCTATATCAATGGGCATTAAGCTACCATCCTCTGAAGGAAAAATGACTGGTGTGGTAGAAATGCACCCCTCGTATTGCTTATATCATCAGAAGGTCTCGCATTCCACTCAAGAGTGCAAGGCTTTCGATAGATGGTGGCAAGGATACGTCGCTAATCAACAACGCTTTAAACGGGAAAAGCGTAAAATTCGTCGGGAGCAAAGAAACACGACCAAAGAGCTTGAAAGAACTGCCGGCAATTGTCGCATGGTTAACACTACCAGGTCACAAGTGCCTACATTTGGGAGTGACTCTAATGAGGAGCTAGAGCTTGCCCCTCTCTTTAGAGAGTCAATTCGGGAAAAGAAGAGGAGCCAGTGGTTTGCGAAAATATCCGGCTGCGGAATCGGACACTGCCTGAAAAGAACCTCGGACCCTCGAATAGAAAAGATAAAGGGAAAGAAAAGGTCTCTGAAGACATCGTCTTAGATGACCAAGTTCTGGAAGAGCTAAACGCCGAGAACCCGTCAAAAAGGAATAAAGTGGATTACAATGTCTTGGCGCATCTGAGAAAGCTACCCTCACAACTCAGCATTCTCGATGCCCTATTACTATCAAAAGAGGCGAGGGATTCTTTGATTAAGGCCCTACAAGATCCGGACCAATTCCAAGCTTTCCTGGCCGAACAAAAGATGAAGGATGAATTGGAAGAGGTGCACACAGCCGACGTTGCTTTTGGTGATGAAGACCTTCTCCTCGGGACGTGTGAACACAATCTCCCCCTTTATGTCTCAGGATACTGCCATGACATAAAGATAGGCAAAATCTTGGTCGATAACGGATCGTCTGTTAATTTACTCAATGTACGAGTGTTAAAGGAGATTTGCATGAGTGTCCAACACCTCGCCCGAGACAAGATCACTATCTCCGGTTTTGACTCTCAATCCTCAAAGACTCTTGGATCTGTGATATTGACGCTACGCTTCGGGTTGCTCGTCACGGACATCAAATTTCATGTTATAGATGCCAAGACGTGCTACAATGCTCTGCTCGGCCGACCATGGCTACACGAGTACAATATCGTCCCTTCTACACAGCATCAGTGCATGAAGTATTCTAGGGATGGCCTCGAGTACACAGTGGCGGGAGAGTTGAATCCGTTTTCCGTAAACGAAGTTCGCAAATATGAAGATGCCAAATACTTCTTACCGAGTTTCGAAGACATGGAAAGGTGCCACAAACCGGAGAACAAAACTAACGCAACCATCCCTGTCTTCGGCAGTGACACCGAGGAGGAGGATGATATAATTTATTCAGGTCCATCCCAATCCACCAGGCCAGGACCATCCATTCCTTCATTGATCTTCGGTAGTGATTCAGAGGATGAAGTTCATACTGTATTCCCTGCTCGGCCTTCAATACGGGTTTCCGCTGATGAAGAGCGAAGTCTGCAGGTAACCATGGTGCCGCTTGAACATTACAAAGAACTGGATGCACTCGACACCAACAGCGTAGAAGAATTGCAGAAATTCTATATCCCTCCCGGACGAAAAGGCGAGAAGGCAATCCTATTCTACCGTTCTGAAGAAAACAAGGTGGAAAAAGAAATTTGGCATGGCGCGGATCCCACGCTCGACAGGCTTCAGCCTATCCGTCTTCCCAGATATTATACCGAAGGTTTGAAGAAACTGCTGAAACACCAGGGGATGTCCTTCACACAGACCGTTAGAGAAGCCAAATTCTATGACAAGGTCTGGAACGTTCCCGCGACTCAATGCAAACTGCCTAACGGGAGGATAGAAACAAAAGGGCTTGGGTACATCCGGCCAAAGAAACGGGAGCTAGTAAACAGCTGTTATGTTATGTATGACTTCGATGAACAGGCGGACGCTCAATGGGAGGACGCTAATCCTGAGCCAGCAAAAGTTCATGATGCAAAACCGCCCAGTCCATCATTTGAAGACCAGATGGGCAAACTTATAAGGAATGCGGGTCAAAAAGCCCGAGATGATCACAATCGTGAAATGGCAATCTATGAGAAAGCCAAGACACAGCGCTTCCTTCAACAGGCGGTGAAGGACGAAAATGCCGCTCCTTGTCAACCTGCTACAAAAAGGGTTCGACGCGAAAGCAAAAACAAGTCGAAAGGCAAGAAAGGCGCTCGACAACCACAAAGCAGAGCTAAGAAGCCACGCATCCGAGAGTCGAGTGTTATTGACCTAGCCCTCATGAAGAAAATGGGTCGAGCATACTCATTTCCTCGGAACAAAACAAGGAAAATACTTGATCTTGCTCTAAAACATCAAATGCTTACACTGCCAGAGTCTAAACACCCTGAGCAAGCGGGCGAAGTCTCCAACCCAAATTATTGCTCTTACCATCGAGTAGTAGGGCATCCGCTTGAAGATTGCTTCACCTTTAAGAATTGGGTTGAGGACCAATATCAGCTTGGCAAATTCGCGTTGTCTGACAACTGGAGGGTAGCGCCGCCGCAAAAGCACGAACCCGAAAACACAAGGATAGAACCAACTCCGCATTGGGATTGGCAGAAAATTCGCACTTGCCACGTGGTAACAATATTAAAAGAAGAGTCCGAGGACATGAACAGCCTCCCTTGGTGCTTTGAAAACAACAGCGATGAGGTAATCTCAGAATTTCCCCCAGCTACGAAAGAACTGGAGGATGGAATCCATACCACTGCAGATAATCTCAAGAAAATTGAGTTGGGGACAGTAAATGATCCGCGACCGACATTCGTCAGCGAGCTGCTGTCTGAAGAGAGGGTGGCTGCGTTAAAAGACGTCCTTGTACAGCATAAAGATTGCTTCGCATGGAATTATTCCGAGATGCCAGGACTAGATCCAAAAGTCGCTGTACATAGACTACCAATATCCCCAAACGTCAAACCAGTCAAACAGGCACCGAGAAGAATGCGACTCGAGCTTGAGATGAGCATAAATACCGAAGTCAAAAAGTTAATCGACTCTAGCTTCATTCAAGAAGTTCAGTACCCTGAATGGATCGCCAACATTATCCCAGTGATGACGAAAAATGGGACAGTGCGCGTATGCGTAGACTTCCGGGATCTTAATAAAGCTTGCCCGAAGGATGATTTCCCAGTGCCTGTCACTGAACTGATGATAGACAATACATCCACTCATGAGGTTTTCTCCTTTATGGACGGCTCATCAGGGTATAATCAAATAAAAATGCATCCAGAAGACCAGAAGCACACAGCCTTCAGGACTCCTCTTGGTATATTTTGTTATAAAGTGATTCCCTTCGGTTTGAAGAACGCCGGTGCTACTTATCAGAGGGCCATGACAAAGATCTTCGACGACCTTATACACGAAATCGTTGAATGCTATATCGACGATCTCGTGGTTAAAAGCAAATCATACGAGGAACATCTCGAGCATCTGAAGACTGTATTTCAACGCCTTCGGCAATACAACTTGAAGATGAATCCTCTTAAATGTGCGTTCGGGGTTTCCTCGGGCAAATTCCTGGGATTCGTTGTTCGACACCGAGGTATTGAAATAGATCCGTCAAAGATTAAAGCGATCATGGAAATGCCTCCGCCGAGGACTCTCAAACAGCTGCGGTCTCTCCAAGGGAAACTCGCATACATATGGCGATTTATAACCAACCTTTCAGGAAAGTGCCGTCCTTATAGTCACCTGATGAAGAAGGGAACCCCATTCGTTTGGGATCAAAAATGCCAAGGCGCACTGGATGAGATCAAGCAATACCTGCAGAACCCGCCGGTGTTGGCTGCTCCGGTTAAGGGGAAGCCTCTCATTCTTTATACAACCGCCCTCGAAGGTTCCTTAGGCGCATTATGGGCACAAGAGAACGATCAAGGGAAAGAAAGAGCACTCTACTACTTAAGTCGAGTTCTGCTGGGGGCAGAAAGCAACTACTCTCCCATTGAAAAACACTGCCTGGCGTTGATCTTCGCAATAACAAAGCTTAGGCACTATGCGTTGGCGCACGAAGTCCGTCTTATTTCAAAAGTGGACCCTCTCAAATATCTAATGTCAAAAGCCATATTGACAGGGCGACTCGTTAAATGGGCCCTGCTCTTGATGGAATTTCGATAACATATCAACCTCTCAGGGCAGTAAAAGGCCAGGCCATCGCCGACTTCCTTGCTGAGCATCCTATACCTGCCGATTCTCCTTTAAATTGCGATTTGCCAGACAGACATGCGTTTGACGCAATCGACAGTGGTGATACCCGTTGGGAGCTTTATTTCGATGGAGCATCTTCCATGAAAAAGCACAAACAAAGTACGCCAATGATCAAATCGGGGGTAGGACTCATCTTTGTGACTCCACAAGGAGGAATAATGCGCTTCGCCTTCTCCTTAACAGAGCCGAGAACGAATAATGAAGCTGAATATGAAGCTCTGATAGCAGGCCTCGAGATCGCCATTGACATGGGAATTGAAGACCTCCTCATATACGGGGATTCTCAACTGGTCGTTAGTCAAGTAAACGGCGACTACCAAACGTGCAAACCGGAATTGGTAAAATACGGTGAAAAAGTGCAGCAACTGCTAACCCAAATTCCCTCCTACACGTTGGAAAGTATACCGCGCGCGGAAAACAGCAAAGCGGACGCACTGGCCAAACTTGCTAAAGAATTGGCTGACGAGAACCTCGATGACGTTAGAATCGTGATACAAAGCCGTCGAGTGCTCGCCCCAGCAGAAATACATCCAGAATCATATAAAGAAAAGGGAGCAACTGAGCAGGCGACCCTACAAATAAAAGACCATGAGAAGACCGAAGACTGGAGAGAAGTTTTCATAGATTACTTCAAGTTCCACCGAATGCCTGAAGAAGCGTCCATAAGACATCAGCTCGTGAAACGAGCTCTGTCTTTCGTCTTCGTCAACGATACTCTATACAAGAGGACATTCGATTCTCTGTGGCTGAGATGCTTAGGACCTGACGAAGCGAGAAGGGTCGTTCAAGAAGTTCACGACGGACTCTGCGGTTCCCACCAAGCAGGCCCTAAGATGAAGTTGATGATAAAACGGATGGGTTACTATTGGCCCACGATGATCCAGGACTGCCTCGAATATGCGAAGCAATGCCACTCATGCCAAATTCATGGGGACTTCATCCATCAGCATCCCAATCCACTGCATCCAACAGTGGCTAGTTGGCCATTCGAAATGTGGGGAACTGACATAGTCGGCCCCATCGAACCAGCATCGTCAAAGGGACATCGTTTCATCTTGGCGACGACTGATTACTTCTCCAAATGGGCAGAGGCGGTACCGTTGAGGGAAGTGAAGACGGAGAACATCCTCCATTTCTTCAAAACGCATGTCATATACCGGTTTGGAACCCCAAGAAGGATCATCTCTGATAATGGGCCAGCCTACCGAAGTCATAAAATTAGCCGCTTCGCACAGCAGCACAATATAGACTGGAGATATTCCTCAGTTTATAATCCGCGAGCTAACGGTCTAGCTGAGGCCTTTAACAAGACCTTGACGAAGATCATGAAGAAAACAGTGTCACGAAATAAGAGAGACTGGCACGAAAGACTGCAAGAAGCTCTTTGGGCGTATCGAACTACATTTAAAACGGCCACAAACACAACGCCACACGCGTTGGTATTTGGGACGGAAGCAGTACTCCCTCTCGAGATAGAATTACCCTCTCTACGAGTGGCAGTCCACTTCGAGCTGACAGACGAAGAAAATGCTCACCTTCGGTTTGAAGAGCTTGACGCCCTTGATGAAATCCGGCTTCTAGCACAGCAAAATCTGGAAGCTTATAAAGCAAAGATGACGCGCTCATACGAAAGATTGACCCGACCGAGGACATTCCACCAAGGCGAACTCGTGCTAGTGGTCAAAAGGCCTATGATCCCCAATCGCGCCAAGCGGGGAAAATACGAGCCGAACTATGAAGGCCCATACGTCATAGATAAAGTTTACCAGGGTGGGGCCTATCTACTCATGGACATGCACGGTGAAAGGCCTTTCAGGCCGATAAACGGTCGCTTCCTAAAGAAATATTACGCTTAATGAGCCACAGCCTAGGTCAATGATGGATGACGACGACTAAGTCCGCTCGCTATCTTCCTAAGCTCAAGCTTTCTAAACAGTGGCCAGCCTTCTCCATAGTGGACCGAAATGTCCTTAAACTAATAGTGGACCGAAATGTCCTTAAACTAATAGCAGACCGAAACGTCTTGAAACTAATACCGCAGCATCCTTAGGCTGACGAGATAAAAAAAAACGGTATGTCCATAAGCAAAATGGGCACGGATGAAAACCCGAAAGGGCTCCGTGAGTAAAAACAGCAGGACTACCGGCGAATGTTTGTGAAAACCCGAAAGGGCGCAACTTCGTCAAAGAACCCTTATAGAGTCCTCTCGACCTTATAAGGAGAAACCACCTGCGTGAGATCCTTACGACTCACAAAGGAACAACACACTTAGGGATCCCCACGATTCCTAAGGAGAAAATACACTTGCGAGATCCTCACGACTCGTAAGGAGAACTCTCTTATGGGACCCTCACGGCTCATAGGATTTGAAAGTCTTAAGTCACAGAGACCTGAACCTGTGCTTAAGCAAACCCCCACAAACTTCCGATATTGCCCTACAAGTGGTTCAATATTGACCCTTGTATACAATCCACGGGCGCGAATAAACATTTTCCTAACTCAGTCTCATCCGAGGCTAGGGATATGTTTGCATGGTAAACAACCCTTGTAAATCCTCTCGACTTACAAGGAGAAAGCCCTCCTGTAGGAGCCTTACGACTTACAGAGAAACAAACACTTAGGGATCCTCACGACTCCTAAGGAGAAAATACACCTACAAGATGCCCACGACTTGTAGGGAGAAATACCTTCACGAGACCCTTACGGCTCATGATGTCAAAAGCCTTAGCTGACAGGATCCTAACCCTGGTCGCTAAGCCTCCTTTGTTCGACAACGACAGAGGCAAATGATGATTCGCTCCTGGTAATATCCCAGTTGCAGCGGTCCTGATGCCGAAATCGGTGTCCAATTTCAGGTTTACGGCGAAAGCCAGTAAGCCGCACATGCATACGAAATAGCCGAAATGATGGGGCGACTTGCAATAAAAAAGCAGCAAGTAAAAATATATGCATGAAGAAATAGCCGAAATGATTAGGCAACTCGCAATAAAAAGCAGCGAGTAAAAATAAAGTAAAAAGCCGAAATGATTGGGCACCGCGAAAAATAGCCGAAATGTTTGGGCAATCCCGACCTTCGCAATATAAAAGCTGAAATGATAGAGCATCGCGGAAATAAAATAAAATAAAAAGAAGAAATGATAAAACTTTGGCCCTACAGTTAAGATCACATCGATCCCTGTATACAATCCAAGGGCGTAAACAAAGAATGGACTATACTTTCCCAGCGGATTCCGTCAGACGACGAACCCCAAACCTTACCGGTTCATTTCATCCGAAGAAGCCAATGACTTCAGCAAAATTCCTCGACTCATGGATACAAACACTCCTTGACGAGAGCCTTCTGATCCGCGTCGACTCGCAGAGCCACCAGTGCCTCCGTGGGAACCCTCGACTCGTTTCAAACCCCAAGGACACAAATAATCCTTGGCGCTTGGGAAACAAATAATCCCTGGCAAAATTCCTCGACTCACGGATACAAACACTCCTTGACGAGAGCCTTCTGATCCGCGTCGACCCGCAGAGCCACCAGTGCCTCCGTAGGAATCCTCGACTCGTTTCAAACCCCAAGGAAACAAATAATCCTTGGCGCTTGGGAAACAAATAATCCCTGGCAAAATTCCTCGACTCACGGATACAAACACTCCTTGACGAGAGCCTTCTGATCCGCGTCGACCCGCAGAGCCACCAGTGCCTCCGTAGGAATCCTCGACTCGTTTCAAACCCCAAGGAAACAAATAATCCTTGGCGCTTGGGAAACAAATAATCCCTGGCAAAATTCCTCGACTCACGGATACAAACACTCCTTGACGAGAGCCTTCTGATCCGCGTCGACCCGCAGAGCCACCAGTGCCTCCGTAGGAATCCTCGACTCGTTTCAAACCCCAAGGAAACAAATAATCCTTGGCGCTTGGGAAACAAATAATCCCTGGCAAAATTCCTCGACTCACGGATACAAACACTCCTTGACGAGAGTCTTCTGATCCGCGTCGACCCGCAGAGCCACCAGTGCCTCCGTAGGAATCCTCGACTCGTTTCAAACCCTAAGGAAACAAATAATCCTTGGCGCTTGGGAAACAAATAATCCCTGGCAAAATTCCTCGACTCACGGATACAAACACTCCTTGACGAGAGCCTTCTGATCCGCGTCGACCCGCAGAGCCACCAGAGCCCCCGTGGGAACCCTCGACTCGTTTCAAACCCCAAGGAAACAAATAATCCTTGGCGCTTGGGAAACAAATAATCCCAGCAAATTCCTCGACTCACGGATACAAACACTCCTTGACGAGAGCCTTCTGAGCCGCGTCGACCCGCAGAGCTACCAGTGCCTCCGCAGGAACCCTCGACTCGTTTCAAACCCCAAGGAAACAAATACTCCTTGGCGCTTGGGAAACAAATAATCCCTAGCAAACTCCTCGACTCACGGATACAAACAATCCGTGATGAGAGCTTCTTAACTCATGTCAACTGTTCTGCTACAACTGCAGACGGATCCCTGATTCGTCTCAATTTGTAAGAAGAAGTCTCAGACAGCAAGGAAGGCTTGCTTTTTGAGCAATGGGGCCCTGCAAGTCAATCCAAACTGGTCTCTTGCATACTATTCACGGGTCTCACTCTCCGAAGTCGAATTTCAATGAAGAGGGAAACAACCACTTACGAATCCTCTCGACTCGTAAGAGGGAAAATTCTCTTATAGGATCCTTACGACTTATAAGAGAAAACCACACTTAGGAATCCTCACGATTCCTAAGGAGAAAACCCACCTGCGAGATCCTCTCGATCCGTAGGGAGAAAAGTCTCTACGAGACCCTCACGGCTCATGGAGTTGGAAAGTCTTAGGCAGCAGATCTGAACCTGCGGCCTAAGCCATCGCTATTTCTTAAGAAAGTCAAGATGTGTGCCCTATTATCTGTTAACCATGTTTATCAAGATAGCATGCCGATATTAAGAGAAAGAAGAAAGCTAAAGAAGGAGCATCCGATTTACGTTTGATCGAGCATTCGAGACACACTCATTCATGCGCAAGCAAAAGACTCAGAACAAAAAAAATAATAAAGACAAGCTGGGATAAAAATTTTCCATTAATATGGCCAATGGTTCTTACAATCATAAAAGCAATAAACGAAAAACATCATTACAAGGGAATAACCTCGAACCCAGGACATGGATTGAGGAACTCGAAAGCAACCCTATCTATGACTTTCCAGGCCTCGCGGACCATCCTAATATGCTTTCTCTCGCGAGCACAAGCATCAGGGTCCCCCCTGATGTCTTCCACCCTCCGATAAGCAGCGAGTATGGCAGACTGTTGAAAGACCTCGTGAAAGAACTCGATGAGACTGTCTCACCGTCTCTTTGAGATAAAGTTCAACAGGTACACCGAGTGCACCTTATCCTCAGCGGCATCCAGCGCCCTAAGCGGCACACCGGAACAGAACAGGGGAAGCGCTTCCCAGATGGCTCCCACGATAAGCTTAAGAAGGGATGAACGCCGGGGAAGCAGGGGACCGTTGTATGCGTCGAAGCGGCTCATGATTTCAGCACACTCCGCGTCTGTGAACTCTCGATTTTGAGAGCGGCCAAGTCGGCGGATGTCCCCATAAGAGATGATCTCGTTAAGAGCATACATATGGGCGTCCATTGTTCCTGTAAAAGAAGATCGACAACAATCAGCAACCCTTAAAAGTTATGTTATATAATTTAAAAGGAGCAAAGCTCCATTAATGAATCAAGAAATTATAAATGAAAATCTTTCGGAGAGCAAAGCTCTATTAATGGAACCCTAACAGGGTTATCCTTAATCCTCTTTAGACCCCTTTAGAGCAAAGCTCTGCTAAATGAAACCCTAAATGGGTCTTCTTTAGATCAGGGATCTATTGAGAGCAAGGCTCTGTCAATGAAAATTAATCTAATTCAATTTAATTCAAATTAAAATTTTCACCTAAAAGTTTTAAGAGTTAACTTTTGAAGTTCTTAAAAATAAAGAGCAGGGCTCTGAGGTTCTGAAAATAAAATTTTTGGAGATGATGATCATCTGTGAAGGACCAAAGGTCCTATTTATAGGCACCAAGTGCCCTTCCAACTTCCAAAAGCTGCCGCGACGGTTGGGATTCTGCCACCGTTGCGCTTGCGTTTGGAAGCCACGTAAGTGCAACGGTGGGGGGGGCATTTGTTCCCCCAATCTGAGCAAGGCTCATTTGAATTTTGAAAATTCAAATTTTCTGAAGCAACGCTTCAAATTCCGTGCGTTGCGCAATGTGCAAGCGGTCCACAGTGCGACACGTGTCTGCACAGTTGCGCAAGCGCACCGCTGCGCGACACGTGTCTGCGCAGTTGCGCAAGCACTGTTGCGCAAGTGCACCGCTGCGCGACACGTGTCTGCGCAGTTGCGCAAGCACTGTTGCGCAAGCCTTCCACTGCGCGACACGTGTCATTCATTGGGGAGTTGCGCAGAAACAGAATGAAAATTTAATGAATCTTTTCTGTTCTTTCCAAAACCAGAAGATTTTCTTCTGCCTTTGGATCAAAGATCCAATGGTGGGAAAATTCCCAAAATCATTCAGAAAAGATCTTGTTAACAAATTCAACAAATTTGTGAGCACTATAAATAGGATCCCAGACCTCATTCAATGGGCATCAATTTCGATAATCGACTTCTAGCAAAAAAAAAGAAGAAAAGAGAACTCTTGGAGATTATTCAAGAACAGAAAAAAAGAAGAAAGGTAAAAACCTTTTTTTTTAGAGAAAAATCTCTGAAGAACAAAGGATTTAAAAAAAAGGGAAATAAATGAAAATAAATAAATAGTGCCTTGCACTTGTTGTGAACCCTTGGTTCTGTGAAATCAGGGAAAACAAGAAGAAAAACTTGTTTTCCTTTGATCCAAATTTAGATCAAAAATGCTATGCACTTTTGTTCTTAAATCTGAAAAATTCTTGGGGTTCTGCACAAATGCAACCCATTATTTAAAAGGGCCTGGCCCAAATCAAATTGCAAAATAATAAAGGGGCAGAGCCCTGTTTGGAAAATTCTTGAGGTTCTGCACAAATGGAACCCATTATTTAAAAGGGCCTGGCCCAAATCAAATTGCAAAATAATAAAGGGTCAGAGCCCTGTTTGGAAAATTCTTGAGGTTCTGCACAAATGCAACTCATTTAAAAGGGCCTGGCCCAAATCAAATTGCAAAATAATAAAGGGGCAGAGCCCTGTTTAGATTGATTTTTTAGTCGGGCAGAGCCCAAAATAAATAAAAAAAATGGACTTAACCCAATCCTGGCTGTAAGTCCTTAAATTAAATTGATTGAGCAAAATGGCTCTCCTAAACCAATTCACGACCGGTTCGAGGGTACATCTCCGAACTCCTTTGACATCCCTCGTTGTAATTCCTCAACGACGTCAAAGAGGTGACGAGTCCCAACGACCACACATCCAAATGGACCACCACGTCCTTAAACTGGAACACGGACCGAAACGTCCCTAAACTAATATTGGACCGAAACGTCCCTAAACTAATATCGGACCGAAACGTCCCTAAACTAATATCGGACCGAAACGTCCCAAAACTAATATCGGACCGAAACGTCCCTAAACTAATATCGGACCGAAACGTCCTTAAACTAATATCGGACCGAGACGTCCCTAAACTAATGATGGACCACTACGTCCCTAAACTGGCGTTGGACCGAAACGTCCCTAAACTAATGACGGACCACTACGTCCTTAAACTGGCGACAGACCGAGATGTCCCTAAACTAATAATGGACCACTACGTCCCTAAACTAGAACAATAGAGCCAATCGCTCTTTCGCTGGATCTAAACGGTCCCGTTTAAGTTGATCTTAGCCCCAAACGCGGCTAACGTATCCTTAAACATTCAAATGAACTATAAAACTCCAAACAAACTCTGGTCCTAGGGTACATCTCCGAACTCCTCCGACATTTATCGTTGTGATCCTTCAACGACGTCAGAGAGGTGACGGGTCCCGACGGCCATAAATTAAATGGATCACTACGTCAAGTTGATCTTAGTCCAAAACAGGACTAACGTATCCTTGACGAACGTTTAAGTTGATCTTAGCCGCAACGCGACTAACGTATCCTTAAACTAAAAACACCCAACCCAAATCTAAGTAAATACGGATTTGGATTAATCCACGCCCTACGGGCGACGGCATTACTCAGTCTCCGTATACAATCCACGGGCAACCACAAACAAAACAAACACACACGATACGAAGTGAAATGCTGGAGAAGGAGAAAGTTGTTACCGCGATGCGGTAGCATAATTAACTGCAGGGGCTTGCGCCTGCAGGGAAGAGCGTCCCCACAATCAAAAACCCCTCACCCTGAGGGGGAATCTGACAAAGTCTGCTACATCGGCTGCATTCGTCTAAACCTTCGATACACGGTGCCATAAATCAACTTGGCATCTTCGAAGAGGTAGACGGATAAAACCAAATAGCATCTGCCCCGAATCCCAGCGCCAGGACCAAGCAGTCCTGTGCGGCCGTCTTTCGGAGGGGAACAGACATATTATTTACGGGGTGTCTAGGAAAGTGTTAACGGCGAAACCGACAAAAGAGAAAGGGTTATTTAATTAAGGACTGTTCATACCAGAATATTGCATTTACTACCGCCCATTCTTATGCTCGTTTGTTTATAGGTAGGTGCTTTTAATCCGTGTTTGCTACATATTTACAGGCTACAGGTTTCTAGTCCAAAATAACACATTTGATACAAAATCTCCATAGTTACGCCAAATACAGGACAACTGTTGACAACAGAATAAAAGCCGGATTCCGATCATCCGTATCCGTCCAGTGCCGCGTACCAGTTCCAGAGACAAGACATATGACAGTGGTCATTCGTGTCTCGGACAAGCACAGAGCACGAGGGGGGCAACACACGAATCAATGGGTGTGCGGAGCTCGAGGGAGAAAGGTCAAATCAATCAAAAGTGAAGCTATGTTTGGACTGTGCAGATCTGAAGAAATTGTGAAGGCAATTTGCAATTTGGGACATGTATAACAACATAAGATAGCAAAACAAAGAAACCCAGAAAATACGAGATCCCAATTCCACAAAATCGCGGCGGAACCGCCGCCAAATGTGGGTTTCGCGCCGGATCCGCCGCGGTTTAGTGTCATCATCTGACCAAATTTTTGGGTTAGTTTGGACATTTCATTTGGGGCCAGAATGTGGCCCTAGGGTTTCAGCACGCAGCCTATAAATAGCCCAGTTTTGTGCCAAGCCAAATGTCTTCTTCATGTGTTCTTTTCCCATCTCTTTTAGTATAGTTTAGTTTAGCTTCTTCTTCTTCATGTCTTCCTCCTTTAAAATGTAGTGAGAGCATTGAGTGGATGATGAAATGAAGATGGGGGTTATTTTTATCTTGTCTCTTTTATTTATTGTTTTGTAATTTTATTATCTTGTATTGTAATTTCAATTCTTGTTGTTAATTAGTTGTTGTTATTCCTTTTCTTTTCTTCTTTTATCCGTATTTTCAAGCGATGATACTTGACGGAGTTTCTTGCTAAGGTGAGGACCCAAGAGTTAGCTAGCTTCATTTATAAAACCGTATTTTTTCTCTTTTCTTTCTTCTTGTTTTATTTTGTTTTCTTTTATGATGTGTGAATAATTTCCCTCTTGTTAAGGCTAAGGAAGGTGGTATGAGGGACGGAGAAATCCCTTGTGCTTCTCTTCGCCAAATATCTTGAAACGAACCCCGACTAAACAAACGCAACACCCTCGCTTAGGCGCGCTATACGTGACATGTAGCCGCGACCTAAGTCGAGAAGTCCTTTAAGCGCACTACAACGTGACATGTAGTTATGACTTAATTGGATACATGGTTGCGGGTGTTTGACCGAGGGTTGGAAATAAGCGTATTTAGCGGACGGACAAGGGGCATTAGGAATGGATTTAGCGTTGGAAAGCTTGCTTAAACTCGCAAATCCCATTCCTATGTCCTCCTAATCCCCGCTACTTTCGATTATCCCAACATCGTCTTAAGGATGTCAAAAGACAAGCACAAGACTAATCCTAACTGTACTAACCGACCTTAACCTTAACAAGCTTATTTGAACATAAAACGAACACATAGGATAGAACTGAACAAACATATACACATTCTTTATTGACTCGTCTAAAACTCGAACGGACATACAACCATCTCCCTGTGGATCGACCCGTGCTCAACCGGCTAGCTGCGAAGCGACACCGTCCTGATCGCGGTTATAACTTTAGAACTTTGAATCCCGACACGCTAAAAGCGTGCGATCAAATGGTGCCATTGCCAGGGATACAGTAATGTATTTCCTTTCTTGTTATTCGGGTTAATATTCTTTTTGTATATATATAAAAAAAAATATAAATATAAATATAAAAGAAAATCTTTTTGTTATTTTTGAAAAATTTTGTGTGCAAGTGTGCAGGCTAATCTGGAGCAAGTATAGTAATCAAAAAAGAAAACAGTGCATTTTATTTTGGAGTAGAGATCAAGGGGAGTGCAGGGAACCAAATTCGAGGCTCCAATTCCACTGTTTGACCGCGGAACCGCGATCAATGTGGGGCTTTGGCGGCGGTTCCGCGGCTGCATTGAGGCCTCTGTGCCCCAATTTTTTCTGCCCTTTCTCTTTCCTTTTATCTTCTCTGTGAGTTCCACTATACTGTATTTTCTGCAGGTTTCTTCGCACAGATTGCGCAGCCGCCAAATAAATTTTTGTTGTTTTAGATTTTTGTTTGTTTACCGCTTTGCATATATTAATACGGACATTAAGGGGCTATAACACCAATTCAGATTGGGTGGGGATTTCATCACCCTTCCTAAGACCCCACAAATCACTAATTGCATACGCATTACCTTGAGCTAATAAAAAATATCTAGACCAAACCTATAAGGACCTGTCGTGCTCATTTAGGACAAGTGAAGGTTGCGGGGAATCGGTCGTTTATCTAAACTTGACTTTGTGGTGCCTAAGCTAGACAAGTGAGGAAGCAATTTTAAAAGGCCCATCTCACGGTGATTCGTGAGCGGAACCCTCCTTACCTCACTTGTGCTTACCTGGCCATAATTGGCATTGAAGAGGCGATTCGAGGGTTATCCTGCAACTTGTCGCTTGGAAGTCTAGGAGCGGTCTAGTTGGACTTTGAAGACCCTAGTTCTAGGTGTGTTTGTGCATATTGTGATTGTGATTGTGCTTGTATAAATTTTAGTCCCATAATTTCGTATTCTTTCAAACAAACAATTTCAAAACTCCAAAAACATACTTTTTTTTCTTTTAATAATAAAAAATTATATAAAAATTTAAAAAAATCCACATTCTTTTTCCTCCTTTTTCTTCTCTTCATATCATGGGTACTCCACCTAGAAAAACTCTTGCCGAACTTTGGTACCCACAACCAGACATTACCTCATACGGTTCTTGCTTTGGCCGAACTTCGAACGACCCCTCCATGCCCAAAATCTCCTTGAAAGATCGGATAAACGCGTCTAGGACGAACAATTTGACTCCGCAATCCACTTCATATCAACCATTTCAAACATTCACCGCTTCTTACGTTGATACTCATTTTTCAAGTCCAGTTGAAACTCCGAAACCATTGTCTATTGCTGAACATATTGAACAATCTCGTAGCCGATCTTTCACTCCTTTCACCACTACAACTTCTTTTGATCAACAATACCATTCACCTTCTTATCCAAATGTTGATCCTACCCATGTCCAACCATTCAATTCCTACCAGTCCTACCCGACTTTTGCACCTTCCCTAGACATTGCTTCTGAACAGCCTTTTGGGAGTTTTCAGTATCCAAAAAACTTCGAATATTTTATTAAACCCCTTCACAACCTATGTCTAGTCTGGAACAGTCGTTGGAAGAATTTAGGGTAGCGTCGTACCAACAGATGATGAATTTGAATGCGTCCATGGCTGCCCTCATACAACCTAGTGAACCGGTAGCTAGTTTCCAACTAGCTCCACATTTTCCAATGTATGATGAGGCGATAGGACAGGCTGCTAATTTGAGTGGAGAGAGTGAGATATACACCCTTCCAAATCAAACCTACCTATTGCAAATTGAAACCCACAACTCCGATTTTGAATGTCTATCTAGTGTTCCAAACGATTCATTGATTAAAGATAGAACAGATAATGAGTTGTGTGACTTTGTAGTGTTTGATTTGCCCGATTGTGAAGGGTCCCTTTCGAGTGAAACCGCACCCAACCCTTTTGACCTCTACACCTCCATCTTAGAACCAAAGTTGATTGAAATCCATGCTTTTGATGAGGTGCCTGAGAAAATTGATTTTCACTTGATTGTGGATATTGACGCTGGAAATATTTTGGATGATGAACCCATAGATTTGGCTGAGTTTTTCTCTCCAATTCATCATCCAGAGTCATTAAATGTTTTTCCCGAACCGCATATATGTCTGCATGGATGTGCTGAATTTTGAGGAGAATATTGAGGATGGTTTTGAGGATGAACCAGTTTTAATTGATGAGTCGGATTTTCCAATTCATCCTGTTCCTTTCACCGACTGTGTACACCCTCCAGAACCCTTAACCGATACCCTTCCTCAATCACTTCCCCACACCCTTTCCATCGTTCCGACCATACAAGAAACCGTATCACTTTCATTTCATATGTCTGGTTTACCAAGTTCGGCTTACCCATGGTTTCTCACGAATCTTGTGGGATTTGACCCTATTTCTCGACGGGTTGATAGATTAGCACAATCACTTTTTACACATCATTCATCACATATTGTGCTAATCTATTTACTCCATTTCACTCTCAAGTCCGTATTCCACTTCTTTCTCCCTTCCGCTATTCTTCTTCTTATATACCGAGACCGTATACCACTTCTATCACCATACGGTCTCGCGTATTCTCCATCTTTTTTCTCTACGCATTCTTTCACCAACCTCCGATTTATAATGATAAGATCTTTGAATGGTTGGTGCTCACTTTTGGCCTGTGTAAGGCCTTGTATAGCTTGATACTGTTCTCTTTCCCCCTAGTCCTGAACTTCAACGCTTAACAGTGAAAACACTGTTTTACTTAAGTTTGGGGGGGGAACCTTTTTGTGTATATATTTTTGTTTTGTATAAAAAATAAAAATAAAAAGTTTTTTAGGGAGCGCCGACAATTTTGACCCTCTTGGTGTAGCCTGACAGTGAGGGCACTGTCAAGTTTAAGTTTGGGGGTGTGCTCGGTAAGTTTTCTTCCTTTGTATTCATTTGTATATTCTGCATTTGCATACCTTATTTTAAAAACCCATAAAAAATCGAAAATTTTCCAAAATATAAAAACTTTATCGTCAAGTTAGCTAATAGGGTACTTAGATTTTTATTCCGAAAGTTTAGTTGATACGTTAGAAATAACTAAATCATAGGCTTAGGAATTAAAAACCCTAAAAATAACCCTCATTCTGTTTAAACTTGGTAAATATACGTCCTTACAGTTTTTTTGAGAAATAAGTAATCTTGAGTTCAGTTCTTGAGTTAAGTCAAGATGAAAGGAAAGTATTGAAGCTTTACTGAAGGATAAGTCTGAAAAATAGTTTCTATTCTTGAGTCTAAATTTAGAAAGTATATACCCTACAAACTGCACATACACGTACCTTGAAACTTGGGATAGTAGAGGATACCTAGAAATACTCTTGCCTGAAAACCTAGTATGAAAGGAAAAAACGATAATTAAAGCTAAACACCAAAAGAGCACCATTGAAAAATATATCCGGTCTTGAAAAAGAAAAATAAAAGAAAAGAAAAATAAATAAATAAAGTCAAGTCCCGGAAACTGCTATTTACGCTTTAAACTCACACATTCAGTAATCGGCTGTTAGTGCCTCAAGAAGCATTAATAGTCGCATGAAAGGTGTGTGAGCAACACCGTTCATCATAAATGAAAAGAAGTAGTATTAGGTATTAGGGCAAGGGTACTATAGCTTGAAATGAATTCTCAAGTGTAGGGGTGAAATAATACACACACGTAGGGGTATACGATCGATGTTTGGATAAAAGATAGAAATAAAGAATAAGACTTGTGTTTTCTGTAAAGTTGATAAAAATCCTGGAATTAAGACCGTACTTTAGAAGGAAAACTCAGGAGATACCAAAATCTTTCTAAACTTTTTTGGAAAGTATAGGATCTAAGGTTAAATAGATAGGATGTGTGAAACATAATGGTTGAATATTTCTAACTTAGGATAATAGAGTTTCTAACGTAGATACTAAACTGTAGGAGTAGAATCGATGTTAACTTATGACACTAGCTTGACGGGAATTTGTGGGTGTAATCCGCTGAAAACCCTCAGGAGACAACACTCCTCCTACTAGGAACACCTAGAGGTTTAACAGCTTGTTGCACACGCTCAGTGCAATCGCGTTCCCTGTGAAAGTGAGGTTAGGACTTTTTTGTGAATAATTGGTTTTGCTCGGGACGAGCAAAAGTTATGTTTGGGGGTATTTGTTCATACCAGAATATTGCATTTACTACCGCCCATTCTTATGCTCGTTTGTTTATAGGTAGGCGCTTTTAATCCGTGTTTGCTACATATTTACAGGCTACAGGTTTCTAGTCCAAAATAACGCAATTGATAAAAAATCTCCACAGTTACGCCAAATACAGAACATCTGTTGACAACAGAATAAAAGCCGGATTCCGATCATCCGTATCCGTCCAGTGCCGCGTACCAGTTCCAGAGACAAGACATATGACAGTGGTCATTCGTGTCTCGGACAAGCACAGAGCACGAGGGGGCAGCACAAGAATCAATGGGTGCGCGGAGCTCGAGGGAGAAAGTTCATATCAATCAAAAGTGAAGCTATGTTTGGACTGTGCAGATCTGAAGAAATTGTGAAGGCAATTTGCAATTTGGGACATGTATAACCACATAAGATAGCAAAACAAAGAAACCCAGAAAATACGAGATCCCAATTCCACAATACCGTGGCGGAACCGCCGCCAAATGTGGGTTTTCACGGCGGATCCGCCGTGGTTTAGTGTCATCATCTGACCAAATTTTTGGGTTGGTTTGGACATTTCATTTGGGGCCAGAATGTGGCCCTAGGGTTTCAGCACGCAGCCTATAAATAGCCCAGTTTTGTGCCAAGCCAAATGTCTTCTTCATGTGTTCTTTTCCCATCTCTTTTAGTATAGTTTAGTTTAGCTTCTTCTTCTTCTTCATGTCTTCCTCCATTAAAATGTAGTGAGAGCATTGAGTGGATGATGAAATGAAGATGGGGGTTATTTTTATCTTGTCTCTTTTATTTATTGTCTGGTAATTTTATTATCTTGTATTGTAAATTCAATTCTTGTTGTTAATTAGTTGTTGTTATTCCTTTTCTTGTTCTCTTTTCTTTTCTTCTTTTATCCGTATTTTCAAGCGATGATACTTGACGGAGTTCCTTGCTAAGGTGAGGACCCAAGAGTTAGCTTGCTTCATTTGTAAAACCGTATTTTTTCTCTTTTCTTTCTTCTTGTTTTGTTTTGTTTTCTTTTATAATGTGTGAATAATTTTCCTCTTGTTAAGGCTAAGGAAGGTGGTATGAGGGACGGAGAAATCCCTTGTGCTTCTCTTCGCCAAACATCTTGAAACGAACCCCGACCAAACAAACGCAACCCCCTCGCTTAGGCGCGCTATACATAACATGTAGCCGCGACCTAAGTCGAGAAGTCCTTTAAGCGCACTACAACGTCACATGTAGTTGTGACTTAATTGGATACATGGTTGCGGGTGTTTGGCCGAGAGTTGGAAATAAGCGTATTTAGCGGACGGACAAGGGGTACTAAGAATGGATTTAGCGTTGGAAAGCTTACTTAAACTCGCAAATCCCATTCCTATGTCCTCCTAATCCCCGCAACTTTTGATTATCCCAACATCGTCTTAAGGATGGCAAAAGACAAGTACAAGACTAATTCTAATTTTACTAACCGACCTTAACCTTAACAAGTTTATTTGAACATAAATACGAACACTTAGGATAGAACTGAACAAACATATACACATTCTTTATTGACTCGTCTAAAACTCGAACGGACATACAACCATCTCCCTGTGGACCGACCCGTGCTCAACCGGCTAGCTACGAAGCGACACCGTCCTGATCACGGTTATAACTTTAGAACTTTGAATCCCGACACGCCAAAAGCGTGCGATCAAGGACCTTCGCGAAAGCGTCAGAAAACCTCCCCTTATCTCTGCACTTACCTGGCCTCGTGATCAGTATATCTTGAGCCCGTTTCTCGACACAGTTTTACTTTGAAAATCAAGTTCTTGAGCAGGTCTAGTTGACCTAGGTGAACACTAGACCGATTAGGTGCGTGGTATTTTTGTGTCATGATTATTTTTGTCCAGATTGTTTTTATATGTATATTTCATTCTTTTGTTAATAACTAACTAAAAATAAAATTAAAAAAAATACCCATTCTTTTTCCTCTCTTCTTCTTCTCTTTGTATCATGGGTACCCCACCCAGAAAAACTCTTGCCGAGCTTTGGTGCCCACAACTAGACATTACTTCCTACGGTTCTTGTTTTGGCCGAACTTTGAACGACCCCTCCATGCCTAAAATTTCTTTGAAAGATCAGATAGACGCGTCTAGGACTACCAATTGGGCTCCGCAATCCACTTTGTATCAATCGTTTCAACCTTCACCACCTTCTTAGTTGATACCCCCTTTTCGAGTCCTGTTGCAACTCCAAGGCCCATGTCTATTGCTGAACATATCGAACAATCCCGTAGCCGATCTTTCACTCCTTTCACCACTGCCAATTCTTTTGATCAACAATTCCAATCACCTTCATATCCAAATATTGATCCTTCACCTGTCCAACCATTCAATTCCTATCCATCCTGCCCAACTATTGCACCTTCCCTAGACATTGCTTCTACACAGCCATTTGGGAGTTTCCAGTATCAAAACAACTTTGAATCTTTTACTGAAACCCCTTCACAACCCATGTCTAGTCCGGAACATTCGTTAGAAGACTTTAGGATAGCGTCATGCCAACAGATGATGGATTTGAATGCATCTATGGCCGCCCTCATACAATCTACTGACCCGGTAGCTAGTTTCCAACTAGCTCCACATTTTCCAATGTATGAAGCGGCGGTAGAACGGGCTGAGAATTTGAGTGGAAAGAGTGAGATGTACACCCTTCTAAATCAAACCTACCCATTCCAAATTGTTTAGGGTTTCTAGGCACTCTTACAAGGTTCTACAAGGCATCAACCATGCCCGAATAAAAAAAATTAGACGTGCCGAACAACCCAAAGCGGAATCTTTGCTAGATTATTAGGGTTTAACATGCAAGTAAACATCTTTACTACTAAGTGTGAGGGATTACAACCTTTGTAGTCCGCTCCTTCGCTTCATAAGCTCCGTGTTGAGGTCCCTTCGCTGCGATCATCAAGAACTCCGACTCTCATGAGGCTCCAAGAGGTGAATGATGCATCTTGCTTGAAGTCTTCATGATCTAAGATGATCTACCTTGAAGAATCTCTAACCCAAGCTTACACTTCACTAAACAATTTATTAGAGAAGTGAACACCCTAATCTAAGTGGCTAGAATAAATGAGGATGATGACGTAGGAATTTTTCTCTCTTTTGTTTTCTATTTCTCACACTTATTCATCACAAAACATAAAATCTAGTAAGCTTTTTTCAAGAGCTAGAAGAAGAAGAAGATAAAGCTAATCCTTTTGTGATGAATAATGAATTATTGTAGTGGTTACAAATCTAACCATGAGTTAAGCATGATAGAGTTAACTCATGTAGAGAATTAACTAGAGGTTGAGGTTTGGATTTGGTTAAATAATATCTTCACAAAATATCAAGCTTAAAGATAAAGTCAAAGCTTCAAGAAACTTCATGGAAGCTTCAAGCAAAAGCTAACCCTAATCCAAACCCTAACCAAGTTTAAACCCTAAACCTTTGTTAAATTTGTAACCCTAACATGTTACAATATTATATATCACATATACAATATATTTTGTAACAATAGAAAATAATACAATTAACATATATCGCATATATATCAATGTATTATCCCGTGAGAAAATGAATCAATAAAGCGAGCTTATATTAGTTAACGTAACGTAATATATCACATATATAATTATACATTAAATTATCGAATCAACACTTGATCCGATAACCCGGCTATATTACATATAACCGACTAATATAACATGTACTATTTCATCGAATCAACACTTGATCCGATGACCCGGTTATATCACATATGCCCGGCCGATATATCATATCGCGAGAATAGAATACGGCATCTCATATCGTATTATTCTCGGTCCTGCACATATCACATATGTGCTCCCACTCCGTTTTGCCTGAGCCAGGAAACCTCTGTGTAGGACTTTAAAGAATCGTTAATACGCCGGCAGTAGGTGATGATCATATCAAACACCCACAAGCTGCAAGCTGTCAGCTAAACGTAACAGCCACCCAGGTATTGAGCGATCAGAAGATCAAAAAGCAAGCCTGTACATTCTTCTGTGAATCCAATCAGTAACACTCCCGTACAGTCCGGTCTCTTCGTCTGATATGTTGCATATCTAGTCTAGGGGTGGTATACGTCAGAACCCAGTAACCGATAAGTCGTGTCGATATAAGGCTCATAACGGGTCGAGAAACTACTGATAACTCTTACCAGTAGCACTCCATATCAGCCCTGTCCAGGGACTTCCAGTTATAGCCAATCGAACACAACATCAACTCCCAATACCGAGAGAGAAGAAACCCCTCCTATCGCTCATTGCCTCCATGTGATTCGAGACTGTACCTAAAAGCCACCGTTTTGCACGCCCTCTTGGACGTGGTAAGGTGGAAATCAAAGAACAGTGGGAATCATACAAGACTCTATGACGATCTCGGGTCTACAAACTAACCTGTACCAGTGTCACCAGAGAACTGCTATCTGACGATAGGTATAATACCATCTAGGAGTTCTCGGCGAGTCCGTTCAGTGTACCCAGTCTCCACTGACCATCCGTACACCATCTTTGATGTCAAACACCGATGGATATGGGATCATCCATCGCCCATCATATGGGTCAAGATGCGTATACGCTAGTCTACTCTGGTGTATCGATGCCCTGTCTCGACACACCCTCGACTAAAAACAATTATAGGATGTACTCTTTGACTACCCTGGCCCCACTAGTGTGATCTCATCACTGTCCCAGTAGTCGAGTACATATCCTAAGGACTTTATCAACATGTGATAGCAAAACAGTAAACTAATACAAGTCAACATGTTAAGACAAAGTGAAACCAAATAGCGTACTATCATGTCGAGCAAGAAAGTCCTCTCTATATATATCCAAGCATCCACTATAATATACATCATATGTACAACAATGGCCTCTAGGGTATATATATAACTAACAATCTCCCACTTGCACTAAGGCCAGGTGTTGTAGTATCTCATACCCAACATCCCGAAGAGTCTCTCAAATTGTATCTGGGGAATGGCCTTGGTGAGTGGATCCGCAGTGTTGTCCTTCGTGTCAACTCTCCTGACCTCGATCTCGCGGCGATCAACTATCTCCCAGATCAGGTCATACTGCCTCAGAATATGTCTGGACTTCTGATGGGACCTGGGTTCCTTGGCCAAAGCCATAGCTCCATTGTTATCATAATACAAAGGTATTGGATGCTCAATGGACGGAACCACACCAAGTTTAGTGATGAACTTCTTCATCCAGACAGCCTCTTTGGCGGCATCGTTGGCAGCGATGTATTCAGCCTCCATCGTCGAGTCTGCCACGGTTTCTTGCTTGGAACTCTTCCAACAAACCGCCCCTCCATTTAGGGTAAAGACAAATACCGATTGCGACTTCGAGTCGTCCTTATCACTTTGGAAGCTTGAATCGGTAAAGGACTCCACCTGGCGTTCTCCGTTACCATACACCAAGAACATCTCCTTAGTTCTTCTCAAGTACTTGAGAATGTTCTTCACAGCTGTCCAGTGATTCTCTCCTGGATCTGCTTGATACCTACTCACTACACTTAGTGAGTATGCCACATCGGGTCTGGTACATAGCATCGCATACATGATAGAGCCTACTGTCGAAGCATAGGGTATCCCTTGCATGCGAGCTCTCTCCAAATCAGTCTTTGGAGACATCTCTTTGGAGAGAGTGAGTCCAGAGATCGTGGGTTGGTTCCCACGCTTGGATTCTTCCATACTAAACCTCTTTAGTATGGTGTCAATGTACCTGGATTGGGACAATCCCAGTATCCTCTTGGATCTATCTTTATAGATCCTAATACCCAAAATGCAGGAGGCATCACCTAGATCTTTCATTGAGAATCTATGTGATAAGAAGAGCTTGACCGAGTGCAGCATAGGAACATCATTTCCTATCAAGAGTATGTCATCCACGTACAATACGAGGAAGACAACCTTACTCTCTGCAACCTTCTTGTAAATAAAAGGTTCATCTATGTTCTTGATGAAGTCAAACTCTTTGACTACCACATCAAAATAGATGTTCCAACTCCGCGATGCCTGCTTTAACCCGTAGATGGATTTAAGCAGCTTGCACACTTTTCCGCTGCTCCCACTATCTACGAAGCCCTCTGGCTGAGTCATGTACACGCACTCCTCTAAATCACCATTTAGAAAGGCGGTCTTAACATCCATTTGCCAGATTTCATAGTCATGGTATGCAGCAATGGCAAGTAAGATCCAGATGGACTTAAGCATAGCCACTGGAGAAAAGGTTTCGTCATAATCCACACCTGGTCGTTGACGAAAACCCTTTGCAATAAGTCTAGCTTTGAAAGTCTCCATTTTTCCATCTACACCAAGTTTCTTCTTAAAGATACACATGCTCCCAATGGGTTTAACCCTTCAGGAGCAACTTCCAAAGTCCATACTTTGTTGGTGTACATGGATTCCATCTCAGATCGCATTGCATCCAGCCATTTCACAGAGTCCCCACTCGTGATGGCCTGCTCGAAACTAGTCGGGTCATCATCTTCCATGATGCAATCCTAGCTTCCACCATCAATGAGAAAACCGTAGTATCTCTCAGGTGGATGAGAAACCCATCTAGATCGGCGGAGAAGCTGGGGTTCGTCGGGAACTACTGAATCCTCTGGTTCTACCAAATCTTCTGTCGTAGTTTGTGTTGCTGGAACTTCTTCTAGTTCTACCTCCTTGCCTCAAATTTCTTTTGCAAGAAATTCCTTTTCTAAAAAGGTGGCATGTCGAGAAACAAACACCTTTTGTTCCTCAGTGTGGTAGAAAATATACCCTTGTGAGTTCTTGGGATATCCTACAAACTTGCATAGGACAGACCTTGCCTCGAGTTTGTCCGGATTTATCCTTTTGATATAGACTGGACAACCCCATATCTTAACATACTTAAGAGATGGTATCTTCCCTTTCCATATCTCATATGGAGTGGTAGGCACTGATTTGGTAGGAACCATATTCAATAGGTGTATGGCTGTCTCAAGCGCATACCCTGATCAGTCGAAAATAATGTATTTTTAACACGTCAATTTCCCTACCATTTGCACTCATCTAGAGGTATTCGGTATTAATAAAGCACATATTAGCAAAATAGCCGTAAAATACCAAATTACCTGTGTTATACTTTAAAACTGACATTTTGAGGGAAATTGAGTGTTTATCATGGCATCGCATCATCCTTGTATAGTGCAACACTTGTTTCGAGAATCTGTGCAGGAAATTCCAGGACAAAAGCCAATTCTATGAAAATAATGCTGATAAAATACGCCAACTCAAAGATTTGAGATCTGGCAGTGATCAAGGACTAATTATAAGTTTCAACATATCAGCAAAATACCATGAGGTCAGCAGAAAGCCACACTGGAAAATTTATGCACCAAGGCACCAGAACGGCCGCGGATCCACGGCCGGAGTAGGCATGTGCCGTGGATCCGCGGTCACGTGACTATGACGTCAACCCATTTCAGCTGTAGTATTCCTCTTTCAAGTTCCACACCTCATCAAGCTATGGCAATTTCCATAATTCTCCAGACTCTTCTGCTAGATCAGCAAGGCACCTTGATCAAGCTAATCATGTTCAAGCTTCCAAAGCAAGCTACTTAACAAACTAAGCCTAGAAGATTCTCCCTAACCTCCAAGCTTACAAAGGAAGCTAAGCCTAACTAACTACCTTTAGAAGCTTCTACCTAACTACCAAGCTTACATGGGAAGCTAACCTAAACCTAGCTTCTAAAGGAAGCCAAAGCTAGTGAAGGCTATAAAAGGAACCCTAAGGCTTCACTTCTAAGGTTGTTCGGTTGTTCAATAATTCGTTGTTGATCCTTCCATCAATTCACCCACAAGTTGAGTGACTCGACTTGTGCATTTAAACCCTAATCCCGAATTCAAAATCCAAAGCCAAAATCAAGAACTTCGAGTACCAAATCAAGCATGAAGCCTTCGATCCTTTACAAAGCGACGCCGGACTTCATCGGAGCAAGTGATCCAAGGAGATCCGCGACCCAAGGAGACGAGCGAAGCCGAAATCGACGATCGAGTTCTTTCCTCTTGTAGATCTTGAGAGAATTGTAACGAAATTGTTGATAAATAAAGGTGAAATTCGTTTATCTTGCTTTCTTTAAAATTCTTGCATCATGATTCGATCTCAATTTGTTATTGTGTGTCTTGTTATGATATTTGAGTAAAACTCCGCTCGTGAAGGAGTCGAGACGATCAATAGATGATGATGATTAGATTCTCGTACAATTCTTAAGTCCTACGAGTTTGTAAACCCTAGCAAATTGAAGAATCGACAACCTAGTTTCGATGCGATGCTTTCTTGATTGTGTTCGCTCGAAATTAAGGATCCACGATCGATTCTTGAATTTACTAGAGGCTAGAATGTGAATGATCTCGACGAAAGGACAAGGGATAGAAGATGAAACTTTAGTTTCCGCAAGAAATCCCTAATTCTCATCATCGATCTAGTATCAATTCATCAATGGATAAGAATATGTAATCAATAAATATCATCACATCTATAGATCCAATCGATTCCTACGAGCTTCACTTCGATTCTTGATTCTTGGATTGGATATCATCACTTCTTGATTCTTGATTTTTAATGTTTTCTTGTTAATTAGATTAGATATAGATGATTCTTGAATTCATTTTACAAATCTTGAATTGAATTGTCTTTTCACTTTTTCTTTAATTTTCGACTCATCTAATTCGAAATACGAACGGATCTCACTTTCCCTGTGGACGATCCGCACTCGCTAACGCGCTACATCCGACACCGTTATTGATTGCGGTCAAAATATTTTTGGTTGTGAAATCTACACATTTTCTAACTACACACCGGAAAAAAATGAATCAATCAAATGGCGCAATTACCGGGGGTAGTGCGCTAATTCGTTCGTTTTTGAAATTTGAGTTGAAAAATTTATTCCATCTATATTTTTAGATCTAAATTCGCACAAACACTGAATATGTTGTTGTGATTTGTTGCGAGGAAATCTGGAATCTACTGTGCAATTGGAAATTTTTTTGGAGTATTCCAGAGAGTGAAGTAAGTGAACAGAAGCAGCCTCAAGAAATTTTGTGCAGAGATCGAGCAACATCAACGCGTTTCCGCGGCAAATACCTACCTCCCACCGCGCTTCCTCGGCCATTCTAGGGCATCACTGTTCTAGTTTCACTCAGGTCCTCTCTTACTTTCTTATTTCTTTCTCTGTCTACTCCAATAACAAATTTGCTGCTGGTTTCTTTGCAAAATTCGCAGCGCCGCAAAAAGCAATAAAAATTGTATGTGTTTTGATTTTTGGTTGTTTGCATATTAATACGGAATTTAAAGGGCACGGCCAAATCCAGATTAGGTGGGGATTTCATTACCCTTCCTAAGCCCCGAAAATCACAAAGTTGCATCCGCATTATCCTCATTAATTAAAAGAAATCTAGACATGACTCTAAGGACCGTCACACTCACTTAGGACAAGAGAAGGCCGTGGGTAATTCATTGCTTATCCGCGTTTCTTTTGTGGTGTCTAAGGCAAGTGTGTCTAAGGCAAGTGGTTACTTAATTAGGCCCACTACTTACGTAGTGGAGAACCTCCCACTTACCTGGCACTTACCTGGCCACAGGAGAGACAAAGAGGCAGTGGAGGATTGATCCTGCGACTTGTCTTTTGGCAGTTAGGAGTGGTCTAGAGCCTTGACCTTGGTGACCATTAGACTTAGGATTTTGCTTGTTGCATTTGTTGTGATTTACATCAGTTTTTTTTAAAATCCGTATCTTTTTCAAAACAAACACCAATCACTTCATTTTTCCCCTAATTATCAACGCTGTCACTTGTACTAAACCCTTTAGTGCAAGCTCGGCTGGACACGGGATTCTAGTGCCCGTCTTGTCCGCGTTTTCCCCTATCGACCCCAAAGTCGGTATTTCTACATTTTCTTTTTCCCACCACCACCGTGATGGATGGATTTCCATCAAACTTTTACACTACTCTGCCACCACCCGCAGGTGCGCAGAATCCTCCACGCATTTCTCTCCAAGAGAGGTACTATCCTTCACGTTTTCCTCTTCCCCCTGTCTTTCTATACCACCAGCCAATTGGGAAAATTTTGAAATCAACCCCCAATTCATCAAACTGTTATCCAAATTTCACGGTCTTGATTCTGAAGACGCATACGTTTTTATCTCCAAATTCGAAAACGTATGCGCAATGATTGGAACGTCACAACTGTCTGTGGATGCTCTGCGTTTACGTTTTCTCCCATTCACTTTGTGCGACTTAGCCGAGAAGTGGCTTTATAATACAACTGCACATTCTATTTCAAAATGGGATGAATTTGTGAAAGCATTCCTTAAGAAATTTTATCCCAATCATAAGACCAGCCGTGTTCGGAGCGAAATCATCAAATTCACCCAACTTCCCAATGAACCATTCTGGAAATGCTTTGAACGGTTCAAGGATCTTCTTTTACAATGCCCTCATCACGGAATCTCCAGATGGGATTTGTGTCGAATTATCTATGAGGGTATTGATCTCACTACTAGACAGATGCTTGAAACCATGTGTCATTGCCAATTCCTATCTAAAGATGATGGTGAAGCTTGGAAATACCTAGAAGATTTAGCTCAAAACACATCACAATGGGAAAGTGTTAGACCACCACCGTCTAGGGAAGATGTCAATCAGCTCGATGTTTCCGTCACAATGAGAGCCGAAATGGCCGCAATACAAAGGAAACTCGACGCTATAGAAAACAAAATTTCTTCAGCCTCCCTAAACCAATACACACTTCCCAAAACCGTGTGTGGCTGCTGTTCAAACCCATCACATTTGACAGAAGAATGTCCTTTGAATGTACCGTTTCAAGGTCACACTAATGCTGCATTTCAGCAAAGACCTGGAAACGATCCTTCTTCTTCCTCATATAATCAAGATTGGAGGAATCACCCTGATTTTTCTTGGATCCAACACCAACCTCAATACACGGATCTAAACCAGAACACTTTCCAAAGGGTCCCTCCACAACAACAGCAACCACCACAACCGAGTCAGCATCCCTTCCAACCACAAAATTTTTAAAACCCGGCCAACAACTTTGATCCTTTTTCTGCCGGAACCAATAACACCTCTGCACTCGAACAAACTATGAATTTGTTTCTGATAAATTTCATGCAATTTACGGCAAATTTTCAGTCTTCCGTCAATAAAATCCAGAAAAACTCTGACTCCCAAAGTGAGAGTATTAAATCGATGGAAGAACAAATTGCACAATTAAAAACCGAAATGAGTGCAAGAGAAAAAGGGAATCTTCCAGCTCAACCCCTACCTGATCCTGGACTTTCACATTACACTAATGTGGATGCACTTAGCACATTGAGATCTGGAAGAGTGCTAGACAATCATGTGGGTGAACAAATTGATTATGATGAATTGATCATTAACACCCCGGCTTCCACTTCCACTTCCACTCCCACTTCTACTTCTTATCCTATTTCGTCTAATTTACCGTCTTCTTCTGAGCCTATTCTCCGTTTTCCCAAAGGCTCAAACCCTCCACCTACTTCATCCGTCCCACTCCCACAACCTTCTCCACAAATGTTGGACCCAACACTTATTGATAGAGCTCCATTTCCAAATAGGTTGAGGCCCAACAAAACCAATGCCCAAATGGAGAAGCTTGTGGACATGTTTAAGCAAGTTAACATTAACATCCCTCTCCTAGATTCTATCCAACAAGTTCCGTCCTATGCGAAAACTCTTAAGAACTTGTGCACTAGGAAGAGGAAGACTCAAGTGCCCAAGAAGATATTCATGGCAAAGACTGTAGACATGGCTTTCCCCCAACAATTACCACGGAAACGTAAGGACCCTGGCTGTCCTACTATTTCTATTGGGGGAAAACACATCAACCGTGCTCTACTTGACCTTGGTTCTAGTGTTACTTGCTTCCATACTCAGTTTACGAGCAGTTAGGTATCGGAGTGCTAAAGCCCTCGAGCATAACTCTCCAGATGGTTGACCGATCAATCACCAAACCTAGGGGTGAACTGGAGGATGTGTTAATAAAAATCGGGGAATTTGTATTCCCTGTGGACTTTATTGTACTTGATACACAGCCTGTAGCGAACCAACGGAATCAAATTCTGGTGATTTTAGGTCGCCTCTTTTTGGCCACTTCCAATGCTATGATCAACTGTCGTAATGGCTCTATGACCCTATCCTTCTGGAATAGGTCAATAGAGCTAAACATTTACAAGTTGGGAAGTGTACCCTCCGAACGTACTGCTCAGGTCTGTTCTGTCGAATTAATGGATGTCGACAACAGCGAAATCCATGATCCTAATGATACTGATCTTGACTCTTTTCATATGTTGTTGTTTGACCCAACTATGTATCATACACATACGGACTCTTCCACCGAAATGTCCGGGTCAATAACTAACACTGATTATGAACTGCTTTTAGAGTCTGAAGATCACCCCGCGCTTTGTGATGACATTATTCTTCGGGGTATTGATGGAACTTTTGAGGAAATCTTCGCTGATGAACTCGTATTTTTTAATGACACGGGTGTTGAGATGAGTCATCTCCCAAACATTGAAATTGAACCTCCACCCCTTCTTTTGGACTGTAAAAAGAATGCGAGTAATCCATCACATTCACTGCATAGTCTCTCCAAAATGAGACGCACACACATTCTATTGCACTACTTACCCTTTCCCCACTTCTTCTTCCACCAACCTGAGCACTACATTGATAAAATTTTCGAATGGTTGGTGTTAACTTTCAGTCTTTGCAAAGCTTGGCATCGACTAATGATCTTTTGACCCCGACTTGTGATTCTCAAAAGATTAACATGGCTTAATTCAAGTTTGGGGGGTATAATCTGGCTCTTGAAAAGAAAATTTTTACACAAAATGATGAGCCAAAAATAAGTTTCCTCCCAAGCTTACAGGTTTTTTGAGATTTAGCGGATGGCAATAGTGAGGACACTGTTGAAGACATGTTTAGGGGAGGTTTGTGCTTATTTTCACATCATTTGCTTATCACTTCGCATAAGCACAAAATATTTGAAAACCTATAGAAATTTTAAAAAATTCAAAAAATAAAAATAAATATTTTTTGTACAAAAATAAGATAATAAAAGATTAAATAGTGAAAAATTATATCCAAAAGATTGGAAAAATTTAAGAAAACCAAGAAAATTAGAAGTTGTCTTATACGAACTAGTAATAAGTAGTTGTCCCAAGGGTTAGTAAGATGAAAGAAGTCACTAATCTGAGGATAAAAATAAGTCTGAAAATAGTTCCTATTCTGGAAGCCAAACATTTTGAACGTTGATACCCTACTATTCGCACTTACACACGTCTTGAAGCTCGGGATAGTAGAGGATACCTTGAAATGCTCTTGTCTAAAAGCCAAAGTATGAAAGAAATAAAAATAATAATAATAAATAAAATGGTGAGAAAAATGAACACTGGTTTTGTTATCGCCAAGGCAGCAATAGAAAAATATAGCGAGGGTGCCTCTTCACCTAGTGCCTTAGACCAACTGGTCTGGGAGTCACTGCTAAGCCTTAGGTGGTGCAAGACGAGGAAATACACCTAATAAGAAAGCACTTGAGTAATCGGTCGGTTAGTACTTCAAGAAGTATTAACGGTCGCATGAAAGTGTGTGAGAAAACTCATCTAATATTCATCAAATTAAAAAGTACTGAGGTGGATGGACAAGAGTATGATAGCTTGAATTGAATTCTCCGGGTGTAGGGATATCTATTACACACACGTAGGGTTATATGATCGATGTTTGGAAGAAAGATAGGAATGAAGAATAAAGACGATGTTTTATTGAGGGATGATATGATTTCTAACATCTTTTCATGACTATTAAGATAGGGCTCATGACAACCGAAAAGCTAGCATAGTTGGAAACTCTAATTTTCAAAGTCTTTCTTTTACAATTCTTATCTTTAAATGTAACATTCACGATCTTCCTTTTATTATTGGATTTTGTGGGTGCAATCCGCTGAAAACCCTCAGGAGACAACACTCCTCCTACTAGGGACATCTAGAGGTTTAAAGGCTTGTTGCACGTGCTCAGTGCAATGGTGTTGCTTACGAAAGTGTGCTAGTTAGTTTTTCTTTTTCTTTATTTTCTCCTTCTCTTTTTAATAAAATAGTTCGCTCGAGACGACCGAAAATAAGTTTGGGGGAATTTGATCAGTCGAAAATAATGTATTTTTAACACATCAATTTCCCTACCATTTGCACTCATCTAGAGGTATTCGGTATTAATATAGCACATATTAGCAAAACAGCCGTAAAATACCAAATTACCTGTGTTATACTTTAAAACCGACATTTTGAGGGAAATTGAGTGTTTATCATGGCATCGCATCATCCTTGTATAGCGCAACACTTGTTTCGAGAATCTGTGCAGGAAATTCCAGGAGAAAAGCCAAATCTATGAAAATAATGCTGATAAAATATGCCCACTCAAAGATTTGAGATCTGGCAGTGATCAAGGACTAATTATAAGATTCAACATATCAGCAAAATACCATGAGGTCAGCAGAAAGCCACACTGGAAAATTGATGCACCAAGGCACCAGAATGGCCGCGGATCCGCGGCCGGAGTAGGCATGTGCCGCGGATCCGCGGTCACGTGACTATGACGTCAGCCCATTTCAGCTACAGTATTCCTCTTTCAAGTTCCACACCTCATCAAGCTATGGCAATTTCCATAATTCTCCAGACTCTTCTGCCAGATCAGCAAGGCATCTTGATCAAGCTAATCATGTTCAAGCTTCCAAAGCAAGCTACTTAACAAACTAAGCCTAGAAGATTCTCCCTAACCTCCAAGCTTACAAAGGAAGCTAAGCATTACTAACTACCTCTAGAAGCTTCTACCTAACTACCAAGCTTACAAGGGAAGCTAACCTAAACCTAGCTTCTAAAGGAAGCCAAAGCTAGTGAAGGCTATAAAAGGAACCCTAAGGCTTCACTTCTAAGGTTGTTCGGTTGTTCAATAATTCGTTGATGATCCTTCCATCAATTCACCCACAAGTTGAGTGACACGACTTGTGCATTTAAACCCTAATCCCGAATTCAAAATCCAAAGCCAAAATCAAGAACTTCGAGTACCAAATCAAGCATGAAGCCTTCGATCCTTTAGAAAGCGACGCCGGACTTCATCGAAGCAAGTGATCCAAGGAGATCCGCGACTCAAGGAGACGAGCGAAGCCGAAATCGACGATCGAGTTCTTTCCTCTTGTAGATCTTGAGAGAATTTTAACGAAATTGTTGATAAATAAAGGAAAAATTCGTTTATCTTGCTTTCTTTAAAATTCTTGCATCATAATTCGATCTCAATTTGTTATTGTGTGTCTTGTTATGATGTTTGAGTAAAACTCCGCTCGTGAAGGAGTCGAGACGATCAATAGATGATAATGATTAGATTCTCATACAATTCTTAAGTCCTACGAGTTTGTAAACCCTAGCAAATTGAAGAATCGACAACCTAGTTTCGATGCGATGCTTTCTTGATTGTGTTCGCTCGAAATTAAGGATCCACGATCGATTCTTGAATTTACTAGAGGCTAGAATGTGAATGATCTCGACGAAAGGACAAGGGATAGAAGATGAAACTTTAGTTTCCGCAAGAAATCCCTAATTCTCATCATCGATCTAGTATCAATTCATCGATGGATAAGAATATGTAATCAATAAATATCATCACATCTATAGATCCGATCGATTCCTATGAGCTTCACTTCGATTCTTGATTCTTGGATTGGATATCATCACTTCTTGATTCTTGATTTTTAATGTTTTCTTGTTAATTAGATTAGATCTAGATGATTCATGAATTCATTTTACAAATCTTGAATTGAATTGTCTTTTCTCTTTTTCTTTAATTTTCGACTCATCTAATTTGAAATACGAACGGATCTCACTTTCCCTGTGGACGATCCGCACTCGCTAACGCGCTACATCCGACACCGTTATTGATTGCGGTCAAATCCTTCAAAGCCTGAGTAATCAGGCACGCTTCATGAAAGCCCTCGAGCTTTTCTTCTGCCGCGTCGAGCATCGCCAGGGTCATCTCCGCCGGGTGAGGAGGGATGTCGGCAAGCACGGCCGTAAGAATCATCCGGAGCCAGAGAGAACCCATCGGGAGGGGGGACCCCCTACGGATCGAGAGTTCATGCATGGCTGAGTCGCATTCGTTGTCGGTAAGGAGGGGATCCACCAACCGAGTAGCAAAGCGGGGGACCATCTCCTCAATAGGAACTTCCCATGGCTGTCGACGAGCATGAGGGCGATTGCAGGCCATGGCGCTCGTTTGTTTCTCAAGACAAGCTACTCCAAGATTAAAAAAAAATAATAATAATATAAATCTCTTTGTGAGGGGAAAAGGAAGCTATAGCCTCATATATAAAGAAATGCATTAAGTGCTGTGCGCGGAAAATCTTGCATGGTGAAGCTATTTCCAAAGCCCAAAAAAGGAAAGGCATCGAAAATCAAGGAGATAGAACTATTTCCAAGGCCCTTTTTTCTGCGTCTGATATGGTGCACTGAAAATAGGGCATGGGAAGATTTTGTGAACAGCTCCATCAAGGAACCCCACGTGCAGAATATGTGAGGCCTAAACCTGATGTACACTAAAAAAAATGGAGTAGCACCCTGCATATTGAAAGCCACCAACAACAACAGTAGCAAAAGGATAAAATCCCAGAGAAAAGCATGCAGACATACAAAGAAATAATAGAACTTATCATTCATACTTCAAGAAGGTCATACAAAATAAAGAGAAAACTTTTACAATGGTAAGATTTCAGACGCGGGGCACGGATTGAGAAACTCAAGCTTAACCTTGTCCAAGATCCTCCAAGCATTTCGAACCTCCCGAGTATGTTTTCTCTCACGATCGCAAGCGTCGGGGTCCTCGCGGATGTCCTCCACCCTCCGGTAGGCGGCAAGTATGGCCGACTGCTGAAACGCCTGGTGCAAAAGATATGAGGTTGTCACGCCTTTTCTTCGAGATCAGACTCATCAGATACACCGAATGTATCTTATCCTCGGCAAAGTCCAATGCCCTGAGTGGCACACCGGCACAGAAGAGAGGAAGCGCCTCCCAAATCGCCAGCACGATGAGCCTCAGAAGAGAAGAGCGACGGGGGAGTAGCCGATGGTTGTACTCGTCAAAACGGCTCATAATCTCAGCACACTGAGCATTGGTGAACTCCTGATTCTGACTACGGCCCAGGGCATGAATATTCCCATAGGAAATGATCTCGTCAAGACCATACAGATGGGCATCCATAATACCTGAAAAAAAGATCATGAGAATCATTAGAAAGTTCCTGTTTCATCAATTGCAGAAGGACAACCTCGGGCCAAGAGACCCCAAGAAGGCTCCACGTGAAGAAACTGGGTTCTTCACAGGAATTAAATTCCTTTTAGAAAAGGGAATTAAATTCCCATAAAACATTTTGTTGAAACGGAATTGAATTCCACAGATTGTCATCATCTCCCCAAAGATCATCTAAACCCTAAGAGATCTACAGTTTGAAGGTTAAGCGGTTTCATATTCTTATGGAAAAACATTAAAAAAAAGGGTAAAAACCCTTGTTTTGGATTTAAAATCCAGAGGAATGTGAAGGTCCATCGTTGTCCAAGAACATTACCTGAGGAAAAGGATTCTTTTCGAACAGAGTTAAACTCTGAAGATTGTTTCAAGACAGAGAACTAAGCTCTGGAAGCGAGAATTAAATTCTCAAGGAAGAAGCTCTCAAAAGGAGAAGATGAGCAAAGTGAAGGCTCCTATGAAGAGACAGAGGTATTTATAGAAGGCAATGGAAACGTTTCATCTCCCCAGATCCCTAGAGGAATCCAACGGTCACAAGAGGTGACAGCGTTGCACTCACGTGCAGACACGTGAGAACAACGCTGTGGGGGCATTTGTTTCCTGATTTAAAATCAGAAAAGCTTATGAAAAAAGCTTCAGAAGAGGGTCACATGCTTACACGTGACCAGCAGTCACGTGTTGGCACATGACATCTAAAAGCATCATCAAGGCAGATTCGGCTTCCTAACTACATCAAAGAAAATAGCTTCAGAACGGGTCACGTGCTCCCACGTGACCAGGGTCACGTGTTGGCATGTGACATTTTAAAGCGGATTCAAAGGCACATCGGTTCCCTGATCAAATCAAGGAAAAAGCTTCAAAAGAGGTTACATGCTCCCACGTGACCAGGGGTCACGTGTTGGCACGTGACGATCAAAACATCAGAATTGTTCTCCTGATAAATCAAGAAAAAGAGTCCAGACAAGGGTCACGTGCTCACACGTGACCAGGGGTCACGTGGTGGCATGTGACGGTTAAGCAGCAACCAGAAGACAGCGCAAAAAGAAAGAGAAAGGCTCGTTCCAAGGGGGTCACGTGCCCACACGTGACCATGGGTCGCGTGGTCACACGTGACCGGCTTTCAAAGCCCGTTTTGTTAACAGAATTAAATTCTGAAAGAGATTCAAATCTTTCCAAAGGAAAGCGATTATCTGGAACCAATCGAATTGAAGATTCAGAGGTGATTAAATATCATCTATCTATGGGAAAATCTCGGGTTTGGAAAGATTTCCCCTTTAAATCTAACTGAAATAACAAAGGAGAATCCCTGGATTTGAAATCCAATGGTGAATGAAATTCACCTAGCAATCCAAAGGTCCAGAACGAATAATGGATGCAAATCAAATATCTCAAGGATGATTCGTCAAAAACTAATTGACTCGGCTGCTTCTCCTATAAATAGGAGCCAAGAGATACAAAAAAAAGGATATATACGCAGAGGGAGGAAAAAAGAGAGAGCCTTGATACTTTGAGGAATTTGGAGCTTCTGCAAAGGAAAACCCTAGGTAAGAAAGGGAAGGCTTTTTGAAAGAAGGAGAATTTAATTCTCAACAGAGTTTAACTCTGATATATAAAACAGAAGAACATATTTCTAATCTCTTTGATAGAGGATCTGCAAAGTGCACATCTCCCCTTTAGGTTGAGAATTTAATTCTCAATGGGTTGAGATCCTACCATGCAGATCCAAAACATAGAGAGGGAATGGAAACACGAGAATTTAATTCTCACAGAACTATAGGAATTTAATTCCTTTAAGATAAAAGTAGGGCTTGACCCTGTGTTATGGGAATTTAATTCCTTCAGAACAAAAAGAAACAGGGTTTAACCCTAATTAAAAACCTACTTCTGTTGAAACAGCGGGAACTTAATTCCCTTAATCATAACTTAACAGAGAATGGGAGTCCAATTCCTTAAAAGTTTTTATTAGGGTTTAACCCTATTCAGTTCTTCATATATATGAGGAATTTAATTCCTACAGAAAATTTAGAGTTCAACTCTATTCCAGAATATAAGTCTTCAAAAGGAAGTAGGAATTTAATTCCTCGGAAATTTAAAGCTCGAGGAATTTAATTCCTGAGAAAAAGATTAACAGATCCTCTAAAAAAAACAACATAGAGGCAGGGCCACGTGTCACCACGTGACCCCTCAAAAGATCTACAAAAATCCCTTTGAGGCAGCGCCTCACGTGACCCATGTGACCCTTGGCAGAAGCTTTAACATACCTCATTTAGATACCCGTCACGTGATGACACGTGATGCTCCAAAAAAGAAAATGCGATCTCCTCAGAAGAACAAATGAAGGGAGGGCGCTCTCACGTGTCGCCACGTGACCCCTCTCGCTTTAGTGTTTAACACTAAGTTGGAACTCCCGAATCCAGTGTTAAAACACTGTTGGGCCTTAGTGTTCAACACTAATCAAAGAACTTTATTTGCAGTGTTCAACACTGACTACCTTAGTGTTTAACACTAATTTGAGAGCTCTGTTGCCGATGCTTGATACTGATCTGTTTTAGTGTTTAACACTAATTTGAACGCCCTGTTGCTGGTGTTTAACACCAATTATCTTTTAGTGTTAAACACTAACTTGTCAACCTCATTCCCAGTGTTCAACACTGATTGCTCTGTAGTGTTTAACACTAGGCTTTAGCCCAATTGGCTAAATGGATAGAGGCAAAGCCTCTCCTTCAATGGACCAACAAGAAGCCAATATTCCAGACATGATCGGACTTAGCCCAAGCTAGGCCATGAGTCTTCAATTCGTAATTAACTGGGCTAATGGGCTCATAACATAATTAATCGGTCTTGATCCCAAATTGGGCCAAGGACTACTTAAGCCATTCCGGTTCTAGGGTACATCTCTTCACTCCTTTGATACTTGGCATTGTAATCCCTCAATGTCTTCAAAGAGGTGACGGGTCCCGACGACCACACATTGATATGGACTGTGGGGTCCTTAAACCCGTGTCCAATGCAAAATTCCTGGTTACGTGGAACGTGGATAATGTCACTCTTTGACCCCGCGGAAAACGCCCAGAGCGGAGCCTAGTCCTCGCCGAGCACGGCAGTAAACCCGTATGAAGCATCTAGTGCAAAATTCCTGGTTACGTGGAACGCGGATAATGTCACTCTTTGACCCCGTGGAAAACGTCCAGAGCGGAGCCTGGTCCTCGCCTAGCACGGCAGTGAACCCGTGTGAAGCATCCAGAGCACATACCGGACTGTGGAGTCCTTAAACCCATGGACTACGACGTCCTTAACCTCGACCGAGATGTCTTAAAACTAACCATGGACCGCAATGTCCTTAAACTACCCATGGACCGCAATGTCCTTAAACTACCCATGGACCGCAATGTCCTTAAACTAGAACAATAGAGCCCCGCATGCTCTTTTGTCGGATCTAAACGGTCCCGTTTAAGTTGATCTTAGCCTCAAAGATGGCTAACGTATCCTTAAACCTTCAAACAGACTGGACTATGAATCCCCCCAATTAACTCTGGCTCGAGGGTACATCTCTGAACTTCTCTGACATCCGTCGTTGTAATCCTTCAACGTCGTCAGAGAGGTGACGGGTCCCGACGGCCACATATACGATGGACCACTATGTCCCTAAACTGGAACAATGGAGCCTAAAACACTCATTTATCGGATCTAAACGATCCCGTTAAGTTGATCTTAGTCTCAACGTTAGACTAACGTATCCTTAACAAACGTTTGAGTTGATCTTAGCCTCAAGTATGGCTGACGGATCCTCAAACCAAACCCCCAAACCCAAATCTAAGATAAACACGGATTTGGACTAGTCCACGCCCTACGGGCGACGACATAACTCAGTCTCCGTAAACAATCCACGGGCAATAAAACACGAAACAAACACCCACGACACGAAGTGACCAGCTGGAGAAGGAGAAAGTTTTTACCGCGATGCGGTAGCGTAATTAACTGCAGGGGCTTGCGCCTGCAGGGAAGAGCGTCCCCACAATCAAAAACCCCTCCACGAGGGGGAATCTGACGAAGTCTGCTACATCGGCCGCACCCGTCTAAGCCTCTGATGCACGGTGCCATGGATCAACTTGGCATCTTCGGAGAGGTAGACGGATAATACCAATTAGCATCTGCCCCGAATATCAGGCACGGACGCCCAAGTCCAGGCCGCCGTTCGGAGGGGAACAGATTCTGGCACGCCCGGTAGGACCTTTTCCTCTTTCCACTCCACACTTCGTGTGTCGTGATTCGCGAACCAATCGCGGTTCGCTAATAGTTGCCCTTGTGTTTCAAGATACTAAGAATCGGCATCTTGCTTATTGCAGAAAGCAAAGGATCAATGGCTTCTACTTCTGCGAAATTCTCCAACTGCTCAAACTGCAATTGCGACCAACGCTTTGCCTCGCCAGGAGGTATAGCCTACGGACCCCAAGCTGCTTCGTTATTCACAATGCCGGTGGACCAGGTGACTCAGGCCACTACCGGATTGTTCTTTGGGACTATACTCCCACCAACAAGCTTCACGGCGCCGGTGCTGACAAAGGAAGCTCCCAAGAAGTCGGTCTTTGATCCTCTTACCCCTGCCGCGGCTCCCCTCAACGAGTCGCCCAACGTCAACACCTCGGTCTTCTCTAGATTGGGCCAGAAATCCTGAAAACTCATCATGGGGCCTACAATCTCAGAGAAGGCTGCTTCTAAGAAAGTGGCCGCTCCTGCCCCCAAAATCGTCAAGGCGGCTTCTCCGGCCACAAATTCGGTCTTTATAAGGTTGACGGCTTCAGCTCCCGCTCCTGCTACCCAAAGGACATCGGTCTTTGACAGGCTAGCACCAACAGCGACCCCCCACCCACACAGGGGGCAAGACGAGACCATTCTTACCGCTGACCCCATGCCGTTCGCTCGACACGCTCGACGTCGCCATTGGCGCCGAGTAAGGAAGGCCGGGGGCAACTCCCCCTCCGGGCTAACTCCATCAGCCCCGATGGCAGAAGTTAATGCTGCTGTTCCAACTGGGAACAGCTTCGAGATGCTAAATAAGGTGCGGAGGAATTCTCCTACTGCAGTGCTGAAGAGGTCTCCTCCCCCATTAAAAAAGGTTGTGGAAATAAAATCAGAACAGCCCCGATCCCCTCAACGGCTGTCTTCCAAAATCTATAAGGTTTGGCGGCAGGCCTGAGACTTGATCATCGATCCAAACTTCTCCCGCCAGCACAAGAAGCTGAAAATCCAACCGGAGGATGGTCATCAGGCTAAACCCCGAAAGGCTGTCTGGACGCCCACCTCAACGACCCCCTCAACCTCCATGGCTCATAAAAGGAGGAGGACAGGGAAGACCCCCCAGCGTGCAACGACGGCTAAAAGCACTGAGCCCAGACGCCCGAAGTCTGGGGGCATGGTGGTGCACACTGTTTACATGGCCTCTGGAAAGGAGGAAAGCCGCACTTCTACAGGCCACCGACCGCTTACCCGATCCGTGACGAAAGCCCAAGAGCAGCAACAAAAGCTTCAGGAAATGATGAATGCTATGGCCGCACTTACCGGGCCAAAAGAAAGCCCAGAAACGTCCTCAGACGCACGCCAGGAGGAAGAAACCGATGCTGAATTCCTTCACCGGATACTGGAGAAAAAGGACAAAGAGACTGCTGAACAAGCGGCCAACATACAACGTATAGGCCTTCTCTTCTAAGATATGATAGGCATGATGATCCAGCAGGACTTACCCGCCGAGGATCCCCCAATCGTTCTTGAAGACGACCGAGGAGAAACGTCAAATCCACCACCAGCCCTCTCAACGGCCAAGGAGGAGGCAATCTCTAAGGCCGACTTGGTTGACTACATAGCCCAGCAAATCCGGGTTCATCATGCGACTGAGGCAGCTGGTCAAGTCGTAAAAACGGGGCGGCCGTATCCAAGCTGGTACGACCAAATCAAATACCCGCAAGGCTATACGATACCAAAATTCCACGTGTATAAGGGGACCGGCAACCCCATCAACATGTCGCCCAGTTCCGGGCCCTCTGCGGTAACACCGGCGGTGATGATAAACTGTTGCTCCGCCAGTTCGTAGGCAGCTTATCAGAAACAACGTTCGAATGGTATTCGGAACTCCCGAACGATTCTATCAAAACGTTCGCTGAAATGGAGCTGTTGTTCACTCAGCGATTCGCAAGTGCCAGCGAACGCACTCCAATAACTGCATTGATTAACGCCAGGGTAAAACCAGGCGAAACCTGGGCCCAGTATGCTATACGCTGGCGGAATTTGTGGTCGAGATGCGAGCAACGCAATGAGGAAGCACCCGCAGTGGGCATGTTCATGGGAACCCTAGACCCCCACGCAACTATCTCCCAGTTTATGATGTTCTTTAAGCCAACCACATTCCAGGCTTTAATCGACAAGTTGGCTCAGATGGACCAGATGGGTCATAGACCACCTCCCCCGAAGTCGGAACCTCGGAATGACAAGGGTAAAGGAAGGGCAACCTTCGTCGCAAATGCCCAGCAGCAACCTAATGCCCCGAAACCGGCAGATCAACTGGAAAAAAGACGCCGGTATTATAATGAGAAGATGAAACGTCCCTACTCGTTCCCACGGGACAAGACGAAACGGTTATTCGAGCTGGCAGTACGCAACAGACTTATAAACTTGCCAAATCCAAGGCGACCGCCACAACCCATTGAGGTGAATAACCCCAACTATTGCCCTTACCATCAAATGGTAAGCCATCCGATTGAGGATTGCTTCGTTTTCAAAGGATGGATTGAAGATCAATACCTCCAGGGGAGGTTTGTACTATCCGAAAAGTGGAAGGTGAACCCACCACAGCCGCATACTCCTAAGAAAGCAGATACACCGGGGGCAACCTGCTCCTTTATTGAAGAAGCTCCATGGGAGGTCGTGCTATCAACTAAAACCAAAATAATGCTGAGAGACCTTCATGCGTGCCCTACGATCGGATGGGAGGACCCTCTTGAACCTCAAATTATCGAAGGGATATTGAAGCCCCGCCCAACTACGAAGACTCGCGATGAGGACCCAAATACTCACGCCCAACCGTCAAAATCTTCGAAGAAAAAGAAGAAGAAATCCAAGAAGCCCGCGAAGCTTGGAAACGAGAACACGAAATTGCAGAAGCAAATCGACGCGCTGGAAGAATACAATCAAAAGGCGCGAACTCCTGTCACACTGCAAGAGTTCCTCAACCACATCTTTCAAGAGGGAGATGATGAAGAGAGCTCATCGGATGAATCCGAAGAGTATGTGGCGAGTTGTAACGTAATCTCCCACTCGTTTACCGATGATGAGAAAACTCCTGGCACTAAGAAACTGGAGACAGAGCCTAAACCAGAGCGTGCGTGGCCGACAAATGAAGTGATCAATGCTTTTCTAGACGAAATTCGTCTAAAAAGTAAAGCGGATAAGGAGTGTGAGATGGCAACGTCAGAAGGAACCAAATGCAGGCGACTGAACGGAAGAGTTGAACTACCCCTACCAGAGCGAAAGGCATCCGAAGTAGACAAAAAGATATTCAAGACGAGGAAAAGGTTTGCCAAAGCCATGTCAATGGGAATGAAGCTACCACCCTCTAAAGGAAACACACACGATGGGGTGGAAAGGCACCCTGATTATTGCGCATATCATCGGAAAATCTCACACCCCACGGAGGAGTGCGACGCCTTTAAGATATGGTGGCAAGGTTATGTTACTCGTCGGCAACATTTTAAGCGCATGAAACGCAAGAGCCGTCGGGAGCGAAGAAGTACCGTCGAAGGGCACAACAGAACTACTGGCAACTGTTATATGGCTCACGCCGGGGGGTCACAAGTTCTCACCTTTGGGAGCGACTCTGATGAAGAAATGGCTCCGGGCCCTCTCTTTAAAGAGTCCGTTTTAGGGAAAGAGGAGAAATCGGAGGCCTGCGAGAACATCCAGCTGCGCAATCGCACAATCCCAGAAAAGAATCTCGGGCCCGTAAGTAGAAAAGATAAGGGAAAGGAAAAGGTCACTGAAGATATCACTTTAGATGACCAAGTCATGAAAGAACTGGCTGCCAAAGACCCTCCTAGGAGGGGTAAAGTGGACTATAACATCCCCGCGCACCTAAGGAAGCTACCTTCTCAGCTTAGCATTCTCGATGCCCTCCTATTATCAAAAGAAGCGCGAGACTCACTAATTAAGGCGTTACAAGAACCTGAGCAATTCCAAGCCTTCCTCGCCACTGAAAAGATGAAGGATGAACTGGAGGAAGTGCATACGGCCGATATCACTTTCGGTGATGAAGACCTCCTTCTCGGGACGTGCGACCACAACCGTCCCCTATATGTCTCCGGATACTGCCATGATATCAAGATAGGCAAGATCCTGGTAGATAATGGATCCTCCGTCAATCTCCTTAATGTTCGGGTGTTGAAGGAAATCTGCATGAGTGTGCAACACCTCGCTCGTGACAAAATTACTATCTCCGGTTTCGATTCACAATCGTCACGGACTCTCGGATCTGTGATACTAACATTACGCTTTGGACTTCTCGTCACAGACATCAAATTCCATGTCATCGACGCCAAGACCTGCTACAACGCCCTGCTCGGCCGTCCTTGGCTACACGAGTACAACATCATCCCTTCTACGCAACATCAGTGTATGAAGTACTTTAAGGATGGTTTCAAGTATACTGTAACAGGTGAGTTGAACCCATTTTCCGTGAACGAAGTCCGCAAATACGAAGATGTGAAGTACTTTTTTCCAGATTTCGAGGATACAGAAAGGTGTCGCAATCCGGAGAACAAAACCGCCGCCACCATCCCTGTTTTCGGGAGCGATACCGAAGAAGAGGAAGAGATAGTTTATGCAGGGCCATCTCAATGCAACAACCTGGGGACGCCCGCCCCCATGTTGGTCTTCGGAAGTGATTCAGAAGATGAAGTTAATGCCGTGTTCTCCAATCGGCTGTCAATACAAGCACCCCCTGGCGATGACCATAGTTTGCAAATCACCATGGTACCGCGAGAACACTACAAGGATCTCGACACGCTTCAAGCTCACAATGTGCAGGACCTGCAAACATTTTACGTCCCTCCCAGGCAAAGGGGTGAGAAGGTGATCCTATTCTACCGATCCTCAGAATCGAAAATAGAGAAAGAGATCTGGCATGGCGCGGATGCTACACTCGACAGGCTCCAACCCATCCGTCTGCCCAGATACTATACAAATGGATTAAAGAAGCTATTGAAACGCCAAGGAGTACCTTTAAAACAGACTGTTCGGCAGGCTCGGTTCTACAACAGGATTTGGGATGTCCCTAGGACTCAACGCAAATTGCCCAATGGGAAAATGGAAACACTTGGGCTTGGATACGCGAGAGCCGGAAAACGGGAACGGGCTCACAGCAGCTACACTATATATACCTTTGATGAAGAAGAGGACGCCCTGTCAGGAGATGCCAACCCCTCATCAAAACTAGACCCCACGATTGAAGCGCCGAGTCCGTCGTTTGAAGAACGAACGGACAAGCCTATCAGGAAAATGGGTCAGAAAGCTCGGGAAGACCACAACCGCGAGATGGCCATCTACGAGAAGGCCAGGACGCAACGTCTATTTCAACAGGCTGCAAAAGACAAAGATGCTCATCTTTGTCAACCCGTTGTACGAAAGGCCCGATGCGGAGACGGAAATAAATCAAGAAGCGGAAAGAGGAGCCGACAACAACGACGCAGGATTAGAGGGTTACGTGATCGGGTACTGCACGGCTCGGATTCATCCCTCATGGAGAAGATGAGTCGAGCGTACTCCTTCCCCCGAGACAAGATGGAGAGGTTACTCAAGCTCGCTTTAAAACATCAAATGATCGCGCTTCCAGAGTCTAGACACCCTGAGCAAGCTAACAAGGCTTCTCGTTTGAGCTATTGCTTTTATCACCGAGCTATAGGACATCCTACCGAAGACTGCTTCAACTTCAAGAACTGGGTCGAGGACCAGTACCAACGGGGCAGATTCGCTTTATCCAACGGCTGGAGGGTAACGCCGCCACAAAAGCATGAACCCAAGGCCGCAAGAGCAGAACCGGATCCACCTCAGTCCAGGGAGCGGATTCGCACCTGTTATACGATTACGATATTAAAAGAAGAGCGCGAGAACATGGATGACCTTCCCCAGTGCTTTGAGAACAGCGATGATGAGGTGATCTCAGAATTTCCGCCAGCTTTGAAAGAACTGGAAGATGGTATACATACTACTGCAGATAACCTCAGGAAGATTGAGTTGGGATCGGCAGATGACCCGCGACCGACATTTGTCAGCGAGCTACTCTCTGAAGAAAGGGTGGCCGCATTAAAGAACGTGCTTCTACGGCATAAAGACTGCTTCGCGTAGAACTACTCCGAGATGCCAGGATTAGATCCGGAGGTTGCTGTGCATAAATTAGCAATATCCCCAAATAGCAAGCCAGTCAAGCAAGCGCCAAGAAGGATGCGACTCGAGCTTGAAATGAGCATCAACGCCGAAGTCAAGAAGCTGATCGATTCTGGATTTATCCAAGAAGTCCAATATCCCGACTGGATCGCCAATATCGTCCCGGTAATGAAGAAGAATGGGACGGTACGCATATGCGTGGATTTCAGGGATCTCAATAAAGCCTGTCCAAAGGATGATTTCCCAGTACCGGTAACCGAGCTAATGATAGATAACACGTCCACTCACGAGGTTTTCTCCTTTATGGACGGTTCCTCAGGATACAATCAGATAAAGATGCATCCCGAAGACCAGAAGCACACCGCTTTCCGGACCCCTTTGGGTATATTCTGCTACAGGGTTATGCCCTTTGGTCTAAAGAACGCTAGCGCTACCTATCAAAGGGCCATGACAAAGATCTTCGACGACCTCATACATGACATCGTCGAGTGCTATATCGATGACCTCATAGTAAAGAGCATGTCATACGAAGAGCATTTAAACCATCTGGAGACCGTATTTCAACGCCTTCGGCAATATAATTTGAAAATGAATCCCCTCAAATGCGCGTTTGGAGTCTCCTCGGGCAAATTCCTGGGATTCATCGTTCGACACCGAGGTATCGAAATAGATCCGTCAAAGATTAAAGCGATCATGGAAATGCCTCCGCCAAGAACCCTCAAACAGTTGCGGTCTCTCCAAGGGAAGCTCGCATACATCCGGCGATTTATCGCCAATCTTTCAGGCAAATGCCGTCCTTACAGCCACCTGATGAAAAAGGGAACTCCATTCGTTTGGGATCACAAATGCCAAGGTGCACTAGACGAGATCAAGCAGTACCCGCAGAACCCTCCGGTGTTGGTCGCGCCGGTCAAGGGAAAACCCCTCATTCTTTATACAACCGCCCTCGAAGGTTTCTTGGGCGCATTATGGGCGCAAGAGAACGATCAGGGAAAAGAGAGAGCACTCTACTACTTAAGTCGAGTTCTACTGGGGGCAGAAAGCAACTACTCTCCCATTGAAAAACATTGCTTGGCATTAATCTTCGCGATAACAAAGCTCAGGCACTATGCGTTGGCGCATGAAGTCCGTCTTATTTCAAAAGTGGACCCCCTTAAAACTTTATGTCAAAAGCCATATTGATGGGACGACTCGCTAAATGGGCCCTGCTCTTGATGGAGTTCTCGATAACGTATCAACCTCTCAAGGCAGTGAAAGGCCAGGCCATTGCCGATTTCCTCGCTGAGCACCCGATACTGGCCGATTCTCCTCTGAACTGTGATTTGCCGAACAAGCATGCATTTGATGCGATTGGCGGCGGTAGCACCCGATGGGAACTCTATTTCGATGGAGCGCCCTCCGTAAAGAAACAGAAACAAGGTATCCCAATGATCAAATCGGGGATAGGCCTCGTCTTTGCAACTCCACAAGGAGGGATAATGCGCTTCGCCTTCTCCTTAACAGAGCCGAGGACAAACAATGAAGCTGAATACGAAGCTCTGATAGCAGGCCTCGAAATCGCCATCGACCTGGAAATTGAAGACCTCCTTATATACGGGGATTCTCAACTGGTTGTTAGTCAAGTAAATGGTGATTACCAAACGTGCAAACCGGAGTTGGTGAAGTACGGCGAAAAGGTGAAACAACTATTGACCCAAATTCCCTCCTATACTTTAGAGAACATACCACGCGCGGAAAACAGCAAAGCAGACGCGTTAGCCAAACTTGCTAAAGAACTAGCGGACGAAAACCTCGATGATGTAAGAATCGTGGTACAAAGCCGTCGAGTGCTTGCCCCGGCAGAAATACCTCCGGAATTATATAAAGAAAAGGGAGCGACTGAGCAGACGACCCTACAAATAAAAGACCATGGGAAGGTCGAGGACTGGAGGGAAGTCTTCATAGACTACTTTAAGTCCCACCGAATGCCCAAAGATACATCCTCAAGGCATCAACTCATGAAACAAGCTCTATCTTTCGCTTCGTCAACGATACTCTATACAAGAGATCGTTTGATTCTCTATGGCTGAGATGCTTAGGACCTGACGAAGCGGAAAGAGTCATTCAGGAAGTTCACGACGGACTTTGCGGTTCTCACCAAGCAGGCCCAAAGATGAAGTTAAAAATTAAACGGATGGGTTACTACTGGCCCACGATGATCCAGGACTGCCTCGAGTATGCGAAGCAATGCCACTCGTGCCAGATTCATGGAGACTTCATCCACCAACATCCGAATCCACTACATCCAGCGGTGGCTAGTTGGCCATTCGAAATGTGGGGGACTGACATAGTCGGCCCCATCGAGCCAGCATCATCCCGGGGATATCGTTTTATCCTGGCGACAACTGATTACTTCTCCAAATGGGCAGAAGCAGTACCACTGAGGGAAGTGAAGACGGAGAATATTCTCCATTTCTTCAAGACGCACGTCATCTATCGGTTTGGAACCCCACAGCGGATTATCTCCGATAACGGGCCAGCCTACAGAAGCCATAAAATTAGCCGCTTCGCGCAGCAGCACAATATAGACTGGAGATATTCTTCAGTTTACAACCCACGAGCTAACGGTCTGGCTGAGGCCTTCAATAAGACCTTGACGAAGATCATAAAAAAGACCGTTTCCCGGAATAAGAAAGACTGGCACGAGAGGCTGCAAGAAGCCCTTTGGGCTTATCGAACTACATTCAAGACGGCTACGAACACAACGCCGTATGCGTTGATATTTGGGACGGAAGCAGTACTCCCCCTCGAGATAGAGTTACCCTCTCTACGAGTGGCAGTCCACCACGAGCTGACGGACGAAGAAAATGCTCACCTTCGGCTTGAGGAGCTTGATGCCCTCGACGAAACCCGGCTCATAGCGCAACATCTAGAAGCCTACAAAGCAAAGATGACGCGCTCGTACGAAAGATTGACCAGGCCAAGGACATTCCGCCAAGGCGAACTCGTGCTAGTGGTCAAAAGACCTATGATCCCCAATCGTGCCAAGCGGGGGAAATTTGAGCCAAACTACGAAGGCCCTTACATCATAGACAAGGTCTACCAGGGTGGAGCCTATCTACTCATGGACATGCACGGTGAAAGGCCTTTCAGGCCAATAAACGGCCGCTTCTTAAAGAAATACTATGCTTGATGAGCCATAGCCTGGGTCAATGATAGATGACGACGACTATGTCCGCTCGCTATCTTCCTAGGCTCAGACTTTACAAGCAGCAGCTGGCCTTCCCATAACGACGGACCGAAAACGTCCTTAAACTAACGATGGACCGAAACGTCCTTAAACTAACGACGGACCGAAACGTCCTTAAACTAACGACAGACCGAAATGTCCTTAAACTAACGACGGACCGAAACGTCCTTAAACTATCGATGGACCGAAATGTCTTTAAACTAATGACGGACCGAAACGTCCCTAAACTACTACCGTAGCATCCTTAGGCTGACGAGATAAAAAAAAGAGAAAAAGAATAAAAAACGGTGCGTCCATGAGCAAAACGGGTACGGATGAAAACCCGAAAGGGCTCCGTGAGTAAAAACAGCAGGACTACCGGCGAGTGTTTGTGAAAACCCGAGATGGCGCAACCTCGTTAAAAGACACTTATAGGGTCCTCTCGACCTTGTAAGGAGAAACCACCTGCGTGAGATCCCTACGACTCACAAAGGAGCAACATACTTAGGGATCCTCACGATTCCTAAGGAGAAAATACACTTACGAGATCCTCACGACTCGTAAGGAGAACTCTCTTATGGAACCCTTATGGCTCATAAGATTTGAAAGTCTTAAGTTACAGAGACCTAAACCTGTGCTTAAGCAATCCTCCACAACCTTCGATATTGCCCTACAAAGGACTCAATACTGACCCTTGTATACAATCCACGGGCGCGAATAAACATTTCCCCAGTAAAGTCCAACCCTTGTAGGTCCTCTCGATCCATAAGGAGAAAGCCCTCTTGTAGGATCCTTACGACTTACAGAGGAGCACACACTTAGGAATCCATACGATCCCTAAGGAGAAAATACACCTGCAAGATCCATACGACTTGTAGGGAGAAATACCTTTGTGAGACCCTTACGGCTCATGAAGTCAAAAGCCTTGGTTGACAGGACCCTTAACCCTGTTTGCTGAGCCACCTTTGTTCATCATCTACAAAGGCAAATGATGATCCGCTCCTGGCAACATTCCAGTTGTAGCGGTGCTGATGTCGAAATCGGTGTCTAAAATCCAAGCTTGCGGCGAAAAAGCTAGCAAGCCACGCATGCCTACAAAATAGCCGAAATGATGGGGCAACTTGCAATAAAAAGCAGCAAGTAAAAATGAAGGCACGAAAAATAGCCGAAATGATGGGGCAACTCGCAATAAAAAGCAGCGAGTAGGGAATAAATAAATAGCCGAAATGATTGGGCACCGCGAAAAATAGCCGAAATGATGGGGCAATCGCGACCTTCGCGATATAAAAGCTGAAATGACAGAGCATCGCGGAAAAAGAAATAAAATAAAAGTAAAATCTTCGCCCTACAGGTGATGTTACATCTATCCCTGTATAGAATCCAGGGGCGCAATCAAAGAAAGGATCATACTCCTTCCCCAGGTTTCATCATAAGAAGAAGCCAAATCTCGACGGTTCACCAATAGCCTAGAGATCATCTCGACGTTCGTCTCATGGCAGCAGACACAACATCAAGCGAAACGGAACAGCGGCAACCCCCAGTTCCCTGGCTCGGCGATATACATATCACCAAGAGTCAAACCCCCATTCCGTGAAATGCGGATATATTCAGCAAAATTCCTGGTTACGTGGAACGCGGATAATGTCACTCTTTGACCCCGTGGAAAACGTCCAGAGCGGATCCTGGTCCTCGCAGAGCACGGCAGTGAACATGTGTGAAGCATCCAGAGCGGAGCCTAGTCCTCGCCGAGCACGGCAGTGAACCCGTGTGAAGCATCTAGTGCAAAATTCCTGGTTACGTGGAACGCGGATAATGTCACTCTTTGACCCCGTGGAAAACGTCCAGAGCGGATCCTGGTCCTCGCAGAGCATGGCAGTGAACCCGTGTGAAGCATCCAGAGCGGAGCCTAGTCCTCGCCGAGCACGGCAGTGAACCCGTGTGAAGCATCTAGTGCAAAATTCCTGGTTACGTGGAACGCGGATAATGTCACTCTTTGACCCCGTGGAAAACGTCCAGCGCGGATCCTGGTCCTCGCAGAGCACGGCAGTGAACCCGTGTGAAGCATCCAGAGCGGAGCCTAGTCCTCGCCTAACGCGGCAGTGAACCCGTGTGAAGCATCTAGTGAAAAATTCCTGGTTACGTGGAACGCGGATAATGTCACTCTTTAACCCCGTGGAAAACGTCCAGAGCGGATCCTGGTCCTCGCAGAGCACGGCAGTGAACCCGTGTGAAGCATCCAGAGCGGAGCCTGGTCCTCGCCAAGCACGGCAGTGAACCCGTGTGAAGCATACAGAGCAAATACCGGACTGTGGAGTCCTTAAAATCCACGGACTATGACGTCTTTAACCTCGACCGTGATGTCTTAAAACTAACGATCAACCATCCCGATTCCCTACGGATTCTGCCTTGGTTTAAGGGTACATCTCTTCACTCCTTTGATACCTGGCGTTGTAATTCCTCAACGTCTTCAAAGAGGTGACGGGTCCCTGCAACCAAACACCGGACTGTGGAGTCCCTAAATCCACGGACTATGAGGTCCTTAACCTTGACCGCGATGTCTTAAAACTAACATCGGACTGTGGAGTCCCTAAATCCACGGACTATGAGGTCCTTAACCTTGACCGTGATGTCTTAAAACTAACAGCGGACGGTGGAGTCCCTAAATCCACGGACTATGAGGTCCTTAACCTTGACCGTGATGTCTTAAAACTAACATCGGACTGTGGAGTCCCTAAATCCACGGACTATGAGGTCCTTAACCTTCACCGTGATGTCTTAAAACTAACAGCGCACGGTGGAGTCCCTAAATTCACGGACTATGAGGTCCTTAACCTTGACCGCGACGTCTTTAAACTACGATACCTGGAGCAGCCCCTGACCCCGTGAAACACGGATAAGGGTGATCACATCCGACACTTGCAGGTCCTCATGACCTGTAAGGAAAAAAAAACTCTCTTGTGAGATCCTCACGACTCTCAAGGGAAAACCCGCTTAAGAATCCTCACGATTCTTAAGAAGAACTTACACCTATGGGATCCTCTCGACCTGTAGGGAGAAAAACTCTTTATGAGACCCTCGTAGCTCATAAAATGCAGAAGTCTTAGGAAGCAGATCTTAACCCTGAATCCTGAGCCATGGCTGTCCTACAAGGAGATCAAGATAGAATATCCGCAGAATGCATTCAATAAAAAGAGGACGCACCATTGAGAAGAAAAACATATCTTTTATTCATAAACCAAAATGGATACAAAGTACAATTCATGAAAGAAACAAAAAAGAAAGATATCTCATCCATGAGTGTGTACAAAAAAGGGGAAAAAGATACAAGTCCTCAAGCCGGCGGGCGGTGCAATAATTTTACCAGCTCATCATTCTGTTGCTGAGCCACGGCTTCATGACGCAAGATCTCCAGAAGACGAGCCTCCGCCTGAGCTTGCTGAGCCTGATACGAAGCGAGCCGAGCTTCGAGCTCTTTCTCAGTGGCCTTATGAGCCTCGACCCTCTCACGAGTGAACGTGGCAGCTTTATCGAGAGCCACCACCTCTTTGATGGACTCCTGAAGCACCCGCCAGAGTTCATACGCTTTGTTGGCCTTGGCTGTGAGGCTGGCATGAAGCTCGCTCAGCGCCTTAGAAGCCAATTCCCTCTCCGAAAATTTACGGCCGAGCCCTTTTCTCGCACAACAAAATGTTCGCTACGTATCGCTCTATCAGGCCACGTAAGCTCGCTTTCATGACCGCGACCTTGGAAACAAGACATTTACGAGACCGTATAAATGGGCTTCCAGTCGACGGGAATAATCGATCTAAAACGCGCTTACATCACCTGACGTGAAAGGCAACAAGAAAGGTTTCCGACATATTTCAAGCATGTGTTCGCAATCATATGAGTATTCAAAAAATAATAATAATAGCATTTGCAATCGCATGAACATTCATAATGCCTAAAAAGGTCTGATGCGCAGGAAAGTGATGATAGCATTTGCAATTAAAGAAAGTTCTCATGAGAAGAATACAAAGTTTATTTATGCAAACGGAAACATACATACTAGTACCAAGCCTACATGGAATTTCGGCATAAAGCGTAAAAAAGGAGGGACTAATTTAAAAGTGTTCTACGCTAACGGAAAAGGTCACCAAACATGGGATCAGCGGCACAAGGATTAATGAAGCAGAGGACAAAATTCTCCATCTCTCTCTGCTTTCTCCAGCACATCAAAGCGACGGTTCTCACGAGGAGTCGCTCCCCATCGATTGGCGCCGTGTTCGTCCGTGAAAGCAGACATAATAGCTCGCCGGGCCTTTATCTGGCTCAGCAGATGAATTGAGCAATCCTTCAAAGCCTGAGTAATCAGGCACGCTTCATGAAAGCCCTCGAGCTTTTCTTCTGCCGCGTCGAGGATCGCCAGGGTCATCTCCGCCGGGTGAGGAGGGATGTCGGTAAGCACGGCCGTAAGAATCATCCGGAGCCAGAGAGAACCCATCGGGAGGGGGGACCCCCGACGGATCGAGAGTTCATGCATGGCTGAGTCGCATTCAATGTCGGTAAGGAGGGGATCCACCAACCGAGCAGCAAAGCGGGGGACCATCTCCTCAATAGGAACTTCCCATGGCTGTCGACGAGCATGAGGGCGATTGCAGGCCATGGCGCTCGTTTGTTTCTCAAGACAAGCTACTCCAAGATAAAAAAAAATAATAATAATAATATAAATCTCTTTATGAGGGGAAAAGGAAGCTATAGCCTCATATATAAAGAAATGCATTAAGTGCTGTGCACGGAAAATCTTGCATGGTGAAGCTATTTCCAAGGCCCAAAAAAGGAAAGGCATCGAAAATCAAGGAGATAGAACTATTTCCAAGGCCCTTTTTTCTGCGTCTGATATGGTGCACTGAAAATAGGGCATGGGAAGATTTTGTGAACAGCTCCATCAAGGGACCCCACGTGCAGAATACGTGAGGCCTAAACCTGATGTACACTAAAAAAATGGAGTAGCACCCTGCATATTGAAAGCCACCAACAACAACAGTAGCAAAAGGATAAAATCCCAGAGAAAAGCATGCAGACATACAAAGACATAATAGAACTTATCATTCATACTTCAAGAAGGTCATACAAAATAAAGAGAAAACTTTTACAATGGTAAGATTTCAGACGCGGGGCACGGATTGAGAAACTCAAGCTTAACCTTGTCCAAGATCCTCCAAGCATTTCGAACCTCCCGAGTATGTTTTCTCTCACGATCGCAAGCGTCGGGGTCCTCGCGGATGTCCTCCACCCTCCGGTAGGCGGAAAGTATGGCCGACTGCTGAAACGCCTGGTGCAAAAGATCGATGAGGTTGTCACGCCTTCTCTTCGAGATCAGACTCATCAGATACACCGAATGTATCTTATCCTCGGCAACGTCCAATGCCCTGAGTGGCACACCGGCACAGAAGAGAGGAAGCGCCTCCCAAATCGCCAGCACGATGAGCCTCAGAAGAGAAGAGCGACGGGGGAGTAGCCGATGGTTGTACTCGTCAAAACGGCTCATAATCTCAGCACACTGAGCGTTGGTGAACTCCTGATTCTGACTACGGCCCAGGGCACGAATATTCCCATAGGAAATGATCTCGTCAAGACCATACAGATGGGCATCCATAATACCTGAAATAAAGGTCATGAGAATCATTAGAAAGTTCCTGTTTCATCAATTGCAGAAGGACAACCTCGGGCCAAGAGACCCCAAGAAGGCTCCACGTGAAGAAACTGGGTTCTTCACAGGAATTAAATTCCTTTTAGAAAAGGGAATTAAATTCCCATAAAACATTTTGTTGAAACGGAATTGAATTCCACAGATTGTCATCATCTCCCCAAAGATCATCTAAACCCTAAGAGATCTACAGTTTGAAGGTTAAGCGGTTTCATATTCTTATGGAAAAACATTAAAAAAAAGGATAAAAACCCTTGTTTTGGATTTAAAATCCAGAGGAATGTGAAGGTCCATCGTTGTCCAAGAACATTACCTGAGGAAAAGGATTCTTTTCGAACAGAGTTAAACTCTGAAGATTGTTTCAAGACAGAGAACTAAGCTTTGGAAGCGAGAATTAAATTCTCAAGTAAGAAGTTCTCAAAAGGAGAAGATGAGCAAAGTGAAGGTTCCTATGAAGTGACAAAGGTATTTATAGAAGGCAATAGAAACGTTTCATCTCCCCAGATCCCTAGAGGAATCCAACGGTCACAAGAGGTGACAGCGTTGCACTCACGTGCAGACACGTGAGAACAACGCTGTGGGGGCATTTGTTTCCTGATTTAAAATCAGAAAAGCTTATGAAAAAAGCTTCAGAAGAGGGTCACATGCTTACACGTGACCGGCAGTCACTTGTTGGCACGTGACATCTAAAAGCATCATCAAGGCAGATTCAGCTTCCTGACTACATCAAAGAAAAGGGCTTCAGTGCTCCCACGTGACCAGGGTCACGTGCTCCCACGTGACCAGGGTCACGTGTTGGCACGTGACATTTTAAAGCGGATTCAAAGGCACATCGGTTCCCTGATCAAATCAAGGAAAAAGCTTCAAAAAAGGTCACGTGCTCCCACATGACCAGGGGTCACGTGTTGGCACGTGACGATCAAAACATCAGAATTGTTCTCCTGATAAATCAAGAAAAAGAGTCCAGACAAGGGTCACGTGCTCACACGTGACCAGGGGTCACGTGGTGGCACGTGACGGTTAAGCAGCAACCAGAAGACAGCGCAAAAAGAAAGAGAAAGGCTCGTTCCAAAGGGGTCACGTGCCCACACGTGACCATGGGTCACGTGGTCACACGTGACCGGCTTTCAAAGCCCGTTTTGTTAACAGAATTAAATTCTGAAAGAGATTCAAATCTTTCCAAAGGAAAGCGATTATCTGGAACCAATCGAATTGAAGATTCAGAGGTGATTAAATATCATCTATCTATAGGAAAATCTCGGGTTTGGAAAGATTTCCCCTTTAAATCTAACTGAAATAACAAAGGAGAATCCCTGGATTTGAAATCCAATGGTGAATGAAATTCACCTAGCAATCCAAAGGTCCAGAACGAATAATGGATGCAAATCAAATATCTCAAGGAAGATTCGTCAAAAACTAATTGACTCGGCTGCTTCTCCTATAAATAGGAGCCAAGAGATACAAAAAAAGGATATATACGCAGAGGGAGGAAAAAAGAGAGAGCCTTGATACTTTGAGGAATTTGGAGCTTCTGCAAAGGAAAACCCTAGGTAAGAAAGGGAAGGCTTTTTGAAAGAAGGAAAATTTAATTCTCAACAGAGTTTAACTCTGATATATAAAACAGAAGAACATATTTCTTCTCTCTTTGATAGAGGATCTGCAAAGTGCACATCTCCCCTTTAGGTTGAGAATTTAATTCTCAATGGGTTGAGATCCTGTCATGCAGATCCAAAACATAGAGAGGGAATGGAAACACGAGAATTTAATTCTCACAGAACTATAGGAATTTAATTCCTTTAAGATAAAAGTAGGGCTTGACCCTGTGTTATGGGAATTTAATTCCTTCAGAACAAAAAGAAACAGGGTTTAACCCTAATTAAAAACCCAGTTCTGTTGAAACAGCGGGAACTTAATTCCCTTAATCATAACTTAACAGAGAATGGGAGTCCAATTCCTTAAAAGTTTTTATTAGGGTTTAACCCTATTCAGTTCTTCACATATATGAGGAATTTAATTCCTACAGAAAATTCAGAGTTCAACTCTATTCCAGAATATAAGTCTTCAAAAGGAAGTAGGAATTTAATTCCTCGGAAATTTAAAGCTCGAGGAATTTAATTCCTGAGAAAAAGATTAACAGATCCTCTAAAAAAAAACAACATAGAGGCAGGGTCACGTGTCACCACGTGACCCCTCAAAAGATCTACAAAAAGCCCTTTGAGGCAGCGCCCCACGTGACCCACGTGACCCTTGGCAGAAGCTTTAACATACCTCATTTAGATACCCGTCACGTGATGACACGTGATGCTCCAAAAAAGAAAATGCGATCTCCTCAGAAGAACAAATGAAGGGAGGGCGCTCTCACGTGTCGCCACGTGACCCCTCTCGCTTTAGTGTTTAACACTAAGTTGGAACTCCCGAATCCAGTGTTAAAACACTGTTGGGCCTTAGTGTTCAACACTAATCAAAGAACTTTATTTGCAGTGTTCAACACTGACTACCTTAGTGTTTAACACTAATTTGAGAGCTCTGTTGCCGATGCTTGATACTGATCTGTTTTAGTGTTTAACACTAATTTGAACGCCCTGTTGCTGGTGTTTAACACCAATTATCTTTTAGTGTTAAACACTAACTTGTCAACCTCATTCCCAGTGTTCAACACTGATTGCTCTGTAGTGTTTAACACTAGGCTTTGGCCTAATTGGCTAAATGGATAGAGGCAAAGCCTCTCCTTCAATGGACCAACAAGAAGCCAATATTCCAAACATGATCGGACTTAGCCCAAGCTAGGCCATGAGTCTTCAATTCGTAATTAACTTGGCTAATGGGCTCATAACATAATTAATCGGTCTTGATCCCAAATTGGGCCAAGGACTACTTAAGCCATTCCGGCTCTAGGGTACATCTCTTCACTCCTTTGATACTTGGCATTGTAATCCCTCAATGTCTTCAAAGAGGTGACGGGTCCCGACGACCACACATTGATATGGACTGTGGGGTCCTTAAACCCGTGTCCAATGCAAAATTCCTGGTTACGTGGAATGTGGATAATGTCACTCTTTGACCCCGCGGAAAACGCCCAGAGCGGAGCCTAGTCCTCGCCGAGCACGGCAGTAAACCCGTGTGAAGCATCTAGTGCAAAATTCCTGGTTACGTGGAACGCGGATAATGTCACTCTTTGACCCCGTGGAAAACGTCCAGAGCGGAGCCTGGTCCTCGCCTAGCACGACAGTGAACCCGTGTGTAGCATCCAGAGCACATACCGGACTGTGGAGTCCTTAAACCCATGGACTACGATGTCCTTAACCTCAACCGAGATGTCTTAAAACTAACCGTGGACCGCAATGTCCTTAAACTACCCATGGACCGCAATGTCCTTAAACTACCCATGGACCGCAATGTCCTTAAACTAGAACAATAGAGCCCCGCATGCTCTTTTGTCGGATCTAAACGGTCCCGTTTAAGTTGATCTTATCCTCAAAGATGGCTAACGTATCCTTAAACCTTCAAACATACTGGACTATGAATCCCCCCAATTAACTCTGGCTCGAGGGTACATCTCTGAACTCCTCTGACATCCGTCGTTGTAATCCTTCAACGTCGTCAGAGAGGTGACGGGTCCCGACGGCCACATATACGATGGACCACTATGTCCCTAAACTGGAACAATGGAGCCTAAAACACTCCTTTATCGGATCTAAACGATCCCGTTAAGTTGATCTTAGTCTCAACGTTAGACTAACGTATCCTTAACAAACGTTTGAGTTGATCTTAGCCTCAAGTATGGCTGACGGATCCTCAAACCAAACCCCCAAACCCAAATCTAAGATAAACACGGATTTGGACTAGTCCACGCCCTACGGGCGACGACATAACTCAGTCTCCGTAAACAATCCACAGGCAATAAAACACGAAACAAACACCCACGACATGAAGTGACCAGCTGGAGAAGGAGAAAGTTGTTACCGCGATGCGGTAGCGTAATTAACTGCAGTGGCTTGCGCCTGCAGGGAAGAGCGTCCCCACAATCAAAAACCCCTCCACGAGGGGGAATCTGACGAAGTCTGCTACATCGGCCGCACCCGTCTAAGCCTCCGATGCACGGTGCCATGGATCAACTTGGCATCTTCGGAGAGGTAGACGGATAACACCAATTAGCATCTGCCCCGAATATCAGGCACGGACGCCCAAGTCCAGGCCGCCGTTCGGAGGGGAACAATGTTCATAACATTATCCTTTACTACAAAATTATATCCTTCTTTAATTAATAAAGAAACTGATATAATGTTGCACATCATGTTCGGTATATAATAGCACTCATTCAGAATCAATGTATTACTACTTGGTAATACAAGGTGATATTCGCCAACTGCTTTGGCTGCAATACTTGCACCATTCTCTACTTGTACGGAATGATCACCTTTTCCCAGTTCTGTACCTTTACATAGCCAATGTAACAATTTACATATGTGTGATCCCGATCCGGTATCTAATACCCAGGACGTAGGGTGAACTGAGAAACAGAAATAACTAACACACCCGAAGAAGGTGCGTCAACATGCATGTTCTCCGTTTTGGCGGCGTGAGAATCCTGATATTCTCCTATTCCCTGTTCAGTCTTATAACTCTTATAAGAAAGAACGGGACCAACGCTCCCCTGCTCAGTATAATAAGCGGGTTCAGTCAATACATCCATATTATTATCTTGATTAAGGCCTGACAGGGTCGCTACCTCGAGAGAGAGAGAGAAGAAAACACTTTAGCGTATGCTCTTGCAAGATTAAATTGGTTATTATCTTATCTAATCAGGATGTCTCCCAATGTTTTTATCAAATCTTCCTTCAAACCCTAAAAGGTAAGATTAGCCGGGATTAATCACACCCTACAATTTCGCCAATCTTTCAGCCAGATCAGTGTCGGTACTTGAGGGAGGTTCCCCGTGCTTTCGCACGGACCTAATTAAAATAAACCTCGTTTTCCCAGAGGCATAACCCCGTTAACACTTTTCTAGACACCTACTTGATCGGCTAATTGTCCTGTGTAAAACTTTCCCAGGAGTAACTCTTACTCGTAGTGTGTATCGGGATCCAACTATCTCATAGGAGGTATGCAATCTCATTGCAAATTTCAACACTTGAAATTCCCGATAATATTTTGCCCCTAACGTGCTATGACCTTGACGAATGCCAACAAATCATAGTCCGCTAATCAAGTTCAACCCGTACATTTCTTGATTGAATTAAACCCAGCCGTACGTCCCTTGACGAAAGCCAACAAAGCCGCATGACTACCCTAACCCAATCTCCTCATATGTTACAGATAAGCAATAGTTAGCTACCGCACACTACGCCTTGACGAAAGCCAACAAACGCAGCACGAATACTAAGTATTACCTATCTGAAATGTCGGAGGGCTACGCAGGTTTTTTCAGAAAATCCATGAACGTAATGAACTTGATATCGTTGTAGAAACAAGTGATTTTTGAAAAGGAGTGTTTTTGAGGCTTTTCTAGTTTCACTAAAGAGGTCACTCCCGGTGAAGGGATCTCGGCTCTTTCCTTATCGAATAAGGTGCAGGATATTTCACAAATACCGCGGTGCAAAGCAAAAACTATAGAAGCAATCAAAAACTAAACCGTGAGTTTGTAACATCTGCCAGTTTTGCTAAAAAGGTCACTCCCGGTGAAGGGATCTCGGCTCTTTCCTCATCGAATAAGGTGCAGGGTATATCGCATATACTGCTATGCAAAGCAAAACTGTAGCTACCCATTTTATAAAGTTTTGATTCTACAACATCTTTTAGGTTTCTTTTCTTTTATTAATCTCATTAATATATCCCATCAGCTTATGCTTCCTAAGCATCACAGAAGAAATGAAAGCAGTAATATTTATATATCAGCATATATATATATAGATATAGATATAGTATAAGCATTCGTCTCAGGCAGTAATATGATCTCATCATAGAACATTGCAGCAGAAGAACATATATAAAATATTGGATATACTAGGATGTCCGTGTTTTTAATACGATCCTGTATAAAACACGGATTCCACGGTCCCGATGAATATCCAAACCCACATCCCTAGACCCCTACGAGAGCGGCAAGCAACACTGCCAATTCTAGGCTTAGGAGACCCGGTCTCGACTCCTCGAGATGGCCTCCCACTGGACCCTAGAACCCGGTTACTTGTGCTCCCCTCCTCTTGTCTACCTAATGCGGAAAAGTAAATAATATACAATGGTGACATCATCCTCATCCCGGAAGTGCCCCAATAAAAGAATATTACATACAAATGAATTTTACATGAATGAAAATAAAAACCCTCATCTCATATAAAACCCCCGGCTATTCAGAACACGGCGATCCAATATAACATATCACAGCAACACATAATATCTCATATCATCAACGTAAGCAAGTATGCATATCCCGATTGTCGTTGATGTATAGCAACGAAGCCGGCGATACCCCACATACTACGCTTACGGTCACAGAAAAGAAAGTGTAAAACTACAACATTTGGAATCCACAATCTCTTTAGACATCGTAAATCCAAAATATCACATACTTCGCATTTCATGCCTAACTATATGAATTCCACATTTTGTATCACATTCCAGATAAATAGACAATATTAAACTTTTCGATCGAATAATCAAATACCCAAGATTTCCTAAATATCTCAACACTTGAGCGGAGTTCAAATAATCCCAGAATATGTCACATTAGCAATGGTCCAGCCGTAGAAGGGTCAAGCCAACGCCTCACATGTGGCACGCCGTACTGCCCCAAACCCTAAGGTTTAGAGGCAGTTCAGACGGTCACATAATCGAGTTAAGTTTTGTGTTCTTCAAGAGGGTCCACCGTGTTACTTGCACATTTTTCCGAAAGATTTAAACTCAAGAAAAATTCAACACTTGAAAGTTTTTCGTGTCGGGAAAAAGTGAGTTAATGATATCCGTTCGAACATTTTAATAGTTTCTAAATTATCCAGAAAATATAGTAAAATTAAACTATCCGATCGAATCAACGATTTCAAAATAATCCCCAAAACACTCAACACTTGAGTCAGATTAGAAATACCCAGAAGAATATACAAGTACCTACGGATATTACTGCAAAAAAACCTATCCCCAATTCACTGTTTCTGCCGCCGAACCGCCGCTACAAGTAGCTTCTTGGCGCGGTTCCGCGGCCATATGAGAGCCTTGGGGGCTCGTTTTTCATGGTAACCCTTAGAATTCCCTGCTGATTTTTTTGAGTATTTTTAATGCAGAAAAAAAAATTCCAAAGAGGGGGTCTTTTTCGACGTATCGGGGTTCGATCGGACTTTTAACTTCGTATACACGTCGCCTAATGCTCTAGCTAGGCTCGGATACCACTGTAGGGTTTCTAGGCACTCTTACAAAGCTCTACAAGGCATCAACCATGCCCGAATAAAAAAAATTAGACGTGCCGAACAACCCAAAGCCAGAATCTTTGCTAGATTATTAGGGTTTAACATGCAAGTAAACATCTTTACTACTAAGTGTGAGGGATTACAACCTTTGTAGTCCGTTCCTTCGCTTCATAAGCTCTGTGTTGAGGTCCCTTCACTGCGATCATCAAGAACTCCGACTCTCGTGAGGCTCCAAGAGGTGAATGATGCACCTTGCTTGAAGTCTTCATGATCTAAGATGATCTATCTTGAAGAATCTCTAACCCAAGCTTACACTTCACTAAACAACTTATTAGAGAAGTGAACACCCTAATCTAAGTTGCTAGAATAGATGAGGATGATGAAGTAGGAATTTTGCTCTCTTTTGTTTTCTATTTCTCACACTTATTCATCAAAAAACACAAAATCTAGTAAGCTTTTTTTAAGAGCTAGAAGAAGAAGAAGATAAAGCTAATCCTTTTGTGATGAATAATGAATTATTGTAGTGGTTACAAATCTAACCATGAGTTAAGCATGATAGAGTTAACTCATGTAGAGAATTAACTAGAGGTTGAGGTTTGGATTGGGTTAAATAATATCTTCACAAAATATCAAGTTTAAAGATAAAGTCAAAGCTTCATGGAAGCTTCATGGAAGCTTCATGCAAAAGCTAACCCTAATCCAAAACCTAACCAAGTTTAAACCCTAAACCATTGTTAAATTTATAACCCTAACATGTTAAAATATTATATATCACATATACAATATATTTCGTAACAATAGAAAATAATACAATTAACATATATCGCATATATATCAATGTATTATCCCGTGAGAAAATGAATCAATAAAGCGAGCTTATATTAGTTAACGTAACGTAATATATCACATATATAATTATACATTAAATTATCGAATCAACATTTAATCCGACAACCCGGCTATATTACATATAACCGACTAATATAACATGTACCATTTCATCGAATCAACACTTGATCCGATGACCCGGTTATATCACATATACCCGGCCGATATATCATATCGCGAGAATAGAATACGGTATCTCATATCGTACTATTCTCGGTCCTGCACATATCACATATGTGCTCCTACTCCGTTTTTCCTGAGCCAGGAAACTTCTGTGTAGGACTCTAAAGAATCGTCAATACGCCGGTAGTAGGTGATGATCATATCAAACACCCTCAAGCTGTAAGCGGTCAGCTAAACGTAACAGCCACCCAGGTATTGAGCGATCAGAAGATCAACAAGCAATCATGTACATTCTCTTGTGAATCCAATCAGTAACACTCCCGTACAGTCCGGTCTCTTCGTCTGATATGTTGCATATCTAGTCTAGGGGTGGTATACGTCAGACCCCAGTAACCGATAAGTCGTGTCGATATAAGGCTCATAACGGGTCGAGAAACTACTGATAACTCTTACCAGTAGCACTCCATATCAGCCCTGGCCAGGGACTTCCAGTTATAGCCAATCGAACACATCACAACATCAACTCCCAATACCGGGAGAGACGAAACCCCTCCTATCGCTCATTGCCTCCATGCGATTCGAGACTGTACCCAAAAGCCACCGTTTTGCACGCCCTCTTGGACGTGGTAAGGCGGAAATCAAAGCACAGTAGGAATCACACAAGACTTTATGACGATATCGGGTCTACAGACTAACCTGTACCAGTGTCACCGGAGAACTGCTATCTGACGATAGGTATAATACCATCTAGGAGTTCTCGACGAGTCCGTTCAGTGTACCCAGTCTCCACTGAGCACCCGTACACCATCTTTGATGTCAAACACTGATGGATATGGGATCATCCACCGCCCATCATATGGGTCAAGATACGTATACGCTAGTCTACTCTGGTGTATCGATGCCCTGTCTCGACACACCCTCGACTAGGAACAATTATAGGATATACTCTTTGACTACCCTGGGCCCACTAGTGTGATCTCATCACAGTCCCAGTAGTCGAGTACATATCCTAAGGGCTTTATCAACATGTGTGAGCAATACAGTAAACTAATACAAGTCAACATGTTAAGACAAAGTGAAACCAAATAGCATACTATCATGTCGAGCAAGAAAGTCATCTCTATATATATCCAAGCATCCACTATAATATACATCATATGTACAACAATGGCCTCTAGGGCATATATATAACTAACAAATTGAATCCTACAACTCCGGTTTTGAATGTCTATCTAATATTCCAAATGATTCACCGATAGAAGATAGAAGGGTTAATGAGTTGTGCGACTTTGTAGTGTTTGATTTACCCTATTGTGAAGGGTCTCTTTTAAGTGAAACCACACCCAATCCTTTTCCTCTACACCTCCATCTTAGAACCAGAATCGATTGAAATCCATGCTTTTGATGAGGTGTCTGAGAAAATTGATTTTCACTTAATTGAGGATATAGACGCTGGGAATATTTTGGATGATGAACCCGCTGCTTTGGATGAGTTTTTCTCTCAAATTCATCATCCCGAGTCATTAACTGTTTTTCCCAATCTCCATATGCGTCTTGATTTTGATGAAATTTGCATGGATAAGCTGAATTTTGAGGAGAATTTTGAGGATATTTTTGAGGATGAACCAGTTTTAATTGATGAGTCGAATTTTCCAATTCATCCTATCCCTTTCATTGACTGTGTACACCCTCCTGAACGGTTAATGTTGACCCTTCCTCAATCACTTCCCTCCGTTCTTTCCATCGTTCCGACATTGCAAGAAACCGTATCACCTTCATTTCATATGTCTGGTTTACTAAGTTCGGCTTACCCATGGTTTCTTATGAATCTTGAGGGATTTGACCCCATCTCTCGATGGGTTGATAGATTAGCACAATCCTTTTCACACATCGGTCATCACAAATTGTTCTAGTCTATTCACTCCATTTTCACCCACATGTTCGTATTCCACTTCTTTCTCCCTTCCACCATTCTTCTCCACCACCGAGACCATATACCACTTCTACCTGCATACGGTCTCGCGTATTCTCCATTTCTTTCCTCTCCGTATTCTTTCACAAACCACACCATTATAACGATCAAAGGAGTCAGAATGGTTATACCGAATAGATCCGTGCCCTTCGGTCTTCAACCATCATCCCAAGCTCTTAGGGGCTTCCTTGATCAAGCCTGATCTCCGGCCTCCCTCCATCGAAGACGATCCACCCGAGAGTCTATGCAACGAGCTCCAACCTCATATTCGAGGCAACTAGGGCACCTAGATCGCCACTCTAGATACCGTAGATGAAGTAGAGAGTAATGAAGGTTTAATTTGTCTCAAGACACCCAAGGATTCTCAACTCATGAGAGGGTTTGGGTGGAGCTAGAGGAAGAAAAAGATGCCATGAGAATGAGGTGTTGAGAACAACTCGAGAAAGAGAAAAAGAAATGAATAATGGCTTGTCTCTTTGTTTGTTGTGTGAGTGTGATAAGAAATAATGGAGCCATCACATAAATGTCCATGTCTCCAAAATATCTTAGTCAACAAAAAATATCTCAAGTCAACATAATCTCACAACAAACAAAAACCCTAAGGATGCTAGAATAGTAACCATGGGTCACTAATTAGTCAGGCCACAAAAATGCAATAAACACCTCATCCTACACCTCAATCACCATTTAATCCAAAAAGGTATAAACCATGATGAGGTGTAATCTTCTAAAAGTAATCTTATAATAAATTACAAGAATACCCCTCAACCGTATATACATATCCGCATCCGTATTCCGAAGAATACGAATACAACGAGACGAAAATAATCCAACAAATATAATATTATGACCCGGTTTAAACCAAAGCCCAATAGTATTATCCATCCGAACATTATCCGTGCACAAGTACACGTATGTGATCGAACCCTGAAGTAAAACCATACGACCTCTACATCGTTATGCCCGAAGCAGGGCAATCCTATGTGTGGGACTCTAAAGACTCGTCAATACGCTAATAGTGGGTTTAACCACAAGCACGTCAGCGGCACTAGCTGTACGTAACGGCTACCCAGGTATTTAGCGAAAGGGAGGCCGACAAGTGAAATCATTCTGAAACCCCTACTAAGCCTGACAGTGACAATATCCGTACAGTCCGGTCCGTTCGTCTTATGAGTATCGCATATCGAGTCTAGGGGGTGGATAACGTCAGACCCCTAATAACACGACATTTAGTATCGGTATGAAGCCCATCACCACCTGAGAAACTATCGATCCTAGATCAGTAATTCTCGACTAGCTTGGTCAAGGATTTCTGGTGACGGCCACTCGTGCACAACCGTGACATCAACCCCCAATACCGGGAGAGACGAAACCCCCGACGATCTGCTCACTGCCTCCATGTGGCTTGTGACTGTACCCAACTAAAAGCTGTTTGCACGACTCCTTTGAGCCATGGTAGGGTACTAATCAAAGCACAGTGGGAACTCACATGAGACAAATGATGATCTCAGGTCGATAGACTAACCTGTACACATGTCACCAGGGAACTGCTATCTGACAATAGGTATAATACCAACTAGCATGTTCCCGGCGAGTCCGTCCGGTGTACTCATAACCCAATGAGCATCTGTATACATCTTAGGTGAACAAATTGACACCAATGGTTTGTGAGAACGGCCACCGCCCCTCGTCGGGGTCTCGATCAGTATACACCAGTCTACTCTGGAGTATCGATGCCCAGTCTCAAAACTCCCTCGACTAGGGACATTTAAGGATGTGCTTATAGACCACCCAGCTCCCACGTATATGATCGCCATCATACTGCTGGTAGTGAAGCAAGAATCCTATGGGTTCTATCAACATGTAATAGTGATCTGTAATGTCACCTGAAGCATGTACACGATGATAAAGACAAACCAGATAGCATACTATCATCTCGAGTAAGACTGTTCTACCGGTATAGGTCCTCCCTCAATCATTGCAATCACGTGTCTACGATTCAATAATTGACTTGAGGGCACTATAGCCAACACTTCTCTACTAATCAGTCTTACAAAGCACGTTTGTGAAACTATCGCGTTCGAGAAATAGCCTCAGTGAGTGGATCCGCTCCAATCTTTCTATCTTTATCTCTATATATCTCAACTTCGAGGAGAAAGACTATCTCCTGAAATGATCGATACATGTCTTAGAGTTTGTTTGGATATCTGATGGGACCCAGTTCACTAATGAACTCCAAATCCAACAAACTTCTTAGACCGTATCTTCCACTGAATTTAATCAGCATCCTGTGTCATGCCTTCCGCAGTTTCCGCTTGGACCACTTCTCCAACATACTGCCCCTCAAAAGAGGGAAAACTATAACTCTAACAGTCACTCTGTCATCCAGGTCACCTTGGAAGCCTGAAATGATAACCACCTCCTGAAGGAGGTTGCCGTTACCATATACCAAGAACATCCACTTATGTTCATAATTACTTCCCAACGTTTCTCCAGGATTGGATTAATATTGTTAGGAATATGTATGCCCTAGAGGCCATTATTGTTGATATAGTGGATGCTTTGTGATATATATAGAGGACTTTCTTACTCGACATGATAGTATGCTATCGGGTTACCTTTATCTTAACATGTAGACTGGTATTATTATACTGTATATCTCTTACATGTTGATAAAGCCCTTAGAATATGTACTTGACTACCAGGATTATGATGAGATCATACTAGTGGAGCCATGGTGGTCCAAAAGTACATCCTTTAACTGTTCCTAGTCGAGGGGATATCGAGACAAGGCATCAATATTCCAGAGTAGACTAGTGTGTACGTTTCTTGTCCCTTAGAGGGCGATGGTTGATCCCACAGCCATTGGTGTGTGACATCAAAGATTGTACACAGGTGCTCATTAGAGAATAGGTACACCGAACGGACTCGCCGAGTTCTCCTGGTTGGTAGTATACCTATCGTCAGATAGCAGTCCTCTGGTGACACTGGTACAGGTTAGTCTGTAGACTCGAGATCGTCATAGTGTCTTGTGTGGCTCCTACTGTGCTTTGATTTCCTCCCTACCACACTCAAGAGGAGTTGTGCAAACAGGTGGATTTTGGGTACAGTCCCGAGTCACATGGAGGCAATGAGCGATAGGAGGGGTTTCGTCTCTCCAGGTATTGGGGGTTGATGTTGCGCTATGCTCGATTGGCTATAACTGGAAGTCCCTGGCGAGGGATGCTGCTGAGATTTACTGATAAGAGTTATTAGTAGTTTCTCGAACCGTTATAGGCCAGGCATCGGCATGAATTATCACGTTGCCGGGGTCTGACATTTACCACCCCTAGACATGATATGCGACATATCAGATGAAGAGATCAGACTGTACGGTTGTGTTACTGATAGGCTTCATGGAGAGTATGGATAAGCTTTCTTGCTGATCTTCATATCGCTCAATACCCGGGTAGCCGTTATGTCTAGCTAGTACCACTGATGGCATGTGGGTGACTGATGTGATCATCACCTACTGTTGGCTGTTGACGAGTCTTTAGAGTCCCACACAGAAGTTTCCTGGTTCAAGCGAAACGAAGTAGGACACATATGTGATATGTGCGTGGGCCAGATTAAATATGTGTATATGATACCGTATTATAATCTGGCAGTCATCTGTTATCAGTTAAGTTATATGTGATATAACTGCTGGGTTCCCTAGGCGGCCACTGGGTTTTGGGAGGTATCGTTCATGCCATTTCAAAAAATTGACGCACTAAAGAACCCTAACACTAGAATCTAAACTAGAGAATTAGACGAACAAGCATGCAAACATCTTTACATCTAAGTGAACAAGGAATACAATCTTTGTAGACCGGTCCTTCACTTCAATAGCTCCGTGGAGTAGTCCCTTCGCTCCAAGTAGTGATCTCCCTGACTCTAGTGAGGCTCCACAAGGTGAAATGAACAAGCTTGCTTGAAGTCTTCGAAGCCGAAGATGATCTACGTCGAGGAGACACTAACTCAAGCTACCTCTTCACTAAGTGATGAACTTGGTGAAGAAACAACCCAATCTAAATGGCTAGTAGAGAAGAGCTTGATGAAGTAGGAGTTTTGCTCACTTTAGAAATGATTTTCTCTCTATATTTCTTCACCTCTCATAAAGCTAGAGAGCTCTTGGAGATAAAGAAGATGATGAAGTGTGAATGGAATAAAAATGAGTGAGAATATCAACCATGGGTGAGTTAGTGTCATACACTAACTCATGTAGAGAATAAACCTTGGCTAACAATAATGGTTAGGTTAATAAATATCTATAAGTAAAACAAAATTAGTGGACTTGGTCAATGGTTCCACAAGCTTCTACAATCTTTAACCATGTGACTAAATTCCAACTAATTTGATTTACTTTAAATAAATAAAACCTTATCATTATTATAAGCATGATGTGAGTCTTATACACCCATGTAGCATCAAGCATGACACAAAAGATGTACATTAATATATATCACATATATACTAAGTGTACACTAGTGATAAAAAGAAATCTTAAGTGAGCTAATATTAGTTAATGTAAGATGATATATCAAATATATAATTATACGTTAAATTATTAAATCAACACTTGATTTAATAATCTAGCTATATCACATACAACCGACTAATATCAAATGTATCAATTTATCGAATCAACATTTGATCCGATAACTCGGCTATATAACATATAACCGACCGATATCACATATCGCGAGAATAGAATGCGGTATAACATACGCGTATTAATCTCGGTCCCGCACATATCACATATGTGCTCCTACTTTGTTTCACTTGAGCCAGGAAACCTCTATGTAGAACTCTAAAGACTCGTCAATACGCCGGCAGTAGGTGGTGATCATATCAGCCGCCCACAAGACGCAAGTGGTTTGCTAAACGTAACGGCCACCCGGTATTGAGCGATCAGAAGATCAACAAGCAAGCCTGCTCATACTCCTGCGAATCCAAATAGTAACATTGCCGTACAGTCCGGTTTCTTCGTCAGATATGTTGCATATCACAGCCTAGGGGTGGTATAGCGTCACACCCCAATAGCCTGATAAGTCATGCCGATGCAAGGTCCATAACGGTTCGAGAAACTACTTATAACACTTACCAGTAAATCTCAGCAACCCTGGCTAGGGATTTCCTGTTATGGCCAATCGAGTATAGCGTAAAATCAACCCCTAATACCGGGAGAGGCGAATCCCCTCCTATCGCTCATTGCCTCCATGTGACTCGGGACTGTACCAAAAAACCACCGTTTTGCACGATCTCTTGAATATGGTAAGGTGGAAATCAAAGCACAGTGGGAATCACACAAGACTCTATGACAATCTCGGGTCGATAGACTAACCTGTACCAGTGTCACCAGAGAACTGCTATCTGACGATAGGTATAATACCATCTAGGTGTTCTCGGCGAGTCCATCCAGTGTACCCAGTCTCCACTAAGCACCCGTATACTATCTCTGATGTCAAACACCAATGCATATTGGATCATCCATCGCCCATCATATGGGTCGAGAAGCGTATACGCTAGTCTACTCTAGAATATCGATGCCCCGTCTCGATACTCCCACGACTAGGAACATTTGAAGGATGTACTTACCGACTGCCTCTGCCCCACTAATATGATATGTATCATAATCCTGGTAGTCAAGTACTCATCCTAAGGGATTTATCAACATGTAATAGAGCGACAGTCAGTGTACATGTTAAGATAAAGAGCAACCAGATAGCATACTATCATGTCGAGCAAGAAAGTCCTCCTTATATATGTCCAAGCATCCGCTACAATATACATCGCATGTACAGTAATGGCCTCTAGGGCATACATATAACTAACAATAACCTGATTATCGAATCAAGTGTTGATTTGATAATGTGGTACACAGATAAATGATATTAGTCGGTTATATGTGATAAAACCGGATTATTAAATCAAGTGTTGATTTAATAATGTGATGTATATTATATTTGATATAATTATATCTTAACTAATATAATTAGCTCACTAAATATTTTCTTATATGTATTAATATATATATATATATCTGAAGCATGGATTTTTTTTCTATTTTTGAGAAGAAATTGAGGTGGAAAATGGGAGCATGGTGAGGCATGGCCTTTTTTCTTTTGTTTATTCATCTTGATTCACTATTCAAGCATGGTTGCGATTTTATATTGTATTTTCTCCATGCTTGAATGAGTGAGGATCAAGTTGTTGCCATTCTTTACCTCATTCACAACACTTAGCCATTTTGGCTAGTGTTGCTCTCATATGCTCTCTAGCTTCCTTTCATCTCCATCTTCATCATGGTTCAAGCTTCAACCCTCACATGTGATGTGAACCATGAAGCTTGAACACAAGTTAGTGAGCCTCAAATCCCCTACTTCACCATCCCACACTAAACTAACACTTTGATGTGGCGTGTTTACTTCACTAATAGGAGATTAGTGAAGAGGTAGCTTGAGCTAGTGGGCTTCGCGTGGATCATCTTCGGCACGAAGGTCATCGGAGGAAGCTCTTCCACACTCTCATGTGGAGCCTAGTGGAGTCGTACGGACTACTACACGGAGCCTATGAAGTGAAGGACTTGATCTACAAGGGTATAGCCATCTTCACTTCTCTTTAGAATGCATATCATCATAGGTTTAAACCCTATTATTCTAGTAAAGATCTTATTTAGTCTAACTTAGCACCTAAATTTTTTTAAAATTTGGTATGCTTGATGCTAATAAAACCTTATGGTGGTGCTAGGGTAGACTTTCATGGTATCAGAGCCAACCTAGAATATTAGGGAAGGTCGTTACGACGTTAAAGTGTTCGATCGGTTTTCGAAACCACAAATTTTTGCATCTTTCTGTCGAATTTTTCAAGAGTTGGAATTTTTATGTTTAAAAATATCCAAAAAATCATGCAGGTTATTTTATAGAACCCCAGAAAATTTGAACACCTAACTCTTCTAAACGACCACGGAACCGTGGCTTAAACCCCTGTTTGGCCACGGTTTCGCCGCTCTTTTGTGGAGTTATGTGCTCTTTTTCTCTGTGCTACTCCATTGGTACATTTAGCACTCTCTGGGTATTTTTAATGATTCTCAAGTTGTTGAGATCTCTGGATTTTGTGGGTGTTTGCTAAATCGATCGAAAAATTTAACGTTGTATAGATCTTGATGATATGTGATACAATATTTAGAATCCAGATAATTAGTTTTGTGAAAACTAGTTAGTATATTATAAACCTAGTGTATCAATCTCGGTTAATCGGTTGCCACGGAGTTTTGATTCGGATCAAAACTCCATCGCATTCGCGTATTGTACGCGAACACTCGCCGGGTAACTCTAGTAGACAGCCATGCCCTATAGCCCCGAACAAGTGACAATAGGAGAACCCTGTTGCCAAAAGCACCCACTCGGGTGCTTGCGGCCACGGTGTTCCGCCTTAGTGCACTTCGTCGACGGTATCGGGGGTACGTCCATCTACTAAAGTTTCCGACATGTATTCGATATTGTAGTCGGGAATCCTATTGAATTACCCGACTAAAGTAATTGAAAAGTGTTTTCAATTTGAGACTAAAATACAAGGTTTATAGGTTAGGCTTGAAATCCGGAATATAAGATATTCCGGGTTTATGATGTTTAAGGATATACGAATTCTAATTATTGTAGTTTTCCATTTATTTGCTGCGACCGTAAGTGTAATATGTGGGGTATCCCGATCTCGTTGCTATATGTCAATGAAATTTCGGGATACGCATATTTACTTACGTTGATGACATGAGATGTTATGTGTTGCTGGTGATATGATTTATTAGATCATCGTGAATGAATAGCCGGGTTTTCTTTATGTGAGATGGGAGTTTTATTTTCATTCATGTAAAATCTGTATGTAATATTTTTTTATTGGGGCACTTCCGGGTTGAGGATGATGTCACCACTGTTGTATATTATTTACTTTTACGAATTAGGATAGACCCAAGGCGGGGAGCACAAGTAATCGGGTTCTAGAGTCCAGTGGGAGACCATTTCAAGGAGTTGAGACCGAGTCTCCTAAATCTAGAATTGGTAGGGTTACTTGTCGCTCTCGTGGGGTCTATTCTTCACGACCGTGGAATTGGTAGAGTTACTAGCTAAATTTAAAACACGGAAATCATAGTATATCCAATATTTCATATGTTGCTTCTGCTGCTTGGTTTTGTGATGTGATCATATAACTGCGTGAGACGAATGTTATATTATATATATGATATATAATAAACGTTACTTATGTTTTGCACCCACGCTAGTCCAGCCCCCGCTCTGCCGGTAGTTAAGTAACCTAAAGGTGCATGACGGGGCCCGGTGGCTAATGCGGATGGCATCAGCGTACGTTCTATTTTCGTTTTATTTTTCCATGATATTTAGGAAACATTAAATGATAGGACTTCATTAATGAGATTAATGAAAAGAAAGAAACCTAAAGATATTGTAGAATCAAATTTTATTAAAGGGTAGCTCTATTTTTTTCTTTGCATAGTGGTATTCCTTGATGAATATCCAACACCTCATTCGATGAGGAAAGCGTCGAGAACCCTTCATCGGGAGTGACCTCTTTAGTGAAACTAGCAAAAGCCTAAAAAACACTCCTTTTCAAAATCACTAGATTCTACAATGATATCAAGTTCATTACGCTCATAGTTTTCTTAAAATCCTGCGTAGCCCTCCGTCATTTCAGATATGCGTCATTTAGTATTCGTGCTACGTTTGTTGACTATGTTAAGGCGTAGTGTGCGGTAGCTAATTAGTGCTTATCTGTAACCATATGATGTGATTAGAAAAGGGTTGTTGTATGGCTTTGTTTACTATGTTAAGGGTCATGCGGGTGGGTTTAATCTAATCAAGAAATGACGGGTTGAACTTGGCTAGCACTTATGATTTGTTGACCATATCCAAGGTCATAAGTTGCTAGGGGTAAAAACCATTATCGGGAATTTCAAGTGTTGAAACTTGCAATGAGATTGCATACCTTCTATATGATAGTTGGATCCCGATACCCACTGCGAGTAAGGGTTACTAATAGGAGAGTTTTGTACTTTACAATTAGTTGATCCAGTAGGGGTCTAGAAAGGTGTCAACGGGGTTATGCCTCTAGGGAAACGAGGTTTATTTTAATTAGGTCCATGTGAAAGCATGGGGAACCTCTTTCGGAGTAACAATACCTTTTTGGCCGAACGATTGGCGAACCTGTAGGGTGTAATTAATCCCGGCTAACTTACCTTTTAGGGTTTGAAGAAAGATTTGATAAAAACAGTGGGAGCCATCCTTATTAGATAAGATAATAACCAATCTAATCTTGCAAAGAGCGCACGCTAATGCGTTTCCTTCTCCCTCTCTCTCCAGGCAGCAACCAATGTCACGCCTTAATCAAGATAATAATATGGATGAATTAATTGAACCCGCTTATTATATTAAGCTGGGAAACGTTGGTTCCTTAGGAATAGGAGAATATCAAGATTCCCACACCACCCGTACGAAGAAACAACATGTTGATGCATCTTCTTCGGGTGTGTTCATTACCAAGAACTGTTTCTCAGTTTGTTCTACGTCCTGGGTATTGGATACCGGATCAGGATCCCACGTATGCAATTTGTTACATGGGCTAAAGAAAGGTAGAGAACTGTGAAAAGATGATAAATCTCTAACAATAGAGAATGGTGCTATTGTTGCAGCCAAGGAAGTTGGCGAATATCATCTTGTATTACAATACATTGATTCTGAATGACTGTTACTACGTACCAAAAATGATGTGCAACATTATATCAGTTTCTTTGCTAACTAAAGAAGGATATAATCTCACATTAGAGGATAATGTTATGAACATTTTTCACAATCAAGCGTTGATTGGATTTGGTACGTTATGTAACGGATATACGTTCGTAATCAAAGTACAGTTCTTAACGTACAGAACACAAACAAGAGGAATGTAGGTTGATGCCACGCACCCCACGTGTTCGCGGGGAGGCAGAATTTGCAAAAAACTATTTTTATATGCTTCGTAACATCGACAATCTCCAGGATCGATACAAAACCGTAACTAATAAACAAATGAAGAGGTTTAAATTCTATATAAGAAATTTATACCTCAAGCTACTTGTCCTTCTTCTCCTTGCTGTCCTTCTCCTCATCGTGAGCTCCTCGGAGTGAGAATGGATCGCGCCTTCTCGTCGACTTCTCCAAGTCGAAGAAGATCCACCCGAGAGTGCCAACCTTGAGCTTTAACCTCCGAGATGAGGTAACTAAGGTACTTGGTGTGCTAAAATAAGTAGCCTAGAGTGAGTAGAAAGTGATTAAGGATATAGTAGTCTCACAAACCCTAGGATTCTCAACTCATGAGACAATTAGTGTTCTTGAGGGAGATGAAGAAAGCTTGAGGAGAGAGAATCTATTTGTGATAATGAATAAGGAAAATGGCTCATGTAAAGACTAAATGGCAAATGAAAATAGCTCACAAAAATATCTCAAAAATATCTCAAAATATCTAAGTCTTCATTTGCCACAAAAGAGTCCAAGAAAGTCAACAAGAAGCCATGCTCAATTTTCACCAAAATACCTTATAGTTCCACCTCACAACTCCACCTCATTAAGCATTTAACCTAAATGCTAATCCAATTAATGAGGTTTAATCATCTCGAAACAAACTTGAGTAATTACAAGAATGCCCCTCTCATCCGTATATACATACCCGTATCCATAATCCGAGAAACACGAATACAATGAGACAAAACTAATCTAATAATCAAATACGAGGATCCGGCTTAAATCAAAGCCCACTAGTATTGTCCGCACGAACATCATACGCGCACAAGTACATGTATGTGATCGAACCCTGTCGTAAAACCATACGACCTCTACATCGTTTCGCCCGAAGCAGGGAAACCCTCTGTATGGGACTCTAAAGACTCGACAGTACGCTGGCAGTGGGTTTAACTACAAGCACGTCAGCGGTACTAGCTGCACGTAATGGCTACCCAGGTATTTGTCGATAAGAAGGCTGATGAGCAAACTCATCCGAACTCCTGCTGAATCTGTCTGTGGCAACCTCCGTACAGTCCGGTCTGTTCGTCTAAGAGTATCGCATATCGGGCCTAGGGGACGGTAAACGTCAGACCCCTAATAGCGCAATAAGTCGTGTCGGAGTGCAGCCCAAAACACCCTGGGAAACTACTGGAGTGCCTACCAGCAAATCTCGTTTTCCCTGGCCAGAGACTTTGTGTAATGGCTTTCCGAATCACAGCGCGACATCAACCCCCAACACCGGGAGAGACGAATCCTATCTAACCGCCGCTGCCTCCAAGTGCTTCAGGACTGCACCCAACTACTACCTGTTTGCACGACTCAATAGAGCCTTGGTAGGGTAGTAAACTAAGAACAGTGGGAACACACTTGAGGCGAAGTAGCAGTGTCAAGTCAACGGACTATGCTATACTCATATCACCTGGGAACAGCTACCTGATGATAGGTATAGTACGAACCGGCATTACCCCATGAGTCCGTCCAGTGTAAATCATAACCCAATGAGCACCTGCATACTATCTCCAGTACGACGTACTAATGGCAGTGGGTGTAACATTTCAAAAAAATAAAATATTATTTTTGGGGAATTTTTATAATTTAATAATAAAATATTGAATATTTTAAATAAGACGGTATAATTAAATACCGATAAATGGGGAAAAATTTAGAAAATTATGGAAATTACTAAAGAGGAGGGTGTTTTACAGAATTATGCAATTTTTAAGTTTTTATGATTAATTATATGCTAATTTAGTGCTAATCGCGATTAAAAATCGTTAATCGCGCTTTAAGCGTATTTTGTGCAAACATGCACCATATCCTTTTTCTTAACACTTGGTGCATTTTTACTACATGTTTTTGGGTGCATGGCTTTTGTTTTGGGGTTACTATTGATGAGAGAAGAAAAATAGATAAGAAAAAAGAAAAAGAATAAAGAATTGAGTATGGGTAAGAGAGAGAAAGAGTGGGTGAGGGGTCAACCAATGTCTTGAGCCATTCCCTCATCATTTCTTTCACTCATTCCACTCCCCTCTCCTCATCTTGCTGCTACTGCTGCCGCCCTAGCTCCCTCCCCTCTTCACCTCCCCAAAACTCCATGAAAAACACCTCAAAACCCAAGTCCCATTTCATTAAAAAGATGCACAAGCTCAAGGGAAGCACATTGGACCAAGAAAAATCAAATTTTGGACACTTGGGGCAACTCAAGAAAATTCTTGAGTTGCCAAATGAGGTATTTTCTGAATCTTTAGCTTAGTATTTCCATTACTTTTACCCCAATGTTAGATTAGAACCGATATTGTGTGGTTTGGGCTAACTTTGAAAATTCTAGTTAGGGTTAATGGAAACTTTGAGAGTTGTGATGTGAAGTTGAGCTCAGTAGAGGCAACACAACCCCCTAGTGCTAGAATTCAGGCCTAAACTAGATACTAGAACCCCGGAAAACGGATTTAGAAAAGCCGATATCGGAAAATTGTGGATTCTGTGAGGGTTAAATGAAATCTGCTATCATCTGGACATTCTGAAAATTATTTTGCAAACACAGAGAGATGTTGTAACGTTTTGAAAATCGTTTCGGAGAAATTTCGAAAAAATCGGTAAAATAAGGGGGTTTTCGGTAAAAAGTCAAAATACAAATATCTTTATTATAAAATTAAATATACATATTCTAGCTATGTAATTGCTAGTATTTGGTGTTTATTGACCCACTGGTGAAATTTCAAATTTTCTAAAAAATTTTCCGAAATTAATTATTTTAATATTATTTTAAACCGTCACTAATATATTTAATTAGGGAAAATTACAAATTGGAATGAGTTGAAACAAATTTTGTGCAACATAAAACTTAAAATAAAATTTTATCATGTGGTTTTTGAAAAGAAATCATTTGCCAAAACGGTTTAGAAATTATTGAAGAAAAAAGGCTTTTTTTATAGTGTAAATGGAGATTTGGGGTATAATATTTATCATTTTCCCTCATCCCACACACACACCCACACTCACCCACCCCCACTTCCATTGTGGCCGAACACTTGCTGCCCCCAATTCCCCACTTGAGAAAAGAAAAGTCCAAGCAAACAACAAAAGAGAAGAATGAATAAAGAAAAAGTGTATAAGTGTTGACTTTGGAGTATGGGTTTTGTTTGACTTTTGCCACAAACCCCATTCTCTCTCTCTCCTCACTCATCCCCTCCCCATCTGGCCGAGACCTCCCCATGATCAGCCCCCAATTTTACCACTTCATTTCCAACACAAAATTGCTCTCAAATTCAAGAAAAATCAAATTAAAACCTCACAAATCCCAAATCCAACATTTACCCATTATTCTTTAACCAATCTAGCGTGGATCTTGGAGTATGGAAGCAAGTTTTGGAGGCTAAAATTTCAAGTTTGATCTTTTGATTTGTGGAGGTAAATCCTAACCCCAATGTTTAATTGTTAGTTAAATGCTTTGAATCAACTAATTAGGTGTGTAATTATGGCTCTAATTTCAAAATTTAATATTCAAGAGGAGGATTAAATTAAGGTTAGGGTTTTATCTCTTAATCATGTTTACTTTGAGTAGTCTAACATCTTAAGATTTACAAAATCTAATATAGGTTCTAATTTGTTAATTGTTAAAATTAAATTGTCCTAATTATGATTGGTTTGCAAACTAGATTTTTGTAATTAATATAAAGTAGTGAGATTAAAATCTAGTTAATGGTTGTGTGGCTTAGTTAAGATATTTTAATGAGAATTATGGCCACTAGAATTGTTAAAATATTTAAATTTGATTCAAACACCAAGTTTTGAGCTAAAATGGAAAATTTTGCTTATTAGGTTTTCGGATAAATAGCTTTTACAGCGAATTTGAAGTTTTGATGATTTTAACCCTATTTTATATATATATTTAAGGTGTTGTGAAACCACGATTGATACGTTTGAGTTTTTCTCGATGGTTTGGCGTTTGTACGCCGACGTCGAGGGTTTTTGGGTTGATCTGTGAAAGCAACCATAGGTTTTGACCTATGTGGGATTCGTGTGTCGTTTTGGTCATGAGTCGGATTTTAATATGATACGATGCGTTGTGATATGTAGGTACCCCCATGTGGACCTCGAGGGGACAAGCAAGCGCGTGGCGACGTCGGCACCGGCTAGCGAGGACCAGGTGAGTAGATTTATATCTACGGGGAGAAGTCGGGTGGATGGCGTATAGCACCCCCGCAGACCGTAGTGTAGCTTATATATATATGTTTATATAGGTATTTTATGATACAAGAATGTTTATTCATGTTATGTTTATGTGTTCATAGTTTACCTTTGGGTTAGTTGCGAAACCCTAGAGTAGTTGTTATACCTACATATGCACACACAGACTTGCATACTTTACTTTCTTGTGCGTAGATTGGGATGTGTATATATGTATATATGCGTGGGTATGGGACTATGCATATGTACATTCATATACGCATGCATGGATAATGAGGATAGTACTTAGGATTTATGATGAGTCGATGAGATTTGGTTTGAGGCAGTGAGATCGGTGATATAGCAGGGTTCGTATTTGAGATACGACATGACGTTGTAGCGGGTCCTTGACGTAGTGTTTCACACACGTGCATGCATACTTAGGCGGTATCAGTATGGTACTAGACATAGATCAGTACCCCGATCATGATATTTGATAAAGAGGATACTAGGTGAATAGTATGATAAATGTGATATTAACCCGTACCGAGATTCGGGGATGTCGTACGACGGATTTACGTACGAGCTATATTTTGATGATTGATCCGCACTCTTGACTTGGGATGTCTGATTATAGATATGGTATCGGATATGATATTATTGAGGCGGGATCACCGACTAATATATATACAGGTATGTATATGTATCGACTCAGATGTTAGGCGATTTCCTTACCTGTAGTCCAGCTTGTTAGCTTAGCCCTTTAGTTTAGTTTAGTTGTTAGATTAGATTCGATTCTTACCTATTTCAAAAACTAACGAATCGTGGGTATTTTAAAAGACAGCCCAAGGGATCCTACGGATATTTCAAAAGACGTACCTTTTCATAAAAACACCGTAGCCCCTATTTTCAAAACCCCATGATTCGTGTTATTTCAAAAGGCACCATTTTTAGGACTTATATTAGATTAATGCAGATTAGTTATAGTTGCGTCTAGTATTCAGCTCCCATTCATTATTGTGGTTCGCTTCGCATCGCATGCTTATATTATGCTTCATACTCCATTATTGATATCATGCTGTTAGGACACCAGCACCATTACCATGATGCGTATGTACCACGTACACTTACTTGCCGGCTCACACACATCTTCATCGGTAATTGCCATGTCACGTACACCTTAGAAAATATTATTGCTTAACTTAGCTTGATAGCTAGTAGTTTGACATAATATTAGTGTACTTACCTTATATGCCAGCTTAGATATTGTAGTTATTACTTGTCACTTCATGCATACTGTTATTCATTGTTATGCCGTATTCATGGATTCTTACGCCTATATTCATGGGATTATATGCTATTGATGATTTGGATTCATATTTCTATGAGATTTTCTGGATTTGGGGGAAAACCGCAAAACTTGTATAAGCTTCTTCCCTATCTTTTAAATAAAAAGTGCGGTTTTCCCATGATGTATGAGTCGTCCACCATGAGTTTGCTGATGGATTTCGAGACCCGATTCGAGGAGTGGAGGAACTGTTTTGGGTACATGGTGGGCCCGGTGCGGTACCCCGGGGCAAGAGGATCGTGTTGTTGACGTTGAGCCTGGCAAGGGAGCACTACCGACCGGTGATTTTTCCCGACGCGTCGGATATCCGGAGGAAACCGTCGTGGTCTTGAGATGGATGGTTGGGGCCGGTCTGGATTGACGGCGCCCTAGATATTGTGATTGAGACATTGAGATTTCGAGATATTGAGGTACAGAGACTGTGATACAGAGATATCGAGATATTGGGATTACATTTTGTGCCGATGCTAGGCACTGTTTTATGCTGATTTCATTATGATACCTCATTTTAAAAATACAAAGGAAATCTCACTAAATTATGAAAACAGTTTCTTCATTTACATGTATTCTGTTTTCATGCATTCATACCTTATTCATATGATATATTGCTACCTGAGGCACTGACACGGGCACATGAGATTACACTCGGGTTAGATATTTACCCTAGCCTTTGTTAGGCTGCATGTTATATATATTTGAGGATATATTATGATCATTGACCTAGGATTGCGTTATTTATGCGATTTCTTTTCGTAGATGTTTTTCTATTCACGAGTTGGTAACTCACCCCCGTGTGCCCCAGTTTCTTGCAGGTTTGCCGTACAGGTTTCATTACGGCTTTGCGGGCATAGTTTCCTTCGGGTGATTTGCTAGTAGGTGGGTTTACTTGTATCGTACCCCCATTATATATCTTGTATATCATTATTCTGTTGTATCTAGAAGTTCCATCAACCAAACATGTATTTATTTTTGAGATAGAGACCAGTGATGTTATTCTTTCGACCATAGAGTCGCGCGTTATATTTCTATGGATTTCTTGTGGTTTTGAGTTTCCTTTTGAGTTTTGATCCTCGCCGTTGGCGTTGTATATTATATTGCTTGTGTGGTTGTGGCCGTCGATTGACGAAGAGCTAGCTCCCGCTTGGGGATGCCTTTTTATTGATTTCGTATACTATTCATGTTGTATCCCATTTGGGGGCCAGTATTTATAAAGGAGACACTGCCGAAATTTTCAGGAAATTTTTGATGTTTTTAAAAAAACCGCATAATTCGGCTTATGCTATTGAAACTACTTGCTTTAAGTTGGTTTTTCCTGCACTCTACATCTTTTCTTGGTTTGGATTTCTGGGTTTTCGGTTTACTTAGATTACGTACGCCTCGAGACGTTCGTAGTTTAAGTGCTGGTAATGTTCCGTACTTTCGGGTCGTGACAAAGTTGGTATCAGAGCGTTAGGTTTTACCTTCGGAGCGTAGGATGACCCTTGGTTGATGGAATAGGTGACTAAAGTAGAGTGACGTATCGTAGGTATGTTCCGCGGCATATTTACGATACGCTACTCCACTTAAGAAGCCTTAGGATGTACATTTCTTTACTCGGTATTATATTCATTCCGATCTAGCCTCATCAGTACCAGTTATGGTTTTGCTGCCACGATTACGGGAAGGGAGAGCTACAGCTAAAGTTGCGGTCAGCACGAGCTCGTCACGAACGAGGACTAACCAGGGCGAAATTCCGGCGACACACGATTGCGGAGATGTGTCTTTTTGCTGTGTTTCCGCGCCACGAGCGTTTGGAGGATCGCCTTTATGAGATTTCTCGGACGTGCCGATCAGTATCAGAGGATTGGGCCACTGACAGAGGCCAGCCAGATTTTGATGACCGTTGGTGTGTTGCTTATTCATGATGGTCGAGGCAATGTTCAGCGTGCAGACGAGCGAGCCAGTTATTGCTGCGAACGACGAGATATTTCCCCAGATGCTGGAGTTAGTGCAAAATGAGTTGTACTAAGAGATGATAGAAGGTCTCTAGTCATCGAGGATGAATGACTAGGACATGTGGATCGTTCGCCTACCCCGATGCGAGGTCATCAGATAGATTGATTCCAGCTAGAGACGACTTCACGCGGAGACGTTGAGAGTCGACAGAGACGATCGAATGTCAGAAACCTATTATTCCAAGTTTAAAGTACTCGGAAAGACATGCAGGCAATTCTATGGACCCTCTAGAAGAATGAAACCCTAACTCGACATAATGACCGTGTGAAAGCCTTTGAACCTTCGGGTTTGCGGCAGTTCTACGGCGCCATTAGTGAGGCTTGGGTTTGCCCTTCTACGGCTGGACCACCGATGCTGTGGTATGTACTCGATACTATTAAACTGTGCCCAAGATGTTGAGCTCTTGGGGGATTATGAGGTTTTGACGACTCGATCGGATGGCTCGACTTAATTCGGATGCTAGGTGGTGAGATGCATTTCTTAGGAGACTCCCGATACGAGGATAGCCGTTGGAGCTCAGTCCATGCAGCCGCGACGAGACGAGTCCAAAGAAGACGACATTAGAGAAAAGTGAAGTAAGAGGTTCGTACCAGATCTAGATGAGATGACGTTCCACTCCACCGACATCAGAGATGCGATGCGCATGCCGAGGTATGGTACTTGGATTTACCTTCCAGAAGGAGTCGCGATGAGTATGCAGTCGTTCCAGAGCAAGATGCAGATATAGAAAAGGACGGTGACTTCCGGACAGTTGGCAGAGACGAGACATGGAAGAGACCATGAGCAGGATTCCTTCCAGGACACTGCTGCAATGATACTTGCACCCAGGATCAGATGTGTCACATACATTCAGAGAGCCGAGGCCGACGCCAGTGATATGCTGTCTTACGAGTGGTCGCGATGATTGACCAAGAGATGACCAGAGAAGTGCCAGAACGGAATCATCCCCGTTAGTACACCTGACAGGGCCGATGAGCCGATGGACCGAGAGATTGGTAATTCACATTGAAGACCTTGACCCAGGAGTGGTCATTATTACGTACACCAGCAGGCCAGAGTTCATGATCATCGACGAGACGTCCCACTAGTGACCGCGACAGTTGGCCCGAGATTCTTAGAGGATGCGCTTGAGCGGTACTATTCCGCCATTATTGATTTCGATGTTTTGGGTGATTTATTCGCATGATTTGATTTTGATGATTGAGAATTTACGATATTTGCACAGTGTTGCACTTGATATCGTTTTCGTGCTTTGGTTTCACATGTTTGTGATTTTACGGTTTTAGACATTTGAGTTGATTTTGTGCGTATGCACGCACACGATTTGGTTCCTGCACTCTATATAGTTTATATATGCTTGCAGTGCAGTGATACGCCTTTTGTGCACTTAGATGCACTGGACTTCGATTTCGATTGTGATACTCGATATTTGTTTTGTACACCTTGTGCACCTGATTTGATTTTGCGCATATTCGGCGCTTGATATTGGATTTCATGATTTCGTGCACGATGGATGCACCTGATTTGGATTTTCGCGCATGTTGGGCACATGTTTTGAGATACGATTTTGGTGCACACCAGATGCACTAAATCGAGGTTTTTCAAGCATGTCAGATGCACCTGATTTTGCTGTCAGGCACACACGTTGCCTACGACAGATGCTTTGTGCACACCCGATGCACTTAGATTTTGTTTCTGTGCAGTTGTATGGCACGTATATGGATTTTGATTGTCGTGCGCACCAGACGCACGTAGTATTCATACGCGTATTTTGGGATTGATTTCTTATAGAGCAGTACATTTTTTTTATGATAATTGCGATGTGTTTTCGTACTGAGCTTGACTAGTCAGAGAACAATACCTGAATGCATTTTGCATACATTGATAGCTATTGAAGGGAATTCCAAAAAGCGAGCTATAGTCTCAGTATTTACCTACGTGTCTGATATGACGCGAAACGTTTAAAACAAGGAAACCCTTCTAAATTGTTTCCCAAAACGGCGGAGCGTATGTTTCAAACAAAAGGTATATATGTATATAGCTATTTTCTTATGATAGACGTCCGCCACTGTGCAGTGTTATGTGCATTGCACAACAACTTAAAGGATTTGGCATGCATTTCCTCCTGATATTTACATGTATAGTTCCGATTTATAGCATATCGGTTTTGCTTGAGATTTGGCATTCGTGTCTTCACCTTGACTCCGATGATTGCGGGATGCTTGACGGGGTTTTGATTTCGAGTTATCTACCCATTACTCATGTATGATGCGTTTTATGTACTTATGGTTTCGGAGCCCCGGCGATTTGATGGTCTTGGCTGAAATATTTTAGTATTTGGGGGGAGTTTTAATGTAAATTCGGGGACCGAATTTCTTTAAGGGGGGAAGATTGTAACGTTTTGAAAATCGTTTCGGTGAAATTTCGAAAAAATCGGTAAAATAAGGGGGTTTTCGGTAAAAAGTCAAAATACAAATATCTTTATTATAAAATTAAATATACATATTCTAGCTATGTAATTGCTAGTATTTGGTGTTTATTGACCCACTGGTGAAATTTCAAATTTTCTGAAAAATTTTCCGAAATTAATTATTTTAATATTATTTTAAACCGTCACTAATATATTTAATTAGGGAAAATTAGAAATTGGAATGAGTTGAAACAAATTTTGTGCATCATAAAACTTTAAATAAAATTTTATCATGTGGTTATTGAAAAGAAATCGTTTGCCAAAACGGTTTAGAAATTATTGAAGAAAAAATGCTTTTTTTTTGTGAAAATGGAGATTTGGGGTATAATATTTATCATTTTCCCTCATCCCACACACACACCCACACTCACCCACCCCCACTTCCATTGTGGCCGAACCCTTGCTGCCCCCAATTCCCCACTTGAGAAAAGAAAAGTCCAAGCAAACAACAAAAGAGAAGAATGAATAACGAAAAAGTGTATAAGTGTTGACTTTGGGGTATGGGTTTTGTTTGACTTTTGTCACAAACCCCATTCTCTCTCTCTCTCCTCACTCATCCCCTCCCCATCTGGCCGAGACCTCCCCATGATCAGCCCCCAATTTTACCACTTCATTTCCAACACAAAATTGCTCTCAAATTCAAGAAAAATCAAATTAAAACCTCACAAATCCCAAATCCAACATTTACCCATTATTCTTTAACCAATCTAGCGTGGATCTTGGAGCATGGAAGCAAGTTTTGGAGGCTAAAATTTCAAGTTTGATCTTTTGATTTGTGGAGGTAAATCCTAACCCCAATGTTTAATTGTTAGTTAAATGCTTTGAATCAACTAATTAGGTGTGTAATTATGGCTCTAATTTCAAAATTTAATATTCAAGAGGAGGATTAAATTAAGGTTAGGGTTTTATCTCTTAAACATGTTTACTTTGAGTAGTCTAACATCTTAAGATTTACAAAACCTAATATAGGTTCTAATTTGTTAATTGTTAAAATTAAATTGTCCTAATTATGATTGGTTTGCAAACTAGATTTTTGTAATTAATATAAAGTAGTGAGATTAAAATCTAGTTAATGGTTGTGTGGCTTAGTTAAGATGTTTTAATGAGAATTATGGCCACTAGAATTGTTAAAATATTTAAATTTGATTCAAACACCAAGTTTTGAGCTAAAATGGAAAATTTTGCTTATTAGGTTTTCAGAAAAATAGCTTTTAAAGCGAATTTGAAGTTTTGATGATTTTAACCCTATTTTATATATATTTTTAAGGTGTTGTGAAACCACGATTGATACGTTTGAGTTTTTCTCGATGGTTTGGCGTTTGTACGCCGACGTCGAGGGTTTTTGGGTTGATTTGTGAAAGCAACCATAAGTTTTGACCTATGTAAGATTCGTGTGTCGTTTTGGTCATGAGTCGGATTTTAATGCGATACGATGCATTGTGATATGTAGGTACCCCCATGTGGACCTCGAGGCGACAAGCAAGCGTGTGGCGACGTCGGCACCGGCTAGCGAGGACCAGGTGAGTAGATTTATATCTACGGGGAGAAGTCGGGTGGATGGCGTATAGCACCCCCGCAGACCGTAGTGTAGCTTATATATATATGTTTATATAGGTGTTTTATGATACGAGAATGTTTATTCATGTTATGTTTATGTGTTCATGGTTTACCTTTGGGTTAGTTGCGAAACCCTAGAGTAGTTGTTATACCCACATACGCACACACAGACTTGCATACTTTACTTTCTTGTGCGTAGATTGGGATGTGTATATATGTATATATGCGTGGGTATGGGACTATGCATATGTACATTCATATACGCATGCATGGATAATAAGGATAGTACTTGGGATTTATGATGAGTCGATGAGATTTGGTTTGAGGCCGTGAGATCGGTGATATAGCAGGGTTCGTATTTGAGATACGACATGACGTTGTAGCGGGTCCTTGACGTAGTGTTTCACACACGTGCATGCATACATAGGCGGTATCAGTATCGTACTAGACGTAGATCAGTACCCCGATCATGATATTTGATAAAGAGGATACTAGGTGAATAGTATGATGAATGTGATATTAACCCGTACCGAGATTCGGGGATGCCGTACGACGGATTTACGTACGAGCAATATTTTGATGATTGATCCGCACTCTTGACTTGGGATGTCTGATTATAGTATGGTATCGGATATGATATTATTGAGGCGGGATCACCGACTAATATATATACAGGTATGTATATGTATCGACTCAGATGTTAGGCGGTTTCCTTACCTGTAGTCCAGCTTGTTAGCTTAGCCCTTTAGTTTAGTTTAGTTATTAGATTAGATTCGATTCTTACCTATTTCAAAAACTAACGAATCGTGGGTATTTTAAAAGACAGCCCAAGGGATCCTACGGATATTTCAAAAGACGTACCTTTTCATAAAAACACCGTAGCCCCTATTTTCAAAACCCCATGATTCGTGTTATTTCAAAAGGCACCATTTTTAGGACTTATATTAGATTAATGCAGATTAGTTATAGTTGCGTCTAGTATTCAGCTCCCGCTCATTATTGTGGTTCGCTTCGCATCGCATGCTTATATTATGGTTCATACTCCATTATTGATATCATGCTGTTAGGACACCAGCACCATTACTGATGATGCGTATGTACCACGTACACTTACTTGCCGGCTCACACACATCTTCATCGGTAATTGCCATGTCACGTACACCTTAGAAAATATTATTGCTTAACTTAGCTTGATAGCTAGTAGTTTGACATAATATTAGTGTACTTACCTTATATGCCAGCTTAGATATTGTAGTTATTACTTGTCACTTCATGCATACTGTTATTCATTGTTATGCCGTATTCATGGATTCTTATGCCTATATTCATGGGTTTATATGCTATTGATGATTTGGATTCGGATTTCTATGAGATTTTCTGGATTTGGGAGAAAACCGCAAAACTTGGATAAGCTTCTTCCCTCAGTTTTAAATAAAAAGTGTGGTTTTCCCATGATGTATGAGTCGTCCACCATGAGTTTGCTGATGGATTTCGAGACCCGATTCGAGGAGTGGAGGAACCGTTTTGGGTACATGGTGGGCCCGGTGCGGTACCCCGGGGAAAGAAGATCGTGTTGTTGACGTTGAGCCTGGCAGGGGAGCACTACCGACCGGTGATTTTTCCCGACGCGTCGGATATCCGGAGGATACCGTCGTGGTCTTGAGATGGATGGTAGGGGCCGGTCTGGATTGACGGCGCCCTAGATATTGTGATTGAGACATTGAGATTTCGAGATATTGAGGTACAGAGACTGTGATACAGAGATATCGAGATATTGGGATTACGTTTTGTGCCGATGCTAGGCACTGTTTTATACTGATTTCATTATGAAACCTCATTTTAAAAATACAAAGGAAATCTCACTAAATTATGAAAACAGTTTCTTCATTTACATGTATTCTGTTTTCATGCATTCATACCTCATTCATATGATATATTGCTACCTGAGGAACTGACACGGGCACATGAGATTACACTCGGGTTAGATATTTACCCTAGCCTTTGTTAGGCTGCATGTTATATATATTTGAGGATATATTATGATCATTGACCTAGGATTGCGTTATTTATGCGATTTCTTTTCGTAGATGTTTTTCTATTCACGAGTTGGCAACTCACCCCCGTGTGCCCCAGTTTCTTGCAGGTTTGCCGTACAGGTTTCATTACGGTTTTGCGGGCATAGTTTCCTTCGGGTGATTTGCTAGTAGGTGTGTTTATTTGTATCGTACCCCCATTATATATCTTGTATATCATTATTCTGTTCTATCTAGAAGTTCCATCAACCAAACATGTATTTATTTTTGAGATAGAGACCAGTGATGTTATTCTTTCGACCTTAGAGTCGCGCGTTATATTTCTGTGGATTTCTTGTGGCTTTGAGTTTCCTTTTGAGTTTTGATCCTCGCCGTTGGCGTTGTATATTATATTGCTTGTGTGGTTGTGGCCGTCGATTGACGAAGAGCTAGCTCCCGCTTGGGGATGCCTTTTTATTGATTTCGTATACTATTCATGTTGTATCCCATTTGGGGGCTAGTATTTACAAAGGAGACTCTGCCGAAATTTTCAGGAAATTTTTGATGTTTTTAAAAAAACCGCATAATTCGGCTTATGCTATTGAAACTACTTGCTTTAAGTTGGTTTTTCCTGCACTCTACATCTTTTCTTGGTTTGGATTTTTGGTTTTCGGTTTACTTAGATTACGTACGCCTCGAGACGTTCGTAGTTTAAGTGCCGGTCATGTTCCATACTTTCGGGTCTTGACAGATATGTAGGCACCTAGGAAGCTAACCCCAAGACCCCATCCCCTGAATCCTTTTCCAGACCGCAAATAAAAGCTTTCTGGCCGCAAATTGCGGCTAGACCTTGTTAGTTATATGTATGCCCTAGAGGCCATTACTGTACATAGGATGTATATTGTAGTGGATGCTGGGACATATATAGGTATGACTTTCTTGCTCGACATGATAGTACGCTATCTGGTTGCTCTTTATCTTAACATGTATACTTGCAGTCTGTCTATTACATGTTGATAAAGCCCTTAGGATGTATGCTCGACTTCTAGGACTATGATATTGTTCATACTAGTGGGGCCTGGGTAGTCAATGAGTACATCCTTCAAAGTTCCTAGTCGTGGAATATCGAGACGGGGCATCGATATTCCAGAGTAGACTAGCGTATATCTTCTAGACCCATGTGATGGGCGATGGATGATCCCATATCTATTGGTGTTTGACATCAGAGATGGTATGCGGGTGCTCAGTGGTGACTGGGTACAATGAACGGACTCGCCGAGAACTCCCAGATGGTATTATACCTTACGTCAGATGGCAGTTCTCTGGTGACACGGGTACAGCTTAGTCTATTGACCCGAGATCGTCATAGAGTCTTGTGTGTCTCCCACTGTGCTTTGATTTCCATCCTACCACGGCTCTATTGAGTCGTGCAAACAGGTAGTTTTTGGGTACAGTCCCGATTCGCACGGAGGCAATGAGCGATAGGAGGGGATTCGTCTCTCCCGGTATTGGGGGTTGATGTTGCGCTATGCTCGACTGGCCATAACTGGAAATCCCTTGCCAGGGTTGCAGTGATTTACTGGTAAGAGTTATCAGTGGTTTCACGCTTGTTATGGACCTTATATCGGCATGACTTATCAAGCTACTGGGGTCTGACGTTTACCACCCCTAGGCGAGATATGCGACATATTAGACGAACAGACCGGACTGTACCGTAAGTGTTGCTAGTTGGATTCACAGGAGTGTGAGCGGGCTTGCTCGTTGATCTTCTGATCGCTCAATACCCGGATGGCCGTTACGTTTAGCAGACCGCTTGCGGCTTGTGGGTGTTTGATATGATCATCACCTGCTGCCGGCGTATTAACGAGTCTTTAGAGTCTTACACAGAGGTTTCCTGGCTCAAGCGAAACGAAATAGGAGCGCATATGAGATATGTGCGGGACCGAGAATAATACTAGTATGTGATACTGGATTCTATTCTCGCGATTTGTATCATTGGACGGTTATATAAGATATAGCCGGGTTACCGAATCAAATGTTGATTCGATATATTGATACACTTGATATTAGTCGGTTATATGCGGCATGACCGGATCATTAAATCAAGTGTTGATTTAATGATTTAATGTATAATTATATATTTGATATATTACTTTACATTAACTAGTATTTGTTCACTTAAGATTGATTTTCTCACTTGATGTGCACAAGTAGTATATGTGATATATTTTTGTGCACTTGATTGTATCATGTTTGATGATACATGCAAACTTGGGTGTGTGTATGCTATACACCATGTTTAGTAAATGGCTAGGGTTTTATTTACCTTATTTATTTTTGGTTAAAAAGAAAAAACTAAATGGTTGCTTTTGTTTTATGCAAGAAGCTTCTTGATGCTTCATGCATTTTTGACAAAGTAACCATTTTATTTTTATTCCTTAACCTAACCATTTCACCTAAACCTTAGTTTATTCTCTACAAAAGTAAACTAACCCATGGTTGCTATATGATAAGAATCACTTGATTTATTATTTTCAAGAATTCATTTTATTTCATTTTTCTTTTCTCCTTCTTCTTCTTCTTCATGAAGAGAAGAAAGCATTCTTGAAAATTTCCAAGTGATGAATCCAAGTGAGAAATCCAAATCCAAAGTGAACACACATCCAATTTCTTCATCCTCTACCACTTGCCATGTAGTAGAGTGTGTTATCTTCACAAGTTTTATGACCAAGTGAAGATGGAGCTTGATCTTGAGTTGCCTCGATGTAGATCATCTTCGGCATCGAAGTCGACGACCTAGCCCGATCATTTCTCCGACGAAACCATCGCTAGAGTCCGGGATTCGATGATCGCAGCGGAGGGACATCATCACGGAGCTAAAGAGGTGGAGGACCGGATCTACAAAGGTTGTAGTCACTTTCACTTAGTAGAAAAGTAGTTTGCTTGCTTAGTTTCGCCTTACCTCTAGTTAACGATCTAGTATAGGGTTCTTTGGCACATGGAAAAATTTGATTTTGGCATAGTTGATCAGTTGTAGAACCTCATGGGTGTGCCTAGGAACCCTACAGTGGTATCAGAGCTTAGCTAGAGCTTTAGGCGAAGTGTAGACGATCTTAGAGATCCGATCGAACCACGAAACCCCGATCAAAACCCTTCTCTGTACATTTTTTCAAACTGTGGAGTTTTGTGAATTAAAAATGCTCAAAAAATTAAGCAGGAAAATCTAAGAATTACTGTGAAGTACGGACCCCTAACTCAAAAATTTAACCGTGGAACCGCGGCCAAACCAAGGGTTTGGCGGCGGTTCCACGGCCAAAATTGTGACTTAGTCCCTGGTATTTCATGTAATTATTCTTAGGTCCTTTCTTGTTAATTTTTTCTGGGAATTTTTTAATTCCACTCAAGTGTTGAGTCTTCTAGGGTTGTATTGGGGACTCATTGATTCGATCGGATAATTTAACTTCGTTTATGTTTTTCCGGATATTTTAGAAACTGTTAAAAAGTTCGACCAGATATAAATACCCACTTTTTCCCCTGCCGGGAAATTTCCAAGTGTTGGATTTTTCTGTAGTTTAAGAATGTTCTAAGTAGTGCAAGTAACGCGATGGACCCTCTAGAAGACAACAAACCTTAACTCGATTATGTGACCGTCTTGAACCACCCTTTGAACCTTAGGGTTTGGGGCAGTACGGCGTGCCACATGTGAGGCGTTGGCTTGACCCTTCTACGGCTGGACCGTTGGTCCTGTGGCATGAAATGGATATTTTTAAACTTATTTCAAGTGTTGAAAACCATTCGGGAAAACTTGGGTGTTTGATTGTTCGATCGGAAAGTTTAACATTTTCTATTTATCTGGAATGTGATACAATATTTGGAATCCACAAGTAGTTATGAGATAACTGAATAAATGTTATAAACATAGCACTTTAGTCTCACTTGATCGGTTGCCACGGAATTTTGATGTGATCAAAAGTCCGTCGCAATCACGTTGGATACGCGGATACTCGCCGGGTAAACTTAATAGACAGCCACACCCCATAGCCCCGACCAAGTGACTGTAGGAGAACCCCGTCGTCGAAAGCATCCGTTCGGGTGCTCGCGGCAGCGGTGTTCCACCTTAGTGCACTTCGTCGACGGTATCGGGGGTGCGGCCGTCTACTAAAGTTTGCGACGAGCATTCGTTCTGGATATCGGGAATCTTGTTGAATTGCCCGACTTCATATTGAAAAGTGTTTTCGATAATGAGACTAAAACGCGGGGTTTATAACTGTTAAGCATGCGATGTCTAAGGAATTCATTTGGTTAGGCATGCGATGTCTAAGAAGGTTGCGGATTCCAACTGTTGTAGTTTTACACTTTCTTTTCTGCGACCGTAAGTGTAATATGTGATATCACCAGTTTCGTTGCTATATGTCAACGACAATTGGGATGAGCATATTTACTTACATTGATAACATGTGATGTTATGTGTTGCTGGATATGTTATATTGGATCGTCGTGTTTGAATAGCCGGGTTTTTTTTATGTGAGATGAGTGTTTTTCATTTTCATTCATGTAAAAAACTTGTATGTAATATTATTTTATTAGGGCACTGCCAGGTTGCGGATGATGTCACCATTTGTATATTATTTACTTTTCCGCATTAGGATAGACCCAAGGAGGGGAGCACAAGTAACCGGGTTCTAGGGTCCAGTGGGAGACCATCTCGAGGAGTCGAGTCCGGGTCTCCTAACCCTAGAATTGGTAGGGTTGCTTGCCGCTCTCATAGGGGACTATGGGTGTGGGATTGGCTATTCATCACGACCGTGGAATCCGTGTTTTATGCAGGCTCAAAATAAAACACGGACGTCCTAGTATATCCAATATTTCATATGATATTTTCTGCTGCGTTATCTATGATGTGATCATGTGATATGTTCAGATAGATATTGCATATAGTATATATGATATATTATATAGACGTTGCCTATGTTTTACATCCGCGCTAGCCCTGCCCCACTCTGCCGTTAGTTACCTAACCTAACGGTGCAGACGGGACATCGAGGCGAATGCGGATGGCATAAGCGTACGTTATATTTATCTGTGATGTTTAGGTGGACTTAAATGATGGGACATTCATTAATGAGATTAATGAAAGGAAATAAACCTAAAAGATGTTGTGGAATCGAATTTCAAAAATAAAAACAGGTAGCTACAGTTCTTGCTTTACATCGCGGTGTTCCTTGTAGAACATCCTGCACCATGTTCGATAAGGAAAGGACCGAGATCCCTTCACCGGGAGTGACTCCTTTAGCAATAACTGGCATATGCTACAACCCTCGGTTTGTCTTTTGATTGCTTCCATAGTTTTTGCTTTGCACAGTGGTATATATGATATATCCTGCACCTTGTTCGATGAGGAAAGGGCCGACGATCCCTTCACCGGGAGTGACCCCTTTAGCAAAACTAGAAAAGCCTAAAAAACACTCCATTTAAAAACCATTTGATTCCGCAACGAGATCAAGTTCAAAGCGTTAAAGGTTTTCATAAAAAACCATTCGCAACCCTCCGTCATTTTAGGAAGTAGAGTACTTAGTATTCGTGCTGTGTTTGTTGACCATAGTCAAGGCACAGTGTACGGTAGCTAAGTGATGTCTTCCTACGCCGCATATGATGCGATTAGTTAGGACAATCGCGTGACTTTGTTGACCTTAGTTAAGGTTCATGTGGGTGGGTATAATTAATCACGAAATGACGGGTAGAACTTGACTAGTGCTTATGATGTGTTGACCATGGTTAAGGTCATAAGTGCTAGGGGTAAAAACCTTTATCGGGAGTTTCAAGTGTTGAAATTTGCAATGAGATTGCATACCATCTATATGATAGTTGGATCCCGATACCCACTGCGAGTAATTGTTACTCCTGGGAGAGTTTTGCACTTTACAATTAGCCGATCAAGTAGGTGTCTAGAAAGGTGTCAACGGGGTTACGCCTCTAGGAAAACGAGGTTTACTTTAATTAGGTCCGTGCGAAAGCACGGGGAACCTCCCTCAAAGTACCGACACTGGCCTGGCTGAAAGATTGGCGAACTTGTAGAGTGTAATTAATCCCGGCTAGTCTTTACTTTTAAGGTTTGAAGTAAGATTTGATAAAAACAGTGGGAGCCATCCTGATTAGATAAAATATATAACCAATCTAATCTTGCAAGAGCGCACGCAGAGTGTTTTCTTCTCTTTCTCTCCATGTAGAAACCACATCACGCCTTAATCAAGATAATAATATGGATGTATTGACCGAACCCGCTTGTTATACTGAGCTGGGGAACGTTGGTCCCGCTCCAACTTATAATTGTTATAAGACCGAGCAGGAATTAGGGGAATACCAAGATTCCCATGCCGCCCAAACGAAGAAAGTACATATGATGCATCTTCTTCGGGTGTGTTCGTTACACAGAACTGTTTCTCAGTATCCTCTGCGTCCTGGGTATCTGATATCGGATCAGGATCCCAGATATGTAATCTGTTACATAGGGCTACAGAAAGGCAGAGAACTGAGAACGGGTGATAAGTTTCATGAGACAGAAAACGGTGCAAGTGTTGCAGCCAAGTCTGTTGGTCACTGTCATCCTGTATTATCAATACACTGATTCTGAACAAATGCTATTAGATACCGAACCTGATATACAAAATCATATCAATCTCTTTATTTATTAAAGAAGGATATAATTTTGTATTGTTGAATATTGTTTTGAACATTTCAAAAGTTGATCGGTTCAGGCACGTTATCTAAAAGCATTGATGTTCTAAATCAAACTACAGTTCCTAATATACGGAACACACACAAGAGGAAGAGTTCAGAAATGAACGAATCCTTCTTGAGGCATTGTAGACTAGGTCATATCAATGCGACCCGACTGGCTGAAGTTACATTTAGATGCATATTTAAATTAGTTTGAATTTACATCTTATGAAACTTTCCAGTCATGTCACAAAGATTAGATGACCATAGCTCTGTTTATTGGAAACAGAGAAAGAGTTAGTGAACTCTTGGGACTGATACATAGTGATGTATGCAAGGTCCCCAGTCTACACATGCCAGGACCGGTTCTTTGTACTTCATTACATTCTCTGATGATCTCTCAAGATTCAGCCATATGTTCCTGTTGAGACATAAGTCCGAAGTTTTTGAGATATTCACAGAATATAAGTTAGAAGTAGAGAACCAAAAACTGGGTATAAGTATTATGTCCTATGATAAGATCAGGGAGGAGAATACTTGTGCATGGAATTCTTGGACTATTCTAAAGGAGAATGAGATTCTCTCTCGGTGTTACTCCTCTGAATACACCACAGCACAACGGTGTGTCGGGGCGGAGCAATCGCACCATATTAGATATGGTGTGCTCTATGATGAGTACTACCGAGTTACCTATTTCCTTTGGGGGTTGTGCACTTGAGAAGTTGCATACCTATTGAATTGGATTCGAATCAAATCAGTGCCTACCACTCCATATAAGATATGGTATGGGAAGAACCTATCTCTTAAGTAAGTTAAGATTTGAGATTGTCCGGCCTATGTCAAAAGCAAAATCCGGACAAGATCGAGGCAAGGTCAGTTCTGTAGAACTGGATGGAGTTCCAGTTATACAAACAACAGATGATGATTTGACAGAACCAAAGGATTCAATAGTCCCCAATGAACCTCAGCCTCTCCGCCGATCTGGTCGGGTTCCTCATCCGCCTGAGAGATACTTCGGTTTCTCGGTGACAGTGGGAGCGAGGATTGCATCATGAGATGACGACCTAACTAGTTTCGAGCTAGCCATCAAGAGTGGGGACTCTGTAAGAATGGCTGGATGCTTAGCGATCTGAGATGGAATCCATGTACACCAACAAAGTATGGACTTTGGTTGCTATATCTGAAGGGTTAAATCCCCATCAGGAGCAAGTATATCTTGAGAAGATTACATGGTGTAGATGGAAAAGTTGAGACTTTCAAAGCTAGACTTGTTAAAGGTTTTCGTTATCGACCAGGCGTGGATAATGATGAAACATTTTCCAGTGGCTATGCTTAAGTCCATCCGGATCCTACTTGCCACGGCTACATACCATGACTACGATATCTGGCGGTTGGGTGCCATGACTACTTTTCTAAATAATAATGATTTAGAAGAGAACGTCTATAAGAACACAGTCAGAGGGCTTCGCAAACAATGGGAGCAGCGGAAACGTGTGCAAGCTGCTTTACAGAATAAAGCAGGTATCGCGGAGTTGGAACGTCTGTTTTGATGCGATAGTTAAGAGTTTGACTTCATCAACATGGTAGATGAACCTTGTATATACAAAAAGGTAGTAGAGAGTAAGGTGATCATCCCCGTATTGTACGTGGACAACATACTGTTGATAGGAAAAGAGTTTCCTATACTACACACGGTCAATCTCCTCTTATCACAAGGATTCTCCAAATAGGATAAAGGTGATACCTCCTAAATCCTAGGATTTGGATGTTAGTTATATGTATGCCCTAGAGGCCATTACTGTACATACGATGTATATTATAGTGGATGCTAGAACATATATAGGGAGGACTTTCTTGCTCGACATGATAGTATGCTATATGGTTGTACTTTATCTTAACATGTACTCTGATTGTCTCTATATTACATGTTGATAAAGCCCTTAGGATATGTACTCGACTACTGGGACTATGATGAGATCATACTAGTAGGGCCACGGTAGTCGACGAGTACATCCTATAACTGTTCCTAGTCAAGGGTGTATCGAGACAGGGCATCGATACACCAGAGTAGACTAGCGTATACGCATCTTGACCCATATGATGGGCGATGGATGATCCCATATCCATCGGTGTTTGACATCAAGGATGGTGTACGGGTGCTCAGTGGAGACTGGGTACACTGGACGGACTCGCCGAGAACTCGCAGATGGTATTACACCTCACGTCAGATGGCAGTTCTCCGGTGACACTGGTACAGAGTAGTCTGTTGACCCGAGATCGTCATAGAGTCTTGTGTGATTCCCACTATGATTTGATTTCCATCATACCACGTCCAAGAGGGCGTGCAAAAAGGTGGCTTTTGGGTACAGTCCCGAATCATATGGAGGCAATGAGCGATAGGAGGGGATTCGTCTCTCCCGGTATAGGGAGTTGATGTTGTGCTGTGTTCGATTGGCTATAACCGGAAATCCTTGGCCAGGGTTGCTGGGATTTACTGGTAAGTGTTATCAGTAATTTCTCAAACTATTATAGACCTCATATCGACACGACTTATCAAGCTACTGGGGTCTGACGTTTACCACCCCTAGGCGAGATATGCGACATATCAGACGACGAGACCGGACTGTACGGGAGTATTACTGATTGGATTCACAGGAGAATGTACAGGCTTGCTTGTTGATCTTCTGAGTTCTCAATACCTGGGTGGCTGTTACGTTTAGCTGACCGCTTGCAGCTTGTGGGTGTTTGATATGATCATCACCTACTGCCGGCGTATTGACGATTCTTTAGAGTCCTACATAGAGGTTTCTTGGCTCAGGCAAAACGGAGTAGGGGCACATATGTGATATATGCAGGACCAAGGATAACGCGGTATGAGATACCGTATTCTATTCTCGCGATATTTGATATCAGCCGGCTCATCGGATCAAGTGTTGATTCGATGAATCGGTACGGATAAATATTTGTCGGTTATATGCGATATAGCTGGATTGTCGGATCAAGTGTTGATTCGATAATTTAATGTATAATAATATATATATGATATATTAATTTACATTAACTAATATTAGCTCGCTAAAAGATTCTTTTTCTCACTCGGGTAATACATTGATATATATGCGATATATATTAAATGTATTATTTTATTTTGTTACAATAAATATTATATATGTGATATATAATATTGTAACATGATATGATAAATAATGCAACATGATTAGTGGTGATTAAACAAGAATAGGGTTTGATTTGGGTTAATGTTTACTAGAAGTTTCTAGAAGGTTTTTATTATGTCATGAAAAAGATATTTTCAAGTGACTCATCTTTAACTCAACCCAAACCCTAGCCCTAGTTAAATATCTACAAAGGTTTAGTCAACCATGGTTGCATTATTCATCATTATCATCTTTTCATTATTCATCACAAAAGGAATTAATCATTATTCATCTTCTTCTTCCTTCTCTTTTCATGGAAAAAGCTTTCTTGCTTTTGATTTTATGATGAAAGTGAGTGAGAATATGAAAACAAATGAGAGCAAAAATCCTACTTCATCATTCTCATCTACCCTTGCCCTTTAGATGAGAGTGTTCACTTCATATTATGAGTGTTAGCTTGTGTTAACGAAACATCAAGATAGATCATCTTTATATCGAAGATCGGAAGCAAGACTGCATCTTTCTCTTCGTGGAACCTCTCGAGAGTCCGGAACACGATGATCGCTGCGAAGGGACTTCAACACGGAGATTAAGAAGTGAAGGACCGGATCTACAAAGATTGTAATCCCTCTCACTTAGTGTTAAAGTATTTAACATACTTGTTTTCGCCTAAACTCTAGTTTAAAGATCCGACTTCGGGTTGTTTGGCACGGCTAATTTTTAAATCGGGCAAGGTTGATGCCTCCTAGAACCTTGTATGCGTGCCCAGGAACCCTACAGTGGTATCAGAGCCAAGCTAGAGCTTTAGGCGAAGTCTAGACGAAGTTTAAAGTCCGATCGAAACCCGAAACCCCGATGTTTAACCTTCTCTGTAGATTTTTCAAAACTGTGGTTTTTTATGAATTAAAAATGCTCAGAAAATAAGCAGGAAACACTAAGAATTACTGTGAAGTACGGCCCTCTAATTCGCAAAGATGACCGCGGAACCGCGGCCAAACCAAGGGTTTAGCGGCGGTCCGCGGCCCAAATTGTGACATAGTCCCTGGAATTTCATGTAATTATTCTTAGGTCCTTTCTTGGCAATTTTTTCTGGGAATTTTTTAATTCCATTCAAGTGTTGAGTTTTCTAGGGTTGTATTGGGGACTCGATGATTCGATCGGATAATTTAACTTCGTTTAGTTTTGTCCGGATAATTTTTAGAAACTGTTAAAAAGTTCGAACGGATATCAATAACTCACTTTTTCCCCAGTCGGAAATTTTTTCAAAAGTTGGATTTTTTTCGAGTTTAAGAACGTTCTAAGTCATGCAAGTAACGCGGTGGACCCTCTAGAAGACAACAAACCTTAACTCGATTATGTGACCGTCTTGAACTGTCTCTAAACCTTAGGGTTTGCGGCAGTACGGCGTGCCACATGTGAGGCGTTGGCTTGACCCTTCTATGGCTGGACCATTGGTACTGTGGCATGTGATGGATGTTTTTAAACTGATTTCAAGTGTTGAGATATATTGGGGAAATCTTGGGTGTTTGATTATTTGATCGGAAAGTTTAACATTGTCTATTTATCTGGAATGTGATACAATATTTGGAATCCACATGTAGTTATGAGATAACTAATTTGAATGTTATAAATCTAGCCGTTTAGTCTTAATTGATCGGTTGCCACGGAATTTTGATGTGATCAAAAGTTCATCGAAATCACGTAGCGTACGCGGATACTCGCCGGGTAAACTTGATAGATAGCCATGCCCCAAAGCCCCGACCAAGTGACTGTAGGAGAACCCCGTCGCCAAAAGTATCCGTTCGGGTGCTCGCGGCAGCGGTGTTCCGCCTTAGTGCACTTCGTCGACGGCATCCGGGGGTGCGGCCGTCTACTAAAGTTTGCGACGAGCATTCGATCAGAATGTCGGGAATCTTGTTGAATTGCCCGACTTGATATTGAAAAGTGTTTTCGATAATGAGACTAAAATGCGGGGTTTATAATTGTTAGGAATGCGATGTCTAAGGAATTCATTTGGTTAGGCATACGATGTCTAAGGAGGTTGCGGATTCCAACTGTTGTAGTTTTACACTTTCTTTTCTGTGACCGTAAGCGTGGTATGTGGTGTATCGCCGGCTTCGTTGCTATACATCAACGACAATCGGGATACGCATACTTGCTTACATTGATGATATGTGATATTATGTGTTGCTGTGATATGTTATATTGGATCGTCGCATTTTGAATAGCCGGGAGGTTTTATATGAGATGAGAGTTTTTTCTTTTTCATTCATGTAAAATTTATTTGTGTGTAATATTCTTTTATTGGGGCACTTCCGGGCTGAGGATGATGTCACCATTGTATATTATTTACTTTTCCGCATTAGGTAGACCCAAGGCGGGGAGCACAAGTAACCGGGTTCTAGGGTCCAGTGGGAGACCATCTCGAGGAGTCAAGACCGGGTCTCCTAACCCTAGAATTGGCAGTGTTGCTTGCCGCTCTCGTAGGGGTCTAGGAATGTGGGTTTGGCTATTCATCGCGACCATGGAATCCGTGTTTTATACAGGCTCGTACTAAAACACGGACGTCCAAGTATATCCAATATTTCATATATGTTCTTCTGCTGCAATGTTCTGTGATGAGATTATATTACTGCCTGAGACGAATGTTTATATTATATATATATGAGATATATTTTATATTGCAGATTTCATTTCAAATGTGATGCTTGTGAAGTATATTAAAATGGGACTTCATTAATGAGATTAATGAAACTAAAAGAAACCTAAGATGTTGTAGAAACTTGTTTAAAAACTGGTAGCTCTAGTTCTTGCTTTGCATAGCGGTGTTCCTTGTAGAACATACAGCACCTTATTCGACAAGGAAAGAGCCGAGATCCCTTCACCGGGAGTGACCTCTTTAGTGAAACTAGCAGTTGCTACAAACTCGGTTTGTCTTTTGATTGCTTCTACAGTTCTTGCTTTGCATAGTGATATTTGTGAAATATCCTGCACCTTATTCGATGAGGAAAGAGCCGACGATCCCTTCACCGGGAGTGACCTCTTTAGTGAAACTAGAAAAGGCCTCAAAAACATTCCATTTAAAATCACTTGATTCTACAACGATATCAAGTTCATTACGCAAAGGGTTTTCTTAAAAACCTAGCGTAGCCCTCCGTTATTTTAGGAAGTAGAGTACTTAGTATTCGTGCTGCGTATGTCGACTTTAGTTGAGGCGTAGTGTACGGTAGCTAAGTGATGTCTTCCTACACAGCATATGATGCGATTAGTTGGGACATTCATGTGATTATGTCGACCATAGTTGAGGGTCATGTAGGTGGGTCTGATTAATCATGAAATGACGGGTAGAACATGACTAGTACTTACGATATGTTGACCTTAGTTAAGGTCATAAGTGCTAGGGGTAAAATATTATTGGGAATTTCAAGTGTTGAAATTTGCAATGAGATTGCATACCTTCTATGAGATAGTTGGATCCCAATACCCGCTGCGAGTAAGAGTTACTCTTGGGAGAGTTTTACACATTACAATTAGTCGATCAAGTAGGTGTCTAGAAAGGTGTCAACGGGGTTACGCCCATAGGAAAACGAGGTTTACTTTAATTAGGTTCGTGCGAAAGCACGGGGGACCTCCCTCAAAGTACCGGCACTGGCCTGGCTGAAAGATTGACGAAATTGTAGTGTGTAATTAATCCCGGCTAGTCTATCCTTTTAGGGTTTGAAGGAAGATTTGATTAAAACAGTGGGAGACATCCTGATTAGATATATTAAATAACCAATCTAATCTTGCAAGAGCATACGCTGAGTGTTTTCTTCTCTCTCTCCAGGTAGCGACCATATCACGCCTTAATCAAGATAATAATACGGATGTATTGACCGAACCCGCTTGTTATACTGAGCTGGGGAACGTTGGTCCCGCTCCAACTTATAATTGTTATAAGACAGAGCATGAAATTAGGGAATTCCAGATTTCCCGTGCCGCCTAAACGAAGAAAGTGCATGCTGATGCATCTTCTTCGGGTGTGTTCATTACAGAGAACTGTTTCTCAGTATCCTTTACATCCTGGGTATGAGATACCGGATCAGGATCCCGCATATGTAATCTGTTACATGGGCTACAGATAGGTAGAGAACTGAGAACGGGTGATAAGTTTCATGAGATAGAAACGGTGTAAGTGTTGCAGCCAAGTCTGTTGGTCACTATCACCCTGTATTGCCAGAATACATTGATTCTGAACGAATGTTATTAGATACCGAACCTGATATACAATATCATATCAGTCTCTTTATTAGTAAAGAAAGGATATAATTTTGTATTGTTGGATAATGTTTTGAACATTTCCTATATCAAGAGTTGATCGGTTCAGGCACGTTATCTAAAAGCATTGACGTTCTAAATCAACTACAGTTCTTAGTATACGGAACACACACAAGAGGAAGAGTTCAGAAATGAACGAATCCTTCTTGAGGCATTGTAGACTAGGTCATATCAATGCGACCCGACTAACTGAAGTTACATTAAGATGCATATTTAAATTTGTTTGAATTTACATCTTGTGAAACTTGCCGGTCATGTCACAAAGATAAGATGACCACAGCTCTGTTTATTTGAAACATAGAAAGAGTTAGTGAACTCTTGGGATTGATACATGCTGATGTATGAAAGTCTCCCGTCTACACATACCAAGACCGGTTCTTTGTACTTCATTACATTCTCAGATGATCTCTCAAGATTCAGACATATGTTCCTGTTGAAACACAAGTCCGTAGCTTTTGAGATATTCACAGAATTTAAGTTAGAAGTAGAGAACCAAAATACAGGTAAAAGTATTATGTCCTTTGATGTGATCAAGGAGGAGAATACTTGAGCACGGAATTCCTGGACAATTCTAAAGGAGAATGAGAATCTCTCTCAGCATTACTCCTTCGCATACACCACAGCACGTCGGTGTATCGGGGCGGAGCAAAGCACCCTATGTGATATGGTGCACTCTATGATGAGTACTACTGAGTTTCCTATTTCCTTTTGGGAGTTATGCACTTGAGAAGCTGCATACCTATTGAATGTGGATTCAATAGTTTCCAACGAACCTCAGCCTCTCCGCCGATCTAGTAGGGTTCCTCATCCACCTGAGAGATACTTCGGTTTCTCTATGACAGTGGGAGCAAGGATTGCATCATGAGATGATGACCCAACTAGTTTCGAGCTGGCCATCAAGAGTGGGACTCTGTAAGAATGGCTGGATGCTTAGTGATCTGAGATGGAATCCTTATACACCAACAAAGTATGGACTTTGGTTGCTTTATCTGAAGGGTTAAAACCCCATCAGGAGAAAGTATATCTTGAGAAGATTACTTGGTGTACATGGAAAAGTTGAGACTTTCAAAGCTATGCTTAAGTCCATCCAGATCCTACTTGCCACTGCTACATACCATGACTACGATATCTGGTGGTTGGGTGTCATGACTGCTTTTCTAAATGATGTTTTAGAAGAGAACGTCTATAAGTACACAGCCAGAGGGCTTCGTAGACAGTGGGAGCAGCGGAAACGTGTGCAAGATGTTTTATGTGATAAAACAGGCATCGCAGAGTTGGAACATCTGTTTTGATGTGGTAGTCAAAGAGTTTGACTTCATCAAAATGATAGATGAACCTTGTATATACAAAAAGGTAGTAGGGAGTATGGTGGTGATCCTCGTAGAGTACGTGGATGACATACTCTTGATAAGGAAGGAGTTTCATATGCTACGCTCGGTCAATCTCCGCTTATCACAAAGATTCTCCATATAGGATCAAAGTGATACCTCCTAAATCCTGGGTTTTGAATCTATGAGATAGATCTAATTGGATGTTAGGATACTCACTAGTTGTAGTGAGATGGTATCAATCGATCCTGGGGAAAATCACTGAAAAGGTTCCAGGGTGATAAGGACGACTGAATGTCAGTCGCATGCATTGTCTTTACCCACAGTGGAAGGACGGTATGTTGGAAGAGTTCCAAGCTAGATACCGTAACATACTAGACGATATAAAGGCAAGATACATCGTTACCAAGAATGCTACCAAAGAGGCAGTCTGGATATATAAGTTCATGAGATGAACTTCGTTCCTACCATTGTGTGACAATGGAGTTGTGGCTTTTGCCAAGGAACCCCCCGTCCCATCTGAAATCCAGATATAATTCTTAGGCAGTATCACCTGATCATGGAGATGGTTGATCTCCAGGGAGATCGAGGTTAGGAGAGTAGACATAGAGGACAACAGCGCGGATCCACTCACAAAGGCCTTTTTCCCACTAGAGACTTTTATGGGATGGTTGAGTATGAGATACTTTGACCATAGCTAATTGTTGGGTATGTGATACCACAACAGATGGCTCTAGTGCAAGTGGGAGATTGTTTGTTATATGTATGCTCTAGAGGCCATTACTGTACATACGATGTATATTGCAGTGGATGCTAAGACATATATAGGGAGGACTTTCTTGCTCGACATGATAGTATGCTATCTGGTTGTACTTTATCATAACATGTACTCTGATTGTCTCTATATTACATGTTGATAAAGCCCTTAGGATATGTAATCGACTACTGGGACTATGATGAGATCATACTAGTGGGGCCACGGTAGTCGACGAGTACATCCTATAACTGTTCCTAGTCGAGGGTGTATCGAGACAGGGCATCGATACACTAGAGTAGACTAGCGTATACGCATCTTGACCTATATGATGGGCGATGGATGATCCCATATCCATTGGTGTTTGACATCAAGGATGGTGTACGGGTGCTCAGTAGAGACTGGGTACACTGGACGGACTCGCCGAGAACTCCCAGATGGTATTACACCTCACGTCAGATGGCAGTTCTCCGGTGACACTGGTACAGAGTAGTCTGTTGACCCGAGATCGTCATAGAGTCTTGTGTGATTCCCACTATGCTTTTATTTCCATCATACCACGTCCAAGAGGGCGTGCAAAAAGGTGGATTTTGGGTACAGTCCCGAATCATATGGAGGCAATGAGCGATAGGAGGGGATTCGTCTCTCCCGGTATAGGGAGTTGATGTTGTGCTGTGTTCGATTGGCTATAACCGAAATCCCTGGCCAGGGTTGCTGAGATTTACTGGTAAGTGTTATCAGTAGTTTCTCAAACTGTTATAGACCTCATATTGACACGACTTATCAAGCTACTGGGGTCTGACGTTTACCACCCCTAGGCGAGATATGCGACATATCAGACGACGAGACCGGACTGTACGGGAGTATTACTGATTGGATTCACAGGAGAATGTACAGGCTTGCTTGTTGATCTTCTGAGCGCTCAATACCTGGGTGGCTGTTACCTTTAGCTGACCGCTTGCAGCTTGTGGGTGTTTGATATGATCATCACCTACTGTCGGCGTATTGACGATTCTTTAGAGTCCTACACAGAGATTTCTTGGCTCAGGCAAAACAGAGTAGGGGCACATATGTGATATGTGCAGGACCGAGGATAATGCGATATGAGATACCGTATTCTATTCTCGCGATATTTGATATCAGCCGGCTCATCGGATCAAGTGTTGATTCGATGAATCGGTACGGATAAATATTAGTCGGTTATATGCGATATAGCCGGATTGTCGGATCAAGTGTTGATTCGATAATTTAATGTATAATAATATATATATGATATATTAAATTACATTAACTAATATTAGCTCGCTAAAAGATTCTTTTTCTCACTCGGGTAATACATTGATATATATGCGATATATGTTAAATGTATTATTTTATTTTTTTACAATAAATATTATTTATGTGATATATAATATTGTAACATGATATGATAAATAATGCAACATGATTAGTGGAGATTAAATAAGATTAGGGTTTGATTTGGGTTAATGTTTACTAGAAGTTTCTAGAAGGTTTTTATTATGTCATGAAAAAGATATTTTCAAGTGACTCATCTTTAACTCAACCCAAACCCTAGCCCTAGTTAAATCTCTACAAAGGTTTAGTCAACCATGGTTGCATTATTCATCATTATCATCTTTTCATTATTCATCACAAAAGGAACTAATCATTATTCATCTTCTTCTTCCTTCTCTTTTCATGGAAAAAGCTCTTGCTTTTGATTTTGTGATGAAAGTGAGTGAGAATATGAAAACAAATGAGAGCAAAAATCCTACTTCATCATTCTCATCTACCCTTGCCCTTTAGATGAGAGTGTTCACTTCATATTATGAGTGTTAGCTTGTGTTAACGAAACTTCAAGGCAGATCCTCTTTGTATCGAAGATCGGAAGCAAGACTGCATCTTTCTCTTCGTGGAACCTCTCGAGAGTCCGGAACACGATGATCGCAGCTAAGGGACTTCAACACAGAGCTTAAGAAGTGAAGGACCGGATCTATAAAGGTTGTAATACCTCTCACTTAGTGTTAAAGTGTTTAACATACGTGTTTTCGCCTAAACTCTAGTTTAAAGATCCGGCTTCGGGTTGTTTGGCACGGCTAATTTTTAAATCGGGCATGGTTGATGCCTCGTAGAACCTTGTATGCGTGCCCAGGAAGCCTACATTGGATCTATGAGATAGATCTAAATGGATGTTAGGATTCTCACTAGGTTTAGTGAGATGGTATCAATCGATCCTGGGGAGAATCACTGGAAAGGTTCCACGGTGATAAGGACGACTGAATGTCAGTCACAGGCAATGTCTTTACCCTCAGTGGAGGGACGGTATGTTGGAAGAGTTCCAAGCTATATACCGTGGAAGACTAGACGATAAAGGTTGGTGACATCGCTATCAAAGATACTACCAAAGAGGCAGTTTGGGTGTATATTGGTTCATAAGATGAACTAGGTTCCTACCATTGTGTGACAATGGAAGTATGGCTTTGGCCCAGGAACCCCGATCCCATCAGTGACCTAGACATATTCTGAGGCAGCATCACCTGATCATGGAGATAGTTGATCTCCAGGGTGATCGAGGTTAGGAGAGTAGACTCAGAGGACAACACGGCGGATCCACTCACAAAGGCTTTTTCCCAGAGAGAGACTTTTTATGGGATGGTTGAGTATTAGATACTGCAACCACTGCTACAGATGGCCCTAGTGCAAGTGGGAGATTGTTATTTATATGTATGCCCTAGAGGCCATTACTGTACATAGGATGTATATTGTAGTGGATGCTGGGACATATATAGGTATGACTTTCTTGCTCGACATTATAGTACGCTATCTGGTTGCTCTTTATCTTAACATGTATACTTGCAGTCTGTCTATTACATGTTGATAAAGCCCTTAGGATGTGTGCTCGACTTCTAGGACTATGATGTAGTTCATACTAGTGGGGCCTGGGTTGTAGCGTCTTGAAAAGTCGTTTTGGTGTTTTCCTGAAAATCGGTGAAAATTCGATATTTTTCCGAAAACCGTCTTTCTCGTTATTTTGCAGTTTAGTGCTAATTATACTTAAAATGGATAGGTAATTGCTTGTTTTTAGTAGCTAATGAGTTGCTTATGACATTTTGGCCATTTAAAATTTTTTCCCTATTTTTCAATTTTTTAATATTATTTTAAGCCGGTAAGAAAATACATTAAATTAGCGATAAATACAAATTTTTCCGGGCTAATTTTAATCTTTAAAATTATGATAACTAAAATCTAGTTGTAACATAAATTTTTAGTATTTTATTTTGATTTTTAACAAATTTTTATGATAGGAAACGAATTTATTGAATTTTAAGCTAAAACTTGCAATTTTTGACTTGTAGGGGGTCTTTTTGCATAAAATTTCTTTTGTAAAACCCCTCTCTCTCTTCCCTCAGCCCTAGGACAGCCCCACCTTGTTCAGGTCCAGAAATTTCTGGCCTCATTTTTGTTTTCCTTCTTGAGTTGAATTAGTTGGTTTATTGATTTATTTTAAATATAGTTTGATAAGGTATGGTGCATTGACTTTTGGAGAGTTGACTCATGACTTTCCCACACACCCACACCCTCCCCCCTTACCTCATATCTGGCCGAAACCTGCACCTCCCCCTCTTCATCTCTTTTCTTCTCATTTTCTTCAAAATTCTTCAAGTTTAATTCATCAAAATTGCAATTTAAAGCTTTCAAATTAAACCCATCCTTCATCTTTCTTTTCCTTCACCTCCCTAGCTTGGATCTTGATGCTTGAGGCCATCATTTGGAGCAAATTTATTCTTGCTAGATCTCAAATTGAGGTATAATTTCCATCAAGTTAATTTCTTTTGGCTAAATTCCTTTAATTATATGGTTTTAGTGTTAAAAGTTTAGCTAAATTCTAATCTAGTTTATAAAAGAGTAGTTTGTTTTAAACTAGGGTTTGTTAGCACACCATTATGTGGTTAATTAAATTTATTTTGCTTGCTAGTTCCTACACAACCAAATCAAAGAAGTTACCTTGTTTATGTGGTCTTCAAATTATGCTAATTTAGTTAATTTTAAAAGTGTGATTTTGGTTGTAAATTGTTGTTTTAGGAAATTCAAGAAAGGGGTTTGTGTATGGAAATGGGTTGTGAAGCATGATAAATGAGTTGAATTAGGGTTTAGAAACCATTATCTAGTTGATTAAATCTAATTTGTTATCTAGTTGTTTTGCTAACCTAATCTAGAAGGTTAACTTGCTAATTGAGTTATAAATTAGTGTTAATTTAAGGTTTTCATATATAGTTGGTTTAAGAATTGCTAGGTTATATAATTCAAGTAATGGTTGTTTATGGAAAATAGGTTTTGAATCTTTGCTAATGTGTTGTAATTATAGTGTTTGTAGATTGCTTGTTGTGTGGTTGGATATTGTGTTGGATTGTGTTAACCGTATCGCTAATTTTCGATTTTGCACCAAAATTGCTAGTTTTGTGCTTACTAGGTTTTTGTTAAAATTAATTGGTGAATTATTTGTGATACCTTGGGGATGTTTTTAGCATCTCCTATGACGTTTAGGATGCGTGAGTGCGGCTTTTTGAGTAGTCGGGTTTTAGCTTTGCCGGGAGACCAAATCGGCGTTTTTTGGCAGTTTTTGCGATTTTCGCGTGTGTTCCACGCACTTTGTGCACGTTGTACCTAGCTAGTGAACGTTAGTAGTTTCGTTTGGGTTTTGCGTCGTTCTTGATACGTAACCTTATGTTTGGTATTGATGTAAATTCCAGGTTCGGTCGCGGAGACGTCAGACGCGGCGCGAAAGGGGAAAGCGGTGATTGGACACAGCTAGCCAGGGATTCCTGTGAGTAGATGTAACATCTACGGGGGACTATCGTTGGATGGCGCAAACCGCCCGATAGTTTTAGTAACTTACAAGATTCTTAGTGATGTTAGTAATTAGGGGTGAAATACGTATATGATTATTTGCTGCATCCATGAATTATATTGACATATCTATACGAAACCATTTTATAGGACACCTGCACCATTGCCTGGGTTTTTTATGCAGCACGAGCACTATTCATACTTACACACACACCCTGGTAATTGCCATGCCACCACACTAGATAACCTTTAAATTGAAACCTTTTACTAATTGATACTTAAACTTGTGCTATTGCCTTTAATTCCTTAAAATGAAACCGTAGAATTGCTATTCATGTGCATGTACTTCATCATATTAATTGTTCAAGCTTAATCTATTAATCACACATCGCAACTTGATTATTGATACCATATGCATTCATTATCACTGATATATGCACTTATGGGGATTTCTTGAGATTTTATGATATTGCTGGATTTCGGGGGAAAGCCGCAAAATTTCTAAACTTATTATATTTTTAAAATATGTAAATTGCGGTTTTCTAATGATGTAAGTGTCGTCCACCATGAGTTTGCTGTGGTTTTGGAAATCCGTGTCGAGGAGTGGAGGAACCGGCACGGGTACATGGTGGGCCCGGTAAGGTACCCCGGGGCAAGAGGAATGTGGTGTTGACGTTGAGCCTGGCAGGGGACGGATTACCTACCGGTGACTGTTTGGGACGGCGGATATCCAGAGGATACCGACCGTGGCCGCTAGATGATGAGATATTGATATTTGAGATGGGTCAGCCGGACGGCTGAGCCAGAGATACATTGATATGAGATTTGAGACAGTTTTGAGGTGTCGTTGCTGGACACCGGTTCTCATCGATTCTTTGATATTATGCTGGCATTCTAAAAGAGTTTCAAAAACAAAAAGAGATGAAATGTTTCTTATATATACCTATTGAGACCTCAGATATTCATGTTGCATACATATTCGTACACTGATGTTGTATACACACCTGCTAGTGCATCCAGTCATACCTGTATTATAGATGCTAGGATGCTTGTGTGCATGCATACGATAGCCTTTGTAGATGTTATTTATTACTCACGAGTTGGCAACTCACCCCCGTTGTGCCACAGTCTTTTGCAGGTCCGCTCCGTCAGTTCAGTAGCGGCGGGTGCACTTGTTCTTTTGCCTCGTTTGCCTGAGCTCGAGATTTTGCTCATAGGTGGGTTATGTTATTATTTTTGTACCACCTTGTATATTCTTTGTATCTAGTGTACTCCATCTACTGTTTCTACCAGTATTATTGTATATTGACCTAGAGATAAGACTGTGAGGTTTGTAGACTTTTATGCTGTATTTTGGGGTCGAGCTCACTTGAGTCGACATGCTGTTTTCTTATGCTTCATTATGATTATTATGCTTGTTGTCATTTTATATTGCGTGGGATTTGTGACCGCCTTGTGGCGAAGAGCTAGCTCCCGCTTGGGGATGCCCTATTTTGTTGGATTCATATATATTTTCGTTGTACCCATTTTGGGGGCCAGTATTTACAAAGGAGACTCTGCCGAAATTTTCGGAAAAATTGGTATTGTTTTTAAAAAGGGTTTTACATGACTTATTTGATAAACTCGCTTTCAACTGATTGGGCTTTCTTCACTCTTTTGCTTAATTGGTTTTGTTTTCTAGGCTTTGGCTTACTTACTTTACGGATGTCTTTAGACGTTTCGTAAACTTAAGTGCCAGTCGCGTTCCGTACCCTGCGGGTCGTGACAAAGTTGGTATCAGAGCGATAGGTTTTACCTTTTTGAGTGTAGGATGACCCTTGGTAGATGGAGTAAGTGACTTAAGCAGGGTAACGTAGCGTGCGTATGTCCGCGGCATACTTGCGATACGGTACTCCGCCTAAGTGACTTTAGGGTATACTTGCTTGAAAATTCCTTCTTCAATTCCGTGTATCCTATGATCCTATTGCACTGTTCTTACTGTCCTGTTTCCTGTACCAGTCACTTTGCCGCCAAAGGCTACGAGGGCACAGAGGGCTGCCGCCAGAGATGAGATTCGAGCTGGCTCGTCCGAGACTAGGACTGAGCAGGGTGGTATGCCTACGCCGCAGGGACAGACCGATCCACCTTCCCCAGGCCGTATGGATAGGCTCGAGACTGGTATGGAGGAGTTGCGACAGATGATGGGAGGCATGCAGGAGCTACGTCAGATGGTAGGATCCCTAGTTGCAGCCAGTCGTACACCGAGGCCGGATGACGTACCTACTACATCACAGACGACCATGATACCTGCTCCTACTACTACCACCGTGGCCATTCCGGTTTCACTACAGGATTTCATGAGGCTGAGACCTCCAGTATTCACCGGCATCGAGGCAGCGGAGGACCCACAGACGTTCCTTGACAGTTTAGCCAGGATCTGCAGTTCGCTGAGATGTTCGGATGATCGATGGGTAGAGCTTGCGAGTTTCCGACTAGAGGGTCTCGCGCAGACATGGTGGGAGTCAGTCTTGAGAGGTCGAGCTGCAGGTCTGCCGCCTATGACTTGGGCCGAGTTTACAGCGGTCTTTCTAGCCCGTTTCCTTCCAGAGAGCGTTCGTGATGCCAGAGCTCGTAGCTTCGAGGCCTTAGTCAAGACACCTGGGATGACGGTGTCTGAGTATGACATCCAGTTTACACAGTTATCCCGATATGCTCAGTATTTGGTGGATACCGAGGAGAAGATGGTGAAGAGGTTCGTACAGGGACTTGATGCCCAGCTATATCTTGCCATTGGCGCCCAGCACTACGACACTTATTCAGCTGCTATGGATACGGCATTGCGGATGGAGGCATGCATATCACGGACTTCGGCCGTTTCTGGGCCGAAGAGGATTCGTACCGAGGTACCGTCTCAGAGGCAGCGTGCCAGATTCTTTCCGAGAGATAGGCCTGGCAGAGGATTTGGGCGGGGACAATTATATGGTTCTTATCCCCAGGGGCAGCAGCCGTCGCCAGGGTGTTTTGGGTGCGGGAGTTTGCACCATCTTGTCAAAGACTATCCGGTGAGACGACAGGGAGCAGCGACAGTTCCGCATGTGACCCTACCACCATCACCACCCCCTCCTCAGAGAGCCCTACTTCCTACCACCGGCGATGCTCCACACCAGTTAGGTGCACCCAGAGGCCGTGGACACGGCGGTCCTGTTCAGAGAGGACGAGGAGGCAGAGGCCGAGGTCGAGGTCAGCCCGCTATCAGTGGAGGACAGGCCCGAGTTTTTGCTTTGACACCGCAGGATGCGCAGGCATCCAATGCCGTTGTGACAGGTACCTTGCCAGTTTGTTCTTTCGGCGCACGGCTATTATTCGACCCTGGTTCCACACATTCGTACGTATCTACACACTTTGCACCGATGTTGGGCTGTGAGTCGTCGTCGTTAGATCATCCGCTTGTTGTTGTTACTCCGGTAGGCGAGTCGTTTGTCGCTCGGTTTGTATTTCGTTTGTGTTCCGTTCGTATCGGGGAGAGGGATTCATCAGTTGATTTGATTCTCCTCGATATGTTGGACTTTGATGTGCTTCTGGGCATGGATTGGCTAGCCACATGTTATGCTTCGGTGGACTGCCGTGAGAAGGCAGTCATATTTAGCTTTCCGGGAGAGCCAGTCCTTGTTATTCGGGGAGACCGCAGTGTCACCCTTCCCAGCTTAATTTCGTCTCTTCGCGCTGGTCAGCTCTTGCGGAAGGGATGTCAGGGATTCTTAGCCTGTATTTGTGATACTCGAGCTGCAGAGGTTCCGTTGGACCGGGTCCCGGTTGTTTCTGAGTTCCCTGATGTTTTCCCTGATGAGCTACCTGGGCTACCGCCTGAGCGCGAGGTTGAGTTCTGCATTGATTTGATTCCCGGCTCGGGGCCTATTTCTATACCGCCTTATCGGATGGCCCCGGCAGAGCTTCGAGAGCAGAAGGATCAGTTGCAGGATTTGTTAGATAAGGGGCTTATTCGACCTAGTGTTTATCCGTGGGGTGCTCCGGTCCTGTTTGTCAAGAAGAAGGATGGAAGTTTGCGCTTATGTATCGACTACCGCCAGCTGAACAAAGTTACCGTTCGGAACAGATATTCGTTGCCGCGCATTGATGATTTGTTCGACCAGCTTCAGGGTGCGGGGTATTTTTCGAGGATCGACTTGCGATCAGGATACCATCAGCTGCGAGTTCGACAGGAGGATATACCGAGGACAGTTTTCCGCACGCGCTACGGCCACTACGAGTTTTTGGTGATGTCGTTCGGACTCACCAACGCCCCAGCAGCATTCATGGATTTGATGAACCGTACATTCAGGCCGTATCTTGACTTGTTCATCATCGTGTTTATCGACGATATCTTGGTGTACTCCCGGAGCAGAGAGGAGCACGAGCAGCACTTGCGGATTACGTTACAGACCTTAAGGGAGCACCAACTGTTCGCAAAGTTCTCCAAGTGTGCTTTCTGGCTGGACAGCGTCGGATTCTTGGGTCACGTGGTTACGAGAGATGGCATTTGTGTGGACCCGAAGAAGATTGAGGCTGTTCAGCAGTGGCCCCGACCTACATCGGTTACTGAGATCCGTAGTTTTCTAGGCTTGGCGGGCTACTACAGGCGTTTTGTTCAGGACTTCTCCCGTATAGCTGCACCGTTGACCGGTTTGACCCGGAAGGGAGTTCCTTTCGTCTGGACAGAGGAGTGCGAGCGCAGTTTTCAGCAGCTATGGACTTGTTTGACTACGGCGCCGGTTTTATCTTTGCCTTCGGGATCAGGCGGATTTGTTGTCTACTGTGATGCTTCGCGAGTGGGATTAGGATGCGTATTGATGCAGCATGGCCGGGTGATCGCTTATGCTTCTCGGCAGTTGAAGAAGCATGAACAGAACTACCCCACTCATGATTTGGAGATGGCTGCAGTGGTCTTTGCACTGAAGATTTGGCGACATTACCTATACGGAGAGTCGTGTCAGATATTCACCGATCACAAGAGCTTAAAGTACATATTTCAGTAGCGAGACCTGAACCTCAGACAGCGTCGTTGGATGGAGTTGGTGAAAGACTACGACTGCGAGATCTTATATCACCCAGGCAAGGCGAATGTGGTGGCAGATGCGTTGAGTAGGAGGCCCGGGGGTAGTCTATCCTTTTTTCGCGCAGTGCAGAGGCAGTCGTCAGCAGATTGGCAGATGTTATGCGACAGCCGAGTTGAGTTCGAGTTCACTCAGACAGGGGGACAGCTCGCGCATGTTCGTGCATGCCCACAGTTGCTTGACCGTATATATGAGGCACAGCGCAGTGACGACCGTTGCTCAGAGATCATGGCACAGATAGGACAGGGCAGATTTTCCGAGTTCGTGATTGACGATCAGGGGATTTTACGATATGGATCTAGACTGTGCGTACCAGATGCTGATGGATTGCGGCGCGACATTCTTGAGAAGGCACACCGATCAGTGTATAGTGTCCACCCCGGTTCCACCAAGATGTACCATGATATGAGAGAGACCTACTGGTGGGACGGGATGAAGAGGGACATTGCGGAGTTTGTATCGAGATGCCTGACTTGTCAGCAAGTCAAGGCCGAGCACCAGAGGCCCGCAGGAGAGCTACAGCCGTTACCCATTCCGGAGTGGAAATGGGAGCAGATTTCGATGGATTTCGTTGTGGGTCTACCCAGGACCAGTCGAGGGTACGACTCTATCTGGGTGATCGTGGATAGATTGACGAAAGCGGCTCACTTCCTACCGGTGAAGACCACTTTCAGCTTCGCTCAGTATGCTCAGCTCTATATTGACGAGATCGTGCGACTACATGGCGTACCGACTTGTATCGTGTCAGATCGAGGCACTCAGTTCACCAGCCGACTTTGGCAGAGACTTCAGGAGGCTTTGGGCACCCGTTTGAGCTTCAGCACAGCGTTTCATCCGCAGACCGACGGACAGTCAGAGCGGACCATTCAGACTCTCGAGGACATGCTCAGAGCGTGCATTTTAGACTTTGGTGGTAGCTGGGATCATCATTTACCTCTAGTGGAGTTCTCCTACAACAACAGCTTCCAGGATACTATTCAGATGGCACCTTTCGAGGCATTGTATGGGAGGAGATGCAGATCGCCCGTCTGTTGGACAGAGCTCAGCGAGAGCAGCATTTTAGGGCCGCAGCTTGTTGAGGAGACGACAACGAAGATACAGTTGATCCGAGACCGGATGAGAGCGGCTCAGAGCAGACAGAAATCCTATGCGGACAGACGCCGTCGCAGATTAGAGTTCGCAGTTGGCGACCATGTTTTTCTGAAAGTCTCTCCGATGAAGGGCGTGATGCGTTTTGGGCGAAAGGGGAAGCTTAGCCCTAGATTCGTAGGTCCCTTCGAGATCCTCGAGCGGGTTGGCGCTGTTGCTTATCGTTTGGCTCTTCCTCCCAGCTTTCCCGATGTTCACCCCGTCTTCCATGTTTCGATGCTCCGCAAGTACCTTCACGACCCTTCGCATGCGATTCAGCACCCGACAGTCCAGCTAGAGCGCGACCTTTCGTTTGCAGAGCAGCCGGTGGCCATCCTGGATCGGCAGGTGAAGAAGTTGAGATCGAAGATTATACCAACCGTCAAGGTCCTTTGGCGTAGCCCGAGCAGCGAGGAGGTTACCTAGGAGACCGAGGGCGAGATAAGGAAGAAATATCCCCATCTCTTCGAAGGTACGCGTAGTTATATTTTTAAATTCGGGGACCGAATTTCTTTAAGGGGGGAAGATTGTAGCGTCTTGAAAAGTCGTTTTGGTGTTTTCCTGAAAATCAGTGAAAATTCGGTATTTTTCCGAAAACCGTCTTTCTCGTTATTTTGCAGTTTAGGGCTAATTATACTTAAAATGGATAGGTAATTGCTTGTTTTTAGTAGCTAATGAGTTGCTTATGACATTTTGGCCATTTAAAATTTTTTCCCTATTTTTCAATTTTTTAATATTATTTTAAGCCGGTAAGAAAATATATTAAATTAGCGATAAATACAAATTTTTCCGGGCTAATTTTAATCTTTAAAATTATGATAATTAAAATCTAGTTGTAACATAAATTTTTAGTATTTTATTTTGATTTTTAACAAATTTTTATGATAGGAAACGAATTTATTGAATTTTAAGCTAAAACTTGCAATTTTTGACTTGTAGGGGGTCTTTTTGCATAAAATTTCTTTTGTAAAACCCCTCTCTCTCTTCCCTCAGCCCTAGGACAGCCCCACCTTGTTCAGGTCCAGAAATTTCTGGCCTCATTTTTGTTTTCCTTCTTGAGTTGAATTAGTTGGTTTATTGATTTATTTTAAATATAGTTTGATAAGGTATGGTGCATTGACTTTTGGAGAGTTGACTCATGACTTTCCCACACACCCACACCCTCCCCCCTTACCTCATATCCGGCCGAAACCTGCACCTCCCCCTCTTCATCTCTTTTCTTCTCATTTTCTTCAAAATTCTTCAAGTTTAATTCATCAAAATTGCAATTTAAAGCTTTCAAATTAAACCCATCCTTCATCTTTCTTTTCCTTCACCTCCCTAGCTTGGATCTTGATGCTTGAGGCCATCATTTGGAGCAAATTTATTCTTGCTAGATCTCAAATTGAGGTATAATTTCCATCAAGTTAATTTCTTTTGGCTAAATTCCTTTAATTATATGGTTTTAGTGTTAAAAGTTTAGCTAAATTCTAATCTAGTTTATAAAAGAGTAGTTTGTTTTAAACTAGGGTTTGTTAGCACACCATTATGTGGTTAATTAAATTTATTTTGCTTGCTAGTTCCTACACAACCAAATCAAAGAAGTTACCTTGTTTATGTGGTCTTCAAATTATGATAATTTAGTTAATTTTAAAAGTGTGATTTTGGCTGTAAATTGTTGTTTTAGGAAATTCAAGAAAGGGGTTTGTGTATGGAAATAGGTTGTTGATTGAAAGAATTAAAGTTAACCGCAATCAAGACGGTGTCGCTATGCAGCTAGCCGGTTGAGCACGGGTCGGTCCACAGGGAGATGGTGGTATCTTACCTTCTTGTCTTAGACGAGTCAATAAAGAATCTGTATGTTTGTTTGATCTAACCTATGTGTTTATTTGCAAGTATAAAGTTGTTAAGAAGAAAATACGAGATTGTAAGCTAAAGAAATCCGTACTCGAAACCTTTGAGCCGAGTCTTGACCAATTGAAGCTCGAGCAATCGGCAACAACGTGGATTAGGGGATTTAAGCGCGGGATTCGTGGAATCCGGCTTATTTACCCTTGTCCTTCCGTTCTTGTCTCTTGCTTTCGCCTCCGGCCAAACCGGTCGCAGTTAGGCATCACCGTTACCTTGTCAGGGTAGGGTGCCTAACGGAGCGCTTGCGTATGGTTTGGGCGGAGTTCAATGGAAAATAACGGGAAAAGGAAAAGAGCAAAGAAATGTTAACTTACAATATCATATGGATTCTTAACAACAACAATAATTACAACATTCACAAAATGAACAAAAGAGAACAAAAAGAAAAGAACAAAGAAAAGAATACAAGTAATTAAGTGCATGAATATAAATTGCAAGTAATTAAAGTGCATGGAAATAAATTGCAAGTAATAAAAAGCGATAAAAAGAACACGAAACTAGGACTCAAGACAAGCATGTGATCAATAGCCAACCCTTAAACTTGCAAGCTCAATGAAGAGGTTGCAAGATCAAGGGAAGGGTAGAGAACGCATGTGAAATGAAGTGCTAATTCCATGAAAGAATACGACCCTTGAGATCAATAACTAACCCTTAACCATTCAAGCTCAATAAAGAGGTTGAATGATCAAGAGAAAGCAAGAATCTCAAGGGGAAGAAGAAACACAAGAGAATGATACAAAACCCTCATCTTCATTAATCTCCCACTCAAAAAGCTCTCACTACAATTTTCATGGAAAAAGAATGAAGAAGAAGAAGAAGAACTATACAAAAAACTACAAAAGAGTGGACACAAAATTGGACCCTTGGTTGTGCTCAAAACTGCTGTATTTATAGGCAGAGGGTTGAAGATCTAGGGCAACATTCTGATATAAAATGAAATACCCAAAATAACCCCAAAAATTGTCAGTGAGAGGGGCCCACCTGGCCGCGGATCCGCCGCCAATACCCCCTATTGTCCGCGGATCCGCCGCCCTATAGGGGAGTTGGGATGTCAGGTTTTGTGTGCTACCCTGCTCTGCTGTCCCCTATTGTCTGGTACATGTATTTTCTGATAATCTTTCTAGAATATCTGTTGAGGAAAGGTGGACTTTTGTGGATGCTTTTTGTCATGATTGCCTCGAGCTCCGCGTAGATTTCTTGGAACTTGTTGTTGCCATTGAGCCTTGTGCATGAAGGTGACATTGATTTGACATTTTGTCTCCCTAAACTGGTATCTGGCAACATACGGATGACGAGCGGAGACCGTGTTTTCTCAGTGGTTGGCAGGAACCCGGATTTTGTCGTGTTTTCCATGAATTTCACCGTTTTAGAACCGAGAACCTGTATCCTGCAAATATGTAACAAACACGGATTAAAAGCACCTACCTATAAACAACCGAGCGTAAGAATGGGCGGTATAAAATGCAGTATTCTGTGATGAACAAATACCCCCAAACTTAACATTTGCTCGTCCCGAGCAAAACCAATTATTCACAAAAATAAAATCCTAACCGCACTTTCGCAGGGAACGCGATTGCACTGAGCGCGTACAACAAGCCGTTAAACCTCTAGGTGTCCCTAGTAGGAGGAGTGTTGTCTCCTGAGGGTTTTCAGCGGATTACACCCACAAAATCCCGTCAAGCTAGTGTCATAAAATAACTAAGATTCAAACCCTAAAGTTTTGTTTCAGAAAATAACAATTCTATAATCCTAAGTCTAGACTATCGAACCTTTAGTTTTCACACCTCGCTTCTTATTTAACTACAGATTTTATATGTCTTTACGTGTAGTGCAAATAGTGTCGTTAAGTTCCAGAAAGGTCGATTAAAGTCATCATGTCGCACAATAAAGCCCAGATAACAATTTTAAAAGGATCACATAAGTTTTATAAAGAGTTAAGCATTTTTCAAGTTTCGTTTTCCAGTAAGGTTTCAACTTCAGAATTTCTATCTTCCCTCACAGGAAACTAGGTCTTATTCTTCACTCCACCTTTTTCTTGTTTTCATTTCATACACACCTCTGTGAACGTGCAATAGTCTTTATCAAAGAGTAAAACCTTCATATCTCCGTTAAAATTTTTTTTAAAAGCCTGTCTTTTATCAAGATTATTCTCACACAAAGAACAGTTAGGAATTTTAACTCGGAGAGAACACTTGCTTGACTTTGTTTTAAACTGGACTTTCTAGGCTTCTTAGCGAGCTTTGGGCCAATGCACCCAAACCAGTTGGTTTTAGGGCATTAGGTGCAGAAACACCCCAGCAGACTTAATTACTCAAGTTACCTAGGTCCAAAAACAAAAGACAGATTGACGTGAAAATCAGATGATTTAATACGAACGGAGATATAACCGGCAGTTCAATTATTTTTTTGGATAAAAGACGTGTCTAGTGGGTTTGGTGTGTAATCATTCCAATCAAGTTTTAGATGGGTTATTTTTTAGACTTAGCTCCAATTACGGCATCAATAACATTTCTTCATATTCGCTTTACTTCATAAACTATTCTTGACATTACTTATTTCAGAACAAACCTATTTGATCCTCAGAAAATCATTTATCTGTTTAAAAATTTAAACATGAAAGACTTGTCATCTAATTCCCAAAATTCACGACACGTGTAGTGTAATGTAAAGACGTATATCAGCTATAGTTAACTTCAAAGGAGAGTTATCTTTCAGGTTTTCAAAATCTAAACATAAGATTTAGTTATTCCTATTTTTTCAAACAAAAACCGTCGAATGTTGAATCAGAGTTCTTCCACAAGCTAACTTGACAAAAAAGTTTTTATATTTTTAGAAAATTTCAGATTTTTATGGATTTTATGGATTTAATATGCAGATGCAAAATATACATATGAATGCGAAGGAAGAAACCTTACCGAGCACACCCCCAAACTTAAACTTGACAGTGCCCTCACTGTCAGGCTATACCAAGAGGGTTAAAATTGCCGGCGCTTCCTAGAAACAAATTATATACAAAACAAAAAAGGAAAACAAAAAATATATACAAAAAAGGTGTCCCCCCCAAACTTAAGTAAAACAGTGTTTCCACTGTTAAGCGTTGAAATTCAGGATTAGGGGGGAAAGAAAACAGTATCAAGCTATACAAGGCCTTACACAGGCCAAAAGTTAACACCAACCATTCAAAGATTTTGTCTCTATAATGTGCTGGTTGGGGAAAGAAGGCGTAGAGAAAAGAGATGGACGCCGTATGCAAAGAGAAGCGGGATACGGTCTCGGTATATGAGAGGAAGAAGAATGGCGGAAGGGAAAAAGAAGTGGAATACGAACTTGAGGGTGAAAATGGAGTGAATAGATTAGCACAATTTGTGATGACCGATGTGTGAAAAGCGATTGTGCTAATCTATTAACCCGTCAAGAGATTTGGTCAAATCCCTCAAGATTCGTAAGAAGCCATGGGTACGCCGAACTTGGTAAACCAAACACAGGAAGTGAAAATGGTACGGGTTCTTGCAAGGTCGTAACGATGGAAAGGATGGAGGGAAGTGGTTGAGGAAGGGAATCGGTTAAGGGTTCTAGAGGGTGTACACAGTCAGTAAAAGGAACAGGATGAATTGGAAAATCCGACTCATCATCTAGAACTGTTTCATCCTCAAAAATATCCTCAAAATTCTCCTCAAAGTTAAGCTTATCCATGCATATTTCATCAAAGTCCAGACGCATATGTTGTTCGGGAAAAACAGTTAATGACTCGGGATGATGAATTGGAGAGAAAAACTCAGTCAAATCTACGGGTTCATCATCCAAAATATTCCCAGCGTCGATATCCTCAATCAAGTGAAAATCAATATTCTCAGACACCTCTACAAAAGCATGGATTTCAATTGATTCAGGTTCTAGAGTGGAGGTGTAGAGGTCAAAAGGTTTGGGATTGGTTTCACTTGGAAGGGACCCTTCACAATCAGGTAAATCAAACACTACAAAGTCGCACAACTCATTAAGCATTCTATCTTCAATTGATAAAGCATGTGGGACACTCGATAGACTTTCAAAACAAGAGTTGTGGGATTCAACTTGGGACAGGTAGGTTTGATTTGTAAGGGGGTACATCTCACTCTCTCCACTCAAATTCAGAGCATGTCCTACCGCCTCTTCATACATTGGAAAATTTGGAGCTAGCTGGAAACTAGCTACCGAGTCAGTAGGTTGTATGAGAGCGGCCATAGACGCATTCAAATCCATCATCTGTTGGCTTGACGCTACCCTAAAGTCTTCCAACGACTGTTCCAGACTAGACATGGGTTGTGAGGGGGTTTCAGTAAAAGATTCAAAGTTGTTTGGATACTGAAAACTCCCAAATGGCGGTTCTGATGCTATGTCTAGGGAAGGTGCAAAAGTAGGGTAGGACTGGTAGGAATTGAATGGCTGGACAGGAGTGGGATCAACATTGGGATAAGAAGGTGAATGGAATTGTTGATCCCAAGAATTTGTAGTGGTGAAAGGAGTGAAAGATCGGCTACGAGATTGTTCAATACGTTCAGCAATAGACATCGGTCTCGGGGTTACAACTGGATTTTCAAAAGTGGTATCAACGCAAGAAGGTGTGAATGTTTGAAACGGTTGATACGAAGTGGATTGCGGGGTCCAGTTGTTCGTCCTAGACGCGTCTATCCGATCTTTCAAAGAAATTTTTGGCATGGATGGATCGTTCGAAGTTCGACCAAAACAAGAACCGTAGGAAGTAATGTCTGGTTGTGGGTACCAAAGTTCGGCAAGAGTTTTGCGAGGTGGAGTACCCATGATATGAAGAGAGAGAGAGAAAAAGGTAGAGAAAAGGAGGAGAAAAAATGTGATATTTTTTTTATATATATTAACAAAAGAATGAAGTATACACAAAAAAGAATATGGACAAAAAACAATCACGACACAAAAAATACCACACACCTAATCGTTCTAGGGTTAACCTAGGTCAACTAGACCTGCTCCAGAACTTGATTGTCGAAGTAAAACTGTGTCGAGAAACAGGCTCAAGATACACTGATCACGAAGCCAGGTAAGTGCAGAGATAAGGGGAGGTTTTCCAACGCTTTCGCGAAGTTCCTTAATTAAATAACCCTTTCTCTTTTGGCGGTTTCGCCGTTAACACTTTCCTAGACACCCCGTAAACAATATACCGTTAAGCGAGATTCTAAACACAGTTAACTTCTCCTAGTGAGCGCGAAGTCCTTAAGGCTTAAAGTCTAATTTCTTTTAAATTTGTGCGGGTTAACGTTATGCTCAAGTTCGTGATTTGTGGGCCACGGAAAAGGTGATGAAATCCTTTACCGTATGTTGTGGGGTTCGCTTGCCCTTAAGTCCGTATTAATGTATGCAATGCGCAATTCAAAAATTCTATAAAGAATCAAACAATTGTTTTTTTTAGTTTAAGCGCGGCACTGCAACAAATACGGGTTAGTCAATTTTTAGCGTTTGCTAGCGAACTTGCAAAGAATCCTGCAAAAGAATAGTATATTGGAAGCGTCGGATTTGAGAAGAAGGTGTTTAGTAAAGTACGTACCGTTTAAGTTTTGGGTTAGGAAACCCCCGTTGAATCAAATCCGGTAAGCCTGAAAGGTTCGCTTGCGCGGGTCAAACTACCCGGATCTTTGGCACTGTACTTCGTAATCACCTTTGCCTTGAATGCACACTTTGCTCCCCACAATTGCAGATTGCAAATACGCAAAAATCTGCACACTTGCCCACAAGAACTATCAAAAAAAACAAAAAGATTTTTATTTTTATTTTTTAGAATTTTTTTTTAAATATATACAAAAAGAATATTAACACGAATAACAAGAAAAAAAATACGCTACCGTCTCCCCGGCAACGGCGCCATTTGATTGAAAGAATTAAAGTTAACCGCAATCAAGACGGTGTCGCTATGCAGCTAGCCGGTTGAGCACGGGTCGGTCCACAGGGAGATGGTGGTATCTTACCTTCTTGTCTTAGACGAGTCAATAAAGAATCTGTATGTTTGTTTGATCTAACCTATGTGTTTATTTGCAAGTATAAAGTTGTTAAGAAGAAAATACGAGATTGTAAGCTAAAGAAATCCGTACTCGAAACCTTTGAGCCGAGTCTTGACCAATTGAAGCTCGAGCAATCGGCAACAACGTGGATTAGGGGATTTAAGCGCGGGATTCGTGGAATCCGGCTTATTTACCTTGTCCTTCCGTTCTTGTCTCTTGCTTTCGCCTCCGGCCAAACCGAACGCAACCGGTCGCAGTTAGGCATCACCGTTACCTTGTCAGGGTAGGGTGCCTAACGGAGCGCTTGCGTATGGTTTGGGCGGAGTTCAATGGAAAATAACGGGAAAAGGAAAAGAGCGAAGAAATGTTAACTTACAATATCATATGGATTCTTAACAACAACAATAATTACAACATTCACAAAATGAACAAAAGAGAACAAAAAGAAAAGAACAAAGAAAAGAATACAAGTAATTAAGTGCATGAATATAAATTGCAAGTAATTAAAGTGCATGGAAATAAATTGCAAGTAATAAAAAGCGATAAAAAGAACACGAAACTAGGACTCAAGACAAGCATGTGATCAATAGCCAACCCTTAAACTTGCAAGCTCAATGAAGAGGTTGCAAGATCAAGGGAAGGGTAGAGAACGCATGTGAAATGAAGTGCTAATTTCATGAAAGAATACGACCCTTGAGATCAATAACTAACCCTTAACCATTCAAGCTCAATAAAGAGGTTGAATGATCAAGAGAAAGCAAGAATCTCAAGGGGAAGAAGAAACACAAGAGAATGATACAAAACCCTCATCTTCATTAATCTCCCACTCAAAAAGCTCTCACTACAATTTTCATGGAAAAAGAATGAAGAAGAAGAAGAAGAACTATACAAAAAACTACAAAAGAGTGGACACAAAATTGGACCCTTGGTTGTGCTCAAAACTGCTGTATTTATAGGCAGAGGGTTGAAGATCTAGGGCAACATTCTGATATAAAATGAAATACCCAAAATAACCCCAAAAATTGTCAGTGAGAGGGGCCCACCTGGCCGCGGATCCGCCGCCAATACCCCCTATTGGTCGCGGATCCGCCGCCCTATAGGGGAGTTGGGATGTCAGGTTTTGTGTGCTACCCTGCTCTGCTGTCCCCTATTGTCTGGTACATGTATTTTCTGATAATCTTTCCAGAATATCTGTTGAGGAAAGGTGGACTTTTGTGGATGCTTTTTGTCATGATTGCCTCGAGCTCCGCGTAGATTTCTTGGAACTTGTTGTTGCCATTGAGCCTTGTGCATGAAGGTGACATTGATTTGACATTTTGTCTCCCTAAACTGGTATATGGAAACATACGGATGACGAGCGGAGACCGTGTTTTCTCAGTGGTTGGCAGGATCCCGGATTTTGTCGTGTTTTCCATGAATTTCACCGTTTTAGAACCGAGAACCTGTATCCTGCAAATATGTAACAAACACGGATTAAAAGCACCTACCTATAAACAACCGAGCGTAAGAATGGGCGGTATAAAATACAGTATTCTGTGATGAACAGTTGTGAAGCATGATAAATGAGTTGAATTAGGGTTTAGAAACCATTATCTAGTTGATTAAATCTAATTTGTTATCTAGTTGTTTTGCTAACCTAATCTAGAAGGTTAACTTGCTAATTGAGTTATAAATTAGTGTTAATTTAAGGTTTTCATATATAGTTGGTTTAAGAATTGCTAGGTTATATAATTCAAGTAATGGTTGTTTATGGAAAATAGGTTTTAAATCTTTGCTAATGTGTTGTAATTATAGTGTTTGTAGATTGCTTGTTGTGTGGTTGGATATTGTGTTGGATTGTGTTAACCGTATCGCTAATTTTCGATTTTGCACCAAAATTGCTAGTTTTGTGCTTACTAGGTTTTTGTTAAAATTAATTGGTGAATTATTTGTGATACCTTGGGGATGTTTTTAGCATCTCCTATGACGTTTAGGATGCGTGAGTGCGGCTTTTTGAGTAGTCCGGTTTTAGCTTTGCCGGGCGACCAAACCGTCGTTTTTTGGCAGTTTTTGCGATTTTCGCGTGTGTTCCGCGCACTTTGTGCACGTTGTACCTAGCTAGTGAACGTCAGTAGTTTCGTTTGGGTTTTGCGTCGTTCTTGATACGTAACCTTATGTTTGGTATTGATCTAAATTCCAGGTTCGGTCGCGGAGACGTCAGACGCGGCGCGAAAGGGGAAAGCGGTGATTGGACACAGCTAGCCAGGGATTCCTGTGAGTAGATGTAACATCTACGGGGGACTATCGTTGGATGGCGCAAGCCGCCCGATAGTTTTAGTAACTTACAAGATTCTTAGTGATGTTAGTAATTAGGGGTGAAATACGTATATGATTATTTGCTGCATCCATGCATTATATTGACATACCTATACGAAACCATTTTATAGGACACCTGCACCATTGCCTGGGTTTTTTATGCAGCACGAGCATTATTCATGCTTACACACACACCCTGGTAATTGCCATGCCACCACACTAGATAACCTTTAAATTGAAACCTTTTACTAATTGATACTTAAACTTGTGCTATTGCCTTTAATTCCTTAAAATGAAACCGTAGGATTGCTATTCATGTGCATGTACTCCATCATATTAATTGTTCATGCTTAATCTATTAATCACACATCGCAACTTGATTATTGATACCATATGCATTCATTATCACTGATATATGCACTTATGAGGATTTCTTGAGATTTTATGATATTGCTGGATTTCGGGGGAAAGCCGCAAAATTTCTAAACTTATTATATTTTTAAAATATGTAAATTGCTAGTGATGTAAGTGTCGTCCACCATGAGTTTGCTGTGGTTTTGGAAATCCGTGTCGTGGAGTGGAGGAACCGGCACGGGTACATGGTGGGCCCGGTAAGGTACCCCGGGGCAAGAGGAATGTGGTGTTAACGTTGAGCCTGGCAGGGGACGGATTACCTACCGGTGACTGTTTGGGATGGCGGATATCCAGAGGATACCGACCATGGCCGCTAGATGATGAGATATTGATATTTGAGATGGGTCAGCCGGACGACTGAGGCCAGAGATACATTGATATGAGATTTGAGACAGTTTTGAGGTGTCGTTGCTGGACATCGGTTCTCGTCGATTCTTTGATATTATGCTGGCATTCTAAAAGAGTTTCAAAAACAAAAAGAGATGAAATGTTTCTTATATATACCTATTGAGACCTCAGATATTCATGTTGCATACATATTCGTACACTGATGTTGTATACACACCTGCTAGTGCATCCAGTCATACCTGTATTATAGATGCTAGGATGCTTGTGTGCATGCATACGATAGCCTTTGTAGATGTTATTTATTACTCACGAGTTGGCAACTCACCCCCGTTGTGTCACAGTCTTTTGCAGGTCCGCTCCGTCAGTTCAGTAGCGGCGGGCGCACTTGTTCTTTTGCCTCTTTTGCCTGAGCTCGAGATTTTGCTCATAGATGGGTTATGTTATTATTTTTGTACCACCTTGTATATTCTTTGTATCTAGTGTACTCCATCTACTGTTTCTACCAGTATTATTGTATATTGACCTAGAGATGAGACTGTGAGGTTTGTGGACTTTTATGCTGTATTTTGGGGTCGAGCTCACTTGAGTCGACATGCTGTTTTCTTATGCTTCATTATGATTATTATGCTTGTTGTCATTTTATATTGCGTGGGATTTGTGACCGCCTTGTGGCGAAGAGCTAGCTCCCGCTTGGGGATGCCCTATTTTGTTGGATTCATATATATTTTCGTTGTACCCATTTTGGGGGCCAGTATTTACAAAGGAGACTCTGCCGAAATTTTCGGAAAAATTGGAATTGTTTTTAAAAAGGGTTTTACATGACTTATTTGATAAACTCGCTTTCAACTGATTGGGTTTTCTTCACTCTTTTGCTTAATTGGTTTTGTTTTCTGGGCTTTGGCTTACTTACTTTACGGATGTCTTTAGACGTTTCGTAAACTTAAGTGCCAGTCACGTTCCGTACCCTGCGGGTCGTGACATGGGTAGTCAATGAGTACATCCTTCAATGTTCCTAGTCATGGGAATATCGAGACGGGGCATCGATATTCCATAGTAGACGAGCGTATATCTTCTCGACCCATGTGATGGGCGATGGATGATCCCATATCCATCGGTGTTTGACATCAGAGATGGTATGCGGGTGCTCAGTGGTGACTGGGTACACTGAACGGACTCACCGAGAACTCCCAGATGGTATTATACCTCACGTCAGATGGCAGTTCTCTGGTGACACTAGTACAGCTTAGTCTGTTGACCCGAGATCGTCATAGTGTCTTCTATGTCTCCCACTGTGCTTTGATTTCCACCCTACCACGGCTCTATTGAGTCATGCAAACAGGTGGTTTTTGGGTACAGTCCCGATTCACATGGAGGCAATGAGCGATATGAGGGGATTCATCTCTCCCGGTATTGGCGGTTGATGTTGTGCTATGCTCGACTGGCCATAACTGGAAATCCCTGGCCAGGGTTGCAGTGATTTACTGGTAAGAGTTATCAGTAGTTTCACGCTTGTTATGGACCTTATATCGGCATGACTTATCAAGCTACTGGGGTCTGACGTTTACCACCCCTAGGCGAGATATGCGACATATCAGACGAACAGACCGGACTGTACGGTAAATGTTGCTGGTTGGATTCACAGGAGTGTGAGCAGGCTTGCTCGTTGATCTTCTGATCGCTCAATACCCGGGTGGCCGTTACGTTTAGCAGACCGCTTGCGGCTTGTGGGTGTTTGATATGATCATCACCTGCTGCCGGCGTATTGACGAGTCTTTAGAGTCCTACACAGAGGTTTCCTGGCTCAAGCGAAACGAAATAGGAGCGCATATGAGATATGTGCGGGACCGAGAATAATACCAGTATGTGATACTGGATTCTATTCTCGCGATTTGTATCATCGGACGGTTATATAAGATATAGTCGGGTTACCGAATCAAATGTTGATTCGATATATTGATACACTTGATATTAGTCGGTTATATGCGGTGTAACCGGATCATTAAATCAAGGGTTGATTTAATGATTTAATGTATAAATATATATTTGATATATTACTTTGCATTAACTAGTATTTGTTCACTTAAAATTGATTTTCTCACTTGATGTGCACAAGTAGTATATGTGATATATTTTTGTGCACTTGATTGTATCATGTTTGATGATACATGCAAACTTGGGTGTGTGTATGCTATACACCATGTTTAGTAAATGGTTAGGGTTTTATTTACCTTATTTATTTTTGGTTAAAAAGAAAAAACTAAATGGTTGCTTTTGTTTTATGCAAGAAGCTTCTTGATGCTTCATGTATTTTTGACAAAGTAACCATTTTGTTTTTATTCCTTAACCTAACCATTTCACCTAAACCTTAGTTTATTCTCTACAAAAGTAAACTAACCCATGGTTTCTATATGATAAGAATCACTTGATTTATTATTTTCAAGAATTCATTTTATTTCATTTTTCTTTTCTCCTTCTTCTTCTTCTTCACGAAGAGAAGAAAGCATTCTTGAAAATTTCCAAGTGAGAAATCCAAATTCAAAGTGAACCCACTTCCTATTTCTTCATCCTCTACCACTTGCCATGTAGTAGAGTGTGTTATCTTCACAAGTTTTATGACCAAGTGAAGATGGAGCTTGATCTTGAGTTGCCTCGACATAGATCATCTTCGGCATCGAAGTCGACGACCTAGCCCGATCATTTCTCCGACGAAACCATCGCTAGAGTCTGGGATCCGATGATCGCAGCGGAGGGACATCATCACGGAGCTAAAGAGGTGGAGGACCGGATCTACAAAGGTTGTAGTCACTTTCACTTAGTAGCAAAGTAGTTTGCTTGCTTAGTTTCGCCTTACCTCTAGTTAACGATCTAGTATAGGGTTCTTTGGCACATGGAAAAATTTGATTTTGGCATGGTTGATCAGTTGTAGAACCTCATGGGTGTGCCTAGGAACCCTACAGACCTGGGCCAATGTGCCTCGTGTTGGTTATGTGGTCCCCTCATCAGTAAAATAGACCCTTGGCATATGCAAAATTGACCAATTTGACCTAGGGTGAAATCTGGGACCTTTTTCCTGAGTTGCTGTTTTGATTCGGAGTTTCGTTTCTCGTATTTTGAATTTTGGATTTGCTTATTTGTGTTTTACCTCGATCACTTGACGTTGTACGACGATATCAAGGGTTGTTTGATGGTTTTGGAAGCGTAGGCTATAGGTTCTAACCTATAGGCCTTAGCGTGTCCTTTTGGTTTTCCGATGTGTGTTTAATGTGCATTGCGATTGTGTTATCTTGTAGGTACCTTCATGAGGGTTCCATATGATGAAGAAGATGAAGGCGACATCGACTCCGACACGCAGGATGCAAGGTGAGTAGATTATATCTATAGGGGAAGTCGGGTGGATGGCGTATAGTACCCCCGCAGTTCGATATTTAGTATACTATATATATACTATATATATGTTTGATAGCGTTAGAGTGACATGGATATCCAAGATGTGATTAGGTGCACTATGGATAGATCAGGGTTTAGAAGTAAACCAGTATAGTTTCCTAGTTGCGAACCCTAGAATAGGTTTACACCCACATGCACACACATGCTTATCTGTTATACTTATACCTGGATGATGAGGATAATGGATGATATTTAGGGATGAGTCGATGAGATTGGGCATAGTGCCGTGAGATCGGTGATATGATGTGGTTCGTATTTGGGATACGACATGAGATTTTAGCGGGCCTTTGGGCATGTTTTCATACACGCATATATATCTATATAGATGGTATCGGTTAGTACTAGAAAAGATCAGAACCCCAGATCATGAGATAAGATGATAAGGATACCAGATAATTGATGAGATGAATGTGATATTGACCCGTACCCAGATTTGGGATGCCGTACGATGGATGTACCGTACGAGCTTTATATTGATGATAAGATCCGCACTCATGACTCGAGGATGTCATATGATATTGTATCGTACGCGGTACCTTTGAGGCGGGATCACCGACTATTATATATATATATATATATATATATATATATATATATATATATCGACTCAGATTTAGGTGGTTTCCACACCCCTCCCGATTGACTTGTTAGTTAGATCTGTAGTTTGCTTAGTAGATATTAGGCTAGGCCGATGTCATGCCTATTTCAAACTAACGAATCGGGTGTATTTTAAAGACAGGCAAAGGGATTCTACGGATATTTTCAAAAGACGCATCTTTTCTTAAAAACACCGTAGCCCTTATTTTCTTAAAAACCTCGATTCGTCTTCTTTCAAATGGCAAAACAGTATGACATAGATACATTGATGTAGATTCTGTACTGCTATGTTTATTATTCATTTGCCACATAATCTTGTTGTCCGCATCGCATTGCATGTTTAAATATGTTTATTGTTATATCAAACCATGCTGTTAGGACACCAGCACCATTATCGATGATGCATATGTTCCACGTACACCTGCTTGCCGGCTCACACACTTCATCATCGATAATTGCCATGTCACTCACTGTAGGACTGTTGCATTCAGGATATGACCCATATTGTACACTCATACTTGTGCACATACCTATTGTACACTCATACTTGTGTACTTACATATTGTACACTCATACTTGTGCACATACCTATTGTACACGCATACTTGTGTACTTACATAGTGTACACTTATACTTGTGTACTTACATATTGTACACTCATACTTGTGCACCTACCTATTGCACACTCATACTTGTGTACTTACATATTGTACACTCATACTTGTGCACCTACCTATTGTACACTCATTCTTGCATACATACGTATTTGCACATACACAGATGGTTCTGGCTTGATTTGAGATTTGGGAACCGCAAGATACTTTTTAAAACTGAGTCATTTCAAATGAGCGGTCTTCCCTCGCTATGTGCATATTACTGTTTTATATCGCATGATATACTTATATGCTTACATTTCTTTTACATGTCGCATACATTATGCTCTATGATTATACGCATTGAGATATGTTGTTTCCATGATATTTCTGGATTTGGGAACCGTGGGTATTTCAAAAGAGAGTATGTATTGTTTTAAAAATCCGGTTACCCTTGATATGATATTTCAGTGCGTCCATCATGTGTTTTCTCGGTTCTGAGAGCGACATGTGAAACCCGATTCGAGGAGAGGTAGGCACCGTCTGCGGATACATGGTGGACCCAGTGAGGTACCCCGGGGCAAGAAGACTCGTATATGTTAGACGGTGAGCCTGGCAGGAGAGTACTACCTCCCGGTGATTGTATTTGAGCTCGGCGGATATCTGGAGGATACCGACTGGAGTTGAGAGATGAGACGGGCCGATCTAGACCGACGGAGCCCATGGGCCGTTCTGGACTAACGGAGCCCTATATATATATGAGTATTTACGTGCCGATGCTAGGCACAAGTTTCATAATGTTTTCGAGTGTCGATGCTAGACACTCAGGTTCCATGATTTTGATATGTCGCGAGCGACACATGTTGATTTACATCCTCATACTTCCATGCATATGCTTTATGATATTTACATGCATGATTCTTATTGTCTTTACGAGACACGTGGACGAGATCCACATACATACAGACAATGATTACATAGTTGGATGATATCCACATACTTATGGACTGCATGAAATGGCTAGATGCAATGCGATCTGAGATGGAATCCATGTACAACAACAAAGTATGGACTTTGGAAGTTGCTCCTGAAGGGGTAAAACCCATTGGGAGCAAGTGGATCTTTAAGAAGAAACTTGGTGTAGATGGAAAAGTGGAGACTTCAAAGCTAAACTTGTTGCAAAGGGTTTTCGTCAACGACCAGGTGTGGATTATGACGAAACCTTTTCTCCAGTGGCTATGCTTAAGTCCATCCGGATCTTACTTGCCATTGATGCATACCATGACTACGAAATCTGTCAAATGGATGTTAAGACCGCCTTTCTAAATGGTGATTTAGAGGAGTACGTATACATGAATCAGCCAGTGGGCTTCGTAGATAGTGGGAGCAGCGGAAAGGTGTGCAAGCTGCTTAAATCCATCTACGGGTTAAAGCAGGCATCGCGGAGTTGGAACATCTGTTTTGATGTGGTAGTCAAAGAGTTTGACTTCATCAAGAACATAGATGAACCTTGTATTTACAAGAAGGTTGCAGAGAGTAAGGTTGTCTTCCTCGTATTGTACGTCGATGACATACTCTTGATAGGAAATGGTGTTCCTATGCTGCACTCAGTCAGGCTCTTCTTATCAAATAGATTCTCAATGAAAGATCTAGGTGATGCCTTCTGCATTTTGGGGATTAAGATCTATAGAGATAGATCCAGAAGGATACTAGGATTGTTCCAATCCAGGTATATTGACACCATACTAAAGAGGTTTAGTATGAAAGAATCCAAGCGTGGGAACCAACCCACGATCTCTGGACTCACTCTCTCCAAAGAGATGTTTCCTAAGACTGATTTGGAGAGAGCTCGCATGCAAGGGATACCCTATGCCTCGGCAGTAGGCCCTATCATGTACGCGATGCTATGTACCAGACCCGATGTAGCATACTCACTAAGTGTAGTGAGTAGGTATCAAGCAGATCCATGAGAGAATCACTGGACAGCTGTGAAGAACATTCTCAAGTACTTGAGAAGAACTAAGGAGATATTCTTGGTGTATGGTAACAGAGAACTCCAGGTGGAGTCCTTTACCAATTCAAGCTTCCAAAGTGATAAGGAAGACTCTAAGTCGCAATCGGGATTTGTCTTTACCCTAAATGGAGGGGCGGTTTGTTGGAAGAGTTCCAAGCAAGAAACCGTGGCAGACTCGACGATGGAGGCTGAATACATCGCTGCCAACGATGCTGCCAAAGAGGCTGTCTGGATGAAGAAGTTCATCACTGAACTTGGTGTGGTTCCTTCTATTGAACATCCAATACCTTTGTATTGTGATAACAATGGAGCTGTGGCTTTGGCCAAGGATCCCAGGTCCCATCAGAAATCCAGACATATTCTGAGGCGGTATCACCTGATCCGGGAAATAGTTGATCGCCACGAGATCGAGGTCAGGAGAGTTGACACGAAGGACAACACTGTGGATCCACTCACAAAGGCCATACCCAGATACAATTTGAGAGACTATTCGGGATGTTGGGTATGAGATACTACAACACCTGGCCTTAGTGCAAGTGGGAGATTGTTAGTTATATATATGCCCTAGAGGCCATTGTTGTACATATGATGTATATTATAGTAGATGCTTGGATATATATAGAGAGGACTTTCTTGATCGACATGATAATATGCTATTTGGTTTCACTTTGTCTTAACATGTTGACTTGTATTAGTTTACTGTCTTACATTCACATATTGATAAAGCCCTTAGGATCTGTACTCGACTACTGGGACTATGATGAGATCATACTAGTGGGGCCATGGTAATCGATGAGTACATCCTATAACTGTTCCTAGTCGAGGGTGTGTCAAGACAGGGCATCGATACACCAGAGTAGACTAGCGTATACGCATCTTGACCCATATGATGGGCGATGGATGATCCCATATCCATCGGTGTTTGACATCAAAGATGGTGTACGGGTGCTCAGTGGAGACTGGGTACACTGAACGGAATCGCCGAGAACTCCTAAATGGTATTATACCTATCGTCAGATAGCAGTTCTCCGGTGACACTGGTACAGGTTAGTCTGTAGACCTGAGATCGTCATAGAGTCTTGTGTGATTCCCACTGTGCTTTGATTTCCACCTTACCACGTCCAAGAGAGCATGCAAAACGGTGGCTTTTGGGTACAGTCCCGAATCACATGGAGGCAATGAGCGATAGGAGGGGTTTCGTCTCTCCCGGTATTGGGAGTTGATGTTGTGCTGTGTTCGATTGGCTATAACTGGAAGTCCCTGGCCAGGGATGATATGGAGTGCTACTGGTAAGAGTTATCAGTAGTTTCTCGACCCGTTATGAGCCTTATATCGACACGACTTATCGGTTATTGGGGTCTGACGTATACCACCCCTAGACTAGATATGCAACATATCAGACGAAGAGACCGGACTGTACGGGAGTGTTACTGATTGGATTCACAGGAGAATGTACAGGCTTGCTTGTTGATCTTCTGATCGCTCAATACCTGGGTGGCTGTTACGTTTAGCTGACCGCTTGCAGCTTGTGGGTGTTTGATATGATCATCACCTACTGCCGGCGTATTGACGATTCTTTAGAGTCCTACACAGAGGTTTCCTGGCTCAGGCAAAACGGAGTAGGAGCACATATGTGATATGTACGGAACCAAGAATAATACGATATGAGATACCGTATTCTATTCTCGCGATATGAGATATCGACCGGGTATATGTGATATAACCGGGTCATCGGATCAAGTGTTGATTCGATGAAATTGTACATGTTATATTAGTCGGTTATATGTAATATAGCCGGGTTATCGGATCAAGTGTTGATTCGATAATCTAATGTATAATTATATATGTGATATATTATGTTACATTAACTAATATAAGCTCGCTTTATTGATTCATTTTCTCACGAGATAATACATTTATATATATGCGATATATGTTAATTATATTATTTTTTATTGTTACAAAATATATTGTATATGTGATCTATAATATTGTAACATATAAGAGTTACAAATTTAACAATGGTTTAGGGTTTAAACTTGGTTAGGGTTTGGATTAGGGTTAGCTTTTGCATGAAGCTTCCATGAAGCTTCATGAAGCTTTGACTTTGTCTTTGGCTTGATATTTTGTGAAGATATTATGTTAATCCAATCCAAACCATTAATTCTAGTTAACTCTCTACAAGGGTTAACTCCTTCATGCTTAACCCTTGGTTAGAATTGTAACCACTACAATAATTCATTATTCATCACAAAAGGATTAGCTAAATTTATTCTTCTTCTTCTTCAACCTTGAGATTTGAGAAAGCTTTCTAGGTTTTCATTTTGTGATGATTAAGAGTGAGAATTTGATAAGAAAAGAGAGAGAAAATTCCTACTCCATCATCCTCATCTAATCTAGCCAATTAGATTAGGATGTTCACCTCATTAGAGAGAGAGAGAGAGCGCGCTTGAGTTATAGAAACTTCGAGGTAGATCATCGGAGAAAAGGAAGACTACAAGTTAGCATGGATCGTTCGAGTTGCGGAGCCTCTCTTGAGTCCGGGAGATCTTGGATCGCGGCGAAGGGACTTCTACTCGGAGCTTATGAAGCGAAGGAGCGGACTACAAAGGTTGTAATCTCTCACACTTAGTTGTAAAGATATTTACTTGCATGTTAAACCCTAATAATCTAGCAAAGATCCCGGCTTTGGGTTGTTCGGCACGTCTAAAATTTTATTCGGGCATGGTTGATGCCTTATTAACCCTTGTAAGAGTGCCTAGGAACCTTACAGCAGCCCCCCTTTTTCCCCCATTTCCTTGCTTCAAAAATCAACCAAAAATCCACAAAAATTCACAAATTCCTTCACAAATTCTAAGAAAAACCTAATTCTACCTCTTCTCAAACCCTAATTTGTTTAAAACATGGGGAAAAGAGGAATCTTTGGAGGCTAAGTGCAAGAGGATCAAAACTTGGGAGGTATAAGTTCTAATCAAGTTGTTAAATTGTAGTTTAAACATGTTAATTCAGAAGTTTAAAGTGTTAATTTCATTGTAATGGTTTGCTTTTGAAATTCAAGAAAAGGATTGAAATTTTAGTTTGGGTTTGAAGCTTTGTAATTGGGTTAAAATTAGTGTTGTGGCCATCTAGTAGTTTGAATTGGATGTTTGTGCGATGTTGCTATCGCTATATCGTTAATTCGTGATGTTTGCATCGAAATTGCTATGTTAATGCTTACTAGGTTTTCTAAATTCTTAGGAGGTGAATTAATTGCGATATATTGACGATACTATTAGCATCTACTATGACTTGTAGGGTGTGTGAATGCGGAGTTTGGTTTAGTCGGGTTTTAGTTTTGACGGTTACCCCGAAACGACAATTTTAGTTAAGGCTTAGAGTTTTTGGTGTGTTTTCCGCGCACCGAGTGCACGTTGTGCCTAACTTGTCGGTGTTGATTCTTTTATTTTGTGACTTGCGTCATTTCTTGATGTGTAATCTTAAGTTTGTGTTATGCAATTTTAGGATCGGTTGCAGAAACATCGGACTCGGCGCGCAGAGGCAAAGCGGTGGTTGGATCAGATTAGTGAGGCGTCCAGGTGAATAGATGTATACATCTATGGGGGAATCGTCTGAATGGCGTGAGGCGCCCCATAGTTAGGATCACTTTATTACTTGCAAATTATATGCATAGTTAGTTAGTTAACCATCTCATTCATATACATACCCGTCTAGTTATTCGTCTGCTGGCATTGCATGGATATCTATATACCTATGTATGATATCACCCCTTAGGACACTTACACCATTACCATTGGCTCATGTTGCACACGCACCATTCATGTGACACACACACCTTTGGTAATTGCCGTGCCACGAGCACTGTAGAACCTGCTTAGTTCAGTATCAACACTTGCATCGTATATGATACATTGAATTGCATAGCATATATATATACCTCACTTCATCATCATGCTTATATAGGTTCCTAGCCATAAATCACATTGCATACCATTGACATCATAAGCATTTATCATATACAATATGTTGGGTATTATGATTTTCTTGAGGATTTCAGTATTGATGCGATTTCTGGATTTTGGGGAAAACCGCAAGAATTTAACAAAAGCTTATTATTATCATTTTTAAAATAAAGTTGCGGTTTTCTCGTGATGTATGTGTCGTCTACTGATTGATAAACTTTCGATGTCGTGTTTAGAAAAGTGTAAAGATCACAACCAAAGAAATTTGTAAACCGCAATCAATAACGGTGTCAATTGTAGGTTCGTTAGCGAGTGCGGATTGTCCATAGGGAAAGTGAAATTTGATCGATCTTGTTTTAGTTGAGTTGAAAATTAAAAGAATAAAGGAAGATTGATTCAAGATTTATGAGTTTTTATTTTCAAGAAACTTAAAGAAAGTAAAGATCTAAAATCAAGAATCAAGAAATGTTCCCAAATTGTTTTAATTATCAAGATTTTTAAAGAGGCTTGTAGGAATCGATCCAATCGATAGTGATGATGAAGAATTATGATTACGAATTCTTATCTATTAATGATTTATTGCTAGATCGATGACGATCAACGAGGTTTAGGGATCTATTGAAAAAACTAGGATTTCTCCATCATCATCCCTTGTCATTTCGTTGATTAGCATTCAAATTCTAGCCTCTAGGAAATTCAGTCATCGATCGTTGATCTCTAATTTGGAGCGAAAACATTCAAGAAAGCATCTCACTCAAATTAGGTTGTCGATAATTCAATTTCCTAGAGTTTACAAAACTCATAAGACTTAAGAATCGTTCAAGAATTTAATCATCATCGTCTATCTATTTTCTCGATTCCTCCACAAGCGGAGTTTTCACTAAAACATCATGAAAAAGAAAACAATCAAGAATTGACAACTCATCATAATGCTCAAATGTAAAGAAAAGAAAGATCAAGAATTTTCACCTTTCATTATTCGATGTTTCGTTACAATTCACTCAAAGACTACAAGAATTGAGGAGAGAACTCAATCGTCGAACTAGCTTCGCATCGTCTTCTTGAGTCGCGGATCGTCGTGGATCACTTGCTCGGATGAAGATTGGCGTTGCTTCAAAAAGGCGCTTTGAATTCTTGCTCAATTTGGTACTCGATGAATCTTGATTTGGCTTTTGAATTGGATTCGGGCTAGAGTTTTGAGTAGCAAGTTGTGTCACTCAACTTGCGGAATTTTGGCTCAATTTTCAACAACCTTGTAATGATGCCCTTGGGTCTCTTTTTATAGTCATCTCCTTTAGCTTCCCCTAAAAGCTTGATCTAGCTTCCTTTGGAAGCTAAGCTAGGTTTAGCTTCCTTTAGAAGCTAAGCTAGGTTTAGCTTCCTTTAGAAGCTTGATAGTTATGAAGGAAGGTTCTAGATTAAGGTAGTTAGCTAGCTTACTTGAGAAGCTTGGTTGTTATGGAGTTTGCATAGGAAGCTAGGTAGTTGTTAAGCTTGAACAAGAAGCTTGGCTATTAGAGGAGAAGTTTCTGGAGATCTCTAGAACTGAAGTGTCTTGAAGAGGGTTGTCCATTTAAAGATAAGAAGCCTGCAAGAAGTTGCTGCCACAAATGAGTCGACTCGGCCGCGGATCCGCGGCAGATTGGCCGCGAATTCGCGGCCGTTTGGTGCTTTCTTTGCATGAAATTTCCAGGGTAGTTTGGTGCTGGCTTTAACGATGTTTCCTGATGTCTAGAATCATATAATTCTTTCTTGTTCACTGCCAGATTACAAGTCGACTTGACGTATTTTATCAGCACTTTTAGCATTTCCGGCTCTTTTTCGTGGAATTTCGTGCACAAAATCTCGAGACAAGTGTTGCGATATACAAAGATCATGCGTGCAATAATAAACACACAATTTCCCTCAAAATGTCGGTTATAATGTATAACACATGTTATTTGGTATTTTGGAAGACAAATTGCTAATATGTGCTAAATTCATACCGAATACCTTTAGATGATTGCAAATAGTAGGGAAATTGATGTGTTAAAAATGCAATATTTTCGACTGATCAAATTCCCCCAAACTTAATTTTGGTCATCTCAAGCAAACTTGTTTTATTAGAAAGAGAAAGAGAAAATAAAGAAAAAGAAAAAAACTAACTAGCACACTTTCGTAGGAAACACGATTGCACTGAGCACGTGCAACAAGCCTTTAAACCTTTAGGTGTCCCTAGTAGGAGGAGTGTTGTCTCCTGAGGGTTTTCAGCGGATTGCACCCACAAAATCCCATAATAAAAGGAAGACCATGAAAGTTACATATAAAGATAAGAATTATAAAAGAAAGACTTTGAAAATCGGAGTTTCCAACTATACTAGATTTTCGGTTTTCATGAGCCCTATCTTAATAGTCATGAAAAGATATTAGAAATCACATCATCCCTCAATAAAACATCGTCTTTATTCTTCATTCCTACCTTTCTTCCAAACATCGATCATATACCCTTACGTGCGTGTAAAAGACATCCCTACACTCGGAGAATTCAATTCAAGCTATCATACTATTGTCCATCTACCTCAGTACTTTTTAATTTGATGAATATTTAGATGGATTTGCTCACACATTTTCATGTGACTGTTAATACTTCTTGAGGTACTAACCGAACGATTAGTCATGTGCTTGCTTATTAGGTGTATTAGTATTTTCCTTGTCTTGCACCACCTAAGGCTTAGCAGTGACTCCCAGACCAGTTGGTCTAAGGCACTAGGTGATGAAGCACCCTCACTATACTTTTTTATTGCTACCTTGGCGATAACAAAACAAGTGTTCATTTTTTTCTTAACACCGTTTTATCTTTTATTCATTTATTATTTCCTTTATACTTTGGCTTTTAGACAAGAGCATTTCAAGGTATCCTCTACTATCTCGAGCTTCAAGATGTGTGTAAGTGCGAATAGTAGAGTATCAACGTTCAAATGTTTGGCTTCCAGAATAGGAACTATTTTTCAGACTTATTTTTATCCTCAGATTAGTGACTTATTTCATCTTACTAACCCTTGGGACAACGGCCCATAACTACTTATTACTAGTTCTGTTTAAGAAAACTTCTAATTTTCTTGGTTTCCTTAAATTTTTCCAATCTTTTGGATGTAATTTTCACTATCTAATCTTTTATTATCTTATTTATGTACAAAAAAAATTCATTTTTTTATATGTTTTGTATTTATGCAAAGTATGATGCAAAGTGATGCGTAAATAAGCACCAACCTTCCCCAAACTTGTTTTCAACAGTGTCCTCACTGTTGTCTTCTGCTAAACCTCAAAAAACCTATAAGCTTGGGAGGAAATTTATTAACGGGGGCAATAAATATGATCGTGAAAATCCTCCCCCAAACTTATTCTTTTGGCTCACCATTTTTGAGTAAAAATTTTATTTTCAAGAGCCAGATTATACCCCCCCAAACTTGAGTTAAACAATGTTAAGCTTTGAAAATCACAAGAGGGGGTAAAAATTACTGGTCAATGCCAAGCTTTGCAAAGACCAAGGGTCAACACCAACCATTCAAAGATTTTATCAGTGTAATGCATCGGTTGGTGGAATAACAAGTTGAAAAGAGCCAAGAAGAAGTGGGGAAAAGATAAGTGGTGTGAAAGAATGTGTTTGCGTCTCGTTTTGGAGAGACGACTCAATGATTGTGATGGATTACTCACATCCTTTTTACAGTCCAGAAGAATGGGTGGAGGTTCAATTTCTTTGTTTGGGAGATGATTCATCTCAACACCCGTGTCTTTTAAAAATGCGAGTTCATCAGCGAAAATTTCCTCAAAACTCTCATTGATACCCCGAAGAATAATGTCATCACAAAGCGCGGGGTGATCTTCAGACTCCAAAAACGGTTCATAATCAGTGTTAGTTGTTAACCCGGACAACTCGGTGGAAGAGTCCGTATGTGTATGATACATAGTTGGGTCAAACAACAACATATGAAAAGAGTCTAGATCAGTATCGCGAGGCTCGTCAAATTCGCTGCTGTCGACATCCATTAATTCGACAGAACAAACCTGAGCAGTAGGTTCGGAGGGTACACTTCCTAACTTGTAAATGTTCAGCTCAATTGATATCTTCCCGAAGGATAGGGTCATAGAGCCATTACGGCAGTTGATTATAGCATTGGAAGTGGCCAAAAAGGGGCGACCAAGAATCACCGGAATTTGATTCCGTGGGTTTGCTACAGGCTGTGTATCAAGTACAATAAAGTCCACAAGGAATACAAATTCCCCGATTTTTATTAACACATCCTCCAATTCACCCCTAGGTTTGGTGCTTGATCGGTCGGCCATCTGGAGAGTTATGTTCGAGGGCTTTAACACTCCGATACCTAGTTGCTCATAGACTGAATATGGAAGCAAGTTAACACTAGTGCCAAGGTCAAGTAAAGCACGGTTAATATGTTTATCCCCAATAGAAATAGAAATAGTAGGACAGCCAGGGTCCTTACGTTTCCTTGGTAATTATTGGGGAAAAGCCGTGTCTATAGTACTCGACCTGAAAACTTTTTTAGGCACTTGAGTCTTCCTCTTCCTAGTGCACAAGTCTTTGAGAATTTTTGCATAAGCGGGGACTTGTTGGATAGAATCTAGGAGAGGGATGTTGATGTTAACATGTTTAAAGATTTCAGTGATCTTCTCCATTTACTGACTTGGTCTGTTTCCCCTTAACCGATTCGGATAAGGAGCTTTAGCAATCAGAGCGGGGTCCAACATTGGAGAAAATTGTGTGGGTAGGAACAATCTAAGAATAGGAGTGGGGATCGTCTCTGGTGGACTAGAAGAGATGTGCTGAGGGTTCGAGCCTAAGGGAAAAAGGAGAATAGGCTCGGAAGAAAATGGTGGGGTAGACGAACTGGGGTCAGAAGTAGAAGCAGAAGTGGAAGGAAAAGTCTCAGCCGGGGTATCATCGATTGATTCTTCATTATTATCAATCTCTTCATTGACATGGTTGTTAAGCACTCTTCCAGATCTCAACGTGGTGATAGCGTTCACATGATGTGAATAGCCAGGATTGGGTAAAGGTTGAGCTGGAAGTTTCCCTTTCTCTCTAGCACTCAATTCGGCATTTATACGGGCAATTTGTACTTCTATCGATTTAATACTCTCACATTGGGAGTCAGAGTTTTTCTGGATTTTATCGACGGAAGACTTTATTTCAGCCGAAACTTGCATGCAATTTGTCAGAAGCAAATTCATGAGTGGAGAGGATTCATCGGTACCTGTCAACTGCAAAGGATTATACGGTGCAGGTGTGTTGACCGGATTTTGAAAGTTTTGTGATTGGTAGGGGCGCTGACTTATTTGAAGTGGTTGCTGTTGTGGTGGAGGAGCCCTTTGGAAATTGTTTTGATTTGGAACCGTGTTTTGATTTTGTTGTTGGTTCCAAGCAAAGTTAGGGTGATTCCTCCAACCCTGATTATAAGTAGAATAATACAGATCGTTTCTAGGTCTTTGTTGGAATGCAGCATTGGTATGCTCTTGACCTTGAAACGGAGAATTTAAAGGACATTCTTCCATAAGATGTGATGGATCAGAACAGCATCCACAGACAGTTTTGGAGAGTGACATCTGATTTAGGGCTGCTGCTAAAAATTTATTTTCCATAGTTTCGAGTTTCTTTTGCATTGCTGACATTTCAGCTCTAACTCCAATGGAAACATCAGATTGGTAATTGTAATGTTACTAGGCACTCTAATAAGCTTTAAGGAAGCATCAAACATGTCCGTTTAAAATTTTAGCCGTGCCGAATAAACCTAAACAAGATCGTTGCTAGAAAATTAGGGTTTCATATGCTAGTAAACTATGTTTACAACTAAGTGAATACGATATACAACCTTTGTAGATTGGTCCTTCACTTATTTAGCTCCTTGTTGAACTCCCTACACTGCGATCGTGGTTCTCCCGGACCCATGCATGGTCTCACGAGGCGAAAAACGCGTCCTTGCTTGAAGTCTTCGAGGCCGAAGATGATCTACGTCGAGGGGATGCCAACTCAAGATTCTACTTCACTAACTTGAGAATTAGTGAAGCAAACACCCTAAACTAAAGTGCTAGTCTAGTAGAGGATGGAGAAATAAGAAGTGGGTTCTCTTTAGAATTTTATTTCTCACACTCTATCTCAATTTGGATCAAACCCTAGCAAGCTTTCTCTTTTTATCAATGAAGAAGAAGATGAGCAAAAGAAAGAGATGAGGATAATGATCAAGTGAGAAGGCTAACCATGGTGAGTGAGTATCATATACTAACCCTTGTAGAGCCATAACCATGGCTAAAGTTTATGGTTGGGTTAAGAAATATCCATAGTAAAAACAAATTTAGTGGAATTAATCAAATGCTTCCACAAGCTTCCACAAGCTTCAAGCATTTAGCTAATCCTCCACTAATTTTGTAATTACTTTGAATATTAAAATCCAACATAAAAGATAGCATGGTGTAAGTCTCATACACCCAAGTCAAGTGTATCATCAACCATGATACAAAAAGGAAAACACATTTTAACATATATCATATATACATTAAAATTGTGCTTATGTGAAAAAAACCCTAAAGTGAACAAGTGTTAGTAAATGTAAACTAGTATATCTAATATACAATTATACACTTAATTATTAAATCAATACTTGACTTAATAATCCGGTCATATCCCATATAACCGACTAACATCCAATGTATCGACTTATCGAATCAACACTTGATTCGATAACCCGGCTATATCATATATAACCGACTGATACATAAAGTCGCGGGAATAGAATACGGTATCACATACACGCATTATTCTCGGTCCTGCACATATCACATACGTGCACCTATTTCGTTTTTCCTGAGCCAGTAAAACCTCTATGTAGGACTCTAAAGACTCGTCAATACGCCGGCAGCAGGTGATGATCACATCAAGCACCCACAAGCCGTCAGCGGTACTAGTTGGACATAATGGCTACCCGGGTATTGAGCGATCAGAAGATCAGCAAGCAAGCTCGCTCCAACTCCTGTAAAAGCCTGCCGGTAACACTTCTCGCACAGTCCGGTCTCCTCGTCTGATATGTCGCATATCAAGTCTAGGGGTGGTAAACGTCAGACCCCAATAACCGATAAGTCGTGCCGATGTGAGGCTCATAACCGGTCGAGGAACTACTGGTAACACTTTCCAGTAAATCTCAAAATCAACCCTGGCCAGGGACTTCCCTATTACGGCCAATCGAGCACAGCACAACATCAACCCCCAATACCGGGAGAGACGAAACCCCTCCTATCGCTCATTGCCTCCATGTGACTCGGGACTGTACCCAAAAACCACCGTTTTGCACGCCCTCATGGACGTGGTAAGGTGGAAATCAAAGCACAGTGGGAATTACAAAAGACTCTATGACGATCTCGGGTCTACAGACTAACCTGCACAAGTGTTACCAGAGAACTGCTATCTGATGTGAGGTATAATACCATCTGGGAGTTCTCGGCGAGTCTGTCCAGTGTACCCAGTCTCCACTGAGCACCCGTATACCATCTCTGATGTCAAACACCAATGGATATGGGATCATCCATCGCCCATCTCATGGGTCGAGAAGCGTATACGCTAGTCTACTCTGGTATATCGATGCCCCGTCTCGATACACCCACGACTAGGGACCTTGAAGGATGTACTTATGGACTACCATGTTCCCACTAGTATGATCCGCATCATAGTCCAGGTAGTCAAGTACACATCCTAAGGGCTTTACCAACATGTAACAATAAAACAGTATAAAGAGACAAGTATACATGTTAAAGTAAAGTGCAACCAGATAGCATACTATCATATCGAGCAAGAAAGTCCTCTCTATATATGTCCAAGCATCCAATATAATATACGTCATCTGTACAATACTGGCCTCTAGGGCATACATACAACTAACAATCTATCCGGAAAATTTCCAAGTGTTGGATTTTTCCGTTTGTTTAAGAACGTCTAGATCGTGCAAGTTACGCGATGGACCCTCTAGAAGACAACAAACCTTAACTCGATTATGTGACCGTCTTGAACTGCCTTTTGAACCTCAGGGTTTGGGGCAGTACGGCGTGCCACATGTGAGGCGTTGGCTTAACCCTTCAGATAAATTCAACACTTGAATGTTATTTACTTTTCCGCACTAGGATAGACCCAAGGAGGAGAGCACAAGTAACCGGGTTCTGGAGTCCAGTGGGAGACCAACTCGAGGAGTCGAGTGTTAGTGTATATGCCCTAGAGGCCATTACTGTATCATACTAGTTTGTATATTACTTAATGGAAGCTTGGGATATTCACAGTTGTATATACAATCTTGCTCGAAATGGTAGTATGCTACTTGGTTTTTCTCTGCTTTAATATGTGCATGTGTTTCTTTTAGCATATTGCTGGTATACATATTAGTGGAGCCCTTAGGATCTTTGCTTGATTACCAGCGTTGTGATGGCGCTCGCACTCGTGGGAGCTGGGTAATCTATAAGCACATCCTTATACAGGTCCCTGGTCGTTGGACTATCGAGACAGGGCATCGATACTCCGGAGTAGACTAGCGTATGCGCTTCTCATCCCAGTGTGGGAGACGGTCTGTCCCACAGCCGTTAGTACGTCGTACTTGAGATAGTATGCTGGTGCTCGTTAGGTTACGAGTACACTGGACAGGACTCGTCGGGAACTGTTGGTTGGTAATATACCTATCGTCAGTTATCAGTTCCCAGGTGACATGAGTACAGCTTAGTCTACTGACTTGACACTGTCACTTTGCCTCGAGTGTGTTCCCACTGCACTTTGATTACTACCCTACCACGGCTCAGAGGAGTCGTGCAAACTGGTAGTTTTTGGGTGCAGTCCCGAAGCACTTGGAGGCAGTGACGGTTAGACATGATTCGTCTCTCCCGGTATTGGGGGTTGACATCGCGCTGTGTCCAGGAGAGCCATTACACGAGTAGTCCCTGGCCAGGGCAAGCGAGATATACTGGTAGGTTTCCAGTGTTATCTCAGGGTGTTCTGGACTACACTCCGACACGACTTGTACCGCTATTAGGGGACTGACGTTCACCGCCCCCCTAGGCCCGCCATGCGATGTATCAGACAAACAGACCGGACTGTACGGAGATTGTCACATACAGGCTCAGTAGGAGTGCAGATGGGGTTCACCTCGTCAGTCTTCTTATCGACATCTGCCTGGGGACCGTTACGTACAGCTAGTGCCGCTTGCGGTCTGTGGTTAAACCCACTGCCAGCGTAGTGTCGAGTCTTTAGAGTCCCACACAGAGAGCTATTCGCCTTTAGGCAAAACGAGTAGAGGTCGCATGGTTTTGCGACAGGGTTCGTTCGCATCCGCGCACTTGTGCACGGTTGCTGTCCGGACAGTTTATACTAGCGGGCTTTGGTTTAAGCCGGATCCTAGTATATGATTTGAGATTGGTTTTTCTCATTGTGTTCGTGTTCCTCGGATCACGAATGCGGGTGCGTATGCACGGTTGCTTGAGATTGAGGGAGAGGACCTTGTTTAGGGTTAATGACTATTGTCATTTTATTAACCCTATTGTTTTTGTGTGTATTATTGTTAATTAATAATTAGCTTAATTATTGTGCATGGTTGTTGTTGTTGACATTTTGACTTGTTGACCATGTTGACAAGTTTGACCATGATCATTTCATTTGGAAGATGCTCTTTGATCCTTGCAATTTGCATTAATACGTGAAATGATAATGGTCACCTCTTGATTAAACCATGACAATTTTATTGCTAATTAATTAATTAAAATAACACACACATATTAGTGAGAATGGCTCACTAATAATTCATTCTATCATATCCTTTCTCTCTCTTGCTCATCCTCTCCCTCAAGCTCTCTCCCTCTCATGTGTTGAGAAACAAAAAAAGCTTGAGAAAAACCTTCACTTGATCTTCTCTACTCACTTCTAGGGTTCAAGTCTTAGCATTTCTTGCACTCTAGTTACTCCTAGCTTGGAGTTGAAGCTAAAGGTCGAGGCTTTCGGGTGGATCGTTCTTTGACGGGAGAAGACAAGCAAGGTGACATCTTTCTACCATTCCGGCGAGCAAGGAGAGAAGGAGTTCAAGCTCAAGGTATAACCTTTCTACAACTTAACTAGTTGTTAGTTTGCTTTGGCTAGTTTTCGTTTAGTAAAGATCCTCACAAGCAAGGTCCATGTAGCCTAAGTCATTAAAAATCCAATTTTTATTATGTTTTCCGCCTCCCCGCAAGCATCGGGGTGGGCAACGTGGACTTACATCGAGTCCCGGTCTCCTAACTCTAGAATTGGTAGGGTTGCTTGCCGCTCTCGTAGGGGTCTAGGGGTGTGGGTTTGGCTATTCATCGCGACCGTGGAATCCGTGTTTTATAGAGGATCAAAATAAAACACGGACGTCCTAGTATATCCAATGTTTCATATGTTTCTTCTGCTGCGATATCTGTGATGTGATCATTTGATGTTCTATGATAAATACTGCATATAGTATATATGATATATTATATAGGCGTTACTTATGTTTTACACCCGCGCTAGCCCTGCCCCACTCTGCCGTTAGTTACCTAACCTAACGGTGCACGAGGGGACATCGAGACGAATGCGGATGGCATAAGTGTACGTCGTATTTATCTGTGATGTTTAGGTAACTTAAATGATGGGACTTCATTAATGTGATTAATGAAAGAAAAGAAACCTAAAAGATGTTGAAGAATCAATTTTTTTAAAAAGGGTAGCTACAGTTTTGCTTTGCATAGCGGTATATATGATATACCCTGCACCTTATTCGATGAGGAAAGAGCCGAGATCCCTTCACCGGGAGTGACCTCTTTAGCAAAACCGGCAGATGCTACAACACTCGGTTTGTTTTTTATTGCTTTTGGAGTTTTGCTTTGCATAGTGATGTATATGATATATCCTGCACCTTATTCCATAAGGAAAGAGCCGAGATCCCTTCACCGGGAGTGACTTCTTTAGCAAAACAAATGAAAGCCTCAAAATCACTCCTTTTCAAAATTCACTCGATTCTACAACGATATCAAGTTCATTACGCAATAGGTTTTCAGAAAAACCTGTCGTAGCCCTCCGTCATTTCAGATAAGTCCTACTTAGTATTCGTACTACGTTTGTTGGCCTGTGTCAAGGCATAGTGTGCGGTAGCTAACTAGTATTTATCTGCTTATGCATATGATGCAGATTAGATTAGGGTAGTCGTGCAACTTTGTTGGCCTGCGTCAAGGGTCGTGCGGGTGGGTTTAATTCAATCAGGAAATGACGGGTTGTACTTGACTAGCGCACTATGGTTTGTTGGCCTGCGTCAAGGTCATGGGACGCTAGGGGCAAAATATTATCGGGAATTTCAAGTGTTGAAATTTGCAATGAGATTGCATACCTTCTATGAGATAGTTGGATCCCGATACCCACTGCGAGTAATTGTTACTCCTGGGAGAGTTTTAGACATTACAATTAGCCGATCAAGTAGGTGTCTAGAAAGGTGTCAACGGGATTACGCCTCTGGGAAAACGAGGTTTACTTTAATTAGGTCCGTGCGAAAGCACGGGGAACCTCCCTCAAAGTACCGACACTGGCTTGGCAGAAAGAATAGCGAAGTTGTAGGGTGTAAGTAATCTCGGCTAGTCTTTCCTTTTAGGGTTTGAAGGAAGATTTGATAAAAACAGTGGGAGCCATCCTGATTAGATAAAATAATAATAACCAATCTGATCTTGCAAGAGCATACGCTAAAGTGTTTTCTTCTCTCTCTCTCCAGGTAGCGACCATATCATGCCTTAATCAAGATAATAATATGGATGTATTGACCGAACCCGCATGTTATACTGTGCTGGGGAACGTTGGTTCCGTTCTTTCTTATAAGAGTTATAGGACTGAACAGGATATAGGGGAATACCAGGATTCCCATGCCACCCGTGTGAAGAAAGTACATGTTGATGCATTTTCTTCGGGTGTGTTCGTTATAGAGAACTGTTTCTCCATTTGCTCTACGTCCTGGGTATTAGATACCGGGTCGGGATCCCATATATGTAATCAGTTACATGGGCTTAGGAAAGGTAGAGAACTTGGAGAAGGTGATAAAGACATAAGGGTTGGAAATGGTGCAATTGTTGCAGCTAAAACCGTCGGGGAATATCACTTTGTATTGCCAACTGGTAATACATTGATTCTGAACGAATGCTATTACATGCCGAACCTGATATGCAACATTATATCAGTTTCTTTGTTGAGTAAAGAGGGATATAATTTTGTATTACAGGATAATGTTATGAACATTTTCCTTAACCAAAAGTTGGTTGGATCAGGCACGTTGTGCAATGGCATTTATGTTCTAAATCAATCAACAGTTCTAAGCATAACAAACACACACAAGAGGAAGAGTTCAGAAATGAACGAATCCTTCTTGTGGCATTGTAGACTGGGTCACATCAATGCGACACGACTAGCTAAGTTGCATAAGGATGGATATTTGAATCCGTTTGAATTTTCATCTTATGACACTTGCCAGTCATGTCTCAAAGGCAAGATGACCAAAACTCCGTTTACGGGACACGAAGATAGAGTTACCGAACTCTTGGGACTGATACATAGTGATGTATGCGGCCCCATGTCTACACATGCCAGGAATGGTTCTGCGTACTTCATTACATTCACTGACGATCTCTCTAGATTCGGATATGTGTTCCTGATGAAACACAAATCAAAAGCTTTTGAGAAATTTAGAGAATATAAACAAGAAGTCGAGAAACAAACCGGGAAAAGTATTAAAATCCTTCGATCTGATCGAGGAGGTGAATACTTGAGTAATGAATTCCTGGACTTCCTAAAAGAGAATGGGATTCTCTCTCAGCTAACTCCTCCATATACACCACAGCACAACGGTGTATCGGAACGGAGGAACCGCACCCTATTAGATATGGTGCGCTCTATGATGAGCACAGCTGAGTTACCTATTTCCTTCTGGGGGTATGCACTGGAAACAGCTGCAGACCTATTGAATATGGTTCCCACCAAATCTGTGCCAACCACTCCATATGAGATATGGAAAGGAAAGAGACCATGTCTTAATTATGTTAAGATATGGGGTTGTCCGGCCTATGTAAAAACGCAAAATCCGGACAAACTCGCAGCAAGGTCCATTCTGTGTAAGTTTATTGGATATCCCAAACATTCGCGCGGGTATATCTTCTACCAAACCGAGGAACAAAAAGTGTTTGTTTCTCGACATGCCACCTTTTTAGAAAAGGAATTTCTTGAAAAAGAGATTAGTGGCATGGAGGTAGAACTGGAAGAGGTTCCAGCAATACAGACTACAACAGAAGATTTGGTTGAACCAGAGGATTCCGTAGTTCCCGATGAACCCCAGCCACTCCGCCGATCTAGTAGGGTTTCTCACCCACCTGAGAGATACTACGGTTTTCTCATGGATGGTGGGAGCGAGGATTGCATCATGGTTGATGATGACCCAACTAGCTTCGAGCAGGCCATCACGAGTGGGGACTCAGTGAAATGGCTGGATGCAATGCGGTCCGAGATGGAATCCATGTACACCAATAAAGTGTGGACTTTAGAAGTTGCTCCTGAAGGGGTAAAACTCATTGGGAGCAAGTGGATCTTCAAGAAAAAACTTGGTGTAGATGGGAAAGTGGAGACTTTCAAAGCTAGACTTGTTGCAAAAGGTTTTCGTCAAAGACCATGTGTGGACTATGACAAAACCTTTTCTTCAGTGGCTATGCTTAAATCCATCCGGATCATGCTTGTCATCGCTGCATATCATGACTACGAAATCTGGCAAATGGATGTTAAGACCGCCTTTCTAAACGGTGATTTAGAAAAGTGTGTACATGACTCAGCCAGAGGGCTTCGTAGATAGTGGGAGCATCAGGAAGGTGTGCAAGCTGCTTAAATCCATTTATGGATTAAAGCAAGCATCGCGGAGTTGGAACATCTGCTTTGACGTCGTTATCAAAGAGTTTGATTTCGTCAAAAACGTAGATGAACCTTGTATCTACAAGAAGGTGGAAGAGAGTAAGGTTGTCTTCCTCGTATTTTACGTGGACGACATACTCTTGATAGGAAATGACATTCCTATGCTGCAATCGGTCAAGCTCTTCTTATCACAAAGATTCTCAATGAAAGATTTGGGTGATGCCTCCTGCATATTGGGAATTATGATCTATAGAGATAGATCTAAAGGGATATTGGGATTGTCCCAATACAGGTACATTGACACCATACTAAAGAGGTTTAGTATGGAAGAGTCCAAACGTGGGTTTTTACCCACCATCTCAGGGCTCACTCTCTCCAAAGAGATGTCTCCCAAGACTGATTTGGAGAGAGCTCGCATGCAAGGGATACCCTATGCTTCGGCTGTAGGCTCTATCATGTACGCGGTGCTATGTACCAGAACCGATGTAGCATACTCACTAAGTGTAGTGAGTAGGTATCAAGCTGATCCTGGAGAGAGTCACTGGACAGCTGTGAAGAGCATTCTCAAGTACTTGGGAAGGACTAAAGTGATGCTCTTGGTGTATGGTAACGGAGAACTCCAAGTGGAGTCCTTTACCGATTCGAGCTTCCAGAGTGATAAGGACGACTCTAAGTCGCAGTCGGGATTTGTCTTTACCCTTTACGGAGGGGCGGTTAGCTGGAAGAGTTCCAAGCAGGAAACTGTGGCAGACTCGATGATGGATGCTGAATACATCGCTGCCAACGATGCTGCCAAAGAGGCTGTCTGGATCAAGAAGTTCATTACTGAACTTGGAGTGGTTCCATCCATTGAGCATCCAATACCTTTGTATTGCGATAACAATGGAGCGGTGGCTTTGGCCAAGGAACCCAGGTCCCATCAGCGATCCAGGCATATTCTGAGGCGGTATCACCTGATCCGGGAGATAGTTGATCGCCGGGAGATCGAGGTCAGGAGGGTTGACACGAAGAACAACACAACGGATCCACTCACGAAGGCCATTCCCCAGATACAGTTTGAGAGACTCTTCGGGATGCTTGGTATGCGATACTACAGCAGCTGGCCCTAGTGCAAGTGGGAGATTGTTAGTTGTATGTATGCCCTAGAGGCCAGTATTGTACAGATGATGTATATTATATTGGATGCTTGGACATATATAGAGAGGACTTTCTTTCTCGATATGATAGTATGCTATCTGGTTGCACTTTACTTTAACATGTATACTTGTCTCTTTATACTGTTTTATTGTTACATGTTGGTAAAGCCCTTAGGATGTGTACTTGACTACCTGGACTATGATGCGGATCATACTAGTGGGAACATGGTAGTCCATAAGTACATCCTTCAAGGTCCCTAGTCGTGGGTGTATCGAGACGGGGCATCGATATACCAGAGTAGACTAGCGTATACGCTTCTCGACCCATAAGATGGGCGATGGATGATCCCATATCCATTGGTGTTTGACATCAGAAATGGTATATGGGTGCTCAGTGGAGACTGGGTACACTGGACGGACTCGCCGAGAACTCCCAGATGGTATTATACCTCACGTCAGATGGCAATTCTCTGGTGACACTTGTGCAGGTTAGTCTGTAGACCCGAGATCGTCATAGAGTCTTGTGTAATTCCCACTGTGCTTTGATTTCCACCTTACCACGTCCATGAGGGCATGCAAAATGGTGGTTTTTGGGTACAGTCCCGAGTCACATGGAGGCAATGAGCGATAGGAGGGGTTTCGTCTCTCCCGGTATTGGGGGTTGATGTTGTGCTGTGCTCGATTAGCCGTAATAGGGAAGTCCCTGGCCAGGGCTGATTTAGAGATTTACTGGTAAGTGTTAAAGTAGTTTATCGACCCATTATGAGCCTCACATCGGCATGACTTATCAGTTATTGGGGTCTAACGTTTACCACCCCTAGACTTGATAAGCGACATATCAGACGAGGAGACCGGACTGTGCGGGATGTGTTACCGGCAGGCTTTTACAGGAGTTGGAGTGGGCTTGCTTGCCGATCTTCTGATCGCTCAATACCCAGGTAGCCGTTACATCCAGCTAGTACCGCTGACGGCTTGTGGGTGCTTAATGTGATCATCACCTGCTGCCGGTGTATTGACGAGTCTTTAGAGTCCTACATAAAGGTTTTACTGGCTCAGGCAAAACGAAATAGGTGCACGTATGTGATATGTGCAGGACCGAGAATAATGTGTGTATGTGATACCGTATTCTATTCTTGCGACTTTATATATCAGTCGGTTATATATGATATAGCCGGGTTATCGAATCAAGTGTTGATTCGATAAGTCGATACATTGGATGTTAGTCAGTTATATGGGATATGACCGGATTATTAAGTCAAGTGTTGATTTAATAATTAAGTGTATAATTGTATATTAGATATACTAGTTTACATTTACTAACACTTGTTCACTTTAGGGTTTTTCTCACATGAGCACAATTTTAATGTATATATGATATATGCTAAAATGTGTTTTCCTTTTTGTATCATGGTTGATGATACACTTGACTTGGGTGTATGAGACTTACACCATGCTATCTTTTATGTTCGATTTTAATATTCAAAGTAATTAAAAAATTGTTGAGGATTAGCTAAATGCTTGAAGCTTGTGGAAGCATTTGACTAATTCCACTAAATTTGTTTTTACTATGGATATTTCTTAACCCAACCATAAACTTTAGCCATGGTTATGGCTCTACAAGGGTTAGTATATGATACTCACTCACCATGGTTAGCCTTCTCACTTGATCATTATCCTCATCTCTTCTTTTGCTCATCTTCTTCTTCATTGATAAAAAGAGAAAGCTTGCTAGGGTTTGATCCAAAGTGAGATAGAGTGTGAGAAATAAAATTCTAAAGAGAACCCACTTCCTATTTCTCCATCCTCTACTAGACTAGCACTTTAGTTTAGGGTGTTTGCTTCACTAATTCTCAAGTTAGTGAAGTAGAAGCTTGAGTTGGCATCCCCTCGACGTAGATCATCTTCGGCCTCGAAGACTTCAAGCAAGGACGCGTTTTTCGCCTCGTGAAGCCATGCAAGGGTCCGGGAGAACCACGATCGCAGCGAAGGAACTTCAACAATGAGCTAAAGAAGTGAAGGAACGATCTACAAAGGTTGTATATCGTATTCACTTAGTTGTAAACATAGTTTACTAGCATATGAAACCCTAATTTTCTAGCAACGATCTTGTTTAGGGTTATTCGGCACGGCTAAAATTTTAAACGGACATGTTTGATGCTTCCCTAAACCTTATTAGAGTGCCTAGTAACCCTACAGTCATTACCACCCCTAGACGATGGTTGACTTACACTCTCCCACTATAAAGATTTTTCAGCGAAATCTTCTAAGAATCTCCAGGCTTCACCATCATCTTTAGTCATGAAGGTGCCTTGACACATGGATTCAATGGTCTGTTTTGTGGTAGGATTAATGCCCTCATATATGATTCTGCACAGATCCCATCTAGGAATTCCGTGATATGGACATTGAACTAACAGATCCTTGAAGCGTTCAAAACACTTCGAGAATGATTCGTTGGAAGCTGGGTAAATTGATTTATTTCGCTACGGACTCGAGCTGTTTTATGATTGGGGTAGAATTTCTTAAGGAATGCAGTTACGAATTCTCCCCAGTTTGAAATAGAATGTGCGGCTGTGTTATAAAGCCACTTCTCGGCTATATCGCACAAAGTGAATGGGAGAAGACATAGATGCATAGCATCCACAGAAAGCTGTGAAGTACCCATCATAGCGCATACATTTTCAAATTTGGTAATAAAGACATATGCGTCTTCAGACTCGAGACCGTGATATTTGGGTAGAAGATTGATGTATTGGGGATTGATTTCAAAATTGTCCCCATTGGCTGGTGGAATGGTGAGACAGGTCGAAAGAGGACCTCGCATAGGATAACTTCTCTCTTGGAGAGAGATGCGGGGTGGATTCTGCGCACCTGCGGACGGTGGCAGAGTTGTGTTAAAGAAGTTCGATGGAGAAGTGTCCATCGAAGTGGGTGTGGTGATGGGTAAAGAAGAAGTAGACGTAGAATTACCGACTTCGGAGTCGATAGGGGGAACGCGGACAAGACGGGCACTAGAATCCCGTGTCCAGCCGAGCATGCACTAAATGGTTTAGCACAAGTGGCAGCGTTAAGTGATAATTAAGGAAAAGATGAGTTTGGTGTTTGTTTTCGAAAAAGATACGGATTTTTGAAAAAGACAAATCACAAACAATGCACAAGCAACCCTAATTCTAGTGGTCACCTAGGTCAAGTCTCTAGACCGCTCCTAGACTTCCAGAAGACAAGTCGCAAGATAAATCCTCTACTGCCTCTTTGTCTCTCCTGTGGCCAGGTAAGTGGGAGGTTCTCCACTACGTAAGTAGTGGGCCTAATTAAGTAACCATTTACCTTAGACACACTTGCCTTAGACACCACAAAAGAAACGCGGATAAATAATAGATTGCCCACGACTTTCTCCTGTCCTAAGTGAGCGCGACGGTCCTTAGAGTCATGTCTAGATATTTTTTAGTTAATGAGAGTAATGCGGATGCAGTTTTGTGATTTTTGGGGCTTAGGAAGGGTAATGAACTCCCCACCTAATCTGAATTTAGTCTTTGCCCCTTAATTTTCGTATTAAAAAATGCAAACAACCAAGATCAAACACGCACAATTTTTCTTTTTGCGGCGCTGCGAATTTTTGCAAAGAATCCTACAGAAATTAGTTAATGGTGCAGAGCAGGAAGGAGATAAGAAAGTCAGAAGTTCACCGAGCAAATTTGAAGCAGTGAAACCCTAGAAACGCCGCATTTTCGCCGCAGTAAGTTTCCAAAACCGCGGATCCGCGGTCAATCAAATGAATCCCTGCACAGAAATTGGTAAAAATGCTTCTGTTCACTCACTGAACTCTCTGGAATATTCAGAAAATTTTTCCTCTCGCTCCACAGATTCCAGATCTCCTTGCAACAAATCACAACAAATCGTTTAGCGTTTGTGCGAATTTTGATCTAAAAATTCTGATGGAATAAATTTTTCAGCTCAAATTTCAAAAACGAACAAATTAGCACACTATCCCCGGCAACGGCGCCATTTGATTGATAAACTTTCGATGTCGTGTTTAGAAAAGTGTAAAGATCACAACCAAAGAAATTTGTAAACCGCAATCAATAACGGTGTCAATTGTAGGTTCGTTAGTGAGTGTGGATCGTCAAAAGGGAAAGTGAGATTTGATCGATCTTGTTTTAGTTGAGTTGAAAATTAAAAGAATAAAGGAAGATTGATTCAAGATTTATGAGTTTTTTATTTTCAAGAAACTTAAAGAAAGTAAAGATCTAAAATCAAGAATCAAGAAATGTTCCCAAATTGTTTTAATTATCAAGATTTTTAAAGAGGCTTGTAGGAATCGATCCAATCGATAGTGAAGATGAAGAATTATGATTACGAATTCTTATCTATTGATGATTTGTTGCTAGATAGATGACGATCAACGAGATTTAGGGATCTATTGAAAAAACTAGGATTTCTCCATCATCATCCCTTGTCATTTCGTTGATTAGCATTCAAATTCTAGCCTCTAGGAAATTCAATCATCGATCGTTGATCTCTAATTTGGAGCGAAAACATTCAAGAAAGCATCTCGCTCAAATTAGGTTGTCGATGATTCAATTTCCTAGAGTTTACAAAACTCATAAGACTTAAGAATCGTTCAAGAATTTAATCATCATCGTCTATCTATTTTCTCGATTCCTCCACAAGCGGAGTTTTCACTAAAACATCATGAAAAAGAAAACAATCAAGAATTGACAACTCATCATAATACTCAAATGTAAAGAAAAGCAAGATCAAGAATTTTCACCTTTCATTATTCGATGTTTCGTTACAATTCACTCAAAGACTACAAGAATTGAGGAGAGAACTCGATCGTCGAACTAGCTTCGCATCGTATTCTTGAGTCGTGGATCGTCGTGGATCACTTACTCGGATGAAGATCGGCGTTGCTTCAAAAAGGCGCTTTGAATTCTTGCTCAATTTGGTACTCGATGAATCTTGATTTGGCTTTTGAATTGGATTCGGGCTAGGGTTTTGAGTAGCAAGTTGTGTCACTCAACTTGCGGAATTTTGGCTCAATTTTCAACAACCTTGTAATGATGCCCTTGGGTCCCTTTTTATAGTCTTCTCCTTTAGCTTCCCCTAGAAGCTTGATCTAGCTTCCTTTGGAAGCTAAGCTAGGTTTAGCTTCCTTTAGAAGCTTGATAGTTATGAAGGAAGCTTCTAGATTAAGGTAGTTAGCTAGCTTGCTTGAGAAGCTTGGTTGTTATGAAGCTTGCATAGGAAGCTAGTGTAACACCTTAGAATGTGTTTTGTGGCTAATTATATTTTAATATATGATTTTTAATAAAATGTTTACCAAATTAAGTTTCAAATATTTTATCCTATTTAATGAATATTTTATTAGATTTTTCCTAGGCTTGCACACACTTGTGCATGATAACCTGGTTGTTTTTGGGGTTTAACCATGATTGGCAACCATGGTGGACTAAACATTTCCTTAAGACATTTTAAGTTTTGTATTAAGTCATTTTGGGTTTTAATTATGGTTGTTGTTTTCTTTTTATTTTGTTTATGGAAATGGTTGTTTTTGTGTTGACTTGGTGTGAGAGAGAGAGAGAGTGCATTATGAGGCATGATGGCTTGCCCATGCCTTCATTTAATGAAGAGAGAGAGAGAGGAGAAGGTTGACTTGTTGGTGTTCTCTCATTCTCACTCATTGCTCTCATTCTCTCATACAAACACACACACACACACCCCTACTTCAGCTCCAGCAGCAGCAAACAACAGCAGCAGCAGCAGAGAAGCAAGTAGCAGCACCAGAAACAACATCAACACCATTAGCAACAACAACACCATTAGCAGCAGCAGCAGTAGAGAGCATCACCGGAAGCTAGCAACAGCAGCAGCTTCATCAGCAACACACACACCCACAACAGCAGAGCAAGGCGGCAGCAGCAGCAGCAGCAGCTCCAACACCAGCATCCATCAGCAGCAGCAGGAGCTCCAGCAACTTGCAGCAGCTCCTTTCACTTCTTCACCTGCCTTCTAGGGTTCATTAGGGTATATTTCTTGAACCCCATTTCATTGTTTGCTAAGCTTGTCTGTTGATTATCTTCGATTAGTGTTAAACAGCTAGTTTAGTGCTAGATTATGGTGATTTGTGAGATGTTATGGCAAATTGATGATTGTGTTGGTAAACCCTACCCATTTAAGTGTTGTTAAGGTCACCTTAACTGAGATTTAACCTAGATTACACTAAAATACCATAGGGTTTCCTTTTAGTGCGAATTGGTGATTTTAAAGCGATGTATTGGCTTTCTGTGATCTGCTATTGACCCGGGATCTTCAGGTTAAAATTGAGAAAACTAGGGCATGTACACTAGGTCTAGATACCACCACTTGAACACGAGCCCTAATTCCCTACCCAGGCCGCAGTTTTATTAGGTTTGGCCGCAATTTGCGGCCAAGTAGGGGGCAAGGGTGTTGGGGTTTTGGGTAGGGTACTCTTCTGTGTTGTCTAGTATTTTGGCATGTCTAGTTTTATAAGATTTGACCTGTGGGAAAATCTGGGACAATATACCGTTTTTCATGTCCGTTGTGTTTGCGCGATACGCGCGATACGTGAGCGGGTTCTGTGATCCAGCGTATTGCGGCGTGTCGCGATGGTTTTAGACGCGTATACACATGTTTTAGCGTATCGTGCACACGCGCGTTTAGTTCGTGACGCGAGTTTCTCGTTTTGGTTCGATATCGCGTTTTGCGGAATATTTGGCTTATATATGATTTCCATGTCTTATTTGCAGGGTTGCAGGCAGGGACTACGGACACGGCTACAGGAGGAGAAGATGGTAAGATTCACCTAGCGTGGAGCGTAGGTGAGTAGATTTAACATCTACAGGGGAATCGCCCGCATGGCGTTATGCGTCTGGGCTAGGATTCAAATACCTGTCGCATATTCTACGTCATTGTTAGAATTGCGCCTTTACTTTATTTTCTTGATATAGTTGTACTGTGACTAGCAGCCGTAGGACACTGCATATATTATTGACGGTTCGTGTTGCACGAGCACGGATTGTATGCTACACACACACCGTCAGTAATTGCCATGTCACACACAATCCCTTATAGATACTATATTGCTTATCATACTTGACATCTAGCTTATCGGTATACCTATAGTGTATCTTACCATTAGTGATAGGTACATCTACACCTTGCGATACAGCTACAGGTATACCTTGCACATCTTTTTACTTATACCCAGGGGGTATACGCCATCTTTTACTTATAGGTAGACACCTTTACTTAGCTGTACCTTATTGATTTCGCATACTTCTGTTTTCAGCTACATATTCTCTTTTATATGCTCACATTTCAGATATATCGCATATATTTATTCCTGGATTTGCGCATTATTTATTGGGATTTTAGATGATGTTTTCTGGATTTCGAACCGCGGGGAGTTCATGAAATTATGCATACATTGAAAAACCCGGTTTCCTTGATATGATATTTCGCATCCACCATGAGTTTTATCGGTGCTGATTTATATATACCCCTACAAGGAGGCGTCGAGGCCGTAGAGGGTACATGGTGGGGCCCGGTATTGTAACCCTTCGAAAATCGTTTAGGCAGTTTTTTCGGTAATCGGCAAATTTTTCGGCTTTTTCCGTAAAAAGTCAAAAGTGATATTTTTCATTGTAGACTTAATTATACAAAATGTAAATAAGATATTACTATAATTTTGTCACTAAAATGTCATTTATAATTTTCTAGTTAAATAAAAAATTTTTTGGTAATTAATTATTTTTTTTATTATTTTAAGCCATTTTAAATACATTTAATTAGGGATAAATACAAATTTAATTAGGTAAATTTCTTAATTAGGAGTCTTTATAAGCTAAAATATGGTGTTAAAAAAATTTGTGTCATGACTTTCACATTTTTAGTTTTATGGTTTGAATTAATGAAAAAAAATGAAGTAAAATGGGGTTTTTTGTGAAAAGGTTGATGTGAAAGGCATTAATTGAGATGTAAGGGGTTTTATTGACCTAGAATCATCTACACAAAACCCCCATTCCCTTTCTTGACCTGCTGGCCGAGCTCCACACAGCAGCAACCTCCATTTTCCCACTTCTTTCTTGCTTCAATTTCATGCCAAAATTCATCAAAAATTCACAAATTACTTCTCCAATTCAAAACAAAACCCTAATCCACTCTCTCCTCAAGCCAAATTAGTTCAAAACTTGGAGAAAGGAGGCTTCTTTGGTGGCTTGAGCAAGCTAGGGTTCACACTTGGGAGGTATAAATTCAAATCTAGTTGTTAATTGTTGTTTAAGTTGCTAGATTTAGTAGTTTTAGTGTGTAATTTGCTTATGAATTCTTATTTAGGAAATTCAAGAAAGGGAATTGAGGTTGTAATTAGGGTTTGTAGCATGGTTAATGGATTTAAGTTAGGGCTTGGGTTATCCAATTGGTTAGAGTGATTAATTGAGCGATGTTGCGTTCGCTAGATCGATAAAATTTCGACATTTACATAGAATCGCTATGCTATTTGCTTACTAGTTTTTCTAAAATTTTAGGAGGTGATCTAATTGTGTTATTTAGGCGATATAATTAACATCTTATACGACTATTAGGGTGTGTGAATACGGAGTTTTGTTTAGTCGGGTTTTAGTTTTGACAATTTCCCCGATACGGCGATTTTTGTTAAGGTTTTAGCAATTTTCGTGTATTTTCCGCGTACCGAGTGCACGTTGTGATTAATCCGAGAGCGTCGATCTTTTCATAGTGTGAGTTGCATCATTTCGGAAATCTGTAACCTTATAATGTGTGTTATGCAATTTTAGGATCGGTCGGGGAAACTTCGGATACGGCGCGAAAAGGCAAAGCGGTGGCCGGATCAGATTAGCGGGGATTTCTGGTGAGTAGATATATTCATCTATGGGGAATCGTCTGGATGGCGCGAGGCGCCCCCCCTCCCTAGTTAGGATTACTCTACTTTATGCAATAATTATATTGTTAGCTAGCTTATCCATTTATGCACATTGCATACCCTTACAGCTAACCCTATACTAGATTGCATGGACATTCATATGACATTCATATATACATATGCGATATCATTTCGTAGGACACGAACACCTTACCATTGGCATCTATTGCACGCGCACTATTCATGTGACACACACGCCTTTGGTATTTGCCATGCCACGTGCACTATAAAAACCTGTTTAGCTTAGTAACGCCATTGCATTCATGCATGATATTGGAGATTGTATCGCACGCATATACCTCGCATTACTATCATATTTACATAGATTTCTAGCCAAACTCTCACATCATATACATTGATATCATAGACACTTATCATATATAACATGTGGACATTATGATTTCTTGAGGATTTCAGTTTGCTGCGATTTCTGGATTTTTGGGGGAAAACCGCAAGAATTTAACAAAACCTTATATTTATCTTTTTCAAAACAAAGTTGCGGTTTTCTCGTGATGTATGTGTCGTCCACCATGAGTTTTCATGTTTTCTGTTGGATTTCGAGACCCGATTCGAGGAGTGGAGGAACCGTCTCGGGTACATGGTGGGCCCGGTATGGTACCCCGGGGCAAGAAGATCGAGTTGTAGACGATGAGCCTGGCAGGGGAAGACTACCTACCGGTGATGTCTGGCGCGGCGGATATCCGGAGGATACCGACCGTTGTCGTGAGATTTATGATATGGGCCGATCCGGACTGACGGAGCCCGATATTGAGACAGATATGATTCCTTTTTGGTGTCGATGCTTGACACGGGTTTTCAGATGATTTCTTGATGATATTTAGCTATTATACAGATATTCTTGTTCTAAAGTTAAGAATTCAATAACCTTAGCAGTTAAAACATTTAAAGACTTAATAATGACATTTGCATACCTGTGCATGCATACTAGAGATATTATAGCACATATGGACATACATGTTGTTCCGCATTGCATGCATTCTTACGATTGCCTTAGTAGATGTTATATTTACTCACGAGCTGGCAACTCACCCCCGTTGTGCCACAGTGTCTTGCAGGTCGGACCCGTCAGTCTTGTAGCAGCGGGCTATCTTGTCATCAGTTCCTTTTGCTCAGACTCGTGACATCGCCCGTAGGTGGGTTGCGAGTATACTTATTTCTTTTTGCTTTATCATTGTATTTAGTATTCTCCATCTACCACTTGTATTGTATATGCGACCTAGTGATGAGACTGAGAGATTTGTATATTCGTGGTTTCTTTTAGGTCGAGCTCACTTGAGCCGACGTGGGTTATCTAGTATTTGCACCTCTTTTATGCTCTTTTCTTGATATTACTATTATATTGCATGTGGTTGTGATCCGCCTTGGGCGAAGAGCTAGCTCCCGCTTGGGGATGCCATTTTTATGATTTCATATGTATTATCTTGTTGTACCCATTTTTGGGGATAGAAAATACAGGGGAGACTCTGCCGAAATTTTCAGAAATTTTTGATGTTTTAAAAAGGGATTCTTTGCAACTTAATTGATTTGAAAATCGTCTTTATTAAAGGTTTTTCCTTCACTCTCTTTTGATTTTGGGTTAGATTTCTGGGCTTTGGCTAACTTAGGTTACGGTACGCTTTAGACGTCTCGTAATCTAAGTGCCAGTCACGTTCCGTACTTTCGGGTCGTGACAGGTATGGTTTCCCTCGGCAAGAAGATCGATAGACTTTGCCGATTGAGCCTGGAGGCGGGCGAGTACCTACCGGTGACAGTACCCATGACTCGGCGGGGGATCACGGAGACACCGTTGGGAGTCATATACGTATGCATACGTCAAAAGGCAAGGGTCAGAGCTAGGCACTCGTGCTTTCGGGATAGCGTATGATACGTGATCAGGATTTCTGTGTCGATGCTTGGCACATGTTTTTATGATATTTCTTTAACACCTTTGTATATATAACAGGGGATTTAGCCGTTGTTATATATACCCTTACACCAATATTAGTGGAGTGGGACGCTGATATATGTGTATTGACCCCATTATATTTATTTCTACATATATAAATATTTAGGATGTTAGAATCTTACTTGAGATGTGATTTGGGATATTAGGTGATTCATTGAGATTGGATACAGGATACCTATGAGATTGTCGATTTGTACATTCGGGATATAGGAGATTACTCGATATCGTACATTGGAGAGATGGGAGACTTATTTGATATGAGAGCCCAATTTGGGGGCGGATTTGAGGAATTGGGATTTGAATGTCTTGATGGATTGTGACCCTACCACGATGTCAGGTTTCCGTGGGAACGACATATTTCACTCCATACCTCATACCTATTCACTTATGCACGGTTTCATATATTGGTAGTACCTGTTAGTGTACCCTTATGATTGCTGCATATCTACTTTCTCATATCTCTATTGCATAGTTATTGCATACTATTATCATGTCATTATTACTGTAATCGCATATCTTAGATTCATGTTGTACGTACATTCCTGCGATTACCTGATATGCTATCTAATATTCATGAGTTGGCAACTCACCCCCGTTGTGCCACGGTGTTTCAGGTTGTTCCCCAGAGTAGTCGAGGCAGGCTATTCAGCTTTTCATCTATCATCTTTTGCTACAGATACCGCATCGGTTCACAGTGTGCTATTTTGCTTAGGTGGGTTTTGGTGGTTATCTTTATTTTGTATTGTACCTTCGTTGTATTTGTACTCTCCATCTACTATTATGTTGTTGACTTAGAGACTTGGTGAGGATGATATTGTATATTATTTGTGGATTTGTTGTCTTTTATATACAGCTTTCTCTCTATTGTCTTTATTTCTTCGCTACGGCGTCCGTATATTTGTGTTGTATTCATCTTGGGCTAGTTTTTACAAAAGGGGGTGTTGCCAAAATTTTAAAGAAAGAAAGTAGGACTTTTAAAGAATTTGGGTTGCGATTTCAAATGTTTCAAAAACTTATATTATCTTTTTCCTTATTTTCTTGGTTTAGATTTCTGGGTTTTGGCTTTCTTTTACTGTGTTACGTCTTTAGACGTTGCGTAGTATTAGGGCCATCACGGGCCAATTTTGGGTCGTGACAAATTTGGTATCAGAGCGCTAGGTTTAACCTTTCGGAGTGTAGGATGACCTTAGTATGATGGAGTAGGTAACCTAAGCAGAGTAACGTAGCGTGTGTATGTTTGCAGCATACCCACGATGCGGTACTTCGCCTTAAGTGACCTAAGTACAAATTGCTTGAATTTCCTTCCTTGATGATTCATATCCTTGAGATTCGATTCCTTATTCTCATCGAATCTTATATCTATTTATAGCCTTGCCGCCAATTACTATGGGGACTCAGAGTGATGCAGCGAGGGCCGAGGTCAGAGTTGGCTCGGGTGAGACGAGTACTGACCAGGATGGCACTCTAGTTGCACAGGTGCAGACGGATCAGCCTACGACATATACTATTGATAGACTTTTAGCAGAGATGCAGGACTTCCGCCAGACTATGAGTTCATTGGTTGATGTCGTTCGGGAGCTACGACAGGAGGTTGTCACCCCTGTTACTCAGTTGTCACTTACGATCAGCATGCAGCAGTCCGTCACCTACATTGCACCAGTGGTTGCAGCTCCAGTTGACGAGGCGCATATTCCAGAGGCTCAGAGAGTTCCAGGACAGTGGAGGACTCGTACCAGCGTACCAGCCCAGAGACAGAGGTTTGGTCATCGAAACAGATTTCATGGCCATCGCGGGAGTAGCAGAGGCTTAGGATGAGGACAGTCGTTCAGCTCTCATCCCCAGGATGGTCAGCAGTCAACGCGTGGATGTTTTCGATGCGGAAGCCTTCAGCACTTCGTCAGGGATTGTTCCTTAGCACCTCGTCAGGATCGTTTTCAAAGAGGCCGTGGACGTGGAAAAATTCGCTCAGAGGGCTCAGTCTACCAGAGGAGTTCAGCCAGCTGCGGGTAGAGGGCAGACACAGGAGTTTGCTTCTACTCATCGGGACGCGCAGGCGTCCAATGTGGTGTTTTCAGGTATCCTTAATTTTTATGCTCTTTTGGTGTACTTGTTTGCTTTTCATACTTGTACCGTGGTTGGGTAGATTAGTCGTAGTTTGTTGTTTTAATTTCTGTCAGCAATTCTTTTGTTGCGCGACACGTATTTCAGTTGTGTGCCAATCGGATAGGAGATAGAGATTCGTCCGTCGTTTTGATCCTTATAGAGATGTTGGATTTGACGTTCTCCTAGGCACGGACTGGTTAACTACGTGCTAGGCGTCTGTGGACTACCGTGAGGAAACAGTCAGGAATTGTTTTCCCGGCGAGTCAGTTCTTGTTGTGCAGGTGGATAGTTGTGCCGCCTCTCACAGCTTGAATTCAGCGTTTTTCGCTAGTCGGCTTCTGAGGAGTTGTCGTGGATTCTTGACGTTCATTCGTGATACCGTAGCCACAGAGGGTTTGTTGGATCGGTGTTCCTTTCGTGCGAGAGTTTTTCCGACGTTGTTCCGGATAAGCCGGCGAAGCTTAGGGAGATTAAGGATCAGCTGCAGAGTTATTTGTTGGGGAGTTTTGTGCGTCTGAGTGTTTCGCTTTTGGAAGCTCATATTTCTATTCGTCAAGGAGAAAGACGGCAGTTTGAGGTTGTGTATCGACGGATCGTTAATTGAACTGGCTTATGGTGCGGATAGGTATCCTGTACCTCGCATTGACAATTTCTTCGATCAGCTCCAGAGTGCGGGACATTTTCTAAGTTTGTTTGGGATCAGGTCATCATTATTGTGGATTCGGGGTGATGGCATTCCGAAGACTACCTTATGCGTGTGACGGGCTTGTGTGTTTTTGTGATTCGTTGGATTCCCTGATGCCCTAGCAGCATTCGTAGATGTGATGAACCAGATTCCTGTAGGCCGTTCCTCGACCAGTTATTTTTGTGTTATTTACGACATTCTGGTCTATCTAATGTGTCTTGAGGGACAATAGTAGCACTTGAGGATTTGTTATGCAGATACTGGGAGAGCACCAACAGTTTACTAAATTCTTGGAGTATTTCTTCAGGCTTGTTTGTGTTGACTCCTAGGACTTGTAGTCACGGGAGACGGTTTCGTATGGTTCCGAGGGAGATCGTGGCCGTACAGCTTAGGTCCAGACTTGTGTGCAGGACGGAGGTCCGCAGATTTTTGGGCTTAGCAAGTTTTTATCGCCGTTTCGTGCAGGATTGCTAGATTAGTGCTGCACCGTCGACTGAATGGACCGGAAGGGAGGTTTCTTTTCTGTGGACTGAGGCATGTGTGCGGAGTTTTCAGCAGTTGAAGATTCAGTTAACAACTGCATCAGTCTTTCTTTGCCTTTGGTTCGGGCGACCTTATTGTTTAACTGTAATGTTTCTTGAGTGGGGCTCGAGTGTGTACTGAGGTGACGCTACAGAGTTATCGCTTTTGCTTCCCTATATTTGGAGGAAGTATGAGAAGGATATTCCACTCATGATCTGGAGATGGCCGCGGTGATTTTGCGTTGGAGATTTAGAGACACTACTTGTTCGAGAGTCGTGTCAGATTTTCACGGACCACCAGAGCTTAATGAACATCTTCCTGCAGCGGATTTTGATAGTTGTGATAGTCTTCTGCAGATTTACAGTTCTTGTGTGATCGTTGAGTACAGCTTAAGTTCATCTCTACGGAGGGGACAGCTTGCTCATGTCCGCGCCCGACCACTTTTCTTGAATCGCTTTCGTGAGACACTGCCCGCCGATGCTCGTTCTTCGGAGATACTTGAGCATACTCGGCTGGGTAAATGATTCGGAGTCCTTGATTTGTGACAAGGGTATGCTAAGATAGGGACGCGTTTGAGTACCTGGTGTTATCAGGTAGAGACGTGCAATCCTAGAGCAGGCACATCTGTCAACTCTCTATATTCATTCAAGTTGCACTAACATTGACGTGACTTGTGAGATAGTTATGGGTGGACAGGGATGGAAAGAGAAGTTTCAAGTTTCGTTTCAAGGTGTCTGTCTTTTGTGTGTTTGGGTTGAGCATCTGAGGCCGGCTGGAGAGTTGCAACCTTTTACCGTTCCGAAGTAGGAGTGGGAGCAGATCTCCATGAATTTCGTTATGGTTTCTACCCAAGTTTAGTTAGGGTGTGACTCCATTCGGATTCTTGTCGTCCGGTTATACTCAATTTGCTCAGTTGTTTCTTGTTAAGTTGTGTGTTGTTTTGATTATTGTCAGCGGTTGGGGATCGTCACTCGCTATCGTTAGGGTTCTCCTTCGATAGCTGTTATCAGGAGACACTCCAATTGGCCACCTTTAGGCTTAGGGGTTAGGTCGTGTCGATCACCAGTCTGTTGCTTTTCTGACTCTGCGTAAGTAGGACTTTGGACACCAGCTAGTCTAAAGACTTCGGAGATGGTCCAGTTGTGTTAGGTCAAGATGGAAATTGTCCATTGCGAACTGAGGTCTTATGCCGACGTGTTGGTCATAGACTCGAGTTCGCAGGGGCAGATCATGTATTCCTACGGACTTTCCGATGAATGACGTATTGGATTTTGGGAAGCTTGTCCCAGGATTTGGGTCCTTCTGAGATCCTATAAGCGAGTCAGTTTTGTTGCCTTTAATTTGGTACTTCCGCCCAGATTATTGAATTTTCACCCCGTATTCCTTGTGATGATACTTTACAATTACCTTCTTGACCTTTCTCACATGATTTGGCACCAGACCAATTAGCTAGGACGCGATCTTTCGTTCATCAGCAGCCATGTATGTTAATGGCTCGACAGGTGGAGAAACGTCAGTCAAGGGTCTTGCCATCTGTGAAGGGTTTTCTTGGACGTACCCGTATAGTGAGATAATCACTTGGGAGGCTGCGAGCGAGATTTGAGAGTTGTAATCTTCTCTTTGAAGGTACTCTTAGTATATTTTTAAATTCGGGGACGAATTTCTTTTAAGGGGGAGATTGTAACACCTTAGAATGTGTTTTGTGGCTAATTATATTTTAATATATGATTTTTAATAAAAAGTTTACCAAATTAAGTTTCAAATATTTTATCCTATTTAATGAATATTTTATTAGATTTTTCCTAGGCTTTCACACACTTGTGCATGATAACTAGGTTGTTTTTGGGGTTTAACCATGATTGGCAACCATGGTGGACTAAAAATTTCCTTAAGCCATTTTAAGTTTTGTATTAAGTCATTTTGGGTTTTAATTATGGTTGTTGTTTTCTTTTTATTTTGTTTATGGAAATGGTTGTTTTTGTGTTGACTTGGTGTGAGAGAGAGAGAGAGAGTGCATTATGAGGCATGATGGCTTGCCCATGCCTTCATTTAATGAAGAGAGAGAGAGAGGAGGGGGTTGACTAGTTGGTGTTCTCTCATTCTCACTCATTGCTCTCATTCTCTCACACAAACACACACACACACACCCCTGCTTCAGCTCCAGCAGCAGCAAACAACAGCAGCAGCAGCAGAGAAGCAAGTAGCAGCACCAGAAACAACATCAGCACCATTAGAAACAGCAACACCATTAGCAGCAGCAGTAGTAGTGAGCATCACCAGAAGCTAGCAACAGCAGCAGCTTCATCAGCAACGCACACACCCACAACAGCAGAGCAAGGCGGCAGCAGCAGCAGCAACTCCAACACCAGCATCCATCAGCAGCAGCAGGAGCTCCAGCAACTTGCAGCAGCTCCTTTCACTTCTTCACCTGCCTTCTAGGGTTCATTAGGGTATATTTCTTGAACCCCATTTCATGGTTTGCTAAGCTTGTCGGTTGATTAGCTTCGATTAGTGTTAAACAGCTAGTTTAGTGCTAGATTATGGTGATTTGTGAGATGTTATGGCAAATTGATGATTGTGTTGGTAAACCCTACCCATTTAAGTGTTGTTAAGGTCACCTTAACTGAGATTTGACCCAGATTACACTAAAATACCATAGGGTTTCCTTTTAGTGCGAATTGGTGATTTTAAAGCGATGTATTGGCTTTCTGTGATCTGCTATTGACCCGGGACCTTCAGGTTAAAATTGAGAAAACTGGGGCATGTACACTAGGTCTAGATACCACCACCTGAACACGAGCCCCTAATTCCCTACCCAGGCCGCAGTTTTATTAGGTTTGGCCGCAATTTGCGGCCAAGTAGGGGGCAAGGGTGTTGGGGTTTTGGGTAGGGTACACTTCTGTGTTGTCTAGTGTTTTGGCATGTCTAGTTTTGTAAGATTTGACATGTGGGAAAATCTGGGACAATATACCGTTTTTCATGTCCGTTGTGTTTGCGCGATACGCGCGATACGTGAGCGGGTTCTGTAATCCAGCGTATCGCGGCGTGTCGCGATGGTTTTGGACGCGTATACACACGTTTTAGCGTATCGTGCACACGCGCGTTTAGTTCGCGACGCAAGTTTCTCGTTTTGGTTCGATATCGCGTTTTGCGGAATTTTTGGCTTATATATGATTTCTATGTCTTATTTGCAGGGTTGCAGGCAGAGACTACGGACATGGCTACAGGGGGGAGCAGATGGTAGGATTCACCTAGCGTGGAGCGTAGGTGAGTAAATTTAACATCAACAAGGGAATCACCCGCATGGCGTTATGCGTCTGGGCTAGGATTCAAATACCTGTCGCATATTCTACGTCATTGTTAGAATTGCGCCTTTACTTTATTTTCTTGATATAGTTGTACTGTGACTAGCAGCCGTAGGACACTGCACATATTATTGACGGTTCGTGTTGCACGAGCACGGATTGTATGCTACACACACACCGTCAGCAATTGTCATGTCACACACAACCCCTTATAGATACTATATTGCTTATCATACTTGACATCTAGCTTATCGGTATACCTATAGTGTATCTTACCATTAGTGATAGGTACATCTACACCTTGCGATATAGCTACAGGTATACCTTGCACATCTTTTACTTATACCCAGGGGGGTATCCTTCATATTCTACTTATACCCAGGGGGGTATACGCCATCTTTTACTTATAGGTAGACACCTATACTTAGCTATACCTTATTGATTTCGCATACATCTGGTTTCAGCTACATATTCTCTTTTATATGCTCGCATTTCAGATATATCGCATATATTTATTCCTGGATTTGCGCAATATATATTGGGATTTTAGTTGATGTTTTCTGGATTTCGGAACCGCGGGAGTTCATGAAATTATGCATACATTGAAAAACCCGGTTTCCTTGATAGGATATTTGCGCATTCACCATGAGTTTTATCGGTGCTGATTTATATATACCCCTACGAGGAGGCGTCGAGGCCGTAGAGGGTACATGGTGGGGCCCGGTATGGTTCCCTTCGGCAAGAAGATCTATGGACTTTGCCGATTGAGCCTCGAGGCGGGCGAGTACCTACCTGTGACAGTACCCATGACTCGGCGGGGGATCACGGAGACACCATTAGGAGTCATATACGTATGCATACGTCGAAAGGCGAGGGTCAGAGCTAGGCACTCGTGCTTTCGGGATAGCGTATGATACGTGATCAGGATTTCTGTGTCAATGCTTGGCACATGGTTTTCATGATATTTCTTTAACACCTTTGTATATATAACAGGGGATTTAGCCGTTGTTATATATACCCTTACACCAATATTAGTGGAGTGGGACGCTAATATATGTGTATTGACCCCATCATATTTATTTCTGCATATATAAATATTTAGGATGCTAGAATCTTACTTGAGATGTGATTTGGGATATTAGGTGATTCATTGAGATTGGATACAGGATACCTATGAGATTGTCGATTTGTACATTCGGGATATAGGAGATTACTCGATATCGTACATTGGAGAGATGCGAGACTTATTTGATATGAGAGCCCAATTTGGGGGCGGATTTGAGGAATTGGGATTTGAATGTCTTGATGGATTGTGACCCTACCACGATGTCAGGTTTCCGTGGGACCGACATATTTCACTCCATACCTCATACCTATTCACTTATGCACGGTTTCATATATTGGTAGTACCTGTTAGTGTACCCTTATGATTGCTGCATATCTACTTTCTCATATCCCTATTGCATAGTTATTGCATACTATTATCATGTCATTATTACTATAATCGCATATCTTAGATTCATGCTGTACGTACATTCCTGCGATTACCTGCATATGTTATCTACTATTCACGAGTTGGAAACTCACCCCCGTTGTGCCACAGGTGTTTCAGGTTGTTCCCCAGAGTAGTCGAGGCAGGCTATTCAACTTTTCATCAATCTATTTTTGCTACAGATACCGCATCGGCTCATAGTGTGCTATTTTTCTTAGGTGGGTTTTGGTGGTTATCTGTATTTTGTATTGTACCTTCGTTGTATTTGTATTCTCCATATACTATTATGTTGTTGACTTAGAGACTTGGTGAGGACGATATTGTATATTATTTTTAGATTTGTTGTCTTTTATATACAGCTTTCTCTCTATTGTCTTTATTTCTTCGCTGTGGCGTCGTATATTTGTGTTGTATTCATCTTGGGCTAGTTTTTACAAAAGGGGGTGTTGCCAAAATTTTAAAGAAAGAAAGTAGGACTTTTAAAGAATTTGGATTGCGATTTCAAATGTTTCAAAAACTTATATTATCTTTTTCCGTATTTTCTTGGTTTAGATTTCTTGGTTTTGGCTTTCCTTTACTGCGTTACGTCTTTAGACGTTGCGTAGTATTAGGGCCGTCACGGGCTAATTTCGGGTCGTAACAGCTAAGTAGTTGTTAAGTTTGAACAAGACGCTTGGCTATTAGAGGAGAAGCTTCTGGAGATCTCTGGAACTGAAGTGTCTTGAAGAGGGTTTTCCATTTAAAGAGAAGAAGCCTGCAAGAAGTTGCTGCCACAAACGAGTCGACTCGGCCGCGGATCCGCGGCCGTTTGGTGCTTTCTTTGCATGAAATTTCCAGGGTAGTTTGGTGCTGGCTTTAACGATGTTTCTTAATGTCTAGAATCTTATAATTCTTTCTTGGTCACTGCCAGATTTCAAGTCTTGGACTTGGCGTATTTTATCAGCACTTTTAGCATTTCCGGCTCTTTTTCGTGGAATTTCCTGCAGAAAATCTCGAGATAAGTGTTGCGATATATAAAGATCATGCGTGCAATAATAAACACACAATTTCCCTCAAAATGCCGGTTATAATGTATAACACATGTTATTTGGTATTTTGGCAGACAAATTGCTAATATATGCTATATTCATACCGAACACCTTTAGATGATTGCAAATAGTAGGGAAATTGATGTGTTAAAAATGTAATATTTTCAACTGATCATCCACCATTAGTTTTCATGTTTTCTGTTGGATTTCGAGACCCGATTCGAGGAGTGGATGAACCGTCTCGGGTACATGGTGGGCCCGGTATGGTACCCCGGGGCAAGAAGATCGAGTTGTAGACGATGAGCCTGGCAGAGGAAGTCTACCTACCGGTGATGTATGGCGCGGCGGATATTCGGAGGATACCGACCGTTGTCGTGAGATTTGATGATATGGGCCAATCCGGACTGACTGAGCCCGATGTATTGAGACATTGATATAGTGAGACATTGAGACAGATATATTTCCATATTTGGTGTCGATGCTTGACGCGTTTTTCAGATGATTTCATTGATGGTACTTTAGCTATTGCACAGATATTCTTTTTCTACGTTAAGAATGCAGAGCTTATAGTTTTTTAAACACTTAAAGATTTCGTATTGATGTTCCATACATGTGCATACATACCAGTGGCATTACATCACATCTAGACATACATGTTGTGACGCATTTGCGTGCATTCTTATGATAGCCTTACTAGATGTTATATTCTACTCACGAGCTGGCAACTCACCCCCGTTGTGCCACAGTGTCTTGCAGGTCGGACCCGTCAGCCTTGTAGCGGCGGGCTTATCTTATCATTGGCTTCTTTTGCTCAGACTCGCGACATTGCTCGTAGGTGGGTTGCGAGGACACTTTATCTCTTTTTGTACTATCATTGCATCTAGTATTCTCCATCTACCACTTCTTATTTGTATATGCGACCTAGAGATGAGATTAAGAGATTTGTGCATATGTGGTTCTTTGGGGTCGATCTCACTTGAGCCGACGTTGTGTTTTTCTTATATTTTGCATTTCTTGTTAGTGTGTATGCCCTAGAGGCCATTACTGTATCATATTAGTATGTATATTACTTGATGGAAGCTTGGGATATTCACAGTTGTACAGACAATCTTGCTCAATATAGTAGTATGCTACTTGGTTTGTCTCTGCTTTAATGTGTACTTGTGTGTTTATTTATTATATCACCTATACGCATTAGTAGAGCCCTTTGGATCTTTGCTTGATTACCGGCGTTGTGATGGCGATCACACTCGTGGGGGCTGGGTAATCTACAAGCACATCCATATACATGTCCCTAGTCGTGGGAGTACCGAGATAGGGCATCGATACTCCGGAGTAGACTAGCGTATGCGCTTCTCATCCCAGCACGGGAGACGGTCTGTCCCACAGCCGTCGGTACGTCGTACTTGAGATAGTATACGGGTGCTCGTTGGGTTACGAGTACACTGGACAGGACTCGTCGGGAACTGATGGTTGGTATTATACCTATCGTCAGTTATCAGTTCCCAGGTGACATGAGTACAGCTTAGTCCGCTGACTTGATACTGTCACTTCGCCTCGAGTGTGTTCCCACTGTTCTTTGATTACTACCCTACCATGGCTCTACTGAGTCGTGCAAACAGGTAGTAGTTGGGAGCAGTCCCGAAGCACTTGGAGGCAGTGACGGTTAGACAGGATTCGTCTCTCCCGGTATTGGGGGTTGACATCGCGCTGTGTCTAGGAGAGCCATTACACAAGTAGTCCCTGGCCAGGGCAAGCGAGATATACTGGTAGGTTCCAGTGTTATCTCAGGGTGTTCTGGGCTTCACTCCGACACGACTTGTACCGCTATTAGGGGTCTGACGCTTGCCGCCCCCCTAGGCCCGCCATGCGATGTATCAGACGAACAGACCGGACTGTACGGAGATTGTCACATACAGACTCAGTAGGAGTTCGATGGGTTCACCTCATCAGTCTTCTTATCGGCATCTACCTGGGGACCGTTACGTACAGCTAGTGCCGCTTGCGGTCTGTGTTTAACCCCACTGCCAGCGTAGTGTCGAGTCTTTAGAGTCCCACACAGAGGGTTACTCGCCTTTGGGCAAAACTGAGTAGAGGTCGCATGGTTTTGCGACAGGGTTCGTTCTCATCCGTGCACTTGTGCACGTTTGGAGTCCGGACGGATATTACTAGTAGGCTCTGGTTTGAGCCAGATACTGGTGTATGTTTTGGGGTTGATTTTATCTCTTGGTATTCATGTTCCTCGGAACAAGAATGCGGGTGTGTATGCACAGTTGATTGAGGCGGAGGAAGAGGATCTTCATTAGGGTTTCGGAACGGGTGCGTATGCACAGTTGACAGTTGTCTTTTTCCAAACCCTAATGGATTTATGTTATATCAATTAATAATATTAATAAAATGAAATTGTGTCATGGTTGGTTTTTTGTTGACTTGTTGACCATGGTTGAAGTTTTGACCATAATCATTACAAAAGAAAGATGCTCTTTGATTCTAGCAAATTGATTTAATGTTTGAAATGATAATGGTCATTCCTAAACCTTCCATCAACTATTTCATTTTCATTATTATTATTAATTTGATTTTTCTTTTTGCTTTTGTTATGGTTGCAAAAGAAAAAGAACCTCATTCTATCATATGACTTCTCTCTCCTCACTTCATCTTCTTCCTCCTCTAGTTCAAGGAGAGCAAATCTCATTTGTTGAGAATCATCTCCTTGAAGATAAAACACCCCAAAGCACACTCTACTCACTCTAAGGTAGAAGGTCTAGCAAACCGGATACTTTAGTTCTCTCAAGATCGAGAAAGGAGCCCAAGGATGAAGCCCTCAGGTGGATCTATCTTCGGCAAAGAGGAGACGAGGAGGGGAAGCCATTCAAGCTACTACAAAGAGCACGAAAGAAGAAGAACAACATGAAGGGAAGGAGTTCAAGTTGAGGTATAACCACTTTGCCGAGTAGTTAACTCTTCTTTGCAAGTATGCTAGTTTAGTTTAGAAAAGATCCGGCTTTTACGGTCCATGTTACCAAGTCCAGAAAAAATTTTGTTTTACCATTTCCGCAACCCCGAAAGTACCGGGAGAGGTAACGTGGACCTAACAGTGGTATCAGAGCCTAACTAAACATAAACTAGCTTGGTAGTAAAGTGTATCGAAGTTCGAAAAGGAAAAATCGAAAAAACCAAGTTATAAAAACCTGAGTTTCTGTTAAATTTTTTTTGGTCAAAACAAAATTTGTTATAGTCCAAAAATCATCTCAGGGTTTTTAGAAGAAAGCCACCAAAAACGAGACAGCGACTCCACCAAAGCGCCGCGCTTCCGCGGCAATAGCAAGCTATTGCCGCGGAAACGCGGCCAACTTGGTGAGTTGCTGTGTCGTTTTTGGTGCAGAGTGTTTCTAACCTGGTTTTAGGATTTTTCAGATATATTATATGTGCCCTGATTTTCCAGAATAGAAATTTGTTTTTGGGGGCCTATAATTCCGTATTTTTTCCGAACTTCAATATACTTTGACTATAAAGGTTATATCTGTGATGTTCTTATGTATTGAACGTCGGCTAATCGCTATATGACGATTAGTCGGGGTTATACATATCTGTGATCTGTGATTGTTGTTGATGGTTTGTGTATATGAACTCGTTGGATTGTCGCGGATGAATAGCCGGGGTGGATGTGAGATGAGAGTTTCTTTTTCTTTCATTCATGTAATAAAATTGTAAATTGATGTAATATTATTTGTTTGGCCACACAACCGGGTCGGGGTTGTAGCCGTCATTGTATAATTCTTTTTACTGTTTTTGCTCCTAGGATAGACCCATGGAGGGGGTGTACAAACTACCGGGTAGCTCGAAGTGCCGAGTGGCCTACTCATGGCATTGAGGGAGGTTGCTTCGCTTCGGGTACTTGGCGGGTAGTTTGCCGCACCCGTAGGGGTCTTGGGTGGGGTTTTGGCTATTCATCGCGACCGTGTAATCCGCTTTTCGTTGCAGGCTCGAACGAATCGCGGGTTCCTAGTATATCCAAAGTGTTCATCTGTGATCTGGATTGGTTATCATTGCAGTATATCTATATACAATAACTATTTAGGCGTTGCTTATGTTTTACAGCCGCGCTAGCCCAGCCCCCGCTCTGTCGTTAGTTAAGTAACCTAACGGGTGATGACGGGGCCCCGTGGCGAATGCGAATGGCATAAGCGTACGTCATATTTTGGTTGTTTTCTGCAATGGTAGGATTTAAATGATGGGACGCATTAAAAGAACTAATGCAAGAAAATAAACCTAAAAGACGTTGTTGGAACAAGTTTTTCAAAAAGCTGTTATTGCAAGGACGTTCATTTTTGTTTTGCATAGCGGTATTCGGTTATGAATGCCCAGCACCTCAGTCGACGAGGCAAGGGCCGAGATCCCTTCATCGGGAGTGACCCCTTGGACAAAAATTTGCGTCAGGGTAATAACTTCACTATAGTCGATCGTTCTTGCTTTGCATCGAGGTATTCAGTTTGGAATATCCTGCACCTCATTCGACGAGGAAAGAGCCGAGATCCCTTCACCGGGAGTGACCTCTTTAGCAAAAGTTTTCGCCACTATATTTTCAAAAAGGTGTATCACGTTCCTTAAATGATATCAAGTTCATTACGTTAACGGGTTTTCGCCAAAACCCAGTCGTAGCCCTCCGTCGTTTCGGATTAATATTGCTTAGTATTCGTGCTACGTATTTCGTGTTCAGCCGAGGCGTAGTGAACGGTAGCTATGTAATATTTTTCCGTAGGATACAAAGTGATTGGTTAGGACAGTCGTGCGGTCATTTTGGCTCAGTCAAGGACTCGTACGGGTGGGTCTAATGCAGTCAAGATAATGACGGGTTGAACTTGACTAGGATCTTTTGATATGTTGGCTCAGTCAAGGTCACTTGGATCCTAGGGGCAAAAACCATATCGGGAGTTTCAAAAGAACTGAAACTTGCAGATTTAGCATACCTTCTGGAGTGTGGTGACTAGAGTGGATTCCATCTAGGTTATCACACAATGACAGTTGGATCCCGATCCCACTGATGAGTTGGTTTACTCTCGGGAGATTATTTCACTTAACGATCAATGCTATAAACCTAGTAGGTGTCTAGAAAGGTGTCAGCGGGGTTACGCCCCAGGGAAAAGAGGTTCTTTAATTAAGGAACTTCGCGAAAGCGTTGGAAAACCTCCCTCGAAGTACCGACACTAGCCTGGCTGAAAGGTTAAGCAAGTATTGCGACGTGAATTAAAACCCGGCTAGTTCTTCTTTTAAAAAAGGTTTTAAGAAGAATTTGAGGAAACAGTGGGAGACATCCTGGTTAGATAAATTAATAAACCAATCTAATCTTGCAAGAGCATACGCTGAGTGTTTCTTTTCTCTCTCTCCAGGCAGCAACCTTTTCACGCCCTAATCAAGATAATAAAATGTATCGCTTGACCGAACCGAATTCTTATTCGGGACTGGGGAAAGTTGGTTCAGCTCTAACTTGTGACAACAGTCATGAGTATGAGAATGGGAAAGAGGAAAGTATAGATTTCCAGGATACCCAGTTGAAGAAGAAGCATGGTTTTGCATCTACTTCGGGTGTTCTTGTAATTGAGAACTGTTTTACGGTCAGCCCTACCTCCTGGGTACTTGATACCGGATCAGGATCTCATATCTGTAATTTATTGCAAGGACTGAGAAAAAGTAGGAAAGTTGCACCGGGTGATATGTCGCTCAGAGTAGCGAACGGAGCACAAGTTAATGCGGCAGCCGTCGGTGAATATCACCTAGTATTGCCTAATGGCAAGACTATGATTTTGAACGATTGCTACTATGTACCCTCCATGGTTTGCAACATCATATCAGTTTCTTTACTCGATAAAGATAGATATAACTTTGTTCTTGAAAAGAATATCATGAACATTTACCTTCATAAGGTACTGGTTGCAGAGGGTACACTGTGTAATGGTATCTACGTTCTAAATCAGAATACAGTTCTCAATATACAAAACACACGCAAGAGGAAGAATTCAGATACGAATGAATCCTACTTGTGGCATTGTAGACTTGGTCATATCAGAGAGAAAAGACAGAGTAAGTTGCATAAAGATGGACTCTTGAATACGTTCGAGTTTTCATCTTATGAAACTTGTCAGTCCTGTCTCAAAGGGAAGATGACCAAATCTCCGTTCACCGGACATGGAGAAAGGGCAGCAGAGCTCTTGGGACTCGTACACAGTGATATATGCGGTCCGATGTCTATACATGCAAGGGGTAGGTTCTCTTACTTCATCACATTCACTGACGATCTCTCTAGGTTCGGATATGTGTATCTGATGAAACACAAATCTGAAGCTTTTGAGAAATTCAAGGAATTTAGAAACGAAGTAGAGAAACCAGACAGGCAAAAGTATCAAGATCCTCCGGTCTGACAGGGGAAGGGAGTACTTAAGTACGGAATTCCTAGACTACTTAAAAGAGAATGGTATTCTCTCTCAGCTTACTCCTCCTTATACACCACAGCACAACGGTGTATCAGAGAGGAGGAATCGTACCCTTCTGGATATGGTTCGCTCCATGATGAGTAATGCCGAGTTGCCTCTTTCATTTTGGGGACATGCGCTGTTGACAGCTGCATATCTATTGAACGATGTTCCGTCTAAATCTGTGCCTAAGACACCGTTCGAGATATGGAATGGTAAGAAGCCGTATCTTAAAGGCATTAAGATATGGGGTTGTCCGGCCTATGTAAAAGTACAAAATCCGGACAAACTTAAGGCACGTTCAGTTCTATGTAAATTTGTGGGATATCCTAAGAACTCAGCAGGATATCTGTTCTACCACACCGAGGAACAGAAGGTGATTGTATCTCGCCACGCCACCTTTTTAGAGTGGCAATTTCTTGCAAAAGAAACAAGTGGGAGTTCGGTAGAACTGGAAGAAATTCAGCGACCACAAAATGAAACTGAAAACTTGACAGAACCTCAGAATTCAATAACCCCAGAAGAACCTCAGCCACTCCGCAGATCTGGTAGGATTTCTCATCCGCCCGAGAGATACTACGGTTTTCTCATTGACGGGGATCGAGAGGATTGCATCTTGGAAGAAGATGACCCTACCAGTTTCAGGCAGGCCATTATCAGTAGGGACTCTGATAAGTGGCAGGAAGCAATGCAATCCGAAATGGAGTCCATGTACGCCAATAAAGTGTGGACCTTGGATATTGCTCCACCTGGGGTAAAACCCGTTGGATGCAAATGGATCTACAAAAGGAAACTTGGTGTAGATGGGCAGGTGGAAACCTATAAAGCTAGACTCGTTGCAAAAGGTTTTCGTCAAAGACCCGGTTTGGACTATGACGAGACTTTTTCTCCGGTGGCTATGCTCAAATCCATTCGGATCTTACTTGCCATTGCTGCCTTCCATGACTATGAAATCTGGCAGATGGATGTTAAGACGGCTTTCCTAAACGTTTGTTTGGAAGAGTGCGTTTATATAGATCAACTAGAAGGTTTCGTAGACAGTGGAAGCAGCGGAAGGGTGTGCAAGTTGCTTAAATCCATTTATGGATTAAAGCAGGCATCGCGGAGCTGGAACATCTGTTTTGATGAGGCAATCAAGGAATTTGATTTCATCAAGAACGAAGATGAACCCTGTGTTTATAAGAAGATTGTAGGACGAACTGTCGTATTCCTAGTCTTGTACGTGGACGACATTCTTTTGATAGGAAATGACATTCCTATGATACAGTCGGTCAAGCTGTTTTTGTCACAAAGGTTCTCCATGAAGGACCTGGGTGATGCCTCGTACATTCTGGGGATCAAGATCTATAGAGATAGATCCAAGAAACTATTGGGACTTTCACAGTCCAGGTACATAGAGACCTTACTAAAGCGATTTAGTATGGAGGGTTCCAAGCGCGGTAACATACCCGCATTGCACGGAATTACCCTCTCCAAGAAGATGTCTCCTAAGACTGACGAGGAGAGGGTTCGCATGAGCACTATACCCTACGCTTCGGCGGTAGGATCTATAATGTATGCGATGCTATGTACAAGACCAGATGTAGCTTACGCGTTGAGCGCGGTAAGCCGGTATCAGTCAGACCCAGGGGAGGACCACTGGACAGCAGTGAAGAACATTCTCAAGTACCTAAGAAGGACTAAGGAGATGTTCCTGGTTTACGGTAATGGAGACATCAGGGTCGAGTCCTTTACCGATTCAAGCTTCCAGAGTGACAAAGATGACAGCAAGTCCGTCTCGGGTTTTGTGTTTACCCTCAACGGAGGGGCGGTATGTTGGAGGAGTTCCAAGCAGGAAATCGTCGCAGACTCGACGATGGAGGCTGAATACATTGCTGCAAGCGATGCCGCAAAAGAGGCAGTCTGGATGAAGAAGTTCATTAGTGAACTTCAGGTGGTTCCGTCCATTGTTGACCCAATACCTTTGTATTGCGATAACAATGGGGCTATACCTTTAGCGAAGGAACCAAGGTCCCATCAGAAATCCAGGCACATCTTAAGGCGGTATCACCTGATCAGGGAGATCATTGATCGACAGGAGATCGAGGTGCAGAGAGTGGACACAAAGGACAACACTGCGGACCCATTCACGAAGGCTTTACCCAAGACTCAGTTCGAGCGGCTGATCGAGATGATAGGTCTTCGATACGCCAGTACATGGCCTTAGTGCAAGTGGGAGATTGTTAGTGTGTATGCCCTAGAGGCCATTACTGTATCATACTAGTATGTATATTACTTGATGGAAGCTTGGGATATTCACAGTTGTACAGACAATCTTGCTCAATATAGTAGTATGCTACTTGGTTTGTCTCTGCTTTAATGTGTACTTGTGTGTTTATTTATTATATCACCTATACGCATTAGTAGAGCCCTTTGGATCTTTGCTTGATTACCGGCGTTGTGATGGCGATCACACTCGTGGGGGCTGGGTAATCTACAAGCACATCCATATACACGTCCCAAGTCGTGGGAGTACCGAGATAGGGCATCAATACTCCGGAGTAGACTAGCGTATGCGCTTCTCATCCCAGCACGGGAGACGGTCTGTCCCACAGCCGTCGGTACGTCGTACTTGAGATAGTATACGGGTGCTCGTTGGGTTACGAGTACACTGGACAGGACTCGTCGGGAACTGATGGTTGGTATTATACCTATCGTCAGTTATCAGTTCCCAGGTGACATGAGTACAGCTTAGTCCGCTGACTTGACACTGTCACTTCGCCTCGAGTGTGTTCCCACTGTTCTTTGATTACTACCCTACCATGGCTCTACTGAGTCGTGCAAACAGGTAGTAGTTGGGAGCAGTCCCGAAGCACTTGGAGGCAGTGACGGTTAGACAGGATTCATCTCTCCCGGTATTGGAGGTTGACATCGCGCTGTGTCTAGGAGAGCCATTACACAAGTAGTCCCTGGCCAGGGCAAGCGAGATATACTGGTAGGTTCCAGTGTTATCTCAGGGTGTTCTGGGCTTCACTCCGACACGACTTGTACCGCTATTAAGGGTCTGACGCTTGCCGCCCCCCTAGGCCCGCCATGCGATGTATCAGACGAACAGACCGGACTGTACGGAGATTGTCACATACAGACTCAGTAGGAGTTCGATGGGTTCACCTCATCAGTCTTCTTATCGGCATCTACCTGGGGACCGTTACGTACAGCTAGTGCCGCTTGCGGTCTGTGGTTAACCCCACTGCCAGCGTAGTGTCGAGTCTTTAGAGTCCCACACAGAGGGTTACTCGCCTTTGGGCAAAACTGAGTAGAGGTCGCATGGTTTTGCGACAGGGTTCGTTCTCATCCGTGCACTTGTGCACGTTTGGAGTCCGGACGGATATTACTAGTAGGCTCTGGTTTGAGCCAGATACTGGTGTATGTTTTGGGGTTGATTTTATCTCTTGGTATTCATGTTCCTCGGAGCAAGAATGCGGGTGTGTATGCACAGTTGATTGAGGCGGAGGAAGAGGATCTTCATTAGGGTTTCGGAACGGGTGCGTATGCACAGTTGACAGTCGTCTTTTTCCAAACCCTAATGGATTTATGTTATATCAATTAATAATATTAATAAAATGAAATTGTGTCATGGTTGGTTTTTTGTTGACTTGTTGACCATGGTTGACTTGTTGACCATGGTTGAAGTTTTGACCATAATCATTACAAAAGAAAGATACTCTTTGATTCTAGCAAATTGATTTAATGTTTGAAATGATAATGGTCATTCCGAAACCTTCCATCAACTATTTCATTTTCATTATTATTATTAATTTGATTTTTCTTTTTGCTTTTGTTATGGTTGCAAAAGAAAAAGAACCCCATTCTATCATATGACTTCTCTCTCCTCACTTCATCTTCTTCCTCCTCTAGTTCAAGGAGAGCAAACCTCATGTGTTGAGAATCATCTCCTTGAAGATAAAACACCCCAAAGCACACTCTACTCACTCTAAGGTAGAAGGTCTAGCAAACCGGATACTTTAGTTCTCTCAAGATCGAGAAAGGAGCCCAAGGATGAAGCCCTCAGGTGGATCTATCTTCGGCAAAGAGGAGACGAGGAGGGGAAGCCATTCAAGCTACTACAAAGAGCAAGAAAGAAGAAGAACAACATGAAGGGAAGGAGTTCAAGTTGAGGTATAACCACTTTGCCGAGTAGTTAACTCTTCTTTGCAAGTATGCTAGTTTACTTTAGAAAAGATCCGGCTTTTACGGTCCATGTTACCAAGTCCAGAAAAATTTTTGTTTTACCGTTTCCGCAACCCCGAAAGTACCGGGAGAGGTAACGTGGACCTAACATTTCTTTATGCTCATTTGCTTGATATTACATATATATTGTGTGTGGTTGTGATCCGCCTTGGGCGAAGAGCTAGCTCCCGCTTGGGGATGCCGTTTTGTTATTACCGATTTATATATCTTGTTGTACCCATTTTAGGGGCTAGTATTTACAAAGGAGTCTCTACCGAAATTTTCGGAGAAATTTTGATGTTTTTAAAAAGGGGTTAATACAACTTATTTGATTTTAAGGTCGTTTTCATAAAAGGTTTTCCTTCCCTCCCATTGGTTATGGTTTAGATTTTCTGGGTTTTGGCTGACTTAGGTTACGTTACGCCTTTAGACGTCTCGTAATCTAAGTGCCAGTCACATTCCGTACCTTCGGGTCATGACAGGTTTGCCGCAGTTCCGTGGCGACATGAGTGAGGCCTGGGTCAGCACTTCTACGGATGGTTCATAGGAGCTGTGGCAGTTTCTGGGTACTTTTTGAACTCTGCTCAAGTGTTGAGCTTGTTGGGAAATTTTGGGTGCTTACTTATTCAATCGAAAAGTTTAACTTCGTCTAGCTATCTGTGATTGTGATACAATATTTGGAATCCACATAAATAGTTATGAGATAACTAGTTTGAATTTTATAAATCTAGCAGTTTAGTCTCATTTGATCGGTTTCTACGGAATTTTGATATGGATCAAAAGTCCGTCGCAATTACGTAGTGTACGCGGATACTCGCCGGGTAACCTTACTAGATAGCCATGCCCCATATCCCCGACCAAGTGACTGTAGGAGAACCCCGTCGCCAAAAGCATCCATTCAGGTGCTCACGGTCGCGGTGTTCCGCCTTAGTACACTCGTCGACGGCATCGGGGGTGCAGCCGTCTACTAAAGTTTCTGACGAGCATTCGATCAGGTTATCGGGAATCTTGTTGAATTACCCGAAAGGTTATTGAAAAGTGTTTTCAATATCGAGACTAAAATGCGGGGTTTATAATTGTTAGGCATGTGATGTCTAAGGAATTCATTTGGTTAGGCATGAAATCCAAAGTATGTGATACGTTGGGTTTATGATGTCTAAAGGTGGTTGCAGATTCCAATTGCTGTAGTTTTTCACTTTTTTTCTGCGACCGTAAGTGTAATATGTGGAGTATCGCCGGTTTTGATGCTATATGTCAACGAAAATTGGGATACGTATATTTACTTATGCTGATGACATGTGATATTATGTGTTGCTGTGATATGTTATATTGGATTGTCGCGTTCTGAATAGCCGGGGGTTTTATGTGAGATGAGAGTTTTTATTTTCATTCATGTAAAATTAATTGTATGTAATATTCTTTTATTGAGGCACTTCCTGGTTGAGGATGATGTCACCATTTTTGTATATTATTTACTTCTCCGTATTAGGATAGACCCAAAGAGGGGAGTACAAGTAACCGGGTTCTAAAGTCCAGAGGGAGACCAACTCAAGGAGTCGAGTTTGGGTCTCCTAACTCTAGAATTGATAGGATTGCTTGCCGCTCTCGTAGGGGTCTAGGGATGTGGGTTTGGCTATTCATCACGACCGTGGAATCCGCGTTTTTTATTGGCTTAAATAAAACACAGAATTCCTAGTATATCCAATATTTCTGTCACGACCCACACCCAAACACATATGGTATTGTCCGCTCAAGCCGAAACCGCACGGTTTTTGTCCCTTTGAATGAACCCGGGGCTACTTCCCAGTAGGTCACCCATCCTAAAATTTCTCTGGCTCTAGCATGCTTAACTACGGAGTTCTTCAAACTCCGGAGTTCCGATTCATCCAAAAGGCGCCTCTGTGTTTTAAGAATGGTATCATTCCATTTATAGTTCAGATCGTGCTCTCTTTCAGAATGGAATTCGATACTCCCCATTGTTCTGGTGGGTCCCCGCGTGCATCCGTATCGGTTACATCCCCACCTCGATACCGGATAACACCTCACTTCTTACGGGGTAGGTGGTATTCAGCCCCAACTCCACCTGGGGTATTACATTCCCCCCACTTAGAACAATGGTTCGTCATCGAACCACAGACCTACTTTTGAGGGACCGGCTCTGATACCATATTTGTCATGACCCACCCCCAAACACTGATGGTATTGTCCACTCTAGCCGAAACCTCATGGTTTTTGTCCCTTTGAATGAACCCGGGGCTACTTTCTAGTAGGTAACTCATCCAGAATTTCTCTTGCTCAAGCACGCTTAACTACGGAGTTCTTCAAACTCCGGAGTTCCGATTCATCCAAAAGGCGCATCTGTGTTTTAAGAGTGGTATCATTCCATTTATAGTTCAGATCGTGCCCTCTTTCGGAATGGAATTCGATACTCCCCATTGTTCTGGTGGGTCCCCGTATGCATCCGTATCGGTTCCATCCCCATCTCGAAACCGGATAACACCTCACTTCTCACGGGGTAGGTGGTATTCAACCCCAACTCCACCTGGGGTATTACAATTTCATATGTGATTCTTCTGCTGTTGAAATTCTGTGATGTGATCACTTGATATGTTCTGAAACGAATGCCTATATTATATATATATGATATATAATAACTATTGCTACTTTCGTTTCTTCTGTGATGCTTAAGAAGCATAATTTGATGGGACTTCATTAATAAAATTAATGAAATAAAAGAAACCTAAAGATGTTGCAAAATCTTGTTATAAAAACTGGTAGCTCTAGTTCTTGCTTTGCATAGCGGTATTCCTTGTAGAATATCCAGCACCTTATTCGATAAGGAAAGAGCCGAGATCCCTTCACCGAGAGTGACCTCTTTAGCGAAACTAGTAGATGCTACAACCCACTCGGTTTATCTTTTGATTGCTTCTATAGTTTGTGCTTTGCATAGCGGCATTTATGAAATATCCTGCACCTTATTCGATAAGGAAAGAGCCGAGATCCCTTCATCGAGAGTGATCTCTTTAGCGAAACTAGTAAAAGCCTCAAAAACACTCCTTTTCAAAATCACTCGATTCTACAACGATATCAAGTTCATTACGCAAAAGGTTTTCATAAAAACTTGTCGTATCCCTCCGTCATTTCAGATAAGTAGTATTTAGTATTCGTACTACGGTAGTTTGGCCTCCTTCAAGGCGTAGTGTACGGTAGCTGATTAGTGCTTATCTGCTAGCATATGATGCGATTGGATTAGGGTATTCGTACGGCGTTGTTTGGCCTTCGTCAAGGGTCGTGCGGATGGGTCTAATTCAATCAGGAAATGACAGGTTGAACTTGACTAGCGGACTATGGGTAGTTTGGCCTCCGTCAAGGTCATAGGACGCTAGGGGTAAAATATTATCGGGAATTTCAAGTATTGAAATTTGCAATAAGATTGCATACCTTCTATGAGATAGTTGGATCCCGATACCCACTGCGAGTAAGAGTTACTCCTGGGAGAGTTTTACACATTACAATTAGCCGATCAAGTAGGTGTCTAGAAAGGTGTTAACGGGGTTACACCCCTGGGAAAACGAGGTTTATTTTAATTAGGTCAATGCGAAAGCACGGGGAACCTCCCTCAAAGTACCGACACTGGCCTGGCCGAAAGATTGGCGAACTTGTAGGGTGTAATTAATCCCGGCTAGCCTTACCTTTTAGGGTTTGAAGGAAGATTTGATAAAAACGGTGGGAGCCATCCTGATTAGATAAAATAATAACCAATTTGATCTTGCAAGAGCGTACGTAGAGTGTATTCTTCTCTCTCTCTCCTGGTAGCGACCATGTCACGCCTTAATCAAGATAATAATATAGATGCATTGACCGAACCTGCTTATTATACTATGCTAGGGAACATTGGTTTCGCTCTATCTTATAATTGTTATAAGTCCAAGAAGGAAATAGAGAAATATACGGATTCCCATGCCACCCAATCGAAGAAAGTTCATGTTGATGCATCTTCTTTGGGTGTGTTCATTACCGAGAACTGTTTTTCAGTATTCTCTACGTCCTGGGTATATGATACCGGATCAGGATCCCGCATATGTAATATATTACATAGGCTACAGATAGGTAGAGAACTGAAAATGGGTGATATATCTCTATGTGTAGAGAATGGTGCAAGTGTTGCAACCAAATCAGTTAGCAAATATCACCTTGTATTAATACATTGATTCTGAACAAATGCTATTACATACCGAACCTGATATACAACATTACATCAGTTTCTTTAATGAGTTAAATAAGGATTTAATTCTGTATTGGAGGATTGTGTTGTGAACATTTTCCTGAATCAAGAGTTGATTGGATCAGGCACATTATATAATAGCATATATGTTCTAAATCAAACTACGGTTCAAAGTATCTAGAACACACACGAGAGGAGTAGTTCAGAAATGAACGAATCCTTCTTGTGGCATTGTAGACTAGGTCATATCAATGCGACACAACCAGCTAAGTTACATAAAGATGAATATGAGAATCTGTTCGAATTTTCATCTTATGCTACTTACCAGTCTTGTCTCAAAGGTAAAGTGGTTAATACTCCATTTACTGGAAACAGAGAAAGAGTTACTGAACTCTTGGGACAGATACATGATGATGTATACGGTCATATGTCTACAAATGCCAGGGATGGTTCTTGCTACTTCATTACATTCATCGACTATCTCTTAATATTCGGACATGTGTTCCTGTTGAAACACAAGTCTAAAACTTTTGAGAAATTCGACGAATATAAGCTTGAAGATTAAGAACCAAACAGGTAGAAGTATTATAGTCCTTCGATGTGATCGAGGAGGAGCATACTTGGGCATGGAGTTCCTGAATTATTTAAAAGAGAATGTGATTCTCTCTCAGCTTACTCCTTCGAGTACACCACAGCACTACGGTGTATCGAGGCGGAGGTATCGCACCCTATGAGATATGGCGCGCTCTATGATGAGTATTGATGAGTTACCTATTTCCTTTTGGAATTATGCACTTGAGAAGTTGCATACCTATTGAATGAGGTTCCGTCCAAATCAGTTCCTACCACTCCATATGAGATATGGTATGGGAAGAGACCATGTCTTAAACGAGTTAAAATATGGGGTTGTCCGGCCTATGTTGAAACGCAAAAATCCGGACAAGCTCGAGGCAAGGTCAGTTCTGCATAAGTTTGTTAGGATATCCCAAACATTTGTGAGGGAATATCTTCTACCACTCTAAGGAGCAAAAGGTATTTTGTTTCTCAGCATGCCACCTTTTTAAAAAAGGAATTTCTTGTGAAGAAATTTGTGGTCATGAGGTAGAACTGGAAATTGTTCCAGCTAGACAAACTAACAGCTGATGATTTGGTGAAACCAAAAGATTCAATAGTCTCCAACGAGCCTCAGCCTCTCCGCGAATCTGGTAGGGTTCCTCATCCACTTGAGAGATACTACGATCTTCTCGGTGACAGTGGGAGCGAGGATTGCATCATGGTTGATGATGGCCCAACTAGGTTCAGGCAGGCCATCATGAGTGGGGACTCTGTGTAAAGGCTGGATGCTATGCGATCAAAGATGGAATCCATGTACACCAACAAACTATGACTTTGCATGTTGCACCTGAAGGGGTAAAACCCATTAGGAGCAATTGGATCTTGAGAAGATTATTGGTATAAATGGAAAAGTTGAGACTTTCAAAGCTATGCTTAAGTCCATCAGGATCAATGCACACATCGCGGAGTTGGAACATCTGTTTTGATGTGGCAGTCAAAGAGTTTGACTTCATCAAAATGGTGGATGAACCTTGTATATACAAGAAGGTTGTAGAGAGTAAAGTTGTCTTACACATATTGTACGTAGATGACATACTTTTGATAGGAAATGGTTTCCTATGCTAAACTCGGTCAAGCTCCTCTTATCACGAGGATTCTCCATGGAAGATCTGGATGATACCTACTACATCTTATAGATTATGATCTATGGTGATAGATCTAAGTGGATATTAGGAGTGTCCCAAATCCAGGTACATTAACACCATACTAAAGGGGTTTAGTATGGAGGATTCTAAGCATGGTGGTCTGCCCACTTACTGAGGAATCACTCTCCCCAAAAAGAAGTCTTCCAAGACTGATTTGGGGAGAGCTCGCGTGCAAGGGATACCCTATGCTTCGGCATTAGGCTCTATCATGTATGCGATGTTATGTACCAGAACAGATGTAGATGACTCACTAGGTGTAGTGATCAGGAATCAATCGGATCTTGGGAGAATCACTGGAAAGCTGTGGAGGACATTCTTAAGTACTTGAGAAGCACTAAAAGAAAGTTCTTGGTTCCAGCTTCCAGAGTGATAAGTTCGACTGAAAGTCAGTCATAGGCATTGTCTTTATCCTCAGTGGAGGGACGGTATGTTGGAAGAGTTCCAAGCTAGATACCGTGACATACTAGACGATAAAGGCTGAATACATTGCTACCAACGATGCTGCCAAAGTAGCTATCTGGGCATTTCGTGTTCATGAGATGAACATAGTTCCTACCATTGAGTGTCCAATAAGTGTTATTGATACAATAATGGAGTTGTAGCTTTGGCCTAGGAACACCGGTTACATCAGCAATCCAGACATATTCTGAGACAAGTATCACCAGATCAGGGAGATGTCTGATCTCTAAGGGATCGAGGTCAGGAGAGTAGACACGAAGAATAACACAGTGTAAGTCCACGTTGCTCACCCCGGTTCTTACGGGGAGGCGGAAACGGCGAAAAAAAATTATTTTTGGCGCAAGGCAACATGGACTAAAAGCCGGATCTTTGCTAAACAAGAAACTAACAAACTACTAGAGGCTATAACTACTATGCCGTAGAAATTATACCTCACGAAACGGGTCCTTCGGGTCTTCTCTCCGCTGTCCCGCTCGTCCATCCAAGCTCCGAGGGTCGATCCGGATCTTGGTCACCTCCGCGGCCTTCTTGAGTCGAAGACGATCCACCCGAGAGATGTACACCGAGCTCTACCTCGAGCCGAGGCAACTAGGGCAACGAGATCGCTAGTCTAGATGCCCTAGGTTGTGTAGTAGAGATATATGGAAGTGTTTGTCTTTGTGGAATCTTTTTCTCTCAACACATGAGATCAAAAGAAGAAATCAAGAAGAGGAAGAAGGAGGAGCTAGCAACCATGAGAGCTTTTCTTCTTACAAGAACAAGAGAGAGAAATGAAAAAGAATTATGAGCTCAAGAAATGAACCATGGTTGCAATAATGCAAAACTATCATCATTACCAATCCTTTCATGATAAAGTTGATGGCTACTAATTGAATTGACCATTTTCATAATCCAAAAGAAAAAGAAAATCCAAAGAAGAGTGTAGACCTCTCATGAAGGTCAATGGTCAACTCCGGTCAACGGGTCAACAAAGTCAAGAGAGGTCAAGGTGGTCAAATGGTCAATGCAATTTGCCATCAACAAATTATCACAAAAGGATTAGTAAAATTATGTCTCCGGCTCATAATGGTTTTGACCGAACGAATTGTCAAAACCCTAATGAGCCCGCCAGATAACGGTTTTAGCCGAACCAACTGCCAAAACCCTAATGGGGCACCTCCTCCTTTATCGCTCCTCAAAACTATGCATACACACCTGCATCCGCATTCCGTAGAATGCGAATGCACAGAAGACAAAACAAATCCATCCGTGCAATACTAGGATCCGGCTTAAACCAAAGCCCACTAGTATTGCCTGCCCGAACAGCATACGCACACAAGTGCACGTAAGTGATTGTAGCCTTGCCGTAAAACCATACAGCCTCTACACGTTTCGCTTAGTGCAGGGAAACTCTCTGTGTGGGACTCTAAAGACTCGACACTATGCTGGTAGTGGGTTTAACCATAGACCGCAAGCGGCACTAGCTGTACATAACGGTCCCCAGGTAGATGTCGATAAGAAGGCCGATGAGGTAAACCCATCCTGTAGGGTTCCTAGGCACACCAAGGAGGTCTCACAAGGCATCAACCATGCCCGTTTCAAAAATTGCGGTGCCGAGAAACCCTAGACTACGGATCGTCGGCTAGATTTTTAGGCGATAAATGAAACTAGTTAACACTTAACTACAAGAATACGGAAATACAACCTTTGTAGATCTGGTGCTCCACCTCCACGGCTCCGCAATGAAGTCCTCTCCGCTGTCCAAATCGAACCATGACTCTCACGGTGGTTTCATCGGAGAAAAGACCGGGCTAGGTCGTAAACAACGTGCCGAAGATGATCTACGTCGAGGCATCACTAGATCAAGCTCCACCTTCACCAAGCCTTGAAAACTTGTGAAGGAAACACACTCTACTACTTGGCAAGAGGTAGAGGATGAAGAAATATGAAGTGGGTAGACTTTAGAATTGGATTTCTCACTTTTCTTCATCAATCACCATTGATGAAGTAAGCTTTCTTCAAGTGGTTAAGAAGAAGAAGAAGATGAATAATGTTATGATAAGAATTAAAGAATAGAAAAGAATATCAATTCTTATCATAAGCAAACCATGGTTAGGTGTAGAGAATTAACAAGGGTTAGTGAATGGTTGGGTTAAGACATGAAGACAAAATGGTCACTTTGGTCAAACCTTCATGAAGGTTCATCTTTTAAAGCAACCTTTTTGTTTTCATTTCTCTTTTTCTTTTTGTCAAAACAAAATAAATAAAGGCATAAGTAAATCAAATGAAACCCTAACCATTAACTAACCATGGTTTAATCATACACCTAATCAAGTTAGCATGTATCACCAAACATGATAAAATCATGTGCACAAAAGTATATCACATATACAACTTGCACAAATCAAGTGAGAAAATCCATTTAAAGTGAACCAATACTAGTTAATGCAAAGTAATATATCAAATATATAATTATACATTAAATCATTAAATCAACACTTGATTTAACGATCCGGTCATATCGCATATAACCGACTAGTATCCAATGTATAGGCTTATCGAATCAATCCTTGATTCGATAACTAGGTTATATCGCATACAACCATTCGATACATTCATCGCGAGAATAGAATACGGTATCACATACACGCATTATTCTCGGTCCCGCACATATCTCATATGCGCTCCTATTTCGTTTCGCTTGAGCCAGGAAACCTCTGTGTAGGACTCTAAAGACTCGTCAATACGCCGGCAGCAGGTGATGATCATATCAAACACCCACAAGCCGCAAGCGGTCTGCTAAACGTAACGGCCACCCGGGTATTGAGCGATCAGAAGATCGACGAGCAAGCCCGCTCACACTCCAGTGAATCCAACCAGTAACACTACCGTACAGTCCGGTCTGATCGTCTGATATGTCGCATATCTCGCCTAGGGGTGGTAAACGTCAGACCCCAATAGCTCGATAAGTCGTGTCGATATGAGGTCTATAACAATTCGAGAAACTACTGGTAACACTTACCAGTAAATCTCAGCAACCCTGGCCAGGGATTTCCTGTTATAGCCAATCGAACACAGCGCAACATCAACCCCCTATACCGGGAGAGACGAATCCCCTCCTATCGCTCATTGCCTCCATGTGACTCGGGACTGTACCCAAAAACCACCGTTTTGCACGCCCTCTTGGACGTGGTAAGATGGAAATCAAAGCACAGTGGGAACCACACAAGACTCTATGACGATCTCGGGTCAACAGACTACTCTGTACCAGTGTCACCAGAGAACTGCCATCTGACGTGAGGTATAATACCATCTGGGAGTTCTCGGCGAGTCCGTCCAGTGTACCCAGTCTCTACTGAGCACCCGTATATCATCTCTGATGTCAAACATCAATGGATATGGGATCATCCATCGCCCATCTGTATGGGTCGAGAAGGTACACGCTAGTCTACTCTGGTATATCGATGCCCCGTCTCGATACACCCACGACTAGGGACTTTGAAGGATGTACTTATGGACTACCATGTCCCCACTAGTATGATCCACATCATAGTCCAGGTAGTCAAGTACACATCCTAAGGGCTTTACCAACATGTAACAGAGAGACAATCAGTATACACGTTAAGGTAAAGATCAACTAGATAGCATACTATCATGTCGAGCAAGAAAGTCCTCCCTATATATGTCCCAGCATCCACTACAATATACATCCAATGTACAGTAATGGCCTCTAGGGCATACATATAACTAACAATCTCCCACTTGCACTAGGGCCATCTGTAGCAGTGGTTGTAGTATCTCATACTCAACCATCCCATAAAAGTCTCTCTCTGGGAATAGGCCTTCGTGAGTGGATCCGCCGTGTTGTCCTCTGAGTCTGCTCTCCTAACCTCGATCCCTTAGAGATCAACCATCTCCATGATCAAGTGATACTGCCTTAGAATATGTCTGGATCACTGATGGGACCAACGTTCCTTGGCATAAGCCATAACTCCATTGTCATACAATGGAAGGAACATAGTTCATCTCATGAACCATTATACACCCAAACAGCTTCTTTGGTAGCATCTTAAGCAGCGATGTATCCAGCCTTTATCGTCTAGTATGCCACGGTATCTAGCTTGGAACTCTTCCAACATACCGTCCCTCTACTGAGGATTAAGACAATGCCTGTGACTGACACTCAGTCGACTTTATCACCCTGGAACCCTTCTAGTGATTCTCCCCAGGATCGATTGATACCATCTCACTACAACTAGTGAGAATCCTAACATCCATTTAGATCTATCTCATAGATCCAAAATCCAGGATTTAGTAGGTATCATTTCGATCCTACGTGGAGAATCTTTGTGATAAGCGGAGATTGATCGAGCGTAGCATAGGAAACTCCTTCCCTATCAAGAGTATGTCATCCACGTACTCTACGAGGATCGCCACCATACTCCCTACTACCTTTTTGTTTATACAAGGTTCATCTACCATTTTGATGATGTCAAACTCTTTGACTAACACATCAAAACAGATGTTCCAACTCCGCGATGCCTGCTTTATCAGATAAAACATCTTGCACACGTTTCCGCTGCTCCCACTGTTTACGAAGCCTTCTGGCTGTGTACTTATAGACACACTCTTCTAAAACATCATTTAGAAAAGCAGTCATGACACCCAACCACCAGATATCGTAGTCATGGTATGTAGCCGTGGCAAGTAGGATCTGGATGGACTTAAGCATAGGTACTGGGAAAGGTTTCATCATTATCCACGCCTGGTCAATGACGAAAACCTTTAACTAGTCTAGCTTTGAAAGTCTCAACTTTTCCATGTACACCAAGTAATCTTCTCAAGATATACTTGCTCCTGATGGGGATTTAACCCTTCAGATATAGCAAACAAAGTCCATACTTTGTTGGTGTACATAGATTCCATCTCAGATTGCTAAGCATCCAGCCATTCTTACAGAGTCTTACTCCTGATGGCCAGCTCGAAATTAGTTGGGTCATCATCTCATGATGCAATCCTCGCTCTCACTGTCATAGAGAAACTGAAGTATCTCTCAGGTGGGTGAGGAACCCTACTAGATCGGCGGAGAGGCCGAGGTTCGTTGGAATCTACTGAATCCTTTGGTTCTACCAAATCTTCTGCTGTAGTTTGTATAGCTGGAACCTTTCCAGTTCTACATTACAGACTTTGCCTCGAGCTTGTCCGGATCATGCTTTTAGACATAGGCCGGACAACCCCAAATCTTAACTAACTTAAGACATGGGCTCTTCTCATTCCATATCACATATGAAGAGGTAGGCAACTGATTTGATTGAAACCCTATTCAATAAGTATGCAACTTCTCAAGTGCATAACCCCCTTAAGGAAAAAGGTAACTCAGTAGTACTCATCATAGAGCACACCATATCAAATAGGGTGTATCTGCTCCGCCCCGACATACCATCGTGCAATGGTGTATACGGAGGAGTAATGCTGAGAGAGAATCTCATTCTCCTTTAGAATAGTCTAGGAATTCCATGCACAAGTATTCTCCTCCCTGATCTCATCATAGGACATAATACTTATACCCGTATTTTGGTTCTCTACTTCTAACTTATATTCTGTGAATATCTCAAAAGGTTCGGACTTGTGTTTCAACAGGAACATATGTCTGAATCTAAAGAGATCATCAGAGAACGTAATGAAGTGTAAAAAACCAATCCTGGCATGTGTAGACAGGGGACCTACATACATCAACATGTATTATCCCAAGAGTTCATTAACTCTTTCTCTGTTTCCAATAAACAGAGCTGGTGTCATTATATCTTTGTGACATGACTGGCAAGTTTCACAAGATGTAAATTCAAACTGATTTAAATATGCATCTATATGTAACTTCAGCTAGTCGGGTCGCATTGATATGACCTAGTCTACAATACCTCAAGAAGGATTCGTTCATCTCTGAACTCTTCCTCTTGTGTGTGTTCTGTATACGAAGAACTGTAGTTTGATTTAGAACATTAATGCTTTTAGATAACGTGCCTGAACCGATCAACTTTTGATATAGGAAATGTTCAAAACATTATCCAACAATACAAAATTTTATCATTTCTTTACTAATAAAGAGACTGATATGATTTTGTATATCAAGTTCGGTATCTAATAACATTCATTCAGAATCAATGTATTGGTAATACAGGGTGACAGTGACCGACAGACTTGGCTGCAACACTTGCCCCGTTTTCTGCCTCATGAAACTTATCACCCATTCTCAGTTTTTCTACCCTTTTGTAGCCCTATGTAACAGATTACATATCTGGGATCCTGATCCGGTATCATATACCTAGGATGCAGAGGATACTGAGAAACAGTTCTTTGTAACGAATACACCCGAAGGAGATGCATCATCATGCACTTTCTTCGTTTGGGCGGCACGGGAAATCTGGTATTCCCCAATTTCCTGCTCTGTCTTATAACAATTATAAGTTAGAGCGGGACCAACGTTCCCCAGCTCAGTATAACAAGCGGGTTCGGTCAATAATCCATTATATTATCTTGATTAAGGCGTGATATGGTCGCTACCTGGAGAGAGAGAGAAGAAAACACTCAGCGTGCGCTTTTGCAAGATCAGATTGGTTATTATTTTATCTAATCAGGATGGCTCCCACTGCTTTTTATCAAATCTTCCTTCAAACCCTAAAAGGAAAGACTAGCCGGGATTAATTACACACTACAAGTTCGCCAATCTTTCAGCCAGGCCAGTGTCGGTACTTTGAGGGAGGTCCCCCGTGCTTTCGCACGAACCTAATTAATGTAAACCTCATTTTCCCAGAGGCGTAACCCCGTTGACACCTTTCTAGACACCTACTTGATCGGCTAATTGTAATGTATAAAACTCTCCCAGGAGTAACTCTTACTCGCAGCGGGTATCGGGATCCAACTATCTCATAGAAGGTATGCAATCTCATTGCAAATTTCAACACTTGAAATTCTCGATAATATTTTGCCCCTAGCATGCTATGACCTTGACGAAAGCCAACAAACCATAGTCCGCTAGTCAAGTTCAACCCGTACATTTCTTGATCGAATTAAACCCACCCGCACGACCCTTGACGAAAGCCAACAAAGCCGCACGACTACCCTAATCCAATCGCATCGTATGCTGGCAGATAAGCAGCATATAGCTACCGCACACTGCACCTTGACGAAAGCCAACAAATGCAGCACGAATACTATATACAACTTATCTGAAATGACGGAGGGCTACGATAGGTTTTTCTGAAAACCTATTGCATAATGAACTTGATATCCTTGTAGGATCGAATGAATTTTAAAATGGAATGTTTTTGAGGCTTTTCCAGTTTTGCTAAAGGAGTCACTCCCGGTGAAGGGATCGTCGGTCCTTTCCTCGTCGAATGAGGTGCGGGATATATCATATATATCACTGTGCAAAGCAGAAACTCTTAATAGCAATCAAAAGACAAACCGAGTGTGTAGCATCTGCCAGTTATTGCTAAAGGAGTCACTCCCGGTGAAGGGATCTCGGTCCTTTCCTCATCGAATAAGGTGCAGGATATATCACATATACCGCTATGCAAAGCAAGAACTGTAGCTACCTATTTTATTTTTGAAATTCGATTCTACAACATCTTTAGGTTTCTTTTCTTTCATTAATCATATTAATGAAGTCCCATCATTTAAGTACCTAAACATCACAGATAAATACGATGTATACTTATGCCATCCGCATTCGCCTCGATGTCCCCTCGTGCACCGTTAGGTTAGGTAACTAACGGCAGAGCGGGGATGGGCTAGCGCGGGTGTAAAACATAAGTAACGTCTATATAATATCATATATACTATATACTGTATCTATCACAGAACATCACATGATCACATCACAGATATCGCAGCAGAAGAATCATATGAAATATTGGATATACTAGGACGTCCGTGTTTTCAATATGAGCCAGTATAAAACACGGATTCCACGGTCGTGATGAATAGCCAAACCCACACCCCTAGACCGCTACGAGAGCGGCAAGCAACCCTACCAATTCTGGAGTTAGGAGACCCGGACTCGACACCTCGAGTTGGTCTCCCACTGGACTCCAGAACCCGGTTACTTGTGCCCTCCTCCTTGGGTCTATCCTAGTGCGGAAAAGTAAATAATATGCATCAGGTGACAACTTCCGCAACCTGGAAGTGCCCCAATAAAAGAATATTACATACAAGTTTTTACATGAATGAAAATGAAAAACACTCATCTCACATAAAAAACCCCCGGCTAGTCAAACACGACGATCCAATATAACATATCCAGCAACACATAACATCACATGTCATCAACATAAGTAAATATGCGCATCCCAATTGTCGTTGACATATAGCAACGAAACCGGCGATATCATATATTACTCTTACGGTCACAGAAAAGAAAGTGTAAAACTACAACAGTTGGAATCCGCAATCTCTTTAGACATCGCATGCCTAATCAAATGAATTACTTAGACATCGCATGCCTAACAATTATAAACCCCGCATTTTAGTCTCAAAATCAAAAACTCTTTTCAATATCAAGTCGGGCAATTCAACAAGATTCCCGACATCCTGATCGAATGCTCGTCGCAAACTTCAGTAGGCGGCCGCACCCCCGATACCGTCGACGAAGTGCACCAAGGCGGAACACCGCCACCGCGAGCACCCGAACGGATGCTTTCGGCGATGGGGTTCTCCTACAGTCACTTGGTCGGGGCTATGGAGTGAGGCTGTCTATTAAGTTTATCCAGCGAGTATCCGCGTACGCTACGTGATTGCGACGGACTTTTGATCACATCAAAATTCCGTGGAAACCGATCAAGTGAGACTAAACTGCTATGTTTATAACATTCATTCAGTTATCTCATAACTTCTTGTGAATTCCAATTATTGTATCCCATTCCGGATAAATAGAAAATGCTAAACTTTTCGATCGAACAATCGAACACCCAAGTTTTCCCGATACAGCTCAACACATGAAATAAGTCTAACAACATTCAGTTCGTGCCTCAGTACCAACGGTCCAACCGTAGAAGGGTCAAGCCAACGCCTCACATGTGGCAAGCCGTACTGCCCCAAACCCGAAGGTTCAAAGGGCAGTTCAAGACGGTCACATAATCGAGTTAAAGTTTGTTGTCTTCTAGAGGGTCCATCGCGTTACTTGCACTACTTAGAACGTCGTTAAACTACGGAAAAATCCAACACTTGGAAATTCCCCGACAGGGGAAAAATTGGGTATTTATATCCGGTCGAACTTTTTAACATATTCTAAAATTTATCCGGAAAGCCACACTGACAAAATTTGATAATCCGATCGAATCATTGATTCCCAATACAACCCCAAAATACTCAACTATTTACTGCATATTAAAAATTCCCAGAAAACTCAGAATATTAAAATAGGAATTACTGTGCAAATAGGAGTCAACGAGTCAACAATATGGGCGCGGATCCGCCGCGCCACGTGGGCTTAGGCCGCGGTTCCGCGGCGTTATGACGGAGTTAGGTCTCCGTTTTTCACAGTAATTCATAAAAATCCCTGCTTAATTTTCTGCATATTTTTAATATTGAAAAATCCAGATTTTTAAAAATTGGACAGAGAGCATTTTGGAAAATGGGTTTCGGGTTCGTTCGGATTTCAAACTCCGTCTAGACTTCGCCTAAGGCTCTAGCTAGACTCTGATACCACTGTAGGGTTCCTAGGCACACCAAGGAGGTCTCACAAGGCATCAACCATGCCCGTTTCAAAAATTGCGGTGCCGAGAAACCCTAGACTACGGATCGTCGGCTAGATTTTTAGGCGATAAATGAAACTAGTTAACACTTAACTACAAGAATACGGAAATACAACCTTTGTAGATCCGGTGCTCCACCTCCACGGCTCCGCAATGAAGTCCTCTCCGCTGTCCAAATCGAACCATGACTCTCACGGTGGTTTCATCGGAGAAAAGACCGGGCTAGGTCGTCGATAACGTGCCGAAGATGATCTACGTCGAGGCATCACTAGATCAAGCTCCACCTTCACCAAGCCTTGAAAACTTGTGAAAGAAACACACTCTACTACTTGGCGAGAGGTAGAGGATGAAGAAATAGGAAGTGGGTAGACTTTAGAATTGGATTTCTCACTTTTCTTCATCAATCACCATTGATGAAGTAAGCTTTCTTCAAGTGGTCAAGAAGAAGAAGAAGATGAATAATGTTATGATAAGAATTAAAGAATAGAAAAGAATATCAATTCTTATCATAAGCAAACCATGGTTAGGTGTAGAGAATTAACAAGGGTTAGTGAATGGTTGGGTTAAGACATGAAGACAAAATGGTCACTTTGGTCAAACCTTCATGAAGGTTCATCTTTGAAAGCAACCTTTTTGTTTTCATTTCTCTTTTTCTTTTTGTCAAAACAAAATAAATAAAGGCATAAGTAAATCAAATGAAACCCTAACCATTAACTAACCATGGTTTAATCATACACCTAATCAAGTTAGCATGTATCACCAAACATGATACAATCATGTGCACAAAAGTATATCACATATACAACTTGCACAAATCAAGTGAGAAAATCCATTTAAAGTGAACCAATACTAGTTAATGCAAAGTAATATATCAAATATATAATTATACATTAAATCATTAAATCAACACTTGGTTTAACGATCCGGTCATATCGCATATAACCGACTAGTATCCAATGTATCGGCTTATCGAATCAATCCTTGATTCGATAACTAGGTTATATCGCATACAACCATTTGATACATTCATCGCGAGAATAGAATACGGTATCACATACACGCATTATTCTCGGTCCCGCACATATCTCATATGCGCTCCTATTTCGTTTCGCTTGAGCCAGGAAACCTCTGTGTAGGACTCTAAAGACTCGTCAATACGCCGGCAGCAGGTGATGATCATATCAAACACCCACAAGCCGCAAGCGGTCTGCTAAACGTAACGGCCACCCGGGTATTGAGCGATCAGAAGATCGACGAGCAAGCCCGCTCACACTCCAGTGAATCCAACCAGTAACACTACCGTACAGTCCGGTCTGATTGTCTGATATGTCGCATATCTCGCCTAGGGGTGGTAAACGTCAGACCCCAATAGCTCGATAAGTCGTGTCGATATGAGGTCTATAACAATTCGAGAAACTACTGGTAACACTTACCAGTAAATCTCAGCAACCCTGGCCAGGGTTTCCTGTTATAGCCAATCGAACACAGCGCAACATCAACCCCCTATACCGGGAGAGACGAATCCCCTCCTATCGCTCATTGCCTCCATGTGACTCGGGACTGTACCCAAAAACCACCGTTTTGCACGCCCTCTTGTACGTGGTAAGATGGAAATCAAAGCACAGTGGGAACCACACAAGACTCTATGACGATCTCGGGTCAACAGACTACTCTGTACCAGTGTCACCAGAGAACTGCCATCTGACGTGAGGTATAATACCATCTGGGAGTTCTCGGCGAGTCAGTCCAGTGTACCCAGTCTCTACTGAGCACCCGTATATCATCTCTGATGTCAAACACCAATGGATATGGGATCATCCATCGCCCATCTGTATGGGTCGAGAAGGTACACGCTAGTCTACTCTGGTATATCGATGCCCCGTCTCGATACACCCACGGCTAGGGACTTTGAAGGATGTACTTATGGACTACCATGTCCCCACTAGTATGATCCGCATCATAGTCCAGGTAGTCAAGTACACATCCTAAGGGCTTTACCAACATGTAACAGAGAGACAATCAGTATACACGTTAAGGTAAAGATCAACCAGATAGCATACTATCATGTCGAGCAAGAAAGTCCTCCCTATATATGTCCCAGCATCCACTACAATATACATCCAATGTACAGTAATGGACTATAGGGCATACATATAACTAACACATCCGAACTCCTACTGAGCCTGTATGTGACAATCTCCGTACAGTCTGGTTTGTTCGTGTGATACATTGCATGGCGGGCCTAGGGGGTGGTGAACGTCAGTCCCCTGATAGCGGTACAAGTCGTGTCAGAGTGTAGCCCAGAAAACCCTGAGATAACACCGGAAACATACCAGTATATCTCGCTTGCCCTGGCCAGGGACTACTTGTGTAATGGCTCTCCTAGACACAGCGCGATGTCAACCCCCAATACCGGGAGAGACGAATCCTGTCTACCCGTCACTGCCTCCAAGTGCTTCGGAACTGCACCCAACTACTACCTGTTTGCACGACTCCTTTGAGCCGTGGTAGGGTAGTAATCTAAGTACAGTGGGAACACACTCGAGGCGAAGTGACAGTGTCAAGTCAGCGGACTAAGCTGTACTCATGTCACCTGGGAACTGATAACCGACGATAGGTATAATACCAACCATCAGTTCCTAACGAGTCCTGTCCAGTGTACTCATAACCTAACGAGCACCCGCATACTATATCCAGTATGACGTACTGATGGCTGTGGGACAGACCATCTCCTCTGCTGGGATGAGAAGCGCATACGCTAGTCTACTCCGGAGTATCGATGCCCTGTCTCGATAGTCCTGTTAGTTGTATGTATGCCCTAGAGGCCAGTATTGTACAGATGATGTATATAATATTGGATGCTTGGACATATATAGAGATGACTTTCTTGCTCGTTATGATAGTATGCTATCTAGTTACTCTTTATCTTAACATGTACACTAGTCTCTTTAAACTGTCTTATGGTTACATGTTGGTAAAGCCCTTAGGATGTGTACTTGACTGCCTGGACTATGATGCAGATCATACTAGTAGGGACATGGTAGTCCATAAGTACATCCTTCAAGGTCCCTAGTCGTAGGTGTATCGAGACGGGACATCGATATACCAGTGTAGACTAGCGTATACGCTTCTCGACCCATGAGATGGGCGATGGATGATCACATATCCATTGGTGTTTGACATCAGAGATGGTGTACGGGTGCTCAGTGGAGACTGGGTACACTGGACGGACTCGCCGAGAACTCCCAGATGGTATCATACCTCACGTCAGATGGCAGTTCTCAGGTGACACTTGTGCAGGTTAGTCTGTAGACCCGAGATCGTCATAGAGTCTTGTGTGATTCCCACTGTGCTTTGATCTCCACCTTACCACGTCCATGAGGGCGTGCAAAACGGTGGTCTTTGGGTACAGTCCCGAGTCACATAAGGCAATGAGCGATAGGAGGGGTTTCGTCTTTCCCGGTATTGGGGGTTGATGTTGCGCTGTGCTCGATTGGCCGTAACAGGGAAGTCCCTGGCCAGGGCTGATCAGAGATTTGCTGGTAAGTGTTACAAGTAGTTTCTCGACCCGTTATGAGCCTCACATCGGCACGACTTATCGGTTATTGGGGTCTGACGTTTTCCACCCCTAGACTTGATATGCAACGTATCAGACGAACAGACCGGACTGTACGGTAAGTGTTACTGGTTGGATTCACAGGAGTATGAGCGGGCTAGCTCGTCAATCTTCTGATCGCTCAATACCCGGATGGCCGTTACGTTTAGCAGACCGCTTGCGGCTTGTGGTTGCTTGATATGATCATCATCTGCTACCGGCGTATTGACGAGTCTTTAGAGTCTTGCACAGAGGTTTCCTGGCTCAAGCGAAACGAAATAGGAGCGCATATGAGATATGTACGGGACTGAGAATAATGCGTGTGTATGATACCACATTTCATTCTCATGATAAATGTTTCGATTGGTTATATTCGATATGACCTAGTTATCGAATCATTGATTCGATAAGCCGATACATTGGATACTAGTCGGTTATATGCGATATGACCGGATCGTTAAATCAAGTGTTGATTTAATGATTTAATGTATAATTATATATTTGATATACTACATTGCATTAACTAGTATTGGTTCACTTTATATGGATTTTCTCACTTGATATGCAAGAAGTATATGTGATGTACTTTTGTGCACATATTTGTATCATGTTTGATGATACTTGATCTTGTTGTTAAGTATAAAGAATTAAACCATGGTTAAGTGTTGATTAGGGTTTTGCATTTTCATTTATTTATTTATTTATTTATTTGAAAAGGATTATGATGAGAATGGTGGCCTTTTTTGTTTTAAGTTGAAGCTTCATGAAGCTTTGACTTTTGTAACCATTCTTGTCATCATGCTTAACCCTAACCCATCCAAGTGACCATGGTTTATTCTCTACACTTAACCTAGGTTAGAACATGATAAGTATTTGATTTTATTATTCTTTTTGAGAATACTTATCATATTCTATCTACTTCTTCTTCTTCATCTTCAAGAGAGAAAGCTTGATGCCATCAATGGCATCTTGAGTTCCAAAGTGAGAAATCCAATTCTAAAGAGAACCCACCTCCTATTTCTTCACCCTCTACCTCTTGCCAAGTTGTTTTGGGTGTTTTCTTCACAAGTTTCACCACTTGGTGAAGTTGGAGCTTGAACTTGTGCAACCTCGACGTAGATCATCTTCGGCACGAAGCCGACGACCTTGCCCGCTCGTCTTTCCGATGAAGCCGACGATTGAGTCTAGGACTCGAGAAGGACAGCGAGAGGATGACTACGTGGAGCTAAGGAAGTGGATATCCGGATCTACAAAGGTTGTAGCCTCTCTCCTTTAGTTAAAATGTTAACTAGATTTGTTTTTCGCCTAGGATTCTAGCCGACGATCCGTATTAGGGTTTCTCGGCACCATAAATTTTGTAAATTGGCATGTTTGATGCCTTGTGAGACCACTATAGGGTGCCTAGGAACCTTTCACTGGTATCAGAGCCTAGCTAGAGCCTTAGGCGAAGTCTAGACGGAGTTTGAAGTCCGAACGAACCGAAACCCTAACTCACAAAATGCTCTCTGTACATTTTCTAAAATCTAGGATTTTTCCAAATTAAAAATATGCAGAAAAATCAGCAGGTGATTATAAGAGTTACTGTGAAATTCGACAGCCCAAATCCACCAAGTAGCCGCGGTTCCGCGGCATGAGCATGGCTCATGCGGCGGTTCCGCGGCCGTACGGACTCATTAAACAAAGAATTCTGCACAGTAATTCTTAGCTTCCAGTGCTGGTTTTCCTGGGAATTTTTAATATTTATTCAAGAGTTGAATTTTCTGGGGTTGTTTTGGGGATTCGGTATTTCGATCGGATTATCAAATTTCGTCTTTGTGTATTTCCGGATAATTTTTAGAATATGTTAAAAAGTTCGACCGGATATAAATACCCAATTTTTTCCCTGTCGGGAGATTTCCAAGTGTTGGATTTTTCCGTAGTTTAACGACGTTCTAAGTAGTGCAAGTAACGCGATGGACCCTCTAGAAGACAACAAACCTTAACTCGATTATGTGACCGTCTTGAACTGCCCTTTGAACCTTCGGGTTTGGGGCAGTACGGCGTGCCACATGTGAGGCGTTGGCTTGACCCTTCTACGGCTGGACCGTTGGTACTGAGGCACGAACTGAATGTTGTTAGACTTATTTCATGTGTTGAGCTGTATCGGAAAACTTGGGTATTCGACTGTTCGATCAGAAAGTTTAACATTTTCTGTTTATCTGGAATGTGATACAATAATTGGAATTCACAAACAGTTATGAGATAACTGAATGAATGTTATAAATCTAGCGGTTTAGTTTCACTTAATATTGAAAAGTGTTTTCGATAATGAGACTAAAATGCGGGGTTTATAACTGTTAGGCATGTGATGTCTAAGTATTTCATTTGATTAGGCATGTGATGTCTAAAGAGGTTGCGGATTCCAACTGTTGTAGTTTTACACTTTCTTTTCTGTGACCGTAAGTGTAGTATGTTCATATCGCCGGTTTCGTTGCTATACGTCAACGACAATTGGGGTATGCATACTTACTTACGTTGATGACATGTGATGTTATGTGTTGCTGGATATGTTATATTGGATCGTCGTGTTCGAATAGCCGGGGGGGTTTTATGTGAGATGAGTGTTTTTCATTTTCATTCATGTAAAAACTTGTATGTAATATTCTTTTATTTGGGGCGCTTCCAGGTTGCGGAAGTTGTCACCTTTTGTATATTATTTACTTTTCCGCACTAGGATAGACCCAAGGAGGAGGGCACAAGTAACCGGGTTCTGGAGTCCAGTGGGAGACCAACTCGAGGAGTCGAGCCCGGGTCTCCTAACTCCAGAATTGGTAGGGTTGCTTGCCGCTCTCGTAGGGGTCTAGGGGTATGGGATTGGCTATTCATCACGACCGTGGAATCCGTGTTTTATACTGGCTCGTATTGAAAACACGGACGTCCTAGTATATCCAATATTTCATATGTTTCTTCTGCTGCGATATATGTGATGTTCTGTGATGGATATAGTATATAGTATATATGATATATTATATAGACGTTACTTATGTTTTACACCCGCGCTAGCCCTGCCCTTCTCTGTCGTTAGTTACCTAACCTAACGGTGCACGAGGGGACATCGAGGCGAATGCGGATGGCATAAGTGTACGTCGTATTTATCTGTGATGTTTAGGTACTTAAATGATGGGACTTCATTAATGTGATTAATGAAAGAAAAGAAACCTAAGATGTTGTGGAATCAAAATTTTAAATAAAAAGGGTAGCTACAGTTCTTGCTTTGCATAGCGGTATATATGATATACCCTGCACCTTATTCAATGAGGAAAGGACCGAGATCCCTTCACCGGGAGTGACTCCTTTAGCAATAACTGGCAGATGCTACACACTCGGTTTGCTTTTGACTGCTTTTAGGTTTTTGCTTTGCACAGTGATATATATGATATATCATGCACCTCATTCGACGAGGAAAGGACCGAGATCCCTTCGCCGGGAGTGACTCCTTTAGCAAAACTAGAAAAGCCTCAAAATCACTCCATTTCAAAACTTCATTTGATTCTACAACGATATCAAGTTCATTACGCTCATGGTTTTCAGAAAAACCTGGCGTAGCCCTCCGTCATTTCAGATGAGTAGTAGTTAGTATTCGTGCTACGTTTGTTGGCCTGCGTCAAGGCGTAGTGTGCGGTAGCTAACTAGTATTTATCTGCTTATGCATATGATGCAGATTGGATTAGGGTAGTCGTGCGACTTTGTTGGCCTGCTTCAAGGGTCGTATGGGTGGGTTTAATTCGATCAGGAAATGACGGGTTGAACTTGACTAGCGCACTATGGTTTGTTGGCCTGCGTCAAGGTCATAGGACGCTGGGGACAAAATATTATCGGGAATTTCAAGTGTTGAAATTTGCAATGAGATTGCATACCTTCTATGAGATAGTTGGATCCCGATACCCACTGCGAGTAAGAGTTACTCCTGGGAGAGTTTTACACATTGCAATTAGCCGATCAAGTAGGTGTCTAGAAAGGTGTTAACGAGGTTACGCCTCTGGGAAAACGAGGTTTACATTAATTAGGTCCGTGCGAAAGCACGGGGGACCTCCCTCAAAGTACCGACACTGGCCTGGCTGAAAGATTAGCGAACTTGTAGTGTGTAATTAATCCCGGCTAGTCTTTCCTTTTATGGTTTGAAGGAAGATTTGATAAAAAGCAGTGGGAGCCATCCTGATTAGATAAGATAATAACCAATCTGATCTTGCACGAGCATACGCTAAAGTGTTTTCTTCTCTCTCTCTCCAGGTAGCGACCATTTCATGCCCTAATGAAGATAATAATATGGATGTATTGACCGAACCCGCATGTTATACTGTGCTGGGGAACGTTGGTTCCGTTCTTTCTTATAAGAGTTATAGGAATGAACAGGAAATAGGGGAATACCAGGATTCCCATGCCACCCGATTGAAGAAAGTACATGTTGATGCATTTTCTTCGGGTATGTTCGTTACAGAGAACTGTTTCTCCATTTGCTCTACGTCCTGGGTATTGGATACCGGGTCAGGATCCCATATATGTAATCAGTTACAAGGGCTTAGGAAAGGTAGAGAACTTGGAGAAGGTGATAAAGACATAAGAGTTGGAAATGGTGCAATTGTTGCAGCTAAGACTGTCGGGGAATATCACCTTGTATTACCAACTGGTAATACAATGGTTCTGAACGAATGCTATTACATGCCGAACCTGATATGCAACATTATATCAGTTTCTTTATTGAGTAAAGAGGGATATAATTTTGTATTACAGGACAATGTTATGAACATTTTCCGTAACCAAAAGTTGGTTGGATCAGGCACGTTATGCAATGGCATTTATGTTCTAAATCAATCAACAGTTCTGAGCATAACAAACACACACAAGAGGAAGAGTTCTGAACTCAACGAATCCTTCTTGTGGCATTGTAGACTGGGTCACATCAATGCGACATGACTAGCTAAGTTGCATAAAGATGGATATTTAAATCCGTTTGAATTTTCATCTTATGACACTTGCCAGTCATGTCTCAAAGGCAAGATGACCAAAACTACGTTTACGGGACACGGAGAAAGAGTTACCGAACTCTTGGGACTTATTCATAGTGATGTATGCAGTCCCATGTCTACACATGCCAGGGATGGTTCTTCATACTTCATTACATTCACTGACGATCTCTCTAGGTTCGGGTATGTGTTCCTGATGAAACACAAATCAGAAGCTTTTGAGAAATTTAGGGAATATAAACAAGAAGTTGAGAACCAAACCGGAAAAAGTATTAAAATCCTGTGATCTGATCGAGGAGGAGAACACTTAAGCAATGAATTCCTGGACTTCCTAAAAGAGAATGGGATTCTCTCTCAGCTGACCCCTCCATATACACCACAGCACAACGGTGTATCAGAACGGAGGAACCGCACCCTATTGGATATGGTGCGCTCTATGATGAGCACAGCTGAGTTACCTATTTCCTTCTGGGGATATGCACTGGAAACAGCTGCAGACCTATTGAATATGGTTCCCACCAAAACCGTGCCGACCACTCCATATGAGATATGGAAAGGAAAGAGACCATGTCTTAATTATGTTAAGATATGGGGTTGTCCGGCTTATGTAAAAACGCAAAATCCGGACAAACTCGCGGCAAGGTCCATTCTGTGTAAGTTTATTGGATATCCCAAACATTCGCGAGGGTATATCTTCTACCACCCTGAGGAACAAAGAGTGTTTGTTTCTCGGCATGCCACCTTTTTAGAAAAGGAATTTCTTGAAAGAGAGATTAGTGGTCATGAGGTAGAACTGGAAGAGGTTCCAGCTGCAGAAGCTACAACAGAAAATCTGGTGGAACCAGAGGATTCCGTAGTTCCCGATGAACCCCAGCCACTCTGCCGATCTAGTAGGGCTCCTCGCCAACCTGAGAGATACTACGGTTTTCTTATGGACGGTGGGAGAGAGGATTGCATCATGGAGGATGATGACCCAACTAGTTTCGAGAAGGCCATCACGAGTGGGGACTCAGTGAAATGGCTGGATGCTATGCGGTCCGAGATGGAATCCATGTACACCAACAAAGTATGGACTTTGGACGTTGCTCCTTAAGGGGTAAAACCCATTGGGAGCAAGTGGATCTTCAAGAAGAAACTTGGTGTAGATGGGAAAGTGGAGACTTTCAAAGCTAGACTTATAGCAAAGGGTTTTCATCAAAGACCAGGTGTGGACTATGACGAGACCTTTTCTCCAGTGGCTATGCTTAAATCCATCCGGATCATGCTTGCCATCGCTGCTTATCATGATTACAAAATCTGGCAAATGGATGTTAAGACCGCCTTTCTAAATGGTGATTTAGAAGAGTGTGTGTACATGACTCAGCCAGAGGGCTTCGTAGACAGTGGGAGCAGCGGGAAGGTGTGCAAGCTGCTTAAATCCATTTATGGATTAAAGCAAGCATCGCGGAGTTGGAACATCTGCTTTGACGTCGTTATCAAAGAGTTTGATTTCGTCAAAAATCCAGATGAACCTTGTATCTACAAGAAGGTGGCAGAGAGTAAGGTTGTCTTCCTCGTATTGTACGTGGATGACATACTCTTGATAGGAAATGATATTCCTATGCTGCAATCGGTCAAGCTCTTCTTATCACAAAGATTCTCAATGAAAGATCTTGGTGATGCCTCCAGCATATTGGGAATTAGGATCTATAGAGATAGATCCAAACGGATTTTGGGATTGTCCCAATCGAGGTACATTGACACCATACTAAAGAGGTTTAGTATGGAAGAGTCCAAGCGCGGGAACTTGCTTACGATCTCTGGAGTCACTCTCTCCAAAGAGATGTCTCCCAAGACTGATTTGGAGAGAGCTCGCATGCAAGGGATACCCTATGCTTCGGCAGTAGGCTCTATCATGTATGCGATGCTATATACCAGACCCGATGTAGCATACTCACTAAGTATAGTGAGCAGGTATCAAGCTGATCCTGGAGAGAGTCACTGGACAGCTGTGAAGAGCATTCTCAAGTACTTACGAAGGACTAGAGATATGTTCTTGGTGTATGGTAACGGAGAACTCCAAGTGGAGTCCTTTACCGATTCGAGCTTCCAGAGTGATAAGGACGACTCTAAGTCGCAGTCGTGCTTTGTCTTTACCCTTTACGGAGGGGCGGTTAGCTGGAAGAGTTCCAAGCAGGAAACCGTGGCATACTCGACGATGGAGGCTGAATACATTGCTGCCAACGATGCTGCCAAAGAGGCTGTCTGGATCAAGAAGTTCATTACTGAACTTGGAGTGGTTCCATCCATTGAGCATCCAATACCTTTGTATTGCGATAACAATGGAGCGGTGGCTTTGGCCAAGGAACCCAGGTCCCATCAGCGATCCAGGCATATTCTGAGGCGGTATCACCTGATCCGGGAGATAGTTGATCGCCGGGAGATCGAGGTTAGGAGGGTTGACATGAAGAACAACACGGCGGATCCACTCACGAAGGCCATTCCCCAGATACAGTTTGAGAGACTCTTCGGGATGCTCGGTATGCGATACTACAGCAGCTGGCCCTAGTGCAAGTGGGAGATTGTTAGTTGTATGTATGCCCTAGAGGCCAGTATTGTACAGATGATGTATATAATATTGGATGCTTGGACATATATAGATATGACTTTCTTGCTCGATATGATAGTATGCTATCTGGTTACTCTTTATCTTAACATGTACACTAGTCTCTTTAAACTGTCTTATGGTTACATGTTGGTAAATCCCTTAGGATGTGTACTTGACTGCCTGGACTATGATGCAGATCATACTAGTGGGGACATGGTAGTCCATAAGTACATCCTTCAAGGTCCCTAGTCGTAGGTGTATCGAGACGGGGCATCGATATACCAGTGTAGACTAGCGTATACGCTTCTCGACCCATGAGATAGGCGATGGATGATCCCATATCCATTGGTGTTTGACATCAGAGATGGTGTACGGGTGCTCAGTGGAGACTGGGTACACTGGACGGACTCGCCGAGAACTCCCAGATGGTATTATACCTCATGTCAGATAGCAGTTCTCAGGTGACACTTGTGCAGGTTAGTCTGTAGACCCGAGATCGTCATAGAGTCTTGTGTGATTCCCACTGTGCTTTGATCTCCACCTTACCACGTCCATGAGGGTGTGCAAAACGGTGGTCTTTGGGTACAGTCCCGAGTCACATGGAGGCAATGAGCGATAGGAGGGGTTTCGTCTCTCCCGGTATTGGGGGTTGATGTTGCGCTGTGCTCGATTGGCCGTAACAGGGAAGTCCCTGGCCAGGGCTGATCAGAGATTTGCTGGTAAGTGTTACCAATAGTTTCTCGACCCGTTATGAGCCTCACATCGACACGACTTATCGGTTATTGGGGTCTGACGTTTACCACCCCTAGACTTGATATGCGACGTATCAGACGAGCAGACCGGACTGTACGGTAAGTGTTACTGGTTGGATTCACAGGAGTATGAGCGGGCTAGCTCGTCGATCTTCTGATCGCTCAATACCCGGATGGACGTTACGTTTAGCAGACCGCTTGCGGCTTGTGGGTGCTTGATATGATCATCATCTGCTACCGGCGTATTGACGAGTCTTTAGAGTCCTACACAGAGGTTTCCTGGCTCAAGCGAAACGAAATAGGAGCGCATATGAGATATGTGCGGGACCGAGAATAATGCGTGTATGTGATGCCGTATTTCATTCTCGCGATAAATGTTTCGATTGGTTATATTCGATATGACCTAGTTATCGAATCATTGATTCGATAAGCCGATACATTGGATACTAGTCGGTTATATGTGATATGACCGGATCGTTAAATCAAGTGTTGATTTAATGATTTAATGTATAATTATATATTTGATATACTACATTGCATTAACTAGTATTGGTTCACTTTAGATGGATTTTCTCACTTGATGTGCAAGAAGTATATGTGATATACTTTTGTGCACATATTTGTATCATGTTTGATGATACTTGATCTTGTTGTTAAGTATAAAGAATTAAACCATGGTTAAGTGTTGATTAGGGTTTTGCATTTTCATTTATTTATTTATTTATTTATTTGAAAAGGATTATGATGAGAATGGTGGCCTTTTTTGTTTTAAGTTGAAGCTTCATGAAGCTTTGACTTTTGTAACCATTCTTGTCATCATGCTTAACCCTAACCCATCCAAGTGACCATGGTTTATTCTCTACACTTAACCTAGGTTAGAACATGATAAGTATTTGATTTTATTATTCTTTTTGAGAATACTTATCATATTCTATCTACTTCTTCTTCTTCATCTTCAAGAGAGAAAGCTTGATGCCATCAATGGCATCTTGAGTTCCAAAGTGAGAAATCCAATTCTAAAGAGAACCCACCTCCTATTTCTTCACCCTCTACCTCTTGCCAAGTTGTTTTGGGTGTTTTCTTCACAAGTTTCACCACTTGGTGAAGTTGGAGCTTGAACTTGTGCAACCTCGACGTAGATCATCTTCGGCACGAAGCCGACGACCTTGCCCGCTCATCTTTCCGATGAAGCCGACGATTGAGTTTAGGACTCGAGAAGGACAGCGAGAGGACGACTACGTGGAGCTAAGGAAGTGGATATCCGGATCTACAAAGGTTGTAGCCTCTCTCCTTTAGTTAAAATGTTAACTAGATTTGTTTTTCGCCTAGGATTCTAGCCGACGATCCGTATTAGGGTTTCTTGGCACCATAAATTTTGTAAATTGGCATGTTTGATGCCTTGTGAGACCACTATAGGGTGCCTAGGAACCTTTCAAGTCCTACGACTAGGGACCTGTATAAGGATGTGCTTATAGATTACCCAGCCCCTACGAGTGTGACTGCCATCACAACGCTGGTAATGAAGCAAAGATCCTAAGGGCTCTACTAATATTTATAAGCGATATGCTAAAAGAAACACATGCACATATTGAAGTAGAAACAAACCAAGTAGCATACTACCATTTTGAGCAAGATTGTCTATACAACTGTGAATATACTAATCTTCCATCAAGTTATATACAAACTAGTATGATACAGTAATGGCCTCTAGGGCATATACACTAACAATCTCCCACTTGCACTAAGGCCATGTACTGGCGTATCGAAGACCTATCATCTCGATCAGCCGCTCGAACTGAGTCTGGGGTAGGGCCTTCATGAGTGGATCTGCAGTGTTATTCTCCGAATCTACTCTCCTCACCGCGATCTCCCGGCGATCTATGATCTCCCTGATCAGGTGGTACCACCTCAAAATGTGCCAGGACTTCTGATGGGACCTGGGTTCCTTCGCTAAAGCTATAGCGTCGTTGTTGTCGCAATACAGCGGTATTGGATCAACAATGGTAGGAACAACCTGAAGCTCCGTGAGGAACTTCTTCATCCAGACAGCTTCCTTTGCAGCATCGCAAGCAGCTATGTACTCCGCTTCCATAGTTGAGTCAGCAACGGTCTCCTGCTTGGAACTCTTCCAGCAAACCGCCCCTCCATTGAGGGTAAAGACATAACCCGACATGGACTTGGAGTCATCCTTGTCACTCTGGAAGCTGGAGTCAGCAAAGGCCTCGATCTGGAGGTCTTTTCCGCCATACACCAAGAACATCTCCTTAGTCCTTCTCAGGTACTTGAGAATGTTCTTTACCGCTATCCAGTGTTTCTCTCCTGGGTCCGACTGATACCGGCTTACAACGCTCAATGCGTATGCTACATCTGGTCTGGTACATAACATCGCATACATTATAGAGCCTACCGCAGAAGCATAGGGTAAAATAAGCATGTGATCCCTTTCCAAATCATTCTTGGGAGACATCTCTTTGAAGAGGGTGATCCCGTGACAAGCCGGTACATTACCGCGCTTGGAATCTTCCATACTGAATCTTTTCAGTATGGTGTCAATATACCAGGACTGTGAAAGTCCCAACATCCTCTTAGATCTATCACGATAGATCTGGATCCCCAGAATGTAGTTGGCATCGCCCAGGTCCTTCATGGAGAACCTCTGTGACAAGAATCCTTTGACTGACTGTAGCATAGGAATATCATTTCCTATTAGGAGAATGTCATCCACGTACAAGACGAGGAATACCACAGTTCTCCCTACAATCTTATTGTAAATGCATGGTTCATCTGGGTTTTTGATAAAGTCGAATTCCTTGACAGTATCATCAAAGCAGATGTTCCAACTCCGCGATGCCTGCTTCAGTCCATAGATGGACTTGAGCAACTTGCACACTTTACCGCTGCTCCCACTCTGAATGAATCCCTCCGGCTGATCCATAAAGACACACTCTTCCAAATCTCCATTTAGGAAAGCCGTCTTTACGTCCATCTGCCAGATCTCATAATCGTAGAAGGCAGCAATGGCAAGAAGGATCCGAATGGATTTGAGCATAGCCACTGGAGAAAAGGTCTCGTCATAGTCCAAACCAGGTCTTTGACGAAAACCCTTTGCTACAAGTCTAGCTTTATAGGTTTCAACTTGCCCATCTACACCAATCTTCTTTCTGAAGATCCATTTGCAGCCTACGAGTTTTACCCCTTCTAGAGCAAAGTCCAAACTTTGTTGGTGTACATGGACTCCACCTCGGTCCGCATTGCATCCAGCCATTTTACCGAGTCACCGCTCTGAATGGCTTGCTGGAAGCTAGTAGGCTCACCATAATCCATAGTGCAATCCTCTCTATCCCCGTCTATGAGAAAACCGTAGTATCTCTCGGGCGGATAAGACTGCCTACTACTCCTGCGGAGTGGCGCTGGGATGTCCTGTTCTTTCGAACCCTCTGGTTCTACTAAGCTTTCAGTAATAGCTCGTGGTTCTGGATTTTCTTCCAGTTCTATTGCGCTCCCACTTATCTGGTTTTCCAAAAACTCAGTTTCCAAGAAGCGGGCATGACGAGAAACAAAAACCTTTTGTTCCTCTGCGTAATAGAAAAGATACCCCTTGGAGTTCTTTGGATATCCCACAAACTTACACTGTACTGAGCGTGCCACGAGCTTGTCCGCATGCTGCTTTTTGACAAAAGCTGGACATCCCCATGTCTTAATGTGATTAAGATAGGGTTTCTTCCCACACCACATCTGATATGGTGTAGTAGGCACAGTCTTAGTTGGAACTCGGTTCAAAAGATATGCAGCTGTTTTTAGTGCATAACTCCAGAAAGATCGCGGTAACTCAGCCTTACTCATCATGGAACGAACCATATCAAATAGGGTTCGATTCCGCCATTCCGATACACCGTTGCGTTGTGGTGTGTATGGAGGAGTAAGCTGAGAGAGAATTCCATTCTCTTTTAAGTAGCCCAGAAACTCGGCACTCAAGTATTCACCACCTCGATCAGATCTCAGTGTCTTGATACTTTTGCCTGTTTGTTTTTCAACTTCATTCTTATATTCCTGAAATTTCTCAAAGGCATCGGATTTGTGCTTCATCAAGAAGACATGCCCATACCTAGAGAAATCATCTGTGAAAGTAATGAAGTATGAATAACCACTTCGCGCATGTGTAGACATTAGACCACACACATCACTGTGTATGAGTCCTAAGAGCTCGCTCGCTCTTTCTCCGTGTCCAGTGAACGGAGTCTTTGTCATCTTTCCCATGAGACAAGATTCACAAGTGGCATAAGACTGATACTCGAACGGATATAAGTATCCTTCTTTATATAACTTTGTCAACCGTGTCTCATTAATGTGACCCAGTCTACAATGCCATAAGAAAGCCTGATTTAATTCCGGAGACTTTCTTTTAAGTGTATTCTGGACACTGAAGACCTGAGCTTGATTCAAAACGTATATACCGTTTTTCAATGTACCTGACCTAATCAAAACTTGATTTAGGTGGATGTTTACTACATCGCTTACAAAAGTAAAATCATATCCTTCCTTAGAAAGTAAGGATACAGATATGATATTACAAGTCGCACCTGGTACATAAAAACAGTCATGCAGAATCAATATCTGCCCAGTTGTCAGTCCTAGATGATATTTCCCAACGGATTCAGCATACATACTCATTCCGTTAGCAACCCTGAGAGTCATATCACCTTTCTTGATAACTGTTCAGTTGATAAAACTGCACATTTAATATGACATTTTTCCTACTATTATTATATAATAAAAGGTGTTTATTATAATATATGATACATATGAGGGTTTATCTGTAAAAATACTATTTTCATGTGATTATATATTATAAATAACATTTTGTAGGAAAAAGTAAGCATATAATATCCATGTAACATTTGGTCCATTTAAATATGCTTACCTTATTAATACCTTTGACCAATTCTTAATGGTTAAGTTAATATCTCAATAAAACAAACTCTACTAATATTGTTTGTTGAGGTATTGTGCAGAATTTTCAGGGCTGAAATCAAGGAAATCAAAGTTGGCAAATCAAATCTACCAAAGATATTCAAGAAACTAATTCTGGTAGAAATGTAGAAAAGATTTTCAAAGTCTAGATACTCAAAAGATTACCAAGTGTTACAAATATGAAGCTACAAAAATTAGAGGCCATGATCTCACCAAAAGGGGGCGGATCCGCGGCCAAACCTATCCAATGGCCGCGGTTCTGCTGCGGATTTGAAGAGTTGAGATATGGGATTGTGGTGGTTAGGATCCTAACAACTAGTTTCCATATTAGGAAACTAGGGTTCTGGCTCTGTGACTATAAATAAGGACCGAGAGCCTCTTGGAAAAAATCATCAAGTCGACGAGATCAGAAGTTCCAGACGGCTCACACATCCAGACCGATCATCAACTGTTCGTCTACCTCCTTGGAAGAGATCGAGAAGCAAACTAGTCTTTGTAATCATTTTCTAAGGAATCAAAGTGTAATGAATATTGTTGATTAATAAAGGTAGCTTTCCTTTTTCTTATTCTATTTCTTCGTAGTTTAATTATGCAATTTCTCTCTATCTCTTCTTCTCCCAACATGCGCGAGTAATTCTCCGCTTGTTAGGGTTCGTAGGATTAGGGTAGGCTAATGGATGATGAACATCCATAAACTCTTTTTAAGTCCTATAAAGTTTATGAACTTTATCAAAAGAATCATTAACATCCTAATCGGGCGCGCTAACAATTCTTTGTTAGTTCCGACCGCGATTAGAGATTAGATTAATGATTGTTTTGGTAAAGGCTAGATATGAACGGAGTTCCGTGTCGAGATAAGGGTTAAGAGTGAGATTCCTTTTCCCTCCAGAAACCCTAATCTACACGCATCACCGTCGTTCTAGTTTTAAATCTATTAAAGGATAAAAAGGGTAACTTTTAATTAATCGTCCATGACTACTAAATCCTAACGAACCCTACAAGCCCTCTTATTATATTAACTACATCCCTAAAATAATCTAGATCTATATTTTTGCATTCTTGCTTAACGTAGATCTAGAAACCATTCTTCAAAATTCTTTATCCCTCCTCTCTTTCTCAACACATCTAAAGTAAGATTAAAAGATTCAACGTTTCCCTGAGGACGACCCGTACTCACCTCAGTCTAGCTACGTGCGACACCGTTCTGATTACGGTTACACTACAAACACACTCTTTCGAACCAATCAATAACCCTACGATTTCTCAGAGCCTGTAAAAAATTACAGATATGAGATTCTGATCCGGTATCCAATACCCAGGAAGTAGGGTTAACTGACATACAGTTCTCTATTACAAACACACCCGAAGCCGAAGCCACAACATGCTTCGAATTCTGGCTACTGGCTATACAAGCCCTGCAATCCTTCTTCCAATGTTCATTCCTGTAACAATAGGAACATCCTTCTTTTACTACATCCAGTCCCGAAACCTCTGCCCTTCTCTTTCTTTCTACTTCCCTGGTTTCCTTCAGGGTAGTAGGTAAAGACTGTTGAACTAAGTCAGTATCTGACCCGTTCTTCAACGTGGTCTTCAGGTCCGTGAGCTCAAAAGAGCTGGTCTCTGTAAGGACGTTGCCCCCTACAGATGACCTGATAGCCAACCTCGCTTGAAGCAATTCTTTCGAGGTCTCATATCTTGCGATATGAGATTGCTCTCCATATAAATCTTTGTTATGGAGGAAGATAGAGACTAAGTCCATCTTCTCGTGCTGCCTCTGGTATGCACCATCAACTGAGGTTAACACGAGGTACTTAGCTTTCGCACAGTTCTTTTCCGATGTCTCGCGGATATGAATATCCGTGACAGGGGAAACTGGACCTGAGACGGCAGGGGTTGGATCAGTCAAGAGGTGTCCTAGCTTGTCATGGGCAATGGACATCTGGACAGACCTTTTCCAGTCATAACAGTCAGATTCAGTCATTTTATTATCTAGATGTAACCTATGTCTGGTCACTGGGTCGCTGCAATTAAAAGAGAGAGAAGAAAACACTTAGCATGATGCTCTTGCAAGTTTAGATTGGTTTTTAATTTATCTAAACAGGATGGCTCCCACTGTCTCTCGAATCCCTCCTCAAACCATAAAGGAAGAATTAGTTAGGATCAATCTCACCGTACAATACTTGCTTAACCGTTCAGCCAGGCCAGTGTCGGTACTTTGAGGGAGGTTTTCCAACGCTTTCGCAAAGTTCCTTAATTAAGTAACCTCTTTTCCCTGTGGGCGTAGCCCCGCTAACACCTTTCTAGACACCTACTTGGTTTATTGCATTGATCGTTAAGTGAGAAAGTTCCCGAGGAGTAGTATATACTCACAGTAGGATCGGAATCCAAATATCATCGCGTGAAAAAACTGAAGGAATCCTACCAGAATCATCACACTCCAAATGGTATGCAGCGCTAGCAAAGTTTCAGTTCTTTTGAAACTCCCGATGTGGATTTTTGCCCCATGCTCTTATGACCTTGATTTTGGCCAACAAATCATAAGTCACATGTTAAGTTCTACCCGTCATTATCCAGGTTAATTTGAACCCACCGGCACATACCCTTGACTTTGGCCAACAAGGCAGTACGACTGTCCCAAACCAACGCATCTATCTATGCTACATATGAATACCCAATAGCTACCAAACACTGTGCCTTGACTTTGGCCGACAAACACAGCTTGAATACTATTGACTATCCATACGAAACGACGGAGGGCTACGAATGGTTTTGGCGAAACCGTGAACGTAGTGAACTTGATATAATCGATGGAACGAGATAGCTTTTAAAAGGAGTGGTTCAAGCTCCGCATTTAAAAAGATGATTTTCTGAAAAAGAACCGAGTTGTTTTGAAAGTGTTCCAACGACTTTTACTTGGTTTATTTTCTTGCATTAATTCCAATGCGTCCCATCATTTAATCCTACCATTGCAGAAAACAACCAAAATATGGCGTACGCTTATGTCATCCGCATTCGCCACGGGGCCGGTCATCACCCGTTAGGTTACTTAACTAACGACAGAGCGGGGGCTGGACTAGCGCGGATGCAAAACATAAACAACACCTAAATAGATATCATATATAGATATATAGAAATGATAGCCAATCCAGATCATAGATGAACACTTTAGATATACTAGGAATTCGCGATTCGTTCGAGCCTGCAACGAAAAGCGGATTACACGGTCGCGATGAATAGCCAAACCCCACGCTAGACCCCTATGGGTGAGGCAAACTATCCGCAAAGTACCCGAAGCGAAGCAACCTCCCTCAACACGGTGAGTAGGCCACTCGGCACTTCGAGATACCCGGTAGTTTGTGCACCCCACCTTGGGTCTATCCTAGGAGCAAAAACAGTAAAAAGAAATTATACAATGACGGCTACAACCCCGACCCGGTTGTGCGGCCAAACAAATAATATTACATCAATTTACAAATTTTACAATGAATGAAAGAAAAAGAAAATCTCATCTCACATCCACCCCGGCTATTCATCCTCGACAATCCAACGAGTTCGTATACACAAACCATCAACATTACAGATCACAAATATGTATAACCCCCACTAATCGACGTATAGCGATTAGCGGACGTTCAATACATATATCACATCACAGATAATATCCATTAGCCAAAATCTACGGAATATCGATCACAAATACGGATTTGTAACCACCCTAAAAGTCATTTTGTTCTCTGGAAAAACTGGGCAGAAACAAACTATATCAAAAAACCCAAAACAACACAGTAAGAACACTGCAGCAAAACGGAGTCGCGACCGAGTCAACTCGGCCGCGGATCCACGGCCAAACCAATGGTTTGGCCGTGTTTCCGCAGTAAGTTGGCCGAGTCAGCGGCTCGGTTTTGCTGTGTGTTTTATAAAAACCCTGAGACGATTTTTCATGTATGTCAAATAATTTTTTGAACAGTATAAAAAATCGACAGAAAGTTGGTTTTTGTCGGACGTGTTTTGCGACTTTTTTCCGATCGATATTCTAAGTACTTTGCTAACTTGCTAGTTTATATTTAGCTAGGCTCTGATACCACTGTAAGTCCACGTTGCTCACCCCGGTTCTTACGGGAAGGCGTAAATGGCGAAAAACAATTATTTTTGGCGTAAGGCAACATGGACTAAAAGCTGGATCTTTGCTAAACAAGAAACTAACAAACTACTAGAGGCTATAACTACTATGCCGTAGAAATTATACCTCACGAAACGGGTCCTTCGGGTCTTCTCTCTGCTGTCCCGCTCGTCCATCCAAGCTCCGAGGGTCGATCCGGATCTTGGTCACCTCCGCAGCCTTCTTGAGTCGAAGACGATCCACCCGAGAGATGTACACCGAGCTCTACCTCGAGCCGAGACAACTAGGGCAACGAGATCGCTAGTCTAGATGCCCTAGGTTGTGTAGTAGAGATATATGGAAGTGTTTGTCTTTATGGTATCTTTTTCTCTCAACACATGAGATCAAAAGAAGAAATCAAGAGGAGGAAGAAGGAGGAGCTAGCAACCATGAGAGCTTTTCTTTTCTTCTCACAAGAACAAGAGAGAGAAATGAAAATGAATTATGAGCTCAAGAAATGAACCATGGTTGCAATAATGCAAAACTATCATCATTACCAATCCTTTCATGATAAAGTTGATGGCTACTAATTGAATTGACCATTTTCATAATCCAAAAGAAAAAGAAAATCCAAAGAAGAGTGTAGACCTCTCATGAAGGTCAATGGTCAACTCCGGTCAACGGGTCAACAAAGTCAAGAGAGGTCAAGGTGGTCAAATGGTCAATGCAATTAGCCATCAACAAATTATCACAAAAGGATTAGTAAAATTATGTCTCCGGCTCATAATGGTTTTGACCGAACGAATTGTCAAAACCCTAATGAGCCCGCTACATAACGGTTTTGGCCGAACCAACTGCCAAAACCCTAATGGGGCACCTCCTCCTTTATCGCTCCTCAAAACTATGCATAGACACCTGCATCCGCATTCCGTAGAATGCGGATGCACAAAAGACAAAACAAATCCATCCGTGCAATACTAGGATCCGGCTTAAACCAAAGCCCACTAGTATTGCCTACCCGAACAGCATACGCACACAAGTGCACGTAAGTGATCGCAGCCCTGTCGTAAAACCATACAGCCTCTACACGTTTCGCTCAGTGCAGGGAAACTCTCTGTGTGGGACTCTAAAGACTCGACACTACGCTGGCAGTGGGTTTAACCACAGACCGCAAGCGGCACTAGCTGTACGTAACGGTCCCCAGGTAGATGTCGATAAGAAGGCCGATGAGGTAAACCCATCCGAACTCCTACTGAGCCTGTATGTGACAATCTCCGTACAGTCCGGTCTGTTCGTCTGATACATCGCATGGAGGGCCTAGGGGTTGGTGAACATCAGTCCCCTAATAGCGGTACAAGTCGTGCCGGAGTGTAGCCCAGAACACCCTGAGATAACACTGGAAACCTACCTGTATATCTCGCTTGCCCTGGCCAGGGACTACTTGTGTATTGGCTCTCCTAGACACAGCGCGATGTCAACCCCCAATACCGGGAGAGACGAATCCTGTCTAACCGTCACTGCCTCGAAGTGCTTCTGGACTGCACCCAACTACTACCTGTTTGCTCGACTCCTTTGAGCCGTGGTAGGGTAGTAATCTAAGTACAGTAGGAACACACTTGAGGCGAAGTGACAGTGTCAAGTCAGCGGACTAAGCTGTACTCATGTCACCTGGGAACTGATAATCGATGATAGGTATAATACCAACCATCAGTTCTCGACGAGTCATGTCCAGTGTACTCGTAACCTAACGAGCACCCGCATACTATCTCCAGTATGACGTACTGATGGCTGTGGGACACACCATTTCCCCTGCTGGGATGAGAAGCGCATACGCTAGTCTACTCCAGAGTATCGATGCCCTGTCTCGATAGTCCTACGACTAGGGACCTGTATAAGGATGTGCTTATAGATTACCCAGCCCCCATGAGTGTGACTTCCATCACAACGCTGGTAATCAAGCAAAGATCTTAAGGGCTCTACTAATATGTATAAGCGATATTCTAAAAGAAACACATGCACATATTGAAGTAGAAACAAACCAAGTAGCATACTACCATTTTGAGCAAGATTGCCTATACAACTGTGAATATCCCAAGCTTCCATCAAGTAATATACAAACTAGTATGATACAGTAATGGCCTCTAGGGCATATACACTAACACACAGCGGATCCACTCACAAAGGCCTTACTCTAGAGAGACTTCTATAGAACGTTGAGTATGAGATACTGCAACAAATGGCCTTAGTGCAAGTAGGAGATTGTTAGTTATATGTATGCCCTAGATGTTAGTGTTTATGCCCTAGAGGCCATTACTGTATCATACTAGTTTGTATATTACTTAATGGAAGCTTGGGATATTCACAGTTGTATTGACTGTCTTGCTAAAAAGGGTAGTATGCTACTTGGTTTATGTCTACTTTAATATATGCATATGTTTCTTTTAACGTATCGCTTATACATATTAGTAGAGCCCTTAGGATCTTTGCTTGATTACCAGCGTTGTGATGGCAGTCACACTAGTGGGGGCTGGGTAGTCTATAAGCAACATCCTATACAGGTCCCTGGTCGTAGGTTTATCGAGACAGGGCATCGATACTCCGGAGTAGACTGTTTACGCTTCTCATCCCAGTTGGGTAGATGGTCTGTCCCAAAGCCATCAGTACGTTGTACTAGAGATAGTATGCATGTGCTCGTTAGGTTATGGGTACACCGGACAGGACTCGCCGGGAACTGTAGGTTGGATTTATACCCATCGTCAGATAGCAGTTCCCAGGTGACATGAGTACAGCTTAGTCCGTCGACTTGATACTGCTACTACGCCTCGGGTGTGTTCCCACAGTTCTTAGATTACTACACTACCACGGCTCAAAGGAGTCATGCAAACAGGTAGTAGTTGGGTGCAGTCCCGAAGCACTTGGAGGCAGTGGCGGTTAGACAGGATTCGTCTCTCCCGGTATTGGGTGTTGATATCGCGCTGTGTATGGAGAGCCATTACGCAAAGTCCCTGGCCAGGGCAAGCGAGATTTACTGGTGGCTTCCATTAGTTTCTCAAGGTGTAATGGGATTCACTCCGACACGACTTATACCGCTATTAGGGGTCTAACGTTTACCGCCCCCCTAGGCCCGATATGAGATAGTCCTAGACGAACAGACTGGACTGTACGGAGATTGTCACATCAGGCTCAGTTAGAGTTCGTATGGGTTTACTCATCGTCCTTCTTATCGACATCTACCTGGGGACCGTTATGTACAGCTAGTAGCGCTTGCGGCCTGTGGTTAAACCCACAGCCAGCGTAGTGTCGAGTCTTTAGAGTCCCACACAGAGAGTTTCCCTGCACCGAGCAAAAGGTTTAGAGACCGTATGGTTTTACGGCAGGGCCGCGGTCACTTACGTACACTTGTGCACGTATTATGATCGGGCAGATAATACTAGCGGGCTTTGGTTTAAGCCAGATTCTAGTATTATACAGATGGATTTATTCAGTCAAAGATTATCCGTTTTTTTCGGAAATACGGATGGGAGAGGCAGTCTCGTAATTTGTGGGGAAGTTTCTAGAAGAAGATGACTCATTTGTTTTTATTTCTTTTTAGGATTTAAACAAATGAGGTGGAGAGATGAGGTATAGGTTTTCATTAAATGGATAATGACTCAAGAGATGATTCATCTCAAATGAATTAAATGAAGCATGCTAGATATTATGATAGATATTTGTTATGATATTTTAATGCTTCATATTATTCTAAGATGAGACATTATTCATTTCATTATCAAAAAAGCTTTCTCTCTCCTCACTTCTTCATCTTCTTCCTCAAACCCTAATAGCTCTCATGAGTTGAGAAACCTAGGGTTTAAGTGACTAATTAATCCATCTTATTACTCTACACCCTTTAGGACTTCTAGATTAGTGATCTAGATGCCGTAGTTATCTCAGATTCGAGATTGGAGCTCGGACTATAGACTCTCGGGTGGATCGTCTTCGACTCGAGGAGGCGTTGAGGTGCCCTTGTTCCATAGAGCCTACGAGGCATGGAGGATAGCGATGAAGACCCAAAGGACAAATAACGTGAGGTATAACTTCGAATCATACTAGTTAAACCTTTCGTAGTTTGCTAGTAATGGTTTAGACACGATCCGTGTGCTCAAGTCCGTGTTACGAAGCTTTGATAATTGTTTTTCATATATTCCACCTCCCCGCAAGCTTGTGGGGTGCGTGATATGGACTTACAGTGGTATCAGAGCCTACTAAACCTTTACTAGCTTGTTAGCAACTAATTAGAACTTCGATCGTCGGAAAAACGCGAAAACATAACCCCGGACCCCTCAAGTTTCTGTCAATTTTAAACGTGTCGAAAAAATTATTTGATAGGTATGAAAATTCATAGCTGGGAATTCTAAGAAATCTGGGAAAATACGAGTTTCTAACTCGGTGATAAGGCCGCGGATCCGCCGCAGATTAGTGCTATCGGCCGCGGATCCGCCTTCGAGTCAACTCCGAGTTGACTCGGATTTGCGCAGTAACTCTTGAATTTGGGTGTTTTGTTTTCCAGTATATTCTGTTTCTGCCCAGGTTACTTCAGTGCTGGCTTGCATTTGGGGTAGACATGGAAAAAGGTTGTTGATCGATATTCTAAGTTATTTGCTAATCGGGTTTTATCTGTAATGTTTAATGTGTTCGTAAACCTCCCCTAATTGCTAGTATGTCGGTTAGCAGGGGGTTGCACATTTCTGTAATGGTTTTTACTGGCTTGTGTATATGAACTTGATTGGATCGTTGTGATGATTAGCCGGGGTTTGAGATGAGATTTTATATTCATTCATTCGATGTAAATTGTAATATGATGTAATATTCTTTTGCGGGGCAAATCCGGGCTGAGGTTGTAGCCATCGTTGTATTATTTCATTTACTGTTTTTTGCTCCTAGGATAGACCCAAGGTGGGGTGCACAAACTACCGGGTACTTTGAAGTGTTTAGTGGCCTACTCACGTTGTTGAGGGAGACCGCTTCACTTCGGGTACTTGGCGGGTAGTTTTCCGTGCCCGTAGGGGTCTAGGGTGGGGTAATGGCTATTCATCACAACTGTGTAATCCGTCTTTCGTTGCAGGCTCAAAGGAAACGCGGATTGCTTGTATATCCAATAATGTTCATCTGTGATCTGGAATGCCTATTATTGCGTCTGACGAATGTACAATATCGATATATGATAGCTATTAGACGTCACTTATGTTTTACACCCGCGCTAGCCCAGCTCCCGCTCTGTCGTTAGTTAAGTAACCTAACGGGTGAATGACGGGACCCAGTGGCGAATGCGGATGGCATAAGAGGACGTTGTATTTTCGTTGTTTTCTGCAATGATAGGTTAATTGATGGAACACATTATATTAATGCAAAGAAAATAAACCAAAGTTGAATCGTTGGAACAGTTTAAGAGAAACTACTCGGTTATTTTAAAAAGAGCAGAATTTTTAATTGCGGAGCTTTAACCACTCTTTTTAAAAAGCTATTAGGTTCCTTCGGTTATATCAAGTTCACTACGTTCACGGTTTCGCCAAAACCAGTCGTAGCCTTCCATCATTTCATATGAATGGTCAGTAGTATTCAAGCTATGTTTGTTTGGCCCTTAGTCAAGATATAGTGATTGGTAGCTGCTGGGGTGTTCGCATGTAGCATAGATAGATGCGTTGGTTTGGAACAGTCGTATTACTTTGTTTGGCCCTTAGTCAAGAGTATATACTGGTGAGTTCAAATTAACAAGATAATGATGGGTAGAACTTGACATGTGACTTATGATTTGTTGGCCCTTAGTCAAGGTCATAAGAATATGGGGCAAAAATCCACATCGGGAGTTCCTAAAGAAACTGAAACTTGCTAGTGTTGCATACCATTTGGAGTTTGATGAATGTTCGTAGGATTTCTTCAGCGTTATCACACGATGATATTTGGATCCCGATCCTACTGTGAGTATCCGCTACTCATCAGGAGATTCGTCACTTAACGATCAATGCTATAAACCAAGTAGATGTCGAGAAAGGTGTCAGCAGGGCTACGCCCCCAGAGAAAAGAGGTTATTTAATTAAGGAACTTCGCGAAAGCGTTGGAAAACCTCCCTCAAAGTACCGACACCGGCCTGGCTGAACGGTTAAGCAAGTATTGTACGGTGAGATCAGTCCTGGCTAATTCTTGTTTTATGGTTTGAGGAAGGATTCGAGAAACAGTGGGAGCCATCCAGTTTAGATAAACTAAAAACCAATCTAAACTTGCAAGAGCATCATGCTAAAGTGTTCCCTCTCTCTCTCATTGCAGCGACCTTGTGACCATGACTAGGTTACATCTAGATAACAGAATGACTGAATCTGACTTATATGATTAGCAAAGGTCTATCCAGATGTCCATTGCCTATGACAAGCTGGACCACTCTATTACTACTCAAGCCCCCACCGTCCCAGGTCCAGTTTCCACCGTCGCGGATATGAATATCCGTCAGACAAGGGAAAAGGATAGTGCGAATGCCCAGTGCCTCGTGTTGGCTTCAGTTGATGGTGTATACCAGAAGCAGCATGAGAAGATGGACTTAGTTTCCACCTTTCTCCATAACAAAGATTTATATGGAGAGAAATCTCGTATCGCAAGATATGAGACCTCGAACGAATTATTTCAAGCGAGGTTGGCTGTCGGGTCATCTGTAGGGGACGACGTCCTTACGATGACTAGCTATATTGATGAGCTCAAGGACCTGGAGACCACGTTGGGAAACATGTCATACGCTGACTTATTTCCACAGTCCCTACCCTCTACTTATACCCTGAAAGAAACCAGGGAGACACCCGCTCTGCTTAATGGGGGACATTCTCCTTCTGCATCCAGGGCGAAAGCAAAGGGTGAAAAGAAGAAGACCTCCACAAAGCCGATATACGGTATCAGTGAAGTAGAAGGAAAGGGAAGAGCAAAAGTTTCGGGACTTGGTGTAGGTAAGGAGGGATGTTCCTATTGTTATGGGATTGGGCATTGGCAGAAAGATTGTAGGGTTTTGGAAGCCAGTAGCCAGGATACGAAGCATGTTGTGGCTTCGTCTTCGAGTGTGTTTGTAATTGAGAACTGTTCGTCAATTAACTCTACTTCCTGGGTACTTGATACCGGAGCAGGATCTCATATCTGTAATTCATTACATGCTTTGAGAAACCGTAGAGTTATCAGGGTAGGCGATTTGTCTCTCAGAGTTGCAAACGGAATGAGCGTGGACACTGAATCCGTGGGAGAATATCGCCTAGGTTTGACAAGTGGGCAGATATTGATTCTACGTAACTGTTTGTATGTACCTAGTTTGACTTGTAATATCATATCATTGTCCTCACTTTCGAGAGAGTGATATGACTTTACATTCGTAAGCGATGTAGTTCACATCCACCTAAATCAAGCTCTGATTGGGTCCGGTACATTAGATGACGGTATATACGTATTGAATCAAGCTCAGGTTTTCAATTTCCAGAACACACTTAAAAGAAAGTCTCCAGAAATAAATCAGGCTTTCTTATGGCATTGTAGACTAGGTCACATCAATGAAACACGGTTGACGACATTACATATGTTAGTGTATATGCCCTAGAAGCCATTACTGTATCATATTAGTTTGTATATTACTTAATGGAAGCTTGGGATATTCACCTTGTATGGACAATCTTGCTCAATATAGTAGTATGCTACTTGGTTTGTTTCTACTTTAATGTGTACATGTGTTTATTTTAGTATATCACCTATACACATTAGTGGAGCCCTTAGGATCTTTGCTTGATTACCAGCGTTGTGATGGCAGTCACACTAGTGGGGGCTGGGTAATACACAAGCACATCCTTATGCAGGTCCCTAGTCGTAGGACTATCGAGACAGGGCATCGATACTCCGGAGTAGACTAGCGTATGCGCTTCTCATCCCAGTGTGGGAGACGGTCTGTCCCACAGCCGTCAGTACGTCGTACTTGAGATAGTATGCGGGTGCTCGTTAGGTTACGAGTACACTGGACAGGACTCGTCGGGAACTGTTGGTTGGTACTATACTTATCGTCAGTTATCTGTTCCAAGGTGACATGAGTACAGCTTAGTCCGCTGACTTGACACTGTCACTTCGCCTCGAGTGTGTTCCCACTGTACTTTGATTACTACCCTACCACGGCTCAAAGGAGTCGTGCAAACAGGTAGTAGTTGGGTGCTTTCCCGAAGCACTTGGAGGCAGTGACGGTTAGACAGGATTCGTCTCTCCCGGTATTGGGGGTTGACATCGCGCTGTGTCTAGGAGAGCCATTACACGAGTAGTCCCTGGCCAGAGCAAGCGAGATATACTGGTAGGTTTCCAGTGCTATCTCAGGGTGTTCTGGGCTACACTCTGACATGACTTGTACCGCTATTAGGGGACTGACGTTTACCGCCCCCTAGGCCCGCCATGCGATGTATCAGACGAACAGACCGGACTGTATAGAGATTGTCACATTCAGGCTCAGTAGGAATTCAGATGGGTTTCACCTCGTCAGTCTTCTTGTCGGCATCTACCTGGGGACTGTTACGCACAGCTAGTGCCACTTGCGGTCTGTGGTTAAACCCACTGCCAGCGTAGTGTCGAGTCTTTAGAGTCCCACACAGAAAGCTATTCGCCTTTAGGCAAAAGAGTAGAGGTCGCATGGTTTTGCGACAGGGTTCGGTCACATCCGTGCACTAGTGCACGTTTAGTGTCCGGACAGTTAACACTAGCGGGCTTTGGTTTAAGCCAGATCCTAGTGTACGTTTTGGGATTGGTTTTATCTCATTTGTATTCGTGTTCCTCGGAACGCGGATGCGGGTGTGTATGCACAGTTGACAGAGGCAGAGGATTCTCATTGGGGTTGTTGACTGTTGACTGTTGACTATTGACTTTTGGCTAAACCCTAATGAGAATAAGAAATATGATTAACAATAATATTAATTAAGTATTATAGTGACATGGTTGTTGAGGGGTTGACTTTGTTGACTTGTTGACTTTGTTGACCGGTTGACTAGGTTGGACTAGTTGACCATCATCATGACAATGGCTATCATTTCATGGCAAAGACTTTTGCTTGCTTGTTTCCTTTTGCAAAATGAGTGCATGAAATGATATAGCCATTTTGACTTGAACCATCACACAATACTTGATTACTATTTTTGTTATGATGGTTTTGGATTATGAGAGCTTGGATGGCAAAAGACTTACTCATTCTCTCATTTGCTTTCTCTCTCTTGCTTGAGCTCTCCCTCTTGCTCTTCCTCTTGCTCTCTCTCTAGCTCAAGGCAACACCCTCTCATGAGTTGAGAAATATTGCCTTAGAGATAAAAGAAAACCCATATCACTTCTCTACTCATCCTAGTTCACAAGGTTTAGCAAACCAAGTGTTCTAATTTCTTCAAGTTCGAAGAAGAAGCCAAAGGTAGAAGCTTTCAGGTGGATCCATCTTCGGCGCAAGGAGACGACGAGGTGAGGCCGATCCGTACACCGGAAAGAGTTGAAGACGAAGGAGTTCAAGAAAGGTATAACCCCCTAACCGAGTAGGTAAAACTCTTGTTAGGTTTGTTAGTTAGTTGTTTAACAAAGATCCGTATTTTGAGTCCATGTTACCACCTCTTGAAAATCGTTTTTCATCATTTCCGCAAGCCCGTAAGTACCGGGAGAGGTAACGTGGACTTACAGTGGTATCAAAGCCTAGTTAAACACTATCTAACATGTTAGCAAAGTAACTAGAAGTTCGATCGAAGAAAAAGTCGCGAAACACGCCCGTAAAATCAAGTTTCTGCCGATTTTGTTTTCTATTCAAAAATTAATAAATCTGACACTAAAAATCGGCTCAGGCTTTTCAAAACGCACACAAGAAATTTGGTCCATCGAATCGGTCAAAGCGCCGCGGAAACGCGGCGGGAGCTTGCTCCCGCCGCTGTTCCGCGGCCGAGTTGACTCGGTCGTGGAAAAGGTTTCCTACAGTGTTTTTCTGGGGCTGTTTTGGGATTTTTGGGATATGTTTTTTCTGCCCAGATTTTACAGAAAGAAAAATTAGTTTTTGGGGGCTTGAAAATCCGTATTTTGATCGAACTTCTAAAGACTTAAGCTGACGGGTATATATCTGTGATGTGTTATATGTATTGAACGTCCGCTAATCGCTATACGTCGATTAGTGGGGGTTATACATATCTGTGATCTGTAATGTTGATGGTATGTGTATATGAATTCATTGGATTGTCGCGGATGAATAGCCGAGGGGTTGTGAGATGAGAGTTTTCTTTTATCTTTCAATTCATGTAAATTTGTAATTGATGTAATATTATTTTTTGGCCGCACAACCGGGTCAGGGTTGTAGCCGTCATTGTATAATTTCTTTTTACTATTTTTTTCTCCTAGGATAGACCCAAGGTGGGGTACACAAACTACCAGGTATCTCGAAGTGCCGAGTGGCCTACTCACGGCGTTGAGGGAGGTTGCTCCGCTTCGAATATTTGGCGGGTAGTTTGCCGCACCCGTAGGGGTCTAGAGTGGGGTATTGGCTATTCATCACGACCGTGTAATCCGCTTTTCGTTACAGGCTCGTACGAATTGCGGATTCCTAGTATATCCAATGTGTTCATCTGTGATCTGGAATGGCTATCATTGCAATATATCTATATATTATATTATTTAGGCGTTGCTTATGTTTTGCATCCGCGCTAGTCCATCCCCCGTTCTGTCGCTAGTTAAGTAACTTAACGGGTAATGACGGGGCCCCGTAGCGAATGCGGATGGCATAAGCGTACGTCATATTTTGGTTGTTTTCTGCAATGGTAGGATTAAATGGTAGGACGCATTGGAATTAATGCAAGAAAAATAAACTAAGTAAAAGTCGTTGGAACAATTTCAAAACCACTCGGTTTCTTTTCAAAAGAACTTTTAAACGCGGAGCTTAAGCCACTCCTTTTAAAAGCTATCTCGTTCCATCGATTATATCAAGTTCACTACGTTCACGGTTTTGCCAAAACCATCCGTAGCCCTCCATCATTTCAGTTAAATATTCGATAGTATTCAAGCTATGTATTTTGACCTCACGCCAAGGCATAGTGATTGGTAGCTGCCGGATATTTATCTGTTGCATAGATAGAATGCATTGGTTTGAGATAGTCGTACTGCCATTTTGGCCTACGTCAAGGGTAGGTACGGGTGGGTTCAAACTAACCTGGATAATGATGGGAAGAACTTGACATGTGACTTATGACATTTTGACCTCACGCCAGGGTCATAAGAGCATGGGGCAAAAAATCCACATCGGGAGTTTCAAAAGAACTGAAACTTGCTAGCGCTGCATACCATTTGGAGTGTGATGATTCTGGTAGGATTTCTTCAGTTTTGTCACGCAATGATATTTGGATCCCGATCCTACTGTGAGTATATGCTACTCCTCGGGAAATTTCTCACTTAACGATCAATTCTATAAACCAAGTAGGTGTCTAGAAAGGTGTTAGCGGGGCTACGCCCACAGGGAAAAGAGGTTATTAAATTAAGGAACTTTGCGAAAGCGTTGGAAAACCTCCCTCGAAGTACCAACACCAGCCTGGCCGAACGGTTAAGCAAGTATTGTACGGTGAGATTGATCCTGACTAATTCTTCCTTTTTTTGTTTGAGGAGGGATTCGAGAGACGGTGGGAGCCATCCTGTTTAGACAAATTAAAAACCACTCTAAACTTGCAAGAGCATCATGTTAAAGTGTTTCTTCTCTCTCTCCTAATTCCAGCGACCAAACATCATGACCGGACTTAAGTTACTACTAGATAAAAACATACTGACAGGGCCAAACTACAAAGATTGGCTCAGGAATGTCAAAATGGCAATCACTTATGACAAGTTAAGGTATCTCCTTACCACCAAAGCTCCCCCTGTCCCAGGTCCCAAAACCAGCGTCGCGGATAGGGAAATCCATAAGACCTGGGAAATCGATTGCGCGAAGGCCAAATGCCTCGTGCTTGCCTCTATGGAAAATGAACATCAGAGGAGGCACGAGAATATGGACCTCGAATCCATATTTCTCCATACAAAAGAACTGTATGGAGAGAAATCTTATATCGCCAGATACGAAGTGTCGAAGAAGTTGTTTTCGGCAAGATTGGCCGTCGGATCATCGGTAGTGGAACACGTGCTTAAGATGATTGGCTTCATAGAGGAGCTCGTGGACCATGGGACCACGTTGGAGAATGAGCTCTATACAGACTTTATTCTTCAGTCCCTTCCTTCCACTTACGCCCAGTTCATCCTGAATTTCAACTTGCAAGAAAAGGAAGTTGAACTTTCAGAGCTTCTCAACTTGCTGAGGAGTGCAGAGGGCACCTTACAGAAAGGTAGGGAAACATCCACTTTGTTTGTAGGAGGATCTTCCTCTTCTAGGTCCAAGGTGAAAGCCAAGGGAAAGAAGAAGAAAACCCCCGCCAAACCAAGGGGCGGTGTTAGTAAAGTGGATACGAAGGGAAAAGAAAAAGCAACAAAGATAGCGGGAAAGCTTGTGGGAAAAGAAGAATGCTTTTACTGTCACAAGAGTGGACAATGGAAAAAGGATTGCAAGGCTTTGAAGGCCAGAACACAGGATCTGAAGCAAGTTGCGGCTTCAGCTTCAGGTGTGTATGTTATTGAAAACTGTCTATCGATAAACTCTACTTCCTGGGTATTGGATACCGGATCAGGATCTCATATATGTAATTCTTTGCAGGCATTGAGAAAGCGTAGGGTTTTGAAGGCAGGTGATATGACCCTAAGAGTTGCAAACGGAGCTAGCATGGATGCTAAGTCCGTGGGAGACTATCACCTGGGGTTCTCAGATGGACACGTTTTGGTTTTGCGTAATTGCTATTTTGTACCCAATGCAACTTGTAATATAATTTTTGTATCTTTATTATCTAAAGAAGGTTATGAATTTGCAATTGTAAGAAATGTTGTAAACATTCACTTTAATCAAGTTTTGATTGGGTCAGGTACATTAAGCAATGGTATATACGTACTAAACCAACCCCAGATTTTCAATGTCCAGAATACACACAAAAGAAAGTCTTCGGAAACAAACCAGGCTTTCTTATGGCATTGTAGACTGGGTCACATCAATGAGAGAAGGTTGACGAAGTTACATATAGAAGGATATTTGGATCCGTTCGAATATCAATCATATGCAACTTGTCAATCCTGTCTCAAAGGAAAGATGATAAAGACTCCGTTCACTGGACACGGAGTAAGAGTGAGCGAGCTCTTGGGACTCGTACACAGCGACCTGTGCGGTCCAATGTCTAAACATGCGCGAAGCGGTTATTCTTACTTCATTACTTTTACGGATGACTTTTCAAGGTACGGTTATGTCTTCTTAATGAAACATAAATCCGAAGCCTTTGAAAAATTCCAGGAATATAAGAATTAAGTAGAAAAACAAACCGGCAAAAGTATCAAGACACTGAGATCGGATCGAGGTGGTGAATACTTGAGTGCCGAGTTCCTGGATTACTTAAAAGAGAATGGAATTCTCTCTCAGCTTACTCCTCCATACACTCCGCAACATAACGGTGTATCGGAGAGACGGAACCGGACCCTATTGGATATGGTATGTTCCATGATGAGTAACACTGAGTTACCGTGATCATTCTGGGGATATGCACTAGAATCAGCTGCATACCTTTTGAACCGAGTTCCAACTAAGACTGTGCCTACCACACCATATGAGATATGGAGTGGGAAGAAACCCTATCTTCAATATCTGAAGATCTGGGGATGTCCGGCTTTTGTCAAAAAGCAGCATGCGGACAAACTCGAGGCACGCTCAGTACTGTGCAAGTTTGTCGGATACCCAAAGAACTCCAGGGAGTATCTCTTCTATTACGCAGAGGAACAAAAGATCATTGTTTCTTGTAATGCCCATTTTCTGGAACACCAGTTCTTAGAAAAGGAAACAAGTGGGAGCGAAATAGAACGGGAAGAAATTCCAGAACCACAGACTATTACTGAAAGCTTAGTAGAACCAGAGGGTTCAAAAGAACATGACATTCCTACGCTGCTCCGCAGGAGTAGTAGGCAGTCTCATCCGCCCGAGAGATACTACGGTTTTCTCATAGACGGGGATAGAGAGGATTGCATCATTGATTATGATGAGCCAACTAGCTTCCAGCAAGCCATTCAGAGCGTTTACTCGGTAAAATGGTTGGATGCAATGCGGACCAAAATTGAGTCCATGTACACCAACAAAGTATGGACGTTGGACGTTGCTCCAGATGGGGTAAAACCCGTAGGATGCAAGTGGATCTTCAAAAGGAAGATTGGTGTAGATGGACAGGTTGAGACCTATAAAGCTAGACTGGTTGCAAAAGGTTTTCGTCAAAGACCTAGTTTGGACTATGACGAGACCTTTTCTCCAGTAGCTATGCTGAAATCCATTTGGATCCTTCTTGCCATTGCTGCCTTCCACGATTATGAGATTTGGCAGATGGACGTAAAGACCGCTTTTCTAAATGGAAATTTAAAGGAGTGTGTTTATATGGACCAGCCAGAGGGTTTCATTCAGAGTGGGAGCAGCAGAAAGGTATGCAAGTTGCTTAAGTCCATCTACGGACTAAAGCAGGCATCGCGGAGTTGGAACATCTGTTTTGATGAGACGGTCAAAGAATTTGGCTTTATCAAAAATCCAGATGAACCATGCATCTATAGTAGATTTGTAGCGAGAACTGTAGTATTCCTCGTTTTATACGTGGATGACATTCTCTTAATAGGAAATGACATTCCTATGCTACAATCTGTCAAAGGGTTCTTGTCACACAGGTTCTCCATGAAAGACCTGGGTGATGCCTCATACATTTTGGGGATCCGGATCTATCGTGACAGATCCAAGAGGATATTAGGACTTTCACAGTCCAGGTACATCGACACCATACTGAAAAAATTCAGTATGGAAGATTCCAAGCGCGGTAATCTACCGGCTTGTCACGGGATCACCCTTTCCACAGAGATGTCTCCCAAGACTGATTTGGAAAGGGATCTCATGTCTATTATACCCTACGCTTCTGCGGTAGGCTCTATAATGTATGCGATGTTGTATACCAGACCAGATATAGCTTATGCACTGAGTGTGGTAAGCCGGTATCAGTCAAACCCTGGGGAGAAACACTGGATAGCAGTAAAGAACATTCTCAAGTAAATGAGAAGGACTAAGGAGATGTTCTTAGTGTATGGTGGAAAAGACCTCCGGATCGAGGCCTTTGCTGACTCCAGCTTCCAGAGTGACAAGGATGATTCCAAGTCCATGTCGGGTTATGTCTTTACCCTCAATGGAGGGGCGGTGTGTTGGAAGAGTTCTAAACAGGAAACCGTTGCTGACTCGACGATGGAAGCTGAATATATCGCTGCTGCAGATGCTGCAAAAGAATCCGTCTGGATAAGGAAGTTATTCACGGAACATCAGGTGGTTCCGTCCATTGTTGATCCAATACCGCTGTATTGCGACAACAATGGGGCTATAGCTTTAGCGAAGGAACCCAGGTCCCATCAGAAGTCCAGACACATCTTAAGGCGGTATCACCTGATCAGGGAGATCGTGGGTCGCCAGGAGATCGAGGTTCGGAGAGTTTCTATGGAAGATAACACTGCTGATCCACTCACAAAGGCCTTACCCCAGACTCAGTTCGAGCGGCTGATCGAGATGATAGGTCTTCGATACGCCAGTACATGGCCATAGTGCAAGTGGGAGATTGTTAGTGTTTATGCCCTAGAGGCCATTACTATATCATACTAGTTTGTATATTACTTAATGGAAGCTTGGGATATTCACCTTGTATAGACAATCTTGCTCAATATAGTAGTATGCTACTTGGTTTGTTTCTACATGTGTTTATTTTAGTATATCACCTATACACATTAGTGGAGCCCTTAGGATCTTTGCTTGATTACCAGCGTTGTGATGGCAGTTACACTAGTGGAGGCTAGGTAATCCACAAGCACATCCTTATGCAGGTCCCTAGTCGTAGGACTATCGAGACAGGGCATCGATACTCCGGAGTAGACTAGCGTATGCGCTTCTCATCCCAGTGTGGGAGACGGTCTGTCCCACGGCCGTCAGTATGTCGTACTTGAGATAGTATGCGGGTGCTCGTTAGGTTACGAGTACACTGGACAGGACTCGTCGGGAACTGCTGGTTGGTACTATACATATCGTCAGTTATCAGTTCCCAGGTGACATGAGTACAACTTAGTCCCCTTACTTGACACTGTCACTTCGCCTCGAGTGTGTTCCCACTGTACTTTGATTACTACCCTACCATGGCTCAAAGGAGTCATGCAAACAGGTAGTAGTTGGGTGCAGTCCCGAAGCACTTGGAGGCAGTGACGGTTAGACAGGATTCGTCTCTCCCGGTATTAAGGGTTGACATCGCGCTGTGTCTAGGAGAGCCATTACACGAGTAGTCCCTGGCCAGGGCAAGCGAGATAGACTGGTAGGTTTCCAGTGCTATCTCAGGGTGTTCTGGGCTACACTCCGACACGACTTGTACCGCTATTAGGGGACTGACGTTTACTGCCCCCTAGGCCCGCCATGCGATGTATCAGACGAACAGACCGGACTGTACAGAGATTGTCACATTCAGGCTCAGTAGGAGTTCAGATGGGTTTCACCTCGTCAGTCTTCTTGTCGGCATCTACCTGGGGGCCGTTACGCACAGCTAGTGCCGCTTGCGGTCTTTGGTTAAACCCACTGCAAGCGTAGTGTCGAGTCTTTAGAGTCCCATACAGAAAGCTATTCGCCTTTAGGCAAAAGAGTAGAGGTCACATGGTTTTGCGACAGGTCGCATGGTTTTGCGACAGGGTTCGGTCACATCCGTGCACTAGTGCACGTTTAGTGTCCGGACAGTTAACACTAGCGGGCTTTGGTTTAAGCCAGATCTTAGTGTACGTTTTGGGATTGGTTTTATCTCGTTTGTATTCGTGTTCCTCGGAACGCGGATGCGGGTGTGTATGCACAGTTGACAGAGGCAGAGGATTCTCATTGGGGTTGTTGACTGTTGACTGTTGACTATTGACTTTTGGCTAAACCCTAATGAGAATAAGAAATATGATTAAAAATAATATTAATTAAGTGTTATAGTGACATGGTTGTTGATGGGTTAACTTTGTTGACTTGTTGACTTTGTTGACCGGTTGACTAGGTTGGACTAGTTGACCATCATCATGACAATGGCTATCATTTCATGGCAAAGATTTTTGCTTGCTTGTTTCTTTTTGCAAAATGAGTGCATGAAATGATATAGCCATTTTGACTTGAACCATCACACAATACTTGATTACTATTTTTGTTATGATGGTTTTGGATTATGAGAGCTTGGATGGCAAAAGACTTACTCATTCTCTCATTTGCTTTCTCTCTCTTGCTTGAGCTCTCCCTCTTGCTCTTCCTCTTGCTCTCTCTCTAGCTCAAGGCAACACCCTCTCAGGAGTTGAGAAACATTGCCTTAGAGATAAAAGAAAACCCATATCACTTCTCTACTCATCCTAGTTCACAAGGTTTAGCAAAACAAGTGTTCTAGTTTCTTCAAGTTCGAAGAAGAAGCCAAAGGTAGAAGCTTTCAGGTGGATCCATCTTCGGCGCAAGGAGACGACGAGGTGAGGCCGATCCGTACACCGGAAAGAGTTGAAGACGAAGGAGTTCAAGAAAGGTATAACCCCCTAACCGAGTAGGTAAAACTCTTGTTAGGTTTGTTAGTTAGTTGTTTAACAAAGATCCATATTTTGAGTCCATGTTGCCACCTCTTGAAAATCGTTTTTCATCATTTCCGCAAGCCCGTAAGTACCGGGAGAGGTAACGTGGACTTACAACATAGAGAAGGATATTTGAATCCGTTCGAATATCAATCTTATGCTACTTATGAATCTTGTCTCATGGGAAAGATGACAAAGACTTCGTTTACTGGACACGCAGTAAGAGCGAGCGAGCTCTTGGGACTCGTACACAGTGACGTGTGCGGTCCAATGTCTACACATGCGCTAGGTGGTTATTCCTAATTCATTACTTTTACGAATGATTTCTCTAGGTATGGATATATCTTCTTAATGAAGCATAAATCCGAGGCCTTAGAGAAATTCCAGGAATACAAGAATGAAGTGGAAAAACTGACAGGAAAAAGTATCAAGACACTGAGATCTGATAGAGGTGGTGAATACTTAAGTGTCGAGTTCCTGGGTTACTTAAAAGAGAATGGAATTCTCTCTCAGCTTACTCCTCCATACACACCACAACACAATGGTGTATCAGAAAGGAGGAATCGAACCCTATTGGATATGGTTCGTTCCATGATGAGTAAGGCTGTGTTACCGCGATCTTTCTGGGGTTATGCATTAGAATCAGCTGCATATCTTTTGAACCAGGTTCCGACCAAGACTGTGCCTACCACACCATATCAGATGTGGAGTGGGAAGAAACCCTGTCTTAAACACTTTAGGACATGGGGATGTCCAGCTTTTGTAAAAAAGCAGCATCCGGACAAGCTCGAGGCACGCTCAGTACAGTGTAAGTTTGTGGGATATCCAAAGAACTCCAAGGGGTATTATTTCTATTACGCAGAGGAACAAAAGGTTTTTGTTTCTCGTCATGCCCACTTCTTGGAAGCTGAATTTTTAGAAAATCAGAAGAGTGGGAGCGCAATAGAACTGGAAGGAATTCCAGAACCACAAGTTGTTACTGAAAGTTTGGTAGAACAAGAAGTTTCAGAAGAAAGGGACATACCAGCGCCTATCCGCAGAAGTAGTAGGCGGTCTCATCCGCCCGAGAGATACTACGGTTTTCTCATAGACGGGGATCGAGAAGATTGCATCATTGATAATGATGACCCTACTAGCTTCCAGCAAGCCATTCAGAGCGGCGACTCGGTAAAATGGTTGGATGCAATGCGGACCGAAATGGAGCCCATGTACACTAACAAAGTATGGACTTTGGACGTTGCTCCAGATGGGGTAAAACCCATAAGATGCAAGTGGACCTTCAGAAAGAAGATTGGTGTATATGGACAGGTTGAAACCTATAAGGCTAGACTTGTTGCAAAGGGTTTTCGTCAAAGACCTGGTTTGGACTATGACAAAACCTTTTCTCCAGTGGCTATGCTCAAATCCATTCGGGTCCTTCTTTCCATTGTTGCCTTCCACGATTATGAGATCTGGCAGATGGACGTAAAGAAGGCTTTTCTAAATGGTAATTTGGAAGAATGTGTCTATATGGATCAGCCAGAGGGATTCATTCAGAGTGGGAGCAGTGGTAAAGTGTGCAAGTTGCTTAAGTCCATTTATGGACTAAAGCAGGCATTGCGGAGTTGGAACATCTGTTTTGATGATACTGTCAAAGAATTCGACTTTATCAAAAATCCAGATGAACCATGCATATACAGTAAGATTGTAGGGAGAGTTGTAGTATTCCTCGTCTTGTACGTAGATGACATTCTCCTAATAGGAAATGATATTCCTATGCTATAGTCAGTTAAAGGATTCTTGTCACAGAAGTTCTCCATGAAGGACCTGGGTGATGCCACCTACATTCTGGGGATCCAGATCTATCGTGATAGATCAAAGAGGATGTTGTGACTTTCGCAGTCCAGGTACATAAACACCATATTGAAAAGATTCAGTATGGAAGATTCTAAGCGCGGTAACCTACCGGCTTGTCACGGAATCAACCTCTCCAAAGAGATGTCTCCCAAGACTGATTTGGAAAGGGATCGCATGTCGATCATACCCTACGCTTCTGCGGTAGGCTCTATAATGTATGTGATGTTATGTACCAAACCAGATGTAGCATACGCATTGAGCGTTGTAAGCCGGTATCAGGCAAACCCAGGGGAGAAGCACTGGATAGCAGTAAAGAACATTCTCAAGTACCCGAGGAGGACTAAGGAGATGTTCTTGGTGTATGGCGGAAAAGAGCTCCAGATCGAGACCTTTGCTGACTCCTGCTTCCAGAGTGACAAGGATGACTCCAAGTCCATGTCGGGTTATGTCTTTACCCTCAATGGAGGGGTGGTCTGTTGGAAGAGTTCCAAGCAGGATACCGTTGCTGACTCAACGATGGAAGCGGAGTACATAGCTGCTTGCGATGCCGCAAAAGAAGCTGTCTGGATGAAGAAGTTCCTCACAGAACATCAGGTGGTTCCTAACAGTGTTAATCCAATACCTCTGTATTGCGACAACAACGGCGCTATAGCTTTAGCGAAGGAACCCAGGTCCCATAAGAAGTCCAGACACATCTTAAGGAGGTATCACCTGATCAGGGAGATCGTAGATCGCCGGGAGATCGAGGTAAAGAGAGTAGATACAGAGAATAACACAGCTGATCCATTCACAAAGGCCATTCCTCAGACGCAGTTCGAGAGGCTATTCGAGATGATAGGTCTGGGATATGCCAGTACATGGCCCTAGTGCAAGTGGGAGATTGTTAGTGTTTATGCCCTAGAGGCCATTACTGTATCATACTAGTTTGTATATTACTTAATGGAAGCTTAGGATATTCACAGTTGTATTGACAGTCTTGCTAAAAATGGTAGTATGCTACTTGGTTTATGTCTACTTTAATATATGCATATGTTTCTTTTAACGTATCGCTTATACATATTAGTAGAGCCCTTAGGATCTTTGCTTGATTGCTAGCGTTGTGATGGCAGTCATACTAGTGGGGGCTGGGTAGTCTATAAGCAACATCCTATACAGGTCCCTGGTCGTAGCATTATCGAGACAGAGCATCGATACTTCGGAGTAGACTGGTGTGTACGCTTCTCATCCCAGTTGGGGAGATGGTCTGTCCCACAGCCATCAGTACGTTGTACTGGAGATAGTATGCAGGTGCTCGTTAGGTTACGGGTACACCGGACAGGACTCGCCGGGAACTGTAGGTTGGATTTATACCCATCGTCAGATAGCAGTTCCCAGGTGACATGAGTACAGCTTAGTCCGTCGACTTGACACTGCTACTATGCCTCGGGTGTGTTCCGACAGTTCTTAGATTACTACACTACCACGGCTCAAAGGAGTCGTGCAAAAAGGTAGTAGTTGGGTGCAGTCCCGAAGCACTTGGAGGCAGTGGCGGTTAGACAGGATTCGTCTCTCCCGGTATTGGGAATTGATATCGCGCTGTGTATGGAGAGCCATTACGCAAAGTCTCTGGCCAGGGCAAGCGAGATTTACTGGTGGCTTACAGTAGTTTCTCAAGGTGTAATGGGCTTCACTCCGACACGACTTATACCGCTATTAGGGGTCTGACGTTTACCGCCCCCCTAGGCCCGATATGCGATAGTCCTAGACGAACATACCAGATGATTGATGTGAAAATTTGTGTTTGTAGTTTAACCGCAATCAGAACGGTGTCGCGTGTAGCTAGACCGAGATGAGTACAGGTCGTCCTCTGGGAAACGTGGAACCTTTTATTTTTACTTTAGATGTGTTGAAAAAGAGAGGAGGAATAAAGAATTTTGTGAAAAGTTTCTAGATCTACTTTAAACAAGAATGTTAAATATAGATCTAGATTATTTTGGAGATTTAAATAATATAATAATAGGGCTTGTAGGGTTCGTTAGGATTTAGTAGTTATGGAAGATTAATTAAAAGTTACCCTTTTTATCCATTAATAGATTTAGAACTAGAACGACGGTGATGCGTGTAGATTAGGGTTTCTGGAGGGAAAAGGAATCCCACTCGTAACCCTTATCTCGACACGGAACTCCGTTCATATCTAGCCTTTACCAAAACAATCATTAATCTAATCTCTAATCGCGGTCGGAACTAGCAAGGAATTGCTAGCGCGCCCGATTAGGATGTTAATGATTATTTTGATAAAGTTCCTAAACTTTATAGGACTTAAAAAGGGTTTAATTATTTTCATCACCCATTAACCTACCCTAATCCTACGAACCCTAACAAGCGGAGAATTACTCGCGCATGTTGGGAGAAGAAAATGAAAAGAAAGAGATGGAAAACATAATGTAAAAGAAAACAAACAATTAAAAAAAAACTACCTTTATTAATCAACTCCTTCAACTACACTTTTAATCCATAGAAAATGATTACAAAACTTGATTTACTTCTCGATCTTTCCTAGGGAGGTAGTCGAACAGTCGATGATCAGCCTGGATGCGTGAGCGTCGGGAGCTTCGTGATCTCTTCGGCTTGATATATTTTTCCAAGAGGCCCTCGGTGCCTTTATATAGTGAAAACCCAGAATCTTTTTGTTGAGAAGTTGGTAAAATTCAGCAGTTGTAAATATCCCAAAATCTTGCATTCCAACCTCATCAAACTGCGGCGGATCCGCGGCCCAAGGGTGTGTTTGGCCGCGGATCCACGCTCATAGGTCGAGATCTCTCTGTCGTTTTTCTTGGGCTCTCTGATGGTAACATTTGGCAATCCTAGGCACCTTTATATCTTTAAAATATTCTCTCGGTTGCTTCCAGACTTGGTCTCCAAATTTGCTTCTTAATTTGGCAAGTTTTCTTCAACAAATTGATTTGTTTGTTAAATCCTTCATAACAACTTGGAAATAATCTGCACAACAACTCAAATAAGATTTTAGTAGACTTTGTTCTACTAGGATTAGACCAATAATATTATTTGCATACATTTTCCTACCAAATGATAATTAAAATATATTAACACATGGAAAATAATGTTTTTACACATAAACCCTCATATGTATAATATATTATAATAAAGTCCTTTTTAATATAAAAATGGTAGGAAAAATGCACTACAAATGTGCAGTTTTATCGACTGAACATCAGACTGTACAGAGATTGTCACATCAGGCTCAGTTAGAGTTCGAATGGGTTTACTCATCGTCCTTCTTATCGACATCTATTTGGGGACCGTTATGTACAGCTAGTACCGCTTGCGGCCTGTGGTTAAACCCACTGCCAGCATAGTATCGAGTCTTTAGAGTCCCACACAGAGAGTTTCCCTGCACCGGGAAAAAGGTGTAGAGGCCGTATGGTTTTACGGCAGGGCCGCGGTCACTTACGTACACTTGTGCACGTATTATGATCGGGCAGATAATACTAGCGGGCTTTGGTTTAAGCCAGATTCTAGTATTATACAGATGGATTTATTCAGTCAAAGATTATCCGTGTTTTTCGAAAATACGGATGGGAAGGGCAGTCTCGTAATTTGTCGGGATGTTTCTAGAAGAAGATGACTCGTTTGTTTTTATTTCTTTTTAGGATTTAAACAAATGAGGTGGAGAGATGAGGTGTAGGTTTTCATTAAATGGATAATGACTCATGAGATGATTCATCTCAAATGAATTAAATGAAGCATGCTAGAAATTATGATAGATATTTGTTATGATATTTTGATGCTTCGTATTATTCTAAGATGAGACATTATTCATTTCATTATCAAAAAAGCTTTCTCTCTCCTCACTTCTTCATCTTCTTCCTCAAACCCTAGTAGCTCTCATGAGTTAAGAAACCTAGGGTTTAAGTGACTAACTAATCCATCTTATTACTCTACACCCTCTAGGACTTCTAGATTAGCGATCTAGAAGCCGTAGTTATCTCAAATTTGAGATAAGAGCTCGGACTATAGACTCTCGGGTGGATCTTCTTTGACTTGAGGAGGCGTTGGCGTACCCTTGTTCCATAGTGCCTACGAGGCGTGGAGGATAGCGATGAAGACCCGAAGGACAAGTAACGTGAGGTATAACTTCGAATCATAGTAGTTAAACCTTTCGTAGTTTGCTAGTAATGATTTAGACACGATCCGTGTGCTCAAGTCCGTGTTACGAAGCTTTGATAATTGTTTTTCATATATTCCACCTCCCCGCAAGCTCATGGTGTGCGTGACATGGACTTACACTAGAGGCCATTACTAAACATGTGATGTATATTGTAGTGGATGCTTGGACATATATAGGGAGGACTTTCTTGCTCGACATGATATTGTGCTATCCGGATGCTCTTTATCTTAACATGTACACTTATTGTCTCTCTATTACATGTTGATAAAACCCTTAGGATGAGTACTTGACTACCAGGACTATGATGCAGATCATACTATTGGGGCAGAGGTAGTCGGTAAGTACATCCTTAGATTGTTCCTAGTTGTGGGAGTATCGAGACAGGGCATCGATATTCCAGAGTAGACTAGCGTATACGCTTCTCGACCCATATGATGGGCGATGGATGATCGCATATCCATTGGTGTTTAACATCAGAGAAGGTATACGGGTGCTCAGTGGAGACTGGGTACACTGGACGGACTCGCCGAGAACTCCTAGATGGTATTATACCTATCGTCAGATATCAGTTCTCTGGTGACACTGGTACAGGTTAGTCTGTCGACCCGAGATCGTCATAGAGTCTTGTGTGATTGCCACTGTGCTTTGATTTCCACCATAACACGGTCAAGAGATCATGCAAAAAGGTGGTTTTTGGGTACAGTCTCGAGTCACATGGAGGCAATGAGCGATAGGAGGGGATTCGTCTCTCCCGGTATTGGGAGTTGATGTTGCGCTATGCTCGATTGGCCATAACATGAAATCCCTGGCCAGGGTTGCTGAGATCTACTGTAAGAGTTATCAGTAGTTTCTCGAACCGTTATGGACCTTGCATCGGCATGACTTATCAGGCTATTGGGGTCTGACGTTATACCACCCCAGGCTGTGATATGCGACATATCTGACGAAGAGACCGGACTGTACGGTATTGTTACTGATTGGATTCGCAGGAGTATGAGCAGGCTTGCTTGTTGATCTTCTGATCGCTCAATACCCGGATGGCCGTTCCGTTTGGCAGACCGCTTGCGGCTTGTGGGTGTTTGATATAATCATCACCTATTGCCGGCGTATTGACGAATCTTTAGAGTCCTACACAAAGGTTTCCTGGTTCATGCGAAACGAAGTAGGAGCACATATGTGATATGTGCAGGACCGAGATTAATGCGCGTATGTGATACCGCATTCTATTCTCGCGATATTTGATATCGGTCGGTTATATGTGATATAGCCGGGTTATCAGATCAAGTGTTGATTCGATAGATTGTTACAATTGATATTAATCAGTTGTATGTGATATAGCCGGATTATTAAATCATGTGCTGATTTGATAATTTAGTGTATAATTATATATTTGATATATTAACTTTCATTAACTAATATTTGCTCACTAAACATTTCTTTTTCTCACTTATGTGCATATAATATATATGTGATATATATTAATGTATATTTTATTGTGTCATGCTTGATGATACATGATACATGGGTGTATGAGATTTACACCATGCTTGATATAATGTAGGATTTATATTTATCTAAGTAATTCAAAATTTGATGGATATTTGGCATGGCTACAAGCTTGTGGAAGCTTGTGGATTCATTAACCAAGTCCACTCTTTTTGTTTCACTTGTAGATATTTAGCAACCCAATCATTATACTAACTATAGTAAACTCTCTGCATGAGTTAGTGTATGACACTAACTTACCCATGGTTCATATTCTCACCTCATGAGTTCATTCTCTCGTTCTTCACTTGATCATCTTCTTCTTCATTGAGAAAGCTTTCTAGCTTTTGAAATGGTGAGAAAATATTGTGAGAAAATTAAATCTAAAGTGAGCCCATTTCCTACTTCATCATCCTCTACTATTAGCCATTTAGTTTAGTGTTTGCTTCACTAAATCCTAATTTAGTGAAGAGGTAGCATGAGCTTGAGTCTCCTCGACGTAGATCATCTTCGGCCTCGAAAATTTCGAGCAAGTTTGCATCTTTCACCTTTTGGATCCTCTCAAGAGTTCTGGAGATCATTACTCGCAGCGAAGGGACTTCTACACAGAGCATTTGAAGTGAAGGACCGGTCTACAAAGGTTGTATTCCGCATTCACTTAGATGTTAAGATGTTAACATTGCTCGTTCATTTAAAACTCGAGTTAAGATTCTAGGGTTAGGGTTGTTTAGAACGGAAAATTTTTGAAAACGTCATGGACGATGCCTCCCGAAACCTTGCGGGCGCGCTAAGTAACCCTACAGCCAGAAGGTGAGGCAGACCCGAAACTGCCCATGGAGGGGCAGTTTTGTAGGCACAACCACAAGGTTCCACAAGGCATCAAACATGCCGTATTTTAAAATTTAGTGTGCCAAACAACCCTAACCTAAGATCTAACTAGAGTTTTGGGAGCAAAACTAGAAAGTAAATCTAAGTGATAATGGAATACAACCTTTGTAGGCCGGTCCTTCACTTCAATAGCTCCTTGTAGTGGTCCCTTCGCTGCGATCATGGAACTTCTGGACTCTTGCGTGGCTTCTCAAGGTGAAAGGAACGATCTTGTCTTCGAGGCTGAAGATGATCTACGTCGAGGATACACTAACTCAAGCTACTACTTCACTAATGAGAGATTAGTAAAGATAACACTCTATACTAAAGTGCTAATCTAGTAGAAGATGATGAAGTAAGAAGTGGGCTCACTTTAGTTTTATTTTTCTCACAATATTTTCTCACTTTAGAAAAATCTAGCAAGCTTTTTCTTAAGGATGAAGAAGATGATCAAGAGATGAGAATGAACTAATGAGGTGAGAGAATCAACCATGGGTGAGTTTGTATCATATACTAACTCATGTAGAGACATAATCATGGCTAAATTATAATGGTTGGGTTAATAAATATCTTAAGCAAAAAAAAATTAGTGGACTAAGTCAATGCATCCACAAGCTTCTACTAGCTTCATGCGTGTGGCTATTTATCCACTAATTTGGAATTACTTTAAATACTTAAACCCTACATTATAATTAGTATGGTGTAAGTCTCATACACCCATGTAGTGTGTGTCAACAACCATGACACAAAAAAGAACACAATTAATATATATCACATATATATTAAGTGTGCACAGGTGAGAAAAATAAATGCTTAAGTGAGCTAATATTAGTTAATGTAAACTAGTATATCAAATATACAATTATACACTAAATTCTCAAATCAACACTTGATTTAATAATCCGGCTATATCACATATAACCGACTAATATAATATGTACCAACTTATCCAATCAATACTTGATCCGATAACCCGACTATATCACATATAACCGACCGATACAAAAATCGCGAGAATAGAATATGGTATCACATACTCGTATTATTCTCGGTCCCGCACATATCACATATGTGCTCCTACTTCATTTTTCCTGAGCCAGTAAAACCTCTATATAGGACTCTAAAGACCCGTCAATACGCCGGCAGTAGGTGATGATCACATTTAGCACTCACAAACCGTCAGCGGTACTAGCTGGACGTAATGGCTACCCGGGTATTGAGCAATCAGAAGATCAACAAGCAAGCCCGCTCTAGCTCCTGTAAATCCTGTCAATAACACTGCCGTATAGTCCGGTCTCTTCGTCTAATATGCCGCATATCCAGTCTAGGGGTGGTAAACGTTAGACCCCAATAACCGATAAGTCATGCCGATATGAGGCTCATAATGGGTCGAAAATCTACTGATAACACTTACCAGTAAATCTCTAAATTAGCCCTGGCCAGGGACTTCCCTGTTATGGCCAATCGAGCACAGCGCAACATCAACCCCCAATACTGGGAGAGACAAAACCCCTCCTATCGCTCATTGCCTCCATGTGACTCGGGACTGTACCCAAAAACCACCGTTTTGCACGTCCTCTTGAACGTGGTAAGGTTGAAATCAAAGCACAGTGGGAATCACACGAGAATCTATGACGATCTCGGGTCTACAGACTAACATGTACCAGCGTCACCAAAGAACTGCTATCTGACGTCAGGTATAATATCATCTAGGAGTCCTCGGCGAGTCCGTCCAGTATACCCAGTCTCCACTGAGTACCCGTATACCATCTCTGATATCAAACACGAATGGATATGGGATCATCCATCGCCCATCTCATGGATCAAGAAGCGTATACGCTAGTCTACTCTGGTATATCGATGCCCCGTCTCGATACACCCACGACTAGGAACATTAAAGGATGAACTTATGGACTACCATGGCCCCACTAGTATGATCTACATCATAATCCTGGTAGTCAAGTACACATCCTAAAGGTTTTACCAACATGTAACCATAAGACAGTATCAAGAGACAAGTATATATGTTAAGATAAAGAGCAACCAGATAGCATACTATCATGTCGAGCAAGAAAGTTTTCTCTATATATGTCCAAGTATCCACTATAATATACATCATATGTATAATAATGGCCTGTGAGGCATACATACAACTAACAATCTCCCACTTACACTAGGGCCAGCTGCTGTAGTATCGCATACCCAACATCCCGAAGAGACTCTCGAACTGTATCTGGGGAATGGCCTTCGTGAGTGGATCCGCTGTGTTGTTCTTCGTGTCAACTCTCCTGACCTCGATCTCCCGGCGATCAACTATCTCCCGGATCAGGTGATACCGCCTCAGAATATGCCTGAATCGCTGATGGGACCTGGGTTCCTTGGCCAAACCCACCACTCCATTGTTATCACAATACAAAGGTATTAGATACTCAATGGATGGAACCACTCCAAGTTCAGTTATGAACTTCTTCATCCAGACAGCCTCTTTGGCAGCATCATTGGCATCGATGTATTCAGCCTCCATCGTCGAGTTTGCATGGTTTCCTGCTTGGAACTCTTCCAGTATACCGCCCCTCCATTGAGAGTAAAGACAAATCCCGAGTGCAACTTAGAGTCGTCCTTATCACTCTGGAAGCTCGAATTGGTAAAGGACTCCACTAGGAGTTCTCCGTTACCATACACCAAGAGCATCTTTTTAGTCCTTCTCAAGTACTTGAGAATGCTCTTCACAGCTGTCCAGTGACTCTCTCCAGGATCTGCTTGATACCTACTCACTACACTTAGTGAGTGTGCTACATCGGGTCCGGTACACAGCATCGTGTACATGATAGAGCCTACTGCCGAAGTATAGGATATCCCTTGCATGCGAGCTCTCTCCAAATCAGTCTTGGGAGACATCTCTTTGGAGAGAGTGAGTCCTGAGATCGTGGGTAAAAACCCACGCTTGGATTCTTCCATACTAAACCTCTTTAGTATGGTGTCAATGTACCTGGATTGGAACAATCCCAGTATCCGTTTAGATCTATCTCTATATATCTTAATCCCCAAGATGTAGGAGGCATCCCCTAGATCTTTCATTGAGAATCTTTGTGATAAGAAGAGCTTGACCGATTGCAGCATAGGAATGTCATTTCCTATCAAGAGTATGTCATCCACGTACAATACGAGGAAGACAACCTTACTGTAACATTTCAGAAAAATAAGATATTATTTTTGGGAATTTTTATAATTAAATAATAATATATTGAATATTTTATTAGGCGGTATAATTAAATACCGATAAATGGGGGGAAATTTGGAATATTACGGAAATTACTGAAATGAGGATGCTTTATGTGATTTATGCAAATTATAAGTTTTTATGATTTATTATACACTATTTTAATGCTAATCGCGATTAAATATCGCTAATCGCGCATTAAGCGTGTTTTGTGCACATGACATGCACATGTCATTTTTTGGCATTTTTACATTTTTCCTAACATGACTTTTCTTCATTTTCAAGCATGTTTTGGTTTAAATAGAATGAGAAGAGAAAAGATAACCAAGAAAAGAAAAGGAAAATGAATATAGAAATGGGGTATGGGCATGAGAGAGAGTGTGAGGGGTCTTCATTGACCATGGCATTGTTTATCATTCTTCATCTTCTTCATTTCCCCTCTCTCCCTCAAGCATGGTTGTTGCCCTCACTCCCTCCCTCTCTTCAATACACAAAACACCTCCAAAATCCACTCAAAACTCCATCTCCATTTCACAAAAAACATGCACATGACCATCCCAAACACTTTGGACCAAGCAAGTTTTGATTTTGGAGCACTTGGGGCAACTCAAGAACATTCTTGAGTTGCTAAGTGAGGTGATTCCTATACCATTTGCATTGTATTTCATTCACTTTAGCACCTATGTGTGTTTAGAACCGATTTGTGTGGTTTTGTGAGTTTGGAAATTTCCAAGATGAGGATGTGAGGGATTCTTGCGTTGTGAAGTGTAATTGAGGTTAGTAGTGACCTTAAACCCCCTTTAATGATATCATATTGGACTAAAACCTGAGATAGAACCCCAAACCCCAAACCTAGAAACCCCGACATTGGGAAATTGAGGAATTTGTGATGATATTTGGTAATCTTCTATCACCCGGGACACCTGAAAAATATTTAGCGATCACAAAGAGTCATGCAGGTAACCTGGAGTGTACCCTAGAGACCCGAGCCCTAACACCCTACCGAGGCCACAAATAAAAGCATTCTAGTCGCAATTTGCGGCCAGATCAGGAGATTTGGGGGGGTGTTTGGTCTGTAGCTCTCTATCCTGTAAACTAGACCCTTGACATATGCAGCATTGGCTAATTTGACCTAGGGTAAAATCTGGGACCATTTTCCTAAGTTGCTGCATTGTTTTACGACTTCGTTTTAACATGGATTTTGTATTTGGTTTTGCGTTCCCGTCGTGTGGCGTTTGAACTTCAACGACTAGGGTTACTGATCGTGCTTTGCATGCTTAGGCCATAAGTTTTGACCTATGAACGATACGCGTGCCGATTTGATTTTCGTGCTCAATTTCTATTTACGATATCATGTGATATCCTTGTAGGTACCTTCGAGTGGGCTTGGAGCAACAAGGATGGGCGTGGCGACATCGACTCCAGCAAGCGAAGATCAGGTGAGTAGATATATATCTACGGGGGAAGTCGGGTGGATGGCGTATAACACCCCCGCAGTTCAAAGTATAGTATGCTTTATATATAATATTATTTATGAGATTTGTTATGTGAAACATGGATTTTCAAGATAGGTTACAGGGTTCATGATATAGTTTAGTGTTTTCAGAAGTTAATGTTATGGTTTAGTGTTAGTTGTGAAACCCTAGGATAGATTACACCCACACGCACACGCACATGCTTACATTTTATTACCTGTGCGTAAATGGGGATATGTGTGTGTGTGTGTGTGTACACATACACACACACATGGGTATGGGACTGTGTGTGTGTGTGTATACACACACACACACATAGTCCCATACCCATGTGTGTGTGTATATAAATATATACACACACACATGGGTATGGGACTATGTGTGTGTGTGTGTACGTATACATATACATGGATTATGAGGATAGTACATGATATTTGGAGATGAGTCGATGAGTTTGGGCTTGAGGCCATGAGATCGGTGATATGACGTGGTTCGTATTAGGAGATATACACGATGTTTAGCGGGTCCTTTAGGCGTCGTGTTTTCATATACACGTATGCATATACATAGATGGTATCAGATTGTACTTGACGTGGATCAGTACCCCCAGATCATGATATATGATGAAAAGGATACCAGACAAATAATGAGATAAATGTGGTATTGACCCGTACCCAGATTTTGGATGTCGTACGATGGATTTACCGTACGAGCTATATTGATGATAGATCCGCACTCTTGACTCAAGAATGTCATATTATATAGGGTATCGTATGGGATACTATTGAGGCGGGATCACCGACTATTATGTGTGTGTGTGTGTGTCGACTCAGCATTAGGTGGTTTCCTTACCTTTTGATTAGACTGTTAGTTTAGACCTAGAGTTTACTATATGACTCATATTAATTATTGCATATTCATTATTGTTGTTCTTATTATTTAGCTCCTGCATATTATGTTGTTCGCATCGCATTACATGCTTATATTGTGTTTTCATATGTTAAGATTGAAATCATGCTGTCAGGACACCAGCACCATTACCGATGATGCGTATGTTCCACATACACTTACTTGCCGGCTCGCACACATCATCATCGGTAATTACCATGGCACGTACACTTTAGTGAATATTATTTCATTGTCATAGCCTGCTAGCTGATAGTTGCAATATGTTATCGCTTTCATATGCTAGTTTAACTATTGCACTCATTGCATGATATTAGTTGCATTCATTTACTCATTGGTTATGCAGTATTTTGGGGTTTTATGCCGATATTCACTGTTTACTTACTCTTGATTTTTGGATTTCGGATTTTCATGAGATTTCGGGATTTGGGGGAAAACCGCAAGAATATATATAAACTTCTCTCTCCCTCTCTCTCTCTCTCTCTCTCTCTTTCTTTTTAAAATGCAAGTTGCGGTTTTCTCGTGATGTATGAGTCGTCCACCATGAATTTTCATGATAGCTGTTGGATTTCAAGACCCGTTTCGAGGAGTAGTATGAACCGTCTCGGGTACATGGTAGACCCGGAATGGTACCCCGGGGTAAGAAACTCGAGAGTAGTCGATGAGCCCAGCAGGGGCAGACTGCCTACCGGTGATTGTTTGGCGCAGCGGATATCCGGAGGACCGTGGTCGTGTGATTTGGTGATATGGGCCGATCCGGACTGACGGAGCACGAGATATTGAGACACTGTGATATTGAGATATTGGTATTTATGTTTTGTTTCGATACTAGACACTGATTATGTTGATTCCATTGATGATGCCTCGTGTTATATAAACAGAAATCTCACTAAAACAAGAAAACAGTTTCTTCATTACATTACATTCATACCTCATATATATGATATATTGCTACCTGAGGCACTAACACGAGCACATGGGATTACACTTATGTATAGATGTTTACCCTTGTCACCTTTTCATTCTTCAGACTATATCATTTGAGGTTATATATATATTTGATCGTATTGACCTAGGATTGAGTCATACATACGATTTCTGCTCGGTGATGTTTTCTACTCGCGAGTTGGCAACTCACCCCCGTTGTGCCACAGTTTCTTGCAAGTTTTGCCGTACAGGTTTCGTTACGGCTTTGCTGGCACACTCTTCCATTCCGGGTGATTTCTTTGGTAGGTGGGTTCACTTGTATCGTGACCACCATTGTACTTTATTTTATTCATTGTATCTAGTAAACTCCATCAACCAGACATATATTTATTTCTGACTAGAGTCCGGTTGTATATTCTTTCGACCTTAGAGTCGCGCGTTGTATTATTATGGATTTCATGCTGTTTTGAGTTTCCTTTTGAGTTTTGATCCTCACCCTTCGGCATTGTATATTATATTGCTTGTGTGGTTGTGCCCGTCGATTGACGAAGAGATAGCTCCCACTTGGGGATGCCTTTTATCATTTGTGCATATATTATTCATGTTGTACCCCGTTTGGGGCCAGTATTTACAAAGGAAACTCTGCCGAAATTTTCAGAAAAGACTTGATGTTTTAAAAATGAAAAATTCAGCTCATGCTATTAAAACCACTTACTTTTAAACAAGTTTTCCTTCATTTATTATTTAAAATGGTTTTAGATTTCTGGGCTTTTGGCTTACTTGAATTGGATATGATCCTATAGACTTCATCTGATTCAAGTGCCAGTCACGTGCTATTTCGGGTCGTGACACTAACTCTCTGCCACCTTCTTGTATATACAAGGTTCATCTACGTTTTTGAAGAAATCAAACTCTTTGATAATGACATCAAAACAGATGTTCTAACTCCGCGATGCTTGCTTTAACCTGTAGATGGATTTAAGCAGCTTGCACACCTTTACGCTGCTCACACTGTCTACGAAGCCCTCTGGATGAGTCATGTACACGTACTCTTCCAAATCACCATTTAGAAAGGCGGTCTTAACATCTATTTGCCAGATTTCATAGTCATGGTATGCAGCAATGGCAAGTAGGATCCGGATGGACTTAAGCATAGCCACTGGAGAAAAGGTTTCATCATAATCCACACCTGGTCATTGACGAAAACCCTTTGCAACAAGTCTAGCTTTGAAAGTCTCAACTTTTCCATCTACACCAAGTTTCTTTTTAAAGATCTATTTGCTCCCAATGGGTTTTACCCCTTCAGGAGCAACATCCAAAGCCCATACTTTGTTGGTGTACATGGATTCCATCTCAGATCGCATTGCATCCATCCATTTCATAGAGTCTCCACTCGTGATGGCCTGCTCGAAGCTAGTCGGGTCATCATCCTCCATGGTGCAATCCTCGCTTCCACCATCAATGAAAAAACCGTAGTATCTCTCAGGTGGGTGAGGAACCCTACTAGATCGGCAGAGAGGCTGAGGTTCGTTGGGTACTATCGAATCCTCTGGTTCCACCAAATCTTCTGTCGTAGTCTGTATAGATGGAACTTCTTCCAGTTCTACCTCCTTGCCATTAATTTCTTTCATAAGAAAACCCTTTTCTAAAAAAGTGGCATGTCGAGAAACAAACACCTTTTGTTCCTCGGAATGGTAGAAGATATACCCTCGCGAATGTTTGGGATATCCTATGAACTTACACAAAACTGATCTTGCTTCGAGCTTGTCCGGATTTTGTTTTTTCACATAGGCCGGACAACCCCATATCTGAATAAAATTAAGATATGGCATCTTCCCATTCCATATCTTATATGGAGTGGTAGGCACTGATTTGGTGGGAACTCGATTCAATAGGTATGCGGTCGTTTCCAGCACATAACCCCAAAAGGAAATAGGTAACTCAGCGGTGCTCGTCATAGAGCGCACCATATCTAAAAGGGTGTGATTCCTTCGCTCCGATACACCGTTGTGCTGTGGTGTATACGGAGGAGTAACCTGAGAGAGAATCCCATTCTCTTTTAGATAGTCCAGGAACTCCGTGCTCAAGTATAGACCTCCTCGATCAGATCGAAGGATTTTAATACTTTTACCCGTTTGGTTCTCGACTTCGGATTTATATTCTTTGAATTTCTCAAAAGCTTCAGACTTGTGTTTCAAAAGGAACACATGTCCGAATCTTGAGAGATCGTCAGTGAATGTAATGAAGTATGAGGAACCATTCCTGGCATGTGTAGACATGGGACCACATACATTACTATGTATCAGTCCCAAAAGTTCTGTAACTTTTTCTCCGTGTCCTGTACACGGAGTTTTGGTCATCTTGCCTTTGAGACATGACTGACAAGTGTCATAAGATGAAAATTCAAACGAATTCAAATATCCATCCTTATGCAACTTAGCTAGTCATGTCGCATTGATATGACCTAGTCTACAATGCCACAAGAAGGATTCGTTCATTTCTGAACTCTTCCTCTTATGTGTGTTTTGTATATTAAGAACAATGGTTTGATTTAGAACGTATATGTCATTATTTAACGAGCCTGATCCAATCAACTTTTGATTCAGGAAAATGTTCATAATATTATCCTGTACTACAAAATTATATCCCTCTTTACTTAATAATGAAACTGATATAAGATTTCATATCGGGGTCGGAATGTAATAGCATTCGTTCAGAATCAATGTATTACCATTTGGTAATATAAGGTGATATTCGCCAACTGCTTTGGCTGCAACATTTGCCTCATTCCCTAATCTTACGGAATGATCACCCATTCCCAGTTCTCTACCTTTCCTTAGCCCATGTAACATATTACATATGTGGGATCCCGATCCGGTATGTAATACCCAGGATGTAGAGTGAACTGAGAAACAAGTCTCGATGACTAACACACCCGAAGAAGATGCATCAACATGCTTCTTCTTCATTTGGGCGGCGTGGGAATCCGGATATACCCCTATTTCCTTCTCAATCTTATAACAATTATAAGAAATAACGGAACCAACATTCCCCAGCTCAGTATAACAAGAGGGTTCGGTCAATACATCCATATTATTATCTTGATTAAGACGTGACATGGTCGCTACCTGGAGAGAGAGAGAAGAAAACACTTTAGCATATGCTCTTGCAAGATCAGATTGGTTATTATTTTATCTAATCAGGATGGCTCCCACAGTTTTTATCAAATCTTCCTTCAAACCCTAAAAGGAAAGACTAGCCGGGATTAATTACACCCTACAATTTCGCCAATATTTCAGCCAGACCAGTGCCGGTACTTTGAGGGAGGTTCCCCGTGCTTTCGCACGGACCTAATTAAAATAAACCTCGTTTTTCCATAGGCATAACCCTGTTGACACCTTTCTAGACACCTACTTGATCAGCTAATTGTCCTGTGTAAAACTCTTCCATGAGTAACACTTACTCGCAGTGGGTATCGGGATCCAACTATCTCATAGAAGGTATGCATTCTCATTGCGAATTTCAACACTTTAAATTCCCGAAAATATTTTGCCCCTAGCGTCCTATGATCTTGACGGAGGCCAGACTACCCATAGTCCGCTAGTCAAGTTATATGTGTGCCCCTAGTTATATGTATGCCCTAGAGGCCATTACTGTACATTGGATGTATATTGTAGTGGATGCTGGGATATATATAGGGAGGACCTTCTTGCTCGACATGATAGCATGCTATCTGGTTACTCATTGCCTTAACGTATACACTGATTATCTCTCTGATACATGTTGGTAAACCCCTAGGATGTGTACTTGACTACCTGGACTATGATGCGGATCATACTAGTGGGGACATGGTAGTCCATAAGTACATCCTTCAAAGTCCCTAGTCATGGGTGTATCGAGACGGGGCATCGATATACCAGTGTAGACTAGCGTATACCTTCTCGATCCATACAGATGGGCGATGGATGATCCCATATCCATTGGTGTTTGACATCGGAGATGATATGCGGGTGCTCAGTAGAGACTGGGTACACTGGACGGACTCACCGAGAACTCCCAGATGGTATTATACCTCACGTCAGATGGCAGTTCTCTGGTGACACTGGTACAGGTTAGTCTGTAGACCCAAGATCGTCATAGAGTCTTGTGTGATTCCCACTGTGCTTTGATTTCCACCTTACCACGTCCAAGAGGGCGTGCAAAACGGTGGCTTTTGGGTACAGTCCCGAATCACATGGAGGCAATGAGCGATAGGAGGGGATTCGTCTCTCCCGGTATAGGGAGTTGATGTTGCGCTGTGTTCGATTGGCTATAACCGGAAATCCCTGGCCAGGGTTGCTGAGATATACTGGTAAGTGTTACCAGTAGTTTCTCGAATTGTTATAGACCTCATACCGACACGACTTATCGAGCTATTGGGGTCTGACGTTTACCACCCCTAGGCGAGATATGCGACATATCAGACGACGAGACCGGACTGTATGATAAGTGTTACTGGTTGGATTCACAGGAGTGTGAGCGGGCTTGCTCGTCGATCTTCTCATCGCTCAATACCCGGGTGGCCGTTACGTTTAGCAGACCGCTTGCGGCTTGTGGGTGTTTGATATGATCATCACCTGCTGCCGGCGTATTGACGAGTCTTTAGAGTCCTACACAGAGGTTTCCTGGCTCAAGCGAAACGAAATAGGAGCGCATATGAGATATGTGCGGGACCGAGAATAGTGCGTGTATGTGATATCGTATTCTATTCTCGCGATGAATGTATCGAATGGTTATATGCGATATAACCTAGTTATCGAATCGAGGGTTGATTCGATAAACCGATACATTGGATACTAGTCGGTTATATGCGATATGACCGGATCGTTAAATCAAGTGTTGATTTAATGATTTAATGCATAATTATATATTTGATATATTACTTTGCATTAACTAGTATTGGTTCACTTTAAATGGTTTTTCTCACTTGTTTGTGCACATTGTATATGTGATATATTTTTGTGCACAAGTTTGTATCATGTTTGATGATGCATGCTTACTTGGGTTTGTGTAAAGATTAAACCATGGTTGTGTAATGGCTAGGGTTTTTCATTTTCTTATTTATTTATTCTTTTTGGAAAATGATAAGCATAAAGAGAAAATGGTGGCTTTATTTGTTTTCTTGTTAAAGCTTCATGAAGCTTTGACCAAAGTCCACCATTCTTGTCTCATGCTTAACCCTAACCATTCCACTTAACCATGATTCATTCTCTACACTTAACCATGGTTTGAATATGATAAGTATTGATTTTCTTTTCCTTTTTAATTAACTTATCATATTATCATCTTGATCTTCTTCTTCTTCTTCAAGAAGAAAAACTAGATTCCATCAATGGTGATTGATGAAAAAGGGTGAGAAATCCAATTCTAAAGTGAACCCACCTCCTATTTCTTCATCCTCTACCTCTTGCCAAGTAGTATAGGGTGTTTTCTTCACAAGTTTCATGACTTGGTGAAGTGGGAGCTTGATCTTGTGATGCCTCGACGTAGATCATCTTCGGCATCGTTGTCGATGACCTAGCCCGCCTATTTCTCCGATGAAGCCGACGCAAGAGCCCGGGATTCGATTTGGACAGCGAGGAGACTTCATTGCGGAGCTATGAAGGTGGAGAACCCGATCTACAAAGGTTGTATTTCCATTCTTTTAGTTAAGTAGTTAACTAGTTGCATCTTTCGCCTAATCTCTAGTCAACGATCCGTGTTAGGGTTTCTCGACACCCGTAAAATTTCAAATTGGCATGGTTGATGCCTTGTGAGACCTCTTGAGAGTGCCTAGGAACCCTACAAGACTAACCTGTACACATGTCACCAGGAAACTGCTATCTGACAATAGGTATAATACAACTAGCATGTTCCCGGCGAGTCCGTCCGGTGCACTCATAACCCAATGAGCACCTGTATACATCTTAGGTGAACCAACTAACACCAATGGCTTATGAGACCGGCCACCGCCCCCTCGTCGGGGTCTCGATCCGTATACACTAGTCTACTCTTGGAGTATCGATGCCCAGTCTCGAAACTCCTATTAGTTATATGTATGCCCTATAGGCCATTATTCTACATGTGATGTATATTATAGTGGATGCTTGGATATATATAGAGAGGATTTTCTTGCTCGACATGATAGTATGCTATCTGGTTGCTCTTTATCTTAACATGTTGACTTGGATTGTGATATTGTCTTGCTCTCACATGTTGATAAAGCCCTTAGGATGTGTACTTGACTACCAGGACTATGATGGAGATCATACTAGTGGGGCCAAGGGTAGTCCATAAGTACATCCTATAATTGTTCCTAGTCGAGGGTGTATCGAGACAAGGCATCGATATTCCAGAGTAGACTAGCGTATACGCATCTTGACCCATATGTGGGCGATGGATGATCCCACATCCATTGGTGTTTGACATCAAAGATGGTATACGGGTACTCAGTGGAGACTGGGTACACTGAACGAACTCGCCGAGAACTCCTAGTTGGTATTATGTCTATCGTCAGATAGCAGTTCTCTAGTGACACTAGTACAGGTTAGTCTGTAGACTCGAGATCGTCATAGTGTCTTGTGTGATTCCTACTGTGCTTTGATTTCCACCTTACCACGTTCAAGAGAACGTGCAAAATAGTGGCTTTTGGGTACAGTCCCGAATCACATGGAGGCAATGAGCGATAGGAGGGGATTCGTCTCTCCCGATATTGGGGGTTGATGTTGCGTTGTGCTCGATTGGCCATAATAGGAAGTCCTTGGCCAAGGCTGATACGGAGATTTACTGATAAGTGTTATCAGTAGTTTCTCGACCCGTTATGAGCCTCACATCGGCACAACTTATCGGTTACTAGGGTCTGACGTTTACTACCCCTAGACTAGATATGCGAGATATCAGACGAAAAGACCGGACTGTACGGTAGTGTTACTGACAGGCTTTTCAGGAGTAAGAGCAGGCTTGCTTGTTGATCTTGTGATCGCTCGATACCCGGGTAGCCGTTACGTCCAGCTAGTACCACTGACGGCTTGTGGGTGCCTGATATGATCATCACCTACTGCCAGCGCATTGACGAGTCTTCAGAGTCCTACACAGAGGTTTTACTGGCTCAGGAAAAACGAAGTAGGAGCACATATGTAATATGTGCGGGACCGAGATTAATACGAGTATGTGATACCGTATTCTATTCTCGCGATTTATAATATCGGTCAGTTATATGAGATATAGCCGGGTTATCAAATCAAGTGTTGATTCGATAAGTTGATACAAATAATATTAGTCGATCATATGAGATATAACCGGATTATTAAATCAAGTGTTGATTTAATAATTTAATGTATAATTATATATTTGATATATTAATTTACATTAACTAGTATTAGCTCACTTAAGCATTTTTTCTCACTTATGCATTTAATATATATGTGATATATATTAATTGTATTTCTTTTTGGGTCATGCTTGATGCCACATGCTACATGGGTGTATGAGACTCACACCATACTCATGATAATGTGAGGTTTGTTTATTTAAAGTAAATCCAAATTAGATGGAAATTGGTCACATAGCATGAAGCTTGTGGAAGCTTGTAGATGTATTGACTTAGTCCACTAATTTTGTTTTACTTAAGATATTTATTAACCCAACCATTATCTAAACTCATGGTTAAGTCTCTACATGAGTTATATGAGATATTTCTCACCCATGGTTGCCATTCACTCTCTCTTCTATTACTTGCTTCATCTTCATCTTGCTCATGAGAGAGCTCTCTAGGTTTTTGAGAGGAGAATAAAAATAGTGAGAAAATTAATTCTAAAGTGAGCAAAAATCGTACTTCATCATCCTCTACTAGATTAGCCATTTAGTTTAGGGTATTAGCTTCACTAATCCCTCATTAGTGAAGAAGTAGCTTGGGCTAGTGTCTCCTCGACGTAGATCATCTTCGGCCTCGAAGACTTTGTGCAAGCTCGTTCCTTTCACCTTATGGAGCCATTCTAGAGTCCACGAGATCACTACTTGGAGCGAAAGGCCTACCACTCGGAGCTATTGAAGTGAATGACCGGTCTACAAAGGTTGTATTCCATATTCACTTAGATGTAAAGTAGTTTACATGTTGTATTGTCTAAATCTCTAGTTAAGATTCTAGGGTTTGGGTTGTTTAGCATGGCAAAATTTTGAAAATGGCATGAACGATGCCTCCCGAAACCTTGCTGCTGTGCTTAACATTCCTTCAACTCCCACGACTAGGGACACTTTAAGGATGTGCTTATTGACTACCCAACTCCCACGTATATGATCGTCATCATACTGCTGGTAGTCAAGCAAGAATCCTATGGGCTCTATCAACATGTAATAATGATCTGTAATGTCACCTGAAGCATGTACACGATGATAAAGACAAACCAGATAGCATACTATCATCTCGAGTAAGACTGTTCTACCAGTATAGGTCCTCCCTCAATCATTGCAATCACGTGTCTGCGATCCAATAATTGACTTGAGGGCACTATAGCCAACAGATGCAAAACATATAAAAGCATTTACTAAATATAATATATATATATATATCATCACAGGCATGTAATAGCATCACAGGCAGATTAAAAAAATCACAGACATGCGAACAACAATATGGAATAGCAGATAAAGTAGGAGCCCCGCGTTTTATTCAAACCGCAAATAAAACATGACATTCCTGGGTCATGTGGATAACACGTACAATATCGATCCTAACCCGTACGAGCGCGGCGAGCCACCCGTCAATCCTAGAAATAGGTAGCACGATCTCAACTCCATGAGATAGCCACCTTCTGAATTCTGGAATCCGGTGACTCGTGCACTCCTCCGTGGGGTAATCCGAGTACAGAAATAAAATATATATAAGGGTGACAATGACCGCATCCTAGTCGAGCCCCAATAAAAGAATATAAATAATATGAAAACGGCGGCCACAAGTTGGAGCTCCTCCCGAACAAATGAATACAAAAAATATAAAACAAAATTGTACAACCAAACGCACGCGGAGCTATCCGCCACGATAATCCGGCTAAACCATTACAGATATATATATATATATATATATATATATATATATATATCACAGAAATAATAAACACAAGAAAGTGTGCAACCCCGTCTAATCGAACACATAACGATTAGATGACGTTCAACAACATATATACCAAGATACAGGCATAAACGATATTAAAATTTCGACCGAAAACAACCCCGAATTGCCCGAATGCACCAATAGTACAAAACAAAATTTAGGGCAAAAAGAAGTATACCAAAAATCTAGTTTCTATAATTCTAAGCAACTGACAAAATTTAGGGAGAAACAGAGAAAAATGGGAAGAGGAACTCGGCGAGACTTTTTCTCTTTCTTCTCGAATTTTGTGCCAAGTTTTCTTTCTTAAAACGTAATCCACTAACTTATATAAAAAAAATTTCAAGTTCCGTTTTGAAATGGACAGAAACTTGGAATTCGTAACTAAATACGGGTAAATTTTCGATTTCAAAACTAAATTATCGTCTAATCTAGTTCTAGTGTTTGGTTCGGCTCTGATACCATTGAAGGTTCCTAGTGTCCTTACCGCTACAACCGTGGCCGATGTGGAACCAAATAAACGAAAATTTTCATGAGAGCGCTGGAAAATAATCTCTAACGGTCGATCCAAACACTAAAGTAGAAAACAAGCATGCAAGGTTATAAGATTACAACCTTTATCGCGTGTCCACCTAATCGTGGAAGACCCCTCCGACCTCCTCGTAGGATGTCGGAAACAAGTTTGAGAGATGACCACCCTTGCCGAAAATGATCCACCCAAGCGAACCGATCCAAGCTCCAGCTTTACCTAGTAAAGCAACCAATGCTCCAAGCTCGCTAGAAATGGAGAGTGGGGATGTAGAAATTTTCTGCTATCATTTTCTCACTAACACAAAGCTCAAGAAAGCATGCAAGAAGGATGAGAAGAGAATGGAGAGGTAGCCATGCAACAAAAGAAAATGAGCTCAAGCGTATGAGAGAATGAGAGAAATGAATGGCTTCATAATTTTTTTCAACATTATATAAAAAATATCACAACTATTTAATCATAAACAAATGAAACCTATCTCTCTCTACATTCCTCAACCATGCTCAAAAGCCACCTCATTAACATGAATATTCATAAATGAATATTCATAAACGAGGTGTCCTCTTTTTAAAACATATTCTGTTTAAATACGGAATAAAATCCGGTATACATATCAAAATACATATACACGTATCCGTATAAAAATACGAATAGCCAAGAGAGAAAATGAATAGTTTACAATAGTACTAGAATATATATATATAATCAAAATTTGATTTAATAATCCGGCTTAATCCTAAGACGACTTGTATTATCAACGGTCCGATTAAAATCCGTGTAACATGTACACATATTTAATCGGACACATGTATATACCAACATACGTCATCTATCTGTATAGGTCATCCCTCAATTATCATAATCGCGTTCTTGTAATTACCACAATTGTATTGCGAACACTATATCCAACAATATATATAAAAGGTGTTGGGGGAAATCCTAAGATGATTCTGGAAGCCTTCAAAACAACCAAAATAACCCTAAAATCCCAACGGCTGCGACGAGTATTTAGCCGCCAATTGACGGCCAAATGAACTAAGTTGGCTGCAAAAAAATGGAGTTGGACCTTGGGTCTTTTTATGTGTTCATGATGGCATTTTGGGGGGTCTTCTAACACTTGAAAATTTGAATTTGAGAACTTTGAATTCTGCAGGATTTGACCATTGACCGTTGACTTTGATTAGGTCTGTTTTGCATCGTTTTGAGCTTGAAAGTCCGTCAATTGCTCCACTACCTGTTTTCTGCACTTGTAGCACATAAGGATCAAATAGCACTTATTTATATATACAAGACTAACAATGAGAGATATTAGAATGCAATAAACCGTGATGAAGAGTGCCTCACTCATGCTTGACTAGTGTGGACACCATTTATGGTGTCTCACTTGCATTTCATATGAAATGTCACCTATATTTCAAATGAAGTATTACATATACTTCAAATGAAGTAATACCCTTACCTTAAAAGAGGTAGTGTCTACCCCACTTAGGGTATCCCACTTGCATTTCAAATGAAATGTCACATATACTTCAAATGAAGTGATACCCTTACCTTAAAAGAGGTAGTGTCGACCGCACTTAGGGTATCCCACTTGCATTCAAATGAAATGCCACCTATACTTCAAATGAAATATTACCTATACTTCAAATAAAGTATTACTTATATTTCAAATGAAGTGATACCCTTACCTTAAAAGAGGTAGTGTTGGCCCCAACTAGGGTGTCCCACTTGCACACCAACAGAAGTGATGTGGCCCCCACGTAGGGCAGTGCCCATCAACTTTCACCAAGTTGACACTAAAATACCTTCAAGTATTTCCATTCAATTCTCTAATGAAAGCTCTGCGTATTTTTATTCCTTTTCCAAATATCAATGTATTTACATTCAAATTGTATACAAATTTGAACAAAATGAATAAAATATACATTTTTTTGTTTGACCTATGATTGGTATTCACTTTACCAATATATATACGAACCCCCACACTAGAATGATACGATTTGAAATGAGCTAGTACGGTATCCCGTCTATGTGCGTCCTATGACAATAGGATGTAATTAACGGTACACGCTTGAGATACCATAAGTCTCAAACCCAAGACCTTCTGGTTAATTCTTAAAACACTAAATAACTTGTTTTGTTTAAACTCATTTTTGTTTCAACGTTCAATCACAGGAGGTCCTAAAGAAGATAAAATGTTTTCATTGTAGAAGATCCATACCGACGAAAACTTGTGGTACGCTTGGAGCCAATTCACGAGGCAGGGGAACCACAACAATCTCTCAGGAAAAACGACGATCAATCAAAGGGTGGCTAGCAGCCTCATTCAGAAACACAGTGGTGATCATATAATTCAACTGGAACCAAAGAGGGTAAGTTTTGGATACTTGAGCATCAAGAACGCACCATCGGGGATACTTTGAACTCACTTCAGGACTGCCCCACAATAAGGAATGGTGAAAATCCATCCTTGTATGGCGAAAGAATTTAATGTGAGGTACGTTTGAGGTTCGGGTCATGAAACATACCCTAAATCTATCACAAAAGAAATAGGATAAACTTATACAAAAGAAGGAAAAAAAAACCCGTTTATAACAATACCTATTTCTATGAGAAGTTATGCAAGATCATTTGGCATCCGATTCAAGTGTCCTTGTAAATAACTAGCATTAGAAAATTATTTCAGAATTATTTAACGAGAAAAACGCAAACACTATATTTAACAATTTCTAAAAGAAAACATGAAGGCAAAGCAATTACTAACAACTCGTGCATTCAAATCAACTACTTTATTTTATATGTGCCATGTTAATATAAGGATACCGACGTAGGGTACGAGCAACGAGTGATGACACATCAAGGGGATAGATATTCAAGAGGGAAGAAAATAAGGACTTACTCGCTTTGCAATACGGTATAGCACCATATTGCCGATACAATAAAAGCCTCGGCCGAGAGGCTTACGGCGACTTGAAATTACCGGGATCTTCAAATGGCTTGGATGGAGATTTGAAGTAAGAGTTTGAAGGAAGATGAAAGAGAAGGGAGAACATATAAAAGAATATTACAGTTATAATAATTATTCATAACCATTCTAATTATTATGTGCATTCATTTTAGGGGGTTTAAAAAAAGAATTGAAGGTCATTTATAGGTTATGAAAGAGTTTATATATATATATATATATATATATATATATATATATAAGAAATAATTGCAACATCCGGGACTTGTTCTTGCGAACTCTAAACAACACCCCAACGACACAACCAACTGAATACAAGTGCAACTTATACAAGTTCTAAGAGTCGTTTAAAGAAATATATTAGGAAGAACAAATTATCTCTTCAAAATTTTCCTTTCAAAATAAAATCGAATAAATTCTCTTCATTCAAAACAACGTCTTTCAAAAAAAAACTCTTTTTTACAAAACGAATCATTTCGAAACAAATAGATTTTTTTATTTATTTAAAACTAGTATAGTAGAAACACGGTCGTTACACTGATAAATAGTGAAGTTACTGTTAAGATACTTATTTCAAGGGGACAGCGGTGGAAATTATCTAATTTTTCCTCATGAAATTATGAAGTTGTGATAGAACGAAGAAGCCTTCTAACAGAGCTTGATGGAATCTTACCAATAGAAATAGAATATAGTGTAGTGTGGAAACTTAACGAAGATGGTAAATTTTCGGTACAAAGTTGTTATAAATTCTTAACTTTGGAGGCCTTCAAGCTTCATGGTATGACTTTATTTGGAAGTCGGTAGCTCCATTAAAAGTTAGAATTTTTTGTTGGATTCTTCTCAACAGACGACTTTTAACGAGATTATATATGAGACGGAAAGGATGGACAGGAGACTGGTCCTATGAGTTTTGTAGTTCATAAGAAGAAACAGAAGTATTTATTTCTATATTGTCCTTTGAATGTGATATTTGGACAATAATGGCAAGAGCGTTCGGAATTGTAAGGCTACTTGATGGGATTGAAGAAATGATTTTTAACTAGGACCTACCGAATGTGGAGGTTTCCTTTTGTTGAAATAACATAAAGATAGTCATCTTCTTTTGCTTATGAAATAGAAGGAACTCAAAAAAATTCAATTGTTATAGGATGTATTGTTAAGTGTTGAACTTCTCTTAAAATTCTAGGCAGCAGAAGCAACTAGCAAGGTCAAAGAGAAGTTGAAGAAAACGCGGAATTACTCTATTCTTCCGAACGAGTTTTGGAACTTTTGACTTTCTTTTTGTTATTTCTGTTTATCTCAACCAATATATGTTTACGATGTAATTAATATTTTTACTGATATTAATATACTACTGAGATGAGCTGGGGCTCAACTTTTCATATCAAAAAAGAAAAAAATCATTAGACTAAAATCCAAACTATAACTAATGAAAAGTTGGCTGCTCTTATTATTTTAGCTACTCTTTTTAGTACTGTATGAAGCTCTTCTATTGAAAGTCCTCACCTGATTACATTGTAACATGCGATACTTGCTAACATGTGAGATTTTGATGTGGACAAACACACCCAAAATTACAACAAAAACAACAGCGACATTCTTTATCCCAAAATTTTAGGATCGGCTATACGAGTTTTGTTAGTGTATATGCCCTAGAGGCCATTACTGTATCATACTAGTTTGTATATTACTTAATGGAAGCTTGGGATATTCACAGTTGTATATACAATCTTGCTCGAAATGGTAGTATGCTACTTGGTTTGTCTCTGCTTTAATATGTGCATGTGTTTCTTTTAGCATATTGCAGGTATACATATTAGTAGAGCCCTTAGGATGTGCTTGATTACCAGCGTTGTGATGGCGCTCGCACTCGTGGGAGCTAGGTAATCTATAAGCACATCCTTATATAGGTCCCTGGTCATTGGACTATCGAGACAGGGCATCGATACTCCGGAGTAGACTAGCGTATGCGCTTCTCATCCCAGTGTGGGAGACGGTCTGTCCCACAGCCGTTAGTACGTCGTACTTGGGATAGTATGCGGGTGCTCGTTAGGTTACGAGTACACTGGACAGGACTCGTCGGGAACTGTTGGTTGGTAATATACCTATCGTCAGTTATCAGTTCCCAGGTGACATGAGTACAGCTTAGTCCGCTGACTTGACACTGTCACTTCGCCTCGAGTGTGTTCCCACTGCACTTTGATTACTACCCTACCACGGCTCAGAGGAGTCGTGCAAACAGGTAGTTTTTGGGTGCAGTCCCGAAGCACTTGGAGGCAGTGACGGTTAGACAGGATTCGTCTCTCCCGGTATTGGGGGTTGACATCGCGCTGTGTCCAGGAGAGCCATTACACGAGTAGTCCCTGGCCAGGACAAGCGAGATATACTGGTAGGCTTCCAGTGTTATCTCAGGGTGTTCTGGGCTTCACTCCGACACGACTTGTACCGCTATTAGGGGACTGACGTTCACCGCCCCCCTAGGCCCGCCATGCGATGTATCAGACGAACAGACCGGACTGTACGGAGACTGTCACATACAGGCTCAGTAGGAGTGCAGATGGGGTTCACCTCGTCAGTCTTCTTATCGACATCTACCTGGGGACCGTTACGTACAGCTAGTGCCGCTTGCGGTCTGTGGTTAAACCCACTGCCAGCGTAGTGTCGAGTCTTTAGAGTCCCACACAGAGAGCTATTCGCCTTTAGGCAAAACGAGTAGAGGTCGTATGGTTTTGCGACAGGGTTCGTTCGCATCCGCGCACTTGTGCACGTTTGCTGTCCGGACAGTTTATACTAGCGGGCTTTGGTTTAAGCCGGATCCTAGTATATGATTTGAGATTGGTTTTTCTCATTGTGTTCGTGTTCCTCGGATCACGAATGCGGGTGCGTATGCACGGTTGCTTGAGATTGAGGGAGAGGACCTTGTTTAGGGTTAATGGCTATTGTCATTTTATTAACCCTATTGTTTTTGTGTGTATTATTGTTAATTAATAATTAGCTTAATTATTGTGCATGGTTGTTGTTGTTGACACTTTGACTTTGTTGACTTGTTGACCAAGTTGACAATTTGACCATGATCATTTCATTTGGAAGATGCTCTTTGATTCTTGCAATTTGCATTAATAATGAAATGATAATGGTCACCTCTTGATTAAACCATGACAATTTTCTTGCTAATTAATTAATTAAAATAACTCACACATATTAGTGAGAATGGCTCACTAATATTTCATTCTATCATATCTTTTCTCTCTCTTGCTCATCCTCTCCCTCAAGCTCTCTCCCTCTCATGTGTAGAGAAACAAAAAGCTTGAGAAAAACCTTCACTTGATCTTCTCTACTCACTTCTAGGGTTCAAGTCTTAGCATTTCTTGCACTCTAGTTACTCCTAGCTTGGAGTTGAAGCTAAAGGTCGAGGCTTTCGGGTGGATCGTTCTTTGACGGAAGGAGACAAGCAAGGTGAGGCCTTTCTACCATTCCGACGAGCAAGGCGAGAAGGAGTTCGAGCTCAAGGTATAACCTTTCTACAACTTTGTTAGTTGTTAGTTTTCTTTAGCTAGTTTTAGTTTAGCAAAGATCCTCCAAGTCAAGGTCCATGTTGCCTAAGTCATTAAAAATCCGATTTTTATTATGTTTTCCGCCTCCCCGCAAGTACCGAGGTGGGCAACGTGGACTTACAGTGGTATCAGAGCCTAACTAAACTCAAACTAGCTAGGTAGTGAAGTGTAACGAAGTTTCGAAACCGAAAATCCAAAAACCGAACTTTTGAAAAACCCTAGTTTCTGTTGAAATTTTTTCTGCTCAAAATAGAAAACTTTATATTTGTAAATTCATCTCAGGGTTTTTAATGAACACCCATGAAAAACGACACAGAGATTCGTTCAAACCGCCGCCCTTCCGCCGCACGAGGTAGGCTCGTGCCGCGGAAGCGCCGCGGTTTGATGTCCTCTCTGCATCGTTTTTCGTGCAGTGTCTTTCTGTGTTGATTTTGGGTTTTTTAGGATATATAATATATGCCCAGATTTTCCAGAACTAAAATTTACTTTTGGGGGCCTATAAATCCGTATTTTTCGGAACTTCACTACACTTTAACTACATCGGTTATATCTGTAATGCTTGCATGTATTGAACGTCGGCTAATTGCTATAAGACGATTAGTCGGGGTTATACATGATCTGTGATTGTTATTGGTTTGTGGATATGAATGGATTGGATTGTCGCGGGTGAATGGCCGGGGTGGATGTGAGATGAGCGTTGTTTTTCTTTCATTCATTTGTAACATGTAAATTGATGTAATAATATTCTTTGTATGGCCGCACAACCGGGTCGGGGTTGTAGCCGTCATTGTATAATTCTTTTTACTGTTTTTGCTCCTAGGATAGACCCATGGAGGGGTGCACAAACTACCGGGTATCTCGAAGTGCCGAGTGGCCTACTCACGGTGGTGAGGGAGGTTGCTTCGCTTCGGGTGCTTGGCGGGTAGTTTGCCGCACCCGTAGGGGTCTTGGGTGGGGTTTTGGCCATTCACCGCGACCGTGTAATCCGCTTTGCGTTGCAGGCTCGAACGCATTGCGGATTCCTAGTATATCCAATGTATTCATCTGTGATCTGTAATGTCTATCATTGCTGTATATTTATATATAATAACTATTTAGGCGTTGCTTATGTTTTACAGCCGCGCTAGCCCAGCCCCCGCTCTGTCGTTAGTTAAGTAACTGTTCGAAACCCACGGTGACGTGCTTTTTGGAAAATGAGGTCAATATCGGATATGTCAGTTTTTGTCGGAAAAATAATGCACGACGTGAGTATCGAGTGTTAAAAGTACCGCAAGTGCACGGTGCGTTGTAGCGAGCCGGCAAGTACGGGTCGAACCACAAGGAGTGGATATCACGACATCATTTTGAGTTATGGATCAAAAGTTTGAAGATGGTGTTTTGTCACGTTTTTAGTGTGATATCTAAAAGAACAAGGTTTGGGATATAAAAACTTAAGCTAATGGTTTAGTAAGAGTTAATTATGACTTTTACCCCCAACTCTCCATTTTTGATTCAAGATTTACTTCTTTTTAGTTTCCATTGGAATACCGAAAGCATACCGTATTTATCCGAAAAATGTATCGGGATGAAATACGATATCAAGGGTAGAAAAACAGAAACTAACAAGAATGGAATGGATAATGGAGTGGATATGGAATTAGTTAAGTGAAGTAGCAAGTATAGAATATATGCAAGAATGCTATATATCCTATCTAGCTAATTGCGACACATAACTTGATTCCGTATTCACGCCCACTTCAAATCGTAACAAAGCAGAGATGGAATGTAAAGAAAGAATAAGATATATGTTTAAAGGTTGATTTAAAACGATATATCTTATCAAGCAAAACATGATAACCTTGCTTTGTTAAGAAAAGAAATGAGAAAGTGCAAGAATCAAAAAGGGAGAGGTTTGAGGTAAAGTCGTTTCACATCCTACCTCACCATCGCCTAAGAATAACTACTCACACATTATTATATCAATACACAACTGAATAATGAGGAAAATTGACATAATTAAGAAAAAGAGATACAAGGTCAAACTTGATAATAGAGATTTATTGCAACACTTCAAAGTACATGTAATGAGTTCAAATACTAAAATCTACCCTTGCAAGCTCAAAATTAGAAGTTGCAAGACCAGAGGATAGCAAAGAACTCAACCAAAATCCAAGAACAAGAATTTTAATAAAGGACACAAATATATCACAAATATCAGAATTTCTTCTCTCAAAATTACATATCTTACTACTTCTCAGATCTGCTATATATAGGCAATTCAAATTACAAAAATAGAACCACAGGTGGACCAAATGCACCATGAGGGGCCCATGAAAAGAAAACGAGCCACTTTGGTAGTGATCAGGCCGCAAATTGCGGCCATATTGGCAAAATTTGCGGCCGGCTTCTGGAGTGCGGGGCCCACCTTGTTGCATTAGTCTTCTGGTTAGTTGAGTGTCTCCCATTAATTACAAATTTGTCTATTTCTCACATGGGTGGATTCTGTAGTGATGAACAGAGAGCATTTCCTGTTAAAGTCAATGTTTCTACTTGGTTTCACCATTATTCTGTTGCAACCTTGCTCTGTATTCTGCCCGTCGGCAGTTATGGTGAAAAACCGTCTTTTTTGTTCATGTTGTGTACTAGCTCCCGTGTTTTTGCCTGTGTACCTGTGTTCTGTACTATTGAGCAGAAAGAGATTAATAGCACTGTTTATTGATAAAAATGATAGGAATTAGTGGTATTGAAATGTAATTAATCGTGTCGATCAAATACCCCCAAACTTATCTTTTGCTCGTCCCGAGCAAAACCATTTATTCACAAAAGAGAATTTTCACAGCACTTTCGCAGGGAACGCGATTGCACTGAGCGCGTGCAACAAGCCGTTAAACCTCTAGGTGTCCCTAGTAGGAGGAGTGTTGTCTCCTGAGGGTTTTCAGCGGATTACACCCACAAAATCCAGTCAAGTTAGTTTTGCAAGAAAATAGTTGATCCAAACCTAAAGTTAAAGTCTCAAAGCTAGAATTCCCATCACTCAAGTTAGAAACATTAAACCGTATCTTTCACTCCTCGCAATTTGTTTAATAAGCTGATAGGCGTCTCTTCGTGTTAGTGCGTTGGTGTCGTCGTGTTTTTTTAAGAATTTGATCATGTCAAAAAGTTTCAGACTAAGGTAAACATACAAAGGATCATACAAGTTTGAAAGGAGTTATGATTTTCTCAAGTTTTTATTCTCCAGTTAGGCTTCAAGTCAGAATATATATCAGTTTTAACCGAGTACCATAGTCGTATTGTTCACGCCTATCTTTTACCTGTTTTAGTTCATACACACCCTCTAATATTGTACAAAACGTCTTAATAACACAAGTCTTCATATCTCCGTGAAATATTGTTTTACTAGAAAATTTGTCACCGCCAAGATTATACTCCCACTAAGAACCATAAGGACTTTTGACTTGGAGAGGACACTTGCTTGGCTTGTTTTATCAGGTGATTGGAAACTTAGCGAGCTTTGGGTCAATAACTCCCAAATCAGATGATTTTAGGGTATTAGGTGTTGAGACACCCCAAGGACTTAATTACCCAAGTCACCAAAACCACAAAACAAAAAGACTCATTTTACATTAGTACGACGGAGATATAGTCAAATTTTTTTTTTATGACGTTTACATGTGATAAGGTGTGTAACTACTTCACCAGGTTCCAGATGGGTTATTTTTCGGACTTGTAGCTTCTATCAAAACTTCTATAAAATTCTTCATATCTACTTCCTTGTATGAATTATTCTTGATATTACTTAACTCAGCCAAACCTATTTGATCTTAAGGATGTTTTAACACTTAAGAGTTTTTACAGACATGTCAGACATGTATTTGAAAAAAAAAACGACACGTGTAAGTGATATAAAAGACGTGTATCAGCTAAGATTAAACACACAGGCGGGTTATTTTTCAGGTCGTCAATCTCAATTCTTGAATTAGTTATTTCTATTTTCTCAATTTAACCATTAGATTTTGAATCACCATCCCCTGCTAGCAAGCCTGACACAATTTTTCATTTTTTTAATTTTTTCAATTTTTTTTTTGTGTAGTAAAAACATTTTTATACAATGCAGTACAAAAGCAGATATGAAATGCAACTATATGCAAAAGAAAAGAAAAATACAATAAGTAAATGCTGAAATGCAGGAAATATGCAAATGCAGTCTATATGCTACCTCCCCCAAACTTGAGTCAGACAATGTCCTCATTGTCGCTTTGCTTTTCCTTTCCCTTTTCTGCTTCCGCTGGCCTCATTTTGCAATTCCTGTTGAGCAGCTTCAATCCTGTCAAGCTGCTCCTGCATCTTTTGCTGTTTCTTGAGTATATGTCGAATACTCCTAAATGTCAGGCGCTGTAGATCTTTCTCGTTATCTGGCTCTGGCTCGTTCAAGAGTGCCTCTGTTGAGCTCTCCGGACCTGGATGTTCACTTGGGTCCTTCCTTGTCCAGACTTTTTGCTCGTAGTGGCTGCCGGTATAACCATGTGAAATTCGCTCTATTTCGACCGGCCAGTTTGTGTAAACAGTCGCGTATCCTTCAAACTCAATAATATCAATATAGTACTTTGCGAGCTGGGTGACTAGTACTGGCAAAAGAAGTTTGTTTTGCGTCACCCCTTCCATGATTGTGTTGTGTAATTGTCTTACAACACAGAAATACTGTTCCCTTTCCATTAAACAGTGCGCAATATGACCTACCCCAGCCGGGAAGGAAGAAACACGGCTCTTTCCCCTGATGTTGCGATTTGCCCATCGGCAAACCGCAAGCACGTTTCGATACATCTGTGCTGGATTCAACCCCTTATCTTTCAATTCCATAAAGTCCCCCATCAATGATCTGTAAGCCGCCAGTTCTTGCGGTTCTTGATTCCCCGGTCTCATGGGGATACCTGTTACCCTAGAGATGGTCTTGGCTTGAAAAATCCTACGTCGTCCTTGGAAAAAGAATTCTATGAAATTCTCTTCCTGTTTGCCATTTCTTAACGCTTCATAAAAATCTTCGACCAATTCTCTCACAGCAAATAAATTATTACCCTTGTAAACCAGATATTCCCACCCTCTTTGACAGATTTCATTGTAGAAATACTGTCCATAGGTTTCGTCGGAGAAAATCTCGGAGAAATTTTTCTCACAATCAAAAGCTACCATTGTAGATCTGAAATTATAGATGGAAATTAAACCAGGGGAGATGAAATCTTACAGAGAGAGAAGAAGATCGGGGCTGTCGGGTCTGATCAGGCCGCAATTGGCGGCTGAAAGGGGATTTTTGGCGGCCGGAGTTGGGGCTTTGGGGCTGCGTCTTTGAGATTGGGTAGCTGATGAAGAGAGGGGTGTGGGGTTCTGTCAATTTCACAAATGAAGTCTCGGGTTGGGGTTTGTAGGGTTATAAAGGGTTATTTACAAAAACACCCCTCTACAAAAAGAATTAGCAAAAGAAAACTTTAAAACTACAAAAGAAAACGTATATACAAGAGAACATGGGGGTGTTTTAATCGATGTAAGTCGGCTCATGCAAAAACATGAGCTCCCCCGTTTCCGCGGGCAATTCTAAGAATGGTTTTAGCCGTTGGCCATTAACCTTGAATATGCTGCCTGTTTGCTGATTTTCAATTTCGACAGCACCATGCGAAAAAATGGTGCGCACAAGAAATGGACCTGTCCATCGTGATTTCAATTTCCCGGGAAACAGATGAAGTCGGGAGTCGTAGAGCAGAACCTTTTGCCCTTCGGTGAATGTTTTTCTGAGAATCGCTTTGTCATGAAAGACCTTCGTCTTTTCTTTGTACAGTTTGGCATTCTCATACGCATCGTTACGTATTTCATCAAGTTCATTTAATTGAAGTTTACGCTCTTCGCCGGCTTTTTCCAAATCGATATTGAGCTGTTTGATTGCCCAGAAAGCACGGTGTTCCAATTCAACAGGCAAGTGACATGCCTTTCCAAAGATGAGTCGGTATGGGGACATACCTAGATTCGTTTTGAAGGCTGTGCGGAATGCCCAGAGCGCGTCACTTAACTTCAATGACCAATCCTTGCGGTTATTGTTGACAGTTTTTTCCAAAATTTGTTTAATTTGTCTGTTGGAAATTTCAACCTGACCGCAAGTTTGAGGATGGTAGGGTGTTGACAATTTGTGGCTGATGGAATACTTTTTCATTAGTGATTCAAAAGATCTGTTGCAGAAATGCGTTCCATTATCACTAATGATGGTGCGAGGCGTACCGAACCTGGAAAAAATGTTTTCTTTCAAGAATTTCACGACAACCTTGTTGTCGTTGGTTCGACAAGGGATGGCCTCCACCCACTTGGACACATAGTCCACAGCCAGCAAAATGTACTCATTCCCAAAAGAGTTTGGAAATGGTCCCATGAAATCAATGCCCCAGACATCAAAAATTTCTACAATCAGAATGGACTGTAGGGGCATTTGATTTCTTTTTCCAATCTTGCCCATGTGTTGACATCGGTTGCAGGTTTTGCAATATTCAAAAGCATCCTTAAAAAGCGTCGGCCAGTAGAAGCCGCTCTGCAAAACCTTTTCCGCTGTTTTTCTGGGTCCGAAATGGCCCCCGCAAGCTTGATCATGGCAGAAGGACAAAACACTTCTTGTCTCAGAGTTGGAGATGCACCGTCTAATGATCTGATCAGGACAGTATTTAAACAGGTATGGTTCATCCCAGTAGAAGAATTTGACCTGGGAGAGAAATTTATACTTGTCTTGATTTGACCAAAAAGATGGTGTTTCTCCGGTGACTAGAAAGTTCACGATATCAGCAAACCATGGTTCGCTTGATACGGAGAGAAGTTGTTCATCCGGAAAATGCTCATTGATTGGAATTTCCTCATTTGGTGCATTTGGTATGCGAGACAGATGATCGGCTACAACATTGTCGGTCCCCTTCTTATCTTTGATGGTTAAGTCAAATTCCTGAAGAAGGAGGATCCAACGTATCAATCTGGCCTTGGCATCCTTTTTTGCAAAGAGGTGCTTAAGCGCAGAATGATCAGTGTAAATAGTGACGTGGGTTCCGATCAAGTAAGGACGGAATTTCTCAAGTGCGAACACAACAGCTAAGAGTTCCTTTTCAGTCGTGGTGTAATTTAGCTGTGCGTCATTCAACGTCCTGCTCGCATAATGGATAACATGCGGCTTCTTTTCAAATCGCTGTCCTAAGACAGCTCCTATCGCAAAGTCAGAAGCATCGCACATTAGTTCAAAAGGTTCGCTCCAGTCTGGTGCGCTTAAAATCGGAGCGGAAGTGAGTTCCGATTTTAAAAGCTTGAACGCGTGAAGGCACTCAGAGTTGAAGTCAAAGGGTGTTTCTTTTGCCAGCAAAGAAGTCAAGGGTCTAGCCAGTTTGCTAAAATCCTTGATGAAACGCCTGTAAAACCCGGCGTGGCCTAAGAATGCCCTAATATCACGGACAGTTCGTGGAGGTGGGAGGCTTGAGATAACGTCGATTTTTGCTTTATCGACTTCGATTCCTTTCTCAGAAATGATATGGCCTAACACGATGCCGTGTTTGACCATAAAATGACACTTCTCCCAGTTGAGTGTGAGGTGCTTTTCTCTACATCGTAGCATTACTAGCTCTAGATGCCTCAAACACTCAGAAAATGAATCTCCAAAGACGGAGAAATCATCCATGAAAACCTCTAAAAATCGCTCTACCATATCAGAGAATATGCTCACCATGCACCGCTGAAATGTCGCGGGTGCATTGCACAGCCCAAAGGGCATGCGGCGGTAGGCGAAGGTACCAAAAGGACAAGTGAAGGTTGTTTTGTCCTGATCCTCTGGATCAATCGGGATCTGATTATAGCCGGAATACCCATCTAAGAAGCAATAGTAGGCATGTCCGGCTAGGCGTTCAAGCATTTGATCAATGAAGGGCAGCGGGAAATGGTCCTTGCGAGTTGCTGCGTTGAGCTTTCTGTAATCGATACAGACTCTCCATCCTGTTTGTGTACGGGTTGGGATGAGCTCATTTGCTTCATTCGTGACGACGGTGAGTCCCGATTTCTTTGGTACTACGTGAATGGGGCTTACCCATTTGCTATCAGATATGGGATAGATGATCCCATTGTCCAGACACTTCAGCATTTCATTCCTTACTGCTTCTTTCATTACCGGGTTAAGCCGGCGTTGAGGATCCTTGAAGGGTTTGGAATCATCAGTCATATGGATTCTGTGCTGGCAGATAGCAGGGCTGATTCCTTTGATATCAGCCATTGACCACCCAATCGCTTCCATGTTCTTTCTCAGAACATCCATGAGGGCCGACTCTTGCTCAGGCGCAAGGTCGGTTGCAATTATTACTGGAAGCGTTTTGTCATTTCCCAAGTACGCATACTTGAGGTGGTCAGGAAGAACTTTGAGGTCGAGTTTCGGTGGCTCCTCCACAGAAGGTCGTACGTCAGGGGCTGGTTCGTTGCGAAGAGGTTCAAATTGGGGCCCCCAATGTGCATAGGATGCCTGTTCAGGATTTAGCTTGTCAAGGAAAAGAAGCTCCTCAGAAAATAGTTCTTCAAAAGTTTCGTCCAGACACTCGTTTTTGAAGTCAAATGTCCCCTCCTCAGACATATCATATACAGCGTTGACTTCAAAAGTGTCATCGTGTTTCTCGCTCGCTTGGTTTCCTAGCGTGAAGATGTTGAGGTCTACTGTCATGTTTCCAAAAGAAAGTTTCATGGACCCATTACGACAGTTTATCAACGCGTTGGATGTGGCTAGGAAAGGTCGCCCCAGTATGACTGGAATTTGACCGCTGGGATTGGTGACGGGCTCAGTCTCCAACACAATGAAGTCTACGGGGAATATGAATTCCCCGACCTTGATTAGAACATCATCAATTTCTCCCCTCGGTACTTTTGTCGAACGATCTGCCAGTTGCAGAGTCACTCTGGTCGGCTTGAGATCTCCCAATCCCAGTTGTTTGTAAACTGAGTAGGGAAGGAGGTTCACACTTGCCCCTAAGTCTAACAAGGCTCGGTTGATTTGTTTGTCCCCAATGGTGCAAGAAATAGTAGGACAACCTGGGTCCTTATATTTCACAGGAATAGACTTGGACAAAACATCGCTCAGAGTGGCAGCCAAGAAGACGGTTTTGGGGACATTTGTGCGTCGTTTTTGGGTGCACAAGTCCTTCAGAAATTTTGCGTATGCCGGAACTTGTTGAACAACGTCCAACAAAGGAATGTTGACCTCACAGCGTTTAAAAACTTCCAATACCTTTTCCATGTTTGCAGAAGGCTTCTTTGATTTTAACCTATTAGGATAGGGAGCCTTAGGTCCAAACACTGAATTTAGCAAAGCTGCAGATGGAATAGGTGCAGAAGACGTGAATGTTTTTGCTGGGCAATCAGTGTGGTCGTGTGGCGAATTCTCATGTTGGTTTGAAGGATGTGCAGCAGATGACGAGGAAGAAGAAGCAGGAGGTGAAGAAGAAGAAGGTGATGAAGATGAAGACGGATCACAAGGAGGAGCTGGAGATGAACTAAGCGCTGGCAAACTGACAGCCGCACGCCTGGATGATTCGCTGGGATTGACAACCTTGTTGTCAATAGTTCGTCCTGATCTGAGGACGGTGACGGCGTTCGCATTCTCAATATTGTTCGTCTGAACAATATGAGCGTTGTTGTTTCTCTGTTCTCTTGGGTTTATCACGGGTTGAGAGGGAAATGTTCCCTTCTCACGTTCATTAACTGCTGCAGCCAGTTGACTGATTTGGATTTCTAATCTGGCTATCGCTTGAGTGTTAGCGCTATGCAACTGACCGGATGTTTGCATAAAAGTAGCCAGACTAGATGAAGTCTGCGCAGAAGTTTTAATCAAAGCTTCCAACCCTTTTTCAATGGATGTTACCCTCTTGTCGTCTTGGACGAACCCAGGGGGTGTAAAGGTTGGGTTGTGCTGATTCGGCTGTTGGGGCTGCTGGGGCTGGTTAGTCGAATATCCCAATTTTTGGTTTTGAAAATTTGAATTTTGAAATTGTTGGAAAGGCGGGTTTGAATTGTTGTTTTGAAAAGGAGCCTGATTCCAAGCAAAATTGGGATGATTCTTCCAACCAGCGTTGTACGTAGGTGCAAAAGGGTCGTTCCTGGGGCGCTGGTTCTGATACAGCGCATTAACGTTTTCAGGTCCCTGGGACCCAACGAGAAATGGACATTCCTCCGTTATGTGGCTAGGATGCTGACAGTTAGCACACAAAGTTGGAGAAATTTGATTGACTGGTAGCGGTGAATTTTTTCCCTCTAAAGCTTCCATTCGCCGTACAAGAGCGGCGATTTTGGCTTCGGCAGCTATAGAGGTGTCAACTATGTGTGCACCACTCCTAGTCACGGATGGTTTCTCGCTCACACTCTCCCACTGGATGGTTTTGTCAGCCAGTTCTTCCAAAAAGTTCCATGCGTCCTTAGCACCATAGCTCAAGAATTTGCACTGACACATGGATTCTAGCATCATACGTGAACTGGAATCTAACCCCTCATAGACAATCTGACATAACCTCCACTGTTCTAACCCGTGATGGGGACATTTGATTAAGATGTCTTTGAATCTTTCTAAGCATTTCCAAAAAATTTCACCCTCTTTTTGTTTAAAATTGTGGAGTTCATTGCGAATTCGCACGGTTTTATGAATAGGGTAAAATTTTTTAAGAAAAACTTTCACAAAGTCATCCCATGTCGTGATCGATCTAGCTGGTAAACTGTTTAACCAGCTTTTCGCATTATCCTTAAGCGCAAAGGGAATGAATTTGAGCTTAACGACATCCTCTCCCACTCCTTGGATTTTCATCATTGCACATACTCCTTCAAATTCACTGATTAACAGGTATGCATCCTCGAACTCGAGTCCGTGGAATTTTGGGAGTAGTGGTATGAACTGTGGTTTGATTTCATAGTTGTTTGCCGCAATGGTGGGCAGTACTATGCATGAAGGAAGGGATGATCGGTGTGGATAACATCTGTCCTGTAATGCCGCTTCCTGTTGCTCAACGATTGTTTGCTCCGTCATTGTTGGTGGTGTAGGAGAAGAAAGTGAAGGTGAAGGTGAAGGTGAAGGATCGGACGGCTCCGATGAGGCAGAAGGTAAGGTCTCAGAGGATTCCGAGGAATCAGAAGGTGAAGAAGAATCGGAAGATATAGGCACAAACCGAACTAATCGAGATTGTGAATCTCTAGTCCAAGCTGACATGCACTATTCGGGAGTGGTAGGAAAACGACTGAGAGAAAAAATGTTTTTTTTTTATTTTTTTTATTTTTTTTTTAACCAGAATATTTACAACCACAAATATTGCTCACATGGTAATACAAGATCACAAACAAGACACACTGCACACACCTAATCAGTCTAGGGTCACCTAGGTCAACTAGACCTGCTCAAAAAACTTGCTTTTTGAAGTTAAAATGTACTGTGAAAACGGCCCAAAGATAGACTGATCGAGAAGCCAGGTAAGTGCAGAGAGGAAGGGAGGTTTTCCCTCGCTTTCGCGAGGTTCCTTAATTAGAGTAACCTTCTCTCTTTCGGCGGTTGCGCCTTTCACACTTTCCTAGACACTTCAGGAACAATGTACCGATCGGCTGTGTTCGAAATACACTTAACTTACCCTAATGAGCGCGAAGTCCTTAGAGGCTGAAAGTCTAATTTCTTTTAAAGTTAATGAGGGTGTGAAAATGCTCGTTCTTTGTGATTTGTGGGCCACGGAGAAGGGTGATGAAATCCCTTACCGTATCTTGTTGGGGTTCTTTGCCCTTAAGTCCGTATTAAATTCATGCAATGCGCAAACAATAAAAGTTGTTCAAATCATCAATCAATCGTTTTTTATGTTATAAGCGGTGCGCTGCAAAAAATACGGTTAGTTTCTTTTGGCAGTTGTGCTTGGCACTTGTGCAGCGGAGTTTGCGAAAGAAATCCTGCACAAAATTGAAGTATTGGAGCGTCGGGTTTGAGGAGAAGGGTGATGAAAAATACGTACCTTGGATTTATGAAGTTAGAAACTTCATTTGGCTTGATCCGTGATCACTTGAGCGTTCGCTTGTACGGGTCGATCTACCCGGATCTTTGGCACTGTTAACCTCGTAACGCCTTTCTCTAGAATTCCGTTCTCAGCTCCGCACAATCGTAGTTCGTATTTCAGTTGCAATCTGGAATTTGAGAAAAATACGATATTTAGTGCATAATACGATATTTATGGCCAAATTTCTGTAGATATATAATTAAATAATTTTAAATATAGAAATGGACTAAAAACAGAAATTTAGAGATGTAACAGAAAAATTGGGGCAAAACATCAGGTTCAGGCCGCAATTTGCGGCCATTTTGAGCATTTTGGCGGCCTGATCTTGGTGTTATTGCTCCATCTTTCTTTGTATGCTCTTCATTTCTGTTAGTAAACCTTTTCTATATCTAGAATAATTTTAGCACAATTATATCTACAGCAGAAAAGAAAACACAGAGAGCAATGAGTCGGATATTTGAGGTGTTTTGTTTTTTTTTGTGTTTTTTTTTTATACAAAGTATATACAGAGATAACTCAAAATAAACTTCGTGGTGTTGCCACTCCCCGGCAACGGCGCCAAAAACTTGTTCGAAACCCACGGTGACATGCTTTTTGGAAAATGAGGTCAATATCGGATATGTCAGTTTTTGTCGGAAAAATAGTGCACGACGTGAGTATCGAGTGTTAAAAATACCGCAAGTGCACGGTGCGTTGTAGCGAGCCGGCAAGTACGGGTCGAACCACAAGGAGTGGATATCACGACATCATTTTGAGTTATGGATCAAAAGTTTGAAGATGGTGTTTTGTCACGTTTTTAGTGTGATATCTAAAAGAATAAGGTTTGGGATATAAAAACTTAAGCTAATGGTTTAGTAAGAGTGAATTATGACTTTTACCCCCAACTCTCCATTTTTGATTCAAGATTTACTTCTTTTTAGTTTCCATTGGAATACCGAAAGCATACCGTATTTATCCGAAAAATGTATCGGGATGAAATACGATATCAAGGGTAGAAAAACAGAAACTAACAAGAATGGAATGGATAATGGAGTGGATATGGAATTAGTTAAGTGAAGTAGCAAGTATAGAATATATGCAAGAATGCTATATATCCTATCTAGCTAATTGCGACACATAACTTGATTCCGTATTCACGCCCACTTCAAATCGTAACAAAGCAGAGATGGAATGTAAAGAAAGGATAAGATATATGTTTAAAGGTTGATTTAAAACGATATATCTTATCAAGCAAAACATGATAACCTTGCTTTGTTAAGAAAAGAAATGAGAAAGTGCAAGAATCAAAAAGGGAGAGGTTTGAGGTAAAGTCGTTTCACATCCTACCTCACCATCGCCTAAGAATAACTACTCACACATTATTATATCAATACACAACTGAATAATGAGGAAAATTGACATAATTAAGAAAAAGAGATACAAGGTCAAACTTGATAATAGAGATTTATTGCAACACTTCAAAGTACATGTAATGAGTTCAAATACTAAAATCTACCCTTGCAAGCTCAAAATTAGAAGTTGCAAAACCAGAGGATAGCAAAGAACTCAACCAAAATCCAAGAACAAGAATTTTAATAAAGGACACAAATATATCACAAATATCAGAATTTCTTCTCTCAAAATTACATATCTTACTACTTCTCAGATCTGCTATATATAGGCAATTCAAATTACAAAAATAGAACCACAGGTGGACCAAATGCACCATGAGGGGCCCATGAAAAGAAAACGAGCCACTTTGGTAGTGATCAGGCCGCAAATTGCGGCCATATTGGCAAAATTTGCGGCCGGCTTCTGGAGTGTGGGGCCCACCTTGTTGCATTAGTCTTCTGGTTAGTTGAGTGTCTCCCATTAATTACAAATTTGTCTATTTCTCACATGGGTGGATTCTGTAGTGATGAACAGAGAGCATTTCCTGTTAAAGTCAATGTTTCTACTTGGTTTCACCATTATTCTGTTGCAACCTTGCTCTGTATTCTGCCCGTCGGCAGTTATGGTGAAAAACCGTCTTTTTTGTTCATGTTGTGTACTAGCTCCCGTGTTTTTGCCTGTGTACCTGTGTTCTGTACTATTGAGCAGAAAGAGATTAATAGCACTGTTTATTGATAAAAATGATAGGAATTAGTGGTATTGAAATGTAATTAATCGTGTCGATCAGTAACCTAACGGGTGATGACGGGGCCCCGTGGCGAATGCGAATGGCATAAGCGTACGTCATATTTTGGTTGTTTTCTGCAATGGTAGGATTAAATGATGGGACGCATTAAAAGAACTAATGCAAGGAATAAACCAAGTAAAAGTCGAATGGAACACTTTGAAAACCACTCGGTTTTTTTCAAAAAATAAACTTTTAAACGCGGAGCTTGAACCACTCCTTTTAAAAGCTATCTCATTCCATCGATTATATCAAGTTCACTACGTTCACGGTTTCGCCAAAACCATCCGTAGCCCTCCGTCGTTTCATATGAATATTCAACGGTATTCAAGCTGTGTTTGTTGGCCTTAGTCAAGGCACAGTGTTTGGTAGCTGGTGGGTATTCATATGTTGCATAGATAGAATGCGTTGGTTTGAGACAGTCGTATTGCCTTGTTGGCCATAGTCAAGGGTGGATACGGGTGGGTTCAAATTAACCTGGATAACGACGGGTAGAACTTGACATGTGACTTATGATTTGTTGGCCTTAGTCAAGGTCATAAGAGCATGGGGCAAAAATCCACATCGGGAGTTTCATAAGTACTGAAACTTGCTAGCGTTGCATACCATTTGGAGTGTGATGATTCTGGTAGGATTCCTTCGGTTTTGTCACGCGATGATATTTGGATCCCGATCCTACTGTGAGTATATGCTACTCCTCGGGAAAACTCTCACTTAACGATCAATTCTATAAACCTAGTAGGTGCCTAGAAAGGTGTTAGCGGGGCTACGCCCACAGGGAAAAGAGGTTACTTAATTAAGGAACTTCGCGAAAGCGTTGGAAAACCTCCCTCGAAGTACCGACACTGGCCTGGCTGAACGGTTAAGCAAGTATTGTACGGTGAGAATGATCCCGGCTAATCCTTTTCTTTATGGTTTGAGAAGGGATTCGAGAAACAGTGGGAGCCATCCAGTTTAGACAAACTAAAAACCACTCTAAACTTGCAAGAGCATCATGCTAAAGTGTTTCTTTTCTCTCTCCTAATTGCAGCGACCATTCAACATGACCGGACTTAAGTTACTGTTAGATAAAAATATATTGACAGGGCCAAACTACAAAGATTGGCTCAGGAATGTCAAGATGGCGATCACTTATGACAAGCTGGGGTATATACTTACCACCAAAGCTCCCCCTGTCCCAGGTCCCACCTCCAGCGTCGCGGATGTAGAAATCCGTAAGACATGGGAGATAGATTGCGCGAGGGCCAGATGCCTCGTACAAGCCTCGATGGACAACGAACATCAGAGGAGGCACGAGAATATGGACCTAGAGTCCATATTTCTCCATACAAAAGAACTGTATGGAGAGCAGTCTCGTATCGCTAGATACGAAGTGTCGAAGAAGCTCTTTTCGGCAAGGTTGGCCGTCGGATCATCGGTAGCGGACCACGTGCTTAAGATGATCGGCTACATAGAGGAGCTCGCGGACCTTGGGACCACGTTGGAGAATGAACTCTATACCGATTTGATTCTCCAGTCCCTTCCTTCCACTTACGCCCAGTTCGTTCTTAACTTCAACATGCAAGGAAAGGAGGTTGAACTTGCCGAGCTTCTGAACATGTTGAGGACTGCTGAGGGCACCCTACAGAAGGGTAGGGAGACATCCACTTTGTTTGTAGGAGGATCTTCCTCTTCCAGGTCCAGGGCGAAAGCCAAGGGCAAGAAGAAGAAAGCCCCCGCCAAACCAAGAGGCGGTGTCGGTAAAGTGGATACGAAGGGAAAGGGTAAAGCAACAAAAGTAGCGGGGAAGATGGTGGGGAAGGAAGAATGCTTCTATTGTCACAAAAGTGGTCACTGGAAACAGGATTGCAAGGCTTGGAAAGCCAGAACACAGGATTTGAAGCGAGTTGCAGCTTCAGCTTCAGGTGTGTATGTTATTGAAAACTGTCTATCAATAAACTCTACATCCTGGGTATTGGATACCGGATCAGGATCTCATATCTGTAATTCTTTGCAGGCGTTGAGAAAGCGTAGAGTTTTGAAGGCAGGTAACATGACCCTCAGAGTTGCGAACGGTGCTAGCATGGATGCAAAGGCCGTGGGGGACTATCACCTGGGATTATCTGATGGACACTTTTTGGTTTTGCGTAGTTGTTATTATGTACCAAATGCAACCTGTAATATCATATCTGTATCTTTATTATCTAAAGAAGGTTATGAATTTGCATTTGTAAGTAATGTAGTGAACATTCACCTTAATCAAGTTTTGATTGGGTCAGGTACATTAAACAACGGTATTTACGTTTTAAACCAACCACAGGTTTTCAATATCCAGAATACACACAAAAGAAAGTCTCCAGATATTAATCAGGCTTTCTTGTGGCATTGTAGACTGGGTCACATCAATGAGACACGGTTGACTAAGTTACATAAAGAAGGATACTTGGATCCGTTCGAGTATCAGTCTTATGCCACTTGTGAATCTTGTCTCATGGGAAAGATGACAAAGGCTCCGTTCACTGGACACGGAGAAAGAGCGAGCGAGCTCTTGGGACTCGTACACAGCGACGTGTGCGGTCCAATGTCTACACATGCGCGAAGCGGTTACTCTTACTTCATTACTTTTACGGATGATTTTTCAAGGTACGGTTATGTCTTCTTAATGAAACATAAGTCTGAGGCCTTTGAAAAGTTCCAGGAATATAAGAATGAAGTGGAGAAACAGACCGGCAAAAGTATCAAGATTCTAAGATCGGATCGAGGTGGAGAATACTTAAGTGCCGAGTTCCTGAATTATTTAAAAGAGAATGGAATTCTCTCTCAGCTTACTCCTCCATACACTCCGCAACACAACGGTGTATCGGAGAGACGGAACCGAACCCTATTGGATATGGTACGGTCCATGATGAGTAAGGCTGAGTTACCGCGATCTTTCTGGGGTTATGCACTGGAAACAGCTGCACATCTCTTGAACCAAGTTCCTACTAAAACAGTGCCTACCACACCATATCAGATGTGGAGTGGGAAGAAACCCTGTCTTAAATCCTTTAAGACATGGGGATGTCCAGCTTTTGTAAAAAAGCAGCATGCGGACAAGCTCGAGGCACGCTCAGTACAGTGCAAGTTTGTGGGATACCCAAAGAACTCCAAGGGGTATCTCTTCTATTACGCAGAGGAGCAAAAAGTCCTTATTTCTCGTCATGCCCGCTTCTTGGAAACTGAGTTTTTAGAAAATCAGATAAGCGGGAGCGCAGTAGAACTGGAAGAAATTCCAGAACCACAAACCATTACTGAAAGCTTAGAGGAACCAGAAGGTTCGAAAGAACAGGACATTCCTATGCCACTCCGCAGGAGTAGTAGGCAGTCTCATCCGCCCGAGAGATACTACGGTTTTCTCATTGACGGGGATAGAGAGGACTGCATCCTAGATTGTGATGAGCCTACTAGCTTCCAGCAAGCCATTCAGAGCGTCGACTCGGTAAAATGGCTGGATGCAATGCGGACCGAGATGGAGTCCATGTACACCAACAAAGTATGGACGTTGGACATTGCTCCAGACGGGGTAAAACCCGTAGGATGCAAGTGGATCTTCAAAAGGAAGATTGGTGTAGATGGACAGGTTGAGACCTATAAAGCTAGACTGGTAGCAAAGGGTTTTCGTCAGCGACCTGGTTTGGACTACGACGAAACCTTTTCTCCAGTAGCTATGCTGAAATCCATTCGGATCCTTCTTGCCATCGCTGCTTTCCACGATTATGAGATCTGGCAGATGGACGTAAAGACAGCTTTTCTAAATGGTCATTTAGAGGAGTGTGTCTATATGGATCAGCCAGAGGGTTTCATTCAGGGTGGGAGCAGCGGAAAGGTGTGCAAGTTGCTCAAGTCCATTTATGGACTCAAGCAGGCGTCGCGGAGTTGGAACATCTGCTTTGATGAGACGGTCAAAGAATTTGGCTTTATCAAAAATCCAGATGAACCATGCATCTATTGTAGATTTGTAGCGAGAACTGTAGTATTCCTCGTTTTATACGTGGATGACATTCTCTTAATAGGAAATGACATTCCTATGCTACAATCTGTCAAGGGGTTCTTGTCACACAGGTTCTCCATGAAAGACCTGGGTGATGCCTCATACATTCTGGGTATCCGGATCTACCGTGACAGATCCAAGAGGATATTGGGACTTTCTCAGTCCAGGTACATCGACACCATACTGAAGAGATTCAGTATGGAAGATTCCAAGCGCGGTAATCTACCGGCTTGTCACGGGATCACCCTCTCCAAAGAGATGTCTCCCAAGACTGATTTGGAGAGGGATCGCATGTCTATTATACCCTACGCTTCTGCGGTAGGCTCTATAATGTATGCGATGTTGTGTACCAGACCGGATGTGGCTTATGCACTGAGTGTGGTAAGCAGGTATCAGTCAAACCCTGGGGAGAAACATTGGATAGTAGTAAAGAACATTCTCAAGTACCTGAGAAGGACTAAGGAGATGTTCTTGGTGTATGGCGGAAAAGACCTGCAGATTGAGGCCTTTGCTGACTCCAGCTTCCAGAGTGACAAGGATGATTCCAAGTCCATGTCGGGTTTTGTCTTTACCCTCAATGGAGGGGCGGTGTGTTGGAAGAGCTCCAAACAGGAAACCGTTGCTGACTCGACTATGGAAGCGGAATACATCGCTGCATCTGATGCCGCAAAAGAAGCTGTCTGGATGAGGAAGTTCTTGAAAGAACTTCAGGTGGTTCCGTCCATTGTTGACCCAATACCTCTGTATTGCGACAACAACGGGGCTATAGCTTCAGCGAAGGAACCCAGGTCCCATCAGAAATCCAGACACATCTTAAGGCGGTATCACCTGATCAGGGAGATTGTGGATCGCCAGGAGATCGAGGTCCGGAGAGTTGCATCAGAAGATAACACAGCAGATCCATTCACCAAGGCCTTGCCCCAGACTCAGTTCGAGCGGCTGATCGAGATGATAGGTCTTCGATACGCCAGTACATGGCCTTAGTGCAAGTGGGAGATTGTTAGTGTATATGCCCTAGAGGCCATTACTGTATCATACTAGTTTGTATATTACTTAATGGAAGCTTGGGATATTCACAGTTGTATATACAATCTTGCTCGAAATGGTAGTATGCTACTTGGTTTGTCTCTGCTTTAATATGTGCATGTGTTTCTTTTAGCATATTGCAGGTATACATATTAGTAGAGCCCTTAGGATGTGCTTGATTACCAGCGTTGTGATGGCGCTCGCACTCGTGGGAGCTGGGTAATCTATAAGCACATCCTTATATAGGTCCCTGGTCGTTGGACTATCGAGACAGGGCATCGATACTCCGGAGTAGACTAGCGTATGCGCTTCTCATCCCAGTGTGGGAGACGGTCTGTCCCACAGCCGTTAGTACGTCGTACTTGGGATAGTATGCGGGTGCTCGTTAGGTTACGAGTACACTGGACAGGACTCGTCGGGAACTGTTGGTTGGTAATATACCTATCGTCAGTTATCAGTTCCCAGGTGACATGAGTACAGCTTAGTCCGCTGACTTGACACTGTCACTTCGCCTCGAGTGTGTTCCCACTGCACTTTGATTACTACCCTACCACGGCTCAGAGGAGTCGTGCAAACAGGTAGTTTTTGGGTGCAGTCCCGAAGCACTTGGAGGCAGTGACGGTTAGACAGGATTCGTCTCTCCCGGTATTGGGGGTTGACATCGCGCTGTGTCCAGGAGAGCCATTACACGAGTAGTCCCTGGCCAGGGCAAGCGAGATATACTGGTAGGCTTCCAGTGTTATCTCAGGGTGTTCTGGGCTTCACTCCGACACGACTTGTACCGCTATTAGGGGACTGACGTTCACCGCCCCCCTAGGCCCGCCATGCGATGTATCAGACGAACAGACCGGACTGTACGGAGACTGTCACATACAGGCTCAGTAGGAGTGCAGATGGGGTTCACCTCGTCAGTCTTCTTATCGACATCTACCTGGGGACCGTTACGTACAGCTAGTGCCGCTTGCGGTCTGTGGTTAAACCCACTGCCAGCGTAGTGTCGAGTCTTTAGAGTCCCACACAGAGAGCTATTCGCCTTTAGGCAAAACGAGTAGAGGTCGCATGGTTTTGCGACAGGGTTCGTTCGCATCCGCGCACTTGTGCACGTTTGCTGTCCGGACAGTTTATACTAGCGGGCTTTGGTTTAAGCCGGATCCTAGTATATGATTTGAGATTGGTTTTTCTCATTGTGTTCGTGTTCCTCGGATCACGAATGCGGGTGCGTATGCACGGTTGCTTGAGATTGAGGGAGAGGACCTTGTTTAGGGTTAATGGCTATTGTCATTTTATTAACCCTATTGTTTTTGTGTGTATTATTGTTAATTAATAATTAGCTTAATTATTGTGCATGGTTGTTGTTGTTGACACTTTGACTTTGTTGACTTGTTGACCAAGTTGACAATTTGACCATGATCATTTCATTTGGAAGATGCTCTTTGATTCTTGCAATTTGCATTAATAATGAAATGATAATGGTCACCTCTTGATTAAACCATGACAATTTTCTTGCTAATTAATTAATTAAAATAACTCACACAAATTAGTGAGAATGGCTCACTAATATTTCATTCTATCATATCTTTTCTCTCTCTTGCTCATCCTCTCCCTCAAGCTCTCTCCCTCTCATGTGTTGAGAAACAAAAAGCTTGAGAAAAACCTTCACTTGATCTTCTCTACTCACTTCTAGGGTTCAAGTCTTAGCATTTCTTGCACTCTAGTTACTCCTAGCTTGGAGTTGAAGCTAAAGGTCGAGGCTTTCGGGTGGATCGTTCTTTGACGGAAGGAGACAAGCAAGATGAGGCCTTTCTACCATTCCGACGAGCAAGGCGAGAAGGAGTTCGAGCTCAAGGTATAACCTTTCTACAACTTTGTTAGTTGTTAGTTTTCTTTAGCTAGTTTTAGTTTAGCAAAGATCCTCCAAGTCAAGGTCCATGTTGCCTTAGTCATTAAAAATCCGATTTTTATTATGTTTTCCGCCTCCCCGCAAGTACCGGGGTGGGCAACGTGGACTTACAAGTTTGTATATGTTTTTTCCATTTTGCTCTATTAAAAGCTCTTTGTTAACAAAAACTTTATTAAATCTATGGAAAAATGCTTATTACACAACTCTTTTTTATACAATAAGATACACAACACTCACAAAATTCCCACGCTTAAATGCATGAGCTACACCAAGTGTTTTAGTGTGTTGTGTTGTTTGTTGTAGAGGTAATTTGTGTAGCTGCTCTTTACTCTAAATCTTTATGGGATGATTAATAAAGTAAATATCTCATGCATATATCAAACATGTGTTTAACTGTAAATTGGTCGGGCCGGGCCGGGTTGGGCTCACTATCTATAAAGTCCATACCTGTTTACTTTTTATGGATCTTGAGCTTTACATTTACTTGATGGGTCTATATGCAACGTACCTAAACCCAGACCGCTTAATATTTGGATCAGACCTATTTACCTGGATCCATTTATCTATCTTACATTTGTCAAGAAAAAGGTTTTTTTTTTAAAAAAACCAAACCATTTAGTCTAGAGAGTTTAATATTATGGAGTAAAGGCATAAAAGACTAGAAATAAATTTGAAAATTTTAACATATTATTAAAAGTAACTAGAACCATTAATTGTCAATGTTTGAGATTTCTAATCACAGTAGCTTAAGAACCAGAATCTATATATCTATCTATCTATACACTAGTGGTATCAAAAGTGAAAATTTTGATAGTTCCGCTTTTTCCCTCTCTTCCATCTACATTCTTTTCTTAAAATTTGGATTTTACAGGCAAATTTGAAGTTTTGATAAAGTTGTGAAGGCAATAATGGAAATTCAATGGGTAACAGAACTTCAATTTAATTACAGTTCTGCTACCAACCACAAACTTCCACTAATTACACTTTTGTCATCTCTCAGTAATTACTATATTGCCATCAACTCCAAATTTCACTTATAGTTTGCCATGAATTCTCAAAGTTTTTTTAAATAAATGTCATGGACTTTTTTACAAATAAATACCATGAACATCAAATAGACACCATGGACTTTCTTCAAATAAATATCATGAACTTCCCAATGCTTTTTAAATAGATACCATGGACTTTTTTATTTCAATAAATACCATGAATTTCTGATATTTTTCATATAAATACCATAGCTTTGCTTATTTTAAATATATAGAAATAACTTTTAATGTATTTCAGATAAGTACCATGGAATTTATTTTTTAATAAATTAAAAATCACAATCTTTTAATATTTTCCAGATAGATACCATGGGGTTTCTTTACAACAAATAAATATCACGAAATTTTTTTATTACAGAAAAACACTATGGATTTTAGATAAATGCCAAGAACTTTGTTTTGTTGCTAATAGCTCAAAATCTTATGGAGATTTCCACTAAAATACCATGAACTCTTAATGTTTTTAGATAAATGAGATGTAATTTTTTTATTATAAATAAATACCATGAACTTCAAATAGATACCATGGACTTCTTTAAAATAAATACCACGAATTTCCTAACGTTTTTCGATTTTTTCACATAAATACCATGGGATTTTCTTAATAAAAAATAGAAAGAACTTTAATGTTTTTCAGATAAATACCATGTTTTTTTATTAATAAATTAAAAACAACAAACTTTTAATATTTTTCTGATTGATACTATGGGCTTTCTTTATTACAAATGAATACACGAACTTCGTTTATTACAGAAAAAATAAGTTTCAGATAAATTGGATTTATTTATTTATTGGGAAAATAAATATCACGCTTTAACCAATTTTCACATGAATATCATGGCCTTTGTTTTTTGCTATTAAACACCATGGACTTTATTTCTTACTAATAAAACATATCATAGACTTTTACATCGATAAATCTTGAATCATATATAAATATCGCTTTATATAATCAATTTTCGATTTAAATTTTTTTTTATCAATATTCATAAATCCTACGCATCGCGCAAGGTTTAACCCCAGTAATAACTAAAATAACATGAAATTTTAATCACAACTATCATAATAACTTTAAAAATATATCCACAACTAAAAAAATAGGTCAAAAGGGGCATAAAGGGACCCTGCAGACCTGGACATGCAGTGACCTGACCTAGGCCACTGCGGGCCCATAGGGTTTAATTGCAAACAAAACCCTGGGGCCCGCAGTGGCCTGGGTCAGGCCACCGCCGCCCCCTCAACCTAAAAAAAATAAAAAAAATACAATGCATAAGCATTAAGATGTCTTTCAATTCTCTCTTCACTATTGAACTAAAGGAGTAGCGACGACTATCGAGAGTGGGGTTTAGAAGAATTCAATATTTATATAAAGTAATTTAATGGGTCTGGGTCTAATAGGTCTAAACAGAGAAGATTCAGACCCAACCCACTAATAAAACCATTATATGGATCTGGATCTAAACATACCTATACTAGACCTTAATTTTCTAAGCGGGTGTGAGTCTGAGTCTAGACAATTAGGCTAGTCAATTAAATATGAATTTGAAAGATGAATTCAAAAAGATAATGAAAAAGAAAAAAGAATATTAGGATAGTCAATTAAATATATTAGATAGACATTTTTGGCATAAGAAAGTCTTATGGATGGAAAAACTAACATCGTTAGGGTTTTAAGTTTAAGGTGCATGTTTTTCAAGTTTATGGGGATTTCCCGCATTTTAGCCATTTTCACAAGTTCTATCATTTATTATGTAGTTTTTATGGTGTAAGCAAGGACTCTTTTCTTTTACCCCTTTCATTAAGCAAGTCATTGTAGTATTCAAACTTGTTGGTTTCATGACAATAACCATCTAAAATCAACATGTGGTTTCTTAATAGTACCGAACGATATATATTTTATACTCGTATGTTATATATTAACAATAAGGGAAAAATTGATCTAACTCGCTAACTTTGAAAAACAATAGATTTAGGTTCCTGACCCCAAAAAAAAGTTGTGAAAAACTCGCTAAACTTAAAGATTCTTGTGTGTTAGTTCCTACATTACATTTACTATTGTTTTATACCAACACTGCCATTTTAGTTAAACTACTATAATTACCTTTTAAAGTACTATAGTTATGTTTCAAAGTACTTCATTTATGTTATATAGTACTACATTTTTATTAAAATATTACATTTGACATGAAAACTACTAGATTTACATTTTAAAGTACTATAGTTATTTTTCAAAATACTACATTATACTATAAAATACTACATTTTGCATGAAACTATTACGTTTTTAGTAAAATTTCTACACTATACCGCAGATCATATGACCAACTCTGGCTCAGGTGTTTGTCATCGGCCGAAACCCAAAAAGTCATGAAAGATGTTCACTCGGGCATCTGCGGAGCTCACCAATCTGGCCCCAAAATGCGGCTTCAAATTAAACGGCTTGGGTATTACTGGCCTACCATGATAAGGGATTGCGAAGAGGTGTCATCTTTGCCAAATTCACGGTGACTTCATTCATAAGCATCCCAATCCGCTGCATCCTACGGTGGCGTCATGGCCGTTCGAAGTTTGAGGCACCGACATACTTGGCCCAATTGATCCTCCTTCATCCAAAGGCCACAGGTTCATATTGGCCGCAACTGACTACTTCTCCAGATGGGCTGAAGTTGTCCCGCTAAAAGAAGTCAAGATGGAAGATATTCTAACATTCTTCCGGCATAATATTCTATACCGCTTCGGTACACCAAGAAGAATCATATCTGACAACAGGCCTTCTTTCAAGAGCTTTAAAGTCTTGAGGTTCGCTACTCAACACAAGATATACTGGAGATATTCTTCCATCTATAATCCATGGGCGAATGGGTTAGCTGAAGCCTTCAATAGAACCCTGTGCAAGCTCCTGAGGAAAAATGCCTTAGCCAATAAACGAGACTGAGTTCTGAAGCTCCACGAGGCGTTGTAGGCATATCGTACCACGCACCGCACTCCAACTTAGTCCATTCCATACTCATTACTCTTCGGAGTGGAGGCGATCCTCTCCCTTGAAGTCGAAGTTCCAAGCCTCAGGATGGACATCCAGCACAATTTGACGGAGGTGGAAAACGTTCTCTTTCGGCTCGAAGAACATGACGCCTTCGAGGAAAAGAGGCTCACAGTACAAAAAAATCTGGAGCTATATCGAGCCCAAATTGTAAGGTTCTTAGGCACTAGAACAAGGTTCTACAAGGCATCATACATGCCGTATTTAAAATTTTCAAGTACCAAACAACCTTTGCAAGGATCTTTAACTAGAGAATTTGGGTTAACATTGAAAGTAAACATCTTTACTTCTAAGAGATAGGGATTAAAACCTTTGTAGTCCGTTCCTTCGCTTCATAAGCTCCGAGTTGAGGTCCCTTCGCTGCGATCATCAAGCTCCCGGACTCTACAGAGGCTCCATGAGGTGAATGAGACATCCTTGCTTAAAGACTTCACAATCCAAGATGATCTACCTTGAGGAATCACAAACCCAAGCTCTCACTTTACTAATGAGGTATTAGTGAAGCAAACACCCTAATCTAAGTGGTTAAAATAGATGAGAATGATGAAGTAGGAATTTTGCTCTCTTTAGTTTTCTTTTTCTCTTAATCATTCATCACAAAATAAAATCAAGCAAGCTCTTTTCTTTTTGTGGAGGAAGAAAAAGATAAAGTGTGATGAATGAATTATTGTTGAGGTTAGAAATGCAACCAAGGTTAAATGCAACCAAGGTTAAGCATGACATGCTTAACCCTTGTAGAGAATAAACCATAGGCTAGGGTTAAAACGTTAGGTTAACAAATATCTAGCAAATATCAAAGAGGGTGGACCAAGTCAACATGGATAAATATCTAAACAATATCCATACAAATTAGAATTAACTAAAAAGAAAATGTTAACCCAAATTTAAACTCTAGCATGGTTTAATCTTATAAACCCTAGTTGCTTTTGTAAGCCTAACATGTTACAATAATATATATCACATATATAATATATAATATAACAAAAGAAAATAATACAATTAACATATATCACATATATATATCAATGTATCATCAAGTGAGAAAAAGAATCATTTAAGTGAGCTTATATTAGTTAATGTAATGTAATATATCACATATACAATTATACATTAAATTATTAAATCAACACTTGATTTAATAACACGGCTATATTACATATAACCGACTAATATAATATGTATCTTTTTATCGAATCAACACTTGATCCGATAACCCGGCTATATCACATATACCCGGCAGATATCACATATCGCGAGAATAGAATACGGTATCCCATATCGTATTAATCTCGGTCCCGCACAAATCACATATGTACTCCTACTCCGTTTTTCCTGAGCCCGGAAACCTCCGTGTAGGACTCTAAAGATTCCTCAATACGCTGGCAGTGGGTAAGGATCATATCAAACACCCACAAGCTGCAAACGGTCAGCTAAACGAACAGCCATCTGGGTATTAAGCGATTAGAAGATCAACAAGCAAGCCTGTACATACTCCTGTAAATCCAATCAGTAACACTACCGTACAGTCCGGTCTCTTTGTCTGATATGTCGCATATCCAGTCTAGGGGTGGTAAACGTCAGACCCCAGTAACCGATAAGTCGTGTCGATGTGAGTCTCATAACGGGTCAAGAAACTACTGATAACACTTACCAGTATATCTCCATATCATCCCTGGCCTGGGACTTCCAGTTATAGCCATTCGATCACTGTGCAACATCAACTCCCAATACCTGGAGAGACGAAACCCCTCCTATCGCTCATTGCCTCCATGTGATTCAGGACTGTACCTAAAAGACACCGTTTTGCATGTCCTCATGAACGTGGTAAGGTGGAAATCAAAGCACAGTGGGAATCACACAAGACTCTATGACGATCTCGGGTCTATAGACTAACATGTACCAGTGTCACCAGAGAACTGCTATCTGACGATAGGTATAATACCTTCTAAGAGTTCTCGGCGAGTCCGTTCAGTGTACCCAGTCTCCACCGAGCACCCGTACACCATCTTTGATGTCAAACACCAATGGATGTGGGATCATCCATCGCCCATCAAATGGGACAAGATGCGTATGCCCTAATCTACTCTGGAGTATCGATGCCCTGTCTCGATACACTCTCGACTAGGAACTGTTATAGGATGTACTCTTAGACTGCCCTGGCCCCACTAATATTATCTGCATCATAGTCCCAGTAGTTAAGTAGATATTCTAAGGGCTTCATCAACATGTGAGAGCAAGACAGTAAACCTATACAAGTCAACATATTAAGACAAAGTGAAACCAGATAGCATACTATCATATCGAGCAAGAAAGTCCTCTCTATATATATCCAAGCATCCACTATAATATACATCATATATACAACAATGGCCTTTAGGGCATATATATAACTAACAATCTCCCACTTGCACTAAGGCCAGGTGTTGTATCTCATACCCAACATCCCGAAAAGTCTCTCAAATTGAATCTGGGGTATGGCCTTCGTGAGTGGATCCTCGGTGTTGTCCTTCGTGTCAACTCTCCTGACCTCGATCTCGCGGCGATCAACTATCTCCCGGATCAGGTCATACCGCCTCAGAATATGCCTGAATCTCTGATGGGACCTGGGTTCCTTGGCCAAAGCCACAGCTCCAATGTTATCACAATACAAAGGTATTGGATGCTCAATGGACGGAACCACTCCAAGTTCAGTGATGAACTTCTTCATCCAGATAGCCTCTTTGGCAGCATCGTTGGCAGCGATGTATTCAGCCTCCATCGTCGAGTCTGCCACGGTTTCTTGTTTGGAACTCTTCCAACAAACCGCCCCTCTATTGAGGGTAAAGACAAATCCCGATTACGACTTAGAGTCGTCCTTATCACTTTGGAAGCTCGAATCGGTAAAGGACTCCATCTGGAGTTCTCCATTACCATACACCAAGAACATCTCTTTAGTCCTTCTTAAGTACTTGAGAATGTTTTTCACAGCTGTGCAGTGACTCTCTCCTGGATCCGCTTGATACCTACCCACTACACTTAGTGAGTATGCTATATCAGGTCTGGTACATAGCATCGCGTACATGATAGAGCCTACTGCCGAAGCATAGGGTATCCCTTGCATGCGAGTTCTCTCCAAATCAGTCTTAGGAGACTTCTCTTTGGAGAGAGTGAGTCCAGAGATCGTGGGTAAATTCCTACGCTTGGATTCTTCCATACTAAACCTCTTTAGTATGGTGTCAATGTACCTGGATTGGGACAATCCCAGTATCCTCTTAGATCTATCTCTATAGATCCTAATCCCCAAAATGCAGGAGGCATCACCTAGATCTTTCATTGAGAATCTATATGATAAGAAGAGCTTGACCGAGTGCAGCATAGGAACATCATTTCCTATCAAGAGTATGTCATCCACGTACAATACGAGGAAGACAACCTTACTCTCTGCGACCTTTTTGTAAATACAGGGTTTATCTACGTTTTTGATGAAGTCAAACTCTTTGACTACAACATCAAAACAGATATTCCAACTCCGCGATGCCTGCTTTAACCCGTAGATGGATTTAAGCAGTTTGCACACCTTTCCGCTGCTCTTACTGTCTATGAAGCCCTCTGGCTGAGTCATGTACACGCACTCCGCTAAACCACCATTTAGAAAGGCGATCTTAACATCCATCTGCCAGATTTCGTAGTCATGGTATGCAGCAATGGCAAGTAGGATCCGGATGGATTTAAGCATAGCCACTGGAGAAAAGGTTTCGTCATAATCCACACCTGGTCGTTGACGAAAACCCTTTGCAACAAGTCTAGCTTTGAAAGTCTCAATTTTTCCATCTACACCAAGTTTCTTCTTAAAGATCCATTTGCTCCCAATAGGTTTTACCCCTTAAGGAGAAACTTCCAAAGTCCATACTTTGTTGGTGTACATGGATTCCATCTCAGATCGCATTGCATCCAGCCATTTCACAGAGTCCCCACTCGTGATGGCCTGCTCGAAGCTAGTTGGGTCATCATCTTCCATGATGCAATCCTCTCTCCCACCATCAATGAGAAAAACGTAGTATCTCTCAGGTGGATGAGGAACCCTACTAGATCGGCGGAGCGGTTGAGGTTCGTCGGGATCTGTCGAATCCTCTGGTTCCACTAAATCTTCAGTTGTAGTTTGTTCTGCTGGAACTTCTTCCAGCTCTACCTCTTCGCCACTAATTTCTTTAGCAAGAAATTCCTTTTCTAAAAAGGTGGCATGTTGAGCAACAAACACCTTTTGTTGTTCACTGTGGTAGAATAGATATCCATTCGAATGTTTAGGATATCCAACAAACTTACAAAGAACTGATCATGTCTCGAGTTTGTCCGGATTTTGCCTTTTGACATAGGCCGGACAACCCCATATCTTAACTCGTTTAAGACATGGTCTCTTCCCACTCCATATCTCATATGGTGTGGTAGGTATAGATTTTGATGGAACCTGATTCAATAGTGTTAGTTATGTATATGCCCTAGAGGCCATTGTTGTACATATGATGTATATTATGATGGATGCTTAGATATATACAGAGAGGACTTTCTTGCTCGTCATGATAGTATGCTATTTGGTTTCACTTTATCTAAACATGTTGACTTGTATTGGTTTACTGTTTTTCTCTCACATGTTGATAAAGCCCTTAGGACATGTACTCGACTACTGGGACTATGATGAGATCATACTAATAGGGCCACGGTAGTCGATGAGTACATCCTATAACTGTTCCTAGTCGAGGGTATATCGAGACAGGGCATCGATACACCAGAGTAGACTAGCGTATACGCATCTTGACCCATATGATGGGCGATGGATGATCCCATATCCATCGGTGTTTTGACATCAGAGATGGTGTACGGGTGCTCAGTGGAGACTGGGTACACTGGACGGACTCGTCGAGAACTCCCAGATGGTGATATACCACACATCAGATGGCAGTTCTCTGGTGACACTGGTACAGGGTAGTCTGTAGACCCGAGATCGTCATAGAGTCTTGTGTGATTCCTACTGTGCTTTGATTTCCACCTTACCACATCCAAGAGGACGTGCAAAACGGTGGCTTTTGGGTACAGTCCCGAATCACATGGAGGCAATGAGCGATAGGAGGGGATTCGTCTCTCTCGGTATAGAGAGTTGATGTTGTGCTGTGTTCGATTGGCTATAACTGGAAGTCCCTGGCCAGGGCTGATATAGAGATTTACTGGTAAGTGTTACTAGTAGTTTCTCGACCCGTTATGAGCCACACATCGACATGACTTATCGGTTACTGGGGTCTGACGTTTACCACCCCTAGACTTGATATGCGACATATCAGACGAACAGACCGGACTGTACGGGAGTGTTACTGATTGGATTCACAGGAGAATGCACAGGCTAGCTCGTTGATCTTCTGATCGCTCAATACCTGGGTGGCTGTTACGTTTAGCTGACCGCTTGCAGCTTGTGAGTGTTTGATATGATCATCACCTGCTACCGGCGTATTGACGATTCTTTAGAGTCCTACACAGAGGTTTCTTGGCTCAGGCGAAACGGAGTAGAGGCGCATATGTGATATGTGCAGGACCGAGAATAATGCGATATGAGATACCGTATTATATTCTCGCGATATTTAGATATGAACCGAGTCATCGGATCAAGTGTTGATTCGATGAATCGGTACATGATATATTAGTTGGTAATATTCGATATAGCCGGATCGTCGGATCAAGTGTTGATTCGATGATTTAATGTATAATAATATATATGATATATTGTATTACATTATCTAATATTGGCTCGCTTTATTATTTCATTTACTCACTGGATGATATATTGATATATATGCGATATATGTTAATTGTATTATTTTCTTTTGTTGCAAATATATAATATATATGTGATATATATTATTGTGACATGATATGATTTATTATTAAACATGTTTAAGGATGATTAAAAGGGATTAGGGTTTGATTAGGGTTAGCTTCTTCTTGCACCTTCTAGAAGCTTTGTTTTTGTCATGCTTAAGATATTATGGTTGATATTTTTGCATGACTCATAACTTAACCTAACCAAACCCTAACTCTAGTTTATTCTCTACAAACTCTTAGCCACTCATCCTTGACCATGGTTGATATATCAATCATATAGTTTTCTTTTCTATTCATCACAAAAGGAATTATCATTATCATTTTCCATCATCTTCTTCTTCTCTCTTGATTTTGAGCTTACTAGAAATTCCATTTGTGATGATAAATTGTGAGAAAGTGAATTAAAAAGAAAGCATAAATACTACTCCTTCATCCTCATCTCATCTAGCCCATGATATTAGTGTGTTCATCTCTTTAGAGTGAGAAAGCTTGAGTTATTGAAACTTCGACGTAGATCATCGGAGATTTGGAACACTTCAAGCAAGCATGGATCGTTCGAGTCGTGGAGCCTCTCTTGAGTCCGGGAGATCGTGGATAGCGGCAAAGGGACTTCTACTCTGAGCTTGTGAAGCGAAGGAGCGGACTACAAAGGTTGTAATCCCTCACACTTAGATAAAAAGTTGTTATCTTGCATGCTAAACCCTAATAATCTAGCAAAGATCCCGGCTTTGGGTTGTTCGGCACGTCTAAATTTTTATCCGGGCATGTTTGATGCCTTATGAACCTTCACAAGAGTGCCTAGGAACCCTACAGTGGTATCAGAGCCTAGCTAGAGCATTAGGCATCGTGTTTACGAAGTTAAAACTCCGATCGAACCCGAGCCGATAAAATTTACCCCCTCTCTGGAAATTTTTCAAAAACTGGGATTTTTCTGAATTAAAAATATCTAAAAATATCAGCAGGAAATTCTAAGAATTACCATGAAACACGGGCCCACAACTCCATAAAACCGAGGCGGAACCGCGGCGAAAACCTGCTTTCCGCGGCGGTTCCGCGGCCGTTTCATGGAATTGTGACACGTGGCTTCATGGTAATATCTGTAGGTGCTTTTTGATGCTTCTGGGTATTTTTAAAGTGACTTAAGTGTTGAGTATTCTGGGGTTTCTTTTGTGATCGTAGATTCGATCAGAAAATTTAAATTCGTTTTTATTTCCGGATATTTAGAAGCTGTTAAACTGTTTGAACGGATATCATTAACTCACTTTTTCCCAGCACGTAAAACTTTCAAGTGTTGAATTTTTATCGGGTTTAAATCTTTCGGAAAAATTGTACAAGTTAAGCGGTGGACCCTCTAGAAGACAACAAACCTTAACTCGATTATGTGACCGTCTTGAACTGCCTTTTGAACCTTCGGGTTTGGGGCGGTACGGCGTGCCACATGTGAGGCGTTGGCTTGACCCTTCTACGGCTGGATCACTGGTACTGTGACATATTCTGGGATTATTTGAACTCCGCTCAAGTGTTGAGCACTTTAGGAAATTTTGGGTATTTGATTATCTGTTCAAAAAAGTTTAATACTATCTATTTATCTGGAATGTGATACAATATGTGGAATTCATAGAGTTAGGCATGAAATGCGAAGTATGTGATATTTCGGATTTACGATGTCTAAAGTGATTATGGATTCCAAATGTTGTAGTTTTACACTTTCTTTTCTGTGACCGTAAGTTTAATATGTGATATCGCCGGTTTCGTTGCTATATGCCAACGACAATTGGGATGCGCATATTTACTTACGTTGATGATATGAGATATTATGTGTTGCTGTGATATGTTATATTGGATCGTCGTGTTCTGAATAGCCGGGGGTTTTATGTGAGATGAGGGTTTTTATTTTCATTCATGTAAAATTCATTTGTAATGTAATATTCTTTTATTTGGGGCACTTCCAGGTTGAGGTTGATGTCACCAGTGTATATTATTTACTTTTCCGCATTAGATAGACCCAAGGAGGGGAGCACAAGTAACCGGGTTCTAGGGTCCAGTGGGAGGCCATCTCGAGGAGTCGAGACCGGGTCTCCTAACCCTAGAATTGGCAGTGTTACTTGCCGCTCTCGTAGGGGTCTTGGGATGTGGGTTTGGCTATTCGTCGCGACCGTGGAATCCGTGTTTTATACAGGCTCGTATTGAAAACACGGATGTCCTAGTATATCCAATATTTCATATATGTTCTTCTGCTGCAATGTTCTGTGATGAGATCATATTACTGCCTGAGACGAATGCTTATACTATATATATGCTGATATATAAATATTACTGCTTTCGTTTCTTCTGTGATGCTTAGGAAGCATAAGCTGATGGGATTTTATTTAATGAGATTAATAAAAAGAAAAGAAACCTAAAGATGTTGTAGAATCAAAAACTTTATAAAAAGGGTAGCTACAGTTTTGCTTTGCACAGTGATATATATGATATGTCCTGCACCTTATTCGATGAGGAAAGAGCCGAGATCCCTTCACCGGGAGTGACCTCTTTAGCGAAACCGGCAGATGCTACAAAACTCAGTTTGTCTTTTGATTGCTTTTAGAGTTTTGTTTTGCACAGCGGTATATATGATATATCCTGTACCTTATTCGATGAGGAAAGGGCCGACGATCCCTTCACCGGGAGTGACCCCTTTAGCAAAACGAGAAAAGCCTCAAAAACACTCATTTTCAAAAACACTCGATTCTACGATGATATCAAGTTCATTACGCTCGGGGTTTTCTGAAAAACCTGCGTAACCCTCCGTCATTTTAGGAAAATAGAGTACTTAGTATTCGTGCTGCGTTTGTTGACCATAGTTAAGGCGCAGTGTACGGTAGCTAAGTGATGTTTTCCTATATAACATAAGATGTGATTAATTAGGACAGTCATATGACTTTGTTGACCATAGTTAAGGGTCATGTGGGTGGGTCTAAATTAATCAAGAAATGACGGGTAGAACTTGACTAGTGCTTATGATTTGTTGACCATAGTTAAGGTCATAAGACACTAGGGGTAAAAATATTATCGGGAATTTCAAGTGTTAAAATTTGCAATGAGATTGCATACCTCCTATAAGATAGTTGGATCCCGATACCCACTGCGAGTAAGTGTTACTCTTGGGAGAATTTTACACAGGACAATTAGCCGATCAAGTAGGTGTCTAGAAAAGTGTTAACGGGGTTACGCCTCTGGGAAAACGAGGTTTACTTTAATTAGGTCCGTGCGAAAGCACGGGGAACCTCCCTCAAAGTACCGACACTGATCTGGCTGAAAGATTGACGAAATTGTAGGGTGTAATTAATCCCGGCTAATCTTGCCTTTTAGGGTTTGAAGGTAGATTTGATAAAAACAGTGGGAGACATCCTGATTAGATAAGATAATAACCAATCTAATCTTGCAAGAGCATACGCTAAAGTGTTTTCTTCTCTTTCTCTCCAGGTAGCGACCATGTCAGGCCATAATCAAGATAATAATATGGATGTATTGACTGAACCCGCTTATTATACTGAGCAGGGGAACGTTGGACCCGTTCTTTCTTATAAGAGTTATAAGACTGAACAGGGAATAGGAGAATATCTGGATTCTCAAGCCGCCCAAAAGAACATGCATAATGATGCATCTTCTTCGGGTGTGTTAGTTATTGAGAACTGTTTCTCAGTTCACCCTACGTCCTGGGTATTAGATACCGGATCAGGATCTCACATATGTAAATTGTTACATGGGCTATGGAAAGGTAGAGAACTGGGAAAGGGTGATCATTCCGTTCAAGTAGGGAACGGTACAAGTATTGCAGCCAAAGCAGTTGGCGAATATCACCTAGTATTTCCAAGTCGTAATACACTGATTCTAAATGAGTGCTATTATATACCGAACATGATGTGCAACATTATATCAGTTTCTTTATTATGTAAAGAAGGATATAATTTTGTAGTAAAGGATAATGTTATGAACATATTCCTAGATCAAAAGTTGATTGCATCAGGATCGTTACATAATGGCATATTCATTCTAAATCAGAATACAGTCCTCAATATACAAAACACATACAAGAGGAAAAGTTCAGAAATGAAAGAATCATTCTTGTGGCATTGTAGACTTGGTCATATCAATGCAAGACGACTGGCTAAGTTACATAAGGATGGTTATTTGAATCCGTTCGAATTATCATCTTATGATACTTGCCATTCATGTCTCAAAGGAAAAATGACCAAAGCTCCGTTTAGTGGACACGGAGAAAGAGTTACTGAACTCTTAGGACTAATACATAGTGATGTATGTGGCCCCATGTCTACGCATGCCAGGAACGGTTCTTCCTACTTCATTACATTCACTGACGATCTCTCTAGATTCGGACATGTATTCCTGATGAAACACAAGTCTGAAGCTTTTGAGAAATTCAGAGAATATAAACACGAAGTAGAAAACCAAACGGGCAAAAGTATTAAGATTCTTCGATCTGATCGAGGAGGTGAATACTTAAGTAATGAGTTTCGGGATTATCTAAAAGAGAATGGGATTCTCTCTCAGCTTACTCCTCCTTATACACCACAGCACAACGGTGTATCGGAGCAGAGGAATCGCACCCTATTAGATATGGTGCGCTCTATGATGAGCACTGCTGAGTTACCTATCTCCTTTTGGGGTTATGCGCTGGAGACAGCCACATATCTATTGAATAGAGTTCCAACTAAATCGGTGCCTACCACTCCATATGAGATATGGAATGGGAAGAGACCATCTCTTAAACGAGTTAAGATATGGGGTTGTCCGGCCTATGTTAAAAAGCAAAATCCGGACAAACTCAAGGCAAGATCAGGTATATGTAAGTTTGTAGGATATCCAAAAGATTCTTATGGATATATCTTCTACCACGGTGAGGAACAAAAAGTGTTTATTTCTCAATATGCCACCTTTTTGGAAAAGGAATTTCTTGCAAAAGAAATTAGTGGCGAAGAGGTAGAGCTGGAAGAGGTTCCAGCACCACAAACTACAACTGATGATTTGTTGGAACCAGAAGATTCAGTAGTACCCGACGAACCCCAGCCTCTCCGCCGATCTAGTAGGGTTTTTCGTCCACCTGAGAGATACTACGGTTTTCTCATTGATGGTGGAAGCGAGGATTGCATCATGGAAGATGATGACCCAACTAGTTTAGAGCAGGCCATCACGAGTGGTGACTCTGTGAAATGGCTGGATGCAATGCGATCTGAGATGGAATCCATGTACACCAATAAAGTATGGATTTTGGAAAATGCTCCTGAAGGGGTAAAACCCATTGGGAGCAAGTGGATCTTTAAAAAGAAATTTGGTGTAGATGGAAAAGTTGAGACTTTCAAAGCTAGGCTTGTAGCAAAGGGTTTTCGTCAACGACCAGGTGTGGATTATGACGAAACCTTTTCTCCAGTAGCTATGCTTAAGTCCATCCGGATCTTACTTGCCATTGCTGCATACCATGACTACGAAATCTGGCAAATGGATGTTAAGACCGTCTTTCTAAACGGTGATTTAGAAGAGAGCGTGTACATGACTCAGCCAGAGGGCTTCGTAGATAGTAGGAGCAGCGGAAAGGTGTGCAAGCTGCTTAAATCCATTTATGGGTTAAAGCAAGCATCGCGGAGTTGGAACATCTGTTTTGATGTTGTAGTCAAAGAGTTTGACTTCATCAAAAATATAGATGAACCTTGTATCTATAAGAAGGTACCATAGGGTAAGGTTGTCTTCCTCGTATTGTACGTGGATGACATACTCTTGATAGGAAATGATATTCCTATGCTGCAATCAGTCAAGCTCTTCTTATCACAGAGATTCTCAATGAAAGATCTAGGTGATGCCTCCTGCATATTGGGAATCATGATCTATAGAGATAGATCTAAACGGATACTGGGATTGTCCCAATCCAGGTACATTGACACCATAATAAAAAGGTTTAGTATGGAAGAATCCAAGCGTGGGAACCAACCCACGATCTCTGGACTCACTCTCTCCAAAGAGATGTCTCCCAAGACTGATTTGGAGAGAGCTCACATGCAAGGGATACCCTATGCTTCGGCAGTAGGCTCTATCATGTATGCGATGCTATGTACCAGACCCGATGTAGCATACTCACTAAGTGTAGTGAGTCGGTATCAAGCAGATCCTGGAGCGAGTCACTGGACAGCTGTGAAAAACATTCTCAAGTACTTATGAAGGACTAAGGAGATGTTCTTGGTGTATGGTAACGGAGAACTCCAGGTGGAGTCCTTTACCGATTCCAGCTTCCAAAGTGATAAGGATGACTCTAAGTCGCACTCGGGATTTGTCTTTACCCTCAATGGAGGGGCGGTATGTTGGAAGAGTTCCAAACAGGATACCGTTGCAGACTCGACGATGGAGGCTGAATACATCGCTGCCAACGATGCTGCCAAGGAGGTTGTCTGGATAAAGAAGTTCATTAGTGAACTTGGTGTGGTTCCATCTATTGAGCATCCAATACCTCTGTATTGCGATAACAATGGAGCTATGGCTTTGGCCAAGGAACCCAGATACCATCAGAAGTCCAGACATATTCTGAGGCGGTATCACCTGATCAGGGAGATAGTTGATCGCCGGGAGATCGAGGTCAGGAGAGTAGATACGAAGGACAACACTGCGGATCCATTCACGAAGGCTATTCCCCAGATACAGTTTGAGAGATTATTCGGGATGCTAGGTATGAGATACTACAGCAGCTGGCCTTAGTGCAAGTGGGAGATTGTTAGTTATGTATATGCCCTAGAGGCCATTTTTGTACATATGATGTATATTATGATGGATGCTTAGATATATACAGAGAGGACTTTCTTGCTCGTCATGATAGTATGCTATTTGGTTTCACTTTATCTTAACATGTTGACTTGTATTGGTTTACTGTTTTTCTCTCACATGTTGATAAAGCCCTTAGGACATGTACTCGACTACTGGGACTATGATGAGATCATACTAGTGGGGCCACGGTAGTCGATGAGTACATCCTATAACTGTTCCTAGTCGAGGGTATATCGAGACAGGGCATCGATACACCAGAGTAGACTAGCGTATACGCATCTTGACCCATATGATGGGCGATGGATGATCCCATATCCATCGGTGTTTTGACATCAGAGATGGTGTACGGGTGCTCAGTGGAGACTGGGAACACTGGACGGACTCGCCGAGAACTCCCAGATGGTGATATACCACACGTCAGATGGCAGTTCTCTGGTGACACTGGTACAGGGTAGTCTGTAGACCCGAGATCGTCGTAGAGTCTTGTATGATTCCCACTGTGCTTTGATTTCCACCTTACCACGTCCAAGAGGACGTGCAAAATGGTGGCTTTTGGGTACAGTCCCGAATCACATGGAGGCAATGAGCGATAGGAGGGGATTCGTCTCTCCCGGTATAGAGAGTTGATGTTGTGCTGTGTTCGATTGGCTATAACTGGAAGTCCCTGGCCAGGGCTGATATAGAGATTTACTGGTAAGTGTTACTAGTAGTTTCTCGACCCGTTATGAGCCACACATCGACACGACTTATCGGTTACTGGGGTCTGACGTTTACCACCCCTAGACTTGATATGCGACATATCAGACGAACAGACCGGACTGTACGGGAGTGTTACTGATTGGATTCACAGGAGAACGCACAGGCTAGCTTGTTGATCTTCTGATCGCTCAATACCTGGGTGGCTGTTACGTTTAGCTGACTGCTTGCAGCTTGTGGGTGTTTGATATGATCATCACCTGCTACCGGCGTATTGACGATTCTTTAGAGTCCTACACAGAGGTTTCTTGGCTCAGGCGAAACGGAGTAGAGGCGCATATGTGATATGTGCAGGACCGAGAATAATGCGATATGAGATACCGTATTATATTCTCGCGATATTTAGATATGAACCGGGTCATCGGATCAAGTGTTGATTCGATGAATCGGTACATGATATATTAGTCGGTAATATTCGATATAGCCGGATCGTCGGATCAAGTGTTGATTCGATGATTTAATGTATAATAATATATATGATATATTGTATTACATTATCTAATATTGGCTCGCTTTATTATTTCATTTACTCACTGGATGATACATTGATATATATGCGATATATGTTAATTGTATTATTTTCTTTTGTTGCAAATATATAATATATATGTGATATATATTATTGTGACATGATATGATTTATTATTAAACATGTTTAAGGATGATTAAAAGGGATTAGGGTTTGATTAGGGTTAGCTTCTTCTTGCACCTTCTAGAAGCTTTGTTTTTGTCATGCTTAAGATATTATGGTTGATATTTTTGCATGACTCATAACTTAACCTAACCAAACCCTAAATCTAGTTTATTCTCTACAAACTCTTAGCCACTCATCCTTGACCATGGTTGATATATCAATCATATAGTTTTCTTTTCTATTCATCACAAAAGGAATTATCATTATCATTTTCCATCATCTTCTTCTTCTCTCTTGATTTTGAGCTCACTAGAAATTCCATTTGTGATGATAAATTGTGAGAAAGTGAATTAAAAAGAAAGCATAAATACTACTCCTTCATCCTCATCTCATCTAGCCCATGATATTAGTGTGTTCATCTCTTTAGAGTGAGAAAACTTGAGTTATTGAAACTTCGACGTAGATCATCGGAGATTTGGAACACTTCAAGCAAGCATGGATCGTTCGAGTCGTGGAGCCTCTCTTGAGTCCGGGAGATCGTGGATCGCGGCAAAGGGACTTCTACTCGGAGCTTGTGAAGTGAAGGAGCGGACTACAAAGGTTGTAATCCCTCACATTTAGATAAAAAGTTGTTATCTTGCATGCTAAACCCTAATAATCTAGCAAAGATCCCGGCTTTGGGTTGTTCGGCACGTCTAAATTTTTATCCGGGCATGTTTGATGCCTTATGAACCTTCACAAGAGTGCCTAGGAACCCTACAAATAGGTATGTTGCTGCTTCAAGCGCACAACACCAAAAGGAAATAGGTAACAGCGGTGCTCATCATAGAGTGCACCATATCTAATAGGGTGTGATTCCTCCGTTCCGATACACCGTTGTGCTGTGGTGTATACGGTGGAGTAAGCTAAGAGAGAATCCCATTCTCTTTAGATAATCCCGAAACTCATTGCTCAAGTATTCAACTCCTCGATCAGATCGAAGGATCTTAATACTCTTACCCGTTTGGTTCTCGACTTCATGCTTATATTCTCTGAATTTCTCAAAAGCTTCAGACTTATGTTTCAACAGGAACACATGTCCGTATCTTGGGAGATCGTCAGTGAATGTAATGAAGTATGAGGAACCATCCCTGGCATGTGTAGACATGGGACCGCATACATCACTATGTATCAGTCCCAAGAGTTTCGTAACTCTTTCTCCGTGTCCACTAAATAGAGTTTTGGTCATCTTTCCTTTGAGACATGACTGGAAAGTATCATAAGATGATAATTCAAACGAATTCAAATAACCATCCTTATGTAACTTAGCTAGTCATGTCGCATTGATATGACCTAGTCTACAATGCCATAAGAAGAATTCGTTCATTTATGAACTCTTCCTCTTGTGTGTGTTCTGTACGTTAAGAATTGTGGTTTGATATAGAATATATATATCATTATTTAACGAGCCTGATCCAATCAACTTTTGATTCAGGAAAATGTTCATAACATTATCCTATACTACAAAATTATATCCTTCTTTATTTAATAAAGAAACTGATATAACATTGCATATTAGGGTCGGTATGTAATAGCATTCGTTCAGGATCAATGTATTACCATTTGGTAATACAAGGTGATATTCGCCAACTGCTTTGGCTGCAACATTTGCACCATTCCCTACTCTTACGGAATGATCACCCTCTCCCAGTTCTCTACCTTTTCGCAACCCGTGTAACATATTACATATGTGGGATCCCGATCCGGTATCTAATACCCAGGACGTAGAGTGAACTGAGAAACAGTTCTCGATAACTAACACATCCGAAGATGATGCATCATCATGCTTACTCTTCCTTTGGGCGGTGTGAGAATCCGGATATGTCCCTATTCCCTGCTCGGATTTATAACAATTATAAGTTGGAGCGGTACCAACGTTCCCCTGCTCAGTATAATAAGCGGGTTCGGTCAATACATCCATATTATTATCTTGATTAAGGCCTGACATGGTCGCTACCTGTTCATCGCATATTTTTGTATATTTGTATCGCCCATTCTTAATCACATTGCATACAGGTAGGTGCTTTTTATCCGTATTTGCTGCATGTTACAGATTACAGGTTTCCGGTCCAAGAAAGAGCAAATCCGACAAAATCACCACATTTACGGCAAAATCCAGAACATCTGTCACAAACAGATAAAAGCCGGGTTCCAGCATCCGTCCCGTACCAGTTCAGAAGAGGGGACGAAAAGAGTCGTCATTTGGGACTAAAGAGAAATTTGAAGTCAAAATGGTGAAAAGTCAAAAGTAAAGAAATGAAGACATTTTGGAAAAGAAATCTGGAGACTCTATGGAAAGTGATACTGCAGTATGAGGATTTCAAAGATTAGGAAAAAAGCACAGAAGACCAAAGAAAAGAGCAGCCAAGGTTTGGCCACCAAACCGCCGCGCAAGCGCGGCCAAACCCTTGCTTTGGCCGCGCAAGCGCGGCGGACACGTGTCCATTCAGTGTAAAATTTTGGGGTATTTTCTGTAACAATGTGTAGGGTTGGGTTTTATTGCAAATTTCTCAAACTCAGGCCTATAAATAGCCCCGAGCAGAACCAAGAGAGAGACTGAGTTTTTCATTTTGTAATTTTGTATTACTTTTATTTAGTTTCTAATAAAAGTCCATTTTCCTCCATCTTCCTCCATTAAAGCTTGTGAGAGGTTTTGTTGAGTGTGAAGCATGCATGAAGTGTTCTTTATCTATTTGTGTAATTTGTATTTCCGTTTCTTATCTTGCTTATAATTTTCATTGTTAAACGTAGTAGTTGTTATTTCTTAAAATCGTTGTTTTAATTTTCTTCCATTTATCGGTTATCCTTACAACCATGATGCTTAGTGTGATCCTTGCCTAAGTGAGGTCCCGAATAGCTAGTTGTGATTTTCTACCTCAATTCTTATTACCCTCTTTCTTTGTTTTATTTCATTTAACTATTCTAATGGGTGAGTAACTTTTCACTTGTTAGGGTAGGAAACGGAAAGTTTGAAATACGGAAAACTCCTTCACTTTTCTCTTTTACATTTATCTTGATTTGAACTCCAGTTAATTGATCCACAATCCGCTCCCTACGGCACTCTATTCTTCATAATAGCGGTGATACCCTAGTGAGACCGGTTGTGGTTGAATCAACCTGAGGTTGCGACTAAGAGCCAAGAACGGACGGACAAGGACCAAAAAGAGAAAACGAAGTGTTGGAAAGCCTAGCTTATACTCGCAAGTTTTCTCTTAGTCGTCCTAATCCCCGTTGTTGCCGATTACTGTAACATCAATATTAAGAAGTAGCAAAAGAATCAAGTGAGCGATCCTCCTAACTCAAACCAACCAATTCCTTCCCCTTAACAAGTTCTCTTATCATTCATTTTTCAATTAGCTAAACTCAAACAAACCCAACATATTTGGACTTAACTCGTCAAGACATTAAGAAAAAGACTCCCATCTCCCTGTGGATCGACCCGTACTCATCCGGCTAGCTGCAAAGCGACACCGTCCTGATTGCGGTAATTAAACTTAAACACGCAGAATCTTCTTCCAATCAAATGGCGCCGTTGCCGGGGAGACGGTAGTTTATTTCTTTTTGTAATTTCGGGTTAATTTGTGAATAAAAATATAACCAAAAACAAAACAAAAAAAAATATACTGTACAAAATCATTTTATTATTCTTTGTGCAAGAGTGCAGGAAAAGGAGAATTTCAAGTTCAGTGCCAAAGTTGTGGGAAGTTAGACCCATATCTCGCGGCTACACCGCGGCGGATCAAGGCGAAAACCAAAAATCCTCTGTGAGTATTCCAACCATCTTCTCAACTCCACTGAACTGTGTTTTCTGCAGCATTCTTTGCGCCGCGCTAAAAATAAAAAATTTGTTTGCAGTTGATTTGTTACTGCTTTGCATTGATTAATACGGACTTTAAGGGGCTTGAAACCAATTCAGATTGGGTGGGGATTTCATCACCCTTCCCAGGACCCCAGAAATCACAAAAGCATATGCATTGACCATTGTTAAAAAAAATACTAGACTCGGCCCTAAGGACTTCGCGCTCATTAGGAGAAGTTAAACCGTGTTTAGAATCTCGCTTAACGGTGCATTGTTTAAGGGGTGCCTAGGAAAGTGTTAACGGCGCAACCGCCAAAAGAGAAAGGGTTACATAATTAAGGAACTTCGCGAAAGCGTTGGAAAACCTCCCCTTATCTCTGCACTTACCTGGCCTCTTGATCAGTGTATCTTAAGTTTGTTTCTCGACACAGTTTTGCTTCGACAATCAAGTCTTGGAGCAGGTCTAGCAGACCTAGGTGACCATAGATCTAGGTGTGAGTGTGCATATCTTGTTTGTGATTGCGAAAAGCCGTAAATCTGTACATATCTCTGTAAACTCTTTCAAAAATAAAATAAAAAAGAAAAAAATCAAAACTTTTATAAAAACTTGCCCTTTGTCGCCACGTTCCATTTTCCACTCCACCACCCATTGCCTTTCTCATTAACGTTTTCTTACCCTCACCTTCTTCGTTTTGACTATACTAAACTCGTTTAGTATATGTCCGCTTGGACTCGGGACACTAGCGCCCGTTTAGTCCGTGTTTCGTTAGTCGCCTCCGACTGCGCGATCGACTCAGACGTCGATACACCAACCTCTTCTTCCGCGATGTCAGGATTCAATCCGAACATATCTCTGACTAACCCTGGAATGGCTCCACCTCCTACGGAGACCAATCTTCCACCACCTCCGCCTGTTGTAGCGCCGCAGCGAATTGCGCTCCAGGATCGTTTCTATCCCACACGTTCCGCACTCCCCACTTGCCTTTCTCTTCCACCGGCCAATGGGGATAATTTTGAAATTAAGCCCCACTTCATCAACATGCTTCCACGTTTTCACGGGCTTGAATCTGAAGATGCCTATATCTTCATCAACAAATTTCAAAACGTCTGTGCCATGATGAAAACAACCCAGCTGTCGGACGATGCTATACGTCTACGAGTCATTCCATTCACTCTATGCGATCTCGCCGAAAAATGGCTGTATAGCACCGCTTCCCACTCCATCACAAGTTGGGACGAGTTTGTTAAGGCGTTTCTCAAAAAGTTCTATCCAAATCATAAGACCGCAAGGATTCGAAATGAAATCAATCAATTCTCCCAGCTTCCTTCTGAACCTTTCTGGAAGTGCTTTGACCGATACAAAGACCTTCTTGTTCAGTGTCCTCACCACGGTATAGAGAGATGGCAACTTTGCCAAACCTTATACGAGGGACTGAACCCAGCAACGAAGCAGTTGCTAGAAACCATCTGTCAGGGCCACTTCCTATCAAAATCCGACGAGGAAGCGTGGCAGTTCTTTGACGACCTTGCGGAGCAAACGCTACAGTGGGAGAGCACCAGACCGACTTCTTCTTCGTCATCTTCCTCTTCATCCACTTCTACCGGTCAGTCTAGGGTAGGAATTCACCAACTTGACGTCTCTATTGCAATGAAAGCTGAAATGGCTGCAATATCGAGAAAGCTTGAGGCAATTGAGAGCAAATTTTCTTCTCCTTCACCTGCTCCTACTCCTGCTCTCCCCCTTCGTACCATCTGCGCTTGTTGTTCCGATCCTTCTCACTTGACAGAAGAGTGTCCCTACAATCCACCATCACAAGGACAGGATCAGGTTAATGCATTCCAGCAAAGACCAAGGAATGATCCATACTCTTCTACGTACAATCCCGGCTGGAGGAACCATCCCAATTTCGCCTGGAATCAGAATCAAAATCAATTCCAGGGCAACAATTTCCAGAGACCCCCTCCAGCGCAGCAACAAGCGCAGCAACAAACTCAATTTCAGCAGCCCTTCCAACCCCAACCTTTCCAGAACCAGACGAACAACTTTGCACCGAACAACTCTTTTCCACCAAACAACTTTGTTCCGTCGAACAATGATAAGGTTTCCTCGCTCGAGCGAAGTCTGGAGGCGTTTGTTAAACAATCGACTCAATCCACCGCCAACATCCAGTCTTCGATTCAATCTTTAGTGCAACACACCGCCGCACACGGGCAAAGCATCAAAACCATCGAGGCCCAGATTGCACAGCTGAACGCGGCCTTGAGCGAGCGAGAGAAGGGGAAGCTCCCATCCCAGCCACTTCCAAATCCCGGTCACCCACATAATGCACATGTTGCTCTTGAACAACAAAACCATAATGTGAGTGCCGTGACCACACTGAGATCGGGGAGGGTGCTGCAAAACAACATTGGCACACGGATCAACGATAACACCCCGGCCGCCGCTTCTTCTTCATCTTCTTCTTCTTCTCCTACTTCGTCATCTTCTGAGCCTATTCTCCGCTCTTCACAAGGCTCTTCTTCCTCTTCTTCTGCTTTGAATGGACCCACTTCTCACTCCACGAAAACACCTATTCTGGGATCCGTTCCAACTCCAAAATCTCCTCCTCCAGCATTAGACTCAACCAATTTTCAAAATGTTCCATTTCCAAACCGGTTGAGGTCTAACAAACAAAATCCACAAATGGAGAAGATTTTGGAGTTATTTAAGCAGGTTAACATTAACATTCCTCTTTTAGATGCCGTCCAACAAGTCCCCTCCTACGCGAAAATCTTAAAGGACTTGTGCACGAAAAAGAAGAAGTCTCAGGTACCAAAGAAAGTTTTCTTGGCTAGTGCCGTGAGTGATGCCCTTACCCAATCTTTACCACTAAAACGGAAGGACCCTGGCTGTCCTACTATTTCAATTACTATTGGGGATAAGAACATCAACCGCGCACTATTAGATCTTGGTGCCAGTGTTAACCTGCTTCCATATTCAGTATACGAGCAATTAGGCATAGGAGAGCTGAAACCTACGCATTGTACTCTCCAAATGGCCGACCGATCGATCACCCATCCTAGGGGTGAGCTAGAGGATGTGTTAATAAAAGTCGGAGACTTCATCTTCCCCGTTGACTTCATTGTATTAGACACACAACCTGTAGCTAACCCCCGGAATCAAATTCCGGTGATACTCGGTCGCCCATTTCTCGCAACCTCGAATGCTGTGATCAATTGTCGCAATGGTTCAATGAACCTATCTTTCGGAAATATGACGATTGAACTCAACATTTTTAGGTTGGGGAATCAGCCCTCTGAACCTAATGCTCATATACTGGATGTCTGCTCGATCCAGGAGATCACACCAGAAGAGTGTGAATTCGAGGAGTTTCTGTTTGACCACGATCATCTTGACGCCAATAGTGCGTTTCTCTTCGAACCTGCTGCTGTTTCTGCGTCCGACTACGAATACGAGTGTTTCACGTTTTCGAACGATCTTAGCTGCGAACAACCCGAGTTTGAATCTTTCGACTTTTCGGATGAGTTACCTGAACCATCCAACTCGGTTGCCTACACTCGCTTTGAACCTTTGCTGGAGTCCTTTGAGTTCGAAACCTTTGCACCAGTCTTGCCTTCAATCGTTTCACCGCCAGCACTCGAACTCAAGCCTTTGCCTTCTCACCTCAAGTACGCTTACTTGGGAGACGACGAGACCCTCCCGGTCATCATCTCGGCTTCTCTAGCTTCCGAGCAAGAGAAAGCCCTTCTCGCGGTCTTGCACAGCAACAGGCAAGCTTTTGGCTGGTCCATGGCGGACATCAAGGGGATTAGTCCCCTCATCGTTGAGCATCACATACATCTGATGGATGATGCCAAACCAGCCCGGGATCCACAAAGACGTCTTAATCCAGTCATGAAGGAGGCTGTGAAGAAGGAGATCGTCAAATGTCTAGATAGTGGTATCATTTACCCTATCTCTGATAGCCAGTGGGTTAGCCCCATTCATGTTGTCCCCAAGAAGTCGGGCATCACGGTCATAACCAACGAGGCGAATGAGTTAATCCCTACTCGAACCCAAACTGGGTGGCGAGTTTGCATTGATTACAGGAAACTCAACGCCGCAACGCGGAAAGACCACTTTCCGCTACCCTTCATTGACCAGATGCTTGAACGATTGGCTGGACATGAGTACTATTGCTTTCTTGACGGCTACTCTGGCTATAACCAAATTCCTATCGCCGAAAAAGACCAGGACAAAACCACTTTCACTTGTCCTTTCGGCACGTTTGCATATCGACGCATGCCCTTTGGGTTATGCAATGCGCCCGCTACCTTCCAGCGGTGTATGATGGGAATTTTCTCAGACATGGTGGAGAAATTTTTGGAGATCTTTATGGATGACTTCTCCATTTTCGGCGACTCCTTTGACGAGTGTCTGCTACATCTTGACGCTGTCCTTACCCGATGTAAGGACAAGAATCTCACTTTGAATTGGGAGAAATGCCACTTCATGGTGCGCGAAGGTATTGTCTTAGGACATATCATTTCGCAAAACGGCATAGAGGTGGACAAAGCAAAGATTGAGGTCATTTCCAATCTTCCTCCTCCCAGTTGCGTCAGAGATATCCGAGCCTTCCTTGGCCATGCCGGTTTTTATAGACGGTTCATCAAAGACTTTAGCAAGATTGCTAGGCCTTTGACTCTTTTGCTGGCCAAGGATACACCTTTCGACTTCAACTCGAGTTGCATGACTGCATTCGAGTCACTGAAACGCTCACTCACTTCTGCTCCCGTTCTCTCTTCTCCCGACTGGACGCACCCATTCGAGATTATGTGCGATGCATCTGACTTTGCCATCGGTGCTGTCCTTGGACAACACATCAACAAGATGCCGCACGTGATCTATTACGCTAGCCGAACCCTGAACGACGCCCAACTCAACTATACAACAACTGAGAAGGAATTCTTGGCTGTTGTATTTGCTCTAGAAAAGTTCAGGCCATACCTCATCGGCTCTCCAGTCATCGTCTACACGGACCATTCAGCTCTGCGCCATCTTTTTGCGAAGAAAGATGCCAAGTCTCGGTTAATCCGTTGGATCCTCTTGCTTCAAGAGTTTGACCTTGTCATTAAGGACAAACGAGGATGTGAAAACGTGGTTGCCGACCATCTCTCGCGACTTCCTTCTTCGCCTTCGCTTCCAATTCCGATAAACGACGTTTTTCCGGACGAACAACTCTTGACAGTATCGTGCGAACCCTGGTTCGCAGATATTGTGAACTATTTGGCCACGGGATTGCTACCGACCGAATGGTCGAGACAGGACAGACTTCGCTTCTTATCCCAAGTAAAACACTTTTACTGGGACGAACCCTACTTGTTCAAGTACTGTCCCGACCAGATCATTCGTCGGTGTGTCCCTAATGAGGAATTCAAGAGTGTGCTGTCGTTTTGCCACGACCAAGCATGTGGCGGGCATTTTGGGCCCAGGAAGACAGCTGAAAAGATCTTGCAATGTGGTTTCTACTGGCCACAACTCTTCAAAGATGCTTATGACTATTGCAAGACTTGCTCCCGGTGCCAACACATGGGCCGGATATCCCGGAGGAATGAGATGCCGCTCCAACCGATCTTGGTTGTGGAGATTTTCGATGTTTGGGGGATAGACTTCATGGGGCCGTTTCCCAGCTCTTTTGGGAACTTGTACATTCTTCTAGCCGTTGATTACGTCTCTAAATGGGTCGAGGCTGTGCCCAGCCGAACTAACGACAACAAGGTTGTCGTTAGGTTCCTCAAAGAAAACATTTTCTCACGGTTTGGGCACCCCCGAGCGATCATTAGCGACAATGGAAGTCATTTCTGCAATAGGACTTTCGAGGCCTTGATGCGGAAATACTCCATTAATCATAAGCTTTCTACGCCCTACCACCCCCAAACCAGCGGGCAGGCCGAAGTTTCAAATCGGCAGATCAAGCAGATACTGGAGAAGACGGTTTCCAAGAACCGTAAGGATTGGTCTCTGAAACTCACTGATGCCCTTTGGGCATTTAGAACAGCTTATAAGACAGATCTTGGCATGTCTCCCTATCGGCTTGTGTACGGAAAAGCCTGCCACCTTCCTGTCGAAATCGAGCATCGCGCGTTTTGGGCGATTAAGAAGCTGAATTTTTCTCTTGAGAACGCGGGCAGCCATCGGAAGCTGCAGCTGAACGAACTGAACGAGCTTAGGGATGAGGCTTACGACAACGCAGTTGTCGTTAAGAATCGAACGAAGGTGTTTCACGATAAACACCTGTTGCGCAAAATCTTCGTACCTGGTCAACAGGTACTACTTTACGACACCCGACTTCATTTCCATCCTGGAAAGCTCCGATCTCGCTGGATAGGGCCGTATTTTGTGCGGAATGTGTATCCGCAAGGCGCTCTGGATTTGGAAAATCCAAAAGACGGTTCACTCTTCAAAGTGAACGGACACCGATGCAAACCGTACCTTTGCGCCGATCAAACAGAGGAGCTCCTGTTTTTACAGGAGCCGGTTTACCCTGATTGATCTTCCTCTCCCCCTACACCCAAACTTCGATAATCCAGCCAAAAACAGTGGAAACACTGTTTCAAATAAGTTTGGGGGTATGTAAATACAATTTTGTTTTTTTTTATGCCTGGAAAAATTTCAAATAAGAAAAATAAAAAACAAAAACTAAAAATAAAAATATTCAGAAAAAAATAAATAAAATAAAATAAAAATAAACATGTAAATATGTATTTGTAAATAATATTTCTATTTATGGGGGTTTAAGTGTAAATAATACAAACCCCCTATAAATAGCCCTCTAACCCTTCACTTGTATTTTTCTGCCTCACAACTCTCCATTTCAGAAACCCTAGCCGCCACCAGAAGCACAGCACCTGAAGCCTTGCCTCCGCCGCCCAACCGCCGCGCGACCCCCCTTCCCGCCGCACTTCCGCCGCAGATTCGAGTCTTCAGCCTCTGGAATTTTTTCCAGAGGAGGTTTGCACCATTTCCTACTCATTCTAATCTGTAGAAATTTATAAATTTCTGTAATGGCTTCAAACCTGCAATATGAAAGAAATTTCTCCCAAATCTCTGAACATGATGTATACGGGAGTTATTTTGGCGACGAAATCCGGAAACGCGGATGGACTTATCTTCTATATAACCATCCAAACGCATTCGCGCTTCCGGATCTAGTCCGACGATTTTATGCATACATGGAGGAGGGTAGCTATCACAAATACGGATTTATTAGGTTGTTTTGGGGAGGGCAAGAAATACGAATAGATAGGGACTTCATTCATGAAGTCACATTGATTCCTAGAATACCCGCCCATGACCAACCCCTCCAATTTGAGGATTACACCCCGTTGATGGGAAATGATTGCTATAGGGAACCACGGAAAGGGATTCCGGCGCGTACACTTTACGCGAATGTGCTAACAGTGTGCCGATGGGCACAAAATAACATTTTTGGCAGCTCGCACAACACGACATTTTTTACACCCTCGCTACACATCGTGCACACATTAATGAACAAACATCCGAGTTATGACATGTGCACGGTACTACTTCATTCGATTGCTGCTGGCAAAACTTCATCCAACCTTCCGTGCCCTATGCTGGTGACACAACTGTGTCGCCAGTTCATCCCTTCCGACGAGTTTGCAGTACACATGCAAGCTGACTCATGCATTCGACCAGTTCTTGAGGGTGTTTCGACATCCTACACAAGACTTCAAGACTTATGGCAACGGACAGAACCGAGCGAGCATATGCTAGCCAGCTCGAGCTCCACAGCGAGCGAAGAAGAGCTTACCCCCGCTGAGCAAGCACGCCTACTTAGACGGACAAATAGGGGGGTAGAAAGAATGATGGGAATGATGACATCCCTAGATCAGCGAATGGCACGCTTAGAACAGGGGATGGCAACACTTTTGGGACGAGAGGAGAGATCTAGGTCGCGATCTAGGGCCCCTAGGGCAGAGTCAAGTGAACCAGGGACGAGTGCCGCATCGTCTGGGAGACGACGCAGGGGGCAGTGAGGCCACTGCCATTAACAAGTTTGGGGGAGGGATTAGATTGTAAATAGTTATCTTTGCATTGCATCTGCATATTTTTTATCTTTTATGTAAATATTTGGTTTTACTTTGCATGTTTAAAATTCTGCACTGCATTTTTTTGAAATATAAAAAAAAAAAATTGAAAATTGAAAAATACAAAAAAATTGGAAAACTTGAAAATAAAAACAAAAATTTTAAAAAAAAAAAATTGAAAATTGAAAAATACAAAAAAATTGGAAAACTTGAAAATAAAAACAAAAATATTATTGACCGTGTCTGACTCAAGTCTAATATGAAGGTTAACTAGTTAGAAACTACTAGATCTTAAACTTAGTTAATTATGAACCCTAAAAATAACATTCCTTGAAGTTTAACTATAGAAATTATACGCTCCAGCGGTTTGTTTTGAAATAAGCAAATTTTGAGTCTAGTTCTTAGGCGAAGTTAAAATGAGGGAAAATTATTGAAGCTCTATTTGAAGAATAAGTCTGAAAAATAATTCTAAATCTTAAATCCAAATTTTGAAAGTATATACCCTACAAAACGCACATACACCACCTTGAAACTCGGAATAGTAGAGGATACCTAGAAATACTCTTGCCTGAAAGCCTAGTATGAAAGAAAAAACGGTATTTGAAGCTAACCACCAAAAGAGCACGCTGAAAAATATATCCGGTCTTGAAAAGAAAAAAAAAAAGAGAAAAAAAAAAGAGAGAAAAAAAATAGAATGAAGTCAAGACCTGGATACTGCTATTTACGCTTTAAGTTCATACATTCGGTAATCGGCTGTTAGTGCCTTGAGAAGCATTAATAGTCGCATGAAAGGTGTATGAACGAACCCGTCCATCATTAATAAAAAGAAGTAGTACTAGGTATTAAGGCAAGAGTATTATAGCTTGAACTGAATTTCCAAGTGTAGGGGTGACAATTACACACACGTAGGGGTATATAATCAGAGTTTGGAGGAGAGATGAGGAATGAAAGATAGGGTTTATTTCTTCAATAGAATGGATAAAAATTCCGGATTTGAGATTCCGCTTAAGAAGGAAAACTCAGGAGATGCTGAAAGCTTTATAAACTGGCTAGGCGTATAGGATCTTAAGTTAAATGGAAAGAAAGTGTGAAGAATACGGGTTAGTAATTTCTAAGTTTATGATAATAGGGTTTTTGGTTAGAATGCTGAAATAGAAGATTAGAGTCGACGGTTGATTAATCGGATTTTGTGGGTGTAATCCGCTGAAAACCCTCAGGAGACAACACTCCTCCTACTAGGGACACCTAGAGGTTTAACGGCTTGTTGCACGTGCTCAGTGCAATCGCGTTCCCTGCGAAAGTGAGGTTAGGAAATTTTTTGTGAATAAAATGGTTTTGCTCGGGACGCGCAAAAGATAAGTTTGGGGGTATTTGTTCATCGCATATTTTTGTATATTTGTATCGCCCATTCTTAATCACATTGCATACAGGTAGGTGCTTTTTATCCGTATTTGCTGCATGTTACAGATTACAGGTTTCCGGTCCAAGAAAGAGCAAATCCGACAAAATCACCACATTTACGGCAAAATCCAGAACATCTGTCACAAACAAATAAAAGCCGGGTTCCAGCATCCGTCCCGTACCAGTTCAGAAGAGGGGACGAAAAGAGTCGTCATTTGGGACTAAAGAGAAATTTGAAGTCAAAATGGTGAAAAGTCAAAAGTAAAGAAATGAAGACATTTTGGAAAAGAAATCTGGAGACTCTATGGAAAGTGATACTGCAGTATGAGGATTTCAAAGATTAGGAAAAAAGCACAGAAGACCAAAGAAAAGAGCAGCCAAGGTTTGGCCACCAAACCGCCGCGCAAGCGCGGCCAAACCCTTGCTTTGGCCGCGCAAGCGCGGCGGACACGTGTCCATTCAGTGTAAAATTTTGGGGTATTTTCTGTAACAATGTGTAGGGTTGGGTTTTATTGCAAATTTCTCAAACTCAGGCCTATAAATAGCCCCGAGCAGAACCAAGAGAGAGACTAAGTTTTTCATTTTGTAATTTTGTATTACTTTTATTTAGTTTCTAATAAAAGTCCATTTTCCTCCATCTTCCTCCATTAAAGCTTGTGAGAGGTTTTGTTGAGTGTGAAGCATGCAAGAAGTGTTCTTTATCTATTTGTGTAATTTGTATTTCCGTTTCTTATCTTGCTTATAATTTTCATTGTTAAACGTAGTAGTTGTTATTTCTTAAAATCGTTGTTTTAATTTTCTTCCATTTATCGGTTATCCTTACAACCATGATGCTTAGTGTGATCCTTGCCTAAGTGAGGTCCCGAATAGCTAGTTGTGATTTTCTACCTCAATTCTTATTACCCTCTTTCTTTGTTTTATTTCATTTAACTATTCTAATGGGTGAGTAACTTTTCACTTGTTAGGGTAGGAAACGGAAAGTTTGAAATACGGAAAACTCCTTCACTTTTCTCTTTTACATTTATCTTGATTTGAACTCCAGTTAATTGATCCACAATCCGCTCCCTACGGCACTCTATTCTTCATAATAGCGGTGATACCCTAGTGAGACCGGTTGTGGTTGAATCAACCTGAGGTTGCGACTAAGAGCCAAGAACGGACGGACAAGGACCAAAAAGAGAAAACGAAGTGTTGGAAAGCCTAGCTTATACTCGCAAGTTTTCTCTTAGTCGTCCTAATCCCCGTTGTTGCCGATTACTGTAACATCAATATTAAGAAGTAGCAAAAGAATCAAGTGAGCGATCCTCCTAACTCAAACCAACCAATTCCTTCCCCTTAACAAGTTCTCTTATCATTCATTTTTCAATTAGCTAAACTCAAACAAACCCAACATATTTGGACTTAACTCGTCAAGACATTAAGAAAAAGACTCCCATCTCCCTGTGGATCGACCCGTACTCATCCGGCTAGCTGCAAAGCGACACCGTCCTGATTGCGGTAATTAAACTTAAACACGCAGAATCTTCTTCCAATCACTACCTGGAGAGAGAGAAAAGAAAACACTTTAGCGTATGCTCTTGCAAGATTAGATTGGTTATTATCTTATCTAATCAGGATGGCTCCTACTCCGTTTCGCCTGTGCCCGGAAACCTCTGTGTAGGACTCTAAAGACTCGTCAATACACCGGCAGTGGGTGATGATCATATCAAACACACACAAGCTGTCAGCTAAACGTAACAGCCACCCGGGTATTGAGCGATCAGAAGATCAACAAGCAAGTCTGTACATACTCCTGTGAATCCAATCAGTAAAACTACCGTACAGTCTGGTCTCTTCGTCTGATATGTCGTATATCCAGTCTAGGGGTGGTAAACGTCAGACCCCAGTAACCGATAAGTCGTGTCGATGTGAGGCTTATAACGAGTCGAGAAACAACTGATAACACTTACTAGTATATCTCCATATCAGCTCTGGCCAGGGACTTCCAGTTATAGCCAATCGATCACTGCGCAACATCAACTCCCAATACCGGGAGAGACGAAACCCCTCCTATCGCTCATTGCCTCCATGTGATTCGGGACTGTACCCAAAAGCCACCGTTTTTCATGTTCTCATGAACGTGGTAAGGTGGAAATCAAAGCACAGTGGGAATCACACAAGACTCTATGAAGATCTCGGGTCTACAGACTAACCTGTAACAGTGTCACCAGAGAACTGCTATCTGACGATAGGTATAATACCATCTAAGAGTTCTCGGCGTGTCCGTTCAGTGTACCCAGTCTCCACTGAGCACCCATACATCATCTTTGATATCAAACACCAATGGATGTGGGATCATCCATCGCCCATCATATGGGACAAGATGTGTAAACGCTAGTCTACTCAGGAGTATCGATGCCCTGTCTCGATACACCCTCGATTAGGAACTGTTATAGGATGTACTCTTAGAGTGCCCTGGCCCCACTAGTATGATCTGCATCATAGTCCCAGTAGTCAAGTAGATATCCTAAGGTCTTCATCAACATGTGAGAGCAAGACAGTAAACCTATACAAGTCAACATGTTAAGACAAAGTGAAACCAGATAGCATGCTATCATATCGAGCAAGAAAGTCATATATATATATATATATATATATATATATATATATATATATATATCCAAGCATCCACTATAATATACATCATATGTACAACAATGGCCTCTAGGGCATATATACAACTAACACAAATGTCATGGGCCTATGACAAGAAAACCCGTCTACGTGCTTTCAAGAAGGGCGAATTAGTGTTAGTCCTCAAAAGACCGATCATCCCCAATCGACGTGCCAATGGAAAATTCGAGTCAAATTGGGAAGGGCCATACGTTATCGAGAAAGTGTTCGATGGAGGATCCTACCAACTAATAAGCGTCGAGGAAGAAAGGCCCATGTCACCTCCCAATGGCCGATATCTAAAGAAATACTATGCGTGAGTGCTCCAAGTTGCAGACGAATTGAGCATACCGGCCCTACGGTCTGGATCATACATCCTATAAAACCGTATACAATCAATGGGCGTAAACGACCCCTACCTCTCCCAAGTCCTATCGGCAAGACTACATTTAAAGTCCCACTGTCACGCGCCGCTTCCCAGCATACGGGCAGAGGACGCGACGAGGCCGCTACGTATTTACTCTGAAGTAAATATGCTAAGCGTATCTAAGCAATATAAATAAAAATGCACAAGAGACAAAAGATATAATTGAACAGCAACTTTATTTATTTACATTCTTTTGTACAATGCATGGAAAAGTAAATACATCTGAACGAAAGCAATGCCTAAACAGTGGCATAACAGAAATGTAAAGCACTGGAATGAAAAGGAAAATGTACAAGTTTAACTACAGCTCGGGGTCTTCAGTAAACTGGTCCAAGTCTTCATTGCTAGGCTCGATCTCTAGAAGGTCCGAATCATCTGACGGCATTCAAAGAAGAAAGAAAGAGAATGTCATCAGCGAACAAATCGCTCGGTAAGTCCTAAAGATAAAGGAGAAGTAGAATAGACAAAGAGTAAGAGAGAGAGTATAGGTTTTAAAGTTGTATTTAGAGTTAACGCTGTTGTTTGTAGCTTGGTACAGAAGGATGCCGGTGTATACGAGAGGAGTCTCTATATGCCAGAGACTAGAGGCAAATGGAAGTACAATGCTCCGTTAGAAAGCCCGGAACAACGGCGTGGTATTCAGGTTAGGTGTCTTAAATCTTACAGTCTCGTGCCACTTCTAACACCTTCCGTACCAATCTACTCCTTAAACCCCGCGTAGTATTGTTTGTATTGTTGTATTATTTGAATTGTAAATGTGTTGTTTGTACTGGTTTGTAAATGTAAATGGAAGACTTGTATTGCCTTGTAATATAGATTGTATAATTGGATGACTTGCCGAAACCATGATATCAGTAAATGGATATGACTGGAGAATCATGGATGTGACTGGAGAATCATGTAAATGGAAGTATATCCATGGTTCGGTTCGGTCAATACAGATTGAATATATTGAATATATGAATTCATGGATTCATGTTGAATTATAGTATTGTAGATTGTACTTGAATCATATTCAAGTCAGATTATTTATAATGAGACTCAGTCTGAGTCTGACAATTATAAAAGAAATTAAATTTCTGAATTATGTTTTGGTGTTATCGGTAACCGCTGCACATGGGCGATAGGATTTGTGTCTTTTTCAAAGACGATTACCATGTTGATAACACCGTTTGGTAAGTTATCTACCTTAAATAGGCAAGCACCCATATCTCCGGCTCCCCGAGGATCAAGAGACTAGTCCCGCTTAAACCTATATTTACTAGGGTCCTTTGGGTAATTTATAGAACTTGAGGGGGTTTTATGTAAAAATAATTTTGTATAATTTACAAAATACACCTCAAGTATTTAATTATCGTCTTTGGAGTTTTCATAGTTGTAGATTTTATATTTGTGACATTTCTAGTGAATGAAACCTGTTTTCATAATATAGGGTATTTAATTGTAATATTGAACTTGTATGAAATTTCATGGTATTTTCATGTAAAGTGATTTTTTTGACTTAGAAAAGTTGGAATATTGATATTATAACAAAAATAGATATTTTGATAATACATATATATTTATATATTTATAAAAATAATTTTAATTTATTATTTTCTAGAAATCTCATTTTCTTAAGATATTTGTATTTTAAATCTCTCGAGACCGAATGCGCCTTGCGGAGGTTTGCATAAGCCCGAGGATGTGCAATAATCCGCACCATCTCGAACGGGTTCCCCAAATGGGTTGTAGCGGCGCTTTGCAAAGATTTGTGTAAATACATATTTCTTGTAGAAAAATGTTTTATTAGTAAATGGTATTTATATGTAAAATCTTGTTTTCCCGTATTCTTTGTTCCCGAAAGGTATTGTACGATGTTGCATATGAGTTTTGTGAGGAGTTAGGTCATTACCTCGTGATCTAATTAAAGGTATAACAAGGTTAATGATGTTTTAAGGTAGAAAGTAAACTACATGGTATTTTAGTGAAAAAGGACGGTAAAAGTTACAAAATGAAATATATTGTCATGAAACTTGTTCAACATATTTTTTAATGATTAATAGTCAACATGTAGGGGTTTGGTATGTTTGTATATAAGAAAGGTTGAATTTTTAGGAAGAACCGAATCGGAAATCGGATTAACTCCGATTCCGTCGGGTTTTAGTAATACGAGTTTTTAGAAAAGAATAGAGAAGAGGGAGGTGGGACTTACGGGTTTAGATTCAAGAGAAGAGGGATAGAAATCGGTAGGAGGTGTTGGTGCGTCGTTTCGTCGCCGGGAGTGTTAGGTTTACCTAGTACCCTATGAGAGGTTTGGAAGCATCACATGTCACAAAGATCAAATTTTTATGGTGCTAAGTAAGCATACAAAGGATCTATCCTAGAAAATTAGGGTTTCATAATATAAAGGCAACAAAGACTAGGGTTTAGAGAGTACAACCTTTGTAGCTCCCTATGGTAGACTCCTTGGCCACTTGAGAGTTGGAAAAGGGTTCGCTTGAAGTCCTCTAACGTCCACGACGATCCACCCGAAGCTCCTTTGTCCAAGCTATCAACTTCACTTTTCCAAGAGAATGAAATGAAGCAAACACTCTAAACAAGTGGGCTAAACTTGTGTAGAATGATGTTGTGGTTCTTATTCTCACTTCAAAATCTAATCTTGTTAAGTATTTTGCTCACCACAAAAGTCTAGAGAACAAAAGAGGAAGGAAGAAGAAGATGATGGCTTTTCTTTGAACAAGAGTAAAAGAATAACTCATGAAGAGAAAATGAAAATATATCTATATATATTTATCACTTCTCATCTCAAACCATGGTTAAATGTTTAAGATATTATTTAATTTGAGTTAAAACACAAAGAGAAGGTTAACCTATGGTTAGAAGTAGGTGAGCATGGTAAGGTTAAGGAAGAGTGTAGAAACTAACCAAGAATTATCCTTCTCTTCTTTTCTTTTGTTTTAACAAAAAATTAAATAATAATCCATATATTTAAACCATGGTGTGAGTCTTATATTGCAACCATTTTTAATGTGTAATCAACCATGATGTATGTATGTATGTATGTATGTATGTATGCACATCCATATGTGCATGAAACTAAAAAGAAAGAAAACATACATGCATGCATACATCCATCATATACAAGAAAAGATTTTAAGTGAGAAAACTAATGGTTAAATGATAAATCAACACTTGATTTATCAATCCGGCCATATCACATACGACCCTACCAAAAGCAAGCCGCCCGATCAATATACGGTATCCTATACGCGCATTTTAATCGGGTCCATGCGCATATCGCATACGCGCACCACAACGTTTCGCCTGGACTAGGTAACTCCTTTGTGGGACTCTAAGACTCGTCAATACGCCGGCAGTGGGTGATGATCATATCAAGCACCCCCAAGCCGCAAGCGGTCAGCTAAACGTAACGGCCACCCGGGTATTGAGCGATCAGAAGAAAACAAGCGAACCTGCTACAACTCCCGTCGAGCCAACCGGCAACACTACCGTACAGTCCGGTCTCTTCGTCAGATATGCTGCATATCGAGTCTAGGGATGGTCACGTCGACCCCAATAACTCAATAAGTCGTGCCAGTGAATGGTCTATAACAGATCGAGAAACTACTGATAACACTTATCAGTAAATCTCAGCAGCCCTAGCCAGGGACTTACTGATATAACCAGTCGAGCACAGCACAGCATCAACTCCCAATACCGGGAGAGACGAAACCCCTCCTATCGCTCATCGCCTTCACGTGTCTCGGGACTGTACCTAACGGCCACCTGTTTGCACGACTCAGTAGAGCCGTGGTAGGGTAGTAATCAAAGTACAGTGGGAGAGCACACAAGACTCTATGACGATCTCGGGTCTACAGACTAACCTGTACCAGTGTCACCTAAGAACTGCTATCCGACGATAGATGTAATTCCATATAGGAGTTATCGGTGAGTCCGTCCAGTGTACCCAGTCACCACTGAGCACCCGTATATGATCTTGATGTCAAACATCGATGAATGTGGGAACATCCATCGCCCATCACATGGGTCTAGTATCATATACGCTAGTCTACCCTGGTATATCGATGCCCCGTCTCGAAACACCTTCAACTAGGGACATTTTAGGATATGCTTATAAACTACAGATGTCCCACTAGTATGATCTCTATCATAATCACTGTAGTCAAGCCAATATCCTCAGGGCTTTATCAACATGTATGAATGAGTAAAAGCATGATCAAATCAACATATGAGATAAAGAAGAACCAGATAGCATACTATCATGTCGAGCAAGAATGTACATTGAATATATATATATATATATATATATATATATATATATATATACATGTACAGATACATCCACTATCATATAATGGCCTCTAGGGCATACATATATCCAACAATCTCCCACTTGCACTAAGGCCAGTTATTGGCGTATCTCATACCCAACATCTCAAAAAGTCGCTCATGCTGCGGCTGAGGGAGGGCCTTGGTGAGTGGATCCGCGGCGTTATTCTTTGTGTCTACTCTCTTAATCTCAATCTCGCGGCAATCTACAATCTCCCGGATCAAATGGAAGCGCCTCAGGATGTGTCTGGACCGCTGATGGGATCTGGGCTCCTTGGCTAACGCCATAGCCCTATTATTGTCACAATACAATAGTATTGGATCAATAATGGTTGGAACTACTCCTAGCTCCGAGACGAACTTCTTCATCCAGACGGCTTCCTTGGTTGCATCATTTGCAGCAATGTACTCAGCCTCCATCGTAGAGTCTGCAACGGTATCCTGTTTGGAACTCTTCCAACTTACCGCCCCTCCATTGAGGGTAAATACAAACCCTGAAATAGATTTGCTGTCGTCCTTATCGCTCTGGAAGCTCGAATCGGTAAAGGCCTCCATTTGGAGATCTGCATTACCATACACCAAGAACAATTCTTTAGTCCTTCGTAAGTACTTAAGAATGTTCTTCACAGCTGTCCAGTGGTTCTCCCCTGGGTTGGATTGATACCTGCTTACAACACTAAGTGCATAAGCTACATCTGGGCGTGTACATAACATCGCATACATTATAGATCCTACTGCCGAAGCATAGGGTATAATGGTCATGCGAGCTCTCTCTTCATCGGTCTTTGGACAAGAATCCTTGGAGAGAGTGACTCCATGGAAAGCGGGTAAGGCACCCCGCTTGGAGTCTTCCATACTAAACCTTTTTAGGATGGTGTTGATGTACCTGGTTTGGGACAATCCCAATAACTTTTTGGATCTATCCCTATAGATCCTTATGCCCAGGATGTATGTGGCATCACCCAGGTCCTTCATGGAGAACCTTAGTGATAAGAATGATTTGACCGACTGTAGCATAGGAATATCATTTCCTATCAGAAGAATGGCATCCACGTACAATACGAGGAATGTGACAGCTCTTTCTACAGCCTTCTTATAAACACAAGGTTCATCTGGATTTTTGATGAAATCAAACTCTTTGATAACATCATCGAAACAGATGTTCCAACTCTGAGATGCCTGCTTTAACCCATATATGGATTTAAGCAATCTACATGCTTTCCCGCTGCTCCCACTGTCAATGAAGCCCTCTGGCTGATCCATATAAACGCATTCTTCTAAATCTCCATTTAGAAATGCTGTTTTAATGTCCATCTGCCAGATTTCACAGTCGTAGTGAGCAGCAATAGCAAGTAGGATCCGAATGGATTTAAGCATGGCTACGGGCGAAAAAGTTTCGTCATAGTCCAAACCTGGTCTTTGACGAAAACCTTTCGCCACAAGTCTTGCCTTATAGGTCTCTACCTGCCCATCTACACCAATCTTTCTTTTAAAGATCCATTTGCATCCCACAGGTTTTACCCCAGGGGGTACAATGTCCAAAGTCCATACTTTGTTGGTGTACATAGACTCCATTTCGGATCTCATGGCATCCAACCACTTCACAGAGTCACCACTCGTGATAGCTAGCTGAAAACTGGTAGGATCATCATCATCCATGATGCAGTCTTCTCCATCACCATCAATGAGGAAACCGTAGTACCTCTCCGGTGGGCGAGAAGTCCTACCAGACCTTCGGAGTGGCCGAGGTTCCTTAGTTTCTATTGCAACAGCCGGTTCAACCAAATCGTCATTTGTAGTTTGCGTCTCTAGAACCTCTTCTAGATCTACCACTTTGCCATCATCTTTATCTGTGAAAAACACTTTTTCCAAGAATGTGGCATACTGAGAAACAAACACCTTTTGTTCCTCTTTGTGATAGAATAGATATCCATATGAATTCTTTGGATACCCCACAAAATTACACATGACTGACCGTGTCTCGAGTTTGTCCGGATTCTGCTTTTTAACATAGGTCGGGCAACCCCAAATCTTAATTCTCTTAAGAGATGGTCTCTTCCCATGCCATATCTCATATGGCGTGGTAGACACGGTTTTGGTTGGAACCCTGTTCAGTAGAAACGCTGCAGTCTCCAATGCATGCCCCCAAAATGAGACGGGTAACTCAGCATCACTCATCATGGATCGGACCATATCTAATAGGGTCCTATTCCGTCATTCAGACGCACCGTTGTGCTGTGGTGTGTAAGGAGGAGTGAGCTGAAAGAGAATCCCAATCTCTTTTAGGAAGTTTGCAAATTCTGTACTAAGGTATTCCCCACCTCGATCTGATCGAAGCATCTTGATACTCAAGCCGGTTTGTTTTTCTACTTCTTGTTTATATTCAATGAATTTCTGGAAAGCTTCGGACTTGTGCTTTAATAAAAATACAGGACCGAATCTTGAGAAATCGTCAGTGAACGTAATGAAGTATGAAAAACCGCCTCTAGCCTGTGTAGACATTGGACCACATACATCACTATGTATGAGTCCTAGGAGTTCGGTAGCACTTTCTCCGTGTCTGGTAAACGGAGTTTTGGTCATTTTACCTTTGATACAAGACTGGCAAGTCGCATAAGATTTATATTCAAAAGGGTTTAAATATCCATCTTTGTGTAACTTGTTTAGTCTTGTTTCGTTAATATGACTAGGTCTACAGTGCCAAAGAAAAGCTTCATTTAATTCTGAAAGTTTTCTTTTATTAGTGCGTTGTATACTGAAAACTGTGTGTTGATTTAGGACGTATATCCCGTTATTAAGTGTACCATACCCAACCAACATTTGATTCAGGTGAATGTTCATAACATTGTTCTGCAATATAAAGTTATATCCTTCATTGTCTAACAAAGAAACTGATATTATATTACATAGCATACTTGGTACAAAATAACATGGGTTCAAAACCAATATACACCCAGATGGCAACCCCAAGTGATACTCTCCCACTGCGACCGTATGTACATTGGAACCATTTCCAACGTGGAGAGTATGGTCACCTGTCTTCAAAACTTTGCTATTTCTCAGTCCCTGCATAGAATTGCAAATGTGAGAACCTGAACCGGTATCTAATACCCAGGAAGCAGAGTTTATTGAAAAACAGTTTTCTGTCACAAACACACCTGAAGCGGAAGCATCCCCATGCTTCTTCTTGAGGTTCAAGTACTCCGTACAGTTGCGCTTTCAATGTCCTGTCTTGTGGCAATGAAAACATTCACCCTTCCCCGAGTCTCCAGCTTTGGACTTTTCCTTTCCCTTCACCTTTTTAACTCCACCCTTAGGATTGGTGGGCTTCTTCTTTTTCTTTCCTTTGGCCTTAGCTTTTGGGCGAGAAGAAGAAGATTGCCCAATAGTCATAACGGGAGTTTTCATTGATTTCATAGTGCTCTCTGCACTCCTTAACATATTAAGGAGTTCAGGTAGCTCCTTCTCCATGCCGTGCATGTTGAAGTTAACTATGAACTGAGCAAAGGTGGAGGGGAGGGACTGCAGAATAATATATGTATATTGTTCATTGTCCATTGTCCATCCTAGGTCCTCAAGCTCTTCTATAAGAGCTATCATCTTCAGAACATGGTCTCCTGCCGGTGTGCCAAGGGCCATTCGCATCTGAAACAATTTCTTTGATGCTTCGTATCGTAATACGCGGGATTGCTCTCCATACAAATCCTTTGTATGGAGGAATATGGTTTGAATGTCCATATTCTCGTGCTGCTTTTGATGTGTATTGTCCATCGATGCAAGCGCGAGGCATTTGGTCGTGGCACAGTCAGCGTCCCATGTCTTGCGGACTTCAATGTCCGCAACTGAGGATTTTGGACCTGGGGTGGGCAGGGCTGAAGCCGTGAGGACATATGATACTTTATCATAAGTCAAGGCTATTTTCAGATTCCTCAGCCAGTCTTTATAATTGGTCCCATTCTGTTTGTTTTTATCTAGTAGAAGCTTGAGTCCAGTCATTGGTATCTGCCATTAAGAGAGAGAAAAGAATACACTCAGCGAAAGCTCTTGCATAGATCAGATTGGTTATTATCTTGTCTAATCGATGTCTCCCACTGCTTTAATCAAGTTTTTCTTTCAAACCTTAAAAAGAAAACTAGCCAGGATTAATTACAGTCTACAACTTCGCTAACCGTTCAGCCAGGCCAGTGTCGGTACTTGAGGGAGGTTCCCCGTGCTTTCGCACGGACCTAATTAAAGTAAACCTCATTTTCCCAGAGGCGTAGCCCCGTTAACACCTTTCTAGACACCTAATGAGTTAGATAATTGTAAACTGCAAAACTCTCCTAGGAGCAACTATTGCCCACAGTGGGATCGGGATCCAACCATCATATGGAAGGTATGCAATCTCATTGCAAATCTCAACACTTGAAATTCCCGATGTGATTTTTACCCCTAGTACTTATGACCTTAACTATGGTCAACAAATCATAAGTACCAGTCAAGTTCTACCCGTCATTTCTTGATCAATTAGACCCACCCATATGACCTTTAACTATGGTCAACAAAGTCGCATGAATGTCCTAATTAATCTGCATCATATGCAGTGTAGGAAGACATCAGTTAGCTACCGTACACTACGCCTTAACTAAAGTCAACAAACGTAGCACGAATACTAAGTACTCTACTTCCTAAAATGACGGAGGGTTGCGGATGATTTTTAAGAAAATCTTTAACGCTTTGAACTTGATATCGTCGTAGAATCAAATGGTTTTCAAAAGGAGTGGCTTGTGCTCCGCAGTTTTGAAATACAACTTTTTCATAAAGAGCCGAGTGGTTTTCAAATCTGATTCTACAACATCTATTTAGGTTTATTTTCTTTACATTAATCATATTAATGTAATCCCATCATTTAAGTCCTTAAGCCAATCACAGAAAAGAAACGAAAATAACACGTATGCTTATGCCATCCGCATTCGCCGCAATGTTCCGTTATGCACCGTTAGGTTACTTAACTAACGGCATACCGGGACGGGACTAGCGCGGGTGTAAAACATAAGCAACGTCTACTATATATCATATATATAATATGTCATTCGTCTCAGATATCTCAGAACACAGGCAGCAGAAACATATATATAATGTGGGATATACTAGGACGTCTGTATTTAGTATTTTAGTCAACAATAGAAAATACGGATTCCACAGTTGCGATGAATAGCCAAGACCACACCCCTCGACCCCTACGAAAGCGGCAAGCGACCCTACCAATCCTGGAGTTTAGGAGACCCGATCTCGACTCCTCGAGATGGTCTCCCACTGAACCCCAGAACCCGGTCACTTGTGCTCCCTTCCTTGGGTCTATCCTAATGCGGAAAAGTAAATAATATACAACACTGGTTACATCAACCTCAACCCGGAAGTGCCCCAAATAAAAGAATATTACATTATATTTGAATTTACATGAATGAAAATATAAAACTCTCATCTCACATAAAAAAAACCCGGCTATTCGATCGCGACAATCCTGCACATCATATCTCAGCAACACATAATATCATATATCATCAACGTAAGTAAGTATGCGTACCTCAATTGTCGTTGATGTATAGCAACGAAACCGGCGATATCGAACATACTACACTTACGGTCACAGAAAAGAAAGTGTAAAACTACAATATTTGGAATCCACATTCTCTTTAGACATCATAAATGCGAAATATCACATACTTCGTATTTCATGCCTAAACTATATGAATTCTACATATTGTATCACATTCCAGATAAATAGACAGTATTAAAGTTTTCGACCAAATGTTCAAATACCCAAAATTCCCTAAAGCTCAACACTTGAGCGGAGTTCAAAAAAATCCGGAGTGTGACACAGTAGTAGCGGTCCAGCCATAGAAGGGTCAAGCCAACGCCTCACATGTGGCACGCCGTACTGCCCCAAACCCTAAGGTTCAAAGGGCAGTTCAAGATGGTCACATAATCGAGTTAAGGTTTGTTGTCTTCTAGAGGGTCCACCACAAAACTTGCACATGTATCCGAAAGATTTAAACCCCGTGAAAAGTGAGCAAACAACACTCGTTCGAACAATTCAATACTTTCTAATTTACCCGGAAAGACAAGAAGTTAAAATTCCGATCGAATCATTGAACACTAAACAATCTCCAGAACTAACAGTACTAAATTCAGATTAAAAATACCTAAAAATATATTCAAGCAATTATAAGCATTACTGTATAAAAAACATGCACTGACTCACCTGTACAGCCGCGGAACCGCGGCCCAAGCAAGCTTTGGCCGCGTTTCCGCGGTGGGATTTACTGTTCATGGGCTCGTATTTTACAGTTATGCTTATATTTACCTGCTGAATTTTTTAAGGATTTTTAATTCTGAAAATAACCAGGTTTTAAAAAATGTCCAGAGAGTGTCCCGTAATTCCGTATTTTGATCCGATCGGAGTTTTTACTTCGCTAAAGTATCGCCTAATGTTCTAGGTCAGCTCTGATACCAATGTTAGGTTTACCTAGCACCCTATGAGAGGTTTGGAAGCATCACATGTCACAAAGATCAAATTTTTATGGTGCTAAGTAAGCATACAAAGGATCTATCCTAGAAAATTAGGGTTTCATAATATAAAGGAAACAAAGACTAGGGTTTAGAGAGTACAACCTTTGTAGCTCCCTATGGTAGACTCCTTGGCCACTTGAGAGTTGGAAAAGGGTTCGCTTGAAGTCCTCTAACGTCCACGACGATCCACCCGAAGCTCCTTTGTCCAAGCTATCAACTTCACTTTTCCAAGAGAATGAAATGAAGCAAACACTCTAAACAAGTGGGCTAAACTTGTGTAGAATGATATTGTGGTTCTTATTCTCACTTCAAAATCTAATCTTGTTAAGTATTTTGCTCACCACAAAAGTCTAGAGAGCAAAAGAGGAAGGAAGAAGAAGATGATGGCTTTTCTTTGAACAAGAGTAAAAGAATAACTCATGAAGAGAAAATGAAAATATATCTATATATATTTATCACTTCTCATCTCAAACCATGGTTAAATGTTTAAGATATTATTTAATTTGAGTTAAAACATAAAGAGAAGGTTAACCCATGGTTAGAAGTAGGTTAGCATGGTAAGGTTAAGGAAGAGTGTAGAAACTAACCAAGAATTATCCTTCTCTTCTTTTCTTTTGTTTTAACAAAAAATTAAATAATAATCCATATATTTAAACCATGGTGTGAGTCTTATATTGCCACCATTTTCAATGTGTAATCAACCATGAAGGATGATGTATGTATGTATGTATGTATGTACGTACGTATGCACATCCATATGTGCATGAAACTAAAAAGAAAGAAAACATACATGCATGCATACATCCATCATATACAAGAAAAGATTTTAAGTGAGAAAACTAATGGTTAAATGATAAATCAACACTTGATTTATCAATCCGGCCATATCACATACGACCCTACCAAAAGCAAGCCGCCCGATCAATATACGGTATCCTATACGCGCATTTTAATCGGGTCCATGCGCATATCGCATACGCGCACCACAACGTTTCGCCTGGACTAGGTAACTCCTTTGTGGGACTCTAAGACTCGTCAATACGCCGGCAGTGGGTGATGATCATATCAAGCACCCCCAACCCACAAGCGGTCAGCTAAACGTAACGGCCACCCGGGTATTGAGCGATCAGAAGAAAACAAGCGAACCTGCTACAACTCCCGTCGAGCCAACCGGCAACACTACCGTACAGTCCAGTCTCTTCGTCAGATATGCTGCATATCGAGTCTAGGGATGGTCACGTCGACCCCAATAACTCAATAAGTCGTGCCAGTGAATGGTCTATAACAGATCGAGAAACTACTGATAACACTTATCAGTAAATCTCAGCAGCCCTGGCCAGGGACTTACTGATATAACCAGTCGAGCACAGCACAGCATCAACTCCCAATACCGGGAGAGACGAAACCCCTCCTATCGCTCATCGCCTTCGCGTGTCTCGGGACTGTACCCAACGGCCACCTGTTTGCACGACTCAGTAGAGCCGTGGTAGGGTGGTAATCAAAGTACAATGGGAGAGCACACAAGACTCTATGACGATCTCGGGTCTATAGACTAACCTGTACCAGTGTCACCTAAGAACTGCTATCCAACGATAGATATAATTCCATATAGGAGTTCTCGGTGAGTCCGTCCAGTGTACCCAGTCACCACTGAGCACCCGTATATGATCTTGATGTCAAACATCGATGTATGTGGGAACATCCATCGCCCATCACATGGGTCTAGTATCATATACGCTAGTCTACCCTGGTATATCGATGCCCCATCTTGATACACCTTCGACTAGGGACATTTCAGGATATGCTTATAAACTACAGATGTCCCACTAGTATGATCTCTATCATAATCACTGTAGTCAAGCCAATATCCTCAGGGCTTTATCAACATGTATGAATGAGTAAAAGCATGATCAAATCAACATGTGAGATAAAGAAGAACCAGATAGCATACTATCATGTCAAGCAAGAATGTACACTGAATATATATATATACATGTACAAATACATCCACTATCATATAATGGCCTCTAGGGCATACATATATCCAACAGGGAGCTCCCAGGGTCGTTGTCGGAAGGTCGCCGGAGTTTTGCCCTTCTCTAACTCCACTTGTACACAAATTTCTAGAGGAATTTCTTGAGAGTTTGGACCGAATTGTACGTGAGGGGGGTGTGTAGGGATGGTATTTATAGGGTAAAGCTAGGGTTAGGGTAGGTGAAAGGGTGAATTGAAAATATATTAAATTTGTATTAAAAATATGGTTTAATGGAAATTTAAAGAGCTCTGTTAAATTGCAGGAAATTTAAAGTGTACAGGGGTAATGGGGAGGCAGAGAGACACACTTTCACTTTTGACAACTCGATGATCCGGCTCAACTCGGCCGGCGGCGGCGGGCTGAGTCAACCGAGTCGCCGGCCCGAGTCGGCCGAGTCGGGCCGGGGCTCGCTGCAACGTGTCCTATGCCGTATGGTGTAGCCCCTGGGTGGTCAATTTTTTTATATGTGTAGTGGGGTTTTTATGAGTTATGCACGTGTAAACCCTTGGACTTCTAAAAATTTAAAATAAAACAATATTAAAAATAATGTGGCTAATGGGATTTGAACTCTGGTGCTTTGGTTCAGCAGTGCAAGGTCTTACCAATAAGCTACAAGCTCCTTCTTGCTATTAAAAAGCAAAACAAACTTATATCCTGTGCTCAGGCAAAAGTACCATTTTCTGTATTTTTTTTGAAAAATTGTACAGAAAGTTGTACAGAAAGTTTAGGGTTGTTACACCCACCGACGATGAAGCTCCACCAATCCAAAACAAAATGTATGTCCACAAGCGAAATGGGCACGAATGAAAACCCGAAAGGGCTCTGTGAGTAAAAGCAGCAGGACTGCCGGCGAGTTTATGAAAATCCGAAAGGGTGCAAACTCATAAAAAGAGATGAAATACACTCACAAAGTCGTCTCGACCTTTTGAGGAGAAAATCCCTGCGTGAGATCCTTACGACTCACAAAGGAGCAACACACTTAAGAATTCTCACGATTCCTAAGGAGAACATACACCTGCAAGATCCTCTCGACTAATAGGGAGAAAATGTTTTTATGAGACCCTTACGGCTTATAAAATTGAAAAGCCTTACGAGATAGAGATCTAAGCCTGTCTCATAAGCCATCGCTCCCCAACAGGCAATGGCAAATGATGAGTCGCTCCTGGTACTACGCTTCAGTGTTAGCGGTGCTGATGCCGACCCAAAACTCAAACCCCAAGTTTTCCCAAAGGCAAATGATGAGTTGCTCCTGGCACTACACTTCAATGTCAGTGGTGTTGATGCCGACCAAAAAACCAAATCCCAAGTCCTCCCTAGGCAAATGATGAGTTGCTCCTGGCATTATTCCAGTGCAGCAATGCAGATGCCAAACAAAATCTAAATTCCAAGTTCCTCTCAAATACTAAAGTCCTGCCAGACAAAGCAGAAATCAAAAAAATCAAATCACGACACCGTAGTAAGAAGAGCAAGTCAGATCAAATCGCGACACCGCAGAAAGCGGTGCAAGTCAACTTCAACCGTGACACAGCAAGAAGCGGAGCAAGTCAAATCAAGCACCGACCGTCCAAGTCGCAAAAATGGCAACACCGACCGTCCAAGTCGCAAAAATGGCAGCACCGACCGTCCAAGTCGCAAAAATGGCAGCATCGACCGTCCAAGTCGCAAAAAGGGCAGCACCAACCTATAATAGTATCCAAAATTAGCTCGAATCGGTCAAAATGGCATATCAGCACTTACATTCTCGTTTTATTAGAATTAAATCGTATTTTCCCTTTTGAACGAAAACCATATGCTTTGGATACCTAAAATACCTTCCCTTATACTGAATCGACATTCGAAGTGGGGTTTTTGTTATAATATTGATCCTGTATATTCTAAGAAAATTTTGTAATTGATAAATTTTTCATACGAGCTATAAAAATTTCAGATCGAACCAAACTATGGTTTAGGATTTACCGCTTTTAGTCATTGTTTTTGTAACTCTGAAAACTGTTTTTAAAAGCCCACTTCAAAAATTCATAACTCAGTTTTCAGAGACCCAAACTGAGTGAAATCAAATTTTTTTGACAACTAGATCGAAAAATCTAACTTTTTTTAATTCAACAATAATTATGAAAACAGACGAAAGTATTTCATTTCTGCCATTTAAATTTGTATGTCGAGTTTGGACAGATTCTGTCATGATCTGCGCACTGTTTTTCAAAAATGTTATATCTAGCACTATAGAACTCAGATTGCAACAATTCTCAGATGTACGGATACCAAATTGATAACCCTACATCTTTCCTGTAGAACTCTAGACTCATAAATATATATATTGACACGATATATACTCTGCAAGTAACCCCCTTGTTGTTGTCAAAGAAAACCAAAATCTTGTTTTATACCCTTAGATTAAAATAATCCTAATTATAGTTTCGTAGATCCAAATTGCATAAACTCAAGTTGTTTCGATAGCTAGACTAAAGGACCTACCTTTTTCTTATTCAACTCCAGACTTGAAAACAGACAGAGAATATCATAATTTGCATTTCTAAAACCTGTGATGGTACTGGACAGTTTTATGTCATGTTCTGCACAGCGGTACCAAAACGCGATTAGCTCCCAAACTAGTAGACAAAATTAGACGAGACTCAAACTCATGGCTGCATAACGTCTAGGAATGCATTTCTCGTGTTGACACGATTTTCCATAAAAGTTACAAAGTAATTATTTATCCGCGCTTGTTTATGATGCAAATCTGAACTTCTAGTGTTGCATGTTTGACCTCACACTATTTGACATATATGTGCCTTATTCCATGCATTTCCATATGTATGCTTCATGAACCTCTTAATATCTGATAGGTATGTGTACATGCTGCCACGATTATATAATAATCGCTCCAGGCGTGATAAATGCAACATCACAAATAAGCAATAAGCATCACAGAACAATACAGATGATCTGGGAGCCCCGGGTTTCCTTTGAGCCGCAAGTGAAACCCGACGTTCCCCTGGTCGTGTGGATAGCATGTGCAATAAAAACCTAAATCCCTACGAGCGCGGCAAGTTACCTGCCAAAACCAGAAGCGATGCAGCCCCCTTCATCAAAGTGAATGGGCCACCCAGCACTTCACGGAATCCGGTAACTTGAGCACCCCTCCTTGGGTCAACCTATACCCCCTACGAGTGCGGCGAATAGCCTGCCAATTCTAAAGTGAGGCCCCCTCCTTCTCAACACCATGAGATGCGGACCCGGCTATCCGTGCACTCCATCGCGGGGTAATCCTAGTACAGAAAAGAAAAATATGTACATCGGTGACACCGACTTCAACCCGGCCATGCCCCAAATAAATAATATACAAATAGGCAGTGACGGCAGTCTACATGTCGGACGCTCGCCCCGCGATATCAAATGTACAAATAAAACTAAACTGTACTATCATTACATCCAAGCTATCCACCACGACGAATCCGCAACAACACAGCACAACACAGAACATCAACGCGAAGGTCATGTTCGCAAACCCGTCTAAAAGAACTATAGCAATTAGACAAGTTGTACCGATCTAATGACATTCACGGTCGCAGATAAAAATGTATGTACTGAAAACTTTAAACAGTGTTAAGAATATCCACTTCGAAATAACCCCGAATAGCCCCAAAAAACTAGATAATACCATATCCAAACTGGGCTAAACAAGCAATACCATTGAACCAATATTCCAGAGACCAGACCACACCCAAAATACGAAACCCAAACTTGAATGCAGGGCCGGCCAGCTCAGAATTTTTGCAATTGCGGTCAGTCCATTACGGGTGAAACTGGCTCGTATTTGGGGTGTAGTCTAGTGGTCACCATAGTAGTCTTCTGCAGTTGCTAAAATAATTTTAGAAGACAGAGAAAAAATGACAGAAACTAGAATATATCGGGTATTGTTTCGGAGTTGTTTCGGTTTCGATACTTTAACATTGTCTAAACCAACTATTATGCGGTTAATGGGTTAGCTCTTATACCATGTAGGGTTATGGAAGCGCCCCAACCAACAATCTGTGGCCAAACATGGAACAAAAACTTTAAAAACCCGGCGCTAACGGAACTCTAATCGACGGATCGTACCATTAACCCTATACTAGTAATACGAAAAGAGTTTAGAGAGCTTATACCGATCGATCCGTGTCCTTCAGTCTTCAACCTCTGTCCCAACCTCCTCGCGGCTGCCTCGATGAAGTTCGGTCCCCGGTCTCCCTCGTCGAAGACGATCCACGTCGAGAATTAGTAATACGGGCTCCCGCTTCAAAACCGAAGCAACTCGGGCATCCAGTTTGATATCCTAGTACCCAAGATGAAGTAGAGTGTGTTTGTGATTACTTTGTCTCAAAACACCCAAGGATTCTCAACTCATATGAGGGTATGGGTAGAGGTTGAAGAAGAAGCCATGAGGTGAAAGTGTGAGCTCAAGTTTTTGGCAAGTGAAGAAAATGCTTGCTGCCTTTTTTCTTTTGGTGTTTTGCTAAGTGTTTTGTGTGGGTTATTTATTGTTGTGAGCAAGAGCAACTAAAGAAAAGCTCACAAGAAATGAGCTGCCTCCACACCAACAAATATTTCACACAAAATATCTTAACAAAACCAAACAATCCCATGACCCAATACCATGAGTCACCAAGACCACATGCAACATCAATGCACAATGCCAAGACTTGCACTCACACTTTCCACACAATAAACATTAACCTAAATGTTTAAATCCAAGAAAAAGAAATGGCAACCTCAAAAGTAAACTCGTAACGAATTACAAGAATACTCCTCATCCGTATATACATACCTGCATCCGTATTCCGACTGAATACGAATACAATAAGACGAAAATAATCCAACAATATAATATTAGGATCCGGCTTAAACCAAAGCCCACTAGTATTATGCGTCTGATCATGATCCGTGCACAAGTGCACGAATATGATCGAACCCTGCTATAAAACCATACGGCCTTTACAATGTTTCGTCCGAACTAGGGAAACCCTCTGTGTGGGACTCTGAAGACTCGTCAGTGGCACTAGCTGTACGTAACGGCTACCCAGGTATTGAGTGAAAGGGAGGCTGACGAGCAAACTCATCATGAAACCCTACTGAGCCTGACAGTGACAATATCCGTACAGTCTGGTCCGTTCGTCTATGAGTATCGCATATCGAGTCTAGGGTGTGGATAAAGTCAGACCCCAAATAACTTGACATTTAGTGTCGGCATGAAACCTATCACCAACTGAGAAAATACCGATCCTAGATCGGTAATTCTCGTCTACCCCGGCCGAGGATTTCTGGTGATGGTCATCCGTGCACAACGCGACATCAACCCCCAATACCGGGAGAGACGAATCCTCTGACGATCCGCTCACTGCCTCTATATGGCTCGGGACTGTACCCAACTAAAACCTGTTTGCATGACTCCTTTGAGCCTTGGTAGGATAGTAATCAAAGCACAGTGAGAACTCACACAAGACAAATGACAATCTCAGGTCGATAGACTAACCTGTACACATGTCACCAGGGAACTGCTATCTGACAATAGGTATAATACCAACTAGCATGTTTCCGGCGAGTCCGTCCGGTGTACTCATAACCCAATGAGCACCTGTATACATCTTAGGTGAACCAACTAACACCAATGGCTTGTGAGAACGGCCACCGCCCCCTCGTCGGGGTCTCGATCCGTATACACTAGTCTACTCTTGGAGTATCGATGCCCAGTCTTGAAACTCCTATTAGTTATATGTATGCCCTATAGGCCATTATTCTACATGTGATGTATATTATAGTGGATGCTTGGATATATATAGAGAGGACTTTCTTGCTCGACATGATAGTATGCTATCTGGTTGCTCTTTATCTTAACATGTTGACTTGTATTGTGATATTGTCTTGCTCTCACATGTTGATAAAGCCCTTAGGATGTGTACTTGACTACCAGGACTATGATGGAGATCATACTAGTGGGGCCAAGGGTAGTCCACAAGTACATCCTATAATTGTTCCTAGTCGAGGGTGTATCGAGACAGGGCATCGATATTCCAGAGTAGACTAGCGTATACGCATCTTGATCCATATGATGGGCGATGGATGATCCCACATCCATTGGTGTTTGACATCAAAGATGGTATACGGGTGCTCAGTGGAGACTGGGTACACTGAACGGACTCGCCGAGAACTCCTATTTGGTATTATTTCTATCGTCAGATAGCAGTTCTATAGTGACACTGGTACAGGTTAGTCTGTAGACTCGAGATCGTCATAATGTCTTGTGTGATTCCTACTGTGCTTTGATTCCCACCTTACCACGTTCAAGAGAACGTGCAAAATAGTGGCTTTTGGGTACAGTCCCGAATCACATGGAGGCAATGAGCGATAGGAGGGGATTCGTCTCTCCCGATATTGGGGGTTGATGTTGCGCTGTGCTCGATTGGCCATAATAGGAAGTCCCTGGCCAAGGCTGATACGGAGATTTACTGATAAGTGTTATCAGTAGTTTCTCGACCCGTTATGAGCCTCACATCGGCACAACTTATCGGTTACTGGGGCGTGACGTTTACCACCCCTAGACTAGATATGCGAGATATCAGACGAAAAGACCGGACTGTACGGTAGTGTTACTGACAGGCTTTTCAGGAGTACGAGCAGGCTTGCTTGTTGATCTTGTGATCACTCGATACCCGGGTAGCCGTTACGTCCAGCTAGTAGCGCTGACGGCTTGTGGGTGCCTGATATGATCATCACCTACTGCCAGCGTATTGACGAGTCTTCAGAGTCCTATACAGAGGTTTTACTGGCTCAGGCAAAACGAAGTAGGAGCACATATGTAATATGTGCGGGACCGAGATTAATACGAGTATGTGATACCGTATTCTATTCTCGCGATTTATGATATCGGTCGGTTATATGAGATATAGCCGGGTTATCAAATCAAGTGTTGATTCGATAAGTTGATACAAATAATATTAGTCGATCATATGAGATATAACCGGATTATTAAATTAAGTATTGATTTAATGATTTAATGTATAATTATATATTTGATATATTAATTTACATTAACTAGTATTAGCTCACTTAAGCATTTTTTTCTCACTTATGCATTTAATATATATGTGATATATATTAATTGTATTTCTTTTTGTGTCATGCTTGATGCCACATGCTACATGGGTGTATGAGACTCACACCATACTCATGATAATGTGAGGTTTGTTTATCTAAAGTAAATCCAAATTAGATGGAAATTGGTCACATAGCATGAAGCTTGTAGATGTATTGACTTAGTCCACTAATTTTGTTTTACTTAAGATATTTATTAACCCAACCATTATCTAAACTCATGGTTAAGTCTCTGCATGAGTTATATGAGATATTTCTCACCCATAGTTGCCATTCACTCTCTCTTCCATTACTTGCTTCATCTTCATCTTGCTCATGAGAGAGCTCTCTAGGTTTTTGAGAGGAGAATAAAAATAGTGAGAAAATTAATTCTAAAGTGAGCAAAAATCGTACTTCATCATCCTCTACTAGATTAGCCATTTAGTTTAGGGTGTTAGCTTCACTAATCCCTCATTAGTGAAGAAGTAGCTTGGGCTAGTGTCTCCTCGATGTAGATCATCTTCGGCCTCGAAGACTTCGTGCAAGTTCGTTCCTTTCACCTTATGGAGCCATTCTAGAGTCCGTGAGATCACTACTTGGAGCGAAAGGCCTACCACTCGGAGCTATTGAAGTGAATGACCGGTCTACAAAGGTTGTATTCCATATTCACTTAGATGTAAATTAGTTTACATGTTGTATTGTCTAAATCTCTAGTTAAGATTCTAGGGTTGTTTAGCATGGCAAAATTTTGAAAATGGCATGGACGATGCCTCCCGAAACCTTGCTGTTGTGCTTAATATTCCTTCAACTTCCACGACTAGGGACACTTTAAGGATGTGCTTATTGACTACCCAACTCCCACGTATATGACCGCCATCATACTGCTGGTAGTCAAGCAAGAATCCTTTGGGCTCTATCAACATGTAATAATGATCTGTAATGTCACCTGAAGCATGTACACGATGATAAAGACAAACCAGATAGCATACTATCATCTCGAGTAAGACTGTTCTACCAGTATAGGTCCTCCCTCAATCATTGCAATTACGTGTCTGCGATCCAATAATTGACTTGAGGGCACTATAGCCAACAGATGCAAAACATATAAAAGCATTTACTAAATATAATATATATATATATATCATCACAGGCATGTAATAGCATCACAGGCAGATTAAAACAATCACATACATGCGAACAACAATATGGAATAGCAGATAAAGTAGGAGCCCCGCGTTTTATTCAAACCGCAAATAAAACAAGACGTTCCCGGGTCATGTGGATAACACGTACAATATCGATCCTAACTCGTACGAGCGCGGTGAGCCACCCGTCAATCCTAGAAATAGGTAGCACGATCTCAACTCCATGAGATAGCCACCTTCTGAATTCTGGAATCCGGTGACTCGTGCGCTCCTCCATGGGGTAATCCGAGTACAGAAATGAAATATATATAAGGGTGACAACGACCGCATCCTAGTCGAGCCCCAATAAAAGAATATAAATAATCTGAAAACGGCGGCCACAAGTTGGAGCTCCTCCCGAACAAATGAATACAAAAAATATAAAACAAAATTGTACAACCAAACGCACGCAGAGCTATCCACCACGATAATCCAGCTAAACCATTACATATATATATATATATATATATATATATATCACAGAAATAATAAACACAAGAAAGTGTGCAACCCCGTCTAATCGAACACATAACGATTAGATGACGTTCAACAACATATATACCAAGATACAAACATAAACGATATTAAAATTTCGACCGAAAACAGCCCCGAATTGCCCGAATGCACCAACAGTACAAAACAAAATTTAGGGCAAAAAGAAGTATACCAAAAATCTAGTTTCTATAATTCTAAGCAACTGACAAAATTTAGGGAGAAACAGAGAAAAATGGGAAGAGGAACTCGGCCAGACTTTTTCTCTTTCTTCTCGAATTTTGTGCCAAGTTTTCTTTCTTAAAACGTAATCCACTAACTTATATAAAAAAAATTCAAGTTCCGTTTTGAAATGGACAGAAACTTGGAATTCATAACTAAATACGGGTAAATTTTCGATTTCAAAACTAAATTATCGTCTAATCTAGTTCTAGTGTTTGGTTCGGTTCTGATACCATTGAAGGTTCCTAGTGTCCTTACCGCTACAACAGTGGCCGATGTGGAACCAAATAAACGAAAATTTTCATGAGAGCGCTGGAAAATAATCTCTAACGGTCGATCCAAACACTAAAGTAGAAAACAAGCATGCAAGGTTATAAGATTACAACCTTTATCGCGTGTCCACCTGATCGTGGAAGACCCCTCCGACCTCCTCGTAGGCAGTCGGAAACAAGTTTGAGAGATGACCACCCTTGCCGAAAATAATCCACCCAAGCGAACCGATCCAAGCTCCAGCTTTACCTAGTAAAGCTACCAATGCTCCAAGCTCGCTAGAAATGGAGAGTGGGGATGTAGAAATTTTCTACTATCATTTTCTCACTAACACAAAGCTCAAGAAAGCATGCAAGAAGGATGAGAAGAGAATGGAGAGGTAGCCATGCAACAAAAGAAAATGAGCTCAAGTGTTTGAGATAATGAGAGAAATGAATGGCTTCATAATTTTTTTCAACATTATATAAAAAATATCACAACTATTTAATCATAAACAAATGAAACATATCTCTCTCTACATTCCTCAACCATGCTCAAAAGCCACCTCATTAACATGAATATTCATAAATGAGGTGTCCTTTTTTTAAAACATATTCCGTATAAATACGGAATAAAATCCGGTATACATATCAAAATACATATACACGTATCCGTATAAAAATACGAATAGCCAAGAGAGAAAATGAATAGTTTACAATAGTACTAGAATATATATATATATATAATCAAAATTTGATTTAATAATCCGGCTTAATCCTAAGATGACTTGTATTATCAACGGTCCGATTAAAATCCGTGTAACCTGTACACATATTTAATCGGACACCTGTATGTACCAACATACGTCATCTATCTGTATAGGTCATCCCTTAATTATCATAATCGCGTTCTTGTAATTACAACAATTGTATTGCGAACAGTATATCCAACAATATATATAAAAGGTGTTGGGGGAAATCCTAAGATGATTCTGGAAGCCTTCAAAACAACCAAAATAACCCCAAAATCCCAACGACTGCGACGAGTATTTGGCCGCCAATTGACGGCCAAATGAACTATGTTGGCTGCAAAAAAATGGAGTTGGACCTTGGGTCTTTTTATGTGTTCATGATGGGATTTTGGGGGGTCTTCTAACACTTGAAAATTTGAATTTGAGAACTTTGAATTCTGCAGGATTTGACCATTGACCATTGACTTTGATTAGGTCTGTTTTGCATCGTTTTGAGCTTGAAAGTCCGTCAATTGCTCCACTACCTGTTTTCTGCACTTGTAGCACATAAGGATCAAATAGCACTTATTTATATACACGAGACTAAGAATGAGCGATAATAGAATGCAATAAACCGTGACGAAGAGTGTCTCACTCATGCTTGACTGGTGTGGACACCATTTATGGTGTCTCACTTGCATTTCAAATGAAATGTCACCTATATTTCAAATGAAGTATTACATATACTTCAAATGAAGTAATACCCTTACCTTAAAAGAGGTAGTGTCTACCCCACTTAGGGTATCCCACTTGCATTTCAAAAGAAATGTCACATATACTTCAAATGAAGTGATACCCTTACCTTAAAAGAGGTAGTGTCGACCGCACTTAGGGTATCCCACTTGCATTCAAATGAAATGCCACCTATACTTCAAATGAAATATTACCTATACTTCAAATAAAGTATTACTTATATTTCAAATGAAGTGATACCCTTACCTTAAAAGAAGTAGTGTGGGCCCCAACTAGGATGTCCCACTTGCACACCAACAGAAGTGATGTGGCCCCCACGTAGGGCAGTGCCCATCAACTTTCACCAAGTTGACACTAAAATACGTTCAAGTATTTCCATTCAATTCTCCAATGAGAGCTCTGCGTATTTTTATTCTTTTTCCAAATATCAATGTATTTACATTCAAATTGTATACAAATTTGAACAAACTGAATAAAATATGCATTCTTTTGTTTGACCTATGATTGGTATTCACTTTACCAATATATATACGAACCCCCACACAAGAATGATACGATTTGAAATGAGCTAGTACGGTATCCCGTCTATGTGCGTCCTATGACAATAGGATGTAATTAACGGTACGCGCTTGAGATACCATAAGTCTCAAACCCAAGACCTTCTGGTTAATTCTTAAAACACTAAATAACTTGTTTTGTTTAAACTCACTTTTGTTTCAACGTTCAATCACATGAGGTCCTAAAGAAGATAAACTGTTTTCATTGTAGAAGATCCATGCCGAAGAAAACTTGTGGTACGCTTGGAGCCAATTCACGAGGCAGGGGAACCCCAACAATCTCTCAGGAAAAACGACGATCAATCAAAGGGTGGCTAGCAGCCTCATTCAGAAACACAGTGGTGATCATATAATTCAACTGGAACCAAATAGGGTAAGTTTTGGATACTTGAGCATCAAGAATGCACCATCGGGGATACCTTGAACTCACTTCAGGACTGCCCCACAATAAGGAATGGTGAAAATCCATCCTTGTATGGCGAAAGAATTTAATGTGAGGTACGTTTGAGGTTCGGGTCATGAAACATACCCTAAATCTATCACAAAAGAAATAGGATAAACTTATACAAAAGAAAAAAAAAACCGTTTATAACAATACCTATTTCTATGAGAAGTTATGCAAGATCATTTGGCATCTGATTCAAGTGTCCTTGTAAATAACTAGCATTAGAAAATTATTTCACAATTATTTAACGAGAAAAACGCAAACACTATATTTAACAATTTCTAAAAGAAAACATGAAGGCAAAGCAATTACTAACAACTCGTGCATTCAAATCAACTACTTTATTTTATATGTGCCATGTTAATATAAGGATACCGACGTAGGGTACGAACAACGAGTGATGACACATCAAGGGGATAGAGATTCAAGAGGGAAGAAAATAAGGACTTACTCGCTTTGCATACGGTATAGCACCATATTGCCGATACAATAAAAGCCTCGGCCGAGAGGCTTACGGCGACTTGAAATTACCGGGATCTTCAAATGGCTTGGATGGAGATTTGAAGTAAGAGTTTGAAGGAAGATGAAAGAGAAAGGAGAACATATAAAAGAATATTACAGTTATAATAATTATTCATAACCATTCTAATTATTATATGCATTCATTTTAGGGGGTTTAAAAAAAGAATTGAAGGTCATTTATAGGTTATGAAACAGTTTATATATATATATATATATATATATATATATATAAGAAATAATTGCAACATCCAGGACTTGTTCTTGCGAACTCTAAACAACACCCCAACGACACAACCAACTGAATACAAGTGCAACTTATACAAGTTCTAAGAGTCGTTTAAAGATATATATTAGGAAGAACAAATTATCTCTTCAAAATTTTCCTTTCAAAATAAAATCGAATAAATTCTCTTCACTCAAAACAACGTCTTTCAAAAAAAACTCTTTTTTACAAAACGAATCATTTCGAAACAAATAGATTTTTTTTATTTATTTAAAACTAGTATAGTAGAAACACGATCATTACACTGATAAATAGTGAAGTTACTGTTTAGATACTTATTTCAAGGGGACAGCGGTGGAAATTATCTAATTTTTCATCATGAAATTATGAAGTTGTGATAGAACGAAGAAGCCTTCTAACAGAGCTTGATGGAATCTTACCAATAGAAATAGAATATAGTGTAGTGTGGAAACTTAACGAAGATGGTAAATTTTCGGTACAAAGTTGTTATAAATTCTTAACTTTGGAGGCCTTCAAGCTTCATGGTATGACTTTATTTGGAAGTCGGTAGCTCCATTAAAAGTTAGGATTTTTTGTTGGATTCTTCTCAACAGACGACTTTTAACGAGATTATATATGAGACGGAAAGGATAGACAGGAGACTGGTCCTATGAGTTTTGTAGTTCATAAGAAGAAACATAAGTATTTATTTCTCTATTGTCCTTTGAATGTGATATTTGGACAATAATGGCAAGAGCGTTCGGAATTATAAGGCTACCCGATGGGATTGAAGAAATGATTTTTAACTAGGACCTACCGAATGTGGAGGTTTCCTTTTGTTGAAATAACTTAAAGATAGTCATCTTCTTTTGCTTATGAAATAGAAGGAACTCAAAAAAATTCAATCGTTATAGGATGTATTGTTAAGTGTTGAACTTCTCTTAAAATTCTAGGCAGCAGAAGCAACTAGCAAGGTCAAAGAGAAGTTGAAGAAAACGCGGAATTACTCTATTCTTCTGAACGACCTTTGGAACTTTTGACTTTCTTTTTGTTATTTCTGTTTATCTCAACCAATATATGTTTACGATGTAATTAATATTTTTACTGATATTAATATAATACTGAGATGAGCTGGGGCTCAACTTTTC